>CM018032.1:54977881-56420381 GCA_008638375.1 Nyssa sinensis
TCTATCCAATACCTGAATACGCTGCAGGATGTCCTCTTTCTTCCGCTGCACAAACCCAAAATCATGCTCGTTCCATCTCTTCAGATCATCTTTCAAAAGCTTCATTTTTTTGGAAAAAACAAAGCTCGGGTTCCCCTCAACACAGTAGCTCCTCCACCACGGTCCCACCCTTTCTCTAAACTCTTCGGACTTCAACCACATGTTCTCGAACCGAAATGGAGATTTCCACATGTTTATATATTAAAGCAGGATAGATGAAATAAATGTCACAGTGAAGAAGAGAGGTGAGAGACCCTGGACAATTTGTCCAGTGGGCGTTGAAGACGTTCGAGATTGCGGATGTTGATGAGGGAAGAGGCAAAATTCTTTAGATAACGGAGAGAGATCAAGGAGCGGTTTGTTGGGTGCGCGTGGAGGAAGATGGATTCAGATGGTTGTTTATGCAACTAGAAGAGATGGGGGGGGGGGGGGGGAGGATGGCAGTAGTTTGGAGAGGGTATTCCATTAGGAGGTCTAATGAGAGAGGGCGTTTTGCCAGGATGGATGAATCTAATGGGAGGGATTTTGAATTTACATTCCAGAATTTGACAAAGGTGGGGGCTAGGGGATGGTAGCCAAGGTGTTAAGAGGATTGGCAGGACAAAGAAAGGAGAGGGGCCACGTCCAGACTTACCTTGATGCAGCAAAAGTGGAGCAAGGGCCTGATACAGACACTGTCAGTGGAGAAGCGGTCAACGAATACTTGGGGGGGATGTGTGGGGTAAGCTATGGTTCTTGTTTGGAAAGATTGAAATTTCTGATTGGCAGAGTAGGTTGGGGCGATCTTCCGAAACTAGAGATTAGTACTCTACAACAGTGGGTAGACCGAAATTGGGAATCGCCTTTACGGGGTAAGGGTGGTTGAGATGCACCGAGAATGGTTTCTTTTTGAATTCACCTCATAAGAAGAAGCCCAAAGAGTGTGGAGTAAGAAGTCATGGATTTTCGAGGGCCAAGCCTTGCACCTTGACTGGTGGCTTGCAGAGGGGTGTTGCTCTAGAGAAACAATGAGGCACAAGGAAGTTTGGATACGTCTCGTTGGTCTGCCAGTTTTCTTGTGGTATAAAGAAGTTTTCAAGGCGATTGGGGATTTTTGCAGCAGATACCAGATACAGGGGGGGTAGATGAGGATACAAGGCAGATGAGGCATCTCCGGTGGGTGCGGTTGCCGGTGGAGACATCAGGGAAGGAGATTTCAGCTTCTGTCAAAGTGGCGGTGGGTTTGTGGGGATTTGTATTCCTGTCTGGGCAGAAAGATTGGTTTAGTTTGTTGCAATTGATGACAGATTTGGAAGGAAGATGGTGGCTGTGGACGAAGAAGAAGATGGAGGTGTGTCATGTGTCCAATACATGCCAAGGGAGCATGGAACGGTGTGGAGGGATAGGGATAAGGGAAAATCCACTGTCCCAATTACCAATGGACACGTGGAGGGGTGGTTGGAAGATTTAAATTTTAAACAATCACGTGGAGTGATGGTCAGGGGATTTGTTTGGGGTAGGGGCGTAAAAGGATTTTAAAGGGGAGTTGATATGGGGGAGGTCAACGCATATTGGGCCCAACCAAAGAGGCCTGTTGGGTAGAAAATGAAATTTCCAATTGAGGGGAAGCAATGGACCCAAAACAGATTTCTTGGGTTGGGTGAGGAGAAGGACACAGATTGGGCTGGGCCTAATGATGAATCTAGGTCTTTGACAAGGGTGGAGATTACTTTGAGGAAGACTCCTGAAGAGGTGGTGGTTCAACGGGCCCAAGCCCAATCCAAGCAGCAGGCCTCAGTGGAGACTGAAGTGGGAGACCCACCGAATGGTGAGGCCCAGCTCAAAGTGCACCATTTTGGGAAAGGGGCACTGACATTTGAAGCTAATCGTAACTATGAGCTTCAGCAGATGCCAGAATCAAGCAAAGCTTCAATAGTTCGTGAAAAGAAGGGCAACAAGGAGAGAGCTTTGAGTTGGGGGGGAGAGGTGTGATAGGCAGACTAATTCCATGGATTTGAGAGGAGAAGAGCAGGAGGCGATAGGTGTGCTGAGAGACGCTCAGAGTAATACAGAGATGCCAGAATCGAGCAAGGCTGCAATAGTTTGTGAAAAGAAGGGCGACAAGGATAAAATGGGTTTTAGAGTGTGACTGAAGATGAATTGGCTGCTTATCAGCCATTGGCAGTAATAAGGCTATATGAGATGCAACTGTCTGATGGGTTGGGGAAGGAGAATTTTCAGGTTCGATGTTTCCAGATGGGTGCTGTGAAGGATAAAATGGGTTTTTCAGCCATTGGCAGTAATAAGGCTATATGAGATGCAACTGTCTGATGGGTTGGGGAAGGAGAATTTTCAGGTTGATGTTTCCAGATGGGTGCTGTGAAGGATAAAATGGGTTTTTCAGCATATGGAGGGTACCTTGTGATGGGCTTGAGGACAGGTTGATGGTCCTACTTACAGAAATTGTCATGAGCAACAATAAGCATATTATGGTGGTTCAGCAGAATCCGAGGAAGAAGGATGAGGAGGCATTGTTTCTCCTTATCATTTTGATTCAGTTTGGTTTGGTAGATAACAATTTCAGCTGGGTACTGGAGTTTATGGGCCTAATGGAGATGGAGAAAGGAGGTTTTTGTGGGAAGAATTGATGGAGGTTTGGAATGGAGGGATGCAACCTTGGGTCATAGGGGGAGACTTTAATACTGTGGGGTTTCCTTCAGAAAAGAGTGGTGGGGGGCGGTTGACAGGGGCGATGAGAGACTTTTCTAGCTTCCTTGATTCTACTAATTTGATTGATCTTCCACTCGTTGGGGGGTAGATTTACCTGATCCAGTGAAAGGATTAATCCGTCTATCTGATGGATTGACCGGTTTCTTATTTTGACGGAGTGGGATGGAAAGTTCACTGGTGTGGCCCAGTTGTGTCTCCCAAAGCCGGCATCAGATCATGTCCCTATTCTTTTGGATTGCGATGCGTTGAGATGGGGTAGTATTCCGTTCAGATTTGAAAATATGTGGTTGCAGACTCCAGGTTTTGTGGATAGAGTAGGTCATTGGTGGACGAGTTACAGTGTTTCAGGCAGCCCCAGTTTTGTTTTGGCGAGGAAACTTAAGTTGTTGAAGAAGGACTTGAAGAAGTGGAATCAGGAGGAGTTAGGTGATTTGAGGACGAGGAAAGATTTGGCTATGGAAAAGATTCACCTCATTGATCAAAAGGAGCACGGAGAATCAGTTGGAGGAGCAGGACAGGGCAAACAGGGAGGGACTTAAAGGGGAACTTCACAAGCTTTCGAAGATGGAGGAGGTGCCTCGGCGGCAAAAATTTTGCACTTTATGGCTAAGAGAAGGGGATAACTCGTTTCTTCCATAGTTCAACACTGGCTGGGCTATCTCTTCTTCTTCCTTCTTCCTTGAACAGAATGTGTAACAAGAGAACAGAAGAGAAAACTATGATAGTATACTCTATTTTGGGGTGCACGTGTAAATTATATCTGTCATTTTCTAAATGGGATTTACTGGTTTCTGTATATTGAGAGGTAGAATCAGTTTGTTGTTTTTGGAACCATATTGCCTGCTATTTGTTCCCACCGTAATCAATGGGATTAGCTATTCTGTACTCAATAAAACTCAAATCCAGGTTTTGCCTCTAAGAATCCTACTGCAGTTGAATATACTGAAAATGTATTGATATTAGCTGGTCACTGAAACTGCATTTGTTATTTAAGACAATCATGTCTCCTATGAAAAATGCTTTTATTTTCCTCCTTTTTTAATATCTTGTTTTGTTAAACTGTTTACTTTCACTTTTCTTGATGCCGAAAAAATGTAGGGTTGATGTATGCACATTTTAAAGACACTTTCACAAGTATTCTTTAAACTAAAATTAGTTATCAAAAGTTATTGAAATAATAATGGTCCTTTGGGTGGTTCTTCAGATTTCATTCGCGAGGCAAGAAGCTCAGAGAGAACAGCCAAAAACTTCAGAAATAACAGAACCGTCAGGGTTCCTCGTGTTTTTTGGGTAAGTTTTCGCATGTCCATTACATCACTGGAGTCTTATTCTGTGTCAGTTGGGTTTTTCCTGTATTTGATGCATTTCTGAACTTGAAGGTATACATTCTGCATCATTTATCTCAAGCTGACAGCCATATAAATGTGTGCAGGAGTTGACGACAAGCCAGGTTTTGACAATGCAATTTTGTAGGGGACACAAGGTAGGGCTTTCAGCCTGCTTACTCTTGTGTAGGTTGTATTTGATTTATGTTGATGTGTATTTGATTTTTATTGAGACAACAAAAATTCAATCTCTCATTCTTTTCATATGAATAAAGTGCTTTGACTGACACCCCCACTGCTTTTTTCTTTTCTTTTCGTGGGGTGGGGGGGGGGGGGGTTGGTGGTGTTCTAGTTTGGCTGCTAACTTTCAGTGGTTTAATACCTTGAGGTCTTGGGTTTGAGTCCTCTTTGAGTTACCTGATTTTTGTGGCTGGGGGATGGTTGCATACGTCCAGGGTTTAGCCTCAGTACACTGTACAGTGGGGTTCCTCGTCTTTAAAAAATATAAGTGCTTTGACTGTGTAACTTTATAATTTTTTATTAACTGTATAAATTTAATGTAGACCAATTATGAGAAGTCTTCCTCTATTAATCTTGAAATAGAGAATATGATTTTTTTTTCACCCAAGAAATTTCTCTAATTTTCATGTCGATAAAATGTTTAAAACCTATTGGATTTTTTGCATTGACAATAATAGTTTTGTAGAATTAGGGCTTTCGTATTCACTCTAAAAAATTTCATTTCCCCATATGGCATTTTTTGGATTTCTCTCTCTCCATTCTTACCTGATGTCTTTGCCAAATCAGTTGGGCCCTTTGATTGTAATATCTTTCTGCAGTCTTATTAGTGGGCTCATAGGCATGGGCAGAGCCAAGTGGGTACTTTAAAGGAAAAACCGTATATATATTGTGATAGAAAATTTCTGGACTGTTTTTTTTCTAAATTGACCCCATTAAAATTAGAGGAAAAATAAATAAATGGGATTAATGTTGTACTTTAGAAAAATAAGATAAGTCAAGGAAAAAATGGCATAAACTTACCTTGAAAGAATGAGAAAATGTTGGTTATTTAATCACTTTCTTAGTTTCTTTAATTGCCTACAACCCGCCCTGTTCACTAAAACCTACTCGGGTCACTAGGGTCAATCATAAACCGACCAGTTCAACTGGTTTTTAGCGGTTCACTTCCTTAACTGGTCCATCTACAAAATAAGACCTGTTCACAAATTGACCCAACAAAAATTCACAAAACCTTAGAGCATCTCCAAGAGAGGAGCCATCCGGGTATCCATTTTCTATAACTACCAAAATGACTCCCCAATCCCCAATTTTTTCACTCCAACAGGGGAGTCATCCGGGTATCCAAAATATATCCAACGCATGGGGGGGGATCCATATATGGATCCTTCAAGAAAAGAGATAGGGGATCCAAAAATTGGTGGGAAAATAACTGAAAAAGAGAGGTTGGTGTGAAAAGAGAGAGAGAGAGAGAGGAGAGACAAAAATACATTAAAATATAAAATGGATACTCATTTTGGTATCATTGTCGGAGTGCATGTATGGTGGAGATGCATAACACTGTAGCATGACGCACATGGACATTGTGCCCACCCAAATGCCTCCCCCTTTGTTGGAGATGCTCTTAATGTCTTGCAGCCTTGTAATTTTCATCTATAATATTTTTCTTCTCTCTATTTTAATTTTATTTAGGATAAATTTTAATGTGTATTTTTTACTTGCTAATGAGTTATTGGATGACCCCACTAAAAAAAATTTCTAGCTACGCCATTGCTCATAGGACTTTGGGTTAAGCCTGGCATAGCCGTTGTAGAGCCTATGGACCTTCTCCTTCTCCTTGGTATCAACCATATCATTGAGCGATGCCATGGATGTGCAAGCATGGGCATACATGTGCCATTTTTTATACTATAGTGGAAAAAAGGTTGATCACTAAGGTATGTCCGTATGTGCATGATACTGCCAGTGTTTGCAACAGTACCTGTATACTAACCAAAGGCTCACTGTGTGTTCTTATGTAGGAATTTGGCCCTAGAAATATCTTCTGGACAACCTTTATATTCATAGAGTTACCACCTTTAATTATTATATTTTTTTGGGTAAATTACACTGACCTCTCTTGAGGTTTCTAACAATTACACTGACTTTTCTCGAGGTTTCTGAAATTACATTGACCTCCTCTACTTTATATGACAAACTACAAATACTTCCCTCTAGTCATTTTTTTTTTTCAAAATGACAAAATTACCCATTTTATGTTTTTTTTTGGCATTTTTTCCAATTATGATCAATTTTTTTCTAAATTTTTTTAAAGATTTTTTTTTTTAAATTTTATATAAAATAAATTTAAGGTAAATAAAATTTTTTTATGTACTTTTTTTATATAAAAAAATGTAAGGTTTTAATCAATATTTATTTGAAAATGAAAAAATATCAAAAAAATTGGTCAAAATTGAAAATATGTAAACAAAAAAAAAAAAAAAGGGCAGTTTTGCCATTTTGAAAAAAAAAATTTGACTGGAGGGGGTATTTGTAGTTTGTTAGGAAAAATAAGGGAAGTGTAATTTCAGTAGCCTCAAGAAAGATCTGTGTAATTTACCCTATTTTTTCTATATGTAAAGTTGTATGTTTAAGTTTACTTGTTGATTGCAAAAATGATTGTAATAATGGTTTCTTTCAAAAGGCAGCTCATTTGTTTGCAATAGGTTTATGTTATGTGCCACTAGCTCTCAACAAACCTTTTGGTTTAGATTTTAGAATATTTTCCGGTTGTATGATTTTTGAATTAGCTGACAATAGCCACATGGGAGTATATTCACATTGTTCATCCTTTTAGTTTGAAGATGTCACCATGTATTTCACAAATCAAGAAAGTCTTCAACACATTTTAGGAATGTCTTTCAGCTTTGTTTTCTAGACATTGACATGAGATTTGAATTTGAGTTGATGTAAACACGTTGACCTTATAAATTTTAAAAAACCAACAATGAACATGATGAGAATATGTGAGCGTGCGCGTATGCGTCTACATTTTTATACATAGATATAAGTTAGCCATTTAAATAATGATATCCTTGTCCTATATAAACACTTGTTTTATCACTCTTTTAGTTTTTAATAATGGCCAAAAGTTTTGTAATATTTAGAAAACCTTTAATACTTGTATGTCTGTGGGTCTCACAATTCCCCAGCACACGGAGAGCTTGATATCATCATCAACATGTCACTGCTAATAAATATGAAATTTACCTTATGGTTTGTTTCACCAAAGGTGTTTGAAAAATTGAATTAGATAGAAATTAAAATATTGAGGTGATTATTAGTTGCAATATATATATATATATATTTAAACATCAATATTACTATATGATTTATTAATCTGTTCCATCAATGATGATAATTGTACTCTCTTCTTTCTAGCATGTAATTTATCAATAAGAGCCCAGGATTTCACTTCTTGTCTTTACTTAATCTAGAGGTCAATTTTTAATTGCCATCGTGGATCCCACCTGATTGTCGTTAGTTGTGACCATCATATACTTCTTCTGCTAGACAGTTGTTACATGGCCAACTTATAGCTCGACTGTTCTTACTATAGTCAAGGATATTTAAGTTTTCAGAATGTGACAACAACTAAATATCTTGAGTGTAATTTTAGTAAAATTAGTAATACAAATGGGGATGGAGTGAAAATTGAAAATCTAGAGTTAATAAGAAGTGAAAGTTTTCGTTATCTAGGTTCACTTATTCATCAAGAGGGAGAAATTGGAGATGAATGTTACTCATAGAATTAAAGTAGCATAGGTTAAGTGGAGGAGTGTGTCTGGAGTATTGTGTGATTAACGTATACCTTTAAAATTGAAAGGTAAATTTTATTGAACAGTTATTAGACCAATCATGTTGTATGGAATGTAACCAATCAAAAAAAAAAGTTGTATGGAATGGAATGTGGGCAGTTAAAAAATAACATGTAGTGTAGCCGAAATAAGGATGTTAAGATGAATGTGCAGTATGACAAGAAAAGATATAATTTGGAATGAACATATTTGTGAGATGGTAGGAGTAGCACTTATAATTGATAAAATGAGAGAACATCGGTTAAGGTAGCACGGTCATGTAAAATGAAAACCAATAAATGCACTAATAAGGAATAACGACATGGTTAATATTGAGGCTCATGCTAGGGGGAGAGGATGACTAAAATTAACTTTAGTAGATGTAGTTAAAAAGATATGTTAATGTGTGGTCTAATGGAAAGAAGAATAGTGAGATAGGATTCATGTAGCCTGTCGAAGGTATTTTAGAGAATGAAAAATATATATTATTCTCTCTAGGAGATCAAGATTTATAGTCACAACTTACAAGTAAATAAGGAAACTATCCTAAATTAGTTCCTACAATCAATATAATCAATCAATCAGTTAATCAATCAATACAATCAATCAATCAATATAATGCCTAAATTAAGTTACAAATTAAGCTCAATCTAATGCCCAAATTAATTTACAGATTCGGTTAATATTTACAATACTCCCCCTTAAGCTGGAGAGTATATATATCTATAACTCCCAACTTGCTACAAATAGAGTCGATGATTGTCTTTGGTGAAGATATTGGTAAGTTGACTACCAAAAGGAACAAACGGAGTGATGAAGATATCGACAAGTTGACTACCAGAAGGAACAAACGAAGTGGTGATTTCCTTGGACTCTACTTTAGATCGAATGAAATGACAATCAACTTTAATATGCTTGGTTCGTTCGTGAAAGATTGGATTGTTGGTAATATGAATCGTCGCTTGATTGTCACAATGGAGAGGTGTTGGACCACGTACTAGAACATCAAATTCTTTCACAAGTGTTCTTAATCAAGTCAGTTCACAAGTAGTAAGTGTCATTACTCGATACTCTGCCTCAGCACTAGAACGTGCCGCCGAGAGGTGCCGAAGGAGCCGAGAGGCACCAAGAAGGGGATGACTGAGAAAGAGAAGCTATAGTTTAGAAAACTTGTTTTGATACCATGTCGAAGGTATTTTAGAGAATGAAAAAGATATATTCTTCTCTTTAGGAGATCAAGATTTATAGTCACAGCTTATAAATAAATAAGGAAATTATCATAAATTAGTTCCTACAATCAATCAATTTAATGCCTAAATTATGCTACATATTAAGTTCAATCTAATGCCTAAATTAAGCTACAGATTTGGTCAATATTTACAACATAGCCAATCCCAAATAATTGGGATAAGGCTTTGCTGAGTTGAGTTGTAGAATGTTTGCAATCTAGTCTTCTGATATAAACAGAACTAGTCACATTTGAATTCCCTATTATTTGCTTGCTAGAAACTGGTAGAATTTAACACTTTAATAGGCAAAATGTCTGATGAAAATTAAACCACTACTATTTTTTCCCCTCTTTTGGAGTGAAACTCCAGAGTGTTCATTCATTAAACTAGTAAAATTATACAAATAACACATGGGCATGTGCACGTGCACACCCATTACCTTATGCTATTTTAGTTTTGATGTGATTTTGACATTCTACTATTTATGTGTTATTAACAGGAAGTTCCTTAGCTTTCAGGTTGATGACTTGGAATTTCTGAAGGAAATGGGAATAAACCCAATAAAGGTTGCTTTTTAACTTGGCATTAGATTACACTTTTTTAAGTCTATTATATATTCTTTCTTGTATTTGACCACAAAACCTTCTTATGTGCAAGTACTACATGCTAGAATGGATGTTTTAAACTTTGATCATAAATTCAGTGTTGGTAGAAAAAGGGCTTCCACATCTCATCTTGGTGCAGTGTAAGAAACCTTCTTCCTTGCTCATGCCATTCTGCTTAGTGTGTATTGTAGGTTGCAAAAGCATTGGTGGAAATGTTTGCTGAGATGATTTTTGTGCATGGTTTTGTGCATGGGGATCCACATCCTGGTAATATATTAGTTTCTCCAGAAGGTCCGAATGGTTTTTCTTTAGGTATGTCCTGATGGATGATTTTAGATCAATTTTTATTTGAGACATATATATAAAAAAAATATTACATTTTCAATTTATTTTGGGAACTTGCTTGCTTCTTGTCGTGACTTGAATAAATTATGCAGTTCTTCTAGATCATGGGATCTATAAAGAGTTGGATGAAGGATTCAGACTGGACTATTGCCAACTATGGAAGGCATTGATTCTTCTGGACTACAACAAAATACAGCATCTCGGTGAACGCTTTGGTGTTGGGAAGTATTCCAGATACTTCCCCGTCATATTCATAGGAAGAACAATTGATAGGTGATCATGCTCTTTTATTTATTAATTTCTTTTGGGTAAAAGATAGTTTTAAGTTGATTTTCAACTACAGTACACCTTACATGTTTTCCTCCATTACTTGCATTACATTATCCAGATTGTGATGCATGATAATCTAAATCTGGATACCATCCATTATAATAAATTTCAGTAAAAACTGATGTGAAAAGAAAAATAGGTAGAGATTATGGATGAAAACAGAACAATGGAATGCACTAAGTAATATAATGGAATGCTCTAAGTAAAAATATATATTTGAACTGAATGTACCACATGTACCGTGATCATAATATAATCATATGCATCTTCCCTCATTTCTCTATAAATATCCGCCCCTCAGATTCACAACTAGAAGCGGGCCAAGAGGAAGTGGGTCCAATTAGTTGCAACCTTCTGGCCATGATCATCCCAGAGGCTGAGCAGTTTACAGCATCAATCATGCCAGAAAATAAGAGAATTGAAGTGTCAGACTGGTTGTTGTGCAAGATCAGAGGAATCGGTAAATTCTTGGGGTCTTGTGTAACGGCTATGAGGAAGACCTGATGAGATTATTCAGGGAGATTGGGCAGCGGAATAGACGAGAGATTTACAGCTAAACAGGAGAAAATCAGACAAGGAGATGATAGCAAAAAAGTTGTGTAGGGAACTGAAGAAGTTAGCCTCATCAGCAAATATGACGGGAAGAGAGGTGATCTGGGAGCGCAGGAAGGTGATCGGGAAGTGGTAATATGGGGTATTTAGTGATGTTACAATTCTTGTCTTGGAATGTTAGAGGTCTCAATGACCCAGACAGGAGGGTTGTGGTAAAGAGAAATTTGAAAAGGTGGAAACCAACACTTGTTTGTTTGCAGGAAACGAAAATGCAAGATGTTACAGTAGGTTTTGTGAGAAGTTTGTGGAGTGCTGGATGGGTGGATTGGAGGTCTGTGGTTGCGAGAGGCACCACTGAGGGTATTCTTCTTATGTGGGACTCTTGGGAGATGGTGTGGTTGGATGATTGGGAGGGAAGGTACTTTCTGTCATGCACGTTCAGGATGGTCACTGGGAATTTCGAGTGGGTATTCACTAGCATGTATGGCCCTAACATGGAGGTAGATCGGGGTTATTTCTAGGACGAAATTCAGGTAGCTGCGAGTAAAGGTGCTGATTTGTGGGTGACTGGGGAAGATTCTAATGTGACTAGGCACCCTTCTGAGAGAAGGGGTGGGGGCAGACTGACCAAAAGCATGAGACTATTCTCGGAGTTAATTGATCAGCAACATCTAGTGGTTTTGTCATTGGAGGGAGGGAGATATACATGGACTTGCGATAAGGATAACCCAACAATGTCTAGATTGGATCGTTTTCTCATTTCCATAGCATGTGAGAATAAGTTTCCTAACTCTATCCAGACTTGTTATCTTAAGCTTGTCTTGGACTATAATCCGATCCTATTGGATAGTGGTGGGATGAGGTGGGGTGATACCCTTTTTAGATTTGAAAACATTTGGTTGCGAGTAGCAGGATTCAGGGATAAGGTGGCAATATGGTAATTAGGGGTATAACATAAGAGGTGATCCGAGTTTTGTTATGGCAAGGAACTTAAACTTTTAAAGGCATACTTAAGGAAATGGAATGAGCAAGAGTTTGACAATGTGTAGGCTAGGAAAGAAAGTCTTTTGATGGATATTCAACAGTTAGATAGGAAGGAGCAAAGTGATTCTGATAGATGATGAAGTGATACACAGGGAAGGTTTGAAAAGGGATGACAGAAAAATAAAGAAAGAGTCAAGAATGAAAGAAGAGAAGTGTTTGAATTGAATACATAACCTTTACAAGGAGAGGTCTATTTATAGCTCTTACATTGGGGGTAGGTCATCGCCACAAATGGCAAGTGGGTAGGTGAATGTGTTAAATTTGGTAAGTGCAACAATATTACAACTGTGACAATATACTCTACATATATACATTAACAGCCCCCTCAAACTCAAGGTGGTAAAGCAGACACCGACTTGAGTTTGGAAACCAAGTCTTGAAAACGACCACGTTGATGAGACTTGGTGAAGATATTCGCAGTTTGATCTGCTGAAGGGATTGAGAAAAGATGAATAATGTCACGAAGAACATGTTGACACACAAAATGACAATCGATTTCTATATGCTTGGTGCATTCATGAAAGACTTCATTGTGAGCAATCTGAATAACACTTCGATTGTTGCAATGAAGAACAATTGCGGTGGTATGAGTTACACCCACATCTTTAAGTAACCAACGAAGCTAAACGAGCTCTTGAGTAGTATCAGCCAAAGCTTGATATTCGACCTCAGTGTTAGATCTGGCAAGTGACAGTCTGCTTCTTACCGCACAAAGAAATAAAAGCTTATCCAAGGAAGAAGCAGAACTCTATAATAGAACGTCGATTAGTAGGGTCACCTATCTATTAGCATCATAATAGGCACATAAATCAAGAGCTGAGTAAGCATAGAAATGATGACCATGAAATAGGGGTCTTTTGACGTAATGAAGAATACGAAGAACCAACAACATAATGGGTGGAACGAGGAACATACAAGAGTTGACTCACAAAGTGAACAAAATAAGCATTGTCAGGTTTGGTAAGCTGTAAGATAGATAAGACTTTCAACCACCTGTCGATACAGGGTTGTGTTGTTGAGTGGTGTGCCATCTAGTGGTGTGAGTCTAATGTTGGGCTCGAGAGGAGTAGAAATAGTCTTGTTGTCAGTGAGCCCAACACGAGCAAGAAGATCAGAGGCTTACTTGGCTTGAGATAAATAATAGCCATTAGGATTTGAAGAGATCTATAGACTAGAAAATAGCTGAGAGGTCCAATTACTTTCATCTCAAAGTGTTGGCTAAGGAATTGTTTTAGATTAGAAATGCCAGTGATGATCATGCTCTTAACATAAAAAAACAAAAGAATAGAGCCATCGAGTCCAATTTGCAGATAAAGAGCGTAGAGTTGGGAGAATTTGGAATGAAGCCAAAATCCCTAATAACAGAGCTAAACTTGGCAAATCAAGCGTGAGGAGCCTGCTTAAATCCATAGAATGCGCGACAAAGTTTGCAGACCTTGTGAGGAGGATGAACATACCATAGGAAGAGGTTGCATAAAGACCTCTTCTATAAGATCTCCATTAAGAAAGGGATTTTCGACATCCATTTGAAATAGTCCCGATTTGCGAACGATAATAACTGTGTAAATAGGCCTACCTACCCCCATATTCTCATGTAAAACCCTTTGCCATGAGACCAGCCTTATATGGTTTTATTGAACCATTTGAGTGGGTTTTAATTTTGTAAACCCACTTGCAACCCATAACTTTTTTGCTAAGAGGAATATCAACTAAGTCCCATGTACATGTTTTCTCTAGTGCACGCAATTCATGTAATGCTGCTTGCTACCAAAGAGTGTTAGATTTTGCCTCACGATAGGATTGAGGCTCATGTTGGGAAAGGATGGGGGAAAAGTAATGAAAATCACGAAGATGAACAAGTGATCCCCTTACCCGAGTAGAATGCTGGAGTGGATCAATAATGGGACCATCAAAGGGAGTGGGCACTGCAGGTGAATTGGTGTTAGTGGTAGGATCAGTAGACAAAGTGAATGATTCGGGAGAGGCCACAGGAGTAAGCTCGAAAGAAGAGCCAAGTAGGAGGTTAATCAGGAAACAAGTCAACAAAAGAACCAGTAAAGAATGGGGAAGTCAGTGGAAAAGATAAGTGGAACAGAGATATGAAGGCAGAACATTTTATATTCTCAAAATATATGACGAGAGATACATAGTCTTTTGGAGTAGGGATCCCAACACTTGTAACCTTTGTGTTCAATCCCATAACCTAAGAAACAACATAGATGGGCCCGAGGTTTTAACTTGGTGCGCTCATGAGGTTGAAGCAAAATCAAACAAGTACATCCAAAAATCCAAAGAAAGCTATAATCAGGAGAAGTGTCATAAAGGCGTTCATAAGGAGACTGGTTGTTGATGATAGGAGGAGGAATACGATGTATAGACATTAGTGAAAATGGCTTCGCTCCAAAAATGTTTAGGGAAAGAAGCATAAATGAGAAGAGTTCTAATAGTGTCAAGAATATGTATATGATTTCATTCAGCACGGTCATTTTTTTAAGGTTCAAGGACAAGAACAATGAGGGATAGTGCCATTCTGACGAAGAAAATTTAAAATCCAGTTTCTCGATATTCCACTGGCATTGTTAGCTCGAGAATTTTTGATAGTACGCGGGAATCGAGTTTTTATCATGTTAGCAAAGTCAAAATAAATTTGTAGCAACTCTGATTGATTTCTCATGAGATTCAACTAGGTAAACCGAGAATAATAATCAACAAAAATCACAAAAGTATGTGGACCCCCCCCCCCACAAAAAAAAAAAAATTGTAGGATTAGGAGGTGTGTACTAAATCCAAAGGAGCATAAGAGATAGAATCATTGTTATTGAAGGGTAAAACAGATTGTTTTGCAAGTTGACAAGGTAAATAATCAATATTTTCCATTTAATTGAATGTAACAACCCATTAGACAATAAAAGATTATAGACAACCAAAAGAAGCATTACACAAGCATGAATGCCAAAGGTTGACAAGAGAGGTAGTAGTGATGGAAGCAATGGATGAAGTTGCAGAAGTGTACTAAGAAGGAATGCGAAGATAGATGAGCTCAAACAAAGGTCCAATCTTACGGCCTATTCCAAGAGTTTGTCTCGATTGTGGATCCTGCACACAATAAACAGAACCAAAAAAAGTAACATTAAGTCCAAGTTCACATAATTGACCTACAAAGACGAGATTTAATGTGAGTTTAAGTGTGAGATAGGTGTTAGGGAGGGGTGCATGAGAAGTGGAAGCACGCCCTACATGACTGACAAACATATGTGAGCCATCAACCGTACGAATGGTTGGGATATGGAGAGCAAAAGTTTTCAAAGAGAAACCACTAGGATCTAAAGTCATATGATTGCAGCTGGTAGAGTCAAAGAACCAAGGGGACTTACCTAAGGTGCCAAATAGAGTAGTGGGAGGTGGATTAGAATGAGCAAAAACTCATTTAAGGATGGCTTCAAGATCATTGACAGAAATGGACGGGGTAGGAGAAGCAGAAACTTTAGTATTAGATGAAGATGTAGGCCCAAATTTTGATTGATTACTAGATCTGGTCCAACTACCTCTCAACCAATTGTTTCACACTTTCCAACTGGGATTTTTGGGTAGAGGTAGATTGATTACCCTTGTGTTGATGAACTCTGTGAGTAGTAAGAACTGTATCTGTTGATGAAGACTTGAGAATACCAATACGAGTTTCTTCGGTGAGAAGTTCGGAAATAGCTTGCTTTAAAGTGGGAAGACGGGCTTCGATGAAGTAGAGATGCTCGAACAGGCTCAACGTTATCAGTTGAGAGCCATCAGGAAATGAACCAAGCGCTGCTTATCTCGACTAAGTAGCAAATTTCTTAGCATTAAGAGGACAACTCCATGTGGATTTTGAAGGTGTTAACAGATCCCAGAGAGC
Source organism: Nyssa sinensis (assembly GCA_008638375.1). NCBI lineage: Eukaryota > Viridiplantae > Streptophyta > Magnoliopsida > Cornales > Nyssaceae > Nyssa > Nyssa sinensis. The sequence goes on from CM018032.1 coordinate 54,993,803, forward strand.
ATACATCTAAGAGAGAAAATTGTTAATTGATTGACCAAATTCTTGTTGCATACGATGAAGGCCGCCTAAAAGCTGATACATGTGAGCAAGATCAACAGTGGTGTAGTGTGTTGCCAAAAAATCCCATATGGATTAGGCTTGTTGTGAAACGACCAAATTAAAGTCTGATGGAAGGTGACAGGTGTTACGAAATCATGTAATGATACGAAGATTCTTATTGTCCCAATCTTCAAGATGCTCTATAAATTTTTCATCAGTTTCTTCCTTCTCTTGCTTAGGTTCAACGATATCACCAAGTGATATATTGCCAAAGTTTGTCCCTTGAGAAAGAAAGCTAGACAACTTGAGCCCAAGGAACATAATTCGGGCCTTCTAAGATGTTTGTAATTGGTTGGGAAGCTTCAAGATGCTCTATAATGTAGCTGTTGCGAATAAAAAATGACAAAATGGACTATAGAGAGGAAATTGTGCAAAACAGAGGCCAAAATGGACTCAGAATGTCCAAATTAACTGGGCACCGTTCTTAACCGGCCAAAAGATGGGTGAACTAATGGGTGAGGGTCTAACCACTGAACTATTTTAGGTATGAACCGATACTGAGCTGAACCGCCTAGGACAGAGTGATGTGGCACTCAAGCTCTAATGTGGCAATGACGTGGAACTGATAGCTAACATGGTGCTAACGTGTCATGATGATGTTGCAAGAAAGAGGTTGGATGCTGACATGGTGATGGTGTGTAACAATGACGTGGCACTAGGGCATACGTGGTAGCACATGGACTGCGTGGTCGGCGTGTGGGAGCGCATGGTTGAGATGGGTGGCGCTTGGGCACTTGGGCACATGGAATGTTTGGCAGAGGACTTTGGGTGGCGCGTCCGGTGGTGTTAAGAGCACTTGGTGGTGGCATTTGACAACTTTTTTTCTTAGGGATGATTTTTGTGTTGTTTAATGGCTGTGAAAAAGGGAGAAAATTAGGAACATAACCTATTTTGGTTCAGCAGTCGTGGTTCAAGTGATGGAAAGAGGGAAATCTATGCCCTTTTTGGTGCGATAGTGGTGGTTGGAGTGATGGAAAGAAAGAAATCTATGGTGTAAGGGCGATAGTCAGAATAGACCACTGGTTAGTGTGGCTTTGGTACCATGATAGAAAAATAAAGTGAGACAAGAATGAAAGAATTGAATGTGTTTGAACTTATTGAATTGAATATATAACTTTTACAAAGAGATGCCTATTTATAGGTCTCACATTAAGGGTAGGTAGACGTCACATATGACAGGTAGGTAGGTGAAGGCTAAATAAGGGATGTGGGTAGGTGAATGAGTTAAACTTATTAAGTGTAACAATATTACAACTGTGACAATATGCTTTACGTGTATACATTAACAAATAACAAGGGAATTAGGGTCTGTGAAGAAGCCGGTGGAAATTTCATGGAGATAGAATTCTAGAGTGCTCTAGTTGAGAGAAGGGGACATAAATACAAAGTTCTTTCATAGGGTGGTTGAACCACAAGAGGAAGAACAACATTAATGTGGTCACTATTGGATAAAGGGTGTTGCAAAAGATTGATGAGGTGAGTGAAGGGATAGTGGTTGTTTACCAAGATTTGTATAAGGAGTCTTATGAGTGGAGATCGGATCTGGATGATTTGGAGTTCAATTCCTTTTTGGGGAATGAAGTTGCTATGTTAGAGAGACCTTTTGAGGACTGAGTAGATTGTTTTGGCTTTGAAGACTTGTGATGGAGATAAGGCGTCAAGTCTGGAGGGTTTCACGATGGCTTTTTTAGAGCATTGCTAGAAGGTGGTTAGAAAAGATGTAATGGCAGTGTTTGTTTACTTTTATGAGTCTTGTTCCTTGGAAAGGAGTCTTAATGCTTCGTTTATCTAAAAAAAAAAGGAAGGGGTGGAGAGCATTGAGGCCTTTAGGCCTATTAGTTTATGGGAAGTTTGTATAAGCTAATGGCTTAAGGTTCCTTCTCTGAGACTTGAGGATGTTATGGGCAAAATAATCTTTTCAAGTCAAAATGCTTTTGTTTGGGGGGAAGGGGAGGGAGACAAATTCTAGACGCAGTGTGGATTGCAAATGATTGTATTGGTTTGAGGAGAAAAGAAAAGAAAGGGGTTTGGTGTGTAGGTTGGATATTGAGAAATTTCATGATCATGTGAATTGGGGCTTTCCTTTATTTTTTTTTGCTTAATTGAATCCAGTTTTTGCATTTCTACAGGTGTTTTTTTTTTTCCATTTCTAGTGAATGGATCCCTTGCAGGTTTCTTCCAATCTTTGTGGGATTTGAGATAAGGGGATCCTTTATAACCCTTTCTATTTGCGATAGTGATGGAAGCCTTTAGCAGGATGTTTGATAGAGCTGTATCTAGGGGTTTGTTGTGGGCTTTTGTTATTAAGGATGGTGGTGGGGGAGGGGGGGAGATGGAGATTTTTGACCTTTAGTTCGTAGACAATTATTTTTTTGTGAAGTGGAGGAAACGCAACTTAGATTCATGAGATGTATTTTTGTGTGCTTTAAGGCAGTTCTCGGGTTGAAAGTTAATACGAGGAAGAGTGAAATCATCCCAGTGGGAGATGGGGGGTGGGGTGGGTGGGGGGGAGGAGGAGGATTGGCTTGGGGGGTATAGGTTGTGGGGTGGGTAGCTTCCCTTCCATGTATTTGGGCTTGCCATTGGGTGCTTCAGTGAGATTGGTTGGGGTGTGCGATGTAGTTGTTGAAATAGGCTGGATGAAACGAAAATATCTTTCGATGAGGGGATGATTCCTCTTATTAAAAGTAGTTTAGCAAATCTCTCCACTTATTATAGGTCCCTATTTTTTATGCTTGCTTTAGTTAGGAAGAAATTGGAAAAACTTCAAAGGTTTTTTATTTTTATTTTTTATGGAGAGGAAAAGAGGATGAGAGGGAGATTCCATTTGGTTAGTTGGGATAAGATGAAACTTCACTTAGTTGAAGGTGGGTTGGGGCTCAAAGACCTAAAGTTATTAAGTTAAGCTCTCTTGGGAAATTAGATGTGGTGGTTTGCAGTGGAGGATCATGCTATGTGGAGGAACGTGATTTCCACAAAATATGGATGTGAGGTGTCTTGGAGGCGTATATGTGTGGGGTGTGGAAAGATATTCAAAAGGGAAGTGATGGGTTTGTCCAGTGTGTTTGGTTTGAGGTAGGAGAGGGCTCGCAAGTGAAGTTTTGGGTGGATCCTTGGTATGTTGATGGTGTCTTGAAGGAAAAGTTTCCTAATCTTTGTAACATAGCCTTGGACAAAGAGACTTTGGTTGCAGATTGTATTGCTGTTGTGGGGGCTAAAGGATTTAGAGTCCTTGCTTTAGAAAGAACTTTTATGATTAGGAGTTGAGGGAGGTGGATGAGTAGATGGCATTTTTTGAGTAGTGTTGGCTTGAGTGAGGGGAGGAAGGATGGAATTCAGTGGATAGTGAACGATAATAGAATGTTCACTGGCCAATTTTTTTTTTTTTATAGAAAGTTGGTAAACGGGAAGGATAAGTCTTTTCCTTGAAGGTTGATTGGACTTGGGGAGCTATTCTTACGGCAAAAAAATATTTGAAGGAGAAGATTTCATCTTCCGAGTTGATGTTGTATGTGCAAAGATGAGGAAGAGATAGTGGATCACCTCCTTGTTCATTGCTAGATGGCAAGGGATGCTTGGAACTTGTTACTTTCTCTTTTTGGTTTCAGTGATGCCGGCCTCTATTAAGGAGGTTCTTTTGGGTTGGAGCTGTAGAGGAATTAGGAAAGAGTTGAGTATAATATGGAGGATGACTCCCTTATGCCTTGTGTGGTGAAATAGGGGATTTTCTAAAGGGCTAAATTATCCCTTTGAAGTTTCAAAGACAACTTTTTGCGAACTCTTTTCTTTTGAATTAAGGAAGAATTTCCTATGTATTTATATAGATTTATACATTTTTGGGTGATCTTTGGCTATAATTTTGTAGCTAGCCCCTTTTTTCACAAGGCCACTTATGCTAATAAATTTCAAGAACATGGTAAATTTGATAGGAAACTGATTGGAAGACAATAATTGAATAAGTCCGTGTCCCTCATGGTATGCTCATAGGAAACTGATTGAAAGACAATAATTGAATAAGCCCGTGTCCCTCATGGTATGCTCATGGAAAGGCCTAAAAATTTCGGGACATCTGATGATCTGACAAGGAAAGTATGCCTTGAAATTGTGGTTCATGGAAGGTGGGAGTCCCACGGCTTTGATTGTCTCATTCCCATGTACATTTTTTTCGATTGGTACTCTGCCTGAGAATAAGAAGTTTGCTTCATGGAGGCAAAATCAGGGAAACAGCATGTGTATCACGACAGAGTATTGAGCACTGGCTCTAGCAGCCAAGCTTCCATGAGCACAAGGTTGAGATGAAAATAGTATTAATAAACATTTTCTTGCCACTAATGTTATAATGTCCCTAATTCATATTGTCTTATGATTGAATGTTCATGATTACTTTTGTGGTCGCAACTGTGACTCAGAAATGTATGTGGCATCAAAATTGTGATTGGCAGTAAATCAGTTCTTGGAAGAGGAATGTCAGCTGAAGAGAAAAAGAATCTAAACCAGGAATTGAAGACTCTAAAGATGGAGGACATATCTTCATTTATGGAATCTCTACCCACTGACTTTTCTTACAATACTGCGTATTGAGTAAGGAAAAATTGCCCTTTTTTTTTGGTTTATTCCAGACACGAACAGATTCTGGTTTTGGAAACAATTTTGTGATTTTTCATCCTTGTATGTGTGTGTGTGTGCTGTTTCAGTGGGCTACTGAGGTCTATAATTAGCAAGTTGGGTGCTTCACAACGGGTCCGGTTGCTAGCTTATGCTAAATATGCATTACATGGTCTCTCTCCAAAGTTGAATCCTGAATCTGGTAAAAATTAATTAGTCACAATTTTTATTTCTGAGGCTGGCAATTTCAAGGATGGTTTTTCTGATAAATATAAAAATAGAATGCTGACAGAAAAAGAAAAAAATGTAATTTAGTGTATTAGATTTGGATGAATACATACATACATATTCATCCTGGGGAGTTATAATCAGTTAACATTTGCCAACTTATGCAGTTTGTTGAACTGAGTAATGCTATACAAACATAATTTCCCTACTGAATGATCTGGCATTTTTTATCCTATCAGTCTATCACTTCAATATAAAGGACTGTCGCCACTGCTGGGAATTCTGTTTGGAAATTATGTTTGCAAATCATATTCTTATTGAACTATGTGGATCTCCGGACTTCGAGCCTTCAACCATCTCTCAAAAGTCTACGAACTGTTGTAAGTAATTGCATAATTGATTTACTCTATTTTAATCTTGTTAGTTGTTACTGTCATGTCCAGATCCTTTGGTAAAAGTTTTGCTCGCCAGATTCAAGACAAAGATTAATTACATTCAATTTAGGCTGCTTCTTGGTAAGAGCTCACATTTCATTCAAAAACAAGCTTCTCAGGAGGGATTACTTTATTAACTTTTAATCTTTCTCATTTTTCAGAGGTCCTGAAGTTGATTTCTTGGATGGGAAAAGTTAGGCATGCATTCCTTTTAAGGTTGAAACAGATGCTCAATTCGGCTGGTTATCGTGTTAAAAATTTATTTATTTCTGGTGTAACTTCTTAATTTGGCAATATAGCAGTCACTTCAGAACCCTTGAAAATTAGGTTAAAAGGGAAGGTTTTGCGAAAGGTGTAATTGGATAAAAATAACTTTGCTACCCAAGGCAATTCTTTTATAAATTTGTTATTTCTTTTGTACCGGTTCTGTAATTTAAATTTTACTGATGAGTGCATAAAAATACTATGATTCAGTGGTGCTGCATCTGTATAAGCTGCTACATAGACAATTACCTGTTTATCAAATGTTTTGGCAGAGACCTTCAATGTGTTGTATTCAGTTATTTTAAGCATCCCATAGTGTTGTGCTGGTGGACCTTGCCCTAGAAAACTGATGAGAGAGAGAATTGAGTAAGAATGCCAAACTACTCATCAAACCTCCAGAGGTTTGCAACTTTGGTCAAATGGATCTGCCTGTTGCCATCCTAATGGAGGCGAAAAAGGGAAGGAAAAAAAAGGTGGATTTAACCTTTACTATTTTTTTAAAATATGTTCACACAATCAACCCGTCCCGAGTAAACCCCAGGAGAGAATACCAAAGAGTCTGTAAACGAGTTAAATCAAGTCAACTCAAACTATATAGTGAATTGGTCAAGTTTGACTCATTATTAAAATAGTTCCACGGGAAAAAATAGCTCAATAACTTAAGCCTATTTGGTCGTGTCCCTTGAATTTGAATGGTCTCATTCACAAAGTCCATTTCATATGTGCTAGGTTGCCATACAAAATTAGAAATAGATCAACAAAGTCCATTACGAGCAGATAAATGCAAGCAGACTAACATATCAAATTAAAATTTTATATGATTCAGACAACCGTCCTGCAGAGCAATCAGAAGCCCTAGTCCCAGACCCCATCTTCTATCAGACTCCTCTTTATTTCCTCTTGGTAAAATCCCAAATTACCGGAAAAACCTATCTGTATTCAACTGGAACTACAACGAAACATAAGGAGTGAACAAAGTGAGAATGAGAAACTCCAAACAACTTCCAAGTATTGAATATTGAGGATTTGGAATAGTAAATAACAAAATCATTCGCTCCAAACTTAAGGCATAGCAGCAAATCAAAATAAAAGCACAGTAATATGTGACAAACCATAAAGCCAAATTATCAGTAAATACGTACTTACAGTTTTGATTTGCAAGAAAGTCTAGCTTTCAGCTCGTCCGCCACAGCATCAATGAACTCTTCGGTGTTCAGATAATGGTCCCTAGTAACCCTACATCATGAATGGAAAAGTACACTAAAACACTGAATCTTGTGAAGGAGAACAGTGTCTATGGAATATCCTTCTAAGAGTTGCTTACTTAGATCCATGATTTATAAGTGCAAGATCCTTGGTCATCTTCCCAGACTCAACAGCTCCAATACAAGCTGCCTCTAGTTTCTCGGTGAAATCCAAGAGTCTAGCATTGTCATCTAATTTCGCTCTGCCAACACAAATACAGCAGTTGCTCATTTACTATTTTAGATGAGACCAAAGAACATGCCAGATACCGATATCATCAAACACAAGTTCTGGAAACCAGCCAAGTAAGTTACACCACCACAATCCCGTACCTGTGTGCAAGCCCTCGAGACCAAGCAAAGATTGAGGCTATGCTGTTCGTGCTGGTTTCACCTCCTTTCTGGTGAACCCTGTAATGGCGAGTAACAGTGCCATGGGCTGCTTCAGCTTCTATGGTCTTTCCATCAGGGCACACCTGAATCCAATCCATAGCCCATTAAAATCCAAAATGAGGATGTACATAAAGAAACAAGAATGTCTACAACAAGAAACATATTATTTGATCAGTGCAGTTTGGTCATTAGCAAGAAATAAAAAGGTGAACCAAGGAAGAGAACCTGGATAAAATGGGAGTGTAAATGAAAATCTGAATACATGTGAAATGAAATTGCACTACAACATTGGACACCAAAAGAAGGCCCATAAAAAAAATTAAAGATAAAATAATAGAATAAAAATCCATTGAAAATGGAACATACCAGCACTGATGTCATCAACCCAAGAGATCCAAACCCTGTAAAAATGCAACCAAAAATTTGAGATCAGAGCAAGTACTCAAATTAAATATGGGAATACTTCCTCCAGCAAGCCTTTCTAATTGGTCCACAAAAACAATAGCACAAACTACAAGGATCTACATGACAGTTGTAACTTCCAAGGAATAAAAGTTGGCCACACAAACCTTGCGCTAAGAAATCACTCTGCACATCACCATCATAGTTTTTGCATGCCCATACATAACCTCCCTCACTCTTAAGAGCATAAGCAACCATATCGTCAATAAGACGGTGTTCATACCTGCCAATCCAACCAACCAAGTTCATGATAAATGGAAATTACAAGAAACTGAAACCAGCATGCTGGAACTAAATATTTCAAGCTACTCACCATATCCCAGCAACCTCATACTTTGATTTCCACTTGGTCTCATAAACTTCCTGAAATATGTCCTTGAATCTTCATCAAAAAGGAAAATAAGAATATGGTTACACATGATTCAGATGAGGAGCCCAAAAACCCAGGTGCAGCAAAATTCCAAAGGTTTACAAGTGCTAGAAGTGAAAAAATATATACTAAATCAAATCAACAAGCTCACCAAGAATCGCCACAAGATTAGAAGAAGTAACAAAAAAATAAAAATAATAATTCATCAAAACAAGCCAACAAAGAAAGCTGTCTACCTTCCATCATATTTCTTAAGAATAGTATTTTTTGTGCTAAGATAAAGCGGCCACTTTTTCTGGTAAGCAGTGTTCATTGAAGCCTCAGCAAAAGCATAAATGGACTGTGTTCCAAGAGCAATAACAAAAAGGAAAAGAAAAATCAGTTGTCTGCCACAAATCTGGAAATTTGACATCAATGTACACCAAATAATTTGCAAAACCGAACCTCATCAGTGTTGTACATGGCCAAAGCCACTCCTCCAGCACCTGTAAAGTTGAAAACCTCCAACTCCTTCTTTTCGTCCTTTCCTTCTGGTACTGGAATACATGTTAAACAACTTTATTAAAAAATAATAATAATAATCTTTGAGCGCAAGTAACTAACAAAAATATGAGAAGAAAAATCACACATATACATGGCAATTCAACAATATAAAAGTATCAAACAACTATAAAAGTCCCAGAAAGCTACCAAGAAAGAAAGGAAGACAAAAGAACTTTACCAAACACCAATTTGAGTTTCCCAGCTCCTTTGATAACGGTATCAGTTGCTCGGTATTGATCCCCAAAAGCATGCCTTCCAATGCATATCGGCTTTGTCCATCCTGAAAACAGAAATTAATGCAACATCATTATATCATATAAAAGAATGAAAGTACCATCATCAAGAAACTGCAAATACCTGGGATGAGACGGGGGACGTTTTTGCAAAGAATTGGTTCTCTGAAGACCGTGCCTGCAGCAAAAGCCAATCATAATGTGCCATCACCAATGAATGTGAAGCAACATTTACTAAATTGTAAACTGCAACGGCAAGTACACTGACCATTCAAAATGTTCCTAATTGTCCCATTTGGACTCTTCCACATCTGCTTCAAGCCAAACTCCTTCACACGACCTTCATCTGTAAGTTACCATACCATATATATTACTCAAATTCTATCCATGTTTAATAATTAATTGAAATGAACATTTCTTCCCAGTCAAACTCAGCCCCGTGTACCTGGAGTAATGGTTGCACACTTGATTGCTACATTGTACCTGCAATTATATTATATTCATCAGAGTTCAATAAAAAAACAAAAGGCTGCAACACGGAAAAGCATAACTCAACCCAATTAAAGTGAACAAGAGCAAAAATGTAATGGTGGAAAGATAAGGAAAGAAAAAAAAATTAAAAAAAAAAAGAAGAGAGAGAAAGTTCAGTACTTCTGATAATTCTAATTTCAAGAAAAGAATAAAGAATAAATGAAATAAAGATATCTTTTAGAAACGGCCAGTTGAGAGAACAATGGAATCTTTAAAATAGTACAAACACATACTTGAGAGTAGCTTCTGCGCTTTCAACAGTAACTTTATCATCAGTGGCATCGCGATTAGGAAGGCCAAGGTCAAAGTACTTAATATCCAACTCCAGAAAGGGGAAAATGAGCTGGCATTATATTAACACAATTATAAATACACGTTTTATTTATTTATTTATTTGATAAGTCAATTATAAATACAATAGTTTCCTCAAGGTTATGAAAAGATAAACCAGGAAGGCAAAATAGCGTATGTAATGAACCTAAAAGGCATATTACCTTATCCTTTATTGATTTCCAGAAAACTCTAGTCATTTCATCTCCTGCATCAAAGAATTAAGGAGAATAGCATAAGAAAGAGGAAAAGAGAGAATAATTATTTTTTTTATTAATAGGTAAATCTTACACACACACCATTTTGCCTCTTAAGGAGACTCGAACCCTCAACCTCCCATATGGGGAGGTGGAGAAGGTACCAATCAAGTTAGAGCTTGTTGGTAGACAGGGAGAACATGCTTTCGTAGATAAGTCAAATCTGTTTAAATTGCAAAGTTGAATTTTATTATCTTTCTACTTTTCAATGAATTACTCCACAATACAAAAATTCAAACATCTCCAGTGTGCCACTCTGCAGTTTCAGGAAAGGAAGTTTAGCATTAACAACTCCAACCCATTCCAATCAATTTCAGGGAAAAAAAGACGCATTTTGCGAATATCCAAACTTTATTACTTTCAAAACTGATAATAAAAATCCTTTTGGTAATCTTTATTCATCATAAAGGCCAAAATCTTAGACCATGCTGCCTCAAAACAGTAATGAAGAACATTAAACCCATAATACGAGCTATGATGCATGTTTATTGTTTTTCTCATTACTTTGGAGAATAGAAGTGCAAGTGCAATCAAGGACCAGACAGGTAGCCTGAAAATTTTCTTGTCTGTAAAAGCTATGAACTCACTTAAATGTTCTCAAAGCTCCCCATGTTTCTCAAAGCTATGAACTCACTTAAATGATTCACATTTTCTTCCATAAGAGATAAAATGTCTCTATAGCCCAGGATAGAAAGTAAACATGAAAATCCAGAAATATGTGAAACGCACCAGTTGCCACAATATTATTGTCACCACAGATAGGCCAGGCATGGAAGTTCGACGCCCATAACTGATTTAAAAAAACACAAGTTGGCTGTTTATAGGTGCAATGCTAGGTGCAAAAATGAGTCGTAGGCCAATTTCAGTAATTGAAAGTTAGCATGTCTTCTGTCTGCAAGTCTCCAACATTAGTTTGGACTATTCAAACAAATCCACCTTTTGTTAAAAACTATACTGAAAAATGTGCATATCAGCTACCAAGCCTTTCATAACAATACCTAAAAGTTAATTCTGTATTATTTGATAATTTATGATGCATATATGCACAAGGATCATGTTACTTATATATTGGGTCATATAGTTTGAGTTAACAATTTACAACTCCTTATCTTACACTAGCATGCAAGCTCACAAATACATGTATATACCCATGGACACATACATATATACATACAAAAACACTCACAAATATTCTGTGCATTACATTTACAGACATATATACATTCAGCCATGTATATGTTTTAGGAGTGTTGCCATCTCCCACACCCAGTGTCTATGTTAAGTCTGGACCCATGTTCATGGGTACAACTTGGGAAAAATCAGTATGGACTCAACAGCCTAACACAAATTACTAGAATCGAGAAGATTTTATGCATTATCTTGAATCCATACAAGTAAACAAACAGAACTATTAACAGCCTGATGAAAATTGGACGAGACACATTGAAGAGCCATGTCAAACTTGGCCCCCTTCGTTGAAGATAAGGATGACCAGGTCCTACCGCCGTGTGGAAGCTTCCATACAACATCTCAAATAGGTACAAGAATTGTTAAAATTTAGGGTAAACTGTATAAACCCTGTAATTTGATGCATTTTTTACTCACTACCTTGAACTATTTTACCCAAAGGGTATAAAAATTAGACACCTTAACCCTTGTTAGGTTGCCATAAAAATTAATGGAATAGGTCATGTGACAATCATACGACACTTTAAGTGCCTTTTATGAGAATTTTATTATTTCTAACTTTATTGATTTTCGGAGTTCTCTGTCTGCAAATACACCCTTCCTCTCTCTCCAAAAACAATGGCCTCCATCTATAACTACCATCTCCTCCAACCCATAACCAATGTTGCAGTCCCTCAACATCACTGCACCAAATTCCAACATTTCCATCACATGGATTGCACTAGATCCAAACACCACCATCACTTCAGTACAATATTGAAGATTCCTTCTTATTCTTCTCTTACTTTCTCTTCATGCTTTCTCTCTGCAAAATTGAATAACAGTGTTGGTGGCTAACAGATGAAGTATTTCACCGATTTAATCTTTTTCCCACCTTTTGTCATACTCTTATCTTTGCTTGCCTTCAATGATTATATAATACAAATATATTTATATGTCTTGATTGTGAATATAAATATACAATTTATTCTGGGTTTGTTTGACAAAGTAAGTGATCATGAGCTTTCCAATTTTCATATTCATTGGCTCTTGATACACACACAGTTATATTCGTGTAATTGAATTAATCTTTTGATCAGATTTGACTTTGATCATTTGGGGTAGGGATCAGAGCTGAAGACTTGAATGGAAAATTCCTAGATTCATTTTTAAGACACATGTGGCCATGTATACATAAAATATGCATAGTGGTTAATTTGAGTGCCATAGGATTTTGCATTGATTTTGATAATGCAACTTGTGTTGTGTATATGCAGTGATTGTGCAAGGAGTGTCAGATGATCAAAAGCAAGAATAAGATAAGGACATTCCGGATTTTAACAAAGGAGATGTAGAGGATAAGAAATTGAAGAAACAAACAACAACAAACAGAAATGCCAACCATAATAATTCAAGTAATGGTCGCAAACACTAAATTGGACAAATTATTGAAAAGAACATTGGTGGCATGAAGAGAGGTGGAGTTGTAGAGATCAATGGTGACGAAACAAAGGAGTAATAATGGAGAGGAAGAACAAGTTGCCATACTGTTAATGGCACTCTCTCGGTGCTCTGTTTATGCTTTGGTGCCCCTGTTTATGCTTAACAAATTTATCTTTGAAATCAAGAAGGACGATGGCAGCATTGATGAGGATTCTTGGGTTTTTCTCCATTGAGATGATTTTTTTTCTTTGTTTTTTATTGTAGCAAGAGTCTGGTTTGCATTGATTTTTTATCTTTTTTCTTTTTTGGCCACTTTGCAGAGATTGAAAGTTGTTAATTTTGTATTCTTTGAAAATTCTGGTAATATGAGTATTGTTTGACTTAATTTGATCCTTCATGCTCTCCCTCTCTCTCTCTCTCTCTCTCTCATACACAAACACCATATACTGTGTTATAAGTTAGCTTAGGGGCAATATTGGTAGGTGCCTATAGATTGGCTTTGGGGAAAACACAAAACAAGATATCAATAAAAACGAAAGTGGTGGTGAAGGCAAAAGAAAAACTGCAAAGAACAGAGCAATATTACAAGTGGTTTTGGGATTCTGCATGGGCTGGTCATGGTGATTATGGTTTTATGGTGGTGGTGAGTTGGATTTGTTGGTGGTGATAGTGGTGTTGAATTGATGTAGATAGGGGAATGTATTGGCCCTTGTGGGCTTTGATTTGGTGATGGCTATAGCCAAGGACCAAGTGGCTACAGTGGTTTGGTTTTGTGGTGAGGATTAGGTTCTGAAAGGAGAGAAGTTTTAAATAACATGGGTATATATGTAATTTAAAATTTTCTGTTAACAGCACGCAACAAAGTTTGAGTTGTGAAAAATGAAGGGGATTGTTAATTCATCTACAATTAGTGAAGACCGATCATAGTCCAAGGTGTGTAGTTTATCCTAAAATCTATTTAGTCATAATTATTAAGCAAAAACATGTTGCTTGTTTGCTTAGGGGGAAAAATCAATTTAAGTACTTTTGAAAAGTACAACCTAATGGTGCCAAGTCAATTGCATATTGACATGTCAGCGAACAATAGAACAACTGCTAATAGCAAATATTTAAGATTTCAAGCATCAACCCAAAGTTAACATGGGCTCCTCGCTCATTAAGTTCAAATCAATTGTATTTGCGGTCCACACCTTATAAAATATACATGTACAAAAAACAACATGAAATCTCAAAACAAGGAGGTCGTACCAAAGCATTTAATAAAAGAAAAGGGCATAGTTATGACAAATCGCATAGAGACCCACTAATTGGATCCTAATGTGATTTTTTTAAGTTCTTCTGCATCTTTCCACGGTCATCATTATCAGAACAAGAAAATATACCTAGCATAGAAAGATTGCAGTACCATATGCATACCAACATGGATGAACTCTACCCATTAAAATCTCTAAGCAGCTTTAAAATAAAGATTAAATCCTAGTGAAACCTTCATTTTTCAAGTTAGATTAGAACATGCATGTGTACGCACTTACACTACAAATTTAAATATAATATACATATATATATATATGTGTGTGTGTGTGTGTGTGTGTGTGTACGCACTTACACTACAAATTTAAATATAATATACATATATATATATGTGTGTGTGTGTGTGTGTGTGTGTAACATTTGTATAGATTTTGAGTATCTCGCAAATGAGATTGGACGGTTTGGACCTCGCCAGCCTTTTCGGGATAGGAAAAAAAAAGAAAGAGGTGAAAATTTAAAAGTAATTAGAGATAAACCATTAGAATTCAGAATTCAAATAAATCGAAAGTCGCTCATGCAAATAGTTGCTTCCAGTAAACCATCCGATCATAAATCAGGATCAATAGACTACAGTCAAGTGTTTCAGAGAGAGAGACAAATAAATAGAACATCAGATCTCCATCTGATATTTCGAACTGCAGAGATCAATAGATCGAACCATAGAACAAATAACAATACTAATCAGAGAGATGTGATGTCTCACCGTCCATCTCAACAATGGGGTTGGCGACCTTGATCTTCTCGAATTCCATTTCTCTCTATATTTGTCACGACACAGCAGTGCCAAAAAAGAGTTTCAGAGAGAGAAATTGGGAGCGAAGATTTCTTTCGCCGGCGAGCAGAGATATGTTAGAGAGAGTGCGCAAGATACATACGGCAAAGCAGGAAAGAGAGTTCAGCTTAATGGACGGTGTCGCTCAATTATATTGTCCTATTACGTCATCAAAATTACCCAACTACCATTATGTTCGTTTTAAATTAATTAAGAGAACAATTTATAAAATAAGTTTTTCAATTTAAAAATTCATGATAAATTTTTTTATCTAAATAATCTAAAAAAGAAACATTTAATATAAAAATTCAATTGTTAACTTCTATTTTAACACCGTTAAAAATATTAATAATTAGACTAAAATAACTTTCAATATACATTTTAAAAAATACGAAATAATTGATCAAATAAATTATTCAATCCAAAAAAATATAAAATAGATTTTCACTTCATAAAATAGTTTTTTTTTTATTGAAGAAATTATTTTATATATTTTATAATATTTTTTTTCCTAAAATGTATCTTAAAATCTATTTTAGTTTAATAAATAATATTTTTTAAAAGTGTTAAGATAGAATTTAATAATTGAATTGTCTTGTATTAAAAGTTTCTTTTTAAATCTTTTAAATAAAAAAATTGTATTATGAATCTTTTGAATGGAAGATTTTATTTTAAAAACTTTTTAGTATTTTTCTCAATTATTTATTTTTAAACAATACTTCCTCGTTGCGTTTCTTAATTATATATTCATGAAGAGATAAAAGAGTTATCACATGTTTAAGTCTCACTCTTCACTATTAGGATGTGGACAATTATTTTCACCTAGTTATGAGACTGAGTTGATTTATTTGTCCAAGTCTTATTTTAAAGAAGTTTTTAGAGTTAGGTTATATAATCTTGTAAGTTGATTAAGTTGGTATGAATTATAACATTACGTCGCTTTTATTCAAAAAGAGAAAAAAAAAAAAAAGATTTACTAAAAAGGGAAAAAAAAAATTAAAATTAAAATAGAAGGCTAATAACATAATTTTATTACGTCCGTTGATCATGGTAGAAGATAAACTTTAACAGGAAGAATTAATTTAATTTCAAAAGTTTAGAATTCCATTTGTAATACCAATAAACCTAGAGGAGGGTTAATACAATTGATCCTTATTTTAATAAACATGACAACTTTGTATCACGATTAAGTCTTAAATGACTGAATTTACCCAAACTACTGGGTGCTTTCCTGGTGGTAGAGGTGTAAAATTGGTTGGCTCACCTATGTCGTATAAGTTGTGTACAAAAAGAAATTGATTATGTTGTATATAATTATAATTGTATAATTGTTTTGTAATGGTACCAAAAACACACACACACACACACACATATAAACATCTAAGTTAAATATATTGTATAAGTTTATAATTGATTGTTGAAGTCTCTAATGGCCTAGTGGCATCTCATGCCCTTGCTTAAAGGAGAGGTCACTATTTCGAATATATCTAAGTGAGAGTATGTTATGTTTATTTTTCATATATAAGTGTCAATAATTGTCATTTTGTCCAAGACCAAAAAGAAAGAAAAAAAAGAACATTTTTGGTGGGCATGGTCGTAGATAGATATGTAATGAGAGGGGAAGAGTTTTAGAGAAGATATTCGCATCAGGTTTTTCCTTCTCTTTTTTTCCTTTTCCCCTTAGTTTGTGTTGATCTCGACTTCACCAAACAAAACATTCATAATATTCTCAAACCAAACACCCCACCACAAGGGAAAATATCCCATGAGATGTATCTCCTTTCCCTTCACTTCTATCTTGATAATGGGACAACTAGCATGCCCGAATTGATGGAAGATTAGAAAACTTAATAGTCTCTTGATATTTAATTAACTCCACCAATTACTATCTTGCGACGTCCTTTATTGTTGGACAGATGCACATTAAGAATCTGTGTCTCAAATAATCCAAGACAGAGAGAAGGTGTGGGTCATTGAGAGGCATATTGAAATTAGTAAGGGTGAGAGTCTTGAAGTAGAAAAGAATTAACCAATGGTTCATATTTCAAGCAAACATACTGCATTCCCAGCCGTAAGTTTTATTTATTTGTCATGTTTTTAAAATATTTTTAATAAGTAAAATAATCACTTTTCAATTTTTTTCCACTTAAAAGTTAAAAAAAAGAAAAACTTAAAAATGCATTTTATAGCCCTCTCTTAAAAAATTCTAAATTCTAAATTTAACTTTTTTTTATATATAGAATATTAAAATTACCTTTCAAATATAAAATAAATATTAATTAAATAGATATAAATATGTATACATATATCTATCTATATTCTTATAGTAAAGTAGTTGTGACGTGGTACTCTCTTACATTTTTTTCATCCTATCATAAGCGACTAAGCGTCACTCTCTTTCATATTTTTCTTCAAGTTTTTTCGTGTTCTTTACATCAATTTTTTTTTTTTTTTTGTAATAATTCTTTTTGGAAAACTAGAAATTTTGAAATGACTATAAACAAAAATATTCTTTTTAAAATAAAAAATCTATTCAATTTAAGAAGAATTTAATTTAAAAAAAATTATGTGACAAGTCTAATGGTTAACCTATATGTTTCTGTACAAGTGACATGCACATTTGCCTTTGCAATTACAGTTGATCGTGATTGAATACAAGGTTGGGGCGATGTGGTTAAGATAGAACTATAGAGATTTCAAATATTCTGGAACAGAACAAGTTTAATCCAGCCCCCGTTTTACTGAATTCTATTTCAATCCAAACCCAATAGCCCACATCTTTCTTATGAAATTAGTTGGGTTAGATACCGTAATTCAATTAAAAACCATATTTACTTAAAATTTAATTTGATGAATATGGCTGACATTGAGTTCCAATTAGAGTTATTAATAGAGCCGGATTATTCTGGCAAACTGGATCCCTTCTAATGAGACGGGTTTGGGAAGTAAAGAGATTGAAAATTGGAAAAGAAAGGTTTAATCATATCCCGCTCTATCTCTATTATAATATAAAATTAGGGAAAAATACTAAGTACAATAGATTCTCCTCTTTTAACCTAATGAAAAAACAATAGTAAGAAGTTATCTTTAAAGTGGCATGGAGGAAGTTCAATGTCTTCAAAGTTCAAACACTCTTCGGTTTAACTCTTTCCACAAACTCCACATTATACACAACGAGGCCATCCTCCAAGCAACTATCAAATTCTTTCACATTCATTTGCATTTCCAGCTCAAAAAACACTTCCTTCACCGTAACAAGTATCGCCCAACTAACCCCCAAATGGAGATAAAATCAAACTCCAAATTGATATGTATAAGTAAATGCTCCACCGTATCTTCCTCACACTCTGCACAAATAAATACTTTATTTCTTTGTTGTTCAATTATATATTTCACAATTTGAAGAAAGCAACTACCTACCTATAGTAATTTATATTTTTTTTACTACTGGGACTGTTGCAACTTGATGACAGTAATGCACAGGATATAAATTGCTTTAGCTTTTGTTATTTCAACTGTTTTAGATTTTTCTTTTTATGATGATTTAAGATGTTAATCCCTTAAAGACATGGCGGTTTAAGATATTTTCCTTATTGTCTTTGTTTAGTTTTTAAAGCTTTAAAGACGTTGAATATCTTCTTTTAGCGTTATTAAGTGTTAGGTATTGAATTTGAGCTTCTGGATTGTTTGAAAATTTGTAAGTTATTTTTTAGCATGATTTGTTTGAAATTTGTATTATTTTTTTATTAAAATATGTAGAGTTTAGCCTTTGTATTCAGAGTAAGAAGGTATTATAATGTGAATTTTAAAGTTATATGTCAATTTCCTTATGTAAGCACCTGTGCATAACACAGGTCATGTCAATACTAGTATATGTGTGTGTATATATGCATACACACATGCATGTGTGAATATAGATACACTCACAATATAAATGATTCTATGTAAGACAAAGGTAATGTCACAGCCAACTACAGATATTTGAGCTGTTTGTGGACAAGAAAGGAAATATATTAGTATGACACAAAGCATATAAAGACCAACCTCCCATGTGAATGACAGGTCACTGGAAGACAACTCGTAGCCGGAAACTAGGCCTTTCTACATCACTTGGGTTGAGAGACATGCTTATCTAGAAATGCCTGAGCCAGATTACTGAAACTTACGCTAACTGAACCAGCTGCAGCATACCTTTCAACAACATCCACCACCTCTGGCCTCAAAATCTCTTCCTTGTTATATGCATTACAGAGATAATATAGAGCTCCAAGGGCGTAATTGACCTACAAATTGTAATTCAATCCATTGTAAATATATATATATTTATTTATTTATGTTATACCATCAGGATATGGGTACAATATGATTTTGACAGAATCAAAGTTCGCACTGCCAGCGTCCTAATCCAAAATATGTTGTATGAAGTCTGGAAATGAGCAACATTTTGGAAAGACAAGTAACTACATTATAAAAATCCATTAACAAAATGCATCATAATTACATCAAGCATAGGTTACGTGTTCTAAATGCAGCTCAGAAATGCCAGCTTACAGGACTTTTCAACCATACACACACACACACACACACATATAGGGGCTTACAATTAAACAAGAAGTCTAACCAAAAAGAGACCTCAAAAATCTTTATGTTATACAAAAATCTTAGAAAAAAGTTGTATACAAGATCTCTTCCACTACACCTTTAAAAAAAATCAGGAGGGTAGAAATGTCCTCTATTCAACAAATTAACATGGGTAGAATATGATTTTGACAAAATCAATGCTCAAAATGCCAGTGTCCTTATCCAAAATATGTTGTATGAAGTCCAGAAATGCACAACACTTTGGAAAGAGACGTAACTATATTATAAAAATTCCATTAACAAAATACATCATAATTACATTAAGCAAATTTTCCATGTTCTATATGCAGCTCAGAAATGCCAGCTTACAGGACCTTTCTGTTAGTGAAAATTTAATTACTTTATTTAAGAGTTCTAAAATAAAAGAATTATAATGGAATAAAATTACAGAATAACTAAATTTCATGCATATAACATAAAACAATTAAATTAACACGAGTCAATGACAGGAAAAATAAGTTTGGAGTGAGCTGGCCTGTGAGGCGTGTAATCACTGCCCTAAAGCTGTTGTGCCTCCCTACGTGAAGGTTCTAATGGTCACAGACAGCTCCAAGATACAACCCAGGTTTTGCTCACAGCTAATCTCCTCAGAGTCCACGCCCACTGGGAGAAGGATGAACCGTCTAGAATCAAAGTTGCCCACACAAAGATAGTATGAAAAATACATAAAGGTTGGATGGAAGAGATTGGATTAAAGAGAATAAGAACTCTAGTTGTTGTGTTGTGGAAGAATACATAAGCCTCTATTTATAGGCATTTTGTATATCTTCCACCAACAAAATATCCCACAAAATCAATCACATGTAGCAAAAAATCAGCAATAAAATAAATAACAAGTCAACAACTAACATATCATAAAATCAGCAACAAAAATAAAAAATCAGGAAGAAGTCAAAATAAATTTTGAAACTTTCAATAATATAAAAAATATAACAATCCCCCACAAGTTTCAAAATTTATAAACTCATGAAACATATATATTATTTACATATATATGTATAAGAAAGTTTGGACAACTATTATACTGTGTAATAGGTGTAGGTGTCTTCCGGACTTGAACCTCACTTAGTGTTGACAGTCTCTTTCTGAAGGATCATAGTGAACTAAGTCTTGAACTAGACCCTTTGAATCAGAGTTCAACAAGTCACACACACAGTACTGATATTAGACATGGTTCGCGGGTTAGTGCTATTAAAGGCCATGCACTTGATCTTGATTTTCATGAGAGTTTCTAGAGAATAGCTCAATTCTCATAGTTGCGGCCTCACGACAGCTCTCACTTAGGTGAGTCCTCCAAGGGTACATGTGACCTGTACCTCGCAAGAGTGTTCATGCCTTGGGCTCATTCAGGATAAACCCTTCCTAAATGTCACATAACACAGCACACTGCCATAGGGATGAGCAGGAGCATTTTATTAAACAGCTCCTTATATAAAGTGCTGGATATATAAGTCACGCAATATGAATTGTTACTACCCATTGAACCTCCTTCATGGGGTCCCCAATCACAGAGGTTGGGTTACTTTCCTAGGTGACTTCCTTGTGAGCTTAAGCCCATCCCCCTCGACAAATCTAGGACTACACTCCTAGTTAGACCCCTCGGGTCAATTATTGATCAACAAATATTTATTTTGTTTAATTTATCGGGACAATAATTATATGGATCCATCAAGTAAATATGATCCATTTCTCATATGGGCTCATTATGTAAATATGTCAATTTATTTTAATCAAGGCAATATGGACCTATTTAAATGCAATTGGTCCATAATTTTTCTTTATAATTGATTTAAGGACTTATCATATAACTATAGTCTAATAGGCTACATTAAAGTATTTTGGAATCATTAAATAAATTTCGTGCAACATCCAGCTAGCAAAACTATTCATATTAATAGCTAATAGCCTTACAACTAGGAATCATATCTCATGTGACCAGTAACCTGCTACTAGAAACTATATACTTAATAGTGGTCAGTATTCTTAGTAATACGAACAACCACTCATGTGGCTAGTAGTCTTGCATTTACTAGGAACTACTATTGTAAATTATTTGAGAATATTTTAATAGATATTTTCCCCCACTATTTAATGATTCATATCTTAATTTCATTGTGGTCAATCGTCTCTTGACTATAAGGAACCACAAATATAAGTTGTAGTCAATAGTCTATTAGCTACTAGGAACTACTTTAATTTAATATAAATATGACTAGTACTCTTCAATTTATTAGAACCACTATTTTAAAATTTTTAATTTTATTTTTAATACACTTTCACTCCCTCATAAAAATTATGTATAAATTTTCTTTTTGTAGTTTCCCAAAACATGTATTACTCAAAAATAATAATCACATCAATTATTTTCCTCCAAATATTTATTCAAAATCATATATTACTTTCAAGTATTTAAATATTTTTCAAGCTATTATTTTAAGATCACATAATATCTAATTTACTTATACATCTTACATTCTTGTTCACAAGTATTTTAAGTTTCTCTACATAAATTTTAATGTATGTGTATGTTATTTAATTCTATGTTGAACAAAAGAAACTCTATCAAATGATTTTAAATTTATGTCTCTCTTGTCAAAATATTCACATGGTGAATTTTTAAATTGACAAGTTAAACTTAAAAAAAAATAAAATAAAGATAATACTCTAGTTGCATACACAGTATTAGACAAGTAAATTATCCCACCGTCAATATTATTATTTTTTAAATATATATAAATATATAATTTTTTTTTTAAATAAATATGGCGTTGGGATTGCACCATATGAGCCGTTCATACCTAGTTTACATATGATTATTACTTGTAGAGGAGTGACTAATAGTATAACTATGAAAGTGTGAATTAAAGATAATTTCACATTTATTTTTATAATTCACTTGAGATTTTGAAATAAGGTTAAAATCTATTAAAAAATTGACAACTAATAAATAATGTTTTCATGTAAATAGGATATGTTTCACACTGTCTCAAAAAATAAATAAATAAATAAAGAGGCCAAAGAAAAGAGATGGATGCATCCCACAATATTTTGGCTTCATTCAAGGATTGCCATGCTGGAAACCAGTATACACCACAATAATAAATTCCATTCGGATCATCACTTTGTACTGTCATCAAGACAAAACATGTTGATACTAGGATTTTTGTTAAATAATCCCAAATTGATAGCTATAAAATTACATTACTAATCAATACATTAGAAGTAATCAAATAATCACACTGTAAATTAAATAAATGTATCATAAACCAATTTATCCTGATGGTTGGCAAATTTTGATAATAGAAAAAGGAATGTGAGCTGTACTTTATTCCCGGATTGCAAGTCAAACGACTGGAAAATAATCCCTTAGTATTTATAACTGTTATGAGTATATGTAATGTATTACTTCCTTATAGTACGTTGTTAACAATGTGTTGTTCTTTTAATTTCATATCAGCTTATTTTAATTTAAATCATAGTTATGTCGACTTGGTTCGATTTCACTAAATCGAAATAAATAATATAGAAACGAAATAAATCTAAAATCTAAATAATTTCATATAGTCATTATGTAACAAAATAAGTAATAAAATTGTTATTATAAATTTTAAAATTAATTTTATTGAGACTTAATAAAGTAAATTTCTGTTCAACAGAAGTTATTCAATTAAACTATTAAAGTTCAATTTCACAATTATAAAAAATCTTTCAATTAATTTCACAGTAGTGTACTAAGAAAGAAAAAAGAAACACTATTAAATATATACATATAATAAATAAATAAAATTGAAAACAGATAATAATAATAATATATTTTTTTTTATTATTATTATTTTTTTTATTATTTTTATTTTTATTTTTAATAGTAAATAGGTAAATGTCAGTGAATAGCTAAGAAAGGACCAGTGATGCTAAGCAGTAAGATTTGATAGAAACTTGTTAATATCCAATTAGTTTTCTCTTGAAAGTAGATCCTTACTTTCCTATCTTTCAAACTTCAGAATTTTTGGGAACATACATACTGAATAGTGTAGTGATTAACTCACGAATGGAAAGCAACGGCTTTCCTTAGCAATGACTGCAATTATTATTATTAATATGTATTGACAGATATATATATATTTGTATATATATATATATATATAGATAAAAAAATGGAAAAACAATTTGATACAGTTTGCCTTTTTTTTTTTTTTTTTTTCACTGTTAATCTATAAATATATATATATATATATGTATCTAACGGTTTATATATGTTTATATGTATGTAACAATTTATATATGTAATGGTTTATATGTGTATGTAACACTTTATATATTGTAGTGGTTTAAATATGTATGTAACAGTTTATATATATGTTTAATATATATTAGATACAAATCTACTGTACAGAAGAGAATGTTTGGTTTTTTTTTTTTTTCCACAGACCATTAAGCAGATTTTGTCAAAGGGAATGTAGAGAGAAAATTCAGCAACTTATCTTCTATGGTTTTCACTTTTAACATGCAGAAGTTGAACTATATATATATATATATATATATAAGATTTATATGTATGTAAATAATATATGCATCATTTTATTTGTAAATACTATGTAAACATGAATTAGTGTTTTAATTAATCTATAATTCTTTTATAAAACATATAACAGCTTTAGATTGTTAGTGAAAATTTAATTACTTTATTTAAGAGTTCTAAAATAAAAGAATTATAATGGAATAAAATTACAGAATAACTAAATTTCATGCATATAACATAAAACAATTAAATTAACACGAGTCAATGACAGGAAAAATAAGTTTGGAGTGAGCTGGCCTGTGAGGCGTGTAATCACTGCCCTAAAGCTGTTGTGCCTCCCTACGTGAAGGTTCTAATGGTCACAGACAGCTCCAAGATACAACCCAGGTTTTGCTCACAGCTAATCTCCTCAGAGTCCACGCCCACTGGGAGAAGGATGAACCGTCTAGAATCAAAGTTGCCCACACAAAGATAGTATGAAAAATACATAAAGGTTGGATGGAAGAGATTGGATTAAAGAGAATAAGAACTCTAGTTGTTGTGTTGTGGAAGAATACATAAGCTTCTATTTATAGGCATTTTGTATATCTTCCACCAACAAAATATCCCACAAAATCAATCACATGTAGCAAAAAATCAGCAATAAAATAAATAACAAGTCAACAACTAACATATCATAAAATCAGCAACAAAAATAAAAAATCAGGAAGAAGTCAAAATAAATTTTGAAACTTTCAATAATATAAAAAATATAACACTTTCAACCACAGGGCATATCATATCAACAAAACAGTCCCATCAATCAAATATATATATATATATATATATATAAAAGAGGCTATTAATCAAAGGACTTAAAAGTGTTGTTTAATGCACACTATAGATGTGGATGAGTGCAATCTACAGAGTTAATGGTAACTGCTTCATTGTCCTTCAAAACACAAAAATCATGCTGGTTTGGCCTATAGTTCAATGTGCCTCTGACCTACTTAGCATCCCAATTTTGAAATGTAAAGAAGCAACAAGTGAAATAAAAATGCATGAACGACAAGTTCTCCCTTACAGTGTTTCTAACAGGACTTGATAAACATTGAATTATAAGAGGGATCCCACCACACTTGGTGACAATTGAAGCATTTGCTGGGTCTGTGAAAAAAATGCAATTAGTTAAACACACCAAGAACACACACTACCGCTCATTATTTTAAAATAATAATAAAAAATCTTCACTGCATGAGAAAAATGGCATTTTTAGGATTAATATAATGATATCAAGCAGATGGGTTTAGAATGTTCAGTTACCAACACAAGAATTGCAGATCCCTCCAACACCAAACTCCACTAGTTTCTCGTTTGGTTCTGTTATGCAGTCTAGGAAAAGTTCCAAAACATTGAGCTGTTTAAAGCAACAAATAGAAGCTGCTCTTTAGGTGGCATAAGATCAGGAAATAAACTACTAGTTAAGTTAATCCATGACTCAATTAAGGATTCCAAACCTGACGCAAAAAGGTATAATTGAAAGGATCATATGCAAAGTTCGCCAAATTAGCAACAATTCTTTCTTTTGATTCTGTAGGAACAAGTAACAATCAGTAAATTTTAATCTTAAGAAATGAGGTTGATAATCAAGATCATGTAAAAAAACTATAATAACCCAATACACTTCATTCGTTTAATATCCAAATAGGAATACACGCAGCAACATCATCTGTGGGATGAATTAGTAGTTAGTGAAAAAAAAATAACCATAAGAGATCCGATGCCTGTTATCAATTGTATTATTTGACATGATCTATGTTATACTCTTAACACATCACTCAATACAGGCATATACAAATAAAAAAAACATAAAAGACACATCTACTGAGCTATGCTAAAATCTAATATAACATTCAAAACAAGCATGCAAAACAAACAAAAAGACATCTACTTGCTTTGCACTTTAGGAATGTACATGGAATATCGCTTACTTGCTGCATCATATAATTAAGACAATTCAACAGAAATACACTACAGCAAAGCCCAAGATCTCAATTGTAGATTGTGACTTTAAAATCTTGATTGTGCATCATGCCAGTGGGATGCGAATGCATGAACTTCCTTTTATCCAAGGTAACAGGTTCAAAGCATATATTTTTCTCAAGTAATGATCATACTGCATCAATCGCCTACCCCACCCCCCCCCCCCCCCCGGCCCCAAAAAAAAAAATCCAACAAAGAACCCCACTCGTAAAAGAAAAAATAATTAAGAAAATCAAAATGAAGGAAGTTCCAATCTTTAGGTTCCAAACTAGATAGGATTGAGTCACCATACATGTATGTGGGTTGTAAACTGATCAGATTTGGATCGGATCATCCTTGATCCAAATCTTACACTTTTAGAAAATTATCAGGTTGGGTCCAAAAAAACTGATTGCTTTGAAAATTCCTAATCCCAAATCAAATTTGTTAATTATCGAATCAAATCATATATGATAAGATAAATTTTAATATATTATCTTATTATGTCATAACATATATATAATATGTAAATTTAAAACATATAATTTAGATATTATATATAAAAATTAATATATATATATAACAATAATATATTATTGAATCGCGTTATTTAACCCATATCCGATCTATTTAATTAAAGGAGTTACGATTCAGATTGAACTATTAGATTAGATTCTTTATACCATACTAGAATAAATACATTGGATTCCAATCAAGGGCCGAAACATTGACAACCCTATATGTATGCATGCATGCATATATGTATGACATGTGAAGGATTGAGGTCATATAAGTACATGGAAAAAAAAACTCAACCCAATTCAACAAAGGCTTATCCAGACTTTTTAGGTTGAAGTACAGAAAAATAAATAAATAAATAATAGCTAAAATAGTTAAACTAACCTAAATTCCTGAAAAACAACAACAAAGAGAGGTTTCGAATTGACCGAGAAAAATTAAATAAGAACACTGTCGCACAAAAGGAGCACCAGAAACCAATTGTTATTTAAAACATCAAATCCATTCCCCCCCAAACTATGAGAATCGTAACTTGACACTTGAAAACCGTGCATTTTGTGTAAGTGTTGTTCGCTCCGGGGGGGGGGGGGGGGGGGGGGGGGGGACTGTCTTGTACCCCAAAGTGTTATAAAATGGAAATTCTAAAAAATCCTTTAATTTCTTCTATTGCAAATATTCCTGGAAACTATCCTTGTAGTTAATCTCTTGAAGTTAATATCTTTCTTGGTTGATGCCTTTGGATGCCAATCAAGAATGGCTTCCCTAAGCACCCATGAAATCCTCACACAGGCAAAACTGGCACCCCAAATTATTAAGGTAAAATGACAAAAACATATGACAAACTGACTCTGGGCTTGCATTGCACAAAACACATATTGTGCAAGATCCACCTTCACTATCTAAGGCTAAAATCTTTTCAGGTAATTACAAATAAAGATTGAAAGTAAGTTGGACCATCAAGCATAGTTTTATGATGTACAAAGTGATGATCGTTTTAAGAAGCACGGGTTAATCCAAAGTGAAATGTTGTTTTCCACCAAAAAGAAAAAACTTATGGTAAAGGGTTCATTCACTTGCGGCTTTGTCTTGCTAGCCCGACCTTATGAACAGATGGAATCTTCCCCTATATCTAAGTTCACTGTTGTTGAGTGTTTTAGATTAGTTACCTTGATTCAGATGACCATCTCAAAACTCTGGAGTTTTAACTATGATACTGCACTTAAGAAGCACGCATACGGATATAACACTACACAAATAAGCAAACACATTATTTCTCAAAAAAGTAGGATACGGACGCATTAAATATATATAATTTTTTATATTTTTTACACGACTATATAATAAAAACCTAATGTTATTTCAATTAAAATTAGCATCAAAACACACAAATTAAAAATATATTATTAAGATATTAAAATAACAAAGTCACTAAATAAAAATTAAAGAACTTCTTCATTTAATCATCAATATTTATGATTCAAGTGTTTGACTCGTGTCCGAGAAGTGTCTGAGAGTGTCGGTGTCCAACACAGACATTTGAACTAAAATAAAGTGTCCGTGCTTCATAGCACTGCACTATATAAAGACTAAATCACAGAGGGGTGCTTATATCAAGTAGTGATCTCCACAATTATTTTTAGCATGTAATCAAAGAATCACAAGTGATAATCAAAACCCAGACTATTCTCCAATACTTATAGGACTAAAAAATGCTTCCATTTGCTTGATAAATGTTGTCCCTTCCACCCATTATATTAATGTTGCCCGGTGCCAGAGTAATATTGGCACCCTTTTTTTTGAGTTTGAGAGGGGGAAGGGGGATCGAGAATTGAGCACTATATCCACAATTACCAAATTGCAAGCTTACCAGTTTATTTATATAGTCAAGCAAATATCAGTTTTCAGCATTATGATAAAAAAAAATTAAGAACGACACAAATGAAAAATCACTGGAATATACCGTTAACGCAACATACCTTCACTTGTCGTATTCTGAAACTGAGTCACCAATTCCTAGAACAAAAGGCAGAAAATAGTTTCAGTGAAATATATCAAGAGTCATTGAGGAAGTAAGAATAGTTGAATCATTTCACATAATCCATATTTTTCATCAAAGGTAACGGTTTTAGTTGGTCTAAGAAATAGGACCAATTCCAAGAGGTGGCTTGTGAATTGTGATTGAGGATGCATTACGGAAAAATGGATATATGCACACCCCTAGGCCCCAAGTACCATAATGTTAACAACACACTATCACATTTCCTCGATGTTTAATTGATCAACCAAGTTTATTCATGAGATTTCATAATAAAAAAAGAAAAAGAAAAGAAAAAAAGAAGAAGGAAGTATTAGAGCTCTATCTCAATCTAGAACCAGAATTGAATCCATGAACGAGAGAACCAAAATGTTAAGTGACTTTCCTATAATATTTATTCCCACCACAAGGCAACAGCATTCTGTTGAACAATAATAATAAAAACAATAAAAGGATAAATATATTTTCTTCTTAGAAATAGAACATATATCTTTTGATTGTGGAAGTTTAAGAAGTGCACCTGAAGATACTGCACCCTTGGAGTTCCATATTTTCCAGTGCGCTCTTCTTGCCTACCACTATTGGTGAACATATAGGCTACTGAAATGAACAGAAAAAAAATCAATTAAATTAAATTTAGTTCATAAATCATGAAGTTCAGCCCATTGATCTTTAGGGAGTGTTGATTCAATTGACCTGGATATGATGTAAATTTCCTGAATTCTCAAGAAACAGACACACAGTTGGCATAAATTTTGGATATTCTAATATTCTTTCAGCAAGGAGTGTAATTCCGCGGGGTGAGAAGACTAACATAAGGCTCCATTTGGTATATGTTCAGATGAAACAACACAAATACAATGTCTATATATATGTTGGGCAGAGCCATTGCATTAGAAACATAGTATATAACCCATCCTCCAACGAAACAACACAAATACAGAGTCTGGCTGTGGATATATATTTATATAAGAAAGCACGAAAACACAAGAGTTGACATTTTCGTTGGGGAGAGCCATTTCTTTAGGATCAATGCCTAATTACTCAGTGACTTGAACATGATTGAAGGGTTAGCGTTGAATCCACTAGAAAGAAGAATTCAATTCACAAACTATAATTGCGATTAAGAGAGAGGGAGGAGCGGTTAGCGGTGACTAACCTGAGATTTTTGGCTCGGCGATGAAGGAAGGTACAGCTTGGATCGCAATGGAACGTAGCTCAAGGGGCTTTAATGGAGAAGATGAGGAAAGGGTTTAGGTTTTGGAGAAAGGAGTCATTGGTCGGGGGTTGCACCTGGGCAAACGAACGACACATGTAAACACATGCGTGTGCTCCCATACCCATAACATTCACACGAATCCCATAACACCCATGACCCTCAGAAACTCACATAAATCCCATAGCCATATATGAGTACTGTGCATATGTCACGTCACACAATATCTCGAATTATTTACTAATATAATGGGTCATGATGTGCAGATTTTAAAATTTATAATATGTGATTTTTTAAATTATTAAAAATATAATTAAAGATATAAATTAAATATGGCTAACCTTACTCCCAATTTTATTAGTTTGTGACTAGGATAATATGTGACATATGCTAATGGAGAAATGCAATATGTGAGAGGAGCAAAAAATTTAAAAGTGGTGTTTTACTGTTCATACATGTTTGTTCAAATCCTTACTTAAATAAAAAATAGTCTATTAATTACTATTACATTAACTGTTTTAAAAAAAAATTGTCTCATCCATTAATAATTTTTATATTAATCACATTATTTGAACACTTTTTTTAAACAAACATAAATAGACCACATAACATTATCTAAAATTTAATCGATAGTTTTATGTTGAGTTGAGCAGGATAAGATCAAAGGGTACTATAAACACAATTGTGGAGTCTTAGAGCTGCTCTAACGGAGGAGAATTTATTATACGGTTTGGATTAATGTTCCGATCAATTATAGATTGTCATGTATATAACATATTAAATTTATAAAAAATAATAAAATAATTTTTATTGACATAATAATTTATAATTAGTCTAAATCATTAACTTGATCAATGATCTCGGATCATATAATAAGTTCTCCCGATAAAATAATTATATGAGTTGCTATAATCATAAATCATAATTTAGTCAGCAGTCATTTTGTGGCACTTCAACGACTCGTTATTTTTATTCTTATTTTTTGACTTTTCTATATTAGCTCTCAATGACATTTCAATTTTTTTTTTAAAATACATTTAATGTTCTTTTGAACTAAATAAGTTATATTTCTTATATTTACTATATCATACTTTTTTTGAAACAAAGTTATATATTTACCAAAACATCTTATAAATAAAATATATACAAATATATATATATATATAAATATATATGACTATTTTTTCTCTCTTCTAATTAATATTATAAAAAAAATTTAAAATATATTAATTATTAGATAATAAATATATTAATTATCTATCATAAAACTAAATCATCTTTTATTGCATGACGATAATTATTTGAGATCATATCCAATGTTGCTAAGATGACGTTGTCAAAAATTTTAATGACAATTTTACCTTTAAAGTAATTATTTTTTTCTAACTTCACATGCTTTCCCTTCAACACGCCCCAAATTTAGGATAGTGGTATTATATATATATATATATAGAGAGAGAGAGAGAGGGGGGGGGGGGGGGGAATGGCGGGAGAGCTATTCCCACTCCTCCATCAAATTTATGCAGTCTAAAATTATTATTCTAATTGAAGAGCTTTTTACCTTTTGGGATGTAGGAGTCTATTAGAGAGTGTGAATAGCTTTCTCTCTCTCTCTCTCTTTCTATATATATATATATATATATATATATGAATTATTTATGTTGGGCATGTGCCTTACATCTGAATGGGTCAACTTGGAGAGAGTTGGTAGCATGAGTGGAGCAGCTGAAGCTCCACTTGACTTCAACTGATTAAAAACTCCCTCGAGCTCAAATTAAGGATTAGAATTTTTCTAAAATATTTTATATTCATTTTCAATTTTTATTTTAAATTGTATTATCAATGTGACTTGGCATCGTGTAGTTATTTTAATAATCAATTGAGGTAGGATCCAAAAATACTAACTCCTATTAAAATATATTGGCAGGACTAAAGCTGTTGGTCCCAAGAATTATGGCCCCAAACATAAAGATCAGGAGGCATTATTAAAAAAAAAAAAAAAAATCTGTAATTTTGATATAAACTAACTAAAGCTAAATTTTTTGGGATCATTGTCGAAAAATGTTTCGAAAAGTCAATTTTAAATGGTCGTGTCGGCAACAAAATAGTTAGAGAGTCCGTTTCATAAGCTTGATTAGGGTTTGTACAAATGATACAATCACGAGACATATAGTCTTATATATATTAAGACAAACTAGTCATTTAACACCCCCAATCCAAACAATGATTAATTTCCGAATTATTAATACCACCTCGCACTTGGGATTGAATAGTCCTGAATATAAGGGACTATTCTATCATAATAATCCTTTTTCAAATATGGCCTTCCAAACACATGATAAATCATTTAAATGGAACAACATAATCTAATACCCCTAATCGAAATGCCAAACAAGGCCTTGAGAGATTAATAGCCCCGATGACTTCCTTGTCAACCATTTGGTAAGGTCAGAGGTCTCGGACATTTGACCTCCGCGACTTACCAAAGCAGTTATCTAAATACTTTGTTTTTTTCATTCAAATTTTTCAAAATTTAAAATACTTTGTTCTCATTTTAATGTCTCGGCGACTTATTAAAGCAATCCTCTAAATACTTTGTTTTTTTCATCCAAATTTTTTAAAATTTAAAATATTTTGTTCTCATTTTAATGTCTCCGTGATTTACCAAAGCAACCCTCCAAATACTTTATTTTTTTCATTCAAATTTTCCAAAATTTAAAATAGTTTTTTCTTATTTTAATGTTTTTTTTATAAATCTTTAAATACTTTGTTCTCATTTTAATGTCTTTGCGACTGACCAAAGCAACCTTCTAAATACTTTATTTTTTTCATTCAAATTTTTCAAAATTTAAAATACTTTGTTCTCATTTTAATATTTTTTTATAAATCGGTAAAAGGATATTCATATCTTGTGCAGTTTACGCGTACCAGATTAAATCCCTTTACTTGTGATGGCCAGGCTCACCCTTTAAGCTTCTTTAAGCTGTGGCTACCTGTTTCATTCAAATTTTTCAACATTTAAAATATTTTGTTCTCATTTTATTTTTTTTTGATAAATCGATAAAGGGGTATCCATATCTTGTGCAGCTTATATGCACCAGACTAAATTTCCCTACTTGTGAGGACCAAACTTAAGTCCCCTTACTTGTAAGGGCCAACTTAAGTCCCCCTACTTGTGAGGGCCAAATTAAGTCCCCCTACTTGTGAGGGTTGGACTAAGTCCCCCTACTTGTAAGGGCCAAACTTACCCTTTAAGCTTACGCCTCTTACTTGTGAGGGCCAAACTTATCCTTCAAGCTTACGCGTAACAGACTAACCAAGCTCACTCTTTAATTTACGTGCATCAAATTAAGTCTTTTTACTTTTAAGGGTTAGGCTTTAAACTCTGGCTGCCAACAGACTCACCCTTTAAGCTCTGTTTACCAACGTTGGTGCAAATGAGACTTGAACTCGAGACGCTTAAATTTTATCTTCAATATTCTCAACTTCTTTACCGCTCGGTCACACAATCGAATGATTGCTCTCATCTTAATGTTAACTTTAACTAAAATAGAAAAGAAAGGAAAACAAATAATCATTTTTCCGATTACTATTTCCATCTCTCTCCCCAAGTTGTTGCTAGGAATGGTAACGGGGCGGGTTTGGGGCAGGGTGACCCTTCCCCAATCTCGACCCCGTTTATATTCCCCCCCCTGACCTTGGCCCCGGCCCGCCCCGTTTAGAGATTTACCCTGATCCCGATTCCGACACCATTTATATTCCCCGACTTCACCCCGCCCCGAACCTCGATATATATATTTTTTAAGTAAGTAAAAACTTTTATTTTGATAAGTAAATTAAATTTTTTTTTGTTAAAATAACTAATACAAAAAAAAAATGAGTGTGATATGTAAAATCTTAAAACTAATTTTATATAGTGTTATTTATTGATAAATATAGTATATATAAAAATAAATAAATAAACTTAATATATAAACGGGACGGGGTAATCATCCCCTGACTCGTTTATGAACACCCTATACCTGTCTCATTAAAGACAGGACAGGACGGATCCCCGACAAGACGGGGAAATTGCCATCCCTAGTTTCTCATTCACACCCTATGTCATATCACATGCAACTAGGAAAAAAACAAACTAATTTGAGGAAAAGAAGAAATTATAGATCCGAAGAAAAATATCAAAAGAGGGAGAAATAAAACTATAGATTTAAGAAGGAAAAAACAAATATAAAACAACCCAGAAGTAAAAAATTAGATGTGTGATTTCCATTTTTTGAACCAATCAAATGAAAAATGAAATTTTGTACGATCACCATGATTTGAATGTTTCAAGTCGATCGAACGGCCTAAGCAATACAAACTATAGATCTGAAGAATTTAAATAAATATAAAACAACCCATAGGTAAAAATTTGTTGTATGATTTCCATTTTTTGAGCCGATTAAATGAAAATATACTTTTGTATGTTCATCGTGATTTGAATGTTTACCGTTGACGGTTGAACGAACGATCTAATCGCGGGAAAATGGTGGAGAGATAAACAAAAAGTGAGCCGGAAAAAAAAGTTCGGTTCCCTCTCTTCTTTAAGTAGCAAAGGGTATAAATGTCTTTCTAATCAATTTCTTTAAACCCTCACCATTAGTCCCAGTCCCAGTCCCAGCCCCCACCTTCCCCTGATGTGATCCCAACTAGATATGTATTAAAATAAAAATTAGAGAATTAAAATAATAATATATTTTTTTAAACATATAATTTTATTAATATATATATATATAAATTTTTAATAAATGATTAAAAAATATCATTATAAATATTAATTATACAATATAAAATTAGATTTTAAAAAAACTCCAGATAAATTTGTTATATAATTACTAAATTATTTTTTAAATGCATGCATTATACAAAGATTATTAACAGTATCCATGTTGCTTTGCAAAAAAAAAAAAAAAAAAATCAAAACTTGAATATAAAAATTTAATTAATAATTTTAGGTTTCAAAAAACAAGAAGAATAAATTATAAATAAAATTTGTTATTGCATAGACAAAATGATCATAATAATATAATTTTGAATAAATTATACTGATTTCTTATGAGTTTTTTAATAATTATAAAAGGTTGAAATTACACCGTTCTTAATTTTACTAACAAATTATACATACTTTATCTGTTGTCCAATTTTTTTTTTTTCAAAATGGCAAACATACCTTTTCCATTTTTTTTACACTATTTTCAATTTTGAGTAAATCTTTTAACTTTTTTAAAGAAGTTTTTTTTTCAAGAATATTTTAATCAATATTTATTTGAAGTTAAAAAACAGTCTTCAAAATAAGAAAATGAAAAAAATAAAATAAAAAAGACACTTTTCTCATTTTAAAAAATAACTAGAGGAAAGATATGTGTAATTTGTCACTGACAAATTTAAAAATTTAAAGAATATCTTTGTAATTCTTATAAATATCAGAAAAAAGTCAGTATAAGTAAAATCTACCCAATAATTTGTAGAATAAATTAAACTGACTTTTCTTGAGATTTATGACTATTACATTAACCTCTCCGGAGGTTTCTAAAATTACACTTACTTCATTTATAAAAATATACAAATGACTCTCTCTTATCATTTTTTTTTCAAAATAACGAAACTACCTATTTTATTTATTTATTTTTATATATTTTTAATTTTGGCTAATTTTTTAAAAAACTTTTTCTAAAGATTATTTATTTAAAAATAAATTTACGGTAAATAACTTATTTTTATTTTATATAAAAATAAATTTAAGGTTTTTTTCAATATTTATTTAAAAAATAAATAATAAATTAGTCAAGATTTAAAAAATAAATATAAAATAGGTAATTTTTTCTTTTTAAAAAAAATTGATAGAAGGGAGATATTTATATATTTTCATGTAAAATATAAAATATTAGTATAATTTTAAAAATTTTAGAAAAGATAAATGTAATTGTTATAAATTTAAAAAATAATCAGTATAACTTATCATAATTTTTATTATTTTTAAAACTTTGAATAAAGTCTTTCTCAAAAACTTCTGACTGAGTTTAAGTTGACTCGGACAAGCTCAGAGTTCTAGCAAAACCCAAGTAGTCAAACTTTATTGGACCTAAGCAAGGCAGACGAGTTCTTGGTTAATACTGAAACATTTCTTTCTTAAATTAATCATCTCCCAAGTTTCCACTGACGTGTGGACCCACACACGTTATCCTAATCCTAGGACCCATTTAGTTCCGGTAATAGCGGAAAAAAATTATTGGATCAACCGATTACATGAAAATGATATACTTAGGTATGAAAAAATTCTTAAATAAATTTAGTACGATAGTATATAATGTATTATTTTAATAAAATTTTATTATTTATCATGTGATTTATATTTTTTAATAAAATATAATATTTATAATATAATATAATTAAAATAACACATTATAACATGATATATTATATTCATAAAAAAAATTATCTTATACATGTGTACACATAGACACGTGATGCATCAACTGATATCATGTAATTCCTAATTATTACCCGATACTAGAATGGGTAACATTTTTATTATAACTAAGAAAATAGGAAATTACATTGCAAGTAATAAGTAATAAGTAATATATATATATATATATATATATATATATATATATATATATATTACTAGAACTTGATTGGCTATGGCACTGGTGTTTGTAACATTACTCCACAAATATTTAAAACCACGTTATCATGTTATTTTTTAGTAATTAAATGATATATGAAATAAGTCTTACTTATTTTAATAAACTAATTAAATAAAAGATAGTTTTGATGTGGATTCATTATTAAATGGGGCAGGACCACATTGGTGTCTGAATATATATATATATATATATGTATGTATGTATGTATGTATGTATGTATGTGTGATTTAATATACAAGATTGAAGTTATATCTCAATAATGGGAGTGCATACTTTTTTAATATAATTTATATGAATTCAATATCTCCTTTTAAATTATTTTATATTAAAAAAAGAAGAAAATTCCACGCTCCATTACGGATGAAAGAACTTATTTTAATATTAAATTATGGGTTAAAAGTAAAAAGATGCTCTCTGTGCTCCCTCAATATTTTATAAATGAACTTATTCTAATATTCAATTATGGGTTAAAAGTAGAAAGATGCTCTCTGTGCCGACTCAATATTTTATAAATAAGTAATGTTTGAATTTTTTTATAATATATATATATATATATATTGGTGTGAAATTCATAATAACAGTCCACACTTGTATAACGTGTATAAATAATATATGTGTATCAATAGGTGCACAAGCATACGTTACCGGAATGAGTAATCTTCATAAATAAGCCTTCCTGTTGGTCTTACCATTCTCACCAAACAACCTCTTTCTCTCTCCTCCGGCCCTGTGTCCCCTTTCCGTCCATCTCTCTCTCTGTCTGTTTGGGTCTACGCGGCGCCATGGTTCTGACCAAGACTGCGTCGGAGAGCGATGTCTCTGTCCACTCAACTTTTGCTTCTCGATACGTCCGAACTTCGCTTCCTAGGTAATTCAGTTATGCTTTTCCACGTACGCTAGCTCTTCGATCTCTTACCCTTTTTTTTTTGGGAGGGGGAGTTCTGATCGCTGGATTATATGTAGATCTGTGAATGTATAATGAAAGGGTGATGTTTCAGGTTTAAAATGCCGGAAAATTCAATACCAAAGGAGGCGGCGTACCAGATCATCAACGACGAACTTATGTTGGACGGCAACCCAAGGCTGAACCTGGCGTCGTTCGTTACCACCTGGATGGAACCGGAGTGCGATAAACTCATCATGGCTGCAATTAACAAGAACTACGTTGACATGGATGAGTACCCTGTCACTACTGAGCTACAGGTAAGTCTATCTCTCTCTCTCTCAACTTCACTATTGAGGTGAAGTTTTATAGCAAGATTTTGTTTGAAATTTTAAGTAGAAGAGAAAAAAAAAGATTTAGAGAGATTATGGAGAGAAAGACCAAGTTATAAAGACTACTTTTCTAATTCGTTCAATGATAGATAGATTTGGAAAGATAGGAAGCATTTTTAATAAATTTTACAGTTTGTTGGATGGTGAGAAAAAAAAAAGATTAAACTAGAGAAATAATTAAATTTCTCGTTTGAAAGTATTTAATAAATATTAAAGAAAATAATAGAAGAAAAAGTTTAAAAATTTTATTCTACTTTGCTGATGTTTTCAAAAGTAGAGAGATTTAGAAAGAAGAAAAAAATGTATTTAATAAATTTTATTGAAATAATAAAAATATTTATAAATTAAAGAATTAAAAATCTTAAACATAAAGAAAAAAAAAAAGAGTATGGTTGTGAAATAATTTTTTTGTATTTTTTCTCTTTGATGATTCAAATAAGAAATAAAAACCTTTTTTCCTTGAATTATCAAACAAGGTAAAGATGAATAATTTTCTTTTTTTTTTCTTTCTATTTTAATTTTTTTTCTTTTTTCTCCCAAATTTTCAAATGAATAATTAAATGTTAAAAATTAAAGTTATTGTAATAAATTAAGATCATTTTCTTTTTATTTCTTTTTTAAATATTCAAATAAGTTGAAGACAAAAAAATAATTTCTTCATTTTTCTTTCTTATTTTGAATTTTTATTTCTAAAATGTCAATTTTTTTAAAAAAAAAATCTAAAAAGTTGTATAGAAAAAAAGAAAAGAAAAACTCAAATTGCTTTGAAGGTGATCCATTACATCTCCCTATCTCTATCACCGTAATTGACCTTTCGTGATTGACAAAGACTTTTAGGTTTGGATTAGTAATGTATTTTATGAGGGTTGCGTACAGTAGACGACAGATTTAAATTAAACAATCTTATCGGTCACAACAATCCTTTTTTTAATTCGCTTTGCATTGCTTTCACGCGTCAGCTATGAGCTTAACTCAAGGGCGTGTTTGGCAAAGAATGGAATGGAATCAGCTTGCAGCTATGAGCTTAACTCAAAAATGTATGTTTACAGCAAGTTTACATGATAATTTTCAAAATGATTTACTTTGTCATATTCAAGAATGGCTTTAATCGTTCAAGGACTTTGTGAAATCGTGAACAGTACACGTTTTCTAGATGTGAGACTTTGTGTCACCAATTGTTAATGTCCAAGCCACATGGTCAAACCGTGACGGGTAGAGTGTCAGCATGGGTCCGGGTTCACGAAAAAATAAATTGTCTTTTCAAACTTATTAAAATCCCTCAATAAAATGAGACAGACGGATTTTCGTTTGGAATACTTGTATAATTATAAAATTTGTATTTATTTATTTAATTAAATTAATTATAACTAATATGTTAAAATATAATATTTCATGTATTAAAATAAAAAATATGTTTGTCATTAAAAAATTATAATAATGTTATTTTATTTTATAAATATATAACTTTATTACGGTAGCCTAATTTTCACCGTGATACAAAAATAAATTATTGATTATGTATAATAAAAAATTATTTATTTTTATTTTTTTATATAATTAAAATGGGTGTGATTACTTTTTTCTAAACTTTAAAATGTCATCATCAGAATTTAGAGGGGGGGTGGGTAGTCTGATTTTTGAAAGAGAGTTCTGTGAAGGATTGAAAATTCCCGTGGTTTGGTCACTTGAAGCCGGTGCCAAACATACCTTTTGTCCTGATAGCGTTGGTGGTTAGTTTTATGCATTAAAGGGGGGTGGGTTTGAAGTTGAATTCCTGACATGTGGCTGAAGGCTGTGGGCCAGCCCATCAATCATTCATGAAAATTGAATATATAACGTTAAAAATTTAATAATAAATAAAATAAAATTAGAAGTGTAAAGGTGGAACCACACAACACATGAGATAAGACTATCATTGGTGAAGAGTATTAAAATGGAATGGAGAACAGTTTTGAAAAACCAACAAGCTGCTCCAAACAAGTCCTAAATTTCGGAGAATTTATTAATAAAAAATTAATCACAGTATGCCATAATCAGTTTATTAATATTGGACATTTAATAGGATCGAAGTTATATTCAAAGTGACAAATACATCATTTATCAATAAGTAGAATTCAAGTTCAAACATACTCTTTCAAACTTCTTATCCCTGCATGCTGTATAAAATGTCATGGAATTCATTTACTTGTTGATGCGGATCATTATAACTCTTCTTTAAATTCTAAACAAAAAAATAAAGTATTTTCATTAATTTTGAAAAATACCTCTCATAAATCAAAAGTAATGTTACATTTTTTAAATTTTGATTCCAAATGATGTGAGATAGTATTATTGGCTATTTATATTTGATTATATTCCATGCAGAATCGATGTGTAAACATTATAGCACATCTTTTCAACGCACCACTTGGAGAGGGAGAGGCTGCAGTGGGAGTGGGAACAGTGGGATCATCGGAGGCAATAATGTTGGCTGGTTTGGCATTCAAGAGGAAATGGCAGAACAAGATGAAAGCCCTTGGTAAACCCTGCGACAAGCCCAATATTGTTACTGGTGCCAACGTTCAGGTACATTTTGTGTGTGTGTGTGTTAGGCATAATTAATCTCATTCATTATTGATTGAGGTGTGGTCTCTCTTTAGCTTGGCTTTGTACAGAAGCATGCTTACATCAACTGTTAATTGGAGTGGCCAAGTCTTGTGTCTTTGTTTAATTAGCAGACGGTGGAAGGGATGACAAAATCTCTTGTTCCATCCCGAATGAGATGGGTTTGGGAAGAAAGAAATAAGGTGGTGTAGGAATGAAGATTAAGATTAAACCCCAACATGGGATGGGAATGGGAATGGGTTTAGGTACCCCGCCTCGTCCTGCCCTACATGATTATATATTTAACTTATATAATTATCATTTTATATTCTTTTAAATACCCTCACATGTATTAATTTGGATATGTGTATATACATTATGTATATATAATTTGTATACATATACATATGCATATATATATATATATTTGTATTTGTTATAATATTATTTTATTAGTTTTAATTTTTTTATAAATTAATAAAATTACTTTTTGGAGGGGGTAGGATTGGGTGGGGTGGAGGCAGGATTTGCCACAATGGAACCAAAACGAGAATGAAAGACATAACTAGCAAGATGAAGCGGTAACAGAAAAGGAATTCCCTTAGATGGGACGGGACAGGGACGGGGAGTGGCTCCTCGTCCCGTTGCCATCCCTGTAAAAATAGTCATTGGGCCACCATCATTGAATTAGATAAAATAT
Organism: Nyssa sinensis; assembly: GCA_008638375.1. Taxonomy (NCBI): domain Eukaryota; kingdom Viridiplantae; phylum Streptophyta; class Magnoliopsida; order Cornales; family Nyssaceae; genus Nyssa; species Nyssa sinensis. Next base: position 55,034,667 of record CM018032.1, read on the forward strand.
AACAATGTATTTAACTAGGAATAATACTTAATATCAAACTATAGTGACTGAAAAAAACCATATCAATGTGAGAAGTCATGAATACAATTAGACAATTTGAGTAACAAAGTACTGATACTGCTCTGCATGTCCAACACACATATGAGAAATGGAAACAAAAATGTAAGAAATCATCTTTTCCTTCAATAAGGGTTCAAGCATTACAAAAACAGAGTGCCACAAGCACAAAATAACCCTTCATAAACACTAAACTGAGAACTGTAACATTCTCTACTTTCTTACCCCAATAATGCAGGTGTGCTGGGAGAAATTTGCAAGGTACTTTGAGGTGGAGCTGAAGGAGGTGAAGTTGAGAGATGGGTACTATGTGATGGACCCCGAGAAAGCCGTGGAGATGGTGGATGAGAACACAATCTGCGTGGCTGCTATCTTGGGTTCCACCCTCAATGGAGAATTTGAAGATGTTAAACGCTTGAATGACCTCTTGGTAGAGAAGAACAAACAAACTGGGTAGTCCCATTTGTCCTGTCTATCAGCAGCACACACTGCTTTGCATTCACAATTTTGAATGTATGGATACTTATATACTCAAATATTTTGTAGATGGGATACTCCAATTCATGTGGATGCTGCGAGTGGTGGCTTCATTGCACCATTTCTTTATCCAGAGCTTGAATGGGATTTCCGGTTGCCATTGGTGAAGAGTATTAATGTCAGTGGACACAAGTATGGACTTGTCTATGCTGGGATTGGTTGGGTCGTTTGGAGGAGCAAAGCCGACTTGCCTGAAGAGCTCATCTTTCATATCAACTATCTTGGGGCTGATCAACCCACTTTCACCCTCAACTTCTCCAAAGGTAACTTCCTTCTTGCATAATGATGAAGAGTAACATGGCCATCTTCAAATGTGATATATATAGATGTGTGTCGGTGTGTGTGTCTCTGATACATCTATATTGTCATTTTTCTGCAGGTTCTAGTCAAGTAATTGCTCAGTACTATCAACTTATTCGTTTGGGTTATGAGGTGAGTCCACCACTTGGATTAATTAACATGCATACACACACACACATATATGTGTGTGTGTGTGGAATAGATAGAAAATCCATCACAATGCATCATAAATATGCATAACAAGGACCACTGATAACAAGGAATTTGAAAGGTCTGCAATGTCAAATTGAGCTACTTAATAAAGCATAACCTCAACTACAAATTCAGATTCAGATGATGAGAAAATGCTAAAAACTGAGAGGCCATCTGATTATTAAATTAGTATGTTCCTTTCTCATGAGTGACAATTTGGCTTTGGTAGCATATAAATACAAGAGATTGCTGCTTGACTGGACATATTAATGCTAATTTAGAAACATAAGTTATCTCATTAACACCACACAAATCCGCTAAAGTTTAGACAAACATAAAAAAGCAGGGAATATATTCACAAGAAGTCCCAAAATTGATATAGCATGCTTGAAAAATTATGTTTATCAGGGATACAAGAACATCATGGAGAATTGTCAAGAAAATGCAATGGTACTTAAAGGAGGATTGGAGAAGACAGGGCGCTTCAACATTGTATCCAAAGACAATGGAGTCCCATTAGTAGCTTTCTCCCTAAAGGACAATAGCTGTCATAATGAGTTTGAAATCTCAGACACGCTAAGACGGTTTGGATGGATCGTGCCAGCATATACCATGCCCCCGGATGCACAACACATAACTGTTCTTCGTGTTGTTATAAGAGAAGATTTCTCACGGACTCTAGCTGAGCGACTTGTGATTGATATCGAAAAAGTCTTGCACGAGCTTGATACGCTCCCAGGCAGGATCAGTGCCAAGCAAGCAGTCAGCGAAGAGAAGGCCAATAATGGCGGCGTGAAGAAAAGTGCTATCGAGGTACAGAGGGAGATCACCACAGCCTGGAAAAAGTTTGTCATGGAGAGGAAGAGGACTAATGGTGTTTGCTAGAGCTTAAAGATATGTCAATGCCAATTGAATCAATGTTATTGGCTGTGAGTTTGAACTTTTTGGTATTTTCCGCTTCTTCGGATGATATGATGACATTGGGGGTTTTCGTTAATACCCTATTACTTGTTTTGAATTGTGTGTGTGTGGCTTAATACGTTATCACTATTTTCTGGAGTTTCCCCTGCTGTTTATCAAAGGGGAGAGAACAGTGTGTCTGGAGGCATGTGCCTTACTGATCTGTATGGTATGAAATCTCTATTAATGCCAAACTGCTTTCCTTTTTCCATTGAATACGCACTTATAACTTGAACCCTTTTTTCTCTATCGCCAATGGAGTACTATCAGTTCCAAACTTTATAGAGCCTGGGTGGTGGTCCGGTGGGCGAGTCAGCTTGAAGGTCGTGTCATAAATTCAAAGATCTCGAGTTTAATCCACTACACTTACAATTTATGAAATTTCCGAGCTACCTGGGCATCTATTGTGTATATACTATGGCTCTGCGGCATGCCTTTGAATGCAAAGACTTGCCTAAGGGCAAAAATAGGTTCACCTGAAACATAATTTAGTATTGATTTGAGTAAAACTTTACTGGTTGAGGAGGCGCCTTAAAAGCCTAAAATATTTCGTTTCTTCATGAATCATTAACCATGTTCAATTTTACAAGGTAGAGAGACCATCTATTTGGTAGTAAATCTCAAAAAAAAAAAACCTTCTAGTATCTGTTCAAGAACTCTCGTGGCAATGAATGCATCACAACTGAAGTTGATACTGCACTTTTCGGCTCGCAATAAGTGAGGGCTCCGCGACCTGTAGAACACTCAGAAAGACGATCAGAGGTCCACCGGATTGACTCCGGCGGTAGCCGCTCCGATGCTTAAGTAAGTAAAAAGAATTGAAAGACTGTATTGAAAGCGAAAGAATGAGCATGAAAAATAAAGCGTACCTTTAGGGTTTAATTTATAGACCGTGGCCTTCCTAATTTGATTAGGATTCGACGCCATGAGTATAGGGATTTGATTATCGGAGATTGCAGTTACCTTGTGGAGTATTGCTTAGAGATAATCATAGATGGTAGTTCCCTTGTTGAAGACTGTTTCCTTGTTAAAGATTGCTTCCTTATTCCCTGCTCAGCATCCGCTAAGGCGCTGACGAGGTCTGGAGTGTTAGTCTGGACCTTGTGATAAGTTCTGAGACCCTTGCCCGGATATATGTGCTCTGAAGGCATATGTTTGATCACTTCCGACCTTTTGTGCTGATCTGGATGCTTGAGCTTTTAGTCATTAGCTGAATGAGAACCGTGTTGGCCGAGTATGAGTTGGATTATGGTCATACGTGTCACGTGCTGATTGGCCTGCTCTTTATGATATATAAGAAGTGATGAAAAACAAGCCATGGAAGAATTTATGAAGTAATAAGAGAGAAAGAAGTCCAACTCAAATTACTCTGTAAAAGTGGTTGAAAACATTTTTTAACAATGTTTTGGTATGGTTACTTCAACATAAACATACTTGAAACTCCCGTCTTTTGATCCGAAACAGTGCAACGGAATAAACTTACTGTTTTGCTACAACTGAAGGTCTAATTTGACTAAATTTACACATTTAAATTTTCAATTTCACGTCTTTATTGCTTTTGTAAAGTAATATTTCTTCAATTATTTTACATGAAAAACTTTAATTGAATGGTCATTTGATCAAGCTTTTTACTCTATCTAGTTTTTTATTTTGGGTTTAATTTCAGAAGCCCCAATTTTGATGTAGATAAGGAGTGGTTATGGCCCCTGTGAAGTTTAATTTGTTAATGCCTACAACCAAGGAGCAAGTGCTTTTGAAGGAAGAGAAGTGTTAAAACAATAAAATCATGCATGTATATAATTTAAGGAGTGTCTATATAATTTTTCATAAAATTTATAAAATAATTAAGAAAAAATACTAAAAAGTTCTAAAATAAATTTTTTAATTCAAAAAAATCATGATATTTTTTTTAAATCTAAAATATTCAAAAAAAGAATCTTTTTAATATTAAAAAATTCAATTGTTAAATTCAATCTTAACACCGTTAAAAAATATTATTAATTGGACTAAAATAACTTTAAGCATACAATTTTTAAAAATACTATAAATTATATAAATTAACTTCTTCAATAAAAAAATATAATATTTTACCAAGTGAAAATTTATTTTTTTGGCCTTCTAGATAAATAAAAAGGTTATATATTTTTTTGGGTCAATAATTTTATTTATCAATTATTTAGTGTTTTTTAAAATGTATCTTGAAGGTTATTTTAGTTTAATCAATAATATTTTTTAACAATGTTAAAAAAAGTTTACAGTTGGAACTTTTTGCAGTAAAAGTTTATTATTTGAATATTTAAGATACAAAAAATTTATCATGGATTTTTTGGATTAAAAAATTTATTTTAAGAACTTTTTAGTATTTTTTCCTAATAATTATTAAGCAAAAACATGTTGTTTGGGGAAAAAATAAATTTAATTATTTTTAAAAAGTACAACCTAACGGGTGCCAAATTAATTGTATCAGCAAACATTTTTACATCATAAGTAGGGATGCAAGTTGGGCGGATAAATCTGAGCCAAACTCGAGAAATTATGAGTTTGGACAAAAATATATGATACTCGAACCTAACCCGAGCTCGAATTTAAATCAGGACGGACTTGAGTAGGGACGTCGGGTACTTGAGCCCAAAATGTCACCATTTAAAATCATATATTTTATACTTGAATTAAAATGAACCGTTAGATTTCAAACATGTAAATGACCTTGACATTTCATTCCATTAATATTTCAAACATGTAATATTTATTTTATTATCTAATTGTATTGATCTTTTTATATATATTTTCTATTTTTTTCTTCCCAGGAAATGAAAATTGAAGGAAATTATGAAGACAATGGATTGAAGATCTTTGCTTATTTGTCTTTAGAATATGCACAAAACTCGAACTGCTCGGATTCACTCTTCGGGTTATTCTCAGGCTCAATGACCTGTATCACGGGCTAGGCTAGTCAAAGCTCAAGCCCAGCTTGACCTAATCGAGTTGCAACCCTAATCACAAGTCCAATAGAATATCTGCTAATTGCAGATATTTAAGATTTGAATTATCACGTCCTCCACTCATTAAGCTCAAATAAATTGTATTTGCGATCCACACTTGAAAGGTACACGTATATAAAAATACGAATCGCGTTAACAAAATAATTTGAGAATTAAGGTCTTATTCAAGTGATATAAGTACACATTTTTTACGTAGTTGATGAGTTCGGTCAATCATAAAGTGAACCATTTATTTGATCCTAATCTAAATTTTTAAGTTTTGTATCTTTTATTTTTATTTTTTTATTTATCTATCAATTGTTATTTTATCTAGTCGAACTTAATAAATTAACAAATTTTAAAATATGTTGAAATTTAACTTGATCGAATGAATCATTATTCTACCAAACTCAAATTCTTCATAAATGGTTTGATTCATTAGCACCCATTGATATTGCACAATTATATTGTCCTATTACATCGTCCAAATTACTCAAGTATCATTATATTCGTTTAAAATATTTATTTTAATACATACAACCACTTTGTCTTAGATTTTATATCCGTTTAGACGAGTTTCAGATTGTCAAGATTTACTGATTGTGAGAAACAGTACTAATGAGAAGAAATGTCGATGGAAAGACACATGAATATTTGATAAAAATTATCTAAAAATAATTATGAGATATGATTTTTTTTTTTTAAATATATTTATTGTCTTCTATTAATTTATATTAAATATATAATATGCATTATGGAATATGAGTAGGAATAAATTAGTAAAATTAACAATTCAAATTAACTTTTGCACCAGAAACACTTGAAAGGTCCTTTTGTTACAAAGTGAAAAATCACATTTGGAGCATGGACCCCACATGCAAACATAATTTTGATAAAATAATATTTTTTTTCCAAAGAAAGTATTATCCTAGCTTGTTAGAATTGGATTCGGGACTGATATACCACTATGTGACACACCAACCACTGCATGACACGTGCAACCGCAAGATCGGTTCACGACTCATAATAGAGCTCAGGCTCGGCCACATAACTTGTGCTCGGTCGCTTAGTCAAGTTCGGCCTTATAATCTGTGTTCGGCCATTCAGCTCATGCTCGGCCTTTCAGCTAGTGCTCGGCCATTCAGCTCGTGCTCAGCCTTTCAGCTTGTGCTCGGCCTTTCAGAGCAGACCTACAGAGGCCGAGCACGTATCTCTAGAGAAGATCTACTTATCTGCAAAGCTTACAGGTCCGAACATAGACCTTCGGTGTAACACACTGCTATTCAAAGATCATCACCGCCTTAATATATGCCGAGCAGAGAATAAGGAAACAGTCTTTTACAAGGAAACCACCACTCATGGTTATCTCTATTTGATGCAATATTCTACAAGGTAACTACTATCTCCGATGCTCAAATCCCTACTTTCATGGCTCCAAATCCTAATCAACTTAGGAGATCCATTGCCTATAAATTCAACCCTAAAGGTACGCTTTATGCCATGCTCATTATTTGGCTTTGATTACAAGTCTTTCAGTTCAATTTATTGACTTAAGCATCGGAGCGGCTACCGCCGGAGCCAACCCGGTGGTCCTCTGATCTTCTGTTTCGAGTGTTTCGCAGGGAGCCGAGCTTGGATCTCACGTGGGCCAAAAAGTGCAGCATCAGTTTGGCGCCGTCTGTGGGAATCGACAATCACCAAGTGCTCTACTCAATCTAAGCTCATCTTTCGTCTATCAGAGGGATTATGGCCCCCAACTTGCGACCCAGGAATAACACTCAAAACCCTCATCCACAACCAGCTACCGGACGAGGAAGAGGGCGAGTGAATAACCCTGCACAGGAAGAACTAATCGAAACTAGGCGGCAGAACCAGTTGCTACGGGAACAGCTTTTGACCATGACCAGGACCCTGGCAATGTTCACCCAGAATCATGAAACCAATCCTCAAAATCCACCCGTTGTCACTCAACAGCAGCAGCCTCCTGCGGCCGCCGGTGTTCATATAGACCCCCAGCCGTCGTCGGCAGCCGGTCGAGGGATTCCCGCCTTTGTCCCAGAGGTCCATTATCGAAGTACTACCCGACCCCCCGTCCCGGGGGCCTCGGGAGTAAACTACGTTCCACAAGGATCACCTCCTCGAGTAGTTCCTGTACCACCAGTACCAGAAAATCAGAATAACCCTCCGGTAGCAGGCCAAGATCAGCCTACCCATATAGGCCCTGAGGCCGTGAGACCTGCCTCGCAGCAACCCGTTCTACCAAGAGGGTCAGTAAGAGCCGAGGAAGTTGCTGAATCAATAGACCGTACTGCTATCATAAGGGGTGCCCAGTATCCAGAACAGGACGAGCTGGCCAGATTGCTCGGGAGGTCGGCCACCCCGTTCACCAATGCTGTCATGGCCGAGGAAAGACCCAAGAAATTTATCGTCCCCAAATTCACCCCTTATGATGGGACCGGGGACCCGGGGGACCACCTCTCCCACTACCAGCACACCATGGCTTTGCACGGCGCTTCTGATGCCTTCTTATGCAGAACGTTCGTAACCAGCCTCAATGGTACCGCCCTAAAGTGGTTCCACCACCTCCCGCCGAACTCAGTATCTGGCTTTTATGAGCTCGGCAGAAGGTTCTTGGACAGATTCATGACTAGCAGGAGGCTAAGAAAGGGTCCGGAATTCCTTCTGAACATAAAGCAAACGAGGGAAGAATCGCTGAGGGGGTATATAGCACGTTTTAACGCCGAGCTCACTGAGGTAACAGATTGCAGCCCCGGTTTCCTAGTAGCTGCTCTAGCCGCTGGACTTGCTCAAGGAGGGTTTAGAGACTCCCTGACCAAAAGCCCCCCAGCGGACATGGCAGCACTCATGGACCGTGCAAGGAAGTACATCAACCTGGAAGAGGCCAGGGACACCTCTAGAAAGGTCAAAGAACAAGCTCAGAAAGACGATCACAAGAAAGATAGTCAAAAGAAGGACACCAGCTCGGCCAGGAAGAGAGTCAGGAGCCCAGAAAAAAGGGGGGCCCCCAGAACCTCCTTCAATTCTGGACTAAGGGAATTCAACCACTTCACTCCTCTAAACGCCTCTCCGTACAACATATTGAAGCAAGTAAGATCTCGAGAAAATATGAGATGGCCGGAGCCTTTGAAAGGAGACCCCAGCTATCGAGATCAGACCAAATATTGTGACTTTCACAAAGACCGAGGGCACACAACCAATACCTGCAAAGCTCTCAAGCATGAGATTGAGCAGCTAATAAGGAGAGGAAGGCTGCAGGAGTTCGTCAAGCAGGACGGAGGACAAAACCCCCGTGACGAACGACCCCAGCAGAGAAAAACCGACCAGAGGCAGGAGCAGAAAGGAGGCAGGAACGAACCCCCACAGAACAATCAGGTGATCTATGTCTTACATGCAGATTCCCCTGCAACAGGCACCTCTAACAGGTCAAGAAAACGATATGCTCGGGAGGCCAGGTCCGCTCCCAACATCATGCAGGTCGCTAACTTGGAGAAAAGGTTAAAGCCCTTGCCGGAAATCCAGTTTACGGATCACGACCTTAGGGGAGTTCATTGTCCTCACAGCGACGCCCTGGTTATCTCCCTTAAGGTCGCCAACTTCGATATCCGGAGAGTTCTCGTCGACACTGGCTGTTCGACCAATGTACTGTTCTACGACCCTTTCAAGCATATGAAGCTCGATCCCAATACCATTAAGCCCACGAGCATAATCATGACAGGCTTTGATGGAAACACTAACACTCCACTAGGAAGGGTCGATCTGGCCACCACTGCGGGTGAAGGGGACGGACAGAAGACCACGATAGCCGAGTACATGGTCATAAAAGCCAAATCTCCCTACAACGTCATAGTTGGAAGGCCCTGGCTACATGAGATGGGAGCGGTCACCTCAACCCTCCACCAATGCTTAAAATACATTCACAATCAGACAGTCTATTCCATCAGAGGATGCCAACCGACCTCCCGAGAGTGCCACGCCCTCGCACTCAAAGCTAAGGCCCCCAAATAGCAATTACTGCACGCCCGTGTGTGCAAGGATGCAATCTACCCTTGCTGTCACGAGGCAGAAGACTGTCCCTCCAAAATTGAAGAACCATTGAGCCCCAGAGGAAGGGATAGCAGAGCCAAGCCTATAGGGGAGCCTATTAAAGTCCTGGTCAGCTCAGAGGATCAGGGACGTTACCTACAGATAGGTCCCGACCTGACACATACCGAGCAGGATGAGCTGGTCAAGTTTTTGAAGAAAAACCTCTCCGTATTTGCCTGGGAGACAAGCGACATGGAAGGGATAGATCCCGACCTGATCACGCACAGACTAATGGTGGATCCAGACCATCCACCAGTGAGACAAAAGAGAAGGCCTCTCGCTCCAGAACGGCATCAGGTCATCAACGACGAGGTTCAAAGGTTGCTCAACTCCAACATGATACGAGAGGTATCTTATCCTGATTGGTTGGCCAACACTGTTCTGGTCAAGAAGAAGAATGGTAAATGGAGAGTCTGTGTCGACTACACAGATCTCAACAAAGCATGCCCAAAGGATAGCTTCCCTCTTCCACGAATAGATCAGTTAGTCGATGCAACTGCAGGGCACGAGCTCATGAGCTTCATGGATGCTTATTCTGGGTACAATCAAATACAGATGCATCCTCCCGATCAAGAGAAGACTTCATTCATCACCGAACGAGGTCTCTATTGCTACAAAGTGATGCCGTTCGGACTAAAGAATGCTGGAGCTACCTACCAACGTCTTGTTAATAAGATGTTCGGCTCCTTGATCGGCGGCACTATGGAAGTTTATATCGACGATATGCTGGTCAAGAGCCTAAGGAAGAGCAGTCATCTCCAACACCTAGCACAAACCTTCGACATCCTCAGACAATATAAAATGAAGCTCAATCCCTCAAAGTGCACCTTTGGTGTAACAAAAGGGAAGTTCCTTGGGTACATAGTCTCTCAAAGAGGTATAGAAGCAGACCCGACTCAGATCGGGGCTCTGATCGGACTGAAATCCCCAAAGGCCCGAAAGGACATTCAAGCTCTGAACGGCCGGATAGCAGCTCTCAGCAGATTCATCTCCAAATCCACGGATCGGTGTCTACCCTTCTTCAAGGCTCTGAAAGGTAACAAATCTTTGCAATGGACTGACGAGTGTGAAAAATCCTTTCAGGAACTCAAAAGATACTTGGCTTCGCCCGAGCTCTTATCAAAACCAATCCAAGGAGAAAGGCTGCTTCTCTATCTCGCAGTCTCTGAGAACGCTGTCAGTTCGGTACTGGTTAGGCAGGACAGGAGCATGCAGAGGCCCATCTTCTATGTCAGCAAGGCATTACTAGACACAGAAAAGAGGTACCCCGAAATTGAGAAGCTAGCCCTTGCTCTCATAGTTTCTGCACGGAAGCTGAGACCATACTTCCAAGCACATCCCATAGAAATTCCGACTGCCTACCCACTGAAAGCAGTCCTAAGAAAACCAGAAGTATCAGGACGGTTGGTCAAGTGGTCAGTGGAACTGGGGGAGTTCGATTTGTCCTATATTCCACGAGTCTCAATTAAAGGGCAAGCCTTGGCAGACTTCGTCGCAGAATTCACTCCCGCGCTGCTAGGCAAAGCTCAAGTCTCAGACGAGGTGGGGACTTGGAAGTTGTATGCTGATGGATCATCCACCGACCGAGGTGCCGGAGCAGGGCTAGTACTACACTCTCCTGATGGACTTACAACCGAAAGGGCAATTAGCTTGGGGTTCAGAGCCTCCAACAACGAAGCGGAATATGAGGCCCTTATCTTAGGAATGAAGCTAGCTCAGGAGTGCGAGGTACAGAGCCTCGAGGTATTTTCCGACTCCCAACTGGTGGTTAGCCAGGTTCAAGGAGAATATGCCATCAAGGATGAAAGAATGCTCCGATATTCGGAACTAGTCAACTTGCTAAAACATTCCTTCCGAGCATTCTCAATCCAAAAAATAGAAAGAGGACAGAACAGCCGAGCCGATGCTTTAGCAAACATGGCATCTCACATGAAAACGGGGGTGGAGTCAACGATAAAGTTCTCTCACCAGCCAAGGCCTAGCACCGAGGAGATCCAGGTCGCCCAAGTCACGGAGCAGCCTCAGAACTGGATGACTCCTATACTCCAATACCTGGAGGAGGGACTCCTCCCAGAAGACAGGAATAAGGCAAAAAGAATCCGGATCAGAGCAGCTCGGTATCTTGTCCTTAACGGAAAACTCTACCGAAGGTCTTACACTCAGCCATTGTTAAAATGCCTAACACCTGAAGAGTCTCAATATGTCTTGGCAGAAATCCATGAAGGAATCTGTGGAAATCACAATGGGGGGAGAACCATAGCCCACCGAGCTCTAACCCAAGGCTACTACTGGCCTGGGATGCTGAAGGAAGCAAAGGAATATACTCGAAAGTGTGACAAATGCCAGAGGTTCGCTCCTTATCAGCATCAGCCGCAACATGAGCTCGTCCCCATTACTAGCCCATGGCCCTTTGCACAGTGGGGGATGGACATCATAGGACCATTACCTAAAGCCAAGCCGAACAGGAGATACCTATTGGTGGCTGTTGACTACTTTTCAAAATGGGCCGAAGCAGAGCCACTGACTCGCATCACTGAAAAAGAGATAAAGAGTTTTACTTGGAAAAATATAGTCTGCAGGTTCGGCATACCTCATGTGATCGTCTCAGATAATGGCACGCAGTTCACTGGGAAAATATTCAAGAAATTCTGCCAGGACCTAAACATCAAACAGCACTTCTCCTCCCCTGGTCATCCTCAGGCCAACGGGCAGGCCGAGGTCACCAACCGAACTATCCTCGACGCTCTCAAGAAAAGATTAGAGGAAGCGAAAGGGAGATGGGTTGAAGAACTCCCTAGGGCACTCTGGGCCTACCGGACAACCAGGAGAACTCCAACATCGGAAACTCCCTTCTCCCTAGCCTACGGAACTGAGGCAGTAATCCCTGTTGAGGTCGGCATGCCGACCTTAAGGGCTGAGGCTTTCAACAAAGAAACCAATGACCAACAACTAGCAGAAAATTTGGATTTGCTCGAAGAAAGAAGAGAGCAGGCCGTAATCAGAATGGAAGCATATCAGCGCAGGATGGTTAACCGCTCAAAAATTGGCCTCAAACCTACCAATTTCCAAGTTGGGGACCTCGTCCTAAGAAGGGTTTTCCAGAACACCAAGGACCCCACCATGGGGAAGCTATCACCGAACTGGGAGGGTCCCTACAGAATTATCAAAACGGTTAGACCGACCACTTATTGGTTGGAAAGCATGGATGGGAAACCTGTTCCCAGGCCTTGGAACATGGAACATTTGCGAAAATATTATCAATAAAGTACTTTCTTTTTATTTCAACATCTTATGTGGTCCATCTCAATGTACAGACCTCTCAGGTCTGGTCCATCTCAAATGCACAGACTATAAGTCTGGTCCATCTTAATGCACAGGCTCAGGTCTGGTCCATCTCAATGTACAGACCTCTCAGGTCTGGTCCATCTCAAATGCACAGACTATAAGTCTGGTCCATCTTAATGCACAGGCTCAGGTCTGGTCCATCTCAATGTACAGACCTCTCAGGTCTGGTCCATCTCAAATGCACAGACTATAAGTCTGGTCCATCTTAATGCACAGGCTCAGGTCTGGTCCATCTCAATGCACAGACTATAAGTCTGGTCCATCTTAATGCACAGGCTCAGGTCTGGTCCATCTCAATGTACAGACCTCTCGGGTCTGGTCCATCTCAAATGCACAGACTATAAGTCTGGTCCATCTTAATGCACAGGCTCAGGTCTGGTCCATCTCAAATGCACAGACTATAAGTCTGGTCCATCTCAATGTACATACATCTCAGATCTGGTCCATCTTAAAAAACAAAATCCCTAAGTCTGATCTATCCTGACATATGAGGATGATGTTCTATTGCAAGAACACGAAACTAGGTGCCGGCAGTTATAAACAGGCGAGGATAACTCTAAGGGATCAGTCACACTGACCATCAAAAAAAAAAAAAAAAAAAAAAAAAAAAAAAAAAAAAAAAAAAAATCCTTACAAATAGAAGTCGCTCAGTTCGGCAATCAAGCTCAGGTTCCTGCTCTAAAAAATCTGAGTAATTATCCTGTATCGGTTTCTACGACTGACAATCAGAGATCAGATTGATTAGTTATTATTCAAGTCATCTTGCTTAAAATCCATGATTCAAAAACCCCTCCAATGTCAAGAGTTCGGCACAAGTTGGTTATTACTACACATTACTTCAGGATTGCCATAAGTAAGTTCTGGAGACAACCCATGGTCGGTAAAAACGATACTCTGGGTTCAGAGCAGGTTTACTTGTGTCATAATACAAGCCTCAAAGGCCGAAGTCCGTTCATACAAAACAAAACACTGATACATATTTAGAACAGAACTCAAGGATCACCAACAATCAAAGAAAGATAGAGACAAAAATTGAAGAGAAGATGTTTTCATTAATATTTGAGCTCGGTTACAAAAAGATGAAACAGGACTACAAAAGTTTTCCCTAAACTAAGGGGCTTGCAGATCCATCGTCCTGATCACCATCCTCGTCCTCGTCATCATCGTCAATCCCAGACAGGTCAATATCCGGGTACTTGGCAAGAAGCTTGGACTTGAGGTTGTCGTAACCGAGCTGCGCAATAGTATCACCCATCTTCTGAAGCTCGGTCTTCAACCTGGCCTCGGTCTCAACCTTGGCCTCATCAACCTTCTGAACAAGTGAAGACTGAAGAGCACTGTTCTCCTCCTTCAGTTTGGACAGGTCCTGAAGAAGGGAGTCTCGTTCAGATCGCAAAGAATCCCTCTCAAGTTTAATAGAATCCCTTTCGGATTCCATAATTGAGAAGCAATTCCTCGCCTCCTTCAGCTCGTCCTCGGCTGTGGTGGCTTGAGATTGAGCCGTACCGAGCTGAAGCCTGGCTTCATCCAGCTCCTCCTCCAACCTCTCCACAGCCTGGAGATCCACCGTGGCCTCCATTAAAGCAGCCAAGCTATGGAGGGTCTGCAAAAATAAGAAGACGTATCAGTAAAAAGGAAAAGGAAGAAGAGCACAAAAGTAGAAAGGTCGGTCGTTACCTTCAGATGAGCCCTCATGGCACCGGCCACAGTCTTCTCCGTACCCTTCCTGGTGCTGCAGGAAGGGATGTCAGTACAAGGGGCCTCAGCCCAGAAATCTTCAATGGCCTGATGGACGGCCTTGTATCCATCAGGCATTTCGGTACCGACCTTCGCCTTACCCCTCTGTTGAGATTTTTGGGCCGAAGAGGGGACAGGCCGAAGAGCCGCCGTACCCCTCTGAGGGGCAGAAGAGGGTTCCCCGATCACCACCCCCTTTTGAGGGGCAGAGGAGGGCTCCCTGATCACAACTCCCCTCAGAGGAGGTCGGGAAGAGGGAGAAGCAGAGGAGACCGCCCCCTTCTTGGGAGGCACCGACGGGGAAGGGTCGGACGTCCTCGTCTTCTTCGAAGAAGACGCAGTAGGAGGGGGCTGGCTAGCCACCCTCTTCTTCTTTGATGACCCCCATTTGCCAGCGAGGGATTTGAGGACCTCGTCAACAACACCCTTATCCTTGGGAGGCATTGTAGGGCCTGAATGAAGGATGGCTCGGTAATCCCGGTTTGAAGTCTGGAGGAGTCTCTTGTACTGATCCTTCAAAACAGGGGTAAATTGCGGCCTCTTCTTGACGCTCTTGGCTACATGAAAGAGTTTTGAACAAAGGTCAGTCAGATACACAAAGGACAGGCACAAAGCGAAATTACAGAAGAAAAGGGTGTCTCACCCATAAACCCCGTGCTCCGGGGGAACGTGGAGAACTGGTCCTCAGGGTCGGTCACCTCCCATTTTCCACCAACAAAAAAGAACCGATCCTTCCAAAATTTATTGGAGGACGGCACGAAAGTCAAAGGCCGGAAGCCCTTGTCAAAAGACATGTAGTAAAGGCCCTCCGCCTTCCTATATTTAAGATCCATTTTACTACGGATCAAGTCTAAGGAGACCTCAACACCATTCAGGCGACCTAGGGCCATAAACCCTAACAGGTGCCTCCAACTGTTCAAAAGCAGATCGGCCGGGCAGAGATTGAACCAACAGAAAAAATCCCTAAGCAGTCTAGGGAAAGGAAGGCGTAACCCCATCTCAAACCAAGCGGTATAAACACAAATTTCCCCATCCTGAACTTCCCAAGGGTAGTCGAAGTCATCAGGGGCCCTAAGGGTGACATTTGGAGGAATCTCATACTTCTCCCTAATAACCTCCAACCAAGAGGACGTCACAGCACTCTCTACCTGGGAAGACCGACCTGAGACCTCACCCTCTCTATCCCTAGACTCCGAGAAGGCATCGACTATTCTAACTGAGGGACTAGAGTGAGTCTCCTCCGATTCAGTCCCCGAGGAAGTGCTACCCCTAATTAGGGTTTGTGACAAAGAAGGAGCTTCCGGAAGGCTCCCCGACCCTTTACCAATATCAGAAGATGCCGAAGAAGTCGACATTTCAAAATAACCAAAAGGAGAAGAAGAGAAAATGAAAAGATGAACGAAAACACTAAAACCGAACCTGAATCAAAGTAAGGGACTTCGGATGGATGGGATTCTTCACAAGGTAGCTTGCTGGTTCGACAATGACGGATGTATATCTCGCTTTGCAAAATCAAAGATGGTAAAAAGAGTCGTACAAGGCTCCTTCCCCCTTTTATATACATTCGGAGAGTAATGGCTACCCAGGCGAACCGCCACGACAGTATCGCAGCAATAATGATTCGAGAAACCCAAAAACCGGCTGCGCAATAAATGATGTACCAACGGACGTCTAGGAAAACGAGACGACAGAACGCGTGACTTTTCGGGCACTCTTAATCAACTTAGTTATCCCCCGAGCTCCAACTAAGGCTTGGGGGGGGAGTAACTGATATACCACTATGTGACACACCAACCACTGCATGACACGTGCAACCGCAAGATCGGTTCACGACTCATAATAGAGCTCAGGCTCGGCCACATAACTTGTGCTCGGTCGCTTAGTCAAGTTCGGCCTTATAATCTGTGTTCGGCCATTCAGCTCATGCTCGGCCTTTCAGCTAGTGCTCGGCCATTCAGCTCGTGCTCAGCCTTTCAGCTTGTGCTCGGCCTTTCAGAGCAGACCTACAGAGGCCGAGCACGTATCTCTAGAGAAGATCTACTTATCTGCAAAGCTTACAGGTCCGAACATAGACCTTCGGTGTAACACACTGCTATTCAAAGATCATCACCGCCTTAATATATGCCGAGCAGAGAATAAGGAAACAGTCTTTTACAAGGAAACCACCACTCATGGTTATCTCTATTTGATGCAATATTCTACAAGGTAACTACTATCTCCGATGCTCAAATCCCTACTTTCATGGCTCCAAATCCTAATCAACTTAGGAGATCCATTGCCTATAAATTCAACCCTAAAGGTACGCTTTATGCCATGCTCATTATTTGGCTTTGATTACAAGTCTTTCAGTTCAATTTATTGACTTAAGCATCGGAGCGGCTACCGCCGGAGCCAACCCGGTGGTCCTCTGATCTTCTGTTTCGAGTGTTTCGCAGGGAGCCGAGCTTGGATCTCACGTGGGCCAAAAAGTGCAGCATCAGGGACCTTTAGATTTACAGCACATCGTTAAAATTATTATTCAAATTCTAACAGATTGTTTGAGGGTGCATTTTGACTTTCAACTTTTACAGTTTAAACTATTAAAATGGATACCTAACTCATTTAGCTTCTTAAAACCTAGATATTAAGGAGAGAAGCAGCCAGTTATATAGATAGACCAGATGAGCTTCAGAAGAGTGATGTGAGACAATTTTCAACACCCCCCTGGACCGCATCAGGCCAAACCTCAAGGTTTGGCTCTGTCTTGACTCTAATACCATGTTGAAATGGAGGTCTAGTCCATTCAGCTCCTTAAAACTCAGGTGTTAAGGAGAGAAGCAGCCAGTCATATAAATAGACCAGAAAAGTTTTAGAGGAGCGATGTGAGACAATATCCAACATAAATAAAGAGTAATTTTACTATAAGTTCGAGTGCATATAAACTAAGATATTCTAATTTTTGAATAATTTTGAGATTGATTTTTCGTCTATCCCAATCATTTTATCTTGAATTTTTAAAATAATTTAAAAATTAAAATATATTACATTTTGTTCACTCGAACTTATAATAACATTTAATTTCAAACATTATTTGGATGATTGATTGAGCTTATCTAAGATCACGTTTCATTGCAGCCCACCATCAAACGACGTTTTTTCGCTTCTTGGAGGAAGCACCTGTGAGGCCCTTTTTCAATCGCTCCGAATAGAATGGAACTCAAAGACGGGTTCTTAACTTTTTGTCCTTTTGTTTATGATCTAATGATATATTAATATTTTTTTTATTTATTGATCATGATACATATATTATATTAATAAATATTGATATTTTATTTTAAATATAATATGTATTATATATTAAATTCCAAAAGTTTATATTTTATACATAATTATTTTATTTTGATATTTTGTATGTAATTATTTTGTTATATATCATTTTCTTTATAATATATAATAAAGGGCAAAAACGGAATTTAATGTTCATAATTATTTTTCAATAATTTTTGTCAAACATGAGCACTTCTCTCTAAATAGGCACTAATAAAATAAAGTTAAACAATTTTTACAAATAACCTTACTTAACTCCAAACTAGGTTTGAACAACGTCCTATTCAGGTATGTGTCACGTATGCAATCATATAAATATCAAAAAATTATTTAATTTTAATTAAAAAAATACATATATATTATATATGTGACAGATTATAATAAGACATGTATGCGGGTAGGAGAAGACTCATCCTACTTAATTTGAAACTAAGTATTGCCATCCTATAAATGTAAAATAAAAAAAAAAAAACTAATATTCCAAACTAACCATTATTCATACACTCAGGGTGATGTATGCACAAGCACAAATTATTTTTATCTCTTTCAATTTGAAAAGGAAAATGGTAACAACAAATATGGAAAAAATGATTTTGCACTTGTCCTTAACACTATTTGGTTGGGGAAAAATAGAAAACAAAGAAATAGAAAAGAGAGAGAGAGAGAGAGAGAGAGAGAGAGAGAGAGAGAGAGAGAGAGAGTAATTATCTTTTGTTTGGTTGAAAAGTTAAAAGTGAAAAAAAAAATAAAAGAAGAAAGAAAGAAAATAGCGGAGAAGAAAAAGAAAAAAGGGATTCTTAGGATTTTGTTTTTCCTTTTGTTTGCTAGGAAGACAAAAGGAAAAGAAAATAAAAGAGAAAAATAAAGGAATTTTTCCAGCTTGTTTGTGAAGAGATTTTAGATGATTCATCGGCGTCGCTTAAACAAACACCCCCATGTGTGTATATATCTGTTACTATATGATACGTCATAAAACGTTCCACCTAATCAAGGTCCAAACACGTGTCTAAAAATTAGCTCTGTTCAAATTCTAAGGCAAAGAGGGTATACCGATGTCAACTTCGGTATACCGACCTTGGAACGATGGAACGATTAGCGACAAAAAGGAATGACATAAGTCTTATGATGACACTGCTATAGCCTGACAGGCAGTGAGCCCTAGCCCTGTAAAAAGGAAATACAGGTTTGGGAGCCGTTTCTATAGCTACACGTGTAAAGGGAGCCATAAGTTGGAAAGTCAAGATGAAATGACATCCACCGCTTGTCAGATAAATTAATGCTCTGCCATCCTATAAATACCACAAAAGAGGTATGTAAAAGGGATCAGTATCTTAACTAAAATTATTAAGGTCAAGCCTTTGATAAAAAAAAAAGGCAAAACCTAATTTAACCATCGGAGAGATTACCACCGGAACCTTTCCCGGTGGCATTTTTGATATCATTTCTTTTCAGGTTCATTCACTGCGACAGACAGGTCCTTGACGAGCCAGAAATTGTAGCATCAGCTTGGTGCCGTCTTTGGGAACGACAATCATTTGTTTTTATATCATTATCTTCGTTTTTGGATAGTCATGGCCTCTAACAGTCGTTTAACACCAATATCAAATCAACCGTTAGCTCCGGATGAGGAGCCCTGCAAACTCAGGAGCCAATCCAGTGTAATCAGGCCCACCACTACAGCCAACACCGGCTTCACTTCAGAGACAATCAGAACATGCTATTCCTAGTCAGAATAATCCTCAACCCACTGGACTTGAGGTCGGTATGCTGGGATTTCAACATTCAGTCCCGTCCAGAGTACCAATGAGATCGGAAGAAGTTGCGGATTCAATGGGACAGGCTGCTCATGCTCGCAACGAGAATCAACCTCCTCGATAGGATGAAATAGCAAGGCTTCTCGGTAGGTTCACTACCCCCTTTATAGCTGCCATTTTGATCGAAGAGCGTCCTCGAAAATTCATTGTTCCAAAATTCATACCTTATGAGGGGTTAGATGATCCTGGTGATCATCTCTCCAATTATCAACATACAATGGCTCTTCATGGCGCCACCGACGCATTTTTGTGCCGTACATTCGTCACAAGTCTAAAAGGCGTAGCCCTACAATGGTTCCACAACCTCCCTCCTAATTCAGTTCCCAACTTCTATGAGCTTAGTAGACGTTTCCTTGACCGATTTTTAACTAGTAGGAGACTCCGAAAGGGTCCAGAATTTCTTCTATCCATCAAGCAACGAAAGAGAGAATCACTCAGGGACTATATTGCTCGATTTAACTCCGAGCTAACCGAGATTACTGACTGTGGTGCAGCCTTTTTGGTGGCCGCTTTACACGCGGGGCTTTGGCCAGGGCATTTTCACGACTCCTTGACAAAAAATCCCCCTGTAGACATGGCGTCACTTATGGAGAGGGCAAGGAAACATATCAATTTAGAAGATACCCGGACATCCCTTCGTCTTGCCAAAGAACAAGCTCAAACGGAGGACAAGTCCTAAACACAGAATACTGGCAATACCAACAAAAGACAGAGAAGTCCGGACAAAAGAACTACATCCCGAAGTCAAAACCAACCCACTTCGGGACGGTTCAAAACATACGCACCTCTGAATGTGCCGCTACCGCCGCTGAATGCTTCCATTACCCAGATCTATCACCAGGTCCGAGCACATGAAAATTTCAAGCGTCCAGAACCATTATTCAGTGATCCGGATACCCGAGATCGTAGTAAGTACTGTGAGTTCCACCGAGATCATGGACATACTACAAAATTTTACAGGCATCTTCAACAGGAAATCGATCAATTGATTCGGAGGGGTCGTTTGAAGGAGTTCGTCCAGCGCGATGGCGGGCAAAACCCTCAAAATCAGAAACCCCAACAACCTCGACAGGATCCCAGGCCTCAGTCACAACGACTAGATCAGGGGTGCACTCCTGGACAAAGCCAAAGCCAGTAACCTCAACCAAATAATCACGTTATCCTCGTCCTCCATGCTACCAATTCCATCTCTGGTATATCCAGTCGAGCAAGGAAACGCTATGCTCGTGAAGCTAAGGTAGCACCACTCCCTATCCAAATCATGACGCTGGAGAAGCAGTTAAAACCCTCACCACAAATCCAGTTCTCAGAACTGGACCTAGCTGGCATACACTGTCCTCACACTGATGCGCTCGTCATCACCCTTAGAGTCGCAAATTTTGACATCCTCAGAGTATTGGTGGATATGGGTAGTTCTGCTAATATTTTATTTTATGAGCCTTTCAAACAGATGAAGCTCAGTATTTTTGACCTCAAAGCCGCCACGGCAATGATGGCTGGGTTCGATGGACATCTGAGCTCTCCCATGGGCAGTATTGACTTCCCAACGACTGTCGGAGTCGGCGAAGTACAAAAAACCCTGATAGCTAAATATGTGATCGTGGATTCCCGATCTCCGTACAACGTAATCATGGGAAGACCATGGCTCCATCAAATGGGGGCAGTCACATCCACTCTTCATCAGTGCCTCAAGTACATACACAACGATCGCGTTTTCACTATTCAGGGTTCCCAATCATCATCTAGGGACTGCCACGTCGTCGCATTGAAAGATAAAACCCAGCAATAGCAATTACAGGAACCTCGGAAGCTCATCATTCCCGATCTTTCTGACCAATGTATCGATACAGAAATGTCCTACCAAGATCGATGAACCATTGAGCCCACGAGGTGTAGAAAACATGGCAGTACCAGTCCAAGAGCCACTTAAAATATTGGTGGGTTCGGACGAAGAAGAGCATTTATTTGCAAATCAGTGCCGATTTATCTCCACCAGAACAGAAAGTGATGATAGAATTTCTGAAAACCCATTTATCAATATTTGCTTGGGAAACTAAAGACATGGAAGGTATTGACCCATCCTGTATTTGCCTATAAACTGACAATAGATCCGAGCTACCACCCAGTACGGCAAAAAAGAAGGACATTCGTACCAGAGAGACATATGATAATCAATGATGAAGTTCAGAGGTTGCTGACCACTAAGTTAATCAGGGAAGTTTTCTACCCAGAATAGCTCGCCAACACCGTCCTTGTTAAAAAGAAGAATGAAAAATGGCGAGTCTGCGTTGATTACACCGATCTTAACAAAGCTTGTCCAAAAGATAGCTTCCCTATCCCAAGAATTGATCAATTGGTTGACGCAACTGCCGGTTACGAATTAATGAGCTTCATGGATGCATACTTCATATACATCCAGATTCAAATGTATCCTCCGGACTAAGAAAAAACATCCTTCATCTCTGAACGAGGTTTGTACTATTACAAGGTAATGCCTTTTGGACTAAAAAATGCCGAAGCCACGTATCAACGCTTAGTCAATAAAATGTTTGAACCTCTGATTGGCGACACAATGGAGGAGCACATTGGGCATTTGAGAAAAACTTTTGACATTTTAAATAAACACAAGATGAAGTTGAACCCATCAAAATGTACCTTTGGGGTAAGCCGTGGGAAATTTCTAGGTTTCCTTGTTTTACATAGAGGCATCGAAGCCGACCCATCCCAGATTAAAGCTTTGGCAGAACTGGAGCCCCCGAAGTCACGGAAGGATATACAGACTTTAAATGGCAGGATTGCGGCATTGAATCGATTCATATCTAGGTCCACGGACCGCTGTCTTCCGTTCTTCAAAGCTTTAAAGGGGAATAAGGTCTTGGATTGGACCTCTGAATGCGACAAATCTTTTACGAAACTTAAACAGTATATGGCATCGCCAGAACTATTATCCAAACCCAGGAAAGGAGAAAAGCTTTTCTTATATCTTGCGGTATCTGAGAATGCAGTAAGCTCTGTGCTACTCTAAAAAGAGAAAGGAATTCAAAAACCCATATTCTATGTGAGTAAAGCGCTTCTTGGATCGGAAAAAAGATATCCTAAGGTGGAGAAATTAGCCTTTGCACTAATTATATCCGCTAGAAAACTCAAGCCTTATTTTCAAGCCCATTTAATTATAGTCCCAACCTCATACCCTTTAAAAGTCATATTACACAAACCTGAAACTTCAGGTCATCTCGTAAAATGGTCGATAGAACTAGGCGAATTCGACATAGTATACATACCTTCGAACTGCCATTAAAGCTCAGGCTTTGGCAGATTTTATTACCGAATTCACCCCAAGCTCTGAAGAAGAAGTTAGATGTCCACCCAACTATGGCAATATGGCAACCATATGTGGACGGTTCTTCAACTGATAAAGGTTTCAGGAGTCGGTATTGTCCTCCGATCCCCGGATGGTATTACAGTAGAGAAAGCGGTTACTTTGGGTTTCAAAGCTTCTAACAACGAAGCCGAGTATGAAGCATTAATCCTTGGCATGAAACTAGCCATAGAATACGAGGCTCACGATCTCGAAGCCTTCTTCGATTCATAGTTAGTGGTGGGCCAAGTTCTGGGTGAATTTGCAGTCAAAGATGAGAGGAATGATCAAATATGCCGAACTGATAAACTCTCCTAAAACAATCGTTTGTCACTTTCCGTATTCACAAAATAGAAAGAAGACAGAACACGCGAGCTGACGCCTTAGTAAATATGGCTTCTCATCTCAGTGCAGAAGGGGATTCAGAATTGTCTATCTCATCCCGAGATCACCCCAGTATTGACGAGGTCCAAGTCATTTGCATTTCGGAACATTGTCAGGATTGAGGGCTCCTATCTGCAGATACTTAAAAGAAGGGCAACTCTCTGACGACAGGAATCAAGCTCGAAAACTATGAATCAGATCAGCTCGAATACCTAATTTTAAATGAGCAACTCTACCGTAGGTCTTACACCCAACCCCTTACTGAGATGCCTATCTACAGAAGAATCCGAGTATGTACTAGCCGAAATTCATGAAGGGATATGTGGTAATCATAATGGTGGCAGGACCATCTCACATCGAGCTTTAACCCATGGTTATTACTGGCCTGGTATGTTAAATCAAGCCAGAGAATATGTGAAGAAATGTGACAAATGTCAGCGTTTCGCTTCATATCAACATCAACCACAACAGGAACTTACTCCCATTGCAAGTCCCTGGCCTTTTGCCCAATGGGGAATGGATATCGTAGGCCCTTTGCCAAAAGCCCCACAAAACAGGAAATATTTGTTGATAGCTATTGATTATTTCTCCAAATGGGCAGAAAGCGGAACCATTGACCCACATTACAGAGGTAGATGTAAAGAATTTCACATGGAAAAATATCGTTTGCAGGTTTGGAGTACCTCGAATTATCATTTCAGACAACGACACCCAGTTTACAGGAACAATATTCAGAAAGTTCTGTGAGGAGCCTACATATTAATCACCATTTCTCCTCACCAGGACATCCACAGGCTGAATGGGCAGGCCGAGGTTACTAATTCGAACAATATTAACTGCCATCAAAAAGAGGTTAGAAGAAGCAAAAGGAAAATGGATCGAAGAGCTCCCTGGTATACTTTGGGCCTAACGAACAACGAGGAGAACTTCCACCCAGGAAACGCCATTCTCGCTTACATATGGTTTGGAGGCGGTCATTCCTTGTAGAAATCGGCATGCCCACATTGAGAACAGGAAGCCTTCAATCAGGAAGCTAATCATCTTCAACTAACCGAAAACCTTGACTTGTTGGAAGGAAAAAATGAGAACAAGCTGCAGTCAGAATGGAAGAATGTCGTCGAAGGATGGCCAAAGGTTTTAATCAGAAGGTAAAACTTAAGACGTTCCAGTTAGGTGATTTGGTTCTGTGAAGGATCTTCCCTAATACCAAAGAACCTACAATGGGAAAGCTATCCCCGAACTGGGAAGGACCTTACAAGGGTTGTGAAAATTATTAGGCCTACGACTTATTGGTTAGAAGATATGGTGGGAAAGCCGATTCCCAAACCATGGAATATTGAGCACTTAAGAAAATACTATCAATAAAGCTATTTCCCAAATACAAACTGATTTTCAGCTCAGATCTAACTCTTAAAGCCCCTACTAGCACAAGTGCTGTAGGTATGGCTCCAAGTTAAGGTACAGGGTCTACAGACCTGATTCAAATTCACACAGCCCCTACAAGCACAAGTGTTGTAGGTATGGCTCCAAGTTAAGGTATGGGTCTACAGACCTGGTTCAAATTCATAAAGCCCCTACTAGCAGAAGTGCTGTAGGGTATGGCCCCAATCAGGCCTACCGACCTTGGTCCTACCTCAAAACGTCCCTACAGGCAAGATTGCCGTAGGAATGGTCTCAGTTTTTCGTAGTAAGATCTCTAGACTTGGACAAAATTATGACTCACTGGAACAACTTATCAGAGACACGAAACCAGGTTAGATCTAAATACTTGTTGTATTAGAAATACATGTTGTTATATCTTAGTTTATGATCTTTGATTCGTTTCTAAAAAATCTGAAGACCTACGATAAACACTCAAAACAGTCATAATTCTTTTGTTATTTGATTACTTGTTAAGCATACTTCACTTCGGCATAGACAACAAAGTCATTCATAACTTAAATTGAAAAAGAATTCAAACATTAACTTTTGTTTCCCATTTTTTAGAAATCCCCAACGGGCTGACAATTACAAAAACTAGTTTCCAAAAAAAAAAAAAAAATTTATCTAGGTTTTGTCGGAGGCACTGAGGATAGAGGTATCACGCCTTCAAGAACTTCATCCTGGTTTGGTAGTTCTGGAGAAGTTGATCGGGATTCCTCTACCTCCGCTTCATCCTAATCTAGAGATATCCAGATTTGGTTACAAACGTTGAAATCCTTTTTAAGCAAAGATGGTAACCAGAATCCGAAAGCTCTTTCCCCATAGACTTTAGGATATCTATCATGCCTGCTTTGGTAGCTTCCTTTGTGGCCACCCTGACTTCTTCAATCTTCTTTATCTCGAATGCTTCTATTTCCTTAAACTTACTCTGTAATTCAGTTAAACTGTTGTTCAGTTTTGTTCTCTGAATTATCAAGGACTCTGTGCCTTGCTTCGCCATTATAAGTTCCTTATTGAGTTCTTCACACTTCGCCTCAGAAGCTTTGACCTTAGCTCGGGATACCTTCGAGCTCGGAATGGGCAGCCTTCAGCGCCGTTTGGGCAGTTTGAATATCTAACTGGGCAGTCGAGAGTACTACTTTAGTGGCCTTCAACTCTGATTGAGTTGTCGTCAGCTCGAAACGAGCTATCTTCAATTCTTCTTTGAGGCCACTGATCTGCTGGATTTGATCGTCACGATCCATCAGGATGCCCGTTGCTCGAAGACCCTACAAACAGAAGGAAGAAAATTAAAAATAATATGTAAATGATAAAGGATGAAAAAACAAATATAAAGGTTTTTACCCTGGTATAACCCAACATGAGGTCGCTAAGAATTCGCCTTGAGCTTTGGCCAGGAAACCCAGGTGGGAGAAGCCGCCTTTCAAAGCCAACTTCATTGCCTCTGTTCCCTGAAGAGGCCTCAGACGGATGCATCGGAACCACGCTGGTACCCTCTTGCCTGTCCGGCTGTTGTGAAGGGGCAGATTTCCTTGCCTCTACCGTCTCGGTAGGCTGTGGAACCTCGGTAGAGACTGGGACATCCTCAGTCCATAAAGGCTCGGTGGTCGTCCTAACGTCGGTATTCCGGATCTTCAGTAGGTCTGGGTACCTCGTCAGGAGTCGAAGCAGAAGGACGGGAGGCTTCCCTATTAGCTCAAGATATAACCCCTCCTCTTCTTTTTTGCCGGTGGAGCTGCAGGGGCAACAGAGGGACCCCTAGCCTTCGCCTTTC
The DNA here is from genome assembly GCA_008638375.1 of Nyssa sinensis. Taxonomy (NCBI): domain Eukaryota; kingdom Viridiplantae; phylum Streptophyta; class Magnoliopsida; order Cornales; family Nyssaceae; genus Nyssa; species Nyssa sinensis. The sequence goes on from CM018032.1 coordinate 55,060,938, forward strand.
TGGGAGGAGGGGCGCAAGTAGACAAAATGTTTTTCTTGATCACTGCAGCCTCCTCCTTGGTTAAACCCGCATCCATCAGGTTCCGAGGTGAAAGAATTTGATAATGTGGTCGAAGAACAGGTCTTAACAGGAGCCGATACCGTTCTTCAATATCAGGAGTGAAATCAGCTCTTTTCCACTTTCTTCTATCTACAAAACCACATATCAAGCAAATCATTAGTTCAATCAGTTAAAAGTAGGAAAAAGCTTAAAAATCATAACCTCTGAATACTCACCCTTTGGGCCAAAGTGTCGAGGAAAAAGACTCATATGGCCTTCATAATCTTCTCTCTCCCAACCTCCTCTAACTAAGAAGTACCATTTCTTCCACGTTTTGTTGGAAGAGGAGTACCGGATGTCAGAGGTCTAAACCTCTGATCAAAGCAGGTATAATATAGTTCCTCTGCACTCAGATGTTTCATTTCTATCTGACTACGAATAAGGTCTAGATCTACATGGACCTCATTTAAATGACCTAAAACGATAAAGGCTAGGAGCTGCCTCCAACTATTTACATTGAGTTCGGCGGGACATATATTATACCAAGTGAAAAATTCTATAAGGAGGGGGTGGAAAAGGAAAGCGGACACCCATCTCAAACCATTCGAGGTAAGCACAGATCTCCCCCCTTTTTATATTGGAGTGGTAGATCCGCAGGTTTTGGAACCCTACAGGTTACATTTTTTGAAAATTTAAATTGTTTCATAATATTTTTTAAAATCCCCTTCGTTATGGCACTCACTCCCTCTTCTCTAGTGGATACACTCACCTCTCTATCACTAGAATCTAGAATGTCGTTAGAAGAGGGAGAAGACGAAGCAGTCGAAGATGAAGAAGGACCATCCTCACCGATGGTCTCAGACTCAACTATAATCTCCTCTATGCTTGGATCAGACATGATCGCAAGATAGAAAAGGAAAAAAGAAGAAGATAGAATCGGGAAGAGCAGGATAAAAAAGAAAGAAGAAGAAGGAAAATAGAAATTACCAGTTGAAAAAGAAGAAAACTGTCTAGAAATGGAGAAAATCACACGGGTTGCCAGAAATCGCACTCGCCTTTCAGAAACCACGAAACTGTTTGAGATTATTTTAAAAAATGCAAACGAATCCCAAACAATCATCCCCACTATTTATAAAAAGATTTATCATTAAATATTTCACACGAAACGATAAAGACATCAGTTAAAATCTCGAAACAAATCAATTAAAACGACGGCTGTGTTATTAATGACTCCGATTACCAAAGCCACAAAACGCGTGGTAATTATACCACGACGGCTGAGACCCCTCGAAATATGAGTTAACGACTGTACACGTCATCCCTCGAAAAAACCCTAAACCAGAGTTCTATCTATATTTACAGAACTAAGGCTTCAGGGGGGAGTAACTGATACATCATAAAACGTTCCACTTAATCAAGGTCCAAACACGTGTCTAAAAATTAGCTCTGTTCAGATTCTAAGGAAAGAGGGTATACCGATGTCAACTTCGGTATACCGACCTTAGAATGATGGAACGATTAGCGACAAAAAGGAATGACGTAAGTCTTATGATGACACTGCTATAGCTTAACAGGCGGTGAGCCCTAGCCCTACAAAAAGGAGATACAGGTTTGGGAGCCGTTTCTATAGCTACACGTGTAAAGGGAGCTATAAGTTGGAAAGTCAAGATGAAATGACATCCACCGCTTGTCAGATAAATTAATGCTCCGCCATCCTATAAATACCACAAAAGAGGTATGTAAAAGGGATCAGTATCTTAACTAAAATTATTAAGGTCAAGCCTTTGATAAAAAAAAAGGTAGAACTTAATTTAACTATCGGAGAGGTTACCACCGGAACCTTTCCCGGTGGCATTTTTGATATCATTTCTTTTCAAGTTCATTCACTACGACGGACAGGTCCTTGACGAGTCAGAAATTATAGCATCACTATATATATATATATATATATATATAAAGCCAAGATTTCGCCTTCGATTTTCTATAGCTGTCAGCTTCGTTGGAGATTAAGAAAAAGAAATTATTAAATGATCCATACAATGATCATAGCATTTACATTATCATATAACTGAAATGATCAATCTAACCTTGAGCCATGCTCCCATGCCTTCTTTGATTGTTTCCAACACGTGAAGAAATTGAAGTTGCCAGAGTCTGATTCGTTCCAGCATGATTGACAGCTGAAGAGTTGGCCCATTTGCCGCTTCTGTCTTTGTATATTGGAAAATATTCTATGATATGTATATCATAATTGAAATGACATCAAATCAGATCATATCAACAAAATAATTCAAGAAGAGAAGAAGGATAAATATATTATAAAGATTCTAGCATATATTAACAAAATGCATGCATCATAATTAACTTCGGCACGAGTTACATGTTTTATATGCATATACGTACATATATATATATATATATATATATGAATCTCCGAAATCCCATATTAGAATATGTCTCACATGAAAATGTAATATAGGATATTATTTGGACTTAATGAAATTAGGTAGTTATTAGCTTTGAAAGAGTTACGCACGGTTACTTAATTAGTGAGATATAATAGGGAGAAGTGTTTTCCTATTTATCTACTTTTATGGGAGAATAGGATAAGAGTTTGATTTTAAGTAAGAATTGTCCTCTCTCTACCTATATAATTTTAATTCGGGTTTTCCCATAAAATTCTGGTGTAAGAAAAGAAAAGGGGCTAAGTGAGAGAAATAATTTCTACAAGCTTTCTTCTTTGAAGGTAATTTTATCATGACTGATTCCGGTATGTTATTTATTTACTTTTATTTCTATATAAAAGATGATTATGTGATTATTATGATAGTTGAAGATTCTTATTTAAATTTAGGTAAATTAAATTTACATCCCAACCTACTGGACCCTTCAATTACAGGGCATATCATATAACCGTCCCAACTCTTTGTTATGTTTTTTTTGTTTCCTGGTTAATTGGATTATCCCATCAATTATAACCTTCAGTCACCTAATTTGATTATAAAATTTAAATTAAAAATTTGTTATTTTTTAAATACTTATCATTTTAACTCATTACTACTTAAAGTACCTTTGCGATTAACTATCTGATACCTTGATTGTTCAATATAAATTCATTAATAAATCAAGTTGGATAATCTGGCCATGTGAACCTCAAACGGGGTGGTCGAGTAAATAGTAGACAATAATTAAGGATATTGTCTTCTCAAAATTGTCATATCGAAACTCAGTAGATGTCATTTTCTCTTAAGGTCAGTCCATATAGAGCATTGCCCCAACTTTAATTTGGCCCCTGTAGTAGATGGTGGAATTAATTCCTTAAATTAGTCGATTCCGAAAAATCGGATACAGAATTATAAAAATAAAATAAAATCTGAAATAATAAAGAGGAAAAACAAAATGACACATTATAGTTAGAAGAGAGTCAATCTTTATAAATTAGAATTTAAAAAATGTTCACTGCATGAGAAAAATGGCATGTTTAGAGATAATATAGTTATATGGAACACAAGGATTAGATCGTTGAGTTACCAACACAAGATTTGTGGATCCCTCCAACACCAAACTCCACTAGTTTCTCATTTGTTTCAGTTATGTAGTCTAGGAAAAGTTCCAGAACATTGAGCTGTTTAAAACAACAAACGGAAGCTGTTCTTTAGGTGGCAAGATATGATCAAGAAATAAACTACAAGTTTAAAATCTTGATCGTGCATCAATGCCACTGGGATGGGAATGCATGAATTTTCTTTAGACCCAAGGTAATTTTTCGTTCAAAAGAGAGAAGTCGTACCGTAAATTTCCCGTGAATTTTATAAAATACTGAAATCATAAAAATTGTTATAGCATGAAACGAGTTCATAAAATAATTTTTGTTCAAAAGATATATTTTTCTCAAGTTATGATCATAGATTTGCTCCACTTGAATCGCTTACTACAACACCCCCCCCCCCCCCAATAACTCAAAAAAATTTGACTGATCTGTAAATTGTTCATCTAAATCCAAAGTTGTTATCAAAATAAATTTAAAGCAATATAAGATTACTTGTGAAAGTAAATTTATTTTTTTGTATTAATATCATTATGTTATGAATTATCAATTTTACATCGAATAATATTAACTTTAGATCCATTATTAAATATGTATCTAATCACAAAACCTAAACTATAAGGCAATCACATGAGAGACAAGATCTTACGTGAGAAACCCACGTAGGAAAGAAAACCCATGACAAATTGCAAAAATTCACTAATAAAAAATAACGCAATATAAGTTCACAAAGTTTTTTCTATAAACAACTAACCTGTCACCACTTATGATCTCTTGATAATCTGTCTGCAGCTTCTCGTTGTACTTTTTCAATTTGAATAACTTTTGAACACTTCAGCATCAACCACGATTCTCGGACCCACTCGTCTCAACAATGCACAAGCTTCCAGGGACGGGGCCAAGAATTTTTTAGGAGGGGGGAATTTTTTTCCTAAATGTTTTATCATAAATTTTAAAAATAATGAAATAGAAAAAATTAATATTAATTGATCATATTTTTTATAAGTAATTAAATTTATTGATATAAAAGAATTTATCTATTAAACAAAAAATTTAATCAAAGAAATAAATTATGCAATACAAAAAAAAGGTAAAACATCAATAAAAGTTTCATTAAGGGGTCAAATTAAAACTAAAATAAGGATAAAATATAAATAAATTTAGATTTAGGGCGGCGAGAATATAAACTAAACAACGTATTTGAATTTTTCTTGAAAAGTACAAAAAAAATATAAATAAAAAAATTTGAGTGTAAGTCTAAGTGAAAATGAATTTGATATGTAGTTGAATAAACCATTGGTGAGACTAAATGCATTTTGCACTCCAATGCATGATATATGAGAGAAAGTCTGTGATTATAAAAAATGTATAATTGAAGTTCATTTAGTTTCACCATAAATCATTAGAGGACTATTTTTAATAATTTCTATTCAAATTTAAATATTGATAATAAATTTAAATAATTATTGGAAATAGTCCTTAATACCCATATATCCATCGTTTTTTTTTTTTTATAAATGGAGATCATAAAGACTTAATTATAAAAAATTTTGATGCATTGTCACAGTAGTTGTTACAGTAATATTGTCACAACAAAAATTGATGCATGTCACCAATTTTTCTCTCTCTAATATTTATAGAAACTCCCAATAATATAAGTTATTGTGCAATTTTTCTCAGCAACCAAAGATCATGAAAATAAAATTAAGTGTTAGTCACAAATTTAATAAATTGGACTGTGTTTTGGTTTGGCATACTTTTTTTTTTATATAAGTAAATGGAAAAGGTAGAGCAGCCTGAACAAGAGTTGGTACCTAAAGCAATGGCGGATTCGAAACTGCAAAGAATGGCTTCAAAGAGAAATTAAACCAGAGAAATTAAAAAATGTAGTGCATGAATATTTATTATGGCAATGGCGGATTAGGGCTTGGTTTGGAGTGAAAAAGAGGGAAGAGGGAATGGAATTTGAACTTCAAATAGAAATTAAACCAGAGAGAGATGTTGAGAAGAGTTTTGAGAGGAGGAAAAGAGAGAGACGTTTGGACGAAGGAGAGAGCAGAGGGGATGAGGGAGACGAGGGAAAGAAACAAAAGTTATATTATCTTGTCTCTGTCACTGTCTCGAGAAGTGCATCAATCATTGCTGCATTATATATACATACATATATATATATATATCAATAATGAAGGCATTTTTTAGGGGCCCTTCAATAATACTTTATATGTTGAATGATTTACTTAAAAAAAAAAAAAATTATACAGTAATACACATTGTATGATATGATAACAATAACACTTTATTATACGTGTTATGTTTTATTAAAGTAAGATTAAATTTTAACAAAACCAAGTAATTTACAGTATTTTATTGAAACCAGACACATAAAATTTATAATAACTTAAAATTGTATTAGAGTTTAACCAAAATTCAAATTCTTAACTCATTATTAAAATAAAAAATCTAAATTTCCATTTACAAAAAAAAAAAAAAATTCATCCAAAACTTGAAATTGAATTCTTCTCAAACTAGTAATATTTTTCTTCTCAAATGTAAATAATAATTTTTTAAAGTGTTTTTTTTCATCCTAATTGAGCACTTCTACTACAATAAATTTCTTTCTTATTATGTTTTCCATCCATGTATTTATAAAAAAATTAATAAGCAAACGTACACATTTTTTTAATAATTAAACTAACATAAATTATTATTGATTAATATTTTTTTGGGAAGGCAATATTTTATTAACAGGCAGTCAAAACCCACCACACTTGTAATTGAACAATGGAACAAAAATAACATTCTTTTTGGTAAGTAAAAATAACATTCTTAACACAACTTATATATATATATATATATATATATATATACACACACACACACACATATACACACGCACATATAATATATACGTAAATAAAAATATTACTAGTTTGACAAAAAATCAAATTATCTTAAATTTTCTAACACGTCTCATCTCAAAAGAATGCTATAAATGAAAATTTAAATTTTTTATCTTAATTATATAAGTAACCATGGTTAATGAGTTAAGAACTCAAGATTCTATTTAAAAAAATGGGTAATCACGTTTGAAAAGAAAAAAAAATTACTAATATGAGAAGAATTCAATCTCTAGTTTCGGTTGAAATTTTTTATTTTATATAAATGAAAACTTAGATTTTTTATTCTAATTACGTAAGTCACCATAATTAATGAGTTAATAATTTTAATTTTGGTTAAATTCTAACACAATTTCAAGTTATCTTAAATTTTCTAACATATTACGTCTCAATAGTATGTCATAAAGTACTTTATTTATAGATAAATTGTATAAAATTTAATCTCTATTAAAATAGATTGGTTATATCACATATGATATAATATTATTAAAAGAGTGAATTACAACGTCACATCACCTATCTTATTAAAAAAAAATTTCAATTAACTGAATTGATAAAAAATTATTCAATATAACCACCGCGTTATATTTTTTATCTGGTGTGGAGTCACGATTTTTCACAAACTTCATTATTTATTTTAAATTTTTAGGTATTAATTTTTCTTATATTTTAAGATTGTTGATAAAATTTGTGTAGATAATAAAATCAATAATGTTAAGTTTAGTTAAAAACTCTATCAAAAATATTTATTTTTATAAGTAAGCAGTATTATATTTGTCAAATATCATATTATGATGTGATATTTAATAAATATAATACTAACAATTTATTAAAATAAATAATTTTAATAAAATATGAAGATAAGATAACATTACTATAATAAGAAAGAGCGACGGTCAGTATAACTTCTCCTGATTGAGACTAATGCTGATGTGGCCATTTCCAAATCACATCAGCTGCCACACGAGACATGGGGTGAGTTAGAAAGGTTGTCAAAAACAGTGGTAGATCTAACAATACAGTTAAATAATAATAACTATTATAGTCTGTTACTCCTGTAACTGTAACGATGCTCACTCTTCCACTCTATAAATAGGCCTCTCGTTATAAATACCCTTCTCACCCAAGACCCACTCTCTCTCTCTCCACCATGGTTCTGTCCAAGACTACATTGGAGACCAACGTCTCCATCCAGTCAACCTTTGCTTCACGATATGTTCGAGCTTCGCTTCCCAGGTAATCCAATCTAATCTTGGTTTACGTCGCTGTTCTCAATTTTTTTTTTGGGTATGAAGAGAACTCTGTGACTGATTTTCCATTACGATAAACTCTCCACCCCTACAAGATTTCCATTATTTGGTCTATACCTTGGGTTCGCTCTTCTCAATATTAATATATGTAACTATTTTTCTTTTTTTTGGGTTTCTTGATAACTGTATTAGATCTACCAATATCTAATGAAAAGGTGATGTTTCAGGTTTAAAATGCCAGAAAATTCAATACCAAAGGAAGCAGCGTACCAAATCATCAACGACGAGCTAATGTTGGACGGCAACCCCAGGCTGAACCTGGCGTCGTTCGTCACCAGCTGGATGGAACCAGAGTGCGATAAACTCATCATGACTGCCATTAACAAGAACTATGTTGACATGGAAGAGTACCCTGTCACCACCGAGCTACATGCAAGTCCTTCCCTCTCTCTCTCTCTCTCTCTCTCTGTCTGTCTCTCTTACACTAACTTATTTCACGTGATTGGCATGACCATTTTTTTTATTTTAATATTTTGTTAGTGAGTAATGTTTGGTTGCGTATGTGTTTATACACGTATTTGAGACATATACTCACATGGATTTGTTGTTTAGTGTCATGATGCTGGCAAAGACGGAGCTAGCTGCCTCCCCTCAAAATTTAAGAAGAAGAAGTTTATATGTAAAATTTTGATTTTTTTCCAATTCAGTTTATTCTAAAATTTTGGATGAATCCAATTTTAATCCATCTTTCTTCAATTTTTATCTCAAAATTTTTATTTTATTTTTTCATTTCTCATATCAAAATTTTCGCCCACTTTAAAATCTTAGCCAAATCCAAAATGTTCTCAATACAAATCGTTGGATGAGGGATACTACACCTTTGTGAATATATATGCATAAATATGTGTAATGAATCACTACTCTTATTATATTTATAAAATCATAGAGACTATTACACAATCTCATGAAATAACTTTTACTCTCTTACACATACTATACATAGTAAAAGAAAATTTATAATAAGAAAAATAATTGATACACCTATTTGGTTTATCGGATGATGGGTCAGTAATTTTTTTTATAATTAATAAATATATTTGATCCTTTTATTTTTATTTTAAAAAGAAATTATAATAAATAATATTATTCAATAAATCAATCTAGTATACCTACCATTACCCTTATAATAAAGATACAATGACTCATAATAACCATTCTAGATCAGACAATGACTAAGTAGGAGAAACAGAGGCCCAAGAAAAATTGAATCATCATGCAAATTGTTTAGAACAACGCCTTTTTTTTTTCTATTTCTTTTTTTTGGCATTTTAGGATAGATTTCTAGGACAGATGGCTAGAACATGTGAGTAACAAGGTCTACATATAACAATTATTTTATGAACCCATCATATTCATGTTACGATCTTTATAATTTTAACGATACAGTATCTCATGTGAATTTTATGAAATACTAAATTATATATGTCGCCACACAATGTGACGAGTTTATGAAATAATTTCTTGTTGGTGGTATCATGTTTCATATTTAGTGTTCATATATTGTGGACCATTTATATCTCACATATACCAAAAGGTGGTAATATATAATTATTCTATTCAACACTATCATTTTATCCGGTCATTCAAACATGACATATGTGATTTTATAACAAAATTTATATATATATATATATATATATATATATAACAATATGATATTGCTTGCCCCCCTCTCTCGGCTCTTTTACTGGTAGATAATCCCCAATAATCGTTTTCTTATTGTTAGAAAATCTAGTTCACATTCTTCCTTCTTTCCTCCAACAAATTAATTAGATAAAAAAATGTATATATAAAGTCAATTATATTTCAATCTTCAACTCTAAAAGGGTTTAAAGCTTATGGGAATCCATCAAACACAGAACAAAAGAGATCAAGTTCTCTTATTCTTTCCAATTATAAACCAGGTTCTTCAAATTTAAATCGTCTTGACCACAAATTTTCTACCAATGTAGTCAAAGGGACTTTTGAATTTCACCCAAAAAATTCTTAAAATAATTTTTTCAATCCAAAAAGTTTATGATATATATATATATATATATATTTTATTTAAAATACTCAAATAAAAAATTTTAATACAAAAAACTTTAATTGTTAACTTCATCTTAACACCAATAAAAGATATTATTGATTAGACCAAAATAACCTTTAATATAAATTTTAAAAAATACTAAATAATAAATACAATAATTTCTTCAATAAAAAAAACATAATATTTTTTATTTATCTAGAATGCCTAAAAAATAAATTTTTACTTTATAAAATGTTATGATTTTTTGGGATTGAAATTTTTATTTTATATATTTTTTAGTATTTTTTTTAAAAATATATCTTCAATATCATTTTAGTATAATCAGTAATATTTTTTAACAAAGTTAATATTGAAGTTAATAATTGGACTTTTTTATATTAAATTTTTTTTTTAGACTTTTTAGATAGAAAAAATATATCATATATTTTTTGGATTGAAAATTTTATTTTAGGAACTTTTTAGTATTTTTTTCAAAATTTTATAAATATATTATAATTTTATATTCACTATGATTTTTACATCGCACAAATTCTTAGAATCAAAAATACTAATATTTAAATAATTAAAAAAAAAAGTAATTACAGAAATCATAATAGAGGCTTTCATCATAAGACTATTATATATATATATATATATATATATATATATATAAAGGCTTTCGTCATGATAGATTTTGGGACGTGTTGGAATCACAGCCTTGGGCCCTGCTGGCCCGCCAACCACTATCATATTTGCCCAGAATTGATTGTGGGCTTTAACGTCAAGATTTGCCTCCTGTAAACGGTCTCGCAAACAAAAAAAAAATATTGGGTATTCTCCAAGTAATACTTCAATAATGAAACCTCAAGCGATTTGTTGAGATGATGTTCGACTATTAATTCAAGAGTTTATCATCTTAAACGTTTGAGTTTGATTCTTCTTACTAGTAATTCTTGGAATCACTTCACTTCAAGCACAAGCATGTGAAACGGTTGTAGGAAAGAGCCGTAAGGATTTAATTTGGTGCATGCAAAATGTATTCCCCGCATATGGGCCTCAAGTAAAAGATGATTAAGTGTACTTTTTTTTTTTTGCATCTCTCCGATTCTATTTTCATGCAGAATCGATGTGTTAACATGATAGCGCATCTTTTCAATGCACCACTTGGAAAGGGAGAGGAAGCAGTTGGGGCGGGAACAGTGGGATCATCGGAGGCAATAATGTTGGCTGGTTTGGCATTCAAGAGGAAATGGCAGAATAAGATGAAAGCACTTGGTAAACCCCACGACAAGCCCAACATTGTCACTGGCGCCAATGTTCAGGTAGCACGGTTGTTATACAAATCCGTTTTCAATACGGAGTATTAATGATGTCATGACAATATTTTGATTTAAAATTTATATTTCATATTAAAATTTGATTTATATTATCACCAATTTTTTATATTAATTTACCGCTGGACTTTTTTCATAGCAAAAAAAAAACTGATCATAGAAAACAGTTTTAAATATGTGACATGAATGATGTTGTGATAATATTTTAATTTAAAAGATGTGTTAATGTTAGAATTTGAATTACATTATCACTGAGTTTTTTTATACTAGCTTATCATTAGACTTTTTTTACAAATATATATATATATATATATATATAGTAGTAAGGTAACATGATGATAGTGTAAATCAATTTTAAATGTGTAATATAAATGATATCGTAATGATGTTCTAATTTGTAATAAATGTTACGTGTCAAGTTTGATTTGCATTATGATTGAATTTCTCCATCCTGATGCAGGTATGTTGGGAGAAATTTGCTAGGTACTTTGAGGTGAAGCTAAAGGAGGTGAAGTTAAGAGATGGGTACTATGTGATGGACCCCAATAAAGCCGTGGAGATGGTGGATGAGAACACAATCTGCGTGGCTGCTATCTTGGGTTCCACCGTTAATGGAGAATTTGAAGATGTTAAACTCCTGAATGACCTCCTGATACAGAAGAACAAACAAACCGGGTAGCCCACCTCTGTCCTCTCTACCAGCAGCACACACTGCTAATTTGCATGCACAAATTTCTAAATGTATGGATTAGGATGTTTGACACAGCACCGAATGTGATAGAAATTGAACACGTCAAGTTTTTAAAATTAAATCTATCACTGGAATTACTTACCCAAGTAAGAAATTAAATATTTGAAATTTGAAATTGATTATTAGTAATAATAACTAAATAACAAGAGTTTGTTACATCATATTTATAATGTTACAAAACTACTACTTTAAATAAGAAATTATTAATTCATATGTTAGTCCTTATAGAATTTTAAAAAAAACTAGAGAAATGCGGACTAAATCAAAATTGACCTTTTTGCAAGCGAGCCTATAATATGAAACTTGATAAGAATACAAGAAGCTAGTCACAAACGGCATCAAGATCCAAATTTTTTAGATAAAATAATTAACAATCTAAAACTTTTAATAAATAGTAAAAACAGTTAATTAAAAGTTTAAACGATGAAATTTGGTTGAAAAGCAGCTTCGATCATGGCTAAAAAGCAATGAGTTTGGTCGGTCTCGTCAATCCAGATCAAAAAGTTAAGGATAATGAGTCTCAAAAACCAGACTTGCCAAAACTGTCTACGCAAGGACTGTTCACTTGTTTTTTTATCAATGTTTCATTAAATTTAACACTAAGAGATTGGTCGAACGGTAAAAATTTGAGTATTAAAATCTAATGTCTTGAGTTCAAGTTTTTCTTGGAACTACTGGAAGTTTGTCGGATTATTAATTTCAGGATATCTTGAAATTAGTCGAGGTCCGTGCAAGCTGATCTGGATATTCAGTTATTAAAAAAAACGATTCATTAAATTTTATCTCATTTAGTACTTATGCTTTGTAGATGGGATACTCCAATTCATGTGGATGCAGCCATTGGTGGCTTCATTGCACCATTTCTTTACCCAGAGCTTGAGTGGGATTTCCGGTTGCCATTGGTGAAGAGTATTAACGTTAGCGGCCATAATTATGGACTTGTCTATGCTGGGATTGGTTGGGTCATTTGGAGAAGCAAGAAAGACTTACCTGAAGAGCTCATCTTTCGCATCAACTATCTTGGAGCTGATCAACCCACTTTCACCCTCAACTTCTCCAAAGGTAACTTCCATCTTGCATGCATGATCACGGAATTATATCTACCTGATCTTCAAATGTGATATATATATATATATAGACACATCTCTGATATGTTTATACTGTGGTTTTCTGCAGGTTCTAGCCAAGTAACCGCTCAGTACTATCAACTGATTCGTTTGGGTTATGAGGTGAGTCCACTAGGTTGAAATAGGTAGCTTCTTTAAGAGGACCATAACCAGCATGTCTTATAGATAATCCATCACAATGCATATGCATACACAAGGAGTACTAACAAACCCTCCACTTCAATTGGAATTTTTTCACATGAGATAACAAATCCAGGGTTTTACTTAGATTTCGAATAACAGTCCTGAATTCAAGTTGATTCTATTTTGCCTATTCCTCAAAGAAAGTAGATCAAACAATTCCCAATCATGATTCTTGCAGATTGGATCATTCATATAATATACAAAAAGAAACTCCATATATTTGACATCTTTCTCTCTGAATAAGATGAAGTTGAAAAGGGTCTGCGATGTCAAAGTCAGCTACCTAATAAAGCATAAGCTCAACTACAATTTCAGATTTACTGGATCAGAAAATGCTAAAAATTGGGAAGACATGTGGTTATTAAATTAGTATATCCTTTCTCATCAGTGACAATTTGGCTTTTGTAGCATATAAATACAAGAGATTGCTGCTTGTCTGGACATATTAATGCTAATTTGGTAACATATAGCTTATCTCATGCACACCGCATTTTGACAAACATCAAAAAGAAAGGAATTCACAAGAAGTCCCAAAATTGAAATGACATGCTTGAAAAACTCTTTTTTATAAGGGATACAAGAACATCATGGAGAATTGTCAAGAAAATGCAATGGTACTTAAAGAAGGATTGGAGAAGACAGGGCACTTCAACATTGTATCAAAAGACAATGGAGTCCCATTAGTAGCTTTCTCCCTAAAAGACAACAGCTCTCACAATGAGTTTGAAGTCTCAAACATGCTAAGACGATTTGGATGGATTGTGCCGGCACTTACCATGCCGCCGGATGCACAACATATAACTCTTCTTCGTGTTGTTATAAGACAAGACTTCTCCCGGACTCTGGCAGAGCGGCTTGTTATCGATATCCAGAAAGTCTTGCACGAGCTTGATGCGATCCCTGCCAGGCTCAGTGCCAAGCTATCAGTCAGTGAAGAGAAGGCCGGTAATGGCGTTGTGAAGGGAAGTGCCAGTAATGGCATTGTGAAGAAAAGTGCCGGTAATGGCGTTGTGAAGAGAAGTGCTCTTGAGGTACAGAGCGAGTTCACCACGGCCTGGAAAATGTCTGACATGGAGAGCAAGAAGACCAATGGCACGTGCTAGATCTATAAGATGACCCTGGTTTTTTTTTTTTGGTTAGTACATTACTTGTTGTGAATTGTTTGTGGGGCTTAAATAAGTTGTCACTACCTTCTTGAGTTTTTTCTGTATTTTTTTTTTTTGATAATTCAGGATATCCCATGTCAAGGTGAGTCTAATTAGACTCTGAGTTACCTGATATCTAGATAGTTAAAACTAATTTTTAAAAGCCCTAAAGTTAATCGGATTAGTAGAAAAAATTAATAATTTTTTATTCAGATTAGTGCCATTTTAGCTCTTTAAATTTGATGTAAACGGATTTCTATTATTCAGGCTTTTAATAGTACATCAAATTTCAAATTTAGAGACTATTTCTCTTATTGAATGAATAATTTTCGTATTAATTGATTTTTAAAAAACACGACATATTCGATTTTTTTCATCTTTATGTACTGTATTAGAAAGTGCCATGAAATATAGGTTCGTTGAAACATACAAAAAAAAAAAAAAAAAATGTCATTATTCGTTATTGATAATGACCATAAAGTCATGATTTAATTTCCAATTTAAAAATAACCACAAATGACCGTACCAAATCATGATTATTGAAAATATAGGGCAGCCAATAACTAATGGTATAGTGCCAAAATGATAATGATGATAAGCGGCATAAGACTCCAAAGAATATAAAAGTCTCACAAGTAATATCACACCCAATATACTTGCACATATATGATTGATCAGATGTGTATTTGATAAACAAAAGAGAAGAGAAATACAAAACAATTACACACAAAAAGTTTATGCAATAAGCTTTAATTTACCAAATCACAAAGCTTTCTCTGTTTCTTCTCTTTCAATTCTCTTTCCAGAGATATGATATATATATATATATATATCTATAGCAGCAGCTCAGAAAATTACTAAGGCTTTGACAATGGTGTCCCCTTCACAACCGTGACTGGGCATGTCGCATTTGTCACCACGTAGTTGCTGACGCTCCCAAGCAACACCCTGTATTATTTCATTGGTTAGGTTGTCTCTAGCAACTATGATTTTTCTCTCTTTTACTCGATGAGAAGTTGGTGCATGTTTTTTCTTTTAGGAGGGGGGGGGGAGGGTGTTGGGACAGTGACGGATCCAAGGAGATAAGTGTCGGCATGTCTTTCCAAAAATTTTAATACTGATTTTTTGCTATTAATTTTGTTAAAATATTTTAATAAAATAAGACTTGATCCTTTCTTATTTTTTTATATATTCACATGGTTCTTCCTAAATTTTATTATTTTAAATTTAACTTTTTCTAACTTAAATTTCTGAATCCGTCACTAAATGAGGAGGGGTTTTTTTTGTAGAAAAGTCTCATCTTGTGATATCTTACTCAAATTTGAGTATTTTCAAATCTTACATGACTCATACATGAATACTTAAATCTCAACAACTTTACCACCATAAGACTTTCCTACTAAATTGTGTTTTCCATGGTTTTGGATAGAGATTTAAGGGAGTTCGATTTGACTTAGTACCAAAGGGGTGTAGTAATTGCTGGACAGTGTGACAGTCTCTATGATTTCAATATTTTGTGAAATTCACGTAGAACCTATTATAATACTAAGATTATAATGATCATCTCACACATGTGACAAACTCATAAAATAACTTCCCACAAAAATAATAGATTTAGCTTATTGTTCGTAAATCATAATGATAATAATACCATTCTAATTACTTAAATGCCCAAGTTAGACAATAAATTAATAAAGTGGTAGAAATAGGTGGAGAAATTATTTAGTTGGACAATCCGTCACTCTACATCATTATCTAATACCACGTGACTATCTGAAAAATCCTATTACTTTTCCAATATTATGAGAAAAATTTCAATCATAAATTTTGGATAAGTGTTAGAATTTTTGAGAAACTGTCACAGTACCATAATTTCTCAAAGAGGTAGAAAGAATAGCATTACTTGGTTGATACATTCTAATTACTAGAATACCCTTCAACAATTCATGAAATTCAACACCAGCATTAGGGGAGTTTGGGAAGATACCTTCAACCAAGCTGCGGGGGATGTCTTTTATTTGCTCAAGTTCAAAAAGAGATAGATATATATATATATATATATGCGAAAATCTCACCTTTTGATGACTCCTAAGCCTCTGCTTCCAACAACAAGTGAATCAAGCTTGAGATGCTCCACAGCATCACACAGCTTCTCCCTTGAATCACCCCAATAAACCTTGGCCACTACCTTCGCCTGCAAATAGCATATCCCAATTCAACCATGGACACAGGCAAATCATGCATATATATATATATATATATGTATGTGTGTGTGTGTGTGTGTGTTGTGTGAGAGAGAAAAAGAGTACCCCTTTGGTCTTGGACACAGTATCAAGCAAATCAAGAACCTCTGGATCAGGGGTGAGCCCATATTTCTTAGACACGTTAATTTCTCTGAATTCGTCGAGAGGTATCAAAGCTGAAAGTCACCAGAATAAATACAAAACGTAAGTAAAGTAGAAGGTATAATTGACATGCACATATGATCAAATGAACAATAATGTATACATATATATATATAGAGAGAGAGAGAGAGAGAGAGAGAGTATGGTACGTGATCCAGTGTCAGCAAAGAGCTGCTTATTTGTGGGATCAGAGTTGGGGGACAGAACATGGATTATGATGATGCGATCACCATCATCAATCAGATTATCGATCGCCCATCGGAGGGCTGATTTGCTGCTTGATGAATAGTCCATGCCAACCCCAACTGTACGTGCCTCCCCCATCTTTTCTCTCTGTCTCTCCAGGAATGGAAGCTGTTGCTACGATATATCCTTGAGTTGGTGTTTGCCACCCACTATATGTGTAACTGTGTGTACTTATATCTCATATTTCATATTTGGTGTCCATATATTGTAGACCATTTATATTTCACGTATATCAAAAAATAGTAATATATAATTATTCTATTCAATACTATTATTTTATCCAATCATTCAAACATGACTTATGTGATTTTATAACAAAAATTAAATATATATATATATATGTAAGTGATGCTGCACTTTTTCATCATGGCACATCATAGGCTTCTTAGTACAATATTATCTGTTTTGAGTCTTAAGAGGCCCTCACGGCTTTGTTCTTAGCTCAGCCGTACAATATTGTCTCTTCTGCTGGGCTTGAGTTGCCAGCGCAGGACTTTGTTAAGCGCCATTCAAACATGACTTATGTGATTTTATAACAAAAATGATATATATATATATATATGTAAGTGATGCTGCATTTTTTCGTCATGACACATCGTAGGCTTTTTAGCATAATATTATCCGCTTTGGACCTTAAGAGGCTCTCATGACTTTGTTCTTAACTCAGTCGTACAATATTGTCCCCTCTGCTGAGCTTAAGTTGCCAGTGCAGGACTTTGTTAAGCGCTGGGCCTAGGCCTTGTGCTAGGAGGAGAAGAGCTCAGCCGTATAATATTGTCTCCTTTGCTGGGCTTAAGTTGCCA
The DNA here is from genome assembly GCA_008638375.1 of Nyssa sinensis. NCBI lineage: Eukaryota > Viridiplantae > Streptophyta > Magnoliopsida > Cornales > Nyssaceae > Nyssa > Nyssa sinensis. The sequence continues at coordinate 55,078,733 of CM018032.1, forward strand.
ACGCAGCATAGGCCTTGTGCTAGGAAGAGAGCAGCTCAACCGTACAATATTATCCCTTCTGTTGGGCTTAAGTTGCCAACGTAGGACTTTGACTTTTTCTCCCTGACACAGGGTAGGCTCCTACCACAATATTGCCTGCTTTGAGCCTTAAGAGACCGTGTCATCTTAGCTCAGTCGTACAATATTGTCCCCTCTGTTGGACTTAAGTTGTAATCGCAGGGCTTTGCTAGGCACTGGGCCTAGGCGTTGTGCTAGGAAGAGAGCAGCTTGGAGCTTATAAGTTACGCCAATGCCTCGACTCTTAACCGATGTGAAACTCAAACTGGCACAACAGTAACAATATGATATTGCTTGCCCCTCTCTCGGCTCTTTTACTGGTACATAATCCTCAATAATCGTTTTCATATTGTTAGAAAATTTAGTTTACATTCTTCCTTCCTTCCTCCAACAAATTAATTAGATAAAATATATATATATATATATATAAAGTCAATTATATTTCAATCTTCAACTCTAAAAGGGTTTAAAGCTTATGGGAATCCATCAAACACAGAACAAAAGAGATCAAGTTCTCTTAATTCTTTCCAATTATAAACCAGGTTCTTCAAATTTAAATCGTCTTGACCACAAATTTTCTATCAATGTAGTTAAGGGACTTTTGAATTTCACCCAAAAAATAATACATATACATATATATATATATATATATATATATATATCAATTTTAATTTGAAATGAAACAAAGCGCTATTAATTTTGATTTTAAATGAGAAGAAAAGATGATGCGTAACGGTAATCATGATGGAGTGAAAATGACCGATCATTACGTGTCTATATATATATATATATATATATATAATTGTCAGTTTAAAAATTAAATTGTATATGCAATTGACATTCTCATAATTATAAATCTTGTAAAAAAAATTAATTATGAAGACTTTTCTACTTTTTATGATTTTTATTCATGAGAAAACTACATTATAATATTCAATTTTCAGCATAAAAATAAGACATGCATATAAATTTTCAAAGGTGATAAAAAAAAAAAATTTACAAGAAAATAAATTTTTAATTTAAATATGTGACATAAATGATGTTGTGATGATATTTTAATTTAAAAGATTTGTCAATGTCAGAATTTGAATTGCATTATCACTGAGTTTTTTCATACTAGCTTACTATTAGACTTTTTTACAAAAAAATATATATATATATATATATATATAATAGTAAGGTAACATGGTGACAGTGTAAATCAATTTTAAATATGTAATATAAATGATGTCGTAATGATGTTCTAATTTGAAATAAATGTTATGTGTTAGAGTTTGATTTGCATTACGATTGAATTTCTCCATCCTGATGCAGGTATGTTGGGATAAATTTGCTAGGTACTTTGAGGTGAAGCTAAAGGAGGTGAAGTTAAGAGATGGGTACTACGTGATGGACCCCAAGAAAGCCGTGGAGATGGTGGATGAGAACACAATCTGCGTGGCTGCTATCTTGGGTTCCACCGTTAATGGAGAATTTGAAGATGTTAAACTCCTGAATGACCTCTTGATAGGGAAGAACAAACAAACTGGGTAGTCCCCCTTTGTCCTCTCTACCAGCAGCACACATTGCTAATTTGCATGCACAAATTTCTAAATGTATGGATTAGGATGTTTGACACAGCACCGAATGTGATAGAAAAATTTTTAAAATTAAATCTATCATAGAAATTACTCACCTAAGTAAGAAATTAAATATTTAAAATTTGAAATTGATTATTAGTAGTAATAACTAAATAACAAGAGTTTGTTACATCATATTTATAATGTTACAAAATTACTACTTTAAATAAGAAATTATTAATTCATATGTTAGTCCTAATAGAATTAAATAAAAAACTAGAGAAATGCAGAATAAATCAAAATTGACATTTTTGCAAGCGAGCCTATAATATAAAACTTGATAAGAATACAAGAAACTAGTCATAAACGGCATCTTGATCCAAATTTTTTAGATAAAATAATTAGTAGTCTAAAACTTTTAATAAATAGTAAAAACAGTTAATTAAAAGTCTAAACGATAAAATTTGGCTGAAAAGCAGCTTTGATCATGGCTAGAAAGCAATGAGTTTGGTCGGTCTCATCGATCCAAGTCAAAAAGTAGGGATAATGAGTCCCAAAAATTAGACTTGCCAAAATTATCTACACAAGAACTCTTCACTTGTTTTTTTATCAATGTTTCATTAAATTTAACACTAAGAAGTTGGTCAAACGAAACTTGATAAGAATACAAGAAGATAGTCACAAACGGCATCTGGATCCAAATTTTTTTGATGAAATAATTGAGAGTTTAAAACTTTTAACAAATAGTAAAAACAATTGATTAAAAGTCTAAACGATGAAATTTGGTTGAAAAACAGCTTTGATCATGGCTAGAAAGCAATGAGTTTGGTCGATCTCGTCAATCTAGGTCAAAAAGTAGGGATAATGAGTCCCAAAAATCAAACTTACCAAAACTATCTACGCAAGAACTCTTCACTTGTTTTTTTATCAATGTTTCATTAAATTTAACACTAAGGGTTGGTCGAACGATAAAGACTTGAGTATTAAAATCTAATGTCTCGAGTTCAAATCTTTCTTGAAACTACTGAAAGTTTGTCGGATCGTTAATTTCATGTTTCATTAAATTTTATCCCATTTAGTACTTATTTACTTATGTTTTGTAGATGGGATACTCCAATTCATGTGGATGCAGCGATTGGTGGCTTCATTGCACCATTTCTTTACCCAGAGCTTGAGTGGGATTTCCGGTTGCCATTGGTGAAGAGTATTAACGTTAGCGGCCATAATTATGGACTTGTCTATGCTGGGATTGGTTGGATCATTTGGAGAAGCAAGAAAGACTTACCTGAAGAGCTCATCTTTCGCATCAACTATCTTGGAGCTGATCAACCCACTTTCACCCTCAACTTCTCCAAAGGTGACTTCCATCTTGCATGCATGATCACGGAATTATATCTTCCTGATCTTCAAACGTGATATATTTATATATATATATATATAGACACATCTCTGATATGTTTATATTGTGGTTTTCTGCAGGTTCTAGCCAAGTAACCGCTCAGTACTATCAACTGTTTCGTTTGGGTTATGAGGTGAGTCCACTAGGTTGAAATAGGTAGCTTCTTTAAGAGGACCATAACCTGCATGTCTTATAGATAATCCATCACAATGCATATGCATACACAAGGACTACTGACAACCCCTTGTTTGAAGAAACCCTCCACTTCAATTGGAATTTTTTCACATGAGATAACAAATTCAGGGCTTTACTAAGATTCCAAATAACGGTCCTGAATTCAAGCTGATTCTATTTCGCCTATTTCTCAAAGAAAGTCGATCAAACAATTTCCAATCATGATCCTTTGTAGATTGGATCATCCATATAATATACAAAAAGAAGCTCCATATATTCGACATCTCTCTCTCTGAATAAGATAAAGTTGAAAAAGGTCTGCAATGTCAAATTCAGCTACCTAATAAAGCATAAGCTCAACTACAATTTCAGATTTACTGGATCAGAAAATGCTAAAAACTGGGAAGACATGTGGTTATTAAATTAGTATATCCTTTCTCATCAGTGACATATGGCTTTTGTAGCATATAAATACAAGAGATTGCTGCTTGTCTGGACGTATTAATGCTAATTTGGTAACATGTAGCTTATCTCATGCACACCACATTTTGACAAACATCAAAAAGAAAGGAATTCACAAGAAGTCCCAAAATTGATATGACATGCTTGATAAACTCTGTTTTTATAAGGGATACAAGAACATCATGGAGAATTGTCAAGAAAATGCAATGGTACTTCTAGAAGGATCGGAGAAGACAGGGCACTTCAACATTGTATCAAAAGACAATGGAGTCCCATTAGTAGCTTTCTCCCTAAAAGACAACAGCTCTCACAATGAGTTTGAAGTCTCAAACACGCTAAGACGATTTGGATGGATTGTGCCGGCACATACCATGCCGCCAGATGCACAACATGTAACTGTTCTTCGTGTTGTTATAAGACAAGACTTCTCCCGGACTCTGGCAGAGCGGCTTGTTATCGATATCCAGAAAGTCTTGCACGAGCTTGATGCAATCCCTGCCAGGCTCAGTGCCAAGCTATCAGTCAGTGAAGAGACGACCGGTAATGGCATTGTGAATGGAAGTGCCAGTAATGGCATTGTGAAGAAAAGTGCTAGTAGTGGCGTTGTGAAGAGAAGTGCTCTTGAGGTACAGAGGGAGTTCACCACGGCCTGGAAAATATCTGACATGGAGAGCAAGAAGACCAATGGCGTGTGCTAGATCTATAAGATGACCCTGGTTTTTTTTTTTATTGGTTAGTACATTACTCGTTTTGAATTGTTTGTGGGGCTTAAATAAGTTGTCACTACCTTCTTGAGTTTTTTCTGTATTTTTTTTTGGATAATTCACGGTATCCTCTGTCAATGCCAGTTTAATTAGACTTGAGTTACTTGGTATTTGGATAGTCGGAAAATAAGTCTTAAAAGTACTTGAAGTTAATCAAGTTAGTAGAAAAAATTAATAATTTTTTATTCAGATTAGTACCCTTTTAGCAATTTAAGTATGATGTAAACGAATTTTTATTATTCAAGTTTTCAATAGTACATTAGATTTCAAATTTAAAGACTACTTCTCTTATTAGATGACTAATTTTCATATTAATTTATTTTTAAAAAACATGACATATTCGATTTGTTTCATATTTTTATATGCATTAAAAAGTATCATGAAATTAAAATTAAGGATGAAATATAAGTTCGTTGAAACATAAAAAAAAAAAAAATGTCACTATTCGTTATTGATAAGGACCATAAAGTCATGATTTAATTTCCAATATAAAAATAACCAAAAATGACCAAATCATGATTAATGAAAATATAGGGCGGCCAATAACTAATGGTATAGTGACAAAATGATAATGATGATAAGGGGCAGAAGACTCCAAAGATTATAAAAGTCTCACAATTAATATCACACCCAATATACTTGCACATATATGATTGATTAGATGTGTATTTGATAAACAACGGAGAAGAAAAATACAAAACAATTACACACAAAAAGTTTGTGCAATAAGCTTTAATTTACCAAATCACAAAGCTTTCTCTGTTTCTTCTCCTTCAGTTCTCTTTCCAGAGATATGATATATATATATATATGTATAGCAGCAGCAGCTCAGAAAATTACTAAGGCTTTGACAATGGTGTCCCCTTCACAACCGTGACTGGGCATGTCGCATTTGTCACCACGTAGTTGCTGACGCTCCCAAGCAACACCCTGTATTATTTCATTGGTTAGGTTGTCTCTAGCAACTATGAATTTTCTCTCTTTTACTTGATGAGAAAAGTTGGTGCATGTTTTTTCTTTTAGGAGGGGGGGTGGGGTGTAGTGGGGGCATGTTGGTTGGGGGGGGGGGGGGGGGAAGTTTCATCTTGATATCGTATTCCAACTTGAGTGTTCTCAGATCTTACATAACTCATATGTGAATACTTAAATCTCAACAACTATACCACTATAAGACTTTCCCACTAAATTGTGTTTTTCCATGATTTTGAATAGAGATTTAAGGGAGTTAGATCTGTCTTAGTACCAAAAGGGTGTAGTAATTACTTGATGGTGTGATGGTTTCTGTAATTTCAATATTTTGCGAAACTCACATAGTACTTATTATATTATCAAGATCATAATGGTCATCTCAAGCATCCGATAAACTTATAGAATGACTTCCCACAAAAATAATGGGTTCGGCCTATTTAAATGCCCAAGTTAGATAATAAATTAATAAAATGATAGAAATAGGTGAAGACATTATTTAGTTGGACAATCAATCACTATTCATCATTATCTAATATAGTGTGACTATCTAAAAAATCCTATTACTTTTCCACTATTATGAGAAAAATTTCAATCATAAATTTTGGATAAGTGTTAGAATTTTTGAGAAACTGTCACAGTACCATAATTTCTCAAAGCGGTAGAAAGAATAGCATTACTTGGTTGATACATTCTAATTACTAGAATACCCTTCAACAATTCATGAAATTCAACACATCAGCATTAGGGGAGTTTGGGAAGATACCTTCAACCAAGCTGCAGGGGATGTCTTTAATTTGTTTAAGTTCAAAAAGAGATCGATATATTTATGTGTGTGTGTGTGTGTGTGTGTGTGTGAAAATCTTACCTTTTAATGAGTCCTAAGCCTCTGCTTCCAACAAGAAGTGAATCAAGCTTGAGATGCTCCACAGCATCACACAGCTTCTCCCTTGGATCCCCCCAATAAACCTTGGCCACTACCTTCACCTGCAAATAGCTTATCCCAATTCAACCACGGACACAGGCAAATCATGCATAAATATATGTGTGTGTGTGTGTGTGTTGTGTGAGAGAGAAAAGAGTACCCCTTTGGTCTTGGACACGGTATCAAGCAAATCAAGAACCTCTGGATCAGGGGTGAGCCCATATTTCTTAGACACGTTAATTTCTCTGAATTCGTCAAGAGGTATCAAAGCTGAAAGTCACCAGAATAAATACAAAACGTAAGTAAAGTAGAAGGTATAATTGACATGCACATATGATCAAATATGAACAATAGTGCATACATATATATAAATATATATATATATATAGAGAGAGAGAGAGAGAGAGAGTATGGTACGTGATCCAGTGTCAGCAAAGAGCTGCTTATTTGTGGGATCAGATTTGGGGGACAGAACATGGATTATGATGATGCGATCTCCATCATCAATCAGATTATCGATCGCCCATCGAAGGGCTGATTTGCTGCTTGATGAATAGTCCATGCCAACCCCAACTGTACGTGCCTCCCCCATCTTTTCTCTCTGTGTCTCTCCAGGAATGGAAGCTGTTGCTACGATATATACTTGAGTTGGTGTTTGCCACCCACTATGTGTGTAACTGTGTGTACTTAATTATTCTGTCTGGCTTTGGATTCTTTGACAAAGAGGAGGTTCCTGAAAGAACTAGATGGAGCTTTCCTGAAAGAACTAGATGGAGCTTTTTATTGTCAATAATGTGGAATAATTTGATCTGAAATTGTCACCTTGATTCTTATTGATGATCGGATAAAATAGATAAATAAAATTTTAGATGAGGTGGTCACCTACTCAACTATCAGATAGAAGCATTTTCATATTGTTTTTTTTATTACAATTATAGATTCTTATTGTAAGTAGTTCTTACCAGTTGACAATAAGCATAGATTCTTGTGATTTTTTTTTTTTTTTTTTTTGTGTAAAGTTGGTAGTACACGCATCAAATACATTAATGTGGACAAGGATCCTCTTTATTATTCTTTCCCTTAATTTCTTTTAAGTTATATTATATGCATGATACATTATTTATTATTTAATTATTTAATAATAAGTACATATAATATATTATGTATTCAAGACTACATCGAAAGAAATTAGAAAAAAAATATAATAGATAAAATCCTAATCCCATTAATGATACACTTAATAAATGTTGGTCGGTCGAATATGTGTGAGGAAAGAATATTAATTTGTTCGGACCACGTGATCCCAACTATAAGATGATATGTTGCATGCATATTATGCACACATGACATAGCATCTGATTATTTTAACTTATATATCATATTTGAACACTAATATGTATAATTGTCACATATTCATACAGGTTTGGATGCTAGTACTACAGGAGTTTGAAGGGCAACTATTTAAACTTACCGGCCACAATAATGAAGTCTACCGATGACTACTGCTCCAAGTTAGTCTACAGATCTACTTTAGTAAGGATAGTTCAACAAGAAAACTTTCATCAATTGAATGGATACATTCTAAATTTGATTTTTTTCATTTTTAATCCTCATTGGAATAGGCAAGATCTCCCCCTATAAATAAGAATCCAATGTATGTCCTAATGTATCTTGACACTTAACCTCTTTTTTATTTATTTTCTAACTTAAATATCGGAACGGCCACACCGAGACCTATCCAATAACCTCTATCCCTTGTCTTGCAAGAAAGTCTCGAAAGAGATCATCCGCATTCAACAACTAGTAACAATAGAAACCATGTGGTATGAGATTATCAAATAATAGCTCGTGTGTGAAACCTAACTTTTAAGGTCATCCCATCATCACATCATTATGTGATAATTTTAGAAATAACATTCAATGCTAAATTTATTAAAAATATAGTGGTGTGGAGTCTAAAAAAATTGCATAATGCCACATATATTGAAAATAAAATGAAGATATTAATTTAAAATACATATTTTTTAAGGTCATCTCATCACACCATTATGTGATAGTATTAGAAATAACATTGTGGAGTTTCAAAATATTGCATAATGTCACATTTATTAAAAATACAAATGAATATACAAATTTGAAATGCATAGCTTTCAAGGTCATCCCATCACGTATGTGATAGTTTTAGAAATAATATTGTGTGGGGTTTAAAAATATTGCATAATCCTACATTTATTGAAAATAAAAATTTAAAGTACATAACATTTTTTTTCATAAGCATTTGGTTTACTGTGCATGTAATTAAAGACAGATTTGTGTATCTATATGTGTACAGTAACAGATACAAGGGGGGGTTAGGGGTGATCGGGCTCTCTCAAAATTTTAAAAATTTAATATTTTATTCTTATTTTTTATTTTAAAAAATGCAAATTAAGAATTGTTCCTCCAAAAAAAATTCATTTTCTTAGAAGAGATCATTGGAAATTAAAAAAAAATAAAAATTGCCTGCTTTATTGATGACGTAGATCCGTCATCGTGTATATATATATATATATACACACACACACACATAACATACGCAGAGAGAAAGTGATAATTACAATCATGGAGAGATGCAAATGATGATGTGGCCATTATATTCACTGTTGAGGTCAAAAATTATTTATTATTTTTTATACATTGCATTCAAATTAATAAATATTTAACAAATGAATCATAGGTTAATTTGTAAAACGCATGTTGCCCGGGTGCGATGAATACAAGCTCCATCCTCATTATCATCGATCCATCCCCTCTCTTGTTTGATTCCGTCAGTGGAACGTCACGGAGTACTTAATAGTAAAATCGAATATCGACAGTGGAAGTCACCTTGCAACCAACGACACAAATTCGATAGGACAAGTACTAAAGATTTGAGATATTTATTATTATCATTTTAAAAAAAATTTAAATATTAAGAGTTAGACTTCTAAAACAAATTTGTATTTTTACCGGGTTTTTCTTTTATGTTTTACGATAAATTATACTGACACGATTTATTCAATTTTTACTTAAAAATTTAATAAATTAGTTTCGATGATTTTGTGAAATTAGTATTCTGAAAAACAAAGACTTATTAGTACTAGGAATAAATAATTATCCGTAACATAGATAAAATAATGAGAGAGCAAGATTGAGAATATTAATCTTATTACTAATAATAAAGGAAAGAGCTAATCCATCCTGATCCAATTTATAAAACAAACATAACCATAACTCCTTATCCTTTTGTTTTTTTTGTTTTTTTTTTTTTTTAGACTTTAAAAGTGTATAAACACACTCTCTATAATTTTGAAATAAAAATATATATATTTTTTAAATTAAGGTGTTTTTTTGTTCAATTTTTAAATCACGAAAATATGTTTGTTCACATTTAAAATATAAAAAAATTAAGTGAAAATCTGGTAAACAACAAAAGGTGTCTATGTAATTTATTCGAAATTTTAATACAATATTGGATTCTATTCAAGTGATGCCGGTATTCACTTTTTACACTTAATTGATATGAATTCGATTTCTTCTTTCATCGTTGTATTAAAAAAGATTATGCTTATATTTAGACCGAGAACACTCCCAACCCATTATTTGCGTACATGTCACAAAATTATTTGTAGTTTCCACATTCGGTTATCCATCTCCATCATGCCCATGGAGCTGGTTTCATTAACCGTCGTTCAACTATTCAGTCATGAGGAACACACCTGAATGAAAATTCTTTTTTTTTTTCTGACAAAGATGCGGTACACCTCCTCAAATAGCGTACAAGGACCCACGATTGAACACCTAATTTTTTTGGGAAGAAAAGAAATTAGTCACATACTCCTTCAAATGATTTTTCGATTTGGTTTGACTATGTACAGTTTATAGTCTTGCGGGTCAGAAGTATTTACTGTTTTACTTTTTATCATGTTAAGACTTTGATAAAGAGTTACAGTAGTTTAATCACGTACTACACCATTGGTGGTTCCATCAAATGATTTCTTGTCCTGTTGAGTTGATTAGAAGGGGGATAGTTCGGTTGGTCACCATATTCACAGATTCAAGTTTTACTTATGAACATTATTCTCATTTAGTCATAGGCCGAATTAATTAGTTTGTTTATCAAGAACGGCTCAAGGCAATTTGAGGCGTAAAGTAACAACTCGAAATGAGATTTTTTTTTTTTTTTTTTGCTTTTTGAGATGTAAAAAGAATAAATTTTTAATAAAAAATATAAAATGACGATTCATGTTTTTTTATGTAGATATATAAGTATATAATTAAATTTTTGCCTTGGAACATTTATATATTGTCCTTGAACCTCTAGTTTGGATTATGCTACATATACAAAATAACCTTCCTTTTGTAATTAGATTTTTATTGACATTAGATTTCTAATTAGGATTATAGTATAAAGACTTAAATTTTAGGATATTTTTTATAAGTGGGTCTTAAAAGGATTACTTTGTTAGCTTAATGGATAAGCTGATTATGTTGTCTATCCATGACCTATATTTGAGAGGCCCATCATGTTGTTAGATTGTATTCTTCTGTTGCTACGTTATATTGTAATTTTAGTATTCAGTTGAGTTAGTTAATTCATTAATTGTAATATCTTATCACTTCCATAAAATTTTGATTGTTGCAACAACTCATCTCCTTTACAATTTTGATTGCTTCGTTTTTTTAGTTCTAGTTTTGAATTTATACAGTTTATAGATGACCAAAATGATGAAGCAGCAAGACAGTAAAATTTTGCTCTCTCTCATAACATAAATGTAGTTTTTTTGTGTTTTGATTGGGTCAAACATCGTGTATGTTGATAAAAGGAAAAATGAAATAGAAGCGGACAGTAAAATTCTCTACAAAATACTAAAATTTTACTATGTTTGAAAAACATCGATGATGTGAACTCGATGATGAAGACAAAGGCTATGAAAATGCAATTAACGGTGCAAGTAGAGATGATTGGCGATACAACGGCAATGGTGCAGAAGGCAATAAAAGCATATAGTAAAATTTTACTATATCTACAAAATAATACACTTTTACTGTGTTCGAAAATTATTGTGTATTAGCAATTCTCTCTCTGAGATCATGGTTTGGTTCAATAGTTTTGATTGTTTGTAATTACTTTTAGTTTTTCTAAAAAGTGTGGCCATTGAACCACTGATAATTAGTTTGATTGTTTGAATACAATAAAATTTTATTGTACTTGTTAAGGTATTAAGTACCCTTTGTTTTTTTGGTTTTTTTTGTTTTTTGCAACTAATGAGAATTTCTCTTAGCTTGTTACTTGTAACCTCTCAGCTCACTAATAGATTTTTTTATTTTTAATTCAATGAATTCAATTCTTACCCATTCATTTTTTTTTGTTGCTATAATATGATCATTCTCTTCTTTCCTCATTCTTTTTTTGTGTCAAGTTTATTGGTTTAACACAGTAATATTTCATTGTGGTTTTCTAAAATTAATGAAATTTCACTCTTTTTTCAAAGACAGTAAAATTTTACTATCTATGAAGAATTTTTTTAAAAAAATTCATATAGAATATTGATTTTGTCCGATAGATCTCAGTTTTTAGATTCCAATATAAATTTTATTAAAAATAAATTTGTAATTTGTAAGTTATTGAATTTTAAAGTTGTGCAAAACTTTCTTTTAGTATTTACTGCTTTTACATGATTTTAGCTAGAGAGAACATAGTGGGAAGTATTTTAGTAACAAAACAATTGTAGAACTTGTGGGTTAATATGTTTAGGAGTGTATCTGATGATAATTTCCATCTTTTGTGGACTTTTGGTCAACGACACAAAAAAAAAAAAGCGCACTTTTTTCATATAAAATTAATTTTTTAAATTCGGACATTTTTAAACCCAAATTACTATCTAAAAAAATGTATTTTAATAAAATTTTAAATAAGGTAAAAGAATTTAGAGTTATAAAAACTTCATCTTATATATGATTCTTCAATGAAGAAGCAGCTTTTGGAGAAAAAAAAAAAAAACACTCATATAGTTGTCTTTCTTCTTCTTCTTTTTATTTTTAAAGCTTGTCTAAGTACCATTTTTTTTTTAAGGATGGGATATTACAATATACGAATTAGAATCAACCAATCAATTGAGCACTACAACATATTATAATCAACCATACAAGTCAGAAAGTAACCTAACCCCACCTATTGTTGGGTGAAAATAATGTTCACATCTCTTTAATGGAGGAGTAAGACTTGAACTTATGACTTTCCCTTTTTGGGAGAAAGTATGGTTGATTTGTATAAGTATATTTCTTAAAATCTTGTTAAAGAGGCATATCAATTATAACACAAGTTCGAAAAAAACATTCTAGTTTGAGAAATTTGAGTGAAAATTATTTGAGTTTGGTCAAAAACTCCAGCTAAATATGTACAATGTCTTGTTTACTTCAGAATCAGATATACCTATTTTGAGCTTCAGCAAATCACTTTATTTGATAACTTTGACAGTAAATAAAGGCAGGGAGCAATCCAGTTACTATATCCCTATCCCAGAAAAAAAAAACAATAATAATAAAGAAAGACATATTTGAGTAAAATTTTAGTTGGATTTTTTTTTGAGTTAGGGTGGGAGATTTTAAGGAAAACAAAAAAAATTATTCTTGAAATTAGATGGAGATTTACATGTATTTATTTTTTGTAAAATGTGGAAGAACTTTTTTTTTCTCAAAATTAAAAGGGAATTTAAATGTAAGCTCTTTTTTTTTTTTCAAAATTGGGGGTGGGGGGAGGGGGCGGCTATAGTCCCCAAGCCTCTATACAGTCTCCGCCTTTGTCCTTAATATAGTAAATTTCAATATCAACGACCATAAACCAACTCATTTAAGGGATTTAAACACTCAATGTACTAAATTAGCAACATGGTTTGATTTTATTGAAATTTCGATGATGATTAATGCAAAATACATATAGGACCGAAGTCCTATTTAGATTGAATCGATTGATAATAGCGATTTTTTTCCCCGCGCACAATTCAGATTTAAAGCTTCTAACAAATTCTTAAGTTAGACTTCTTCACCTCCATCGTTATATAAAAAAAAAACACACACACAACATATATATATATATATATATATATATGAATCTAAAAATCTTTGTATATCTTTTAGATTACTAAAAACATGTGTTGCATGCTTATCAACTTGACCATATATGCTTATGCTACACTTCACCATCATGACAGTGTTATATTGGGGCATAATGTATACAAGTTGGATCGGATTATGAATATGTAATTATGGTGATTGTTTTGTTTGGTGTGACCTATGATAGGGTTGATGAATTTCTAGAGGGAGTGCACATTTGATGCCTTTTTTTTTTTTCTATATATATATTTTTATTATCTATTCTAGTATTATGCTTCTATATATAAAAAAATGTTCTACACCATTACGTTTTTAAAAAATACACTATCACGTCAAAATTTCGCTTCTAACGGAACAAATAAGTCTTATGTAATGAATAGTGAGATTTACATTATTATGCTATAATGCGATCGTGTAAGTCAACTTACTATACCTTAAGCATCTTACCATTTAGTGGAATAGTCATTTTATATCATCATTAGACATTGCGTAACTAGATAAAATTTTACAATGTGCAATATACATTTATTTTACATGTTTTACATTCAATAATACATAAAAAAAAATTGAGAAAATTTAATCCTATAGAAAATTTCAATCGTTAATAACTTTAAAGACAAGACTCGCACTCGAACATTAATTGAAACATTGAATGAGATTAATACAATTTTTTTTTTAGGGAAAAAATTAAAAAGTCTTTAAAATAAATTTTTCATTCTAAAATATCCAAGATACATTTTCTATATCTAAAAGACCCAAAAAAGAAAATTTTAATACAAAACAGTCCAATTGTTAATTTTTATCTTAACACCGTTAAAAAAATTACTAAATAGACTAAAATAACCTTTAAAATACATTTTAAAAAATATCAAATAGCTGATAAAATAAATTCTTCAATATAAAAAAAAACATAACATTTTTTATTTATTGAGAAGGCCTAAAAAATAAATTTTCACTTCATAAAGAGTTAATGATGTTTTTGGAATGAAGAAGTTAATTTATATATTTTTTTAAAAATGTATCTTAAAAGCTATTTTAGTATAATCAATAATATTTTTTAACGGTGTTAAGATGGAAGTTAATAATTAGACTTTTTTGTATTAAATTTTTTTTTTGAATCTTTTAGATAGAAAAATGTATCTTGGATTTTTTAGATTAAAATTTTTATTTTAAGTACTTTTTACTATTTTTTCCTATATTACACCAAAACTCCTTGTTAAATAAAGTTCAATGTTTACATAATAAGTGGATGTTTGAGGAACTTCTCAAAAACACACAAAAATAAGTTTGACTCAAAAATAAGGTAGAGTAATTTTTTTTTCGCAAATGCACTTTAATAGTTTTGAAAAACAAAATCAACAAAGAGACGATTTTAGAAACTTAGTCAAATAATTAGACGTGTTTTCTAGATTAAATTTTATAAAACATGAAACGCAAACTGTCAAACAAAAATGTGTAAAAACTTTTCCAAATAAGTTCTAAATAAATTGAGAAAAATGTTATGTTTTTCAAATAACGTGACACTATGATATTGATAGTGCATTAAATTATGTAATTAATGTGATATAATGATGCACTAACACATTCGAGACATAAAAATAGTTTTAAAAATTTAGTCAAATGGCTAGACATGTTTTCTAAATTAAATTTTACAAATGTAAAACACAAAAACAAATGGGTAAAAACGTTTCTAAATAAGTTGTAAATTAAATTAAATTTTCATATAAAACAAAACCAACATAAAAATAAATTTTAAAAACTTTGTCAAATGATGAGACACCTTGTTCTCATCAAATTTTACTAACATAAAATGCCAAAAAAATGTATAAAAATATTTTCAAATAAGCTGTAAATAAATTGAAATGCCATAAATATCCCTATGTATAAAGTCAAAATCTTGGAACTTCGAAATTAGCGGCAAATTAAATTTAATCTAGGGTTGAGTGAAGAAACAACTAGGTGAGGTCATTTCCAGGTAACTAGTCACCTTCCTCTTCCGTTCGGCAGTCACGTCGACTGTTCTTCACTGTCTGGTAAAGCGCGTGGGATCATTCATTCTCATAGCTTAATAAATCTTTCGTTATACATCTAGTCACGGTTTCGGGGCCTGGACTGCCCTCACAGGGATATCGAGATCTGTTCTCTTCACTTCTCTCTTTAAAAAACTCTCTCTCTCTCTCTCTCTATATATATATATATATCTCTGCGAGGGTGCGTGAGAGAAATGGAGAAGATGATGGGGTGGCGATTTGTTGTATTGCTCGTATTGTGCACTGCAACAACAGTGAGATCAGATGGATCTGATCATAGATACAAAGCTGGAGATCAGGTCCCTCTGTACGCTAACAAGGTCGGTCCCTTCCGCAATCCTAGGTAAAGATCCTTCCTTTTACTCCGTCGTCATGTGATTTTGTTTGGCGTTCTTCTTAGTCACTTGTATATATACACACATATTTGTTAATTACTTGATTAAATTGTGTCGAAATTTTAGGGTTAGGATGCTTTTGTAATTGCATTGGGGGCTTCGTATTGAATTTTGTGGGATACCCAAATTGGATCTGATTTCCTTATAGACATATATATACGGGTATATATATAAATGTGTGGGTTGTGACACTAGCGGAAAGCCTGTGTTGCTCTGGGAGCCAGCTGGGTGGACGTGGGAAGAAGAAAGCCACCGTACATAGGCTTTGTCTTGCTTTGATGATTTTGCCATTTGACCTTGAGCAATTATTTTAACAATGTGAAAATCCTTGAGAAATTATTGATACCAATTTTAAGCAAATCTTGATACACTTATCTAATAAATTGCATCTATGAACTGCATAGGTTATAATTGTTTGTAACCTTAGCAATACTCGAAGAAGTGAAGCAAATACCCAAAGAAAATGGAGACTGGGTGGCCCTAATTAGAATGATCAGATTCTACAGAATATAGAGACAGATTCACAGAAGGAGGTAGAGGTGCAGAGGATGGGTTATGTTACTAAGTCGTTGAGAGGAGCATGTTGGATAGGTGGTGTTTAGGATATGTACTTTTATATATATTGAATTCAAATTATTGTTAAAATTTGTAATAAGATAAAGGAATGGGAATTTTGGGAGACAAATAACCTATCATTTAATTAAAATTTTGAAAAATTTAGAAATGGAGATTCAAGAATGGTCAGTGGAGACTGGAAAGCCTTGCTGCCCTTTTTTGGCTAGTTCTTTTTATATATGTGTAGGTGTTATATTGTCATGATCAACTTTCTTTGTTTACACCCTCAACAACATTTTGGGGATCCAGGTTTTGCAAACCTATAGTTTGAAAATCCGAAAATGTCTATCCATCCACACATTGCTTGGCAACTGTCAAGTTGATCAGTGATTAAGAGTTGTCATGCTGTCGCATTGATATAGCTCTTCAAATTTGGGTTTATTTTAATTCTTTTTTTTTATCAGGAAGGGTTTATTTTAAATTTTTATCAGAAGAAATGTGAGCTAATTGATCAGTTGGCTACCAATTACCAATTAATTTTATATTTGGCATGTGTTACATCATGTGATAATCAAGTAATCTTTCAATACTGGGCCTATCTAGTCGTGTGTTCCTAAAAGTTAATTGTTGTTATAATATTAGGTTTTCCCCTCCTTTTTGGTACTTTAAATCTTTGTTAAGAGAATAGGGCTTGAAACCTGGAAAACTAGTTTGTAGACTCCTTATGGTATCACATTGGACATAAGCCCAGTGGTGCAAGTTCTACCCTTGATTTATTAGATATATGCTTTTAAAAAGAAATTTGAAATAAATAGAATAAGAGATTTGAGTCTCATTTAAAATGAATGTTTAACTTAATGAGTATGATTAATTAGATTGAAGTAATTTCTGGAGAAGTAACTCAAGATGGACTCACGAGTTTCCCCATCATGAGTCCATCTTGATGACATGCCTATTCATTTATTTATTTTTCTCTTATGCTTTGTTTGGAAGTTTTGGAGAGAAAATAAAAGAAAAGAAAATTTAAAATTGAAGAGAAAAAAGTTCGTTTGATAATTCAGGAGAGAAAAGAAAAGAAAGTTATTATTTCTTGTTTGAATGATCAGTTGGGAGAGAAAAGAAAGGAAAGTATACAAAATAATTTGACAGTTATACCATTTTTTTCTTTATGTTTAGAATTCTTAATTCTTTCATTTATGGGTATTTTTGGTATTTCAAAAAATTCATTAATTACACTTTCTTTTCTCTCTAAATCTCTCCACTTTTGGAGAGATTGGAGAAGTGGGTTAAAACCCTCAAACTTTCTTTCCTATTCTCTCCTAATCTTTTCTTTTCTCTCCATTAAAAACTTTCAAACGAGAGATTTAGCTATCTCTACACCTTAATCTTTTCTTTTTTCTCCAAATCTCTCCATCCAAACGGGTTGTTAAACACAAAATTTTCAGTATTCTCCCTTTTTAGATATAAAACTATGACATTTGATTAATTATGCAACATGAATACACAAGAGGATGATACATTTAGTTACAAGCCAAGCCAAAACTCTCGAGGAGAAAACAATACGAACTATAATACTGATAACAAGGTGTTAACAGCGTAACAACCACCATCAATTACCCTATTCGAGGATAATTATCTTCCTTGAACTTCACATGTGTGGTTGCTTGTTTTCCAGCCAAGTAATCAGACTCTTCATTATTAGATTTAAGGTAAAAGTAGCACTAATCATAGAAAAAATTGGAGAAAATCTATTGAGGGTAATTCTAGGATTTCGAGACCAAAGTTGCCATGAGATGTTAGTAAGGAAAAACATAGTAGCATGAGTTTTAATTGAATTTATGACATTGTAAAGAGCAGAATGGTGAGTTATAATTTATGTAGCTGACGCCAAATAGTTGGGCCTATCTACTTGCGTGTCCCTAAAAAGTTAATTTTTGTTGTAATATCAAGTTTTCCCCTCCTTTTTGGTACTTTAAATATTTGTTAAGAGAATAAGGCTTGAACCTTGGAAAACTAGTTTGGAAACTCCTTATGGCACCACATTTGACACAAGGCCAATGGTGCAAGTTTTACCCTTGACTCATTAAATATATGCTTTTAAAACAAAATTTGAAAATAAAAAGGAATAAAAGATTTGAGTCATGTGTAAAATGAATGGTTAACTTAATGAGTACAATTAATAAGCAGATAAAGTTAACATGAGATGTGATAGTAAGGAAAAACATGATAGCATGTGGTTTAATTGAATTTGACATTGTAAAGAGCAGAATGGTGAGTTAGGATTTATGTATAGCTGACCCCAAATAGTTGAATTAAAGGCTTGGTTGACTTGAGACCTATTCAAATTTCGCACTTGATTAATAGGTGGAGCAAATCGTCCTTATTGTTATACCTCATTGATAACTTCTCGTCGGCTTCCACTGACGTGTGCCTGAAAATACAATACATTGCTTCCTGAAACTTGAAGAACTCTAATAATCTCCCCTTTATTACATCTCTTTGACTTGCCTGTTTGGAAATGTATTGCTATTTGCTTTTCCTTTTGTTATTTTTATTTTTTGTTTTAACTTATAATGGCTACTTTTCTAGAATTTAGGCAGTGCAATGTTAAAATTTTTGAGGTATATAAAATATTTTTAATGATGGTCTAATGGCATATTGTTGTTTCTGTTTTCAAATCCAGCGAAACATACCGCTACTTCGATCTCCCTTTCTGTTTGCCAGGTTCACTTTTGATTATCCTTTTTTTTATTTGTCTTTTATCATATGGTTTTATCTCTCAAAGTTTATTTTATTGATGTGATGTCAATGCAGCTCATGTGAAAGAGAAAAAGGAAGCTCTTGGTGAAGTATTGAATGGAGATCGTTTGGTCAGTGCTCCATACAAACTTGACTTTTTAGTTGATAAAGACTCTGAAATTTTTTGCAAAAAGAAACTGACAAAGGAAGAAGTCTCTACGTTCCGAAGAGCTGTTACAAAGGACTACTACTTCCAAATGTACTATGATGACTTGCCCTTCTGGGGCTTCATAGGGAAGGTTGACAAGGAAGGCAAAGCCGACCCCAGCGAGTACAAATATTATCTATGTAAACATCTTCATTTTGAGATCCTTTACAATAAGGATAATGTCATTGAGATTAATGTACGGAATGACCCTAATGCTCTTGTGGACCTTACGGAGGATAAGCAAGTTGATGTTGACTTCATGTACACTGTCAAGTGGAAGGAAACAAACACTCCTTTTGAGAAAAGGATGGAGAAGTATTCACAGTCTTCTTCGTTACCGCATCACTTGGAAATCCATTGGTTCTCAATAATCAACTCCTGTGTGACAGTTCTCCTCTTAACTGGTTTCCTTGCCACAATTCTCATGCGAGTCTTAAAGAATGATTTTGTTAAGTAAGAAATATTTTCCACTTGATATCGTATGCTTTAACATCTATATATGTGTTTGAAACATGTTTTTTTAATGATTTTATTATCTGCTTTTGTTTGTAAAAAGATATGCCCATGATGAGGAGACAGCTGAAGACCAAGAGGAAACTGGCTGGAAGTACATCCATGGTGATGTTTTCAGATACCCAAAGCACAAATCTTTGTTTGCTGCTGCTCTTGGTTCTGGCACCCAGCTATTTACCCTGTAAGTATTGTCTTTTGAGTTGTTTTGTCAGATTGGTTGCTTAACATTAGTGGTTGAAAAATATGATAATCTTAATTTTGTGCATTTTCTTTCAGTGCAATATTTATTTTTATCCTTGCACTGGTTGGTGTGTTTTATCCTTACAATCGGGGAGCTCTGTTCACTGCACTGGTTGTCATATATGCACTTACATCTGGGATTGCTGGTTACGCTGCAGCCTCTTTCTACTGCCAACTAGAAGGAACAAATTGGGTATGTGCTCATGAATTCTATACTTCTTGTTAGTTGTTTCCAACTTACATAACTTTTTAGGGATGTCATTTAGCCATGCGCCTTGCGTATGGTACTATGGTTGTACTTGGTTTCATGGTTTGTATACCCTGTACAACTTTGGACACTAGTGAAGTCTTCTTTTCACTAAAAGATTTACACCGGCTTTGAAGTTAGTGGTTCTTTCATGTTCTGCTTGACTATGGAAAGTTGGGAATACCATAATTCAACCCTAGGAAGTTAGTTCACCTATCATGTTTGCACGTTGCACCATTTCATGGAAAAATATTTCAAAACTTTGTTTAAGTATTAGGCGTTGAAAAGATAAGATAATATATAATTTCTTTTAATTATTAAGACAAACACCTCTGTATTCTAGCTAAGACTTGAACCCAGCACCTCGCCATTTAGGGGGAACAAAAAATACCATTCAAACTAACAATTGGTGATTGAACTGATAAGATAATATCTGTCTGATATGCACAACTCTCGCATTGTTAGCATAATCAGGTTGCCTGATGTTTGAGAGAGAGAGAGAGAGAGAGAGAGAGAGAGAGTTTGGATGCTTTTGTACGTGTATCTCATAATATGGATATATCATGCTTTCATTTCCTGCCTGGTTTATATAGAGGGATGGAATTTTATTTTAATAAATCTCTTTTAAATATCATCTTTGACCATGGAAGTGGTGTATCTGATCCTACAAATGTTTATTGAAAAATTTCACTACTTTGTGTTTGATGCTTATGTAATGAGAATCTTCACACTCATACTCTCTTTGATAAGTAGTTGAAATTAGATTCACTTATCAAAAAACAAAAAGTAGTTGAAAACAGGTTCGCCTATTATGCAAGATAAGGAATAGAAGAATATTTGAAAGAGTGGAGCAAGCTGTTTTTTGTTTTAAAGATAGTTTTTTGAAGATGTTTTATTTTTGGATGAAAGAGGCTAACACTAAATGCATAGATGCTTTTGTAGATTTCCTTGGGGAGCTTCGGTTATTGTTGAGAAGCTTGCCCTTTTTTTATATCTTTTGTGATGCCCTTCTCGGGAGCCTTTTCTACTTACATATTACATCTTTGCTGATGAAACAAGAAGGAATTTCCTTCAGTTCTTTCTTTGTAAGTTGTCTGACAAATAGGGGTGTTCATTCATCCCCTGTTATGGATAGTTTCAATAACAAAAGTATGCCATCATATTGATCATGAGAAATAAGTTGGCCATAGTTTTGCTGCATTTTTTTCTTTGCTCTATTTTTGCCATAGAAACTGAAAGCATAAGTATGGTATGTTGATCTAATTTCCCATTTCTGACTTGACAGGTGAGAAATTTGTTGTTGACAGGAAGCCTGTTCTGCGGACCTCTGTTTCTCACATTCTGCTTTCTGAATACAGTGGCAATTGTTTACAGTGCCACTGCAGCACTGCCTTTTGGTACAATTGTTGTGATAGTTCTCATATGGAGTCTAGTGACATCACCTTTACTGGTATTGGGTGGGATTGCGGGAAAGAATAGCAAGGCCGAGTTTCAAGCTCCTTGTCGCACCACAAAATATCCCAGAGAGATCCCGCCATTGCCTTGGTATCGTGGAACTCTTCCTCAGATGGCCATGGCGGGGTTTCTGCCTTTCAGTGCAATATATATTGAACTTTACTACATATTTGCCAGTGTTTGGGGTCACAGGATTTACACCATATACAGCATCTTATTTATAGTTTTCATTATTCTTGTGATTGTTACTGCTTTTATTACCGTGGCAGTTGACTTACTTTCAACTTGCTGCTGAAGACCATGAATGGTGGTGGAGGTATGTATAATGTTCATCGATTTTTATTTTTATTTTTGCCTGATTTCTTTGACTTGATGATATTATTAGATAAAAGTGTTTTTCATGGTAGTGCAACATAACAAACTGTGGAAGAAGTCATTTTAATTGCTTACTTATCTTCTCTTTGATATACTATCATTGCATTTTCTTTTATAATTTGACCACATGATATTTTATATTTGTTCAATATTTTGTAGCCATCTCTAGCTGACTTTGTTTGCAAGTTTGTTTTGATTGTATTGTGTCCTTCATAAATCTCAAAGTAAAATATGCACAGATCTTATGGTGGTAGGTTAAGTGTAAGTATTTATAAGAATGGCAGTGCTTGTGGGTAATTTACATCAAACGACTGTTGTATGTAGGAAATATGAGTCAATACAAAATGAAAAAGACTCGTTACAATGTGATTCAAATTGCAAAAATTTGAAGCAATAGTAAGATTACCCAACTCGAGTCAAGAAGCCTTAATCTCGACTTCTTGGGTCAGCTGCTGGGATCTGTTGTCTCCAGTCAATTCTTTGTGAAGCCGTGTCCTCAATTAAATTTAAAGCAACAGCGAGATTTAACTATTTAATATATTTAAGTCAATTATGGTCCTTATTTAAGAAAGATACAGTATTGAATCATTATCTGCATTCTGAGCAGTTTCAGTCTCCTATATTCAGAATATTTAAAGAATCAAATGGTGTTATCTTTTAAAACTTCCATAATTATCTGATGCAGGACTGTTGTATTACTATAGACTCACACCTGTGCATAAACCAAGAAACTATTACATTGGAAATCCTTTAGGATTATGAATATGCATATTAGGCGGGGTTGCAGTTATAGTGTGAACATATATTATTCTGTTTTTCAATTTTTGCAATATATTTAAAAATTACCATCTGTTGGAGTCTAGTTTTTATGCTTACTCAAGGTGATTTATTTTATTATTGTTCAAGGCATTTGGGGCTAGGGGTGGTTCATTATATTAATATTTCAGGCCTTTGAGTTTTCTTTTGTTTGCATAGGGCTGGAAAGTAATCTATGAAAGCTTAGTATAAGACTGTTGGGAGGTGTGGATTTTTATTGAAATAAAATTTATCAAAGAGCATCTCTCTCTTCCTCTTTTTCTTCTGCGTCTTTACCCACTTTATCTCTTTATTCCTACATCCAATGTTCTTTAGCACGAATCTATAATTTTTTAAGATCAATGCTTTTCTTTTTATGCACTACTATCCTTTTGTTTTGGAAAACCCTACCCTGAGTTTACCTGAATTTGTAAAGATAATGGGTGGGTTAATACTTCACATTATATACTGGTGATTTGATTTGTAATTAAATTGAATTGGTTGAAAAAGGATTATTGCAAAGGGTAAGTGCCTAACTGTTCAATTATTAAGATGGTAGTGGATGAGAAGTTCGGGAGTACCAGGTGAG
The DNA here is from genome assembly GCA_008638375.1 of Nyssa sinensis. Classification (NCBI taxonomy): domain Eukaryota; kingdom Viridiplantae; phylum Streptophyta; class Magnoliopsida; order Cornales; family Nyssaceae; genus Nyssa; species Nyssa sinensis. The sequence goes on from CM018032.1 coordinate 55,102,314, forward strand.
GATGGAATGCCAATGAAGTTGAGTTCCGATGTAGTCAGGCTATAGAAAGACTTTACGAAAAGGTGAGGAATTCTTTACACATATCAGCTCTGAAGTAGGGGATGGTCAATGGGTGAGATTTTTGCACGATCTATGTTGTTTTGGTGGGGTGGGGTGGGGGGGGGGAGCACTGCTAAAGGTGTTGTGCTCAGATCTTTTGGAGATTACAGTGAACAAGTAAGCCTATATACCTCCTCTACCTTCCCATATGGGCAGTTGAGGGTTCAAGTCTCCTTAAAGGATAATGTGTGTGTATGTGTGTGTGTGTGATTTACCTATCAAAATAAATAAATAAATAAGGAGGCCTATATAGCAGAGTTGTGGGTTTTGGATAAACATGAACATCATTTGACTAAGGTGATAGACATCTGAGTAGTGCATGTCTTAGTGAGGCTGTGACATAGATACAGGCCTTGTACAGAATATTGCTAATGCTTTGTGCTATATCTGTAAATTTTAAACCTTCTTGCTTGTGAGCTAAATTTGAGTGGTTTTTTGGGGTTCATTGTAATGATATGCACACTACAGATATCCTTTTCTTGGTTGTCTAAAGTGCCATTCATACTATAATCTGTATTCTATACTTTGCCAGTCCAAAACATATTCTGGAGTTCTTGGTTGATTAAATTAGATTATTGTTAGCATTCTGCTATGTCTTTCTGACTTGTATGGTTTATTCTTCTTTTTCAGGGAATATAATAGCAAATTCCAATCCCTACTACTACTAGCTTAAAATTTTTCAAAGCCTTGCTGAAAACAATACCAAACATTTAAAAGAATATACTAAAATTAACAAATAGAGAGAATAAACTAATGTTACCTGGAACGTGGATCATTATGGTACGGGAAACGGGAACGTAGATCGTCACTTGTTATAGAACATTGTATGTTAGGGGTAGGCTTCTTTGGATCGCTTTGTTGGAATGAAATACGTTTATTTGAAACGTGATATGCTTTTTGATTCTATTTGTAATAATATTTGTGTATATATATAAACACTAAAAAGATTTCAACAAATCCAAGTCATTATAAAATAAAATTTAATGATGTGTGTGTATTTTGTATGATTTTTTTAGAACTTTTGATATTTTAGATCAGAATGCTAAATCTTGTGTTACAAATCGCTAATTATCCATGTTTTGGATCGTGTGATTCCAATTTGTAATTCGTTTGGGGAGGAGCTAGTTGTGGTAACCATGGAATAAACTGTTATTTTTTTAGTCCAAAATGGAGCTCTAGGTAATCTTCTGATATTTTTTTATAAATTAAATTCACTTCCTTGGCACCTCATTTTCCAAATATGATACATATGGTTGTAGTGATTGAATCTCCTAGGTACATAAAAAGCAGTAGCATCAAACCATATATGAAGCTAGAAACCATAAAGAGATGCGAAGAATAAAATACTAACTAATTTTGAAGTAAGAAAAAGAAAAAGAAAAATGCAAAGCAGAAAACAATGTAAGTTTTGATATATTTTAATTATATTGCAGATTTTAATTTAATAATCTCTTCTATAGCTATAATGATGGCTTAAATTTATGCTTTCTGCTTGCTTCAGCAGAATTGTAGATATGTCCAATTAATAATTTCAAGATGTGAAGTAGGATTTAATTTTAAGATTAAATAATGGTATACTAGATTAGGAATTCAAACTAATTTTGCAATGTTAAACTATGGCTAATTGAAGCTTAACAATGTCTAATTAGAATTCAAACAAGTTTAGCTCAAAGGAAATTGCATTTTGGTTTCATAGGATGCCCTGAATTTTCAGTCGTTTCTGCTGATGATGGTTCAAAATATAATGGTTTTGTAGGATGCCATGAGTTTTGGCATCTAAACTATGGTCAAAAGTGCGTTATAGGCTTGGAATGTCCAATATAAATCAAGAATTGTTTTCGACGCTTGTCAATTTTTTTGCGTATTTCATTTGCGATTGGGTTCTTTTGTTTGAAAACAATTCTTGAGTGTTCAGAGTTTGACAGTTTGGGATTTCATAAATCCGCATTGCTAGCAGTAGTACATGCGTTATTCCGATTCCAGGAAATTTTGGCACTGTCTCATCTTGTTCTTTGCGTACATATTTAGATGTGGTACTGTATATTATTGGTCAACGACTAACAATATATGTGCATCCTAGTCTATCTTGTGTCCTTGAAGAACCATAGGATGATGTTGCTGAAATTTCCTTAAGAGCTGAATTATAGATGTAATTCTTGATTTATATTGGATTTGTCATGAACTTTTATTACTAAGCTAAAAATCCAACAAATCTAATATAAATTAAGAATTACATCTATAAATTAATAAGCCTATGAATTTTGTTTAATTTGCTTTTAATGAATGTGAATGTTGTTTTGTTAAGGGCTTTATCTCTTTATATGTTATTGGAATTTGATACTTAAGAAGGGTTTATGTAAGGTCCCCTCTAGTATGATCTCTCTCAAGTGAATGTGCTTTCTTTGGATGTTTGGTCTTGGCCCTGAGCACAAAGTAAATTGCTCTTCTCAGTAAAACCTATATGGGCTGAGAATTAAAAGTGGTGGTTCATTGATCACTTCTTCATTGAAGGCTGAAGACAAGTTTTTTTTCTAGAGGTGTAAGAAAATTAACTATCTTTTTTTGCTTTCCTATTTTTTGCAAATCCAAACAAATCAATCCTTTTTATTTTTTATATTTTTTACAAAAATCGGGTTATCGGGTCGGATTCCCAAATCTGGCTGATCCGGAAGGAAAATTTCCGGGACTGGACCGTTAAGCTTAGTGGGTCTAGACCTGAGTCATTGACAGACCTCTTTGAACAGGGGGGAGGTTCCCCAATTTCATTGGAAGGGTAATTGGTGCACAGAAACACCCTCGAAGCTATCACTCTTTATATGCACTGTAGCTTTGGGAAAGATTTTGATTATTGATAACCTACTGAGAAGAGGTAGAGTTATCCTGAATTGTGTTGCATGTGTGAGAGAGCTGAAGGGGTCATCTTCTTGTGCATGATCTGGTGGCTGGAAATTTTTTGGTGCTTCACCTCCTTGTTTGGCGTGCAATGGCCAATGGGTTTTGTCAGTGAGGACATGTTGAGTAGAGTTGGCTTGGGGGACATGTTAAGACGTGTTAGTAGAAGAGCAAGGAAATTGTTCAATTACCTGTATTATGTAGAATTTTTCAGTCCAATTTATGGGATTAGAAAGGGCATGTGGGTTCTATTGAACTCATTAGTGGTTGGTTGTGACAATCATTTGTTCTCTGATACTCTTTTTCCCAATAATTATACCACTGCAAAGCAAGCATGTGGTAAGTGAACTGTTGCAGCTAGACTAAGTTGAAATTTGTCCCCTCCATGGATCTGTTTTGGTAGTTTGGGACTCGGGCTATATGAGGTAAGATTTTCTGGAAGTATTAAAGGATAAGATTTGTAGAAATTTGTGATGGATTTTTTAGGGAGGCTAGGGAGAGGGTTCCACTTTGGTTTTGGGGCAGTGGTAATGTTTCTGAGTGCATCAGCTTCTCAATTATAGCTGCTTAAAGCATCTTAAAAAGGTTCAAAACTTGGATTTGCTTTTACTAATCAAAAAAATAAATAAATACATACTTGGATTTGCTTTTATTTCTTCCTCCAGGTTATTAAACCAAGAAATGTCGTGGTTTGCTGTTTGATTAAAAAGGATGGATTCTGAGATTTCTAAGCATGCTGGGTGTATATATTTGTCTGACATTTAACCTCATTTTAGAATAGATGCGTAAAAACAATTTCTATGTATGTATGTATATATCCTCTCAATTATTTGTTGCCAGTATGTGCTTTTGGACCTTTGGCCTATGGATTCATAATTCATTGCTTTTTGTAATTTTACTTAGTGAATCATATTGCACTTAGATGGTGACAAGGGACTATTTGGTTTTTCAATTTCTGAAAATATTTAATTTTAAGGGTTGTTTGTGCGTGTTGAAGCACTGACCTCAATACACTTGCTTCTTACCATCAGGTCTTTCCTCTGTGGTGGATCAACTGGTTTGTTCATCTACGGCTACTGCTTGTATTACTACTATGCACGATCAGATATGTCAGGTTTCATGCAAACCTCGTTCTTCTTCGGGTACATGGCTTGCATCTGCTATGGTTTCTTTCTCATGCTTGGGATGATTGGTTTCCGTGCTGCACTGTTCTTTGTCCGTCATATATACCACTCAATCAAGTGTGAGTAGCGAGTCGGTTGGTTGGACTTTGTGTTTCAAAGGTATGTTTGAACTTTGAAGAAGGCATCTGTGATCAACGAGGACTTTGTAGAACAGTAGGACTTCTGGGTAGCAAGCTCGTATTATTCTGCAGCAGCATGTGGGAAAAACATTCATCCTCTTACTTATTTCAGCTTAACATCATTTGATATATTAGTTTTTAGTTTTTCTTTTCTTTTTCAATTTTCATTTTTGTTTCGATGTTCTAAAAGCAAATATCAACGTGGGCACATGAAGATGGCCTGTGAAGTGTTTCTCTTATATATATTATATGTTTTTGTTCCTTTTTTACAGTAATGTATAATTTTTCATTTAAGCAATAGGGTGGTGCCATAAGCCATTGCTTGTTACTCTCTTCTGGTTGATACTATTTCTGTTGGTTTCATATCTCAAATGAGAGAGAGAGAGAGAGAGAGAGAGAGATCATCCTATGAAATAAGTGGGGCAAATGGCTTTTCTTTGTTTTTGCAATTTCCATAGTGTCTCTGAACCTTCAGGGTTATTACGATGTATGCTAGGGGTGCAACTTGGGCGAACTGAGTCTTGTGCAAGTTTTTTTAAGGATTCGGATTTTATTTTTTACACTTTGAATTGGGTTTGGATAAAAGAATTTAAGTTCAATTTAAATTAGGGTTAGACTTTGGTGGAAATTTTGAGCCTAACCTAAATTTAATGTTTAATATATTATATTTTTTATATTTTAATTATTCATCATTAGATTAATAAGAATTATTTACAAGAATTACTATTTAGATGTTTATAATTTTAAAAATTTGTTATTTTTTAACATTTTTTCAAAATTAAATTATGTTGAAAGAATTATTCTAACGATTTTTTGTTTATTTTGAAAGTAAAAATTGAGAAATTATTTGAGTTTTAATTTATAATTAAAATAAAAAATAATAATATTTTATTTAAAAAATTGTGAATAAAATTTAAAAATTAGAATTAAAATAAAGTTCTGAGTCAGGTTTGAGTTGAATCCAATATTAATGAGTTTTAATAAGGTTGGAGTTGGATTTACTGTTTTAGAACTCAAGAGTCTAGAGTTGCACCCCTAGTTTATGCCATGATTTGTTCCTACTGAAGCTTGATAATCAAATTTCAGTAACTAAGTTTACTTCACTCGAGTAATTCATTTGCCAAATCTAATATATATAAATTATGTTTTATTATTTATCAATATTTGTTTATTAATTTAATACATAACATTCTCTATTTAATCCATAAATATGACATTTTACCAATTTATATTATATACTTTATAATTATATAATAAATTTTACAACTATATCCACTATATATTTATTTAATGCTATTTGTTATATATATGTTTTTTTATTATATAATATATAATTTTTAAACAATTATTTAAATAACATACATAAAAAACATTTCAAACCATCTAATAAAATTTCAAAGAGCAAAAATACATTCTAATTTTAAGAATCACTTTTTAAAAATCAACACTTTTAGCATCATAATTATTTTCAAATATATTTATTCATATACCAAACCTTTCAAGAAACATACCTTACTTCTTTTCATAATAGACAATATAAAACCTTTGAAAATTGGAACCAGTAGCTTTTGAGCCAGTCCGGACATGCAACAGAGTTATCGAAAAGCAGAGCTGGCTATTTTGCACTAAGCCTATCAACAAGCCGGATCTAGATTGGACCCGCTAAAACCCAAACCGGACCCACTAAGCATATCAGGTCCAAACCCATTAAAACCCTTCTCAATAAGACCCAGACCCAAACCTGACAGATCTGGATACCCAACCCTTTTTTTTAACTTGCCATGTAGTTTCATTTTTTTTGTTCAAATTTACATGGCATAATTCCATTATGTTTTACAATGAAAGCATCAATATGCAAATTTACAAAATCCAACTCCAGCATGAACAAGTTTATATCTTGCTTGCCAAAGAAACACAAACCATTCACAGATTCACAAACACAATTTACACAGTAAGGAAGGGAATTCTTTTAATTTATATTACAAAATAGAACACAACCATCACAATTTGGGCTTATATCTTACTTGCAAGAAACACAAACCATTCACAGATTCACAAACACAATTTACAGTTTGTGAAGGAAGGAAATTCTTTTAATTTGTATTACAAAAAATCAAAGAGTCCGTTAAGTCTACAGCGTGAGGGCAGAAAAGCAAGAAGTGAAGGCAATGTTGTTCAATTCCAACTAGCACTAGCTTCGGCCATTGAAGACGCAGAAAGCAATCCGATGTGCTAATCTCAGTTAAAAGAATTCCCAGTCACCTGAGAACAAACAACAGAAAGCTCAACACATTAACATATTAGTTTTTTTATAGCAGCAAATCAAGTACTAGTTAAAGCATACAGAAGTTGCAAAAAATTAGATTTTTATCACATCTTCCTCTGTAAAGCTTGACCTCCAATATCATCCTTTAACTATTGCACATTAAGTCCCTAGGAAATCTACTTACTCATATAGTATTATTTTTCAAATCATGAACATTTTGCGCAAGCCAATCAGCTGCAATATTTGCTTCTCGAAATATATATGCTTGAATGTTGTCTCTATACCTTCTTCCTTGATAATATTGAAGCAGTCCTGAATAATATTATATATCTTCCAAGGGCAACTCTGTCTGCCCAGCATAATATTAATAACTCAACTAGAATCTCCCACAATATCAATCTGTTTCCCATCCTGGATATCAAGAATCATACAGTTATATACAAAGTAATGTCCAAAGTAACAAGGAACAAAATTTCCACCCAACATAAACAATGACTAGGAATATAGGGACGAGATTCTTTGGCTCATTAATCCTGAAAAACCCAACTCTATTTTGATGAGAAAATGAATATAAAAAAATTCCCTAAGAAGAAGACTTCTTAACAAACATGAAAAGTTCGAACATTTTGTCATTATTTAAACAAATGCATGGTTATTATTTTCCTACCCTATGAAACACGGACACTATTTTTGCCTTACGTATTCCGTGTATGACACGCTTAGAAATGTGAAAAAAGAGTAATTCTTTTTAATTTCGAACACGTCCCAGAACTTTGGGGACATGTTTTTGGATTTTTTATTTTTTATTTTTGAATTTTTTCCTCTTTTTCTCCTCTTCTCCACTACTTTTTTTATACACACACATAAATATATATATATATATATATTCTTAAATTTTTATTTAATGACTTTTTTTATTTTAATATATTAATAATATTTACGTGATTTGTGTATTATATGCTAATTTTTATTGAAATGATATTATATTTTTATTATAGACATAAAATATAAAAAAAATTCAAGTTTTTGGATTTTTTTTATTCTTTTATTTTTGAATTTTTCTATCTTTTTCTCTTCTTCTCCACTACTTTTTTTTATACACACACAAATATATATATATATATATTTTATACCAATTTTGATTGAAATAATATTAAATTTTTATTATAATCATATAAAAATATAAAAAAATATTCAACGTGTCTTTAATGTATCTGTGTCTTACTTTTTTTAAGAATGTCGTGTCTGCGTGTCCGTATCATGTCATATTTGTGTCCAATGTCTTTATTCTGCTTCTTAGTTCCTACTAATTTCTAAGTTAGAAGTATAGAAAATTAAGCACAGATACGCGGGGGAGGGGAGAAAGGACTTTGAATTCATACATATTTTCTATAGATAGCTGATGGCAAATGTACAAACAGTATGGGCGCCAAGCTAAACCAAAACACCCATAAGAGGGAACAAAAAACAACTATAAACAAAATAATGCATGAAATAGAGATGGCATCAGCCCCAAACAAGCAGCAGAAACTCCAAAAGAAGAAACTAGGTAAATATATTAATTTACCATGCATTCTAATTAAGTACAATTAAACAAAACCATAAAATTATCATTATAATTACAAAGAAAAAATTAAGGCATGTGATATGATATGATAGGCTTGATATAGAAAATAAAGATCATCACAAATGTACTCAACCCATAGTTTCAAACATATAAGAAGTCAACATTAGACATTCATTAGTTCTCTTTCTTATTTTGGAAGATGGCTTAAACTTCAGCAGAGGCAATTAATATATTGTATATGCAGATAAAGAAACTATTGGCAGGAATATGTTAAGAAATTATTCCCATAGTTATCACAAACACAAAAGTTGATCCAATTAAATCAAAATGAGGTCAATAAAAAATAAATGTGTATAGGTATTTCATGCTATGCATACCATTTCAAGTCCTAGGTGAATGTCCTGCAACTGATGTCAGAGTAATTGGCAGATATATCCCACATTCAATAAGAAAAAAGTTAAGTGGCCTATCAGTCACTTGTCTGCAACTGATGTAAGAGTAATTGGCAGATATATCCCACATTCAATAAGAAAAAGTTAAATGGCAGTGCAATTGCCTATCAGTCCCTTTTCGATAGATTCATAGATACCTAAAAAAATAAAATACTAAATTGTCAGTCTTAATTAAAACCGTAAAACTGAATAAAAAAAATTATATAGATTTGCAAATTTACTTACTTTTTTTTATTGGCGAATCAATCAAATCATCAAAGATCACCAAAGCCTCTACAACTTCTGGTTGAGGCACATGACTCATCACTGGTAGGCGGTGTAGCTGCAGTACTCACTATCCATTTGTTCTTCTGGGGACAGTCTGCCTTGAAGTGACCAGTCTGACCGCAGGAATAGCAGACGTTGCTGTCCCTGTAACACGGCCCCTTGTGACTCTTCTGGCAGGTGGGACATCTGGCTACGCCCCTAATGGTGGAAGCAGCCCTCCTCTGGCTGGTTCCCGTACTCCTGGACCCTCCCCCTGGCCTGGTGAAAGTAGGACCTGAATGTCTGCCCTGGTTCCCTGCTGGCCTCTGACTTGTGTTTGCCCTCCTCCTGGCAAACTCCTCTCCGCTCTGCTCAATGATCTTGGCGGTACTCGCCACCTTACTGTAGGTAGTCAACTGCATGGGCTCAATGCGATTCTTGATCGCCCATCTCAGACCGGCCTCGAACTTACGGGCTTTCATTGCCTCTGTCATGATAACTGTACGAGCATACCAGGCTAACTCTGTAAATCTGACCTCGTACTGCTCCACAGTCATATTCCCCTGTTGAAGAACAAGGAACTCTGCTGCCAGCCTAGTCTCGATCCTCCTGAGGAAAATACTTCTCATTGAACACCTGTGTAAACCTCTGCCAAGTCATCTGCGGTTCCCTGGCCTTTTCTAGCAGCCACCAATCGTGAGCTGCTCCTCTGAAAGTGAATGTAGCAAGGGCCACCTTTTGGACCTCATCGTACGTCATGATCTCAAAAATACGCTCCATCTCTAACAGCCACTCCTCAGCTGCTACAGAGCCCCCGGTGCCATCAAAACTAGATGGCTTCATCACTTGGAACTGCTTGTACTGCTTGTAGAGATGAGCTGGATCTTTATCGTTCCCCTGGTGGCCTGGCTGTACTGGGGGCGGCTCCTGCTGAGCTGGTTGAACTACTAGCTGTGCTGGTGTACTCGCTGGCTCTGCTTGTGTACTAGTGCTAGCCTGATTCTGGAGTAGGGACTGTATCACCCGCTCCAGTATACGCACCATACGATCTATCCTCTCCCCAACTGTCTGTGCTGGTGTACTCGCTGGCTCTGGTGTACAAGTGCTGGCCTGATTCTGGGGTAAGGACTGTATCACCCGCTCCAGCGTATGCTCCATACGATCCATCCTCTCCCCAACTGTGGGATCCATCTGTGCAGTGACGTAATGCTGCCGATCTAGTTTGGACCATTCACTGCAAAAACGTTAACAGTTAGCATCATATACATAATCGTTTATCTATCATGCTAAGCCCACATACTGACCGACTCTACTTAGACATTTGACAATAGTAATACACTAGTCTTAACTCCCATGTATCACTTACAAACTTAGGTTTTCCTAGTCATTCTAAACCCTAATGCTCCGATACCAAATTTGTCACAACCCACAACTCACCCTATGCGGATTAACAGACTGCAACCATCCGATCCGGCCCTTTCGCCAAAAGGGACCTGATCATCCTGTTATACTATCATCAGTGCAACTAATATGTAACTACATACATCATCATACATAAACATTGCAAAAAATAATAAAAAAAAAAGAGTTACATGTCCCTATCATTCTGCTAATACAAAATACAGCCAGTAATATTTCTACTATATCGTCTCGTCCCCACGTGAATACACAGAGTGCTACAACAAGACTGTACTACTATTATCATTACTTGCCAAAAAATGTCCAACCTATAGTCGCAGCCTCCTACGGTCTGTCCTCCGTGTCAGTCCCTCATAATCAGTTCAACAGCACAACGAGTATTTAAGTCTAACAAAAAAATCATTCCGGGCTTCATTAAGCAGCAATCAATAGATTAACTACACAAGTAACACAAATAAGAAACCCAAAATCTAAAATCAAAAATAAAAAATCAAAGTTCATAAAAAAGAGAGATGGAAGATAACCTGTTATGGAGTACAAAGATAATAATTAGGGGAACTGTCAGCCTCAAGTCTAACCTGTTATAGAGATAGAGACATAGAGAGGGTGAAATCACAGAGATGGTGACCGAAATAGAGAGAACAGAGATGGATTTTAGTGACTGTAGTCACCAAAACTTGAAAATATTACCTTACACAAGTTAAGGTAACCGAAATGAAGAGAATAGAGACGGATCGTCGATTGTCATGGAAAGGAAGAAGAACGATTGTCTAGACTCACCGTCGGGCCTCGCTGGTCGTGAAACTCAGGCTACCCCTATTGAAACCGAGCTACCGAGCGAAGGATCGAGAAGTCTACCGGATTTGCAAAAGTACTGAAATTAATTTTGCCCCTAAAATCCTTTTGCTTTTATTTACAAAATGGACAAGTCCACTGACAGTACTTGGCTTCACCCCCTCGTACCTGTTCTTTACGTGTTCTTACTATAATCAGCCACGTAATCTATTGACAGTGCTTGGCTTCACCCCTCCTACCTGTTGTTCACGTGTTCTCGTTATAATCAGCTACGAAATTTTTTACAAAATATATAAAAATATAAAAAAATAATAAATCGATTTTAAATAAATAAAATAAATACAAAATATAAAAAAATACAAGATTTATATAGTTCAACAATATGCTTACGTTTACCGACAGCGATAATCAATCTGTTATATATCAAAGATATTACAATAACAAAAAACTCTCAAAACTCGAAACTCTTCTTTTATCTTAATGACATGTATTTTTTTATAAGTCAAAATTCTAAAAAAATAATATTCTTATATGAACAAGTTGTAACATAAAATATAAGATGAGCCCAAAACGAATAAACAACTCAATTTTTTTTTTTTTATATAAAAAATAACTTGAAAGAAGTTATTTTATACTTGATTTAAAATTAATGAAGGAGATAAAAGAGAATTGAAGAAGAAGGAGGAGTCTCATAACCCTTATTTTATTCAATTTGTCCTTCTTCCAAATATGGTCAGAGATGGAAGAAAATGATAAAATTTTTAATAAATTTTCTATAATATCAATTATAACATCATAATTATAATGAAAAAAATAAAACTAAAAAAAAAAACACATTTTTCCTAAGCATAATAATGAAAAAATATATAATTTTTTCATTTTCTTCATTTTTTTTTCCTTTCTAAACATGATGAGAGGATAATACTCCTATTTTTTTTTATTTGTTATCCAAATATAAATGAGGGATTACATTATCTTCTACTCCTATCTCTTATCCCTCGTAATTAATTAATATTATCTTCTCGTCTTCTCTCTCATATTTATCCAAGTACAATGTTATTTATTTACAATGCATATCAATAATTTTCTCATTTATTATCTAAACATAAACGAGGGATTACATTATCTTCTACTCTTATCTCTTATCCATCGTAACTAATATTATCCCCTCATCTTCTCTCTCGTATTTATCCAAGTACAATGTTATTTATTTACAATGCATATCAATATCTAGGTGAAGTTATACAATTATGGCGAATTTGGAAATTAAAAAAGAATGTGAAATTTTCAACTTTTTTCATTGTTTTTTTTTTTTAAATTCATTTTTCTTAGTTCACTGTATAATGTAGACAAAATTTTGTACAACGAAAGGAAAAAAAAATTAAAACTTAATAGAAAATGTTTTAACTAATAGAATCATTTACTTGTTTTCAATTTATTAAAAAACTAGTTAAATAGAATTTTTTTTAAAGAAAATAATTGCATAGGTTTTAGCTGTGACACTATTATTTATTGGTGAAGTTTTACACTAACATATGATATATATTAAATTTGAGCATATGACATTGTTAATTATTAATTACTTCTATTATCCTTTTTATTTACTCATAAACTCACTAATGCCTTGCAAAAATGGATAAAATCTTGTTGTAAATACTGAGAAATCAAAGAAAATTATATTCAATTTTTTAAAAATAATTATAAAAAAATTAGCAATATAATAAAAGTGAAAACAAATTAGCAATAACTTTTTTAAAAATTTTAATTTCTGAGAATGATTGATTTAGATCAGACGTGGCCTAACTTTTTAAGTTTTATTTTAAAATTTAATTTCTGAGGATGATTGATTAAGATCAGACGGCCCTTGAATCTTTAAATTTTATTTTAAAATTTATTAGACGTTGCCTAAATTTTTAAGTTTTTTTTTTCAAATTAATTTCTGAGAATGATTGATTTAGATCAGACGGCGCTCGGCCCACTGGATCAGTTTGATTTTTTTTTTTTTATGACTGATGTGATTAAAATAAATGGGTTGAGTTGAATTGATATGATACTTCAGATACAATTTGGGCAGGCGTAAAGGACAAATCACATCTCCGGTGACCGGTCATTTTCCTTTGGTTTTCCGTTCACCGGTCTCGTCGACTGTTATCCACTCTCTACAAAAACGTGTGGAAAAACCACTCCACCCTCAAGAGTCTTCCCTTCTCCATTTACTACCCACGTCTCTGGTTTTAAGACCTCTTGTGCCCTCGCAGGGATCTCGAGATCTCTCCTCTGATCCCTCTCTCTATAAAACTCTCTGTGTTTTTGCGTGAGTGAGTGAAATGGAGAAGACGATGGAGTGGTTCATCGCTGCATTGCTTGTGATGTGCGCTGCAACGCAAGTGAGATCAGATGCGTCTGATCATAAATATAATGCTGGAGATCAGGTCCCTCTCTATGCCAACAAGGTCGGTCCCTTCCACAATCCCAGGTACATGCGTCGCCTTCGCTTCGTCGTTGATCTAGGGCTATTGTTATATTATACATGTATGAAATCCGTAGAAGTTATGGGTTTTGGATGCTATTTGGATTGCATTATCGGTACTTGGATTGAATTTTGTGGATCTGTTTGAGAATTAGGGCTTTTCTTTTGCTCAAGTTGAATCTTAGTTCCAGACGCATATATATGTTTGTCTTTGCATCTTCTCACACGCACTAGCTGAAAACTTGCATGATGTAGTGGAAGCATTGTCGGTGGACTTAAAAAGATCAAAACTCATCATGTGGTAGCTCTCACTTGGTAGATGTAATGTATTATATTGGTTCGATGATTTTCAACCTTTGGTCTCAATCAGATTATTGTTAATGTGGAAATAATTTGAAAATTAATCATTCCAAATTATGCGTATGCATAAGATCCGAATACGAGTGAGTTCAGCACTACTAGTTCTCCCTAAGGCGAATAATAGTCTCCTTTGAGCTTTACTCCCAAAATTTCTCTTCTTTTAGTTAAGAGATTGGTCCCCTTATTACTTGATCTCCGGATCTGAGAAAAATGATATTCATAGATGATAGAAGTTGTAATTTTATCTTGATAACTATACAAGAATATCAGCAAGATGCCTTATCCTTGCTTCTACCCATCCAATCAATGATAACTTTTGCGTCCTGCTTCACTAATATTTGCTTCTAACCAAGAGAATGTTCTCTGGAAGTCTCAAGAACAGTTGATTTCTACTTTAATGGCATCCCTTTTACACACCAGTTTATAATAAGAAAGGATGAACCTTTTCTCATTGTCTACACTCTAGTGATTTCTCCAGCACCAATTTGACATGGATCTTAAAGGGAACATTGCTTCAGGGCAAAGGATTCCAAATCTCTGTCTACTCTTTTGGTTTAATGTCTCCACGAAGAAGAAGCTATCATCTAGTCACGAGGATTAGATTGAGGGCAAACCATCAAACTCACTTGAAAGTTTAAGCCCCAAGAAAAGTACAAATTTTCCCACTAGCAAAATAACCACAATTGTATGAAAGTTCCTATCTTTGACTATTTAAGGTTGTTGAAGGCGATCTTTACCATTGTTTGTTTTTTCTTTTCATTTTTTTTCCCATTGAGTTGGACCAATCTACTCATATAACCATCCTCGAAAGTCTGTGTGTGTGTGATAATGCCTGGTGAAGTAATAGGTGGTTAGCTATCTCCTTGTTCTTTTGGACACGGTGCATAAATTGAGTATTAGATGAGCTTTAGGTATCCCTCCCTGAACGAACTCATTGGTCTTAACCATCTTGCGTGCAAATGTCCAAGCTACAAAACTTGACCTTTGGGGGCACTCTTGCTTTTCAAATAAGTTTGAGGTTGAAAATCTGTTGAAAAAGTCCCAACTCCTAGTTTTTGTGTTAGTGGAACAGAGATAATCATCACTAAGAGATTTATCCACCCCAAAAAGAAAAAATCACAGAGAGATTGAAGAATCACTAAAAGAGTGAAGAAATGAAGACAAATCTCCAATTTCCTTGTCATTAAGATTCCTATAACATTCAAATTCCATAATATGAAAGAACGCAAGTTAACATATGGGTGGCAATTTAACCTGATTTTCAACTGTGCTTCCCCTTCCCTCCCTATGGGTATGGATGGTTAAAAAAGGGATTGGAGCTGGGATGTGTGTAGAACTACAAATTAAAATGATGTTGTTTTGCTGCCAATATATGAAAACACGTGACTGATCAAAAGAAAAAAAAACATGAAAATACATGTGTCCCACTTTGGCTGTGAGGGGGAAGGTGAGGCCTTCCCACAATTACAAAAATTAACCCAATTTTCCTCTTATCCGTCACATCTTTTCAATGAAGCTTTGTGTTTCATGTTGCCTTAGTGAATGAATGCCGATATAAATATTTGAAGTACATGTATGTTTTATACTGTGTCTAATGTTGAAATAATTTATTCGAAACTTATCCAAAAAAAATTATTTATTCATCATAAAAATGTTTGAAGTGGGAACCCCAATGGGTACCTGCATTGCCCCGGTAAAATTCTTGATATATGCCTAAGGCTGCTCTGTTTTGGGTAAGGATGGGTATGGAATTTTTTGTTGCCCCATCCTAAACTGACCCTATTGCCATCCTTAGGCTAGCAATTGAAGCCCTTTGAGATACAAAAGGTAGGTGTTGGCTAAAGATAACCTGGGGACTACTATGGAGCAGAGACCAAGGTTCCAATTTCCCATAATAAATTGGCAAGAAGAAGTTAGGAAAAAAAAGGAAGAAAGAGGTTATTTCCCACCATAAGTCATCCAAAATCAAAATACACAACCTGTAGCCCTGTGAAATCTAATGCGAGTAGAAAAGACTGAAAGCCTTCGAAGGGCAATGATGAATATTGTGAAACAACTTCTGCCTTGCTGTATATCTAATGGGAAGTTCATATGCACCTCCTAGACATGGTCTCTCCCCCCCCCCCCCCCCCCCTCCTCTCATTTGCATATATTTGTATACACGAGTATTTGTATATAGAAAAGTCGAGGAATATATGTTTCTTTGTGTGCGTTTTTGAAAAATGTTTAGTATTAGGTCCAAAAAACATAAATTAGAAGCATACAGAAATTTTTTAAAGCTCATAGAGGGCTTTTGAAAAACATGAGATTAAAAAGCTAAAAATGACCAAATTGCCCCAATACATTTTTAATTTTGTTCCTGAAATTGAAACTGAACCATGGTAAGAGGTTAATCTTTTATACCCGAGTTGTTTTAACAAAATGTAATTTATGAAGTTATTGGAGTATTGAAGTTGATAGGCTAATAACATTTTTTTGCTTCTGTTTTCAATTTCAGTGAAACTTACCGCTATTTTGATCTCCCTTTCTGTTTCCCAGGTTTGCATACGGTCATCCTTGTTTACTTTTCTTTTAAATGGTAGTTCTTTTGTTTGGAAATATACTTTTGCTGATCAGTTTAATTGCAGCTCATGTGAAAGAGAAAAAAGAAGCTCTTGGCGAAGTGTTAAATGGGGATCGTTTAGTTAGTGCTCTCTATAAACTTGACTTTTTAGTTGAAAAAGACTCAGAGATTGTTTGCACGAAGAAGCTGACAAAAGATGAAGTTGCTCAGTTCCGGAGTGCTGTCACAAAAGACTACTATTTTCAGATGTACTATGATGACTTACCTATTTGGGGTTTCTTAGGGAAGGTTGATAAGCAAGGCAAAGCTGACCCAAGCGAATACAAATATTTCCTATTTAAGCATCTTCATTTTGAAATCCTTTACAATAAGGACCGTGTCATTGAGATCAATGTCCGAGCTGACCCTAATGCCCTTGTGGACCTTACTAAGGACGAGGAAGTTGATGTGGACTTCATGTATACTGTCAAATGGAAGGAAACAAACACTCCTTTCGAGAAGAGGATGGAGAAATACTCACAGTCTTCTTCACTACCACATCACTTGGAAATCCATTGGTTCTCAATAATCAACTCATGTGTGACAGTTCTCCTCTTAACTGGTTTTCTTGCCACAATTCTCATGCGTGTCCTTAAGAATGATTTTGTTAAGTAAGGAACATTTTTCATCTGTCTATTACTGTCAGAACTTTCACTTTTGTTTTGAACACTCTTATGTTATTGTTATTATTTATGTTCTTATTTTTATTTTTGTTTGTAAAAGGTATGCTCATGATGAAGAGGCAGCCGATGACCAAGAAGAAACTGGGTGGAAATATATCCATGGTGATGTTTTCCGGTATCCAAAGTACAAGTCTTTGTTTGCTGCAGCCCTTGGTTCTGGCACTCAGCTATTTGCCCTGTAAGTATGTCTTCCAAGTTGTTTTGTTCAATTCAGTTTAGCTTAATTTTGCAAGTTGCTTATGTATCATTATGAGCCATTGGGTAACCTTAGTTGTGCATCTTTTTTCCAGTACAATTTTTATTTTTTTACTCGCACTTGTTGGCGTTTTTTATCCATACAACCGCGGAGCTCTGTTCACTGCACTGGTTATCATATATGCACTTACATCGGGGATTGCAGGCTATACCGCAGCCTCTTTCTACTGTCAGCTAGAAGGAATGAATTGGGTATGTTATTCAAAGATTCTATTTTTGTTACCTGTTGGATAGATATCTTAAGATTCTTGTTTTCATGCTTACATATTTCCAGGCACTTTGTTATGGTTGCATGTCTTATATAATAATTCTAGTTAGATCAGGGTGTTGTACAACTTCTGACTCTTTAATGAAGTGTCTTTAATAGTTAGAGGTCTTGTTGGCTTTGTAATAGCTCCATGCCTTGTGTGATAGCTGTACTTAGTGAATAGTTTCACAAAAATGTATACCTTCTACAATTTTTGACTCTGTAGTTAATTTCTTTATTAAATGCAAAAATTGATATTGACTTTGAAGTGTATGGTTTTTAGGGATTCTTTTTGATGATGGAAAATGGGGGATCAAATATTTTGACGTTAGGAAATCATTTTCCTTATTGTGTACGCCTTTGGGATACTACAAAACTTGGGCTCCATGAAAAAAATTTCACAGTGCTCTCTGTTTCGGTCATTTGAGAGAAAAATAATGTTTTCTCCAACATGTGCTGAAATTGGTTTGAGCACTGTCAAAGAACCCAATGTCCTAATCTCTCTCTCTCTCTCTCTCTCTCTCTCTCACACACACACCCCCCTCCCTGAGGAAGGGAGTGAAGAAGTGGGGGTTTGGAGTTTTTGAGAAATAGAGTGGTTGAAGAAAAAATTTGCTTTTCTGATATTTCTCATAAACTTCATTTAAGACCTTGGAAGAGGAAGAGAATTTATGGGGCTTCTATAAGTATAATGGTGGAATGAAGATTTTGCTATAAAAATTCTTCTCTAAAACTTCACTAGAAAGGTCCTGCCGCCAGCGATTGATTATAGAAGAATCCTTCTGCTTGATTATGGGGCACATAACACAAGACTCATCACATGCACATGTTTTGTCTAGTTGATAAACAGTTGAAAAGAATGCATCAGTTCTTCAAAATAAAGGAAAATAAATTTACTATTTGGAAGTTATTTTTTTCAAGAATGGTATATACGCTTCATATGTTACTTCGAAATTGTGATGCGTATGTCAGCCAATAGAATTGGTGCTCTTTTTTTTTCCCTCCCAGTTTCTATTTTTTTCATCGCATATGAAGTGTACATGTATAAGCCTTAATTAATACATTCTGATATAATTTTCAATTGCTGACTTGACAGGTGAGAAATTTGTTATTGACTGGAAGCCTGTTCTGTGGACCGCTGTTTCTCACGTTCTGCTTTCTCAATACCGTTGCAATTGTTTACACTGCCACTGCAGCACTGCCATTTGGTACAATTGTTGTGATAGTTCTTATATGGACTCTAGTAACATCACCTTTGCTGGTGATGGGCGGGATTGCAGGAAAGAATAGCAAGGCTGAGTTCCAAGCTCCCTGTCGCACCACAAAATATCCAAGGGAGATCCCACCATTGCCTTGGTATCGTGGAACACTTCCTCAGATGGCAATGGCAGGGTTTCTGCCTTTCAGTGCAATCTATATTGAACTTTACTACATATTTGCCAGTGTTTGGGGTCACAGAATCTACACCATTTACAGCATCTTATTCATTGTTTTCATCATTCTTCTGATTGTTACTGCTTTTATTACTGTGGCATTGACATATTTTCAACTTGCTGCTGAAGACCATGAATGGTGGTGGAGGTATGTACCATTTTGTTCTCAGTTTTTTTTTTTTTTTTTGGTGTTATTTGTGCGTCATACTTGATTAAATATTTCTCATGCAAGCAGTAAATGCTGCTAACTGATGATGCTTGTTCTCATTATCCTGTTTTATTTTTTTCTGATAACTTAGATTTTACGTTTGATTGCTTGGTAGGAGTTATTATTTTCTACTACTTGTCTCTTTAATCTGATTATCAGTTGTAAGTTAGGTAGTTTTTTGCATTATAGTGCAACTGTAATTACCCAGTTATTTTCTCCCTCAATATTCTGTCATCAGATGTTCTTCTTGAAATGATATGTTTGGTGAGGCTTACTTAGCCTTCTTGTAGATCCAAGTATAACTTGGTTTATATTGTGTTGTGTCCATGCTTAAGCTCAAAGCAATGTGGTTCCTTGGAGATGGATTAAATAGAAGTATTCATAAAAATGATTGTGCATATGGGTTAATTTCAGGAGGAAAATTAATCATTACAAATTTTGACTAAATGTTTAAAGCGACAGCCAAAAATTTGTAAATAGTAGTGTATTTTAGTTTATAGTGTGGTATTTTGCTAAGAATGATGGAATCTTGAATCATCCACCACATTTTTATTTTATATACTATGTGACCAAGAATATCCAGCCATCCTGGCTTTGTTGCCTTAATAAAAACAATAAAAGGGTGCAGATTCTAAGTTCTTTATACATCCAGTGGTTGCTTTTTTGTCCGATCAACAAGGGTGGAACCAGGAAAAAAATTTGAGTAGGGCTACAAAATCTTAGTGGAAAAATTGAGTTAGGCCAAAATTTTGGGGGTGAAAAATGAGAGAAATGATGGGATTTTAAAAAATTTTATGGGAAAATTTTGGGGTGGGCCAAAATTTTGGGATGAGAAATGATTGAATTCAATGGTAAAGATTGGTCTGAGCCAAAATTCTGGGGTGGGCTAACTTGAAAAGGGCCAAATTTTACATGTATAAATTATTATTTTTGCCAAAATTTAGGGTGGGCTATAGCCCGGTCTAGCCTTCTTATACTTCCACCTTTGCCAATCAACCATATTTTATATTAACTGCCTCATTAAGCATCACCCAAAGAAAGAAAAAGAAAAAGAAGGAAAAAAAAACTGCCTCAGTCAATATAAGGAGAAGAATAATCCCATGCTAGCATTAGTCTTGTTGGGTCCTTGAATTACCATTTACACCTATTGGAGTATTATTTCCTGGTCTGTTTGGAATAATTTGGCATAAGGATTTTTAATTCATTATTCTCGTTATTGCTTTCGTGAAACACTTTGCACGTAAATGGTGTGTGGGAATTATATGTTAAACATTTGAATTTACTGACTGTTTCATGTTGCTATCAGGTCTTTCCTTTGTGGTGGATCAACTGGCTTGTTCGTCTATGGCTACTGCTTGTATTACTACTATGCACGATCAGATATGTCAGGTTTCATGCAAACCTCATTTTTCTTTGGGTATATGGCTTGCATCTGCTATGGTTTCTTTCTCATGCTTGGGACAATCGGTTTCCGTGCTGCTTTGTTCTTTGTCCGTCACATATACCACTCAATCAAGTGCGAGTAGTGAGATGGATGGTCAGCCTTCTGTGTTTAACAGGTATGCTTCCTTTCGCTTTCTTATGGGCTCTATTATAGAGGATTTTACAGGATCTTTAGAAAGAGATTAGTAAGGTGTCCCTTGTATAAGCAGTAGGAGTCGATTGAAGGCTGCGTTCCCTGAATTGCGTTCGAGTTGTTGTTTACCTATGGTACCGGAGATGGCTGCAGATGCCTGATTTACAGAATCAAGATGGTTGCTGTGATATAGGCTGATCGTGTAGGACAATAGAGGAAGCTTATGTTAACAGGCATTCTGTGGAAAACATTCTTCTTGTTGTTGCGGTGAGAGCTCAATAATTGATGAATATGGTAGTGTAGATATTTTTTTTTTCATTGTACCAAAAGCAAAAAGGAAAAGGGTCACATCAAGTGCATGCCCATTTACGGTATTTTTATTTTTATTTTTCCATTTTGTTTACAGTTATGGACAAATTCTTGGTAAAAGAGATTCAATGGTATCATGTGCCTGTGCTTATTCCTCTCTAATGCAAAGCCTGCCCATATTCAGTTTGGATTCTTCATAACGCAGAGGCATATGAGTTTCTTGTGTGTGTGTGTGTGTGTGTGTATACATATATATATATATATATATATATGAAACAAATACCAAGATTCATTAAAATGTCCTTGGTGAGATTCTTCACATTTGGGTTCTGGAATGACTCTTCTACAGTTTGAACAGTAAAAACCTTGTCATGTTTTAATCAATCAAGGTCCAAAATTCAATAAAAGGGTTCAATGTTAATGTTAACCATTGCATCCACCTTGGGACTTGGGAGTGGCCACAAGTTTCTATAAAGTTTTATCAGTTTAAGGTGACATCTTTTATTCTCTTTGCACATTAAAACAGTCTTCACTAATTGAAAGTGGTTACTTCAGAAATAATGGTATAATGTTGGGTTATTTCCCGGGAAGAAGATATAAATGGAGATGCGAGCTTTGTTTGTTTCTCCCAGTCGGGAGGCCTTGGCTACACCCGTCTCTCACAAGACCCGTATTAGTGCGGCTCCTGTGACAGGATTTTTTTATATTTGATATACACGGTTGGGATTTGTATTCTTAGAGTTAAACTTTCTTATAATTAATAAATTTGGGAAATTGAAATTTTATTATTTATTAAAATTATTAATTGTTAAATTTTCTTTTATTTTTATTAATCAATAAATATTTTTTACATTTAAATAATTTTCAGTTACGAAAATAAAATCATATAGACAGCTTTTTAATAAGATTTTAATTTTTTAGAAAAAAAAAAATACATCTAATATTAAAGTTGTATTTTTTTTATATGTCATAATTTTTTCCCTATAAAACTTTTGACTTCAATTATATTAAATTAATATTATAAATTTTTTAAAATATTAATTATTAAATAATAAAATTATTAATCATCTACTATAAAACCAAAGATGGTTCCTCAGAAGTTTATAATACATGAAATGTAGTACTATAATAAAAATAAAATGCAGATGATGTGAAACCTCTCCCAGATAGCCAAGTAATATGATTATGTGATGTTAGTTTGACATTACAATTTGAGATTTACTCTTTTCATAATAATAGGGTATCCCTCTGGAAGGCGAGAGATTAATGTAAATCAACACTGTTATGCTGTGTGAACAGATTTTCTGTTATTAATGAATTCATTTGTGAGCCTCCTGCTTAATGAATCATCTTTTAGTCGTGTGTGATTACATGCATAATATCAAATTCAACATTTAAAAAATTGTTTGCTATGTAAATAATTATATCAAAATAACTGAATAATCTAAAATTTCCAGCAAATAGAAGAATTGTTCATAAAATTCAGGGTCTTCAGAAACCATTCTAGAATTATTAGATATGCTGGGTAAACTTGGAATGTTCCTGTTCATCTTCAACTCCCAGCTGGTTAATAGCCAGAACTAAAAACCACTCTTGTATATCAATCAGAAATACTAGGAACAAAACATGCAACGAAATAGTAGAAAGTAAAGAGCATGAATGAGCAAAGAGTTGCTTTCCTGCTGAGAAACTGTTTCCTATCGAAGCAAATTATAAGCTACACTCATTAGACCTCAAAACGCATTAACCTGGCATTGCACCCCGCCCATCCAAACATACATGCAAGAAGGTACAACCAAAATTCCACAGCTTCTTATTTCACATTTGGTTTAGATAACTGGTTTCATACCTTTGGCTGTATCCACAATCACTTTTAGCATTAAGAATTCCCACTTCCCAGAACCAGATAGCAGCAACAACAATGATGGCAATAAATTTTTCTCGACAATTTATCAGTAGAACCTCTTTTACAAACTTCCCTGAAACAATTGAACAATAACAGTCCACTACACAGAATGAAGTAGGTAAGAAATTGTTAGATAACAGCTAATATACATGCAGCCATGTCCCCTACTGCAGATGCACATATTTTGGAATGGATATCAATTCATCCATTACCATGACAGTAAAGAGAGAGAAGGAATCGGAAGAGCCTGTTCGTCTCCTCAATCAGAAAGGAGAAAGTTTGCCTTACCCAGAAAACGGAAATGACAAAAACATTGCATGAGCAACGAATTGCTACTTCCAAGTAGAACCACCAAGTCTAATAACCTCCTCTGCACCATGATCCCTATTAGGACCCCTTTCTTTGGCAACATCTTCTTTTTGATTGCTTAAGTCACCATACATATCTCTTAACTTGGCGAGATTGCTAGACGCAGATGTCTTTTCTTTGGAGTTATCTCTATGTGGACTTGGCTGATGATCTGTGTGTGTGCTGTGAGCTTGCACACTCTGACTTCTGCTTCTGCTCCTGCTCCTGCTTCTACGAGAACTACTGTCTCTATAATACCTAGCATCACGGCTGCTCCTCTCGTGGTCCCTTCTGCTGCTTCTTTCTCTGGACCTTCTATCATAATCATGCCTTCGATCCCTGTCCCGCTCCCTATCCCTTTCTCTGTCCCTGTCTCTGTCTCGCTCCCTATCCCTTTCTCTGTCTCTGTCCCTGTCCCTGTCCCTGTCTCTGTCTCGCTCCCTATCCCTTTCTCTGTCTCTGTCCCTGTCCCTCGCTCTATCTGAATAATCTCGATCAGACAATTCATGGCTCTGGCTCCGACGGCTGCTTGGAGATCTTCGTGAATCATCACCACCATTTCTATCATATGAATGTGGTGGCAGCGTACGGCGAACAGGTGATGAATCCCTAGTTGATGCACGATGAGGAGCACGCTGACCAAAAGAGACTGAAAGAGCAGCTTTGACAGAAGGTGGCCGACGAGCAGTGTCATCAGATCCACGTGTGGAATCCCCAGTCACACCAGAATGTTTAGTGGGGAGTTTCATCTTTTCAAGGTTTGCCACAACCTGCCGCATTACAGGAACAGGGATGCGGGGAAAAAGAGTATCAAAGTAGTACTGCAATTGAAAATCAATATGTGAGTCCTTCCTCAAGGTCCAGCACATAATATTAGCATCATATATGAAAGCGTCATGTGATCAACAGGATGAAATTCTTTCTTTTCTTTTTCTGGAAGGTTATCACAAATGAAACATGTAAAGCATGTTATATTCTATTGTAATGCAACCAAGAAAACAACTTACTAACACAAATTTTCATCCAAGAAAACAAGGGCAACGGACATTAACGATTTGCAGCCAATCCATCTGTGTTAAGCAAGGAAAAATCATTTCAAATATATTGGCTTCATTCCCCCCATATAATGTGTGCCCTCAGCCCAAGAAGGCATCTTGGAATTATCCCCTATCTCCCAGCACCCAAAAAATGAATAATCAAATAAAATAAAGAGGAGAGACAGAGAGAGAAAGAGAGAGGAGGTGGAGGATTACTCCCTCATCAACGAAAAAAGCTTTGACACCAATACAAGGATTAATCTGACATTGTTTGCAGAAATTAAATAGAAAATGCATATGCATTAAAAGAGAGTTTCTCACCCTGAAAGAATCAAGAGGAATATGAAATTAAAAAAGTAAAGAAATTGACAAAGGGGTGCAACTCTTCTCCCTATTCTGTCCCAATTTTTAAACAACTGATCCATCCCAGAAATGTTTTCAGAACTAAAAAACTTTTTTGATTGATGATTATAAGAGTCAAATCCCCAATCCCTCCCATATGTTTCAAATGCCATGCCAGCACTTTTATAACAGTGCTACATCAACATTGACAACTAAAAGTATTTGGCTAAGGACCCCCATATCTCTACTCCTCCAGTTTATTGTTAGTGAAGCTGCAAGCAGAATTCTATTAGAGGTAAAGAAGGCTTGGCAGAGGGTTTGCTTCTAGTCTTAGGCTCCTCAGAATCAAATATTTACACACTCCAAATAACATCATTTTCTTCCCTATTGCCCTGAAATCTGATATGAACTCCAAACAGTGTTTAAACAATGCATCACAGTAGTCAAAATGATGCAGGTTAGATCTCATTATGGGTTCCCTAACTAGCTGCCACTTGCTTTCCCTCATTTTCCTTGGTTTCCATGATAGTTGCAATAAAGGAGAGAAATTATAAACTGATTTTCTGTGGAGAGAAAAAGACATGATGAATCATTATCGCACTTTCAATTTAAAAATAAAAAATAAAAGAGAGAGTTTGATATCCAGCAGGCAGGTTTTCTGGAAGTACATACTTCATAAGATTAACAAGAGTGCCTTCGGTTAAATTGGGACATGATAAGAATTGTATGGATGTTTGATATGAGATAAGAGTTGTAAGGATATTTGGTATGAGATACCATTTACACAGCATTTTGCATTGACAAAGATGCTAAGTGTGATTATTTGATATAATACAGGGGGTAATTCTCCACATTGACCGGCGTGCCAGTCACTTGTCCCATGAAGTCCACATCCACCCACACCACACCGATCCTGTTTTGATTCATAAAAAGGATCATCAAAATTTAGTTTTTCAAAAAAGGCGCATATGAATAAGCGCATCAATCCTTGTAACGGTGCAGTCAAAATGCATTTAAACGCTAGCCTAAGCAATGCAAGGATTTGGCATAGCACCTGCAACACCCTAGGTGAAACAAGTTCACTAACACCTTGCTTATGAGCTCTTGGCTAAGGAAACAAGTGGTGGGGCTAGTGCCTCTTTGAATACAATTTATTTTTTCCTTCTCTTTCATCAGTTGATTCTCTCTCTCTCTCTCTCTCTCTCTCTCTCTCTCTCTATATATATATATATATATATATATATAATACATTGCTAATTCTTCGAAACAACACTCGATAACTTTTTTTTTTTTAATTCGTTGAAAATCTGAGTCCTCTACTCTATTTGCTATATTTATCACTATACAGTATTTTTGAACTCTATTAGTTTCTCACTCACATACTGTAATCATAAATCATGTCTCTCCCCCTCCCCTCTCCATATTATGTTGATTCTTTGACCCACAAACAAAGCTCTCTATGACTCTGTTACAATTGCATTTTCTATTAATTCATTCAAAACTTCTCTCCATATCTCTAGTCTACTTTTATTTTATTTTGAATTCAAAATTTCAGCTTTTTCCCCTTTATTCATTCAAAATATCCATGTATATCTAGTGCTACGCCTTCACATTGTTAGAAACCAACAAGTTGATAACAATATTGTATACAAGAGATTCGGGTAGATAATAAGTTCTGCAATATCCACTGGGAAAAGGAAAAGAAAACTTAGAATTCTCTGATTGCTTATCAAAAATAAATTAAAAAAATAAAAGAATAATCTCATTACTATGAGTGTCATCCCTAAGATCAAACTTTTTAGTGATACAAGAGAATTATTATGGTTATAAAAAAAATACCTAACCTTTTTTTCTGATAGGCAAATCTCTCTCTCTCTCCCTCTCCCTCCCTCTCTCTCTCACTCACACACACACACACACACAAACACTCACACTTTGCCCTAAGGAGACTTTTACACTCAACCTCCCACATAGGAAGGTGGAGGAGGTACCCAATCAAGCTAGAGTTTGTTTGTAAAAGATATTGCCTAACTAAAAATAAATAAACTTTTAATATTTAATACATTTATTTATTATTTTTATAAGTTGACGCATTGCTTCACTCAAGCTAATGCGTATTTGTTGCCTAGTACCTCAAGCAATATAGGATCTTAATGACTTGAAGGTACTTTTTGCCCTTGACTACACTGCCTTTTCATTAACAGACTTGCTACATATATGTGTGTATATATATATATATAGGACCAACAAGCTTTAGCTTGGTCGGTACCTCCTCCATCTCTTCATATGGGAGGTTGAGGGTCCAAGTCCCCCTAAGGAGCAAAGTGCGTGTGTGATTTACCTATCAATATATATATATGTATATATATGATCGGTAAGACACACCTATTGTGTCCCAATTGGACTTGAACCATCAATTAGGGCTGTTAATGGATTGGATTTAATCTGATCCAATCCGATTATACCAGTTATGGTGTGATAAAACTTAATCCGAATATGATCTGATAAGATTTTTATTTAAACGCACCAGATACGGATTAATCCAGTTTGATTCGTTAAATGATCCAATCTGTTGACATATATAATAATAACAATAATAATAATAATAAATTTAATCTGAACCGTAGGATCAAGAATTGATCCAATGGATGGTATTAAAATATATATAAGGGAAAAGGGTTAGGTTTTCATTCTTTATCTTCCCTCATTCTCTCTCTCTCTCTCTCTCCACGTACACGGTTGCAATATCAATCTCTCTCGATCTCATCAACAAGCATATCTCCCAATCTCTCTAATCTTCCCCCATTCTCTCTCTCCACGAACACCTCAGTCGCTCGGCGTTGTTCAGTCATCGGCTCTCGATCCTCTTTCTCAATCTCTTGATCGCAACTCATCCCGACAACCTCAAAGATAACGACGATACTGGTGGCAAAATTGATGACAACAAACGCTGAGTACGGTGTTGTCACAATGAGTTATCAAAATGCTGATTCAAAAGCAGAGGACGATCAATGATATTGTCACAACAAACCATAAGAGGCAAAAGATCAATGCGATCCGTGAGGGTCCTGAAGGATCGCGTGTAAGATACAAATTTGGTGACTATATATATATATATATATTTCTTTGATTTTTTAATATAATTTTTTGGGGTATTTATTTATTGACGGTGTAAGCTTTTCTGCTACTATTTTTAAAATTTATTAACTGAATTTATAAGCATATCGAATTAATTTTGACAGATTGTGGAATTGACTAATGATTATCTTGACAGAATGTGAAATTGATGAATTTTTTGATTATGTGGAATTGATTAATCTTGACAAAATGTGAAATTGAAGAGTTTTTTTTCAATTAGTGAACTAAATTTATATTTCTTGTGCTTGCTTTGTATTATGAACACATGGGAAATTGATGAATTTCTTGTGTTTAGTATAGATTAGTTAAAGAATTACATTAAAATGTTATTGGTTCTTGTTATGAGCTTAACGGATCAAAACGGATTACCAGATCCGAGTCCAGTAGTTAAAAGATACGGATATGGATTATATAATAAGCAATCCTTCGGATTAATGGATCGGATCCGAGTGGACAATTTGCTCAACAGATCGGATTAGGATCACCACTGATCTAATCCATTTAGAGGCCTACTTTCAACCTCCTCTTTGGGGGGGTGGAGGTCATACCATCCAAGTTAACACTTGATTTATAAATATGAAATAGAAAATTGAAAGAAAAACTATCTAGTTCCCTTGTGTCCGTGTCAGGAGTTGGTAAAAAATAACTTCTCAACAAAGTCATATTTCACTCGGTCTGCATATCATGTCAGACAGATTTGAAAACAAGCGACTTCACAAGATAGGGATTTATATAGATACATAAATATATTCATACATACACACACATACAAAAACATTTTTCTTTAGTTGCCATGAGATACAATAAACCTCTTGGCATCAGATGCAATCGTTGGGTTTGGCTATGCAAAGTAGATGGGACATGATGGTGATCCAGGTAGGCTATCTTTCAGTCAAGTATAATTACAATCATTGGTAGGAAATAAGGCCATCCGGTCTCCAGCCAGGTTATTCTGCAAGGCTCCAATATGTTGCAAGGTGGCAGTTTCGGTTTGGACAATGACCTGAGACAAGATCCTTAAAGTGACATTTTAATTTGCAAAATTGGCTGACCATTACTATGCATGGCATCGGAGATGTGGATGACCCACTACTGTTTCATCAGTTCAATCTGCTATGAGATTTTACTCAAATTTAGGAATATATTATAACCCAAAAAATTAGAATTTGGCATGCCAAGGGGACAAATACAAGAAGAAAACAGGAAAACCGGTGGATGTGGAAGCCTTGATTTCACTTGTGAATGCTTCTAGACAGTATGTTCCTTTGTTGTCACATGAAATCATTTTTCTGGTCTCAACCTCAAGACTTTGATAATGCATGGGGTTTCTAAATCATCAAAGAAAATGCGACAGAACACATGTTTTTCACCATAATTTTTTAAAAAAAAAAATTGTTTTCTAAAAAATTCTCACCACCCAGTCGTGGAAAACATTAAGTTGTATCCACGTTTTCATCGGTAACATCTGTTTTAGAAAGATGAAACAATAATAAATCAGTGTATTTTCAGCTTATGAAATTGTAACCATTTTCAAAAATGCATTTTTTGAAATTCAAACAAACAGATCCCAATCTTTATCTTGTAGGCAGATAGGTTTTGGTTAGGTTAGACAGTAAAGATGGAGTAACTCTCACAAAGTGACTTAAACCCAAGAATATAGCAATTACTGCCACATGCCTTACCACTAAAGCTATATTGCATCCTGAACCCAAGCTTTTGGCATACTCTCTGTGTATATATACAAAACATGTGATGTAAAACAGAAAAACACACAATTTATGGCCTGAGACAATTTCATGAGAAATTTTTTTTTTTCAGAAATGATGAATATGCAAAATCTGAGAGGACTAGATTCTCAACCCAAGACATGAGTCCAAACAGTATCTATTCTAATATTACAGTTTGAAACATTCAAATGAATTGATCAAGAGTCTTGCCGGAGAAGTACAAAAAGGATGGCTTTATAGAAGTTAGCAATACCATATAAGAATCTGATTTACACAGTACATTTCAACAACATTCCATTTGCTAGTTGTCAATTGAGCTTTGTAAACTTCAAATTGACTGTCAGATGCTTCCACAATCAAATTTATGGTCCGTATCTTTTTATATTTATGGAAGTTGAAAAACATAACCCAAACAAGAAAGTTGATTAGAGGTGAACAATGCATAAAATATGGTTCACGTGTTTAAAACAAGCCAACAGTCACAACATTTGACCAAGGAGAAGCAGAAAAAACCTTTTAAAGTAAAAAAATACCAGGTGAAGTGATCAGTCTTGTGAACAGGAGTATGGCAAGGTAACTGACCTGTCCAAGAAGTAAATCACACAGATAGACGCCCATTGTGGCCATTCGACCATTGGATCCAGGAGAGAATTCCTGAAATAGAAAATCATGATTGTAAAGCCTTAAAATATTCATCTTAGAACAGAAAGCACATAAATCTATCATGGATTTTTATCAGCAATTCAATAGTAAACTGGGTATGAGCAGCGATAGGCAGCTTTGTTGAAGGCTTCAAAAAATTAGCAGGAAAATAAAATCGATTGACACCAAACCGCAAAATGGACTATTCAGCTGTTTCTTATCCAGAGAGAGAGAGAGAGAAAGAGACCAGCAAGCTATGTGAATCAAGATCGTCGATCAAAAGAGCAGTAAATTGTGAAGTGGAGTCTTGCTGTTCAATCAGTTCAAGTCATCTCCCCAATCCAAAACTCAACTTCCCCTTCTTCCATCATAATAAATGAAGTAAGATATGCTCTAATAGTAAAAAAGGAGGCATCTAGTCCAGAACCCTCTTTTAAGTGCTAAACAACAACACAGCTACTTCCATGATTCATCTAATTTGGAACTCGGGCATAGATTCCCAAGGATAAAAAGGAAGACTAGCAGTGGTTTGACTATAACCTTGATAAAAGGACTCCTTTGGTTCCCTCCTTAAGAGCAAACAGAAATGAAAAGGGTCATTGGAGATATGTGAATTTTGTGGACAGTGAACCAAGAAAATCTTACACAACACTTGTTTTCGATTATTTGGGTAGGGAGGGAGAGGACTGCTTGCCCAAAGCAATGTTATCATATATATCTTGTTTTAGACAAATATAATTTTGAAAATAAACCCCTAAAACTTTCATGGTTTTTCTATGTCACTCTTTTCTCTTTTTTCCTTTTTTTGATAAGTTAAGCTTCTTCGACGAGCACCCAACGAGCAAATCCATATACAAAAAGAGACGGCTCATACAAAACTTAGACCCTCACGTCTCCCAAAACTCTACAAAAGTATATACAAAAGAAACAAATACCCCACCAATCCATACATTCAAAATTCTCAAAAAAAAAAAAAGACTAGACCGTACAAGGAGACGAGTTTTCCCCTTCAAAAATTATCATATTCCCCTCTCCAAATACACCAAGAAAGACCTAACAATGCTGCCTCCTAAGTTTTTCGCACCTTTCTCCACTTGCATCCCCCAATCCAAACCTTCAAAAGCTCCCATACCAACCATGGCATAGCCCTTGTGCTAAATAGTCCTGGTCCACTCTCTCTTCCTCCTTTTTACGCATGGAACATCTATTCGCCAATCTGAAACCCTTTTTTAAGATTATTTATTGTAGAGATTGCACACCCCATGAAGCAGGCCACCCAAAAAATACCACTTTGAGAGGCACTTTGGGACGCCAAATGCTTTGCCAAGAAAAGTCTTTAATACCTCGCTTAGCAAGCACCGTATAAAGATCTAACAAAAAAGCTCCTCCCTTCCCAACTACCCACCTGATGGCATCTTCGTGGTTCACATAGATCTTAGAATGGTGCAAAACCACCAACAAAGCCATAACCTCCCCCAACTCCCAGTAATGGAAGTCCCTCTTGACTGGGGAGCCCAAAGTCCAAACCTCCAATTGCTTGATTCCATACATCAGTCCAAAACTTGACTCTAGTGTCCACCCCATCTCAAAAGCAATGCACCTCATGAAGTCCCCCAGCCAACCTTCTAATACTCTTTCACAATCCCAAACTAAAAGAACCCTCCACCTCCTTCAATACAATCATATCTTGCTTCAATAACTACCCTCCACCAAGCACTAGGATATGAAAGAAACCCCCAAAGCCATTTCTCAAGAAAAGCATACCCATAACTCTTTGATTCCCAATCTGCCCTCTCTAATTGGAGTTCAAACCTTGATCCACCCCACTTGATGGATCTTCCTCTCGTCTCCCATCCTTCCCCAACGAAAATTCCTTTCAGCTTATCCAATCATTTCTCTACCGAAATCAGAATAGGGAACAAAGATGTATAATATGTTGGGAGGCTTGACAAAGTGCTTCGTATCAAAGTAATCCTACCACCTTTCAACAAGTATTGTCTATTCCATCTTATTAGTTTTTTGTCCTGAAATCTGTCCATCACTACATCCCAAATAGCCTTGGACTTCACGGATGCACCCAATGGTAGTCCTACGTACTTGGTAGGAAAAGCAATCATCTTACCACCCAAGTCCCAAGGCAATTCTTTCACATTCCCCAACTAGAATCAGTTCACTCTTGCCCAAATTCAACCGAAAACCTAAAACAACTTCAAAGCACATCAACACTCATTTCAAGTATAGAAGTCGAGCCTCCTTTGTCCCACAAAAGATAATTGCATCATTAGCAAACAAAAGATGAGAAACTACAAGAGTCTCCCATTCCTGATCTCCCATTCAGAAACCCCTAAATAGGCCCCCTCCAACTACTTTTTCTAATAGGCCACTCATGGCCTCCATCACCAAAAGAAACAAAAGAGGGGATAAAGGATCTCAATTAATATTTTAGGGTAATAAATTTTCACCAAGGGCAGTTAACAAGCATATCCTTCTTTTGACCTTTGATGCTATCTCATGGTGCTTGGTTACCTTAAACCTATGAAGCACGGACACTCTATTTTGGTTCATGTGTCCGCATATCCTTCTTTTGACCCTTAATGCTATCTCATGGTGCTTAGTCACCTTAAACCTATGAAGCACGGACATTTTATTTTGGTTCATGTGTCCATGTCAGACACTTTCCGAACACGTGTCGAACACTTAAATCATGGATGTTGATAATTAAATGAAGAAGTTCTTTAATTTTTTATTTAATAACTTTGTTATTTTAATATCTTAATAATATTTTTGTGATTTGTGTATTTTTATGCAAATTTTAATTGAAATAAAATTATATTTTTATTATATGGTCATATAAAAAAGATAAAAAACTTGTATATATTCAATGTATTCCTGACATATCCGTGTCCTATTTTTTTTTTAAAAATAACGTGTCTGCGTGCCCGTGTCGTATCCGTTTCCCGTGTCCGTATCTATGCTTCTTAGCCTTAAACCATAATTTGGTAGCACACGTATACTGTAACATACTAACATTACTATGATACTCTAGGGAATTCAAAACAGCAATGCCCAAAGGCTATAAAAGTCTGAAGGAATCCCAAGTTCAACTCTGAATTGTCAAGCTACTCCAAATTATCCGAATGAAAATTTTTGTCATGCTATCACAAGATTCATAGTAAGAGTACATAACATGATGTCATGAGATAAGCGCATCGTAATGCAAACCATATTAATCCAACAATTTAGGATTTAAAACCTAAATTCAAATTGAACCTATCCCATACGATTTAAATCCTTATGCAACTAGGATTTGAAACATATATTCAAATTGAACCCTAACTTATAAAAATCAAAATCAAATTGAACACTATCCCACACAATTTAAATGCTTGATCAGAATACAATTGAGTGAAAATGCTACAATTATCTAGAGGAACTTACGATATACTTTTAAAGAAAATGTATTCAATACTCAGTTAAGGGAAAAATAAATAAATAAAATACAGACTTCAGTTACCAACAATCATTAACCTAAGAAGCACGGACACGAGACAAGAATACAACAAAAATACGGTATTTTTCAAAAAAGTAGGAGACAGATAGGTCAATGACACGTTGAATATATATATATATATATATATATATTGATAATCGTGGGTTTTCAATCTCTGCCGTTGATCGACTAGTCTCACGGAGCAGTACATACCCCCATTACACACGCCAGGTACAGCGTACATTTGGTGTAAGGCCCTGGGTGACCCTAAGGGAAGTTTTTGAGCCTATGGAGTATCGACCCTAGGCCAATGGACATTACTCCCATTTATCTTGTGGCCGACTATCACTTGGCCACCCCCCCTTGGGTTTGAGACGTTAAATATATATAGATATTTATATTTTTTATATGACTATACAATAAAAATCTAACATGAAGAGTCTTGTATCAAAACTCAGATTTAGCTCTATGAAGAGTCTTGTGAATTGCGAAATGCTGTCAAAGTAGAATGGAGGCATGTTAGCACAGATCTTAGCCATGTTAGCACAGATCGGTTGAAATCTTAGCCATGTTAGCACAGATAGGCGGCAAAACTTTTGAAGTTTTGAAGGACGAAAATGGATCGGTTGAGCTATTCCAAATCATCGAGCGAGGACCAAGAGTAACAAGGAGGATATGGGTTTTACGTGGGGAGTTGGAATGGGTTTGCAATATTTTGGAGAATTTTTCTTCAGGCAACAGAAGAATAGTGTTCTCCATTGGACTGCATGGAAAATACAGAAGTTTAATACTGTGGAAAGGCACAAATCATCGAGGAAGTTTCATGCGAATGGAAGGACAATCGGTGCGAGGGAATCGGTCTCTCTATTTGCCAGAAGAGCTCGCATTAGGGGGCTGGTCATCTTATGCTCAGTTCTTCAGGAAGTTAGGATTCTTTGCGCAACGAAATTCTAAGTCTCAACCAAGGACCTATTTGGACGCATGCAGAATAGGAGATTGGCCTTCGGAGCCCATTTTGGTGGAACCGAGGCTTCCTAACGATCGGGAAGACTTCGAAGTTCACTTGGGTTCTTGTGCTAGTCGCCTGCAATATCTTAATCGTTGCTTGATAGGTCGAGTCGGAGATATGGCTACTCCAATTCCAGACAAGATGAAGGTTCAGAGATGGGCGCTAAAAAAATGGGGGATACAAGCCGAGCTGAACGTGATCGACGTGCACAGCGCCTGGTTCCTATTTGAGTTGCCGTCGGAAGAGGAAGCCAGAAGGATTCTTCAAAGTCGATCATGGACATATGAAGGGCTGGTCGTGACCCTAATGCCTTGGACCCCGTCGGGGTGTTGCTCTGAGTCGTCAGACATTGGGAATCGATGGATCAGGATCATGGGTCTCCCTGCGTTTCTGTGGAGTATGGAAATCTTCCGGGCCATGGGAGATCGATGCGGCCAATTTGTTTCGGTTGACGAAGATACGACTCACCGGCGTCACCTGAGATGGGCTAGAATCCAGGTTCGAGGACGCCCGGAGAATGTTCCTGCGTCCTTCAAAGTTAAGTGTGGACGTTGGTCTTTCAACATCCCAGTTTGGTTGAAAGCCGGACCGTTGTGTCTCGACTCTGGTTCTCGGTGGCAGGAATCCGCAGCGGTAAAGAATGGAGACAAAGGCATCGCGACTGGATTACACGCGACGGGGACACGCTTGAGACCTCAGAATTTCCCTGTCTTGGCAGGGACAGGGCGTAGTCAACTTGCCGATCTTACATGCAAACTCGTCTCTCATTTCAAATATCCTGTGCTAGCAGATCGGACGGCTGGCCCTCTAAAGAAGCATCCAGAAACTACAGACCGAGATGGGCTGAGTGGTGTGGGCCAAATCCATTCGGATGGAGGTTATAACAGTGGTTCGGGCCATGTGTTCGGGCCTGGGAGGTTAATAAAGGGGGGCTCGTTTAAAGGGAAGAACATATGGGCCCAACCCAGAGGGGCGGCCCGTTACGCTATGCGCAAACCCAAAGTGAGACGCCAATTCTTCGGGCCCAACTCGAGCCGCCGCCCTGCCCAAAACTCAGTGGTTAATCCCACGATGAGGTCTCAGCCCAATGAGCCCAGTTCGGAGCGCCATTTCTCCGATAAACATAAAACTCATTTCTCTCACCATGCCAAGACTTCGTCTATCATAACCAGAGATGGACGAAGGAGACCTGATGTGGTTGGTGCTGAAACAGCAGGAGGAGCAGCCAGGACTGAGGCGAAAGGGAAATCAAAGGAAAAAGCCGAGGGGTTGATTACGGCAACACAAGATATTTTCCTTGCAGGGCTCGAATCAGATTTCAGTAGTACAGTGGATGAGACGAAACTCCTACAGTATTTGGAAAGTAGTTTTTGCAAGGATGTCTTGCAAATTGATTCGGCAGCAAGGTGTTCATGTGCTGCAGATGAAGAGATGGCCACACCTCCAAAAATGGCAATTTGTCCAATCGACAAGGGACTGGAGGTGGAGTCGCTGCTTCAGGCAACGACTGAAGATACTATGAATTGCAATCCTTTGGCAATTGTTCTGCCGGAAGGGGACCTAATTGGATTGCCACAGACTGAAGGGGAGTACTCCACTGATCTTCTCCGTCATCAACAGAGTTTATCAGATGAGTGAGTTCTCAGAAAATTGGGGAAGGTTAGTAAGATACTCGGGGTTCCATGCTCTAGTTTTGAGGATCAGCTGATGACTCTCTTCCGTGACATAGTCTTGTGCAATGCCCGCCCATGTTCTAGTAACGCCTCGGAGAAGGATAGGGCGGATAAATCAGCGAAAAGACTAAAAAGAGTTATGAAAGAGTTGTCCTGCACAGTCAATTATGGGGGTAGTAAATCTATGGAGGCCTTGGTGGAAGGTTGTGACAGATTATAACCTTTCCTTGTGATATGAATTTAAAAATTTTAGCTTGGAATGTGCGGGGGTTAAACGATCCAGATAAGCGTGCATTTATTAAAGGTTTATTGAGTGTATGGAAGCCAACTGTAATTTGCCTTCAGGAAACCAAATTGGATAGTACCTCGAGGAGTTTTGTTCGATCCATATGGAGTCCTAGATGGATCAAGTGGGTTGCTTTGGATGCCCAAGGGTCTGCAGGAGGCATCTTAGTAGCCTGGGATTCCAGAGTGGTTACTAGCATAGAGCACAGAGTGGGTGAGTTCTCTATCTCCTGCAAATTCAGTATGGCTACCAATTCTATGGTATGGGGCTTTTGTGGTGTGTATGGGCCAGTTATTAATGGTGCTAGAAGATGTTTTTGGGAGGAGGTGCAGTCCTTGTTGCCCTCTTGGCAAATCCCTTGGTGCATCGGGGGGGATTTTAATGTTGTGAGGAATCCAACTGAGAGGGCAGGAGGTGGGCAGCTGACCTCGGCTATGAGGAATTTCAACGAGTTTATCAACTTTCCGAGACTTGTGGACTTGCCCTTGGAGGGAGGGAGATTTACCTGGTCCAGAGGAGGGAATCAGACAGCTATGTCTAGGCTGGACAGATTCCTGGTGTCGCACCAATGGGAGGATATCTTTCCAAGCATCTCCCAAAAGTGCCTCCCGCGGCCCTGCTCTGATCATCACCCTATCATGCTATCTTGCGGGGCTTTTAGCGCTGGAAAAGCCCCTTTAGATTCCAAAACATGTGGCTAGAAAGTGATGGCTTTGTGGACCTTGTGAGACAATGGTGGGAGTCTTATGCTGTGACTGGGTCCCCTAGTGTCTGTATTGCCAGAAAATTGAAACTTCTTAAAGAGGACCTCAAAACGTGGAACTGTGGGGTATTTGGTCTCATTCAGAAAAGAAAGCAGTCTATTCTGAACAAGTTGATGGAGCTGGATAGGGATGACCGGTTGGGATCCATCTCTGCTGATAAAAGGGTGGAAAGAGAGGGCCTGAAAGGTCAAATTGGGCAGATTCTCAGGATGGAAGAAATCACTTGGAGGCAGAAATCTAGGGCAGTTTGACTTAAAGAGGGTGATCGCAACACTAAGTTCTTTCATAGAATGGCTTCAGTCCACTACAGGAAGAACAGAATATCCTCTATTGTTGTTGATGGCCACACTCTCATCGAGGAGGAGCCCATCAGAAAGGGCATTGTGGATTTCTTCTCTAGACTTTACTCAGGACCGTGCAACTGGAGACCTGGTGTGGAGGATATTTCTTTAAAAAGCCTGAACGGGGAAGAAGCCTCTAATTTGGAGTCTCCCTTCACGGAGGATAAAGTGGTGAGAGCCTTAGAGGTGTGTAACGGGGATAAAGCCCCCGGTCCAGACGGGTTCACTCTAGCTTTTTTTCAAAAATGTTGGTGTGTTTTGAAAGCGAATGTGATGGCAGTCTTTGAAAGCTTCCATAGGGAGGGGGGTTTTGAGAGAAGCCTCAACGCTTCTTTCATCGCCATCATCCCTAAAAAGGAGGGGGCGGCTAGTATAAAAGACTTTAGGCCCATAAGTCTTGTCAGCAGTGTCTACAAACTGATTGCAAAGGTTCTTTCCTTGAGATTGAAGAAGGTTATGGGTAGTATCATCTCTCCTAGTCAACATGCCTTTGTGGAAGGTACACAGATTTTGGATGCGGTTCTCATTGCTAATGAATGCATCGACTCTAGGATTAAACAGAAAAAGAAAGGGCTGACTTGCAAGTTGGATATTGAGAAGGCCTTTGATCATGTTAACTGGTGCTTCTTGATGGGTATGTTGGCGAAGATGGGCTTTGGGGACAAGTGGAGGAAGTGGATCCAGTCGTGCATATCCACAGTATCTTTCTCGATTCTCGTCAATGGTTGCCCTGCGGGTTTCTTTCGCTCGTCTAAAGGTTTGAGACGGGGGGATCCCCTTTCCCCTTTTCTCTTCGTGATTGTTATGGAGGCTTTGAGTTGCTTCATGAGCCTGGCTGAGGAGGTAGGTCTCATCAAAGGTTTTCAAGGGGGGAATGTTCTGTTGTCTCCCATCTTTTTTTCACCGATGATGCTATTATCTTTTGCGACCCCACAGTGCGCCAGCTTCACTTTATCCGATGCATTCTTGTCTGCTTTGAAGCCGTCTCAGGTCTTCGGATCAATCTTGCTAAAAGCAGCATTACGCCAGTGGGGTCTATTCAGGGATTGGTTGCTCTAGCCAACACCTTGGGTTGTAATGTCCGTTGCTTCCCCTCCACATACTTAGGTCTTCCGCTAGGAGCTCATGCGAGATTCATTGGGATTTGGGACCCTGTGGTTGAGAGGTTCTATAGCAAGTTGCCAGGTTGGAAAGGCCAATTCCTTTCTAAGGGAGGAAGGCTCAATCTTGTCAAAAGTACCTTGGCCAATCTCCCTACCTATTTTATGTCTCTTTTCTCGATTCCACAGACAGTGAGCAGAAGACTGGAGAAGATTCAAAGGGATTTTCTTTAGGGCCACGAAGGAGACTGCAGGAAAATTCATCTAGTGGCATGAGATAAAATCAAGAAGCCTCTTCCCCTTGGGGGCTTAGGGGTGAAGGACTTGAGAATCTTCAATAGAGCTCTGTTAGGGAAATGGCTCTGGAAATTTGGGGACAGTGACAAGCATCTTTGGAAATTGATCATAGTGTCCAAGTATGGGTGTGTAGGAGGGGGTTGGAGTTCGGGAAGAGTGGTAGGGCCGATGGGTTGCAGCCTTTGGGGTTTCATCAGTCGAGATTGGAGATGTTTTGAGGAGAGATGTAGTTTTGCTATTGGTAAGGGTGATAGGGTTAAATTTTGGGATGATGTTTGGAGTGGGGATGTGCCTTTGAAGGAAAAGTTTCCTAGATTATACAGTTTGGCTCAAAACAAATCGGCTTGGGTTTGTGAATATGTGGAGAGTGTTGGGAACACGTTGGTTTGGAACCCTTCCTTTAGAAGGGACTTTTTTGATTGGGAGCTTGAGGAGGTGAACTCATTTCTTTGTCACATCATCAATTTTAAGGCAGTGGAAGATAAAGGATAAGAGGATTTGGTTGCCGGGAAAGCTTTCATTTTCTATTAGTTCTTATTACAAGAGTTTGTTTCATCAAGAAAGGCCTCTCTTTCCTTGGAAACTCATATAGTACTCAAAAACCCCTCCTAAAGCTTCTTTCTTTGCTTGGGAAGCTTCTTGGAAGGCCATTTTAACTGCGGACAACATGAAAAAAAGGGGTATTCTTATGGCTAGCAGGTGCTATTTTTGTCAAAATGATGAAAAGGGAGTTGATCACATTCTCATTCACTGTCATCTTCCTTGGAGCTGCTGGAACCTTATTTTTGCTTTGTTTGGGTTCTCATGGGTCATGCCAAGTTCCGTCAAAGAGCTTTTGTTAGCTTGGGAAGGGCGTTCTCTTCCTAAAGATTTGAAGAATATTTGGAGACTGGCCCCCATTTACCTCTTGTGGTCCCTATGGATTGAAAGGAACAATCGTGTCTTCGAAGATCGGGAGCTTCCTTCTCCTTATCTCAAAGATGCCTTTTTGCATTTATTTTTCTTTTGGGCCAAAGTGGCTTTTTTTGTAAATGTCAACACTATTGTTGACTTCATGAGGTCTTTAGGACCGTTGTAAAGCTTTTGGTAGTTTTTTGCCCTTTGCCCTTTTTGGACTTCTATATATACTTCTTACTTATCAAAAAAAAAAATCTAACATTATTTCAATCAAAATTGGAATAAAAACACACAAATAACAATAATATTATTAAGATATTAAAATAATAAAGCCATTAAATAAAAATTCAAGAACTTTTTTCATTAATCATAACATTCATAATCCAAGTTCCAAACAAATTTATTACTTCATAGAACATATATATATATATATATAACCCAAAAAAAAAAAGGCAAAGGAGAAGACGAGAAAAAAGGGAAAATCCAAAAAAAAAAAAGTCCCAAATGTATCAATAACATATCCTAGACTATTAGACACTATTTTTTCACGTGTTAATGTCCAACATAAATACGTAAACCAAAATAAAGTGTCAGTATTTCATAGTCAAGTAGATGGAAATTACCAACTTAAAAAAATCTACTCTCTTTTCACTATAATATTTTCTATTAGTGCAAGTTAATTCCTTAATTAGAAACTTTTAAAAATTATATTAAGATCTAGGTAAATAAAAAATTCATACTCTAGTCTATTTTTACTATAATATTTCTTATCATCCAAATGATGCAACTCTTAGTATCTTTATTAATCCACCAACTGCCCTACTGAACTTTCCAAACATATATTAACTCAAAAGAAAATTCCGATAACTACAGGACTAGTTTCAGAATGTCTCAATGAGTTTTTGTGGTTTTGCAAAGACTCGAAATAGGCATTCAATTGGAAATTGAGAGAAAACCCTAAAGCAAAATAAATTTCAAAATTTAATTGAAAGCTCTCACTCTCTCTTGAAACCCTTCTGATTTATCTCCTCTTCCTCTTCTTCTTGCAGGTCATATGTTGACCATGAAAAACTTAAGCTGATTAGTGTTGTATTCCCTTCTTGATGTATAAGCATGTCACCAGGAGATTAATGTAAGTTGAAGATAACCTGCCAGTTAATCATTTAAAGATTCATCAAGCATCTTGTACGTTAAAAAATGGTTTGCTCATCTAATTGGGGAAGGCTGAGCTTCGTTTGTAGCACTTTTTGCATTATTTTGACTTGTACCGGGTCTGTTTCTTGAAAGCAAGTTTAAATGACAAACATTAGAGAAAATCAGAAAGAGAATTCAGGCCAATGACAGTAAAATACAGCTGGCGGCCTATGGATAATGAACTCTTCAAAAGAAGTTAAAGATTGGAAATTCAACTGCAAAGCAATATGAATAAGGCATTCGTATATAAGGGGTTGTGGAGGTCTGGAGTGAAAAGAGCAAGTGCATGGAGAAGCATTGGTGCATTATCTAAGGGATGAAGAGGGTTTGTATGGGATTGGGATTTAAAATTTCATGAAGGGCTCAATGATCTGCACAGATATATCCGTTGTGGTCAATGATAGATCAACGCTTTCCTCCTAGCACAATGAGTGGGTGATCGGTTCCCTAAGGTTCCAATAGACCAAGCTGTTCAGAGAAGCAATAAAATTAAGATGCTTTGTTAAGTGGCTGTATCAACTTGATATGATACAAAATTTGACAACCATGTCATAGAAATGAGACTGGTTTCTAGTTCTAGCTAAGGCAGTAGGGAGCCGCTGTTCCCTACTTGGTCTTTTACTTTTCTTGGGCAAACTTTGGCATCAGATGCCTTATCAAGCAAGTTGGACTTCTTCTTCTTTTTTGATGGTTAGATATAATATTACAAATATGTACTCAGAGAAAGTTGGACTTCTTATAATAAAATCGCAATAATAAATTTAACAAATCACTGAATACCAGATATCAATAACAAAAGGCAGCCAAAACACCTTACATAATACCTCTTCATCTTTGATATATGGTTCAAACCAATTCCACAATGTTTTTGGATCGGCAGCGTATCTCAAGTAAAGGAATCCTACCTGCAAAAAGAATTTTGGGGCATCAGTCCCTCACACAAGCTCAAAGCCATGACGGATCAGATAAGCCTAAATAAAAAGTGAGTAGAACTAGCCAAAAAAATGGTCGGCATCCAAACAACCCTATTTTCCTAAATTTTGTATGCAGGAAACTAGAGCTTCTAGAAGAGAAATAGATACGTGGTTTGAGCGTTTCAAGCATTTCTACAACTATAATGCTAGCATAAAAGTAGCAGTTTAATAAAAGGATGGATAACGAAAGCTATAAATGTTGTTCAACCATGATGTCCAATCATAAGTAGGGTCAGAATAAACTCAGGAATCATTCAATTTCCGAAACCCCTAAATAGTTCTAAACTTCAGAATAGTCCAAGAATTCTGTCACTAAGTTGACAAGTTCTTAAAGACCATCAGCATGTCCGCCAAGATGGGCGCTGTAAGTATTAATTTAACTCCCTATTTCAGATAAGTAGAGCAGGGTGGATCAAAATAGCTACTTCTAAGTGTTCCAATGTCTGCAAAGGAAGCTCAAATGTGCATGAAGAGCTTGTCAATGTTCTTGGTACAAACAAATTGAAATCGCCTCTCACTGACCTATTCAGCATGAAAGAAGAGAAGCAACAGGCCTTCTGGCTTTACAATAATCCAAACAACATCATAGTTGTGCAAGACAATTCTTTTCTCATTTAAGCATATGTACTGTGTATTAGTTCCATGTCCATAGCAGGTCCCAACCGTCCCATGAACCTTAGTTAAAGCCAAGATTGATAGGATGGGCTCTGCATAATCAAAGCTGCCCGGATGCACATTTCATATCTAAGTACCACAACTTTGGCAGCTATCAACAGAGGTAGTGGTCCATAAAACTTTGAAGTCATTCACATACATATATTAACAGTTTCCCAAGCATTATTGTTTCATATACAAGAGCAAGTTATAACTAAGCATTTTGATAATCACCAAAAGCATCACATAACAGAAAATATCTACTTACGGCTCTGATGTAAGGAGAATCTGGATGTTTTAGTAGGCCATGCATTTGCTTGACAGTAAGCTTCATAGTGAAAAACTTGTAGAGAAGACAGAAAGCCGTTGAAGGGCCTCGGCAGTTTCCAGTCATCCACGGTTCCACATGATCAACTTGATTGTAAATCTCATCTATCACTTCATGGTAAGTTTTCAATCGGTAAAGCTCTTTGAAGTAATCAGAAGAAAGAATGTTCATACAAAGAACCTTCTCCAACAGTTGATCAATTGGTTTCCCTGAAGTTTGTATCTCCATAATGTATA
Source organism: Nyssa sinensis (assembly GCA_008638375.1). Lineage (NCBI taxonomy): Eukaryota > Viridiplantae > Streptophyta > Magnoliopsida > Cornales > Nyssaceae > Nyssa > Nyssa sinensis. The sequence continues at coordinate 55,145,879 of CM018032.1, forward strand.
TCAAATACAAACACCTTACAGCGCGAATATTGCAAAAATTCAAAGTAACAAGAATCCTAAGAAGGGTTAGGCCTCATTCCTACAGCCAAAAAAAAAAAAGATGAACCCATTAAAAAATGTAGAATAACAGAACAACGACTACAAAGATAGAAAACTCAAAGGGAAAGAATTCAAAATCCCACAATAAAATATAAACTGGGTTCACACAACCAAAGATATGCCTGCAAGAGAACAGTGCATGTCGTGTTAAGAAACAGAAATGAAATTTACCAAAACCCTCAGATTATTATGTACAAAAACTAAAATTGGCCTAATCGTTCTCCGAAAGGAGCATCATGAAGAGACCAGTAAAAGTCAAAATAAATAAGGACCGCCAGGCCTTGCAAAAGCGGGGGTACTACTCGCGGGGCATGCGAAACGACGTTGCAGAGCATGTGAAATACATATACACCCGCACATATACATTTATATTGAAACAGATTTGAACAGATATTGGAGCAGGCTAACAATGAAACTCAAGGAAAAAAAATACTTCTTGGGGACATAAAGACCCTAGGAATTCCCCAAAAAAAAAAAAAAAGCCTTAATATCTCCCAATTCAAGACACATATGGTCTTCGAATCTTAAAATTCAACCAGACAAAAAACTGGTGATAATTTAGAATTGTTTCATGTACAAATTAGAGTAAGCCGACCTTTCTGTTGGGTCCAATCGCCACCTTCGGTGGAGAGAGAGAGAGAGAGAGAGAAATGGACAGAGAGAGGATGCTCGAAGATTGCTCCGACGAGGTATAAACCCTAGAACGCCCTTCTAGCCTCTGTTATGGAAGGCCAACCACAAAGTGGAGACGACAACGAGTTCTGACTTATGGGCTTTATGTCTGCTAGTAACATTGACGGGCTGTCCCGTTGGGCTCGATGGGCCACTGGGTTTATCGGCTTTAGGTTGGGCTGTAGAGCTTGGTTCTAGCTCAAACATAACCCAAACTAAACCCACTCAAGAAAAATACGAAAAAGATTTTTAAAATAAAATTTTCAATCAAAAAAATCTTTGATAAATTTTTTGTATTTAAAAGATCCAAAAAATAAAATTTTTACTATAAAAAAGGTCTAACTATAAACTTTCATCTTAATACCTTTTTAAAAAATATTAAATATAGTTTACAAAATAAGTTCTTCAATTAAAAAACATAATATTTTTTACTTGACTAGAAGGATTAAAAAATAAATTTTCACCTCATAAAATGTTACTATTTTCTTGAATTGAAATTATTATTTTATATATATTTTAGTTTTTTTTTTTCTAGAATGTATCTTCAAAGATATTTTAGTCTAATTGGTAATATTTTTTAATAATATTAAGATGAAAGTTATCAATTCGGACTTTTTGTATTAAAATTTTTTTTTAGATCTTTTAAATATAAAAAATGTATGATGGACTTTTTTAATTGAAAATTTTATTTTAAGGACTTTTTAATACTTTTTTCTTTTTTTTAGCAACTTATTGTTAAAAAAAAACATAAAAGGATAAAAACTTATTTATCCCAATGAGGCTATTCCAAGTTGGTGATATATGCTTGATAATTGATATAGGGGCTGTTGATTTTAGTGATTTAAATGTGATTTAGTGAGACCATGGAGCTAGTCCAGATTTGGTTGTCCATGCCTTTTCTAAGACCTATATCATGGGTTCAATCTCATTTCATCACCAAAAAATGTGAACATTTATTTTCACATCGATTCTGGGAAGTCAAAGGCCACTTGTTAAAAATCAAGTAAGTTATCCAATTCAAGAAGTTATTAGTTGAGATAGGCCGGCTGGAGGGTAAGGCCAGTGAAGCCCTGGCTTTAGGCCCCCTAATTTTTTAGACCCCCAATTGTTTGAGCCTCATAATTTTTTTTATATTTAAAAATATATATATTTATTATAAAAAAATTAAATAAATCTTTTTGTCTTCTTAATTTTTCTCTTTTATTATACAACTATCACCTAATAACTACTTTTTGATAGTATTTATTATATTCTCATTTATCTCATTTTACTTTTTTCAATAATTAACGTTCTTATTTTTTTATTTATAAAATTCTTTCGTTAAGTCTAGAAAGAACTCTGCAACCTAACAACCTGCTATATTTTTTGAAAATTACTCTGCGACCTGCTATTTTCTGAATTGATTATTTTATATACATAATAGATCAAGCAATTTTTTCACTTCAAAGTAGATTTAAACAATTTAAAATATATGAAAATATTTTTGATTTTCTTTTTAGTGGTAAAAAATTGAAGTCACTAGACAATGACAGTTTAAAAGAACATTGTCTTAATTTTGAATATTCCTTAAAATATAATAATTACTCAGATATTGATGGTTTAGATTTATTTTCAAAATTGAAAATTTTAAAAGAAGTTATACAAATAGAAAATAATATTCCAATCCACACACTCAATCATATAAAAATATTTGATTCTTTTCCAAATACATATATTACTTATTGAATAATGTTAACAATTCCCGTAACCGTTGCTTCTGCGAAAAGAAGTTTTTCAAAACTAAAACTAATAAAATCTTACTTAAGATTTACAATGTCTCAAGAAAGATTAAGTAGATTAGCAATACTACCAATTGAAAAAGAAATGTTAGAAGAAATTCATTATAAAAATTTAATTAGTAATTTTACATATCAAAAATCTAGAAAAATAAATTTTAAATAAAAAAATTATAAAATTTTAATAAATAAAAAAGTCTTATTTTTAGTTTTTTTTTTTCTAGAATGTATCTCAAAGATATTTTAGTCTAATTGGTAATATTTTTTAATAATATTAAGATGAAAGTTATCAATCGGACTTTTTTGTATTAAAATTTTTTTTTAGATCTTTTAAATATAAAAAATGTATGATGGACTTTTTTAATTGAAAATTTTAATTTAAGGACTTTTTAATACTTTTTTCTTTTTTTTAGCAACTTATTGTTAAAAAAAAACATAAAAGATAAAAACTTATTTATCCAATGGAGGCTATTCCAGAGTTGGTGATATATGCTTGATAATTGATTATAGGCTGTGATTTAGTGATTTAAATGTGATTTAGTGATACCAATGGAGGCTAGTCCAGAGTTGGTTGTCCATGCTTTTTCTAAAGACTATATCATGGGTTCAAATCTCATTCATCACCAGAAAAATGTGAACATTTATTTTCACTCGATTATAGACTGGATTGGATTATCTGTCCAAGGTTTATATTAGAGAAGCTTTTGGGTTGAGTTATGTCTTGTAAGTTAATTGAGTTAGTTGAGTTAATTGTAATAAAGTTGAGTTTATTGATATAAATTGTAACACCTGCATCACTTCTTTCAACATAAAAAAAAAAATGATTTAGTGATGAAAAGGAATTTTTTTTTTTTTTTTAATGAGCCAAATCAAAATACAATTCAACTTATTTCAACTGGCATAGTATAAAAGGCCCTATTACTCAACTTCTTACTAAATACATTGTAACAGTCAAACAAACTCTACAATGGCCTTGCACAATATGCATGCACTATCACTGGAAGAAGAGGAAGGAAAACACCCAAGAAACTCTCTGATGTAACCATGAGTTAATTGCAAGAGATGCAGCTCGAGCGTTTGCTGCATATGATGTTGAAACTTGGCTCTCTAGGAACTGTTAAAGGCCTATTTGATCTGCATAATGAGAATAGAATAAAAGAAAAAAGTTATAATTAGGCATTGGTTATCTATGATGACTTAATTAAATCTTAACATTTTTACTTTAAATCTTTTCTTCTCACCAAAAATTGGTTTAGCTTTAGTTTCTAAATTCTGAAAAACCATTGGCAATAGTCCAACTACATTATTCATGGACTCATGGTTCATGTGCTATTCTACCTTTGTGGAAAGCAGGGTCGATCAAATAAAGGCATCAACTGAGCTCTAGGAATCATTTCCTTTCTCAGCATCCGAGTCTCTTCCTCCACTATCATCTGCTCCAAATTCAGTATTTCTATCAGATTACATTACCATCTATATGTGTGTGTACAATGACTGATCCAAGGGGGGGAAATAAAATTTAAAAGAATCACTTATGGGAATTTTTTCTCTTTTTTTTGAGGAACAACTAATTTTTTAAAAGTTTCTACAAGAAAAAGTGATAAAAAAATATCAAATTTTCGAAAGTTTGAAGACACCATAGCTAGGCCTGTCAATGAATTGAATCATGACTCAGATCTAATTCAAATCCGATCCACTAAGTCTGGATTTGGTATTTATTTTTTTCATTCATGATTTGATCCGATTCCATTAATTATATAATTACACGGATGAGATATAAAATATAAAGATTGATTCATTATATACCCAATCTAATAACATACATAATATATTTTTTATTTATATGTTTTTATTTGTAAACTTCTTGTATGATTCATTGATGTGCCCGTATATGTGTGTGTATATATTGACTGGATGAATGTATGAATATGTTGTTTAAAATAAATAAATAAGAAGGAAAAATATGTATGAATTAATAAATTTTAGTGTTTTAAAATGCCATTTTTTTTTATTTTAACTTAGACTAGATTGACGGATCAGATATCTAATATTTAATAGATATGGATATGATCAAGAAGTAACTCATCCATTAGATTATCGAATCAAATCAAATCGGATATTTTCATTAACGAATTGGATTCGAATCACCCTTAATTCAATCTCTATTCATTTACGGGCCTAGCCATAGCCCTCCTATATATATATATATATTTATTTCCAATGAAGGTTTTTTGAACATATGCATACCTTCTGCACCTTCGATCTCTATGTGTTTCTTCCGTTGCTCTATGAGATAGAGCTTGGCTTCAACCTGTATAAGTGTATATATATATATATATATATGTGTGTGTGTGTGTGTGTGTGTGTGTGTGTGTGTGTGTCTATTATTTTAGAGAAAGCTTTTGATCGAACTAATAATGTTGAATCTAAAATGTTTGAAAACCACAAATTTTAAAAGTTTTCTATATGATGGAAGCACATTATGATGAACACTCACCGAGTAATTGAATATTGCACGTTGGAGTGCCCTTTGCTGGGTGTGGAGTTTGATTTCCTGCGGCTTTGTGTTTTCTTTTGCAGTAGACTTTTGAGAAACCTACAGATGACATTTTTTCTTAATTATTTTTCCTTTTTCAATTTGGGAGAAAGTCATGAGTGCATATTTGAAATTAGATACATTGATCCTGTATCTATCACTTGTCACTCTTTCATCTCATATCTTGACAGTGAAAACATATCTATATAAGCACTACTTATAGTTATTAATCTAATTCTTAGCACAACTGATAAGGCCAAATATAAGTGGTGAAGATTATAGTACATGCATGTGATACAATAAATAAATACTTCATATTAAAGTAGAAAATCGCTAAATCTAAGAAATTTTTGCTTTTTTTTTTCGGAATGCCGAGAATTCCGTGAGTGACTTGCGCTTCAATAGGTAAATTCATCAACCCCCATTACTCGGTGTGCACAGTTAGCACATGAGATGGTCCCAAATGATATCACCAAGAATCAACCCAAAGATCTAAAGTCTCACAAAACTTAGGTTTTCTGTTTCGCCATCTCGATTCGCCCGTGTGGATTGCCAAGTCTAAGATCATGTGTAGTAAATACTAAAAGTAAATGAATATGACTAAGTGGGTGTTTGGGCCCTTTGAGAGAGTTTCTCTAAATGTATAAAAGTGCTTTTAGAAAAAAGTAACATGCAATTGCACTTGTGCATTTTGAAAAACAAAATCAATTAAAAAATAGTTTTAAAAAATAACTGCCTCCATATTGGCCTCTCATATGCATCTCATTCATATCATGTCACGCAGATATGTCATACACACTGAAATACACACACACACACACACACATATATGTATATATATGTCATAAACATAATTTGTTGAGTTCAGCATCTTGGTTATGCATGCCTACTCACGTACAAGAAAAACACCCCTGTTTTCTTACATTTTTCTTTCCCATTAAACAATAATTTCCTTGATGGAGTAAGAAGAAAAGAAAACTAAAAGGTGGAATATGTTTTTTTAATTGTTGCATTTTTCTCAAAAAAGGAACCAAAATTCAAAATAAAGAATATCTTCTTTTCTCTCTGCATTCTGAATTTTCTAATTCATTTTATCATCACTGTTCCTCATCTAATGGGAACTATATATTATTTTTGAAATTTTCTTCTCAAACTGTAGAATGAAGCAGCCACCTAATTATGATCCATCTCATCAAGAACACTCATATATGGTGCTCATCAAGAACACTCATTTTCAACTCTTTATGATTTTAGCATTGCAGTAAATCTTACGCAAACCCACAAAATACTAAAATTATAGAGATCGTCACATCATGTCACAGATTCATAAAATAATTTATTCATCATATATGGTGCTTCCCAATCTTTATATGCATGTCACATGGCATGGCATGACATGACATGACAAGTAGCTGACTCATGAGTCATGACCAACATGACCAAGTTGTTCCCTTTACTTTAAACTGTCTGCAGCAAGGGGATTTTTTTTCAGTCAACCAAAAAAATTAATAGAAATTAATAATAAAACTGTTGAAGTCATACCCAAGATTGGTTTTTGATGGCCTGTTGACCTGGAATGTATATCACCACTCCTCTAGCAATAGATGGAACTGCAGACTGTGAATTCCCATTCTTCACAAACTTAATTAAAAAGAAAACGAAAACACATATTCAGAAGACCATTTTCTCAAGAAAAAAGAAACAAGCAAGAAGAAACGAGAAGTGGGATATTGACCTTTTGCGCAGATTTGGTGTTTGGGTTCTCCATGATCAAGTTGATGGCTTCAACTTTAACTGAATTGAAGTGAATTTAAATGAAAGATGTATGTGTTGGAAGTTTGGAGATTTGTAACTGTCTTGGTGTTAATTTATTGTTGCTACATCACCAGCATGTCCAGGAATTTTCATGCTCTCTAACTTGTACCAAACTTTCAGATTAAACCTCCCTCTCATCCCCTACATATTTGTCACACCATACCAAAGTTTCTTCAGATCTCCACTTTGGTTTAATTAAGAACAATGCAAGGCTCCTTCGGCAAGTTAAATGATGGGTTTAACTTTATTCCAAGTGTTTCAAGCTTGAGTTGCAAAAAGATGTTTGTTGAAATAGGTCCAACCCATTTAGCTCCTTAAAACCATGGTGATAGAGCATAGGAGCTTTAGAGGAGCAATGTGGGACAATATCTAACACCTCCTAGACTGCATCGGGCCAAAGCTCAAGGTTGGGCTCTGGCCTGACTCTAAGACCATGTTGAAATAGAGGCCCATCCCATGCAGCTCCTTAACATGTTAAATGGAGGCCTAGTCCATTTAGCTCCTTAAAACCCAGATGTTAAGAAGAGGGGCAGTTAGCTAGCCATATAGATAGACCAGAGGAGCTTCAGAGGAGCGATTTGGGACAATATCCAACACCCCCCTGGACCGCATCCGGCCGAAGCTCAAGGTTAGGCTTTGGCTTAGCTTTGATACCATGTTGAAATGGAGGCCCAGCTCATGCAACTCCTTAACACCTGGATTTTAAAGAGCTGTATAGGTTGGACCTCCATTGCAACAATGTTCATGTAACGACACTAATGACTCAGTAATATTTTTTTTTTGGGGGGGGGGGGGGGGGGGTACAATGATTGGGGAAGGGGCAATCAAACATGTGCCAATTACACAATGAGTGGTAGAGTATGGGGATATCGGAGAGTTAGGTCTTGTTCCAATCATATATATATTAGTCCTTCTTTATTACACATGTTAAGACAATAGAAATATAAACACGGCGTATAGAGAAATCGGAGAGTTAGGTTGTAGTGCAAGTGTACATATTAGTCATTTCTTATTAAACTTGTTACCCGGCGTGGAATCTTGGATTGGATCCAATTCATGTATATAAGTCATTTCTTATCACACACTTATTATTCAATAAAAGACTGTAAGCTCACACATTACCTCAATACATAAGTGATCAGACGAAGAAATTTATATTCTGTTTTCTGAACTTGTCCCCCAAAAAATTAAAATTACTTCATAGAAACAACTGAACAAAAAAATATATATATAAAAAGAAAATAGAGGATGGGATATAGAATATTGGAGCTTATCCTCATTCCTGATACAGTCAACTCAACTGAGTTGTCAGATTGACTCAACAATGCTACAAAAACTACATGTTAGTGTCACTATCAGTCTATTATATTCTACATTAATCAAAGGGGATTAAGGTAACCAAAGAGTTGTGAACAGCCCATTATCAAGTATTAATTAATTGTTAAGTCATTTATCTAAGCAGGAAGCTGGTAATATTTCATTTCTGGGTAATTCTAGGATATATTTTTTTAATGAAGTGAAACAGTGTAATGTCATATAGTTAATTAGGTCATGATTAGAAATCTATACCCACTAATGAAAATGCTTGTATTTGAAGTTAGTGGTAATGATCAAAACCAGAGCTCCTACAAATGAGATCTAAAGTGCTATCCCTTTTTTGTTGCTGTTTTGGTATGTCATATGTCATAGTCATCCTTTAACTAAACAACAAGACTTCTTTCCAATAACAGTTTTGTGTTTGTGTTTTAACTTTTAATCAGTTGTGGGGTTTTTTTTTATCTCTATCTTGCTGTGTCTATGACTTGAATGCAACGAAAGTTCTTAACTTTTATTCAAAAAGAAAGAGTTTTGATCACTATTTTGGTTTCATCGCTTACTTTAAAATGTGTGATTGATGTATGTTTTTGTTGCTTACTTTAAAATGTGTGATTGATGTTTTGTCTTACATGAGTAGGATGAAAATTTTTCCCTTCTGCCCCTGATGAAGCTCCGTATGAATCAGGAATGATTACCCTGCACCGCTTATATATTATTATTATTTTTTATTTTTTTTTTTCATATATTATATTTATTATTAAATTACATTAAATAAAATTAATTTTAAAATTTTTTCATATCACACTTTTATTATTTTTTTAATTAATTATTTTGACAATAAAATTTTAATTTATTCCAACAAATTTTTTTAAACTTACTTAAGAAAAAAAGTATCAAGATTAGAGACAAGATCGAAAGAATATAAACAAAATTAGAATTAAGATCGGAATAAATTTTTAAACGAGACGAAACAAATTCGGTGACAGAAAACATAAATAGAATTGGAGTTAAAAAAGAAACATCTTAGTCGCAAGCCCTCTGTTGCTATTCTTGCACACGACTAATACTATTTATCCCAGTCTTTCTCAAATTTGATAATCATAAATTTGTGTATCATGTTTTTACAATAATAGTATCCACTTGTGGGTCCACGATGAGTGGCATAGATCCCATTTTTAAAAAAACGTTTGTCCACAAAGGTGATAGGAAAAAATTGGAAGAAGTAATAAAATATTTGACAAGCGACCTCCGTAAAACTGAATTGCCTAAAATTTAGGCCCAAAAAAGTGACTTTGTTATCATAATGTGATAATTTTTTATTAGCTAAATTTAGGCCTATAAAATTTTATTGTTTAAATACATTGATAATCTTTTATAAGTTATCAATCAATCATGTGATGCGATGGGTAATAACTCAAGTACTGAGTATTCCTTTTGAGACGTAAGTTCAAAAAAATGTATGTTACTCAAAATTGAAAGAATTTACATCATATAAGGACACTCGTTAAAATTTAATTGGGCTATTACTTCACATCAACATTAATAACCAATTTAAAAATTGTAGTTAGAAGTAAGGGAAGTACATGGGTTGGTTCAGTTCAAGTTGTAGTAGAATCGGAATCAATCCGATTTTACACAGTTCTGAAATAGGAAAACAAGAAACCGAAGTCCTTTAAACCCAAACCGAACAATTTCGGGTTGAGTCGAGTTGGGTTTTTTAAGTTCTGTCTAATACACATATAATATATATATATATATATATACACACTGATAATGATATATATATATATACACATTTAATATATATATTGATATGATATGATATCAGTGTGTGTATATACACACATACACGTATATTGATATGATATATATATACACACATATATTATTTATATATTTATTATATATATTAAAAAAATTAAGAAACTTTTTTTTAATGAAAATTCTGGTTCTCGGAATAGATTGGTTTATTTGAACTTTGAAGTCGAACCAATCCAAAAAAATCGGTTCTAGAACTTCCCCAATCCGACCCATTCGGTTCGAGTTCGATTCGATTCGGGTCAGGTCAGGGTTGAGTTTACGGTTTTCAATTTTTTTATGCATCCCTAGTTAAAAGGAGCCAAATTTCAAGTATAAAATTTTAAGAGATTAATATGAATATATAAAAAAATATATATATTGAGAAGGGGGAAGTCTTTTTTCATTAAAAAATATTCTAACAAAATTAATATTAAAAAAAATATAATATCTAAATTTTTGAAATTAAAATTTAAGATGATTCATATGAATATATAAATTTTTTTTTTTAACTTTGTGCCATTCTTTGACCAATTAAATCATGTCATGGACAAAATTACTTGAGCCTCTTTCCGTAATTGGATATCTTGAGAAGTGACAAATTAAGATCTCATGGAGTAAAGGTTTCATTGACGTCTCGTAAATAAAGTGCTGAATATGTATTTAACGCATCTGGGCTTGCTTAGATTATTAGATCGGACCCTAGTGAGGACTTCCCTTGCCTGATTCGTAAAGGGCCGAAAGTTTAAACTTGGGCCCATATATGATCCAAGTGGAATTTTTAGCAATTGGGAATGCTGTTGTACGTACCAATATTTATTGGCATTCTCGGGCTACTCAGTCCTCGCTCACCAGGCCAACTGAAACTGTAACTACACTTGTCGTAACAGGAAGGAAGTGGTCCAGTAATATTATCCGTTTATTTTTAAAAAATAAAAGAAAATATAAGACTCAAGTCTTCAAAAAAAACAAGGAAAAGAGTTAGAAAAGATTTATTACCACTGACCCTAAGGTTATATTGAGAGAGAAAGCATCCATAAAGGACAGCATCCCATGTCCAGCGGTGTTGTCCACCAGAACATCGATGTAAGGAAGAGGAAAATCATCTTTTGGGCTTGCCTTGTTTAGGCTTGGACTCACGGAACCTGCTTTCAAATTGAGGGAAAAACTGTTCTCAAAGAAGCATGACTAACTATTTAGGCTTGGTTGGACTCACGGAACCTGCTTTCAAATTGAGGGAAAAACTGTTCTCGAAGAAGCGTGACCATCCAGTTGAATCTCGTTACCCTTCCGTGTGGTTATGGGTCTCAACAGAAACAAGGAAAGGAGTTATAAAGAATTTATTACTACCCACACTAACGATAGCCTAGGATTTAATTAAAAAAAAATAGTAACCACCCTTTTGCTCACAATGGCAGTCAAGTTGGATAACTCTCAAAGAGCTGAAAGAAAAATCTTTAAACATTTATTTCATTTAGTTGAATGGTATGGAGAAAGGTTACGAGTTTAACTCTCATTTCTTTCATTAAAAATGAATTTGAGCATTATTTTCGTATCGTTATGGGTTGAATTGGGTTGTTTGTTCAAGAATTATATTTGAAAGAATCCTGTTACTATCAGATTGTGTATTTTTTAATTGAGTTATGTGATACATGTATTATAATATTCTAGTAGTTCTTATAAAAGAAAAATCCTCACAAATAAAATGTCTTTCTACAAGATAAAAGAAGATAACCGAAAAGAGTCATGAGACATCGGTGTAATGCCTGTCAAGAGCTTTCTAATGATCAAGTTAGTATACTATTTGAAGAAATAAGAAAAGATATAAGAAGGTTAGGATTTGAGTACAAGTAATTGTATACCACCAGAGTTTGGTACCGTGTAATAAGCTATGCAAATCTTAATTGGATTGAACTCCTGCCCACCGAATAAGAATAATTCGGTCATTTTATTTTGTTTTATACACATAACATGATACGGTTTACCGCGTGAAAGTATGCCTTTACAGTTTCATATATATATATATATATATATATATATAAATAGATGAAATGTGAAAGAAGTAGGCCACAGGCCGGGCAGCAAACAATAAAAAGAAGAGGGGCCCACATAACCCATTACAAAATTCAAAGAAACAATGATAATTTTCATTTCTAAAGCGAGTATTTTTGGCCTTTTATCATTCTGACTCTGTTGAAGCCTTTCGGCCTTGTCTTTATTTGTGAAAGATTAGGGGTTATCACATGGGGTGTTGAAAAGGGAAGGGCCTGAAATCACCATCAATGGGTGGAAAGAGAGAGAGAGAGAGTGTGTGTGTGAATGAATTGGGCACTGTGTGTCTTTTGTGAGAGGGACTGGAGCCTCTGCTAACACTTACAACTTGTGGCACTGAAAAACATGGTGTTTTTATGGCCATTTAAAATGGAATAGTACGTTTGACAAGGACATATGAACAAACTTACAAATACATTACTTTAATCCTATTGCAGCCTTTTTCATGCCATCCTCACTGAATCCTTACCATCATGGCTTCATCTTCCCGTTATTTAAACTCAGCAAAATCAATGTATCCATCGATATTTTGAAATATAACTATTAAATATCAATAACGTTACTCATTCTTAATTTTTTTTTTATCAAATATATATATATATATATTCACATGTTAGTAATATTGTATTGATATAATTAATATCACATCATAAAATAATATTTAATTAATATAATATTATTAATTCATGATAATAATTATTTTTAAAAAATTCAAAAATAAGACTAATATTACTCATTAAATATATGATTTCCAAATAAACATTAAACATTTGAAAAAATGTATTTTAAAAATGCATCTTTTTATTGAATATATTTTTTAAGTATTAAAAAATTAATTATAAATTAAAATTTCACATTTTAAAATACAAGATATATTTTGAAAAATTACTTTTAAAGACATCTTAAACAGTCTTTTTAAAATATGTTTTTTTTTTATAATTTTTTTGATTAAAAATATTTTTTTCAAAAAGCATTTTTAAAACCCTGTAAAAAATTCACCATGACACCAAGCCTAGTACGTATAAAAGTATATGAGTAAATGGAAATTAATATAAAAACAAAAAACAAACATATGGATGAGGTCAAAATTTGTCAAATCCAGTCACACCACTCCGGACTTCAATTTCAACGAGGTAGTTGTCCGCTCGTAGGTGTTTAGCATTTTTCTTAAATAGTAGTTTTAATTAATGGTAAGATCCATCAAATTGGAATTTTGACATCGAAAAAACATACCTTGATATATAAATAATTTTAATGTTTTATGAACATTACTTTTGAACCCACTATTTACAAATTAATTACTATATATAATATAAAAAAAAAAATTACGACTATAATTTTTACACAATTTTTATCGAATACGTACAAATAACGAACTAATTTTGTTATAATCAAATTTTTCAAAACCCATTCTTGATAAAGTTTTGGAATTTGAAGCTACCAAAATAGCGGCACACAAGATACAACTCTAATTCCATTGCTTGTATCAAAAAAAAGAAAAAAAGAAGGTACTAACTTATCTAAAGATAGATTTGTTATGAAGAGTTTGTGCCCAAAGCATAAGGCTTTCATCTTCTCCATCACCTTCTGTAATGGCAGAAGAACCATAACTCATAACTGGGGAGTGCTCATCAGAGACTGTGGGTATTGATATTGCCTGCAGGTACTGTCTCTTGCAACCCTTGCATGTTACTTCTACTATGTTAGAATTGATTTGCTTGGTCGCACACTCTTTCAAAACCTGTGCCTTTCTCAGCTCCACCACAGCTTGTTCTCTGATTTCCTTGGCATTTGTCAACTCTTGCTTGGCCAATTCAATCTGCAAATTTGCTTGTCTCCTCCTCTCTTCAGCAAATGTCCTCTCTTCCATGGCCATCCTCAGCAGTTCGCTCGCCTCATCTTTCAGTCTTTGCACTGCTACCAATGGCTCTTCAATTATATCAAACACTTTCAAACATGAACTGTGTGATTCATTTTTCTCACCATGATTCAAAGACCCAACTGACAGTTTTAATTGGGTGGCACAATCTTTGTCCGAAGTGGTACAAACGGATAAGTTTATGGCGCTTGGGAGGGGATCATTTGATGAGGTTAACAGTTGAAGTTTGAGATTATGCTGCAAACTAGTTAAAGACTGATCTTCATCACATCCTGGAGATGTTAAATCTGTTTTTTTGTTGTTTCGACATTCTTGAATTCGAAGAAGGGGTATGCTGAAATCTGTGTTGATTGAGAAGGCTGGGCTCAAAGAAGTTTGCAATAGGTCATGAGCTGGTTTTGGTGCTTGCAATACAGGTTTAATTGCCCCGGGTTTGCATGTATCTTGGTGTTCAATGAAACTTTCAACTCTGAAGGAAGAAGATATATACATGAAAGAGAGATATTAGATTACATTAAACCAAAAAATTTTGGCGATTTAAGATGTAGTAGATACTTAAAATTAAGCTAGAAAAGAAGAAGATTCTTGTTAAGTCAATAAGACAATTATCAGTGAGAAGAAGTATTACTGTCAGGAGAACTCAAATTTTGGCTAAGCTTGTGAAGAACAAAAGCTAAAACTTTGACATGTATTCAAGAAGTCATCTTTATGCAGTATAAAACCCTGGTTTCTATGCATCAAAGTCTATAGACCTCAAGTTTTGGCTAAGCTTGTGAAGAACAAAAGTTATAACATTGATAAGTATTCAAGAAGTCATCTTTTTGCAGTACTAAAACCTGGTTTCTATGCATCAAAGTTACACACACACACACACACACACATATATATATATATATATGTATATAGACCTCAAATTTTGGCTAAGGTTGTGAAGAACTAAAGTTAAAACATAGATATGTATTGAAGAAGTCATCTTTGTATAGTACTAAAAACCTGGTTTCTATGCATCAAAGTTATATATATATATATATATATATATATATATATAGACCTCAAGTTTTGGCTAAGATTGTGAAGAGTACAAAAGTTAAAACATTAATATGTATTCAAGAAGTCATCAGTATGCAGAACTAAAACCAGCAGGTTTCTATGCATCAAAGTTACACACACACACACACACACACACACACACATATATATATATATACATATATGCAAATAAGAATTGACCTGGAGAAAACACGGCCGCAGTCGCAAGAATGGCCTCTAGTGCCACAGGTTTTGAGGTGAGCCTTGTAATCAGATTGAACAGCGTAACCTTTGGAGCACTTTTCACAAATCCATTGCTTATGATTGCTGTGTTTCCTTTTGAAATGCTTCTTTATGCCCACAAGATCACCTAATGCATGGCAGGGGTCATGGTGCAAGCAGGTTGGCTCAGGACACACATACACCCGCTTTCTGACTTCCGGTGCCTCCCTCTTCAACAGCTTCCACGGCAACTTGTGGCGGCGCCGGTGCATTTGAAGGTTCTGCTCTCTCTGAAACCCCTGGTTGCAAATTTCACAGACATAACGATCTGATTCCAGCAACGTATCAGGCGAGAGATACACAACTTCTGCATCAGGATCTACACGTACAGCCAGAATCAAAGGAGATCGAACTCAATTAAACAAAAATATATTGATGGGAAGAAATATATATAGGTTGGAAAAAAGAAAGATTGCAGTCTCACCTGGTGTTCCTGCAGGGCCTTCTTCTTTTCTTCTTAGTTAATCCATTTTCAAAGCAAGAAAAAGCTTCTGAAGACTGGCCTCCAAACATGGCCAAATATTGCGACATGGTTATCTTGCTGTTGTTGCGACCATTCTTTCCTTTCCTTTTAAGCGTATATTGTCTTGGGAAATGGAGAGAGAAAAGGGCCTTTACTACTGTCTCTTCGGAAAATTCTTCAATAGTGGTGAAATTGCCAGTATATTTCATTTCAAAGCACATGGGTAAATTACAGACTTCGGTGATGTTTTTAACAATTACACAAATTTTTTGAGATTTTTAAAATAATATTATTTTTTTATTGATAAATTATAAATCCCTCTTAATTTTTTATATTTTTTCTTAATATTTTGACCAATTTTTAAAAATATTTTTTAGAGATCTTTTTATTTTATATAAAAATTAAGTTAAGATAAATAACTTATATTTTTTATTTTTACTAAGAAGGATTTAATTAATATTTATTTAAAAATAAAAATAAAAAATTGTCAAAATGCAAAAAAAATAAAAAAGGGATATTTTTGTTATTTTGAAGAAAAAAAATTAAATTCGAGCTAATGTAAGTGTAGTTTGTCACTATATGTAAGAGAATCAATGTCATTTCAGAAATTTTAAAATTTTTTTTATAATTATAAAAAAATTCAAAAACGATTAGTGTAATTTATTTCAAAAAAATTAAACTTAATTATATTTTTTTTCCCCAAAACATAATGAATTAAGATTCACTATATAATGAATAATAGATCCTACTCTATTGTGTCTTAGAATGAAAAATACAGTTATGTATAGCATCACTCTTCAATGTAACCCTACATAAAGTTTGCTGAGAGAATAGAAGTATTTGCATTTCATTTGAAACAATGTTTTTACCACAAATGTAAATTCCACACATGATGAGTACCATAAATAGTGGATATTGGTGCGAGAGAAAAAGGAACATTTCCATTTCATTTGAAATGAAAAGACATCAAACTCCTTATTATTTAAATTATCATAAATTTTCTTTAAATTTAAGTAAAATAACTAATTTTATTTATTAATTTCAAAATATCCTTGACACATTAAAGATGAACAAAAATAAGTACAAAATAACCTACCACACGCTCAATAAATGAGCCAGGTGGTTATTTAACTTATTTTACCATTTATGTAAATGAATATGTACGGAAAATATTAAAGTGGTGGGTTTTGTACTTTGCCACGTCAGTTTATATTTTTTTGGAAAAAAAAATTGTATCCATCCTATTTTTTACCATCACCTTTGTAGATGTATTATGGTCCCGGTGACTTTTGGCATCGAGGGTAGTTAGGTTTATAAAACGAGTCGATTTATTTGAGTTTGATTTGTTATTGACTTGGTAATATATTTGTGTAAGATTCGTTTTCAAATTAACGAATCAAGTTTTAATATATTTTAAGACTGATTAATTTATTAAGTTCGACTTAAACTCGACTACTTAAGTTAAAAGTAATATAATATTATATAAAACGTTCAAAATCGATTCATAAAATTAATAAATTGAATTTGAATATAATTCGAAATTTGTTTATTTTAACGAGTCAAGTTCAAGCTTGGCTCGACTTGACTCGGCTTATTTATAGTCTTAAATTGATTTTAAAGGTCAGATGAAAAATCACCAGTATAATATTATATTCTACATATACATATCATGTAATGAAAACATTGAATAATTTTTTTTTATATGAATGTCACCTTTAGGTAAACCGGCCTTTACTCCACGGCAAAACTTTTTTTTTTAGGTGTTAATCTCCACTTTCCACACCATAATTCCACCAAATCCAAGACCCCTTTATTCTCCGCCAACTAAAAGTAATAGAAAAGAGAGAACAAATTACAAGAGTCAAGCTACAAAAAATCTGTTTTTACTGCAAACTTACTTTGTAGCTATGGTTTGAAATTCATTCTCCATTTTACATTTATAACTTTGACGACTTCTTTTATAGCAATGGCAGTATGGAATTAGTTTTCCCTTTTACATGTATAGGTGTAAGGTGCTGGTGGGTTGATTAAATTGGTAGAGGGGATGGAAAATGAAAAAGAATGAAACACAAGAGAGAAGAAAATTTTGTTTGAGTAGGAAGAGAAACAATGAGTTTTGTGTGATTTTGCACTGTACCCCTTTCATGGTTGAAAAAGGCTTCCTTTTAAGAGCAAAAATGTAAAAAGAGAGGAATCTCCCACTTCTAAGATAAAAGTAGATACAGATGAGAGGGTCTCTCTCTCTCTCTCTCTCTCTCTCTCTCTCTCTCTCTCTCTCTCTCTCTCTCTTTTCTTTTCTTTTTCCTTTTCCAATCTGCCGAAAGAAGGGGAAAAAAGCCTCTCTTTTCCCCCCTCTTTCCCTCCAGTGGTGGACTTGGGCAGGAGCCCCTAAACTTTTGAAAATCTATTTTTTTATCACTATTTTTTCAAGAATTAGAAATTGTCCCCCAAATTTTTTTAATATTTTCGCAAGACCCTGTTAAATTTAATCTATTGCCCCCCAAAGTGCATGATCAAAGTCCGTCATTGCTTCCCTCTGATCTTCAAATTAAACTTCTTAAGCTAAACTAACAAAAATAAATGTTGAAACCATCATAGGTTTCTTGTTCAATCACAAATTAATAATAGAAGGAATTCAATCCTTTCTAGAAAAGATCACTTGCACAGTTGTTAGAAGGGGCAAAAATTGCCCTAGTTTTGTGTATGAAATATATATATATATATATATATATATATATATATATTTGAAAAATATTATGCTTCTTAAATATTTATTATAAATCTTACATTTTAAATAATGTGACACAATAATATTAACAGTGTAATAAATTATATAATTAATGTATTATAATAAAATTTTATCATATCACTACCGCATTATTTGAATTTATCATCGTATGAGATATAAACTTTAACTTTTGAGATATCTAACGCTGCTCATTTTTCTTATTTTCTTGCCAGCTGAAAACCATGTGGTGAACAGAATAGTACTTCATGATGACGGCTCCTTGGAGCATTAAGGACCACAGTGCACTTAACCAATTCCTGGGGAATAAAATGATGTTTACTCTTCAGTCCTCACGGGGTTGCACATAATTTCCCAACTTTAATATAATATAATGAGCTCAGTCTGCAAAACATGTGTGTGTGAGAAGATATATATATATAGACATATATATATATATAGACACACACATAGAGAGAGAGAGAGAGAGATTTGTCTGGTTGTTAAGTTATTTTATTAATGTTACTAAGAACAAAGCTGGAGCAGATTTAACTTTGTTTGTTGTGTTGAAAGGACCTGAGGATGACGAGGTTGATTCTCCAGACACGCAGCATATCAAGGGAATGAATGTCTTTTGGGTAAGTCATCCCGTCAATGCACTATTTTTAGATTCCAAATCAATACTCTTAAACAACTCTCGCTCTCTCTCTCTCTCTCTCTAAATACATTGCCTGCAACTTGCCTGTCAAATGCAGCCAAGGACACCATGGAGAGCAGAGAACCCTGTCCTTTGCATAATAATGCTGTTTCACGAGCAATACTTGATATTTATGTATATATTTAATTATAGACGATGGCCCTTCTTGAATCCAAAGAAGATAAGGAAAGATGCTCCCAAGAATGTGGACCCTTAGTTCAAAATTTTACATTTTATACAAACTGCACAGTAAATAAATAACTACAGCTAGCAATTTTTGCCATTTTATTAAGAATAAGAATGATATTATTTTGAATATGCTGGCCAAAGCCCTCTAGATTTTAGTAGGAGGGTGTAAATACAAGAGCAGCATGCCCATTATTCTTCAGAAACCTTGAAAATGTATAGGATATATAAGATCAAAATGTTGCCATCCATTCTTGGATCTGCTTCAAACTCAGGATCTATGAAAAAGTACACATACATGTTGTAACTATGTCACTAACTACTAAAGCATGTTTTTAGAAAATTGATGTAGGACATATATGATACCTTCCAAAAACATGCATATATGTTTTAAAGTTATTGTAAGATTTTTTATTTTACACAGGATGTCTATATATGTATGCTTATGAAAGGTACCATATTTATGGCATCAGCAATACTTGCAACAAAAGGAAGGAATGCACTACTTACAGGCATGTCAATCTGTTCACTGTAGTTTATTGAAGTAAACTGCAGCCTAAAAAGTGTCATAACCTCGTCACTTCCTTTTACGAGGTCCAGAAATAAGACAGCGAGCAAATTTTGTAGTGTTCCATGTTCCAAACTACAATTCAAAGGGAGTTAGAATTTGCATGAAGGCTGAAGTCTGAAGAGATTCCATTTTCATAAATAGCAGTACAGTTCTACATCCTTAATTCAGTACACCAGTTCAGCACCCTAAACCTGTAACCTCATTCAATCACTACTTTCAAAATCAACCATAAAAATTTCACAAGCTAGCAATCCTAATTGAACTGATCCAACAGTTCTACAACAGTCAATGAAATTATTGAAGTAGGTAAATTATGAAAAATATAATACAAAACAAAAACCATTTAGTTTGCTGGAAAATAGTTTTAAGAAGAAGAACTACAGGAGATGCCAATTTTGAACCTCATTTTGATTCTCTTTTGACTGATCAATTTGTTAGTAAAACCACAAGATGCCAAATGTGCCTCAGCCAACATATTATCCCATTGCATTAGTTTTTCCCTCACCAAAAAGTCAAACATTTCACTCAAACTAGGCCGTCCAATGTTTTTTTTTTGGACTGACCTGGAACCGACTCCACCAATCGCATCCTCTAGTTGTGGCTAGACCGTAAACTAGGGCCCCCTTCCACAACTATTTCACACAAGCTCTCGCTTGTGAAGAGGATATCCCAAGGGAGCCCGTGGAATATTAAACTAGGAACCTCGCACTCTTTGAACACATATTACTTGCTGGCACCCCAACTGAGCTACCCCTTGGGGTAGGCAGTCCAATGTTATGAAATAGGTAAAGGATTGTGCAGGCCCACGGCCCACCTCATTGACAAGGTCCATGCTTACAGATACTTGAAATAGTTGCATAGAACAGTTTTTTGGGCCTTGGCTATATGTAGTTCAAAGTAAGCCACACCTCACCACATGCCAGATGACAATCACACTTCAACTTCTAAATGCATTAAATACGGGAAATGGACTGCAGGACCAATAATTTAAGTTTGCCTCTCTGTGGTTTACAATATGCCACACATATTTGCATGCCAAATGATATTCAACTTAAGCTAATAACAACTGTCTTCAGCTAGTCATAGTGTTTGACCTCTTAACGTGCCCAGCTAAGGCTCCACCTTGCAGCTTCTTCCCTGCAAAGGTGCCCGGTTAAATCCTCCACCTTCTAGCTCCATATCATGTAAGCTGAAATCAATTACAGTCAACCCTCTTCTAATTAATAGACAAGGGAGATAAAACATTTTTTAATTATTAAGTTTTCTTATACTTTTATTAATGCAGAAGTGTTTCTTACATATATATGACTTTAGATATAAAAGAAATACCTTATATAAAACTTTTCAACAATATTTCAATTTTTCATAAAATATATATATATATATATATGTATATATAATGTTCAACTTAAGTTATAAAAAAAACTCATAATATTCTTTTGAATTAAAGAAGTCGTATTTCTTGAGCTTGTTATGTTATAATATTTTTACTCTAATTATATAGAATTAATAAATATGATTACTAAGACATGTTATAAATGGGATATTTAAGTACATATATATATATAACTATTTTAACTCTCTTATAATTAATTTCATAAAGGATTTTTTTTAACAAGTACTAATTATCAGAGATTATTAACTTATTAAATATTAATTATAAGAATGTTGATTGTATTCAATCAACTCCAACAATAGTGGTGGCTTTTGTATTGGTGAATGCATACCTTGGGTTAAGTGCATCAACCACCTCATTCTCACCTGTCAATCACATCAAATTATAATTACAATTGCAGATTCATGCTTGCTATAAAACATTGATGGCATGTTGCCACCTCAATACCCTTGTAGATATCAGATCACTTCAGAATATATTGCAGACAATTGAACTCCACAATTGACAAGGCATCTTCTGTAAGGCTGCAACCCTTAAATGGAGGCATTTAACTTAACCCAGTTTCAATCTAGGCAATAGGTTTTCAGACCTGTTTCAGTACCACACTGGTGCAAGTGAGAAGAAAATCTCTCAGTGGCTAGCTTCCATAAGGATTTCTCCTTGACAAGGGTGTTAATTCCCAAAGTTCGACAAAGGGTATGCAATTGAAGAAACCCAACTTGGCACCAAATAATCCCTAACAATTCCTATAGGTTTAGTACATCTCCAATCATCTCCAGTGCCGAAGTTCACTCTCAACCTTGACACCACATCAAAGCATTAAGTGTTCTATTTTCAATTTAATTACATTTATTTAGTATGTTGTTGATATAGTTCTATTTATGTTTTACTAAGTTTTAGGACTTGGGAGTATTTTGGTAATTTCTAGACTTCTTAAACATAGACTATAGTTGTGGAATGGTGGCAGGGAGATGAAATAAGGGGAAATCCAAGTTTTGTGATGGCCTGTAAGTTGAAGCTTTTGAAGGCAGACTTGAAGAAGTGGAATGAGAAAGAGTTTGGCAGCATCCATACTAGAAAGGAAGGCATGTTGTAGAAAATTCAGCTGTTAGACAGAAAGGAGCAAAGTGATTCATTGACAAAGGAGGAAAGGATGCGAATGGAAGGCTAGACAGGGAGAATTGGGATGTGACTTAGTTAGACGAAGTCTTATGGAGATAGAAATCAAGAACACTATGGTTGAAGGAAGGTGACAGAAACACTAAGTTTTTTCATAGGGTGGCTAACTATGACGAGGAAGAACAACATTAGAATGGTCACAATAGGAGAGAGCACTTTACATGCTCCAAAGGAGGTTAAGGAAGGGATAACAAAGTTTTATCATGAATTGTATATGGAAGCTTATGAGTGGAGAGTGGACTAGGAGTTAGAGTTCAGTTCTATTTCCAGGGAGGAAACTGTTGCTTTAGAGAAGCTGTTAGAAGAGGAAATTGTTTTGGTTTTGAAGACGTGTGATGGGGATAAGGCACCGGGACCCAAAGGTTTTACTAGCTTTTATGAGTTATGCCCCTTTGAGAGGAGTCTCAATGCATCATTTCTAGCATTGATTCCCGAAAAGGACGAGGCAGAGAACATAAAGGATTATAGGCCGATTAGCCTAGCTGGTAGTCTATACAAGGTACTAGCAAAGGTCCTTTCCTTGAGACTAAGGGAGATATTGGGAAAAAAATCATCTCGTTAAGTCAAAATGCTTTTGTGGGGAGGAGGGTGGGGGGCAAATCCTTGATGCAGTTCTGATAGCTAATGAATGCATTAACTCGAGGAGGAAAAATAAAAAGTAAGGTTTGGTATGCATGTTGAATATTGAGAAAGTATATGATCATGCAAACTAGAATTTCCTCCTCTGCATGCTTGCTAAGATGGGATTTGGGAAGAGGAGGAGGAGATGGATCTAGTATTGTATTTCTACCGTTTCTTTCTCAGTCATGGTGAATGGTGCACCAACAAGGTTCTTTCGTTCTTCTAGGGGGTTGAGACAAGGGGATCCTTCGTCCCCTCTCCATTTTGTGATTGTAATGGAAGCCTTTAGTAGAATGGTAGATAGAGGTGTTGCTGGAGATATGCTAAGGGGTTTTGTGCTTGAGGATGTTGGGGAAGAAAGGTAGAGATTTCTCACCTTTTGTTTGTTGACAATACCATAATCTTTTGTGATGCTAATGTGACATAACTAAGATTCCTGAGATGTATTTTGACATCTTTTGAAGCAATCTTAGGATTGAGGATGAATCTACAAAAGAGCAAAATTATTCTGATATGACAAGTGGAGGGAGTGGGGGAGATGGTTGTAACAGTGGGGTATGCGGTAAGGAGTTTCACTACTATGTACCTTAGCCTTCCATTAGGTGCTCTAGTAAAATCAAAAGGGGTAATTGGATGTGGTGGTGGAGAGATTTCAACATAGATCGACAAGGTGGAAGCAACAATATCTCTTAAAAGGGAAAATGATCACTCTTATTAAGAATACCTCGAAGAATCTTTCCACATTCTCTATGTCACTGTTCCCGATGCCTATTTTAGTAAAAAAAAAAGTTAGATAAAATTCAACAAGGCTTTCTATGGGATGGCAAAGAGGAGGAGAAGAGAATGCACTTGGTAGGGTGGGACAAGGTAAAACTCCCTTTAGTTGAAGGAGGATTGAGATTGAAAAACTTAAAGTGTTTAACCAAGCACTTTTAGGTAAATAGATGTGGAGATTTGCTATGGAAGATCGGGCCTCATGGAAGGATGTGATTACTACCAAGTACGACTACAAGGAAGAGGGTTGGTTTTCTCATGATGTTACAGAGGCGTATGGTTGTGGGGTGTGGAAAGCTATTAGAAAAGGACAAGATATTTTCATTCAACATATTCGCTTTGATGTGGAGGAGGGGTCGCAACTGAAGTTTTGGATGGATAATTGGTTGGGAAATGAAACTTCGAAGGATAAGTTTCCTAACTTATTCAATATTTTCCTTGAATAGGGTGCCAATGGTAGCGGATTGTGTTGAGGTGGTTAGGGGGAAGAAGGCGTGGAGTCCACGAATTTCTTTGATTGGGAGTAAAGGGAAATTGAAAGGTTAATGGAGTTGTTGAGTATGGTGGAAGTAAGGGACAGGAGGGGGATGGGGTGCAATGGGCTATGAACAGTGATTGAGAGTTAAATATACAATCTTTTTATTGGAGTTTGGTGGATCATGGAGATTGATTTGGAAGTCTAGAGTGCCAATTAAAGTTTCCTTCTCTGTGTGGTCAGCAACATGGGAAGCTATCCTCATGGTGAATGATCTCAGGAGAAGAAGCTTCCTTATTCCGAATCATTGTTCTTTGTGCAAGGAGGAATCAATGGATAACCTTTTAGTCCATTGCAAGATGGCTAGAGATTCTTGGAATTTGGTTTTCTCTATTTTTTGTTGTTTGTGGGTTTTTCTAGACTCCATCAAAGAGTCCATTGCACAGGTTTCCTTTCTTCTTGATCAAGGAATTTCAGAAGGCTAGTAGGGCCCCTCCCAGCTTATGCCCCTAAGTTCCTGGCACATTGGTGTTTTTGCCTTGGATGTTGAAAGATACTTTGTTGAGAACTCTTTTTTTTTTTTTTTTGGATTACAGAAGAGTTCCTAATATATTTACATAGATTTACATTTTTTTGAGGATCTTAGGTTTTGATTTTTTTATAGCATGTCCCTTTATTTTGGAATTTGGATTTGCCCTTCTCAAGTGCCTTGTTTACAATATAATTACTTCCTACCGATAAAAAAAAAAGTTGTGGTTCGCGGGTCTCATTCTGAGTCAAATTATGTTGTTGAATTTTTATTTGTAGTCCTAGTTTAAAATAATTTTTTTGGACTTTTTTGGATTAGTTTTTATTTGTAGTCCCTTTAGCTTTTCTTTTCATAAATATAACTCTTACTCCTTTTCTTTTGGGGATAAGTAAGAATAATAATATTAAAAACAAGTGTCAGAGGACGTGATCCATGCACAGGAAGTATACATGAGCCTTTTATTAATCAAAATGTCTAATTTTCCTATTTTTAAGTTATAATCGTAGTTAGTAAAGGAATAGTCCACCAACCTATAAATATCCATAAGAGTTTTCTATTCAATGGAATGAGTTTTAGAGAATAGAGAATTGTTGGTGTGATACACTTTGCCTCTTTTATTTTATTTTTTTTTTTTGGGGGGCGGGGGGGTTGTTTACCACTAAACGGACCCTATCTAAGCTTCAAAACCTGAGACTACCGAGCTCTAATTTACCTGTCCCTAACCCATTTCCTTACTTGTCAACCTTTAGATTAACACTAAAAATTGCAAAATATATGCTATCCAAAGCTTCCAACACCCCTTTTCCTATGCTACCTGTCATCTTTAAAATCAAGCCAATCTCATCCCTTCCAAGTCCCAAAAGCCCACAACTTTTACTTTACTTTTAAACCCTAAATATAAAATTTTCCTACAACCAAAAGCCACCACAAAATCATCCATAGGCAACAAGTGCCGTCCTTCATCACAATCTCTACCAAAGGTCCTCTAATATGAATGACACTACTTGGTCATTGGAATTGATGCCTCAAGCATTTGTTGCAGTTTACATGTAAGATAAACCATCTTAGCCAACTTTATTTTATTTTGTGCCCAATTGGTACTACATCTACCTTCTCATGCTACCTTAATAAACATTCTATTTGTATTTGCATAAATGGCATGGGTCAATTCATCATAATATATGGTGTATGCATTATGTTTTATTTGGATATCTCAAACATTTCTTCTTTTTTTTCAAAAAATGGGTTATGTTACATTTAAACTACAAATAGAGATAAAAACAAAAACAAAAAATTAGTAATGCCTCTAGTGTAAAGTAGGAATTCTACATAATATTCTCCACATTATCATTAATTCAAAGAAAATTACAAAGTCCCAAAAGTCCAGTGTATACAGAAACCACATGTAAATTTTAGAAAGCAACACCACGATACTACAGATCAAACAAAATTTAAATCCTAAAATCATTCCTTCACAACATCAACCACATCTAATTCTAATATTCTCCACATTATCATTAATTCAAAGAAAATTACCACTTGCCAACAAGTGTATAAATTTTCCTTAGTGCTCAATACTCAAATGTTCTCTAGGAAGTATAGAAGTCACTATTTAAGTGACTCAACTCTTCAAAACATCTTTATAAACTTATCGACTTAAATGCCTTTTTTTACTAGTCTTATTGATTTAAATGCCTTTTTGAGCTTATTGACCCCTAGGGAGAATTTCGTCACCCTTATTACTCACTTTTTCGTGTTTGAGGCCCCCCAAAATCCTCATTTAATGTTAGGATATCATAATAAAAACTTTGAAATAGATTTCCCACAGGTTTTAAGGGATTACAAGCACAAGGACAAAACCGCTACCTTAGTGTTTATGTTCTCGGAGGACACTATCACTCCATGTTTTTTCTTTTAAAAAGTAAAGATAAATATATTAAAAAGACACTTGAGGGGGCGAACCCCTTTACAAAAAAGGAGGGGACTTACAAAAATCAATGTCCAATCTCTCCCAAAATATTCAAGGAAAATGTTATGTATCCCCAATTTATATCCCAAATTATATCTCCAATGTAATGTGTCAGGATATGATGGATTTAGATCACACAAGATGTGATTTCCAAAGTCACTATTTCCTAACAAATCACATTAGGGATACAATTGGTGATATAAATTGGGGATACCTAGCACTACTCAATATTCAAAATAGAATTTACAAATTTCAGAAGTTGCGATGTGCAAGAGAGGAGTTGATTTGGCTTTGTGCAACCATAGAGGAAGAGTCCAAGGGGAGGGTTCTTCAAAGGTTCTTCAAATCTTTACTGGGGCAACACACAATTTCTGAAGGTTTGGAGGAGATCGAATGTCGTCGGTGACTATGTTAAGGTGGAGGAAATTTCATGCAAGATCTAGCAGATTATTTTTATTAGGGAGGTGGATTGAAGCGGAGGTTGGCCGATGGTTGTAGAAGCATTTTGAAAGCTTAGTAAACTCTATCTAAAACCAGAGGAGCAAAAGGGGTGCTCATATAAGGAGGTGGCGAGAATTAGAGGTTGTCAGATTCTCCATTTTCATATTGAAAATGTTGAAAGAAAACATAAGGGATTGGGGGGACATAGAAGTGAAATTCGAATCATGCTTTGATCGAATGGAGTATTTAAGCAAATCTCTAGTGGGAAGAGTAATTGGGTGGGAAAAATCCTTAAAATAAGTATTCTTCTTGGGCTATCATGGCCAAAGGAGAGCAATAGATTGGTTAATTGTCTATCAGAGTGAGCACCCCAGCCAAATCCCTGTCATCCTCACTTGCATCTTCAACACAGTTCCTTCTCTGTCTTGACTCTTGCTCCTCAACTCTCATTATTTTCCATTGTTGAGTAAGAATCTAAACTCTTGTCATCTCTCTAATCCATCTCGGCCCCCTCTCAACACATCACAATGCCCTTTGTTTCTCCCATTGTGACAGTGATACTCATATCCCAGATCGGTTGGGCGAGAGTACTTCGATTGGTATATAAGACACCACAAACTTTACTACTACTAACTTCACTTAAGCATTTTGAGTCATGTAGTTAGACCATTTCTTCAAGTTATTATGGATAGCAGGCTTGGAGCGTTTTCAAATGTTATCAAAATCGACTCCCAAAGGGTAGAGGCCCTTAGAGTGTCCGCTTAATGGGCAACTGACCATGGCTTAAGTATTTAGGCCCCCTCTTCAAATTATTGGCTCAGCAAGCTTGGGGGCGCTACACCCCATCTATCAAATTTTTTACTTTATTTTTGAATCTTGCTCAACAATGCCTCCCGTCCTCCCCCCCATAAGTTTAAAATTCAAAATATCAACCTTATCCAATAAGATACGGTCTAAGTTGCGCCATGAATACCTCACCCAGAGTTCTTGCGCATCCCCCCTCTCATGCGCTTGAGGTGTGTGCAATTCCTTCCCTTTTTTTTGGTCCGGTACCGATACTAGTAAAGCATATGAAACTCTGCTAAAAACTACTCTTTGTCAAGAAACAAGGCCCGATTTTTGTCCAAAATGGACTTTCGAATCTCCACTTCCCTATCTTAGCCTTCACCAACGTTAAAGTTCCACTGATGGATGAATGGACTAACACTCTGGCTCACTGCAAGTCAGTCCTCTCTTTCATTGCATCATCGACAACCAGAAAACAAGTTGCGTCCAAAGCCTTGAAGACCTCTGAACTCCATAAAAATCCAAATTTCTCTAGGTTCCATATTTGATCTGAATCAAAAACCAGTTGCATCCCACCGCTCCAAGAAAACAAGTTCCCCATCAAGAGTTCATTATCTTTCCTCCAATTTTTTTTTTTTTAGATAGGTAAATCACACACGCACACAAGGAGATACCAACTAAGCTAGAGTTAGTAGGTAAACAAACACTCTTTCCTCCAATATTCTTGCAATCTTCTCCTTGTATCACATCGATATTGGTGGGGGGGGGGGGGGGGCAATGCCATGATATTTTATCATGTTTTGAGAAAGATAGGTAAAATTTTCATATAAATTAACCCATCTTTAGACACATATACATATAAATAGACATATTAGGGCTGTAAGGAAACAAAGTTACTAGAGCTTGGCTCAAAATTGGCTCATCAATAGAAGCTCACTTGTAAGATAAACAAGCCAAGCTCATTAATTTATTGAGATTGACTTGAACTCGGCTTAATAAGCTAAGAGCACTCTAGAACTAAATGAGAAGACAAGCTACTTGAACTCGGACTGAGATTGACTTAGGTAGAAGCTACCTGATGATTGTTTATTAGATAAACTAGCAAGCCAAACTAAACGAAAGAGCCTCTCGTTAGGTGGGAACAAACTTATAAGGCATTCCTTCAGCCACATCAAGAGACTTTGCCTCACCTCACGGCATTGAACGGTACCCCCACACCCGGTACCTTGGCAGAATCTCCTATACAAAGGAATCGCTGTAAAACTACACCCCTCCATTGCGAATATCAAACCTATTAGGTACAAACTACAAAAGCATCTTTTGTGAATTTTGTTCTCTGGCAACATGAGTAGCATATTGGCACTGAAACCAATTAGAAAATTAGGCCCCTCCAAACACCGAGTTCTCAGAGGCAAAAACAGACTGCACTTATCAAATAACCGCCTACTAAATTCAAATCTCAACATCAAAGCCCTAAATTCATAACCAAAACCTCGCTCATTCTAATATTATTAGTCCCCACAGAATAACATGTTAGCACTAGAGCTTCAAGTAAGTGCTTGAATCAAAAACAACATTGTCATCTAAATGGATCAAAACTCAACAAAAAAAGAAAAACTTGTTTAATAATCATGGTACACTATATGGCTGGATACAAAGTGAGTTAGATTCTTGTAAGGCAAATGATAGTTTCTATTAGATGACATGTTCAAAGATATTAAAGCTGCCATTTGAGATAATATGGAAATCAGCCCAAAATTCAATTCATTATGCATTCATCCTCTGTTTGGTTGCTGAGAATCCGGAAGAAAAAAATAATAATACAAAAATTGAAGACGACGTACTTCTTTGGTTCCAAAAGTAGAAACCAAAAAAAAAAATAGTCTTGTTGAATTATCCGGCTTGAAGAAGATGAGTTTTTTATTTGCTCAGTAACCATAATATTTTTATTTCTCCTCATTTTTCTCGGGAACCAAACAGAGCAATAAAACTACATTAAATAAGATCTAAGAGAAACAAAATAATGGAATACCTCCATTTCTTGTGTTCTTGACCATTCCTGAAAACCCTAATTCCAACTTCCAATCCATGAGCTCTAAAAGATACGAACTGCAGAGCAGATGCTAGGAAGGGAAAGCGTGCGAATTACAATTTGGACCCCACAAAATGGGCGGGAATGGATCGGATTTAACATGGATCAACCCATATCATATTGTGACAACGTTGATCAATTATTGACTATTTAATTATCCTGTCAGCTCTAAGGGCATCATGTTTCTCCAAATCATGTCAACACTTTAATCTTTAAAAGAAGTAGTATATGTAAGTGAGGTATTTTTGAATATTTTTGAATAGATTTGACACTGTGATATGTTAATATATTTTTTTAATAATATTTTATTACATATATTATGTTTCGTTAAAAAATATAGATCATATTATACTTGACAGGACATTATCAAATAGACATATTACCTACCGGACCATTCACAAATTTTCCTATGTAAGAAGCAAGTCATTTTTTCTTTTGACAAGTTGTTTTCACTTGTTTTCCCATTTTGGCTCGACAAATGATTATATTGGATTGTTTTATTCGCATCCAATATTACAGTTAAAGAGCCTCTTGGTAAAAATAAATGTTGTGTTTTCCTAAATTAGTCGAGCCATGTTAACACTTTACCTTCAACAGAATCATGTGTAAAAGATAAAATCACTTTTCCTTTTGACGAGTTGTTGTCACTCATTTTTCCTGATGAGTCTCAGTGGTTCCATTAATGACGTTATTGTATTATTTTAATCACATTTAACTATATGTTTTATACTTTCAAAACAAAACTTAATAATGTTAAAAAATTATATTAACATTTAACAACTTGTTTAGATAGAGAAAAATAGAGAGAAAATGAAAAAATTAAGACGAAGAGATAGTAAAAAATTTTTTTTACAAATTTTTAACGGAGATAAAAGAAAATAATAAGAGAAAAAGTTTGAGGGTTTTAACTCACTTCTTCAATCTCTCTAAAATTAGAGAAATTTTGTAAGGAAAGAAAGTACTTAAATGATTATTTTGAAATACAAAAAATACTCATAAATAAAATTATTAAAAATTCTGAACATAAATATATATATATATATATAAAATTATCAAATAATTTTTTATACTTTCATTTATTTTCTCCCTCACTAAGAAATGGTGACATTTTTTAATTTTATTTCCTCAACTATCAAACCGATCAAGCCGGTATGGCCTGACGCAATTCAGGTGAGTCCATTCGTGTTACTGTGTAGTGCTAGCCCGTGTCACCGTTCGTGTCGTGCTCGTATCTATTGAAAAAATCTTAGGTCCAACAGGGTCCATAGTTAAAACTTTTTAAGTTAATATTTTCAATAACATCCATTTTCAAATTTAAAGTAATAAAAATAATTAACAATAACAATTAGATCTTAAAATTTATTATTAATAATTGTCACGCCCCGAATTCCAGTGAACCCGAGGTGCGAGTAACGAGACAAAGAAAAATAAGAATAATAAAGAAATAAAGACGATTAAGTATAATTACATACATTCCGTACACTATTCTGATACATACACAAGGTCTGGTCCATTTGTTCACAACATACAAAATAAGATACAATCTCTAGCTTATGCCCTTATACAATATCAAAAGCGCCCCTTGGGCCTAACATAGTCCCTAATCAGATCATCTCCACGTCTCGTACAGCTGGGACATCATCTGAAATGTTTGCCCCTACTAAAGGGGTCAGCTCAACATGCTGGTACAATATAATGCTAATGCAAGAAACAAAATTAAGGTCGTGGCATGTGCAAGTGTACAGTTATTTCTATATGGCATTCGATGTCATGATGGCAGTATATGAACAGTATACAGTATATGAGCAGTATGCGTGACACACCCATGCAACTCTATGCCACCCTTGTCTCATGATACGGCCCTTCCCCGCTGGCATGAGTACCGCCGACTATGTCTCGCTTCACGGTCCGGAATCCAGTCAGGCTTGCAAGTACCTAATGGCCGATTTTGGGTTTTTCACCACAGGATCTGCACCCTCATAATGCAAAGCACCAAGTGCTTAACTCACACCATGTCCAAGGAATCACACTATGCCAATATGCTCTGATTTCATCATGTCATAATGTAATCTCAATGATGCATCTCATTCATATATAAAGCATGCTTTCAAGTACATATTTCATAATGTCAACAGTTCTCAAGGCATATAATCCACACACTACTCTAACACATGCGATATACACATAATCATCATCCACATCATCACCCAACTTTAGCAAGATAGCAGTGAAGCACATAAGCATGTGAACAATCAAGCAAACATGTGAACAATCAAGGCAGCAGAACAAGTATTCCTAATCTCAATTCTATTTCTTACTTAGCACAATATATCGTACCTGATAATCGACCTCAACCCGGGAAAGTGTACTCGTAGTATGGTAGGATCACTGTGAAAATATCGGAGATCAGATCACCTTCTCCTTCCCCTTTCGTGTTCCTATAATCATAACATGTGACTCAGTTCATTTGTTTCCTGAATGATGCTATTCAACAAATTTTATGTCTTTATTTCATAAGTTTCTATTTTGCTAAATTAGACTCCACTATTGAGTCCGAGACGTCGAAGAAACTAAGTTTAGGTTTTCGTAGAACTCAATTCGGACATCTGGGTTCAAAAGGGCAAAACAGTCATTTTGCACTTTTCACGGGTCCTTACATTTCGAGACCTATTTTCACAAATCGGACTCCACGGTTGAGTCCGGAATGCTCGAGATAATAAAGTTTCACTATTCGTTTACTAAATTTGGAAGTTCGTGTGACTGTGTTTCAATTCAGGGGCATTTTGGTAATTTTAAAGGTTACCACGGGTCTTTTATTTTTCGGGACCCCGTCTCGTAAAATAGGACCTCACCATTGACCTCAGAATGACCGAGATAGTCAAAATATATTAATGACTTGTCCCATTTAGGACTCCAGGTTATTTTAGAGTATTCAAATAATTAAATTAATTTATCAATTAATTCATTAATTTAATTATTAGTTTATTAATATTTAAATCTGGTGGGTCTAATTGTAATTTCTTCAAAGTTTAGGGGTTAAAGTGTAATTCCCTGAAAGTTCAGGGTCAGTTTGTAATTTTTAAAAGTCTAGAGGCAATTCTGTAATTTTAGAAACCCTTATCCCATATTTGGATAACCAAACAGGGGTTAACCTAAAATAGGGATAAGATATCCCTGTTCCTATTTTATCCCAATTTGCAATTTCTTAAGTTCATAACCAAACAACCCCTTTCAACTTTTAATTTAAAACATATGAGTGACACGTGGCAGGGGCGGTTCACCCCCGCCCGAACCGGACCCGAAACCCGACCCGAACAGTGCCTTTCTTCTCCGTTTTTCCGGCGAACCTCCGGTAGGGTTCCGGCGCCTTCTCCGGTGTCTGCGACTGGTCTCCGGCGAGATTTTCAGTTTTTAAAAATGTGATTCTCTCCGTTTTCTCCCAAGGATTCCATATCTAGGGTCGGTTTTGGATTCAACCCATTGAATTTTCACGAAATAGAGGGTCAAACCCTCGGTCAAAACTCCGGCCGACTCTATTCTTCCATTTTCGTGACAGTTCGGTTCTGGTTTAACCCCCATTTTCATGCTAAAGTGTTTCTGCACTCAAGGAGACTATTTTCCCAACAACTAAGCAAGGTTTTGTACATAAAATGACAACACCCAACTTTTATACCCATGACCTGCAACTCCCTATTTCTCCCTCATCTTTCAACCATTTTAAGTGATTTTTTTTGCAAAATAATCCTTACAACATGCTCTTTAAGACTCTATGCATCAAATAAATTATCATGCCTTAAAAAAAATAAAACAGAACTGGGTCACTCAACTCTTTTCTGAGTTTTTCTCTCTCTAGACGTGCACCACTTTCACCCTCTGGTTCCAAGCTCGTTTCAAGCTTCAAGCTCCCCTT
Source organism: Nyssa sinensis (assembly GCA_008638375.1). NCBI lineage: Eukaryota > Viridiplantae > Streptophyta > Magnoliopsida > Cornales > Nyssaceae > Nyssa > Nyssa sinensis. Next base: position 55,179,946 of record CM018032.1, read on the forward strand.
CTTCTTTCCAGAACTCTCTTTTTCCCTTTCTCTCCTCCCAACCGAGACCAACTTATACACTCAAACATCAAGTCCCACACGTCTCCCACCACCAGCCACTTTTCTTGACCTCCTCCCCTCCGTTCAGCCTCCTTTGTTCTTCCCCTAATGCAGCTTTGCATTACATGCAAAGCTGCCCTATATGTATGCCTATACATATATTCCACTCATTACACACACTAGAAACACACACACAGCCGACACCTCACACACACTAGTTCGGTTACAACCACACACACATACCCGTCCAATTACACACACACAGTGCACTGCTATACATCAATTTACACATCTATACACACATGCATGCACATATATTATTCTACACATACCTACACATACATACTATGCACATATATAATCCTAATGCATCAAAATTAATAATAATAATAATAATAAAAATTTTAATAACCAAGGAAAATTCATATTTATAAAAAAAAAAATTTTTTCCGGGTTATTACAATAATAATACTAATAGTTACAATTAATAATAATAATAGCAACAATTATTATTAATATTTTAATACTAACAAACTTAATGTTGAAATATTAAATTGAATGTGATTAGACTTCCTTTAATATACAAACTTACAATTATAGTAGATTGATCACACTTCAAAGTTCAATCTCTAACACAATTACAAAAATAATAATAATATTTATAAAGAGAGTTTGTATAAATATAAAAATGAGCTAATATTAATAAAAGAGTTTGTAGAAATAATTATAAAATAAAGAGAATGTGAGTGAATTGGTGGAAAAAAATAAAATGAAGTATTTATCGAAAACTTTAGTAAATGAAATTTCAATTATATCCTTAGAACTAACCATTATATGGTTGTTGGGATGATAAAATGGTCAATTACATTAAATTTTTAAATATGTCTTTAAAATTAGTCATTAACATACTTGGTTGAATGGTAAAAGTGATAATTTTAATAATTTTTTTTAAAAATGTCTATAAAATTAGTTATTAATATGATTTAAAATAAACCGTGTTAACCGTACTGTCACACTGTACTTGTGTGCTATATTTTTAGACTTGTTATGACGTGTCTGGGTCACCTGCCTAGAATGTCAAGCCCGACATGTCTTGCTTCCTCATTGCACCATACGTGTCTGATTAGGCATGCCGTGTCGTGCCGTATACTGCATTGCAGAGTCACTCGAATTACACCTCTGCTCCGAATACTCATCGGATTGGGTTGCATCGGGCTTGACATATTATGGACAGCCCATTTGAATACAATAGCAGGCCTTGATCCATTTCTATGGACTTTTCTGGAGATTACTGGACTTTTCTCTGCTCAGCAGTACATCTTCTATGTCCACCGATTCTCGAGCAATCTTGCTCTGCATTCGCGCAAACGAGTCCCCGCCGCCGATTATCTGTCTGACGAAGCGAGAAGTATACAATGTTCGGTGTGGTGTTTCCGAACCGGAGCTTCCCAATGGACATATCTAATTTCGCGCAAATCGACACCTTTCACTGGGTCCTCGACATGAACACTTTCGTCGGTAAGCTTCCAACACTCTCTCTCTAAATCCACTTTTAACCACTGCACCGCCGGCAGTAGTTAACCTGATTCCCTAACGAGCACTTACTGCTTACCTTTATTGTGCCCAGGGGAGGCGTACGATTCAGTCAGGGACATCTGCATATTTCTCCTAAATGGCTTCTCTCTTCCACCGGACAAAGCCCTAGCAGTCTACATCCAGTCCCCTGGTTCGCCGTTCCTCTTCTGCGGCGCAGTCACCTTGGCCCGGCCGTCGGCGGTGCTGTCGCTGCCGTGGCCCGAGCCAGGGGGCCAAATGCAGCTGACGGCCGCTGATACTGCCCCGCTCTCCGCCAAGATTGGTGTCTCTGTGGAGGACCTCGCTACCCTCCCCTCCCTAGACGTCACCGCCGAGAAGCGGATCGAGCACCTGGCTATGAAGGTTGGAGAGAATTTATTCAATTTCATGCAGTCGTTTTGTGGTGTTGATGGTAGCAAGCTTGTTGTGCCAATGGATATACTGCATAGATGGTTCAAGAAATTCCAAGAGCGGGCCAAGCGCGATCCCGAGTATCTGAAAGGTTTTGCTTTGTAGCTGTAAAGGTATACATTTGGAGCTAAATATTTGTCAACAAAAACATTATAATTTAGTGGGCTTTGTGCAAGTAACTATGTTTGCCTTCAATGGGAAAGGAAGAGATTCAAGAGAATGTCTTTGTTCTTCATTGTTTTGATGCATTTGTTTTTGTTTGGGTGATTGATCGTTGTTCACGCAATTAGGTTTTCTTAATATAATTATTTGTTTTGATGAATTTATTAGTAATTCTACTAGTCTTATGTTTAAGATTTATGATTAGTAGGAGCACTGGAGCAGTACTCTTCTTGTCAAAAAATGTGTGTCCATGTGGCATCTGTGTCCACTCTTTTTCCATAGTTTTCGCACTTGGAATAATTCACCTCATTTACTTCAAATTTATGCAGAGAAGAAGCAAACTTCCTTGTGAAGAAAAGCTCTATTGAAAATTTTAAATAACTACTTCCCTCACTGTAATATTGTATCTGGCTTCCACGAATACGAAGCCCATAGAAATATCAATTTAGATATTCAATCTAGTGAATCTTAGACACACACAAAGTTACTTTCATCTTTCTCAAAATTTTGGAATTGCTGTTTTTGACACATGCATACTATGCCTGCATCTTCCACAAATACACAAGCGCATAGACATATCAATTTAGATATTCAATATAGTGAATATTGGGTATAAATCTACCCTAGAGCTGATCTTTTAACTTTGTGCTATTTATAGGGCATTGTTTATGTAGTTGGTACCAAGCCTTCAGAAAGGAATGTTGGATTAGACTGACAACCAGTAGAAATCATTGTCACAAATCAAGAAACGAAAATTTTTCTTCTCATTATTATTTTACTTTTGTTTTTGTTTTCGATCTTATGGTCAGATGTTTTGTTGCTGTTGTTAAAGTTCCATAAATAAAGCTAGCATGAGTTTTGAACATAAAATTATGTGTATTATTTATTAAACATGTGAACTAATATTATGTTGTCTCATTTAGTAAAGGTATGGTCTTAGATGCAAGATCCACATCTTGGAACAGGACCAGTGGCGGATCTAGAGATTATAGTTAGGGGGCGAAAATATAGATATCAAAATTTAGATGGGCATTCATGAATATATTAAAAAAAATTTGGAAGGGCTAAGTCCTAAATTTTGTAAAAAATTCTTAACAAAACGAGGGGTAAAAAATACAATTTACAAACTTTAGTCCCCCCCCCTCCCTCTGCCACTGAACAGAACTAGCATATAGTATATGTTGTAACAATGTACATTATTGATTCAATTCATTGATTTCGTAAATTTTGTGATGAAGTTGTAAACATTGATCTTTGTTTGTTTTCTTGAGCCATGGTAGTGATGCTAAATTACTTGTTTAATCCACTCCAGGGTGTTCCAGAACTAATTCCTTTGCAAGTTTGAAGAGCCCTTTTTTCAATTCTTGTTGAGTTTTCATGATTTGAATAATTACAAAGTAACTCTTCTTATCTATACTAATCAAATTTTGTCTGTGTGTTACCATGAATTTGTGATAAGAGAGCTTATCCTACCATGAATTTCCTAGCATGCCAAATGTTTTGTATATGGATTGGTAATTTAATACATCATAAAGCAAGACGCACAAGATTAAAAAGGGAAAAAAAATTACCACACCATGAACTAGCCACTGACTTTTTTTTATGAACCTAGTTTAAATGGAGTTTTAACTTGTAGTAGATCTTTCACTTCCAATCTTGCAACTTCTTTTAGAGAGTCCAAAAGCGTAGAAGTCAGAACAGGAATTCTGACTTCGGTTTTGTAACCGTATTCTGATCAATTGTGGTGGATAATGAAGGTTGTTTAATGGGTAGCATTCCCAAAACAGTAGATATTTTAGGTTGTGCAAATCAGATATTTTGCTGGCAGATGTCTCATTTAACTTTTCATTCAGTTGACTCACAGCATACACTTGTGTACGATGTAAAGTCGGACAGTTATGATGTAGGGCTTGTAATCCTTATTATTTTGCAAATTTTTTTTTGTTGAAAGTAACTGATTATTTTGCATTTTGAATGAGGAAGAGGTAGAAATTAGTCATTAAATGCGTTGATACATATGCATTTGTTTTTGTTATTGTTATTGTGTATTTGTATTTGTTTGGTTGAGTGAGTTTCTAAGAAATTGTTTTTGCCGTCTTGCTTCCTAGTTAGGGTGTTCATCTTTGAAATTTATTTTTCAATTATCCTCGTATACTTGTCAAAGATGGTTTGATTGTGTGCAATGAAAACCAATGAATGCACAAGTATAAAGTACTTACCTAACTCAAATTGAACTTATGACAAGGAGAATATGAAACTCAAAAGGGTTAGACAGTATTGAATGGAGTAAAAAAGGATATATGTAGCCACTAGCCAACTTAAGAGGGCGAGATTCAAGGCTCCATTGAGTCGAGTTTTTCTTCGGTTACCATTTTATGTTTTTGTATGTTTGGTTTCCTTGAAAGAAGAAAGTGTTGGGTTTCACTTGAAATTGTTTGAAAACAAAGTTTGCTGAAGAATGCAATCTGGTATATTTTTGACACATGCTCCAGCCTAGAACAGGTCTTAAGTAATCCTGCTTGTTTGGTTGTCAGTTCTCTCTTGTTTGAGGATTGGGATAGGTCAAAAGCCGGAACAGAAACATTGTCTAAAAGTTATGAAATATGAATCTCAAAATTTTCATTGTGTTGGAATGTTTGGACATAAATGGAGAGGATTTGAAATGCATGCATTTATGAATACAACTAATTTAAAGATTAGATGGTCTTTAAATGTACAACAAAGATCAATAATCACTTCTTTTTTTTGAAGTAATTGTATTGTCTGACAGGAGGGCACTACGGGGCAATAAAAAATAATCTAAAGTTGGTTTTCTCTTGGTTCTTCTTGTGAGGTATTTCTCGTTCCTTGCATTACATGCCTCATAATGTCCCATTTCGTCTAATGTAATTATATTCTGTTTAAAGAAAAAGGTAAAATGCAATGGTATTGTCTCATTGCTTAGTTATCTCCCAGCCAAGTTTCTCTTGGATTCTCTCACATAAAAGAGCTTTACTAGCTGCATTTTTTTAGGTTCATCATCTAGCTAAATTGGAGGCAGACTTGTGAAGCATGGGGTCTTCATGTAGGATAGCTTTAGGGGAGCATCATGTTAATTGATTGTTATGGATTGATTGTCTTGGCTTGTTTGTTGGTGGTAAATACCCCCTCCCCTTCTCTTCCCCTCCTCTTTTTACATTTTTGGTTATTTACTCTTTGTTTCTTGTTGGAAGTTTTTCTCATTTTTCAAATTGATTTTCCTTATACCTTCCATTTCATCTGATAAATTTCCTTTTGTTAAGATAGGAGTGCAAAATATAGTGGCATTATTTACTTATCGAACACACACACACATATATATATGTGTGTGTGTGTGTGTGTGTAGTTGTATTATTTTGTTGCTTCACTATTTCCTAGGCCAAGGCTGTAAAAGTGCTGCTCCAATTGGTCAGAGGGCTTCCTCCTCTCATTATTCTTCATTACCATGTTTTACTTGTAGTTTTTCATTTAAGAATTTCTGTTAGCTCTTTTCCCAAGTTTTCACATGTGCTGCCTATTGATGTGGATTTTGTTGTGATGAAACATGTTTAACTTGAAGTATGCCATGTGATTATTCTGATTACAGATTGTCTCTACCCTCTTCATAAGTTTGTGTGTTCCCTTTGGGCTGTTTTGGAGGGAGTTGAAATTTCAACCTGATTGTTTAGGCTTCTTGTATAATCTATGACAGAGTAGATCTTTCCTGGAGCAGGTTCTAGTCATGGCTGAACTTGGGATCTTTCGAATCCTTTGCACAATACTTCTATTGCTTCAGTTTCTGCTTGGAATCCTGTTTTACAGGTTAGATCTCCTTAATTTGGGACGGCTTAGCATTGAATGAGGTACCAGTTGTAGTGTGTGCGTACACACATAATTCGTATTCTGGTGATGCTTGTGTGAGTAAAGCTACTTTGGAATTTTTTTTACTGCCAGCTTTCCTGATTTATGAGGAGTGTGTGTTTGTTTGCTCAACATTGCTAGAAAGTGAAAATAACCAAACAACCAGTCATCTACTAGATTATACTCATGAACATTAATAGCACTGATGTTAAAGGCTATATCAGATGTGGCTAGCATTCCTTTTCAATATGGCCATTTCAATGTTCTGATCTATTACACTTTCTGATCAGGAAAAAATAATAATAATAATAATGTTCTGATCTAGGATAAGAATGCCCTGTTCAAAAAGCAGGGACTTTCTAGGAACTGCATGGAAAAACATCATTGATTTGTGTCGTTGGTACAAGAGATTCGGGGTGTATTTTACCATCCTGTATATTATTATTATTATTATCTGAATTAGATGTTAGATGTTTATGAGATGAAATTTGATTACACACTGTCTGATCTGATGGTTGAACTCAGAAAGAGCAGTGTCTTCTATAAGAGGCAGAGTCAATATGGTTTTGATTTTGTTCTCCTCCTGATCTCCTGTAAGCTTTCCTCATTTCTTTTAGACAAGCTTTAGGAATGTGTTGTGAAAACCTCAGTATATCATTTTTCTAGTCTGCCTTCTGTAGACAGTGTGTCAAGGATCAATAGCAAGCAGTTGTGGACTGACCTTGATGGATTAGCGAGATTGTTGCACTTGATTAATAGCGCAAGACAATTAGTCTGTAAGATATGATTAACTACCCGACTCCCTATTCCTTATGTCGAGTATATTAGGACACCAATCCTAAGCAAGCTTTTAACCTGATTTGGAAGTCTTTGTTTTTTGCTTGCAGTTATTTGTACTCACGGGTATATGTGTGGTTATATACATCTGAAGGGGAGTGTGCAACCATAATGGAGGAACAATCGTTCAGGAATATTAAGTAACATAAAGAGTAGTTGTTTATTATACAAGAGAGAGAAGCTAAACTCAGAGGATGCAACCATATTAGTATGATTAGTTTCCTGCTATTTCAGTCATTAGAAGTAATTTCTGTACTTCAAATTATTTGAATTCCGAGAAATTTTTTGAGAGTGAAAGATATCCCATCCAAGAAAAAGATGAGGTCTTATTTGAGTCGTGCGGGTGTTCATTCTTCACACAGTTGGCGTGGATTTGATTTTCACAGCATCAAGAACATTTGATCTGTTTTTCAAGATAATAGGAATTGGTCAAGAATTTGAGATTGAAAATGGTGAGGAAGGTTTAAAAGTTCGAGGGTAAAGATAACAAAAAGATGGGTGAAAAAGGTTTTTTTGTTTTCTTTTTTTCTCGTTTTTCGGGTCGGATCTGGGTTAGGAAATGGATGATGAAATATGAACCCTGCTAATTCGGTACGTAGAATGATATATTATTTGATTGATTTTGTGTAGATTAGGGACAGATTTAGCTTCTGACATTATTTGATAAAAATGATCACTGTGGCCCTTAAGCATGGTCAAAACTTGAATTAGAGAATTTTAATAAAGGGTAAGTCAGAACATAAATATTCTTAAAAGTATGAGGAAGGGCTAGAAGGTGAATATGGAAAGTCTGAACTGGGTCAAAATGAGAAGATGGAAATTTCGAAGTGGATTGATATTAGTGCTACCTATTCTGAAGCAGAGGTTATAATTAAATAGTGATTAAGAAAATTAATACATCTTCAAGAAATGCAACCATAAATACTCATCTTCAAACTTGTCTCTGTCTTCAATTTTCGATATTGCATTGATATTTACATAGTAACAAATTACAGGGTTTAGGTCAAGGTATCCAGTGAATATATAAAATATGTATCTTCAAGAAATTTACCAGTTTTACTTTAAGGCATCTAACCCATATAGAATCTAAGCAGTATATACATAAATTATAATATATATGCATATATATATATATATATATATTGTGGGTTCTTGCAGCCTACATGTTAACAATCTCAGTATCACCTTCATTGAATTTATTCAAATAACAATCATAAATATATAATATGATGTCTATATAACATTACACACCATATTATACAAATTTATTTTTAACTTGCACAACAGCAGAAAGGTAAGCAAAATCAATCAGTGGTCCTTTTAGTCATGCTTTCCAATCGTGCCATCACATTCTCTTTGAGTTGCTTTAATGCTTCTGCATATGCCTGCACCTCTTCAATGGACTCCCACTTCTTATATTCATCGCTTGCCCACCATTCTTCACCACCCAGCTTCTCTTTTAGCTCACCCATCTCAGTCTTCATCTCACGTTCCAGTGCCCTCAGCTCACGGTGGAGGGGACGCAACGAGTCTTTGATGCGGTCATCATCTGAAGCGACCGGAGACAAATGAGTGAGAAAGGGATCGATGACTGCATCCGCCGATGGGTGTCCGAAGCTGAAAACTTTTGGGTTGTCGCTTGGAGATGACACCAAAATGGCAATCTGAGCACCATTAAGCATGCACAATTCTGCTGCCTCGTTGAAGAGGCCGATTCGTCGCTTGGAGAAGGTCTCATGTCTCTTGCTTTGGTCCTCTTGCTTCTTTATCGCAATCTTTTTTCGACCCATCTCTTAAAATGGTGCTCAAAGCAATCAATCAATACCTGCAATACAAAAAGAAGATTTAAATCTTTACCTCTACTTGAATTTCTGTAAAACCCTAAAAATTTTGAGGGAGAAGAAAAAATGGGAGATGGAAACTTACTACAGCCTATTGTGGCTTTGGTTGGGGCCAAAGCTGAGTTAAATATATTTCTGAGTTTCTATATTAATGAGATCCTTGTTCTATTTGGTTCTTGAATTATGCATGGTCCTTTTGGTAAGGATTGTTAAATTACGGTTTGGTGTTGACATTTACTTTATATGTGGTTGCCATACTTGTTTGGTTTGCTACTCGAATTGAGTAATCAGTGTTGTTCCAACCCAAGAGAGTTATTAGAGGTACTATTTTCAAAATTTGAAGCAAGTTCTAATAGTTTGTCAAATGTTCTTATTTGTCATTTTTTTTCTTCGCAAATTTGAAATTTTTTTTATTAGGCTGTCATAATTTGAATGACACATATTTTTTTTAATTTAACGGATTAAATTTAACCAAAACTATTTCTTGAAATAGAAATGACAAAAAAATTTTTTTTTTTTGATACCACAACATTGTTAAAATTTGATTTTAACAAATAACAAGGCATGTTTGGATGGGTGGTAGCATTTTCGAAATAGGGCATTTCGGAGTCCAAATTGTTTTTTTTTTTTTATATATATTTGATGAATGTTTGTTTCAATGTCTTTGAAACTTCCATTTGGGTGTTTTCTAGTCCAAATACTCGTTTTAGAAAAATGTCAGTGAAAAGTTTTTTTTAAACTCTCTTTTTCGGAAAAGTGTTAGTGAAGCAGTGGGATTGACACTTTCAAAATTAGTCTTTGGTCACTTATGAACCTGAGAGGGTGAGAGTAGTTGGATTATCAAAAAATAGAAGAAGTCAGGGAAGAGTTTTTTACAAACTCCCTTTTTTTGTAAATATTTATTTTTTTTATCTATATAACATATTCAACACTTTTAATAATTCATTCAAACATTATATCATCATTTAAGCACAGTTTTAAATATATTCATCAAAATACTTAAAATCATGAATTTAGTAATCCAAAAAAAAAAACTTAAAAGGGATGATTGAAAAAAATATATGGAAACTTGGTAAGGTTTCCTACTTTTTTGAATGACTCAATTTAATATTATGGATTACTGTGTTAACTTAAAATATAGCGGAAATTCTAAGAGAAATTATTTAATTTAAGTAACGTTCAAACAGACACTTAATGGCACCCATGATAACAAAAATGAATAATTTTTTAGAAAAAATACTAAAAAATACTTAAAATATATATTTAAATTCAAAAATTCATGATTAATTTTTTTAATCTAAAAGATTCAAATTAAAAAATTTTATTACAAAAAAAGTCAAACGATAAACATTCATATTAATACCGTTAAATTTTTTTATTGATTAGATTAAAATAACTTTCAAAATATATTTTAAAAATACTAAATAATTCATTTCTTCAATCTAAAAAAAATTCATAATATTTTTTTATTTATCTAGAAGGCTTAAAAAATAAATTTTCACTTCATGAAATGTTATGAATTTTTTTTTTGGATTGAAGAATTTATTTTATATACTTTTTAGTATTTATTTTCTAAAATATATTTTGAAAGTTATTTTAATCTTATCAGTAATATTTTTTAACGGTGTTAAAATAAAAGTTTACCATTAGACTTTTTTGTAATAAAAGTTTTTTATTTGGGTCTTTTAGATATGAAAAATTAATCTTGAACTTTTTGGATTGAAAATTTTATTTTAGGGACTTTTTAGTATTTTTTTATAAAAAATACTAAAAAATTTATAAAATAAAATTTTCAATCCAAAAAATTCATGATACATTTTTTCTATCTAACTAGTTTAAAATAGAAAATTTTAATACAAAAAGGTAAAATTGTTAACTTCCATCTTAACATTGTTAAAAAATATTATTGATTATCCTAAAATGACCTTCAAGTTACATTTTAGAAAAAAATACTAAAAAATATATAAAATAAAATTTTCATTCCTAAAAAGCAAACATTTTATAAAATAAAAATTTATTTTTTAGGCATTTTAGATAAATAAAAAATGTTATATATTTTTTTTTTTGATTGAGAAATTTATTGTATCTATTATTTAGTATTTTTTCAAATGTATCTTGAAGATTATTTTGGTCTAATCAATAATATTTTTTAACAGTGTTAAGATAAAAGTTAATAATTGAATTTTTTTATATTAAAAGTTTCTTTTTTAGATCTTTTAAATGGAAAAAATATATCACGAATTTTTTGGATTTAAAAAAATATTTTAAAGAGTTTTTAATAATTTTTTCTAATTTTTTTGCTTTTAAAAGATAAATTCTCAAAATCAATACCTATTGAATCTTGAATTTTTGATGGCAAATGATCATAGATAACACCTAATATAGGTACACAATAGGATTTAGTTTCTCTCCGGTTGATGAACTGAACTGAGATCTTCAATGCATTAAATTATTAACAACTCGTCATCTACTATCTAAAAAAGAAAAAAAAGAAGATCAAATCAAACTAACACATTACCATAATTTAAATAACTTTTAAGAAAAAATACTAAATTTTTTTTCAATTTAAAAACTCATGATGATTTTTCTCTTTCTAGAAGATTCAAAAAAGAAAATTATAATACAAAAAAAATTAATTGTTAACTTTTATTATAACATCGTTAAAAAATATTACTAATTAGACTAAAATAATCTTTAAGATACATTTTAGAAAAAAATACTAAATAATTCATAAAAAAAGTCTTTAATAAAAAAAATAGCATTTTTTATTTGTCCTGTTGAATTAAAAAAAAAATTTATTTCATAAAATGATATTATTCTTTAGATTGATATATATATATATACACACACACACACACATACATACATATACATATTAGTATTTTTTTCTTTCCTAAAATGTATATTGAAGAGTATTTTTATCCAATTACTAATATTTTTTAACGATATTAAGGTGAAAGTTTACAATTGTTCTTTTTTGTATTAAAAATTTCTTTTTTAGATTTTATAAGTAGAAAAAATGTATCATAATTTTTTTGGATTAAAAATTTTATTTTGAAGGCTCTTTAGTATTTTTCCCTAATTTTTAAACACATCAATCTACTAATTTAATTTTGTCTATCTATTATTACACATGATGCGTCATTAAATTATATGAAAGTGTTAAATCGACTGGCCGGCCGGTGAAAGACATGTCCATTAAGTGCTAGGCCAAGCTCATTAGGAAGACATGATGAGTTGTGCATATTGTTAGGAATATATTCACTTAATCGAGATTGTTAAAATAAAGAAACAAATAAGAAAATGAATCTAAAATCACACAGCATATACAAGAACACAAAGATTTATGTGATTCATTCTAAAATAGACTCTACGTTGACGGATTGTTACAGTTTCATTATGAACTGAAAAGAGTTATAAATTATAAGAGACGTGACTCTTCAATTATAAATACATAATATTAAGACAACATGAAAATAGTATAAAATATCAAGAATATTCTAAAAAGAGTTACATCTGCATAGAAATGACTAGTATTCCGTACTTATTAGAATTCTCATAACCCAACACCTATCACAAAAAAAACTTGGCACAATCTTATTCATGATGAGGCCTGAGTCATGTAGTACTAGAGCCTTATTTAATCCATTCTTTTATTATAATTTTTTTTTTTTTTTGAATTTTAGTCTTGTTGAATTGTGTCTTGCTAAGTCCTGCTTGAAGTGAGCCCGTGTTACACTAGGTCTGTTGGGCCTGCAGGGCAAGGCTCGAGTGGACCAGCCGGGTAAGGCTCGACAATGAACCTAGCCGGTCGAGTTGTCATTTTTTGTGCTCCATCTAGTCCGTCTCAATTTACACCTCTAATTTTATATATATAATATATATATATATATAATTATATTATATTATATGGATTCCTGCCGACAATCCACTTTATTTTAAAAAAAATCAACTAAAGGGCAGCGAGGGTACGTCTAAAAAAAAGAGTTGTCACACCTCTTTATCCTGGTTAAAGCATTACCTATGGTCCAATCTAAGATTAGTATTAATTACCATCACATGTCACGTGCGATTAGGACTTCAAATGAATTGGCTCAGCAAAGGAAGAATGGTGTTTGGGCTCGGCTTAGCTGAGACATGGAAAAGTGTTAATTGAGTATATAAAAGTGCTTTTTAAACTAAACAGATGAGTATTTTAATGAATTATTATAAAATAATTAACAACTAATAATTATCAAATAGAGAATTTATATTAGATTTGACTAACTTAATAAAAAATAATTAGACTTATAAGCTTAATAATTAAGATATGTTTGGATGGACAGTGACATTTTTAAAATGTGTATTTTGGAGTTTAAAATCGAATTTTTTTTTATATATTAGAATGTTTGTTTTGATGTTTTAAAAAACGCTCGTTTAGATTTTTTTAAATGATTGTTTTATAAAATATTAGTAAATAACTTTTTTTTTAAACTCTCGTTTTGAAAACGTTATTTTTTCTATTTATGTAACATATTTAACAGCTTATTCAAACATTGCATATCGTTTAAACCTGTTTCAAATATATTTAGTCAAATACTCACAATTTAACTCAAATTGTATTTTTCTCAAATCGTACTTTTTTACTATTCATCTAAATAAGTACTTAGTGTGTGTTTAATTAAGCTTAATAGATTTTAAAATGAGCATTTTTAAATCTAAAACAGACTGTTTTAATAAATTATGTGTTTAGTTCAGCTTATGAATCGTATATTTCAACACTGTAATAAATTCAAAAGAAATATTTTTGTTAAGTCGTTAGAAAATACTTTTTAAATCATATTTTTTCTACATCTCAGTCTTAAAATGCAATAATTAATTGTTAATAAAAGAATTATGAACAATAAATATAGTTTGAAATTTAGTCCCAAATAACTTATTATTAATCAAGTGTTTAATTAGCGTCTCAAAATGCATTAATTTGGTGATAAAGTTAAACCAAACGCAGCGTTATATCTAAGAAAACTAGCCAAATGGCCAATGCTTAAGCTCGAACTCTTCAACGCTCATTTGCAGCCCCGACGTCCAATCACCATGGAATGTTGTAGACCGCCACCCACATCCAGTCCACAAACAAACTGAAAGAGAGAGAGTGAGAGATAGAGAGGCCAAAAATGGCGGGATCCGACGATGTTACTGAGAAGTCCAACGGCGTTTTTGTGGAGGCCACTGGGGACGACGAAGATTCATACGGAATCAGGCGGACCCATCAAGAAGAAGTGACGCTTTACGGGGTTTTCCACCGTCTGATAGCCGATATTTTCTTTCCCGATCCAAACTCAAATTATGCATCTACTCCCGTGTTCGTCCGGATCAAATCCTCTCTCTCCGAGAACGTCCCTCTGCTTCCCTCTGCTTCGCGAAACACCGGCCGCAACGTTCTACTCTGGACTCGCCGTGGCAGTCCTCTCCGTGCCCTCCTTGTTGTATCTGTGAGTATTACAGTAATAAACCATACATAACACGTGCAATCTTACTGGAATGACGTTAAATTACTTGGTTTGCATGACTTAATGAGTATTGATTTGATGTGGGTTTGCTTTATTTGTTGGATTTTTCCTACAATTGGTTCTGGTTGTCAGAGTTTGGCAAGGAATTGGAATCTGTGATTTTGACTAAATTTAATTCATGAGTTTGATCATATTTCTGAATTTTGTTCGTTTGAGTTAATATTAGTTCTGCTTAGAAATTCCAATTCCTAGTAATTAACAAAAATTGGTTGTTATTTTGATGAGATTTTCTTGACACTATAATTCCTGAGTACACTTTATTTCCATGAAACATCGAAGTTTTATTCCCATTATCCCATCTCAATAGGTCGGTAATTGCTATTTCCCTTCAATCAACACTTTGCGTGCAAATCACGTATCCAATTTTCACTTTAATATATATATATATATATATATATATGTAGAGAGAGAGAGAGAGAGAGAGAGAGAGAGAGAGAGAGAGAGAGAGAGTTTTGGGAAGGTTTCAATAACTTTGACCTAAAAATTATTGGTTGACATTCAAGAGCATATTGGTCATTTTTGAAAAGTTAAGTTTGTGAGCAAAAATATGATTTTCTTTTTCTGGTAAGAAAAATATAATAGTTTTCGGCGTACAAAGCTAACAAGCAATTAATATTCTTACAGCCCGCTTGGATCTAGGTAGTTGGAAGGAAAGGAAGGAAAAGGGGAAGGGAAGAGAGCTTATTTTATGATTGGTTTAAACTTTAAAAAGCTCATTTTGTTCTCGAAAAGAATTAGAGAGTTAGTGTTTACACTGCTTTTTTTTTTTAAACAAGTGAATTCATATTTTACATTTTCTAACATTATATTTTACCCTTTCTGCTCACATAATAATAATCCTATTTATTTTTTTCTCTCTCCCCTTTAACTTTCTAAGTAAGATGAGAGGATTACACTATCATTTTATTTCTTTTTTCTTATTAGTTATCAAGCATGAAAGTAGGATTCCACCCTCCCCTCTCTCACAATTAATGTTATCTTCCCCTCTCATTTTCCTCCAATTATCCAAGCAAGCTGTTTAAAAATGAGGGTACTTTTTACAAAAAATAGCCAGATATAAGTAAGTGGTGTTTTTGAAAGTCAACTACACACAAACAACAATCTTAATTCTAGAGAATTGATTACTTGTAAAAAAAAAATCTAGAGAATTCTAACCCTCAAGTCTCAAGAGTTTGAACTTTGAGAGTTAAAATTCTTAGCAAACTATTGAACCCTTGATGAAGTTATAAATTCACATTGTTTGGATTAAGACTTATTGTCTAACAAACATTAATTTTTGCCTTTTTAACCTTCTGTCTAGCTCCCTTCTTCTTTTCCCCTTTCCTCATCCTTATCTCCAACTTTTCAATGAGCTCCCTTTTTAGAGGCTACAAAAGAAACTCCAAAATCTGCAAAAACTATGGAATATTATTTTTGTGATTTTTGGATGTGCTTGGGTCATGCCGGCTTTGGTTAAAGAGGTCCTAACAAGATGGTGGAGTAAGAGGATCCGGAAGGAATTACAGGTTGCGTGGAGGATGGCTCCTATTTGCCTTGTTTGGTGCATATGGTGGGAAAGGAATTATAGAATTTTTGAGGGGACGGAAGCTTCCCCTTGGAGACTAAAGGATAGATTTTGGTGTAATTTTTTCTTTTGGATTAAAGAGGAATATCTCTTGTATCTAGGAAAATTTGTGAATTTTTTGAGGGATCTTAGGCCTTAATTTTGTGCCGGCTCCTCTTTTTTGTATATTTGGGTTTGCCCTTCTCGGTTGCCATTTTTTTAGTGATATTTACCTATAAAAAAAAATGTCAATCACATGACACCGTATGTACCCGCCGAAATAGTCCACTAAGTTTGCTTGGCTTACATTACCTCCTAAAGAACCATTCACTGGACTAAAGACTTTAATTAGTTTACAGTAAATTCAACTAACAGAGTCATTTCTTCTTGAGTATCTTGCATTCCATGTTATAGGAATGCATGGGTATGAATGCGTACTGTGTGTCTAACATGTCAATTATCAAACATGCTGACAATTTTTTTTTTTTTTGATAAGTAAACTTGCAAAATATTAAAGGCCGCCAAAGGAGGGTGAATCCATTTACAAAGGAAAATAAGGAAAGCTTACACTTAGAGCCTTAAATTTTCCAAAAACTTAACAAAAGAATCAATACAACTTGAATAAGATTTCTTCCCCAAAAGTATAAAACTCTTTAAAAAAAAAAAAAAACTATTCTTTAACTTGAAAAGGGGTATTTTTACCTTAAAAAATTCTACTACTTCTTCATGCCATAAACATAAAAAAAGACACATTGGTGTAATATTCCAAACTTTCCCAATGCTACTCTTTACACAGTACACAGGCTCCTTGCCAACTCTTGAGGACTTCCATCGCTTAACATGGCATTGCACTGATGAATCTACAATTGGGGGTAGTGGGCCAACTCTTTAGTCTCTAACTCTCTGCTCCATAACTCATATAGATATATGAAACCCATAAATTAATTCACATAGCTACTCTAAGAGGAAAAAAAAACCTTTAAAATTAAGACAAAAATATGTGTTCGTCAAGAATAATTATAAAGATTTTTGTATAAGCATTATGGAATAAGGATTATATTTTTATGAAACCAATGTCCAAATTATGTGCATATGTTTTTTCTTAGTAATAATAAAAAAATGTATAAAAGGCATCAAGTGGGTCGAATTCTATGTACAACATATGCAAATGTTGCAAATATATAATTTTTATAAATATTATTATTAAACTTCTAAATTTTTGTTCCAGTTGAATTAATCGAGATACATGTAATGACAGTTAATTTTTATAGATTTTATGAAATCAAATTTAATTTTATTAGCGAGTTTTAAATTGCCCCCACTTGAGACGAAATACTGGCTCCGCCCCTGTGGCATTGTCCAAGCACAACCAAAGAAAAAGAAAAGAAAGAAAAGAAGATACTATAACTCCCTCGTAACCAAACAATAAAGAAATAAATGATTAATGATTTCTTCCTCGTCACGACACGTGTAGCACTGATTTTTCAACTGGAATCCCCTCTTCTAGAGATTGTGCATGGACAATATGGTCCTTCCAAGAAACAACCAAAGTAAGAAAAGCCACTATCTATGAGAGCTTTGGTGCACAGAATTGCTTTACACAAGAAACCTCTAGATCCTTCGAGCCAGCTTCATACATAATGATCTAATCGTAAACTTGTCCCCCTTTTTTATTCTCCAGTTAAGATTATCTTCTTGATTTGCCAGTCTTATGACAATTTAGAATCGCCATCGAACATCAGTGCCTCCAACTTTCAATATTGGAAATTTCTTCTAAAACTAGGTTTCCACACAATTCTGTTCTCAGTATAAGATACAAAATCTGTAACCAATGCTTTCTTATTCGAAGTAATCTGAAATAAGTGAAGGAATCTAACCTACAATTCTATACCTTTTCGCCAAGTATCCCTCCAGAATCTAATCCTCATCCCATTACCCACTCTGCAACTGGTACACTTGAAAAACTCTTCAGCTTTGACCTTATTGATTTCCATAAAGCCACCCCGTAAGAACCATCCCCCTCCTTTGAAACCCATCCCCTATCATCACAATCAAATTTGGCACCAATAATTGACCTCCATCAAGTAAAAGGTTCGGATTTGGATCAACATTTTTCTTAACAGATCGGATTCGGATCACCCATGCTCTGGTCCATACCCAATCTGCTTATAGGCATAATCCTACTCTATGCCTCTATAGTCGCCACAAAAAGGAAAGGGGAAAGGAAGTCCCCTGCTTTAAGCCTCTACAGCTCCTAAAGAATCTTACCAGAGCCATTCATCAATACAAAAATAAAAAAAAGAGGAGGATGAGATACACATTTGTACCCACTTCTCCACTTGATCCCAAACCCCATTCTCTCAAGCATATACAAGGGGAACTGGTAATTCACATGATAATAGGTTTTCTCTATGTCCAAATTTACAAGCCAACCCCTTCTCCTTACTCATTCTAGAGTTGATACATCCTTTGCTATAAGACTCCTTCAAGGATCTGCCGAAGGGAGGAGAGAGAAATGAATTTCCTGTTCAATACACCGATATATCAAAATGAATGAAGTGTCCAAATCTTGCAACTGAAGTTACATTGAAACTTCATTTTACCATTGAGAAGAGATGAGGAAAGGCCAGTCAATCAAGAGACAAACAAATATGCCAACTAGACGCACACCCATGTTGACACATGTACGGGAGTCTGCTAGAGGGCTTACCTGATAACATTACCAACTAACCATTTGAGTTAACTGACTCACACAATTGATTCTCACCAGCCTCAACTCATTCACCAAATCAGTAGCTGCTATTGCCAAATCCACCTCCCCATTGGATTCTAGAATTCTTAAGAGGCTGACCTACTTGTGTATCTATTCCTTATGGTAAATCGTGAGAGATGCCCAAAAACCAGTGTTTCCATATGGTTCATGATGGCCTGCTGAAGAATTTGAATTTTTTTTTAATAAATTATAATATATATTGAGCCATTACTAATGTTACAAAACCAGCCATGGTTATTTCGCTGTTCTCTTGCTTTGAAATCTATGATATCCCTTTTCATCTTTCCCTAATGCACCATACTATGTCGATGATAAATGCAATTGTATTATGGCATAGGACTGAGAGGTATTATGGAAAATCATGAGATCACATCTTAGAAGCACTAATACCTACTATCTGAGCTTCTATAGTAGTTGAAATCACTTCACATTTATTATCTGGAAGCCTTTAATAGACATTGTAGACGACTTTAATCTCTCAAGTTATCTTCCTCTTTCCTAAATAATGAAAATATAAAGCTTAGAAATTTGGATGATTTAGTAGAGTTGATCATTGCTTAGGAATGGGATTTAGTTGGAATTATTTAATATCCTTATTCTATTTTTTGGTTCACTTGAATGATTATAAATCTGGTGTGGAGATATTCCTTTAATGCCTTTTCTTTCTTTTCTTTTTTTTAGTTTTTTTTTTTTTTGTATGGGGGTTGACCCTTTCTTTTCCGAAATGTTTTCTTCTTCTTTCTTTCTTGCAGATATAGAAAACAGACTGTTGAACCTTTGTTTATTCCTTAACTTGGTTCTCAATATATCATTACTATCTTAGCTAAGGTGCTCTATCTAGCGAACCAGAGTTTTGGATATTATCAGTTGACAGTAGCAGAGAAAGACTACTGTGTCCATCAGCACTGCAGTTTATAGTCATTTAATAGTTAAAGTGCCTATTCAATTACTTGTTTAGGGGAGATGTTCGCTGCAGGTAGTTTGTGAGTTTCCGCAAATGTATAGATCCTCTCATTCTGATAGTCTTATGGTAGTTGGTTATTGATGTGTTATCTCTCCTATGTAATATTGTATCTGGAATAGTTTCACTTTATCTTATGTTGTCCAAAGATGAAGATTATCAACTTTTGAATCATTGCAAGATGATTTGCACATGGTTTTAATTCTCTATTTTGACAAATGTGTTGGCTATATGTTCTCTGTTCCTCCAGCTTGGATGAAAAAGGAATTGTGAATCAGAGTACATAGGGTGATTGCTAGCTGTAATTTTTTGTGTAAAGGAAAAAAAAATGGAATACAATGTAGATTTAGATAAGAGTTATCCTTTTTGGATAATTAATTGGTCTTAAGTGGCTGTACACATTTTTTCTTATCCATAAGATGCAGATTATGGATTTACATTTACACAGTCCCATTAGAAATCCTCACTTATCTTCTTCCTTTCCTAAACTCTTTGATGATGGTGTTTGTTATGTTGTCTGATGGCGTTCCCCGAGAAGCTCATTGTGCTAGATTGAGATTCATTATAGAGGGGTGAGGGGTGTGATTGAATTTTCCATATAGGATCCAGTTGGCAGATTTCTTGCTATGGTGTTTCTAGAATTCATCTGTAAGTGGTCATGAATTCATGATAACATGGGGCTTTATAGATATGATGGCTACAAACTGACCCCATCTCTGCTAGAAAGGAGATTGGGGAAAACATAGTTCAATAATTAGTTAATGGGCTCCTAAAAATGGTGGACTATCCTTTCTTAGACTACTAAATATACAAGAATAAGGATGGTCGTATATTATATTAAAAAAATCCCATTGATTTTGTAAATTGATTGATTGTCCAGTTGGAGGATGTGGTATGCCGAAAGTACCTTAAGTATCTTTATCGAATTGAACATCTAGATTAATAGTACAAGCCACCGGTGGGAATGGGCTGAGAACGCTAGTAGTACATATTCTCCAACCATCCGGTGGAATGCTTGGATGTGCAGATTAATGCAGAAAGACCAAAGAGTATTGCTTCTGCTCTTAGTTTTGAGTCATGGCAGTTCTGAAATCCTGAGTTTTGCAATATTGTCTGTCACACGAAGGAAATGAGAAACCACAGTTGTGAGACTTCTTGCAATTCTGGGAAACAGTTGATACACCTGTTTTGATCTTGGTTTTCTACATACAAACAATTTCAATGCACTTGTTTAATTGATGAAACTAAAAGAGGAATAAATAATAAATTAGAGATTTGAAGAGAGACTTTAGAATCGAAAGGATTCAAGATAAGTAGGACAAAAGCCTGAACATCTTGAGTGTAATTTTAGTAAAATTGGTAATACAAACAGGGAATGGAGTGAAAATCGAAAATCAGAAGTTAATAAAAACTTAAAAATTTCGTTATGTAGGTTCACTTATTCATCTAGAAAGAGAAATTGGAGATGATGTTACTAATAGAATTAAAGCAACATAAGTTAAGTGGAGGAGTGCTTCTGGTGTATTGTACGATCGGCATATACCTTTAAAATTTAAAGATAAATTTTATAGAACAACTATTAGACCAACTATGTTATATGGAAAAGAATGCTAGGTAGTTAAAAAATAATATGTTAATAAGATTAGTGTAGCCAAAATAAGGATGTTAAGATGGATTTGCAGTAAGATGAGAAAAGATAAAATTAGGAATGAACATATTCGGGAGATGGTAGAAGTAACACTTATATAAGATAAATGGAGAGAATATCAGTTAAGGTGGTATGGTCATATTAAAAACGATGACCAATAAATGCACAAATAAGGAAGAGTGACAATGTTAATATTGAGGGTCATGTTAGGAGGCGATGTCGACCAAAATTAACTTTGGTAGAAGTAATTAAAAAATATATGGTAATGTGTGGTTCAACGGAAAATATGACTTTAAATAGAGAAGAATGTTGAGATAAGATTCACGTAACTGACCCCAAATAATTGAGATAAGGCTTTGTTGAGTTAAGTTGTTTGATTTACATTTATGTAACTATGAATATTGAATTATGTAATGGTATTTGAATTCTATTACTCGGAAATATTGGGTTTTCACTATGTTTTATGGCTATAAGTTCGGAAAAAAAAAAAGTAGATTGTTTTTTTAAAAGCAAGACCTTCTCATATAACTGTGGGTATTGAGTGTTGTAATTGGTTTTTCAAGGAAATGTTGAGTTCTTTCTCTTATATTGTGGCAATACGTTAGATCAAAAAGAGGAGAAATTATGTTTACAAATTAAAATTGTTGACATAGGAATGTTTTAAAATGACCTTATTAAACACACGCAAGTTTTCATCAAAGACTCAAGACAGCCTTACTTCTAGGACTAGTATTGTTGACATACTCTTAGCCTCCATTGCAATTTTCGTTACACTCTGCTTATGGGGGTAAGGCTTGCTTATATCTACACCTCCCTAGCCCCCGTAGTGGAGGGAGTCTCGTCTCGTGTACTAGGACTGCCTTGTGCAAGTTTGATATTGCGGCCATGTTTTAAGGGTTCACTAATCCTGAAAACTTGTTGCATTATTCTGTACTGTCGCTATTTTGGGGTCATGCTACTTGTGGCATCATGCATGACCACAAAATTTTTCCCCAAAACAGTGAACCGTTGTTCATGTATTCTCATCATTGAGATTGTAAATCCTGTTGATTGTAAATGTCTGTTTCAGAGCTTATGTTGTTGGCGCAACGGTAAGGTTGCTCCATTGTGACCTGGAGGTCACGGGTTCGAGTTGCGGAAACAACCTCACCTCTTTCAGGAATAAGGCTGCGTACATCTAACCCTCCTCAGACTCCACAGTGGCGGGAGCCTTGTGCACTAGGCTAGCCCTTATGATATGCCAGCATCTGCTTCACTATTAATTTTATTTGGCAGATGAAACTTAATTTGTTTAGAGTTTTTCCAATTGGAAAATTAAAAACTATTAGTTTTTGTTTACTTTAATCTTGATATGGTTCTTTTCTTGATGGAAAAACTTTTAGTTTTCATGCGTTTGATTTGTCTGGGATTCCTTTCCAAAATTGGTGCAGGTTGGGACAATCACTCTTCTGGCTTTGACGGGACTACTAGTCTTTATGCTCTTCTTTCTTGCAGCAACTACGAATGCCATTATAATCTCTCTTCTCATGTCTTTAGCAGCAGCAGGAGGTTTCTTGGCTCTTTTCTTTGCCTGTCTGACAGCCATTTACATTGGGGCTCTATCGGTTGCTGTGTTTGTTATTTCTGTGGCAACAATTTCTGCAATCATATCTACTTTGATAGCTACAGGTAGAGCTATTTCTAGCCCTGCACCACACTGTAGTTAACCTTTCTTATCCTAGTCCTCCATCTTCATACTTTTTATTTTTTATTTTTATTCCACTAACTTCTGCCATTCTATCTTCCAGTTGACCGAGCTTAACAAAAAGTCAATAATAATACCCTGTAACTTTTAGTTGATGTTTTGATCTGAAATTCCTGGGGACTTCTGCCCCAAAAATAGTTGCTTAATAATGCCTTCCTGGGTCTGTGGCCATATTGATTGAGATCATACTCCTGGACGGAGCCGGGATTCTACTTAAAGGGAAAGAGGGGAAGAGAGAGTTTTTTTTGTTCACCATTAATCTACATTGAAGAGTATCAAAAAATGAAGTTCCTTTTTCCTTTTTAAATTTATTCATGTTTTTATTAATTTTTTTTAAAGTCTGGATAAAAATTGGGATTTGAACATTAGGGTCCACTCCGTAGTGTCCCCATTGGTACTATAGATCATTTTTATGATTGATGCATCATGACAAATATATTTCTAATGTTACTATTTTTTTTTTACCTTCAATTGCTGGCCGAGATACTGAAAATTTTGTGTGGATCAGGTTGGATTGGGTTCTTTTGGATAGTATGGTTGGTAACAAAGAGAAGTGTGAACCTTGCTAAGCACTCGGTGACCATGACCGGCTCAGCACTTTCAACTTACTCCTCTGCTTGGCATTCTCGCCATCATCATCACCATCATCAGCCAAACAAAGTTTCATGAAGATTGAATTGTGGCTTTGCAAACTAGTATGTAGAAATCTCGTATTGCCGTATATATTTTTTATACGTGTATGCATAACACAACTGTCCTGAGACTAGTTACCTACCTGCTGTGAGAATGATGCTTGCTATGATATTTCTTTCATGTCTATATTTAGAAGCATACGACTGAATCTGGTACAAGTTCAGGATTGTGTTTTTTATATCTATTTCATATTTGTAACCCATCTGTGTTTTCCAATAATGCGGCTTCATTTTGGTCTTTTCTCCTCTTTAGCTACTTTTCTTTTTGTTTGTTTTTCTTCCTCTTCTCCTGTTTCACATCAAGGTTCCAAGAGTACAGTCATGTCAACCTAGTAGGACACTCTTGGATATTTCCCGCCTAGAGTAATGCTACCATCACCCGGGAAGCATGTATGAAACGTGTCCACATCACATGCTTGCATGTAATACATGATGGTAAGGATCCGTTGAAGCATGTTTAAATTAAACGTGTCCACATCACATGCTTGCATGTAATACATGATGGTAAAGATCCGTGAAAACTTTACATTCATAAACAGTAAAATTTCGCGAAGATTCGATCTTTGAAAATAACAAAGGCATCCTACTTCTTGCTTATAAAGATTAAACTGTTTTTCAGTCATTTAGGCTTGTGAACCGATCCAAAGTTGACAAGACAATAATGACAATCTATTTATTTGAATAGGACCATAATGCTTTTCATTACATTTTTCT
Organism: Nyssa sinensis; assembly: GCA_008638375.1. NCBI lineage: Eukaryota > Viridiplantae > Streptophyta > Magnoliopsida > Cornales > Nyssaceae > Nyssa > Nyssa sinensis. Next base: position 55,204,293 of record CM018032.1, read on the forward strand.
TGGTTTTGGATGCATGTTATGTCATGTATTTGATTTTGTTTAAATGATTAAACAATAGATGATGTGGCACGTATTTAAAGTAAATTGAGAAAAAAATATGAAAAAAATAATGAAGAAGAGCCTTGTGAATAGGGTTGTAAATGAGTTGAGCTAATTGAGCAGTGAATTAGTTCAAGTTTGACTTGTTAAAATAAACGAGATTCAAATTGTGTTTAAACTCGATTTGTTAATTTTTTTGATTGATTTTAAACGAGTTTCTAATTGAATTGAGTTCGAATAACTTGATTTTTTTATATAGTATTAATTTATTTTTGACTCAACAAGTCAAGTTTGAGTTGAGTTTAATAAATTAACAAGATATAAAATATATTCAAATTTAACTAATTTATTCTACGAGTTCAGCTGTTTTTTTACGACCCTACTTGTGAACTAGTTATTTGTAAGATACACATGAAAGTTGAATGTAGTGGCTGTGTATATATATATATGCTAAGATGTATTTTGCATTTTTCATTATCTCTAGTAATTCCTTTTATACACGTGTGTATCCATGCATGCATTCATACATGTACATATATAATAAGATTGCTAATGCGCTTAGTTGGGTGAGACCCAGCCCGAGTTCAATAGGAAATTCTAAGCAATCAAATCAAGCTCGGCCCAACTGAGTTAGGGTCTCATTGGTGAGATTGTCTTAATTTTTTAAATTGTGATTAAAAATGGTCAGAGTGTATACATCTACAGTTTAAGAGGAATTCTTATATAAATTTAACAAATTTTGAAAGGATAATTTTTAAAAGATTTTAACAAAATTATGAGATAGAAATTTATTTTTTCAAAATTACAAGGGAGAGAGTAATAATCCACTAATAACAGTTGATTCTTCTTCCTTCTCTGACATTTGCCACATGCCCCAGACCCACAAAAAAGAAAAGAAAAGAAAAGAAAAGAAAAAAGAAAAAAATATGGAAAAAGAAGAAGAAGCACATCCAATACAAAAGGGACTTGGGATGAATGGAGTTAGAAGATGAAGAATAATGGATGATTCTTCTTCTTCTTCTTCTTCTTCTCCACCAAAACCTCTTGATATATATAAATTAATATCCCTTCTTTTCATTAATTCATGAACTGGTCAAATCCAAAATCAAAATGAAAATCAGAACCAGATTAGGATCAATCACGCTCTTTATCATGCCAGTCTGGTCTGCCTAACGTGAACTCCAAGCTTGGCTTCTTTCGTTCCAAATCATCAGACCCCTCTAAATACCTCTGCACCCCAATCAAATCAGATTCCTGCAATGTCATCAACATCTTGTTATATACATAGCTTTAAAACCAACCTTCCATCTTTCAAGTTCTTGCCAACACACAGTTAAAAATTCAACCTTCCTCCTTTACGTAAAGTTATCAGAAAAGAAAAATGCTAAACATAATTTTTTTTTTTTTTCAGTTTTAGAGATAATGTTGTGAAATTCATTATAATATATAAATGTACGTGAGTTTTATTATATATCTTATGTTTAGGAGTAAGAAAATTTGTTATGTTAAACATTACTTATTAAAAAATGAGTCAACAGTATATAACAATATTCTTGTTAAACTATCAATTTAATCTAAAAACTTAAGTTATTAGCGAATGTTTAACTTTGATATTGTATCTTCTAATACCCCTCACGAATGATAAGGTTAAGTCAACACGTGTACAATTTATAATATTAGGATGACAGTGAAGTTTGAACACCTAATCTTTTTGCCTACTTTGATTTCACATAGTATCAGAATAGGCAAAATGTCTCGTTGTCACCCAAATAATATGAATTGTGCACGTGCTGGCCCAGCCTAGTCACACGTGATGGAATGTATTAAAAGATATAATATTAAAAACACATCATCTCTGACAGTTTAAACTTTTAAATGAGTTAGTAATTTCACACCTTCCTTGTAGGTCCGCTGATCTATAATAGTGTATGATGTATGAGAGTACCGGAAACTAAGAGAACACTGATACAATATTAAATTATTTGTTATTTTACAAGCTTTAAATGGTTAGAAAATAGATGTAACTATATATAAAAATCCCCAACCCAAAAAATCAGAAAAATTCTTGAATGAGTCCGGTAATGTAATATGATAATGTGTTCTTTTAATAATATTATGTCATATGTGATATGATCTATTTTTTTTAGCGAAATATAATACATATGATAAAGTATGATTAAAATCACACATTGCCAAGTGATATACCTGGATCCGTAAAAGAAGATCTCAAAAAAAGAACCACGCATTCTGATTTTACATACCTCTATGAATTGGTGCGCAGCTCTTTGTTGTGACGGAAGGGATGATGATTTGACGGCCATCCACATCATTAGAGTTAGTCAGCAACCAGGCCTCTCTACTGCTGTAAATTTTAATAAACAATTTAATTAGTCAACTGTTTTGGAAATCAATAACTCTAAGAATCAGTAAAAAAAAAAAAAAAACATATACATGGAAACAAACAACCATGCATTGAATAATAATATTTATGGCTCCTTGTTAATGAAACAGGATCTGGAAATCAAAGTACTCATACAGCTCCTACATCATTTACCTGCAAATCTGATTTCATTCTGCAGATTTGGTCAATATATACTTATTGATTAGTGATTTATTGGAGTTTTAGAGAGATAACAGTAATAGATTTTTATCAAATTTTATTTTCCAATTGATTTCACAGCGTTATAATGGTTCAAATCAATACAATACTACCAAATCAAGTCAGTAAATAAACATAAATGGTAAGTATGCAACCATCTTAATTAGTTTCTCATTAAATCTATTCACTTTTATGATTGCAGAATGGCATAAATTCTCAAAATCAATCATAAACAACTAAGAAAGTTCAATGATTTTTCCAAAAAAGACAATTTTCATTGCAGTTGTAAGGGAAATTAAAGAGAAATGGTAGGGAGTGGGGATAACAGAAAGGAAAAATATATCACTATACATACATACATATATATATATATATATATATATATCAGGCGATGCCTTATTTATTTATTTATTTATATAATATTAGTTCTAAACTATATAAGATCCTGCAAATCAAATTTGAGAAAATGGGTGACAAAATGAAGTTATTAAAGATATATTTGACGCTGCATGCACTGGTCAAATTGTTGGCCGTCACGCTAGTGAGAGTTCTGTTTGAAGAAAGGCGACCGAGCCGGTCAGCAATTTCTTTCCGTGGGCCGCCTTATCAAACATGCACCAAGGATGAGACAATATCAAACATGAGAATTAGGTTAAAACTTGAAATAGGGGAGATAGAAACTATTATTATTATTATAATATACTCTCTTCTTTTTCCATTAAGTATAGCAACACACTCTTTTCAACAGCCTATGTTTTCAAACCCTTTGTATTTACTTTTACTTCAAGATAGTGACTTGTCTGGCCAGTCAACATTATGCGGCAACTCCTCAAATGTGTCTCTTTATGCAAGCTGGGGGTGTATTTTTTAATAATATTTTAATGTGTAATATTATTTATATTTTTTTTAATAAAATATAATACACATGACAAGGTATTATTAGAAATATACATTATTAAGTCATATATTGTCATATTTACCATGTTTTATTAAAAAAATAAATCATATTATATATAATAAAATATTATTAAAAAAATACGTTACCAACTCGTTATAGCAGACTTATTCAAGAGTTTTGCTAGAAGACATTACACTTCAATCATGAAGTAGTAAGAAATTAAACAGTTTGAAAAGAATTTATGACCAAATGACGAGGCTTACTTCTTCAAATAATTCACGCTATGTGGCAGCAATAAGTTGAAGTAGCAATTCAAAATCCCACATTCACGTGGTTTTTTTCCAACATATATGGTGACTTCTCAGACTAGCAAACCTAGATCATGATCTAATATTGATATGACCGTTAAAGCTACTTACCATGACTTATTCTCATAGCTTCTCTCAATCTATGGTATCACATTTTTGGACTGTTAACTCCATTGGGTAGTTAGATTGGCAGAGTTTTGAGAATATTTTTCATAAATTTTTAGTTTTAGTGGCCGGATTGAGCCATTCTGCACATAGTCGAAGTTTATGTTTTTTTGATAATTGGGTGATTGATATAATTGTACTGATTAGTTTTGAGACTTACACTAAACGTCTCCTCAGGACAAGTCAATTAACCTCGGACTTGTACTTGTGGGCGTGACTCTAAAGAAATTGATAACACTCTAGTGAGAGTCGAATTAACTTCAAACTTAGATGTTTCATGAGGCATCAGTGCATGAGTGACTTTACCATTGAGCCAACTCCTTGGAATTCATAACCAATTTTTTTTAAAAATCATTTCGAAAGGTCGAAACAATTTGTCCATACATCTGGCACAAAACGGTGGTTTCGTTTTGTTATTTAAAAAAAAAACCACACTTTTTTGGATTGTTATGGATGGGGAAGTATTTTTGGGTAGGTAAAAATAGATCCTAGAGTGATTGGAAACAAAGAAGGTTGTCTTTTCAGGAAAGGATTTTCAATGGTATTCACGTTCTTAAAAGAAAATTTTGACCAAATGCCTTTCATAATCATTCATATATGAAATCTACAATCAAACTCCTTCACAGTTCACTGAATGAAAAGAAAAACCTTTTCAGAGTTTGCAAATAATTTGTGTCCAAGTCAAACTTTTTAGGTGAATTCTACCTAATGTAGAACTTTATACTGTAATCCTCTGGTGTCTCCTATGTCAATGTCATCATGGTTTTATATATGTATTCTACCTATGGAAGTCAACTAAACTACACTTTTCTTGTTATTCTCCTCATTTTCTTTTGCTTCTGTAAGTACGATTTTATATAGTCTAATATTGGATCTTATATTGTTATAAATTAATTGATCTGAAGGATCATATTTCAAGTTATCAAGAAGAAAAAAAAAGCTAATTTGTAACAAAAAGGAAAGAAAACTGATTAGTTCTGTCACAATATTATATGTGTTGAAAATTAACGATTTATGTAACTTTAATAAAAAGTATTAGAGAATTTACGTGAATCGACAACATACCTATGTTTACTGGAATAAATGACTAAGTTCTTTGGTATTAAAAAATAAGGTAATTACAATATGAGCTAGCATCTCTAACAATATGTTCTTGCATTTGAACTTAAAATAGATTTGGTTAATGCATTAACCAGTTTTAGTTGATCAATTAATATCAACAAACTTAAAATACCTACCAATCACCCTTCCTTCCTATGAAATTAATCATAATTGGAAATTATGTTTTCCTACTTTGGGTAGATCAAGAGTAAAAATTGAATCCTAACTCCATCGTCCATCCTTTCGGATGCTATGCCAACACTTCACTACAATGGCTTTTATCTCTATTGAATACATGCAAATTTGATCTGACAATCATGGTGGAGGAAAGAAAAATGGAAAAAAAGATAGAAACAGTACCATGATCAAGCTATAGGAAGATAAATTTATAACTAAAAGCATGCTTATTAGATATATGCAGCATTTATTATGCATGAAGTTGATCTTCAAAAATTGAAAACTCGATATATATTAGCACATTCAAACCCATTAGCCATTCTATTCTATGCTATAAGAGATAAATTTGTCAGTTATAAATTAGAACTGCAAATATGTGATTGACAGCTGAAAACATAATATATATGAATCTTGTAAAATGCATTTGTTTGTAATTGTATCTGTTGCTAGAGTATTAGCTTTGAGATAAACATGGACTATATATATATATATATATATATATATATATATATAGAAGTTATTCATGAACAAAATCCACATGCACCAGGCCTAAATTTTTTTTAAAAAAAATGTAGTTACAAAGTGAACATAAGTCTGAAGTGAAAACATGTGATGAATGATGATATTGAAGATCTACAAAAATCCTTCAAATGAATTTTTGTACAAATGAGAAATATAGATCTAGAAGCACATTCCTATGAAATATAAAGACAGGCTCATAAAATCTTGATTTCAAGACAGGTGCATGAAGGAGTGTGAAGCCAATTTTGAGATGTTTGACTAATATTTTCAAAACAGGCTCATAAAATCTTGATTTCAAAACCCTAGTACGGAGAAACTACATTTTTTTTTTAAAATAAGTTTGATTTTTAACAACTTTTATTCTGTACTGATCACTACTTACACATTATTTAATAAAAAAATCACAATTAAATTTTTTTTTATATAATTTTTATCAAACACTCGAATAACAACAAATTGATTATATTCTTCCGAACCCATTCTCTAATAACCAATTTTTTCGGATCCTATTAGGCAAAATCTAAAACTACTCCAAACAAACTGGGTTCTCACAAAATTTGAGTCAAGATGTTGATGGTAGTTGTTACCCTCTTTAACGAACGTTTCAATGTCATCAGGTTTACCCTATCTACCTTTCAATGTCATAAAATATGTAGCACTTGATTTTATATTTTTTATGCTACTTTTCTTCCTGCAATTTGAATTAAACCAAATCAAATTCAGAAAGCCACGATACATGACTTTGATAAAAAAAAAAAAAAGACTAGCTAGTGATGTTTCATATTAATTTGAAGGTTCAATTAATTAGAAAAATTAGCATAGTATCTAAATGTGGCCATTGATATACTTCTATTACTAATTTTATTAACAAACAATTGATTAAGGAATGCAAGTGGTTATTGGGTAGGATGTTGATGATGAAGAAAATTCCAGAATGAGGTTTATTTTTCTAAATCATTAATTGATCATGCACAAATAATAAAAAAAAGAAGCAAATTGTCTACCTTTCGGCTCTTGTTTTTTTCTTTTTTCTTCTTCCTATCTTTCATGGTCCTTGTTAATGAATTAAAAGAATCAATTGAGACCATTTTCCTATTTGCCGTCTTAGTGATAAAAAAATTAGATCATTAATTAATTGTTCCATTATGAAATGCATACAAAACAGAAAGGAAGTCTAGTTGAGTGATGTCCTACAATTATATAATTCTTGTTCATATACAAATGATAACGTAGCCCTAATGGCCGGGGTAGCTCAGCGGTTGAAAGGGCAGAGGTGACCTTACATGCATAAGTTCTTAGTTTGACTCCTAATAATTGCAAACTGAAACAATGTTGAACTCGTGAAGTTCTCTTTTTATTAAAAAGTAAAAACATTCTCTAAGTTTCTCGACTCGTGGGATTCTCTTTTTATTAAAAAGGAAAAGCATTCTCTAAGTTTCTCATTTCTAAATGAGACGCCTTAGATCGATGCTTCTGGTTGATGGTTGGATACTTTGTTATTTTGTACTAAAATCTGATTCCTACTCAGATTACTGGCAAGATGCTAGCTTGTTAAAGATTACTTGCTCTCAAAAGAGCAAAAAAAGGAAATTTGTTTAAATACATTATAAATATACTTTATTCTGCTAATTCTCCCACTAAAATCGAAGGAAAGTATATCAAAAAGAATTGAGCATGACGAGAAAAAGGATTAGTAATCCTTTTTAGAAATCGAATGGATTCGATCTTATATATATACATACACGAGGAAGGTAATCAAAAATTAAAGATGATGAGTTGAGCCGTGTGACACAAAAGTCTCATCCACGGTTTTGAATGAGAGAAAGAAGTGAGGAATCATCTTTTCGACTCTTACTTGGAGTACATGACCATTAACTTATCTTTTTTGGGTTGCATGAACATTAAGTACAACCAACCTAAGTGTGTACCAAGCTTCACCACATTATCACTCTAGGTTTCCAGCTGATGCTGCCACAGTTTGTGGGGGCTCTTGGAAGATAAGATTTTCAAAAAATGGGAACAAAACAAGAAAAAAAATCAAACAAAGCCAAAGAGCATTTAATAGAAGCAGGTACCTTTAACGGAAGCTGGGGGGCAGCAAACAATGTCCTATATGTTATATGTGAGTCTGTATCTATATGTAAGTGTGTATATGTATGTATATATATAAGATATAGTTAATTTTAGCTTTGAGAAAAGGAGAGCACTTAAGTCAAGGTATGGCCTTTTTGGTCCTATATGCAGGCTCCTCGTGAATAGAATAAGAACCCCAGTTTAAATATTAACAATAACAGTATCAGACTAAAATTAAAGAAATAAATTTAAAGGAAAAAGAAAAAGTGTAGCAGTTGTTGCTTTCTCTTATCCTAATTAGCGTTTGATTATGTTAATTTGTAGCTTTTTTTTTTGTTTAATACCCCATCAAAAGCTACATATCTCATACTCAGCAGAAAATCTTCCAAAACAAAAGATAAACAATAATGCTAAAGAAGAAATGAAACAGAACAAAAGCAAAAGCTGCCACAAGGAACCCTTTTATTCTTCGAAAATGGTGGACGTGGGTTTGCATTTCTAAGTTAAGGTACCATGCAAAAGAAAAAGGAAAGCCGTGTATTAGCCCATCAGTGTTGAAAAGTGTACGTGGGCATTTAACTAAGATTAATGCAATATATATTTAAGCTAGAGAGAGACACAGAGAGGGAGAGAGAGGCTAGGTGATGCTACCTTGAAGAATTACTCCACAGACTGGTAGAAGAGTTATCTGTTTCTTGTTGCAAAGACATATCAGAAGGTCCCATTTGATCTCCAAATCGGCGCAAGCTGCCTCGGTCAGTTATACCACCCATCGGTGAGATATCTTCTTCTCCAGACCCATCTGAATAGCCTTCAAGAAAAACAAAAATGTCCAAGTAAATGTCGTATATAATAGTGCATGCATATGAAAGAACCTAAATGAATGTATGTATAAAAGCATGCAATGCATGTGTAAATACATCTAAAGTTGTGTGTGCGTATATATGGCCAGTTTATATATATGTGTGTGTGTGTGTGTGATTGTGTGTTACCCACACGTCAATAGGAATTAGTTGAATGGAATAGAAGTGAGAAAGAGAGGATTTGCCAAATGGGTATTGTACAAATTTATGTTTTAAGGCAAAAAAAAAAAGGTAGTTTAGAAATTTATGAAATAAATAGTGAGGCTTGGGAAGGAAAAAAATGCTAAGAAAAAGCTGAAAGCTAAGCAATACGAATTACCTGAGGAAGCTGCAGGCTTGTCAGTGGTTTTAACAGTTCGATACATCTGCAGAGTCATTGGAAACATTTGCAAAGACAATTAAATAGAATGAGAAGTAAGAAAAAGAAATCTTAATGTGAGAAAAGAAAAACAAGATATATATATATATATATATATATATATATATATAGTTGTGCCCATTTCAGATCTCTCTCTCTCTCTTACTGCGAGCTTCTGGGCATCTGGGTCTTCTTGTCTTGGTTTCATCATTAATCACGAGGTTGATGTTTGATAAGGCAGTAATGAGCTGTATTATTGAAAAATGATGTCTAGCTTTTGTCTCTTATCATTCTATTTCCTTTCTCTCTTTCTCTGTCTGTTCTCAGAAGATCAGACTTCTCCTATTCTTTAATTCATTCATTGCATTCATCGGCTACTGTGTGCCGGAAGGACAGGCGAAGACCGCCCCAGACTTGAGAGAGAGAGAGAGAGAGAGAGAGAGAGAGAGAGAGAGAGAGAGAGAGAGGGGTAAAACACCATAAAAGTAAGGTTTTCCTTCTTTTTTTTGCTGTACCTGTAAATGGCTCTTGACATGAGCTAATGTGAGATCTTTGACATCCATGAGCTCAAGAACTGACTTTGGAGTAGCCCCTAAAATCAAAACCATGAAAATATGAGACTCAAACAGAAACATACCCAAAAAGTCCAAAACTCAAAATTTTACCCAAACAACGAATTAAAATTAGACCGAACATGGAAAGAAAAGAATAACTTAAAGAAGGAATAACAATCTTTACTTTCATGGCCACCAAGAAGCTCAACAGCATGAACAAATCGAGCATGAAGAGTGCTCGTCCAACGCATTCTCGGCGCCCTCATACTCCGCTTTGTCGGGAGCTTCTGCAAAAATCTTGATCTCATCGAAGCCTCCGAAGGCCCAACTCCATACTGATTGTGGTGATGGTGGTGGTGCAGTTGGTAAGAAGGCGACAGCCCATTAAACCTGGTTGCGCCGGGAATCTGATATGGCGAAGAAGGTGCATTAGGCCCCGAATTCACGACGGACATGCGATCCGAACCGCCACCAAAATAGGGTGAAACCGAGTGAGAAACAGAAGAAGAGCACAAAGAGGAGCAAGAGGCCGAAGGAGGTGATAAAGAGGAAGACCAAGCGGGATAATTCATTTGGTAGAAGGACATCTTGGGATCACTTTCTCTGGCATGGTCCAAAGGCAAGAAGGGAAATGAACGGTTGTGATACACCGGAATACCTTTGATTGGCCTCAAACCGTCCGATACATCTAACAGCGAAACCCCATGATTTATGTGGTTTAACTGGCTTCTATTAGGGTGGTGGACATGATTATTCTGATGATGATAAGGGTTTTGTGGTAGCTGTTCTTCAGCACCGCCTGTGAAATTTCTTTGATACCGGCGGCTTTCGTCATCGATGGCAATTCCGGCCGGGTGCGCTAGGGAGAGCTCAGTGTAAGCTTGCGAGTTGTGGGTTCTAAAAGAGCTGATGCTGTTTTTTTGTGCTTCCCGGCGGATTGAAAGATCGAAACTTGTATCTAGTTCGTTGCTGCTATTGCAAACTGAGGAAGATGAAATACTGTTGGGAAGACTAATGTGAAGAGAAAGATCAGGAACTGGGTTTGAAGAGGGTTCAATGAAAATCCCTTCCAAGGGCATTTTTGTTTGATTGCTAACCAAATGGTAGCTTTTCTCTGGTTAGCCCTAATCGACTCAAATTAACAAAAGAAAAAGATATATATGTGAAACTTCGTTGTTAAGTGGGTCTTGATCTTTTTCAATTTCTTGGAGATTTATGGAGAGATTTGGTTTGTTTGAACTTTGAAGAATAGAAAGCTATATGTAAGAGAGCACCTTGATATGCTTTTAAACTAGACTAAAGGAGAGGACTTAAAAAAAGAGAGGTGAAGTAGTAGAGGAAAACTCTTCCATTTTCCATCTCCCATCTTCTTCAAACAGACATACTAGCTAGAGAGAAGCGGATGTGGATGTGTGGAATTGAGAAAAGAAATTAAAAGAAGCAAAGAATTCCAGAAAGGCATGGAAAGGAGAGGGATTTAGGTCTGGTGTTCCTCGGGAGTATATCTTGGAAAATGACACTAGAACAAGGTCTCTCTCACTAGTCAAAACACAGAAAAAGCAGAACAGAAACAAAAACAAAAAAAGAAAAGAAGAAAAAAGATATGGTCACTTTGATTTCCTTCCCGGAGACGACGGGATAAAAAATGTTAGAGAGAGAAAGAGAGCCTCGTGTGTGATTCCTTTTCCCCCACCCTCTTCGCTTCTCTTATTTCTCTCTCTCTCTCTCTCTCTCTCTCTCTCTCTCTCTCATCATATATAATAATATTTTATTAGTATATTTCATTGCATAAATACATAAATGGAATTCCATTTCTGTGCTAGAATGGGCAGTATAGGCCCTGTACTAGAGTAAACGTATAGGATAATTTATTCAAGTTCTCATGAGATGATGAGTATATATATATATATATATAAAAGATGTATGTATGTATATACTAAATATTTTTTTATATATATATATATAATATAATATAAGATAGACCCATTGACCTGAGTGAGAGACCCACAAAAGGCGTGTTTGTTTGCTAGCATATGGTTAACATGCGTAGACCGTAATAAATTCCACATTACCTTCTAATTCCCTTTCATACTCCCAAATATTCCCTTCTAATCTTTCAACAACTTTGTCTGGCATCCTGGGTTTTATTATGTCTTCCTTCACATGACCCTCCATCCAAACTCTCATTGACTCCAACCCCACACTGTGTTAGGGTTTTCAAAACCCTAGGTTGAATCAAGGATTAAAAATCCAGTATTTGTTTTTTATTTTTCATTTATTTTAATATACTATTGGGATCCTTACCTCTTTATATTGGGAATTAACTCCTCTTTTTTAATGCTTTCACTGGAGACTAATAAACTAGCTAGTTCTAGGGTGTCATTTTTAATTGGGGATTTCACTGTGCCACCTCTATGTTAATCCAATTAAAGGACAAAAGTTCATATATAGGTGGTGTTTGGATGGTGAATTAAGCGCAATTGGGTAAGCATAATGCATTCTACTTTTTAAAGACATTTTCTGGCACATAAATGCTTTGAAAGAAAATAATAGTGATTATTTAGATGTACATTGTTTTTGAAGAGTTTATCAAGAGTGCATTTTTTGGCCATAAATTTAAATTAATAACTCATACATTTATCTTCTTTTTAAATGTCTTTGGTTGCTTTAATTCCACTCAAATTTTTGTTACATTTTTTTTCATATAATGAGATATCAAATTAGGCTGTAAATATGGCAAAATATGTGTGTTTTTTTTTTTGAAAGCCAATCCAATTATTAAGGTTGATGATATTAAATTTAAACTAACTCCCTTTTCTTATCCCTAGGGAGACTTAAACTCTACTATTTCTTATGAAAAGAAACAGATAATGTTATTGAACACTACTTAGGCATTGCCCATTTCAATAAATACGTGTGCTAAATGCAGGCTCACCAATGTATTTTCTAATCTTTTTCTCTTTCCCTTTTGTTGTGATGAATTTGGGAGAACCAGTGATGATGATGAGCAATTTAAAATTTTAGTTTCTTGGGTGGCTAGGAAAGGTTTTTTTTTTTATCAGCAAAAAGAAACTATTATTAATGTAAAAATTTGTACATGATATGCAGACCGAATATACATTAATAAAAGCCAAGGAGTAGTAAATATCAGTGCTAAACTAGCCCCATCCTAACTAAGTCGACACCAAACTATAAGCCATCATCTGTTAACTCCAAATAAGCAAAACCAAAAAAACACCACTGGAAAAACCCAACTCTAACCAATGTGTTCTTTTTTATCCACAGTGCAGAAAACACGAGACTTCCTATCCAAAATACAAAGTTTCACAACCAAGACCAATGAAGCTTTCATCTTTGCCCTAATCTTTTAGTCTAGTGTAAAATCTTCCACACCATCATTGAATAGTTGAATCTTCAATATGATCTCAGTAGTTGAAGACACGAAGACTTCAATTCAATAACAGATCTCTTCGTATTTAGAAATGATAAGTGTACCTAGATACTTAATTATTGAATTATTAGGTTAGGCGCATACTTCATAAATTTATATATTTGTGTTCATGCATTCATGTATACACTTCATACACTTTACTTCACTTTACTTTTTATTCATAAATATTGTTTTAACTTAAACTTGATTAATTTACAATTAAATTTCTTTCTAAAGCTTAGAATTTTATTTTAAATTTTTTTGGTCAACATTTAAAACGGTCTCATGATTTTTTAAAACAAGGTCAATCAAAATAATTTTTGAAAATAATTTCTAAATTAATCAGTTTGCATTATTTTGATCATAATTCAAAAACTAATTTAAATTTTGAGATGAAATCAAGTTTATATTAAAGTAGATTTCAAGATCTTCGCAACAATAGATAAAACACCCAAATCCGATTTTATATGAGTGAGATATGGTTGTTCTAAGTTAGGGTATATGCATCAATCCGTTCTAACAAAGCAATACATGTCCAAATAGTGAGTGGTGTTTGAATGGATGAAACACATGTCCAAACACATGTTTTAGTCATCTAAACAGTCTGTATTCTGTTGTGAATTATTTTTCTTGCGTCCGAATAGTTCAATGTCTTAATGTGTGATTTTTGATGAAAGAGTAAATTTTCGACAAAAAACTTTATTCAAACTCAATTTAGGACTTCACAAATTATAAATACACCTATTTAATTAGGCTTATTTTATATATAAATAGAAAACTTATAACAATTCTTTGAGCCTCTTAGAACTTTCATGCACATCATATTGGTATTTCTTTTATTGAGCTTTTCATTTTAATCATGTTTTTTGAAAGTTCTCTTACATTTTATGAATCATATTCACATTATATATTGAGTACTTGAGTGTTTTATATTTCATACATGCAATTTAGAATCATACTTAGAAGCCACAAAATCATTTCTTAGATTTTTTACAGTTTTAAATCACATAAAAGATCTTTTATGTTGGTGGGTGACTAACAATGAATAACGTACACCTTTATATCACCACACAGGAAGTTACACACACCAGGAATCATGGATCTGCAAGTAGTCATATAATGATTCGTACAAGGTGTTGCTATGTCGAGGAACAACTAACTAGCGCAATCAACTAACAAGAGAAAGATGAAAAGGACTATACAAAGGATTGACTAACGGATAAAGTCTACTACATAACATAGTAAGTTAGGGATCAATAGTCAGTTTTTGTGTCTTGTACAAACTGGTTTGATTAGTGTATATGTGCTCTAGTAGTGTTAGATTTTCTCCCCTCTTAAGGTTTTCCATGTAAGATTTTGTGTTATGTGTGATTGGTTTATTACTTTAATTCTACGGTTGGATGCACTACAGGAAAAGCCATGCGTGCATCGCTAATAATACTCATTTGTGTTGCTAGATGCGTCGCTAATAATCATGTCGCTAATATTATTAGTAGCATGCAGGTGAATATGTGTCGCTAAAAGTCACTATTAGCGACGCACATTGTGTGTTGCTAATAATTAGGTGTGCCATCACTAATGCTATGATGAGAACGCAATGGGCATTGCTAATAGTATATTATTAGCGACGCTCAGAATGCGTCGCTAATAGTAATTTTTAGCGACGATTGTGAAACGTCGCTAAAACTAATATTTAAGACTTTTAGTGATGCCTTTGTGTGTGTCGTTAAAAGTTAAATTTTTTTTTTGGTATACTTTTGGACCTGAATTTTTTTATTTGTATTTTTTTCTTGTTAAAAACCTGTATCAATCATCCTGATATAAAATAATTCCAAACATTATGAAATGAATATATTAAAAGAGAAATGCATTCATTTATATATATATATATATAAATTAGTAATTATTTAAAATTGTAAAAGTAGAATTTTTCAATAAATACAAAAATAAAAAATTATCTTAGAAAATATGACTACAGATGTCCAGGAAAAGAAAAAAAAATAAAGGAGAAAAGTAAGTCCCGATGCAGAACAGAAAGACGGCGGCGTAATAATCTTGATCAAACTGAAATAAAGATAAAATGATATATATTAGAATACTTATTAAATATATATGAATATAAAATGTGAATTTTTTTTTTTTGGCATGCATAAATAGTAAGAATAGCATAAAGTAACATAAGTTGCAAACTAGTGATCCGAATTGAGTGCTGTAAGTTGTTGCAAGTCTATTTTGTCATTTGTGAGGTGTGTGCTGGGGTTTCGGGCTCCTTAGGTAGATATCCGGCATTTTGGTCCATCAAAACTCCAAAATTGGTCTTTTCAAAGCAGAAAGTTTCATAAGTTTCAAACCGGTGATCTAAACCGAGTGTCGAAAGTTCATGCAAGTCTATTTTATCATTTTAAGGTGTGTGATGGGGTTTTGGGATGGTTAGGTTGATATTCGGTGTTTGGTTTGTTAAAACCTCAAAATGGGACTTTTTGGAGCGAAAAATTACATAAGTTTCAAACTGGTGATCCGAACTAAGTGTCATAAGTTTGTGTAAGTTTATTTTATTATTTGTGAGGTGTATGATGAGGTTTCGGGGTCGTTAGGCCGATATCCGGCATTTTGGTCTGTCAAAATCCCAAAATGAACTTTTTTAGAGCAGAAAGTTGCATAAGTTTCAAACCGGTGATCCGAACCGAGTGCCGTAAGTTCGTACAAGTCTATTTTATCATTTGTAAGGTGTGTGATGGGGTTTCTAGGCTGTTAGGTTGATATTCGATATTTTGGTCCATCAAAACCCAAAAATAGATTTTTTTGGAGCAAAAAGTTACGTAAGTTTGAAACCGGTGATCCGAACCAAGTGTCGTAAGTTCGTACAAGTCTATTTTATCATTTGTGAGGTGTGTGATGGGGTTTCAGGGTAGTTAGGCTGCTATTCGACGTTTTGGTCCCAAAAAGTTACATAAGTTTCAAACCGGTTATTCAAGCCAAATGCCGTAAGTTCGTACAAGTATATTTTATCATTTTTGATGTGTGTGATGGGTTTTTGAGGTCTTTAGGTCGATATCCAGCTTTTTAGTCCTGTCAAAACCCTAAAACTAATCTTTTTTGGAGCAAAAAGTCATATAAGTTTCAAACTGGTGATCCAAACCGAGTGCTGTAAATTCGTATGACTCTATTTTATCATTTATAAAGTGTGTGATGGAATTTCTAGGCTGTTAGGGTGATATCCAGAGTTTTGGTCCATCAAAACTCAAAAATGGGCTTTTTGGAGTAAAAAATTGCGTAAGCTTAAAACCGGTGATCCAAACCGAGTGTCGTAAGTTCGTGCAAGTCTATTTTATCATTTATGAGGTGTATGATGGGGTTTTGAGGCCGTTACACCGATATCTAGCATTTTGATCCGTCAAAACTGTAAAATGGGCCTTTTTGGATATTTGGTATTTTGTTCTGTCAAAATCCTAAAATTGATTTTTTGGAGTAGAAAGTTGCATAAGTTTTCAAACTGGTGATCTGAACCGAGTGTCGTAAGTTCGTACAAGTCTATTTTATCATTTGTAAGGTGTATGATGGGATTTCTAGTCTGTTAGGTTGATATCCGGTGTTTTGGTCCATTAAAACCTAGAAATGGGCCTTTTTGGAGCAAAACATTGCATAGGTTTGAAACTGGTGATCCGAATCGAGTGTCATAAGTTCGTGCAAGTCTATTTTATCATATGTGAGGTGTGTGATAGGGTTTCGGGATAGTTAGGTTGATATTCAACATTTTGATTCTTCAAAATCTCAAAATAGGCCTTGTTGGAGTGGAAAGTTACATAAGTTTCAAATAGTCATTAGAACCCGATAAAATTAAGTAAGTTTGTGCAAGTCTAGTTTTTCATATTTGAAGTGTGTGATGGGGTTTCTAGGCTGCTAGGTCGATATCCAATTTTTTTTTTTTACATAACATTTTCTATAAATTATAAAGACACCAAAGTAATTTTAAAAACTTACTAAGGCTAAACAGAAACTCCTTGTTGGCTGAAGATTGTATGCATAAGAGACTTTAGCTAGGTCGTGCGAGTACTGAGGTTTGTCACCATCTACTCCAGCTCTACATTACGTCTCTCAGATGCCTCAACTCTTTGGGTGGCTTCGTGAAACCTAGCATCACCGACCACACGCTGTAAGCATTACTTATGTCACCGAATAGGATTGAAACTATCGCTAGCCAACCTAAGTCGTACATTGTGCGGCTTATTTTCAAACCATTCGTGATTTCTATCAAACTTAGCCCAAGTTTGAGAATCTGTCAGACACCTACATACATTTTTCTCAGTAACACGCTTCTTTTTATGCCACCGCATTTCTTCTGAGAAATGTATAACCTTTGTAGCCTCGGTTTTAAGAGAAAATATCTCAGTACCATGTGCAAAATTGTATTACTTTTTCCTTCATTCACCTTGTACTTGGGTTCGTGGCACACTATACACTCCATACATTCTTCAGCCTCCTTCCAAAATAACATGTAATCATTTTTGGAAACATGTATAGGAATATACCTGAGGCCCAAATCTCTTAATATTCTTTTCACCTCGTAATATGATGTCGGAAGGGTCTCTCCTAGTAGGAAGTGCTGCTTTAATCAATTCAATGACCATATTAAATAATTTGTAACTTCATCGATTGATGGTCTTAATATGAAGGAGTTTCACGAGAAAATCCAGTTTTGAAAACTCCTTACAACTCAAATATAACGGTTACCTTAATTCCCTCAACAAGGAATCCAACGCTTTCGATTGTCCTGTGTCACTCTTATGACTACAAGCCTCAGTTGTAGCCCCTTGCAAGTCTTCCAGCATTTGTGGCAAGCCTTCGTAACCAACCCAACATTAGCACCTAAGTCATCATCGTCGTCTTCTTCTTCATCCTCACTTACCACTCGTACGTCGCGTTGTTCCCCATGAAATTCTCAACACGTATACATCTTGTCCATCCCGTGTAGGAGTAGGTGCTCTTTGGCCTGATCTATGTGCATATAATCTCAATTATTGCACCTTCTACATGGACATCTTGTCATATTTCTCCCATCTGTAGATGCACGATCAAACTCAATAAAATCTTTGATCCTCTTCATATACCCTGGCAAATGCCTGCCCCTCAAGTCCATCAAACTCTTGTCCATTTTCGTCTACCTAATACAAGTCCCAAATGTTGCTCATTATAAATATGAACACATGAATCCTAGCACCTCAAACTTTTCTCTAAATGGTAAGGTGGTCCTATCTCATTCGTGAATGCACAATCTACATTGCAATCAACAGCAAATCGAATGCTTGATTCCACTCGAAAAAAATTTTGGTAGCATCTCCGCACGATTCTCCAAGTATATGAGATATACGTTACCATGCCTAATAATATACCTAGAGAAAAATATGAGATCGTGCGAAATTTTCTCATAGTGAAATATTCAAGCATGCGTTATTGATTACAATACAAATTTATGCATTCGAAAACTGTCCTACTCTGGACAAATCAAGAATCGACTTTCATACACACAAGCCCAATCGCGAATAAATTTCATGACAAAATTCATAAGTGATGAAAATGACTCCCGAACGGAGTTAGGCTTACGTGAATGCAATTATA
Organism: Nyssa sinensis; assembly: GCA_008638375.1. Classification (NCBI taxonomy): domain Eukaryota; kingdom Viridiplantae; phylum Streptophyta; class Magnoliopsida; order Cornales; family Nyssaceae; genus Nyssa; species Nyssa sinensis. The sequence goes on from CM018032.1 coordinate 55,222,996, forward strand.
CATTGAGTTACATGATCATTTACTTACAAACACTACCCTTCTCCAAAAACTTAAGGCTAATAAAAGATTTAAAAGTCTCAACTCAAAAAAAAAAATGCCTTAAATTTCTTCTTTCTCTTTTCTATCCCTTGATATCTAAGGAATTGATCTACATGGCTGACCCTTCACGCTCAAGAAATCCACCACCTTATACTTACCTCACATGTATACAACACCCATATACAATTAATCTTTGTGCGTCGCTAATAAATCTTTGAGTATCGCTAACTTTAAGTAAAACGATAACGTTTCATCTACGCATACTATTAGCGACGCACAAACGTGGGTCGCTAAAAGCATCACGTACGTCGCTAATGGCCAATTATGCGTCGCTAATAGGTTCACACCTATTTTTTCGTGCAAAAAACTAATTTTTTCTTACATTTTTACTACTTTTAGCAACGCACTCTTGTGCTTCGCTAAAAGGCACTTTTAGCGACGCTTTAGTGTGCGTCGCTAATAATGTACGTCGCTAAAAATGTCTTCTCCTGTAGTGATGCATGATTAAAATTGGACTTAAAATCAAAGTTACTTACATTAAGAATAATAATCCATAAACATTAGTGCATTATCAATATAAAAAAGTAATTTTTCTTCCTTAGGTGATTTAATATCACTTAAAATTTAATTTAATTTAACTCGATTCTACTCGCATATTAAAATATTCCATTCTCTTCCTTTCTTCTCTAATTATTTTCTAAATGTTTGTGAATCAACTAATTTTTTCCAAACTAACCACCTTCAACACCAATGGAGCACAACAACATTACCCTCATACCTAAAACTGCTATACTCCCACCACAGTGAAAGAGTATCGACCATCTCTTATTGTAATTGTGTACAGATGTATTGCAAAAAATTTAACCAATAGAGTTAAACCTATGCTACCTTATCTCATAAGATAATGCCAACCAATTAACCTTCATTAAAGGAAGATCCATGTATCTTTGAAAATATTTTTCAAATGCAACACTTAGCCAGGAATTATCATATGGATAATTCCCTAACCAAGTGTGCCTTCAAAATTGAATTAATGAAAGCCTATGATTTGGTGGAGATGAGATATTGTCATAAACACTCTAAAATTTATGGAGTTCCTTGAACCTATTATCCATTGGATTCATGGCTATATAACTTCTTATAACTATTCTATCATGTTAAATGAAAACTTAAAAGGTTTATTTTGGGGCAAAAAATGGCTCAAGCTAGGGGACTATTTCTCCCAATACCTCTTTCTTTGTGTTATGAAAAGCTTTGCATGTATCTTCAATAATAGATAATAGAAGCCAACCCTTTTAAATTCACCCAGAACGTTCTAATTTGAATATTTCCCACCTAATGTTTGCTAATGATCTTTTTATGTCTGTAGCTTCTGACATCTCATCCATTTTCATCCTAAAAGAAGTCTTGCTAAATTTGAAAGCCTCTCTAGTCTAAAATGAAATCCTCATAAGTGCAAAACATTCATATCAGGTGTGGAAGAGTTTATAAAAGATAGAATCTACACCATAATGCGATTTCAAATAAGCTTTTTTTTCCAATATCCTATTTGGGTATCCCTTTGATCTCTACCAAACTCCAAGCCAATGATTGCCAAAACCTAGTGGATAGAATCACAACCAAGACAAAGAGTTGGATAACTATATTACTGTCTCATGTAGGCAGACTACAACTCGTGGCTTTAGTTTTATATAACTTGTAGGTATATTGGTCTATTGTCCTAAATTTGGCTAAAATAGTGATCCATGAAATTAATAAGGTACTTAGAAACTTCCAATGGTCTAGACCTAAACTCAAAAGCATTGGTGCTAAGGTTGCCTGGGCCTTTATATGATATTCCAAAAAGGAATGTGGGCTTGGATTAAGGAGAGTTGAAGAATGGAACATGGAAGTTATCTTTAAACATGTATACGACATCCGCTGTAAGAAAGGTAGCTAATGGATTAAATGGTTTCATTCTTACTTCAACAAAAACAAGTGCTTCTAGACTCTCCGAAATCATTTTGAAAATATCACAAATTGGAAGAAAATTCTTAAATTAAGAGACTTGGCTAGACTGCTCATCATAAAGTTCATTAGAGATGGCAGATACCTTCTTATGGGATGAATATTGACACGCTTGGGGTACTTTTAGTGTTTATTTTGGCCTTGCCATTGTATTTGAGTCTAAAAGTGATGAAAATACCAAATTTACTTCTAGTATTAGTGCCAACAACTAGAAATGGCCTCCATGTGCCTCCGAAGCCATCTAAACCATTAAGAATTCAAGCCCCATATATTCTTCCCAAAACTTCTTTCCCCGAGCATATAAAATGGCTTCTTAACCGTGATGGTTCCTTTAGTTCTGAATCATCATGGAATCTATTCACAACCTATGGTGTAAGCTTTTATGGGGTAAGAAAATCATCCATAGACACTACTTTATCTTTTGGTTTATATGTAGAAAATAGCTAACTACAAAATCAAAGATTAAAGAGTACGTAGGGGCCTTGACATAGATGATACTTGTCTATAGTGCGAAAACCAACGAAAAATCACAAGCCATTTATTCTTTAATTATCCTTACTCTTCTAAAGTTTGTAGGGATGTCCTACAACTCTATAATATCCAAAAAACCATTGGCACTTAGGATAATGAACTTTTAATGGGTCATAAACCAGTTTAGAGGAGGATCTTTTAAAGACTCCATTATAAGAATCTTTGCGACTATTATAGTGTATACTATATGAAGGGAGAGAAATATAAAAAATGTGAATCAAAAAGTATTCAAAAGATTTATGATCTCCTATGCAAGACATAACAAATGAGATTAGCACCTATGTTTTTTTTTACAAAAGGAAGTTTCTAATTCTTATGAGAACTGGGGTATCGGTTTTATTTTTTATTTACCTATAACTATCTTTTCTTAGTGGGGTCTTGTTTTATTGATCGTGTGTTATCCTTAATTTGCTTTACTTTGGTCTTGTTGATTACTACTTTAAATGGTCTGCCTCTATAATGTTTAAGGAATGCCCTTTGTATTCTTGTAGTGTTGTCTTTTTAATATACATTTTTTCAAAAGAAAAAGATGAGAAGTTTTCTATTTATTCTTAAGAATCGAAAAAATTGGTTGAACTGACTGATTTTTAGAATATCGATTTAATTGCCAGTTTTTTAGAAAAATGATTGGACCACATTTTTTTGGTCTTTTTGACACCTATAATTTTTTTTTTTATCTCAAAAAACCTCTTTTTTTATGATCAAATGATGAGATTTGGAAAGAGATAAAATATTATTGCATGTAGTTTTATTGTCTATACAAATATATAAAACATATATATTAAGATAATCCCAAGGATTATGCTCATAATTTGTTATCTATCACTAGATAGTTAATATATATATTTTTTTCTCTTATAATTTTCTTAATTTTTAATATATTAATTTATTTTTAATAGATTAATTATAAAATCGGTTGAATTAGTTGAACCAGTCAACCATGGATTGGCTCTTTCATTGGTTCATTTTCGGCTTTGATTCTAATAACTACGCCTAACATCGTTAATGAAAAATTTTGTATGAATGGTAAAATCAATATATTATCAATTTAATATAGGGGAGGTCAATATAATTCCAAAAAATATAAGAAAGGTCTTTATAATTTTCAGATAAATCAAAGAGGTTAGTATAATTATTCCTTAAGATTTTAATTTTTTTTCTCCTTTTTAGTATTAGGTCTTTGAAAACAAGTGTCTAAAATCTAAGGTCCAAGTAAAAATATTTTAACTTGAAAAGTCTATGACCTTTTGAATTGTTTGAGTCCAGTTCCAATGTTGCTGAGGTGGTGGTATTTTTTTTTTTAATGACTAAATTGCCACTAGTTTCTCTCTAGGTTTATTGTCTCATCTCTCGATTGTTCGAAAAGTAAGATTAGTGGTGCGAAAGGGGCACCGAGTGTGAATCTTAATAGCTAGAAGAAGCGTACAACAAAGATATGAAGACGACTAGAAGTAGCGATTATAATGTTGGCAACTCTGAAGGGGAACAGTTCAGTCACGAACGGATTAGGGCCACACAACACCTGTAATGAGTGTCCGTTAGTGACTCTGTAGGGGCAAGAACTCCCTAAGGTGGTTTATGCATTTTTTTATCATTTTAGGTAGGTGACATTGATGTTTTTATCATTTAAGATGTCATTTTCTAATCTTTGCAGATAAGGGTGAAAGACAAAGCTAAGAGATGGTTTTGTACATTTTTTTTTTTCAATTCAATTGAATTTGAATAATTTAATATTATAATTTTTGCTTTATGCGCATTTGAATTTTTCTCCATGATTATGTATGTATGAGATTGAATGAATAGGAAGGATGTAGAAGATTATGCAGGGAAATTTCTCAGCTAACAGAGAAATTTCTCTATTCTTTTCTAAAATTTCATTATTTTTTAAGGAAGGAATACACTCAAATTTCATTATTTTTTAAGGAAGGAATACGATCGCATGAAGTTTTGTAAGGAAGCATGAAGAAGATAGAAGGAGATGATTAAATTCAAGTGAACAAGGAATTTTTTCTATGCATATCAAAATTTCTCTATCACAAGGAAAATTCTCTGTTTATGAGAACAAATTTTCTCTGTTGAAAAGATGGATTTTTTTGGCAAAATTTTATATGCATTATGGATCTTGTTTAATAGATCTTAATTTTTAGAGTCCAAATATATACTTTTTATAAAAAAAAATAAATTTATATAGTTCAAGTTATTTAGTTTTGATAAAATAATAAAATAATTTCTTTTGTCTTCAAATCTACTAACTGAATGTTGTTTCATTTTGATAAAATAATAAAATAATTTCTTTCATTGCATTTAATTTTAAACATTGATTTTGTAATATAATTATTTTGTTTGTGTTTATGTGCCCATATTAACTAGCGTGATCAATGAATTTTCAAGGTCATTGAGTTCTACAATAAGAAGCTGTATTTTTTTTGATAAAGCAATAAGAAAGTATTCTGGGTCAGTTTACGCATACCAGACTAAGTATCTCTCTCTGTGACAGTCAGACCCATCCTTTAAGCTCTAACTGTCAACAATCGACATAGAGAGTATTCGAACTCAAGACACTTGAATTTTATTTTCAACGTTTTTAGTGATCGGCCACACTTCCGGGTGGTTTAAAAAAATTCATAATTTTTAAACACATGACATATTTGACAAATGAATTTATTAGAGTTTATGGAAGTAGATTTGAGTTTTTGTGAAAATCTTTGAGATTTCAAAAAATTTCTTTGCTGAAATTGAGTTTCAAAGCATTAGGAAATTTCATTCCAAAAAATTAAAATTTTAGTATATATATGAATATTTGAGAATTAAAGTTTATGCGATAAAGTTTTGTGAGTTTCTTTTACCTTTGGATGATCTTTATTTGATGGGTCCATATGTTTCGAGTGCCCCAATTATAAATAATATATCATATTATTTATATAACGGCTCTAATAATTATGTTTTGGTTGATTTGATCTGAAAAAGGTGATGGATTGTACCCTATATATTTGATGGATCCTTACTATGCCTTATTGCCTTGATATAATCTATTATTTGGGATTACAAAATAAAGTGCTACCTCAGAATTCAATCCATGGGTCCCTTGAATGTCACATGTGGCTTTTCAATTACCCTTTGAGGGAGGTAATGCATATTGCATTCCTTATCATATGAGATGTGGTTTCACTATTATAGATACAACCATTATGTGGTATTGACTTATAATATATTAGCGCTTATATTTTGTGAGAAATAATGAATTATGGTTAGAATTATCAAAAAGGTAAAAGTTGTCTCGAATAATCTCACCAAAATTATGAATAATGTTAAATATTAATGCAAAACAAAAACATGAAAGGATGAATACCAGTTCATTACCAATTAATTCAATAAAAAATAATGGACTTAGTTTATTACATCATATTTATAAAGTTAAAAGAATACTCATTCGATAAGAAATTTGTTAATTTCTATATTTTTTATACTAGTTCTACTAAAATTAAGAAATTAGAAAAGTACATAGTGAAAACTAAAGAATTCTATAATAATTTTGAAACATAATGCATATTTTTGATAGATACCATATCAGTTTTTATCTCAAATATAATATATTTTCTCATTTGATTTTTTCACACCTTCCTAAGTCCCATGGCAGCATGCGAGTCACCCAAACCCATCAACTTTGGTCCCGGCCGCACCATTAGAAAGGAAGCATAGAGGCATTATCGAGCAAACAACCGACTATTGTTCCCCCCATCTAGGAGCACGGTGACAGATTATTGACATGTCCAGCAGCCCAAACTACCTAGTGACTGGTACCGGTCCCTATTCTAACATCAAGGAAAAACCTGTTTGAACCATAATTATTAAATTTAGCCCGACTTCAACTTGATAAAAGGATCAAGTGGGTAACCGGTTCAACCAACGGGTCAATTAGTTAGATTGGTCATACAATTAAAATATTTTTAAAAATAAAAATAATATTAAAAATAAAAAATATATTTTAAAGTAAAACACAATAAATAAATAAGAAAACAGAAACATAATGTGTTATTTGATTAGCATACCTAGTAATTTAATAATGAAAAAAAAAATTTAGTATTATAGAAATTCCTGCAGTGTCATTCTTGTTTCAGTTACTAAGTTATATTTCTTTGTTCAGTTTAATTTTATCTAATTTTGAATCCCAAAATCCTAATTACTAGGCATGCTATATACAAAAAGCAAAAATGACATAAGTTTATCTTGAAAGAATGAAAAAAGTTTAGTTATTTAGAGATTTTCTTTAATTACTTATAACAAGCCTGGCTCACTAAGACCAGTCTAGGTCTTTGGGTTACTCATAAAACCGGCCAGTTCAACTGGTTTTTACCAACTTCTTTAACTGGTTCGAAAATTAGATTAGTCTAGTCTCAGATCCCAACACTGGTTCGAAGTACTTTATGGGCATATCAATGAACATATATCTTGAATATTTGAACAATGCAACATATGCGTTCGAACATTAAATCTATTGTGTCAACAATCTTGCACGTGTGTTAAAATTAGTACAAAATTATTTTGATTAACTTTCTAAGGCCTAGTCAAAACTAAATTATCACCTAAGGTAATTGTAAATAATATTGTACTAATTTTGAATATTACCATTCCAATGTCTCTGGCGAATCTAGACTATAAACTTATGGAGGCAAAATTTTAGAAATTAGAATTTAAGAAAATATTATGTAAAAGTATAAAAATTTGAGGGTGGGACAACTCTTAATTTTTAATAAGTTTTTATTAAAAGGGCCCCGCCACTGCCTAAAGTCAAGTGTGCAGGTGTAGTGAATGCAATGCTATACACGATTTACTTTTTAGTTTGCATATTTCTTCTAACTTTTGTACTTGCATGTAGATTCTTGAGTTTTTAGTCTAACTAACAGTAATTCTAGTCGATTCAATTAGACTCTATAAATACTAATTCAAAAAAATATATTTTGAGTAAAGTTTTCAATATAAAACATTTTTTCGCAAATTATTGACGGAACAACTTTAGGCAAGTACTAAAGAAAAATTGATCTCCTTTCACAGTAGAAAAATTATTCATTGGTTCCAATACACTATTAAAGTAGTGTTCAGGCCAATAAGGTTTTTCCTTGTGAAAAAAAAAAGTTCTTTCCTTGTGTACAAAAAAGTTCACCAATAATAACTTTTTCAATATACTTTGCTCCTTTTAGTAATATTTGAATGCTCAATTGTGTTTATATCTGTGGTCCTCATGCACTCATATGTGCTAAACCTGCTAGTAGGACCCATGATGATGAATCCTAATTTATGTGAGTGTTTGGACACCATATAGACACAAAAACATGAGCCATTAATTATTACTCTATAGTTTTTTATCCATGAATTGTATTCATTGGTTTGAACTAGAGATATTGGACCACTAAATATTATAGACAAAGTGTCAAAGAGGGCACAACAAATGTACAAAATAATATTGAGAGTTACATTAACTCTTACACTACGTTTGGATGGAAGGAATTGGAAAGAAAGGGAAGGGAAGGAGAAGGAAGGGTAGCTTATATCATGTTTGTTTTAAAAATTAGGAAGGAAAGGGAGAGAGAGCTTAACCCTAATTTAAGCAATTTTGTTATCCCTCCAAAAGTGGAAGAAAATGGAAGAAAATGAAAGAAGGATTTAATGAATTTTTAATAATACCAATATTACCCTTAAAATTATAAAAGCCAAAATAAAAATGACACCTCTATCCTAAGGCATCCAAACGGTATAATAATAAAATAATATAAAATCATTTCTTTTCCTTTCTCTCCTTCGTCATTCCTAAACAAAATGAAAAGATTATATTAGTCTTTCATCTCCTTCATTTTTATTAGTTATCCAAACATAAAGGAAGAATTACTCTCTCCTCTTCTCTTCTCTCCTCTCCTCTCCCTCGTAACTAATATTGTCCTCTCCCTCCTACTTATCCAAAAATTTTACAAAAGCAAAAAAGAGAAATGAAACATTTTCCCACAACCTAAAAATAAAAAATCTTCAAAATACGTTTCTTTAGAATAAATGAAGGCTTTTCAATCCCTTTCAAATTGTGCCTATTTCTTTCCAACCAAGCACCCCCATATGAGACGCAAATGGGTTGCTCTTCATTCTATCCTTAGCCTCCTAGACGGCCAAGCCGCGTCCCAACATGCCATGAGCTCTTTGATTGAACTACGCAAGTTCTTATTCAAATATTTTTTCAAAATTCTCAACTTATCTCGAGAGTTACTTTATTTCATTTCTCCCCAAAAATCATATTTTTTCAAAACCTCTTTCACTCTCAATTTTTATTCCCTCCTCAAATTTCTCTCCAAACCCCATTTCTTTCACTTTTAGTTTTTTTTTTATCATTCTGACTTTTCTCTCATTTTTTTTAAAAAACCACGATTAGGATAGCTGTGTTTTTCACTCATCGAATTACGCACGCCCACCACGCACTCACCTCTCTCTCTCTCTCTCTCTCTCTCTCTCTCCCCCCCTAAAAGCACAACCCCCAGTAAAACCCTAGCCATTCTTCTATCTCTCACGACGATCTGTCTCACGATTTTTGCAATCACCCAAATCGGTGATCGTGCCGATCTATCTCATGTCACGATCATCTATGCTATTCCTAACCCTTTCTTTTTGAACTTTGAGTTCGATAAAAATATCATTGGTTACTATCTGTCAATTTTTTTTTCTAAGTATTTTATTTTTCATTTTTATTCAAAATGAATTTTCTTAAAAAAAAATTAGTCATCGTTAAAGATTTGAGTCAAGTAGGATATAAATTTAAGTTTAATTTGAATAAAAATAAATTTGATATAAATTTAAATTTAGAATTAAAAGAATTTACAAAAATTTAAATTTGAAGATTTACCAAAAATATCCTTATAGCTCCGTATCATCCGATCAATCCGAGCCATTTAATCCGTGGATCCCACGTAAGAAACTTTTGGGAAAAAAAAGGTATCCCAATTAAATCATCCGGTAAGTATTTTTTTTTTTTAATATTTTTTTTCTCCCGACAACAAGAAAGGACAGTAAGAGCATTTCAACGAAAAAGTAAAACTACTTAATGACTTAAATCACGCTGGATTTTGCTGTGATATTTAGTCCATATGGGCCCACCATTTGATGTATTTTAATAATTTGTGGATGCTCGATCAGTAATTATTTATTATTATTTTTGTACAATGACAAAAAGTGGATGAAGTTATATAAATCACAAGTATACTCATCATTTGAATAAAATTTTAATCTTAATTATTTATTAATTTTAAGCATTATTGGTGCAATAATTTTAGGTTAATAACAAAATAATGTGCTAAAATAATATTCTAAATTAATATTTTAATAAGACAATATTACTAAAAGTTCAAACTTTTTTTTTTGTTATCAATTTTTATCGATTAGATTTTTTAACTAAGACCATTCGGAAATGTGACTGTGTAGTAAAAATATTGATAATAAAATTCAAAAGTCTCGAATTTAAGTTTTTTTTGTGTCAATCATTAATAATTATAACTTAAATGACGAATTTGATTATCACCGAGAAAAAAAACTTAAATTAGTACGTGTAAACTGATTTAAGATACTCTAAACCCATTCATATATATATATATATATATATATATATAAAGTATTCAACTAAGATTAGATATGGAGACAAGAGACTCCAATCCCACACATTTAGGGGTGGAGTCGGGAAGAGAGATTTTCATATGTGACCTTGAGGAGTATCCTCAAAGTCTTATCTACTTTGATCACCTCTTGGGTTTAATGGTTTAGAAATTATTTTTTTATTTATTCCAATAACTTGTATGAATTCCTGCTTATAGTAGTATTGTTATTTTAATATGCCTTTTAACTCATGAAAAGTATTTATTAGCCTAAACAAATGGTTTAAAACCACTGAATACTTTCTCATACTTGATAACATATTTTAAATGTATCTAAAGGTTGATGTGACTTAAATTAAAATAAAATAATATTTAAATTAAATTTTATATTTTAAATAATATGATATAAGATTATTGATGGTATATTAAACATATCAATAATGATTTATTATCGATTCATTATCACATCATTTGCAATGTTAAATTTAATAAATTATTTTAAACATAGCAGTACTCATTAAAATAATGGGTAATATTTTTCTTGAAATTAGAGGACATGAATTCTAATTTGCCCTAATGATTGAACTAGGAGGAGACAATGATAGATTTAGGCAGAGTTAGGTGAGGCCAAATTGGTAGATTAACAACTACCTACCCAATCTATAAGCACATTAATATATATATATATATATATATATATAGTAATGCTCCAACTAATGCTGGAAGGAGTTTGAAAATTGTAAAAAATATTCAATGATTTTTTATTATTAACTCTAATGATTCAGATAAAAAATACGTATGTATATCAATATATTATATGATTATGTATTCATCTAAACTGTGGAGAGCAATGTTCGGCGGCCATGGAATAATTACGTAAAAAATTATTACATGTGACCATGACATTTGTACGACGGTTTATTATGTTTTTACTTTCTGTGATTTACGCAGAAAACTATGTTAAATGTTGCAATCGTATTCATGGGATTGTCAGAGATTTACCATTCTTTTGTTTCTCTTCTTTTCTTTTTTCTTTTTTTTTATTTTTCAAGGTTATGTTTAATTAGAAAGAAAAAAGTACAAGAAAATAAAAGTTATAAAAAATGAAATGAAAGAAAAGAAAATTATTTTATAAAAGTATTTAATTAGGAAGAATTATTTTAAAAGAAGTTAGAAATTTAAAACAAACATAACAATTCTTACAAGAAATTTAGGTAATGTTTGACTGAGTATAAATTTTTTTCAATTTTTTAATTAAAATTAAAAGGTATAGAAATCAAAAGTGTATATGATAATCATCATTTAAAAGTAAAATTAATTAAGCAATACTTCTAATTTTTTCCTCGTTTGAGTAAAAAAGAAAAAAATATATTTTAAGACGTGTTATCAAACGATAACTGTCACGACCCAAAATCCATCCTATGCGAATTAGGGGTTTGTGACCGACACTGTCACTCAAATAAGTCGTATAAAATCAAATGAATTATACCAATAAGTGATATATATATATATATATATATTGTATTAAATACGGAAGTTACACACATGTAACTCATCTGATAACAAATCGAACTCTAACAATCATCCATAAGATTATTTCCAAGTATAATTTTCATAGTCAGAAATCATCATTTAAGTCTAACATCATTTCTAGTGTCACCATGTCACAATATCTAATATTAATATTAACCTTACATGATGTATATACAAATTATGATTTAGAGCTATACATTGTTAACGTTACCCACAAGCACAAGCTCGTGAGTAATTCTTGCATTCTTAAAATATGTTTGGATAAATCCATGTGAGTTTCACTAAGCTCGTGAGTAATTCTTGCATCTTGTCACAGGTTTTGCAAAAACATAGTTTTGCACAAAATATCATGGGCACCAAGTTTCTTCAAATAGATAGCATATACACAAAATATCTTAAAACACGTTTTCAAAACAGATCACATATACTCCCTCTGTCCCGAATTAACAGTCCCTTCTGAGAAAACTAACTTTTTATTTTGGACAATCATTTAATGCTTTTACACTTGATTAAGAGGATAAATTTACAAAACTAACCTTCATTCACATTGAGTAATATATTCACATTAAATTTGTAAGGGTAATTTAAAAATTTCACAAATATTTATATATTAATTTTTTAAACAGGACTCTTATTATGAGATATCTCAAAATGGAATAAGGAACTTTTAATTCGAGACGGGGGGGAGTAAAACATACTGAAGGTTTGAGCAAATATAACATATGTATTTCTAAAACACGTCATTTTCAATAACACAGTTCGAATATCAAAACATAACGCAGATGATGAAAAGTTGTTCACAAAACGTATGATAGCACATGTATTTCTTAAAACATGGTTTAGATAATTAATGCGAAATGGATAACATAATATCAAATAACAAATGCACACGAGAGGGTACTTTTGAAATCTGATTTCGAATAGTGAATAATACGAGACAGATGATAGACACATATTACACATATCGAAGAATCACATATTGAGTCGGAGCACTTCATGGATAAGTCTCATCAAAAGTCGAAGCGCCACATGGGTAAATTTCATATAGACACAAGAATCGAGTTAGAGTGTCATGTGGGTAAGTCTCATAAAGAGTTGGAGCGCCATATGGGTAGGCCTCGGATAGACACAAGAATCAAATTATACATTGAGTCAGAGCACCATGTGGGTAGGTCTCATTACAATAGTCAGAGCTTCACATTGATAGTCTCACACAAACACATGATCAGATCAAAACAAATATGATTCAGGTTGCGTAATTAAAATTGGTTCACACAAATCATTTTTCTCATTGAAAGGGATGCCATGGTTTACAGACGTTTTTACTAAAGAATTTAGCCGGGATTCAAAACACACAATACCTTTCAAATTAGTATATAAGAACGTTATTTCAAGATGTAGTCATGAAGATCATAACTCTCGGATATTTCATAGGGTGTATAATAGACATTTGAGCAGATATAAAAATTCACTGATTCAAAGTACATGATTTCTCATGAAAATGGATTAAGCATGTTCAAACAGAGATAAAATACTTTAGCATTTTCCAAGTAGGAGATAAAACATCACTAATTCGAGATACGGGATTACTCACAAAATAGATTAAGTATTTTGAACAGGAGATAAAATACTTAAGCATTTTTCAACAGGAGGTAAAACATCACTGATTCAGGATGTCGGATTACTCACCTCAAGTTTTCAGTCTCTTTCTTTTATCTCTTTTCCCTTGTCCTTAGTTCCTAGATTCATGAGTCAAAATGCACATAACCTCGTATTAGAACATAACTGAGACATCACTATCGGCCATTTATTAATTTTTGTAACTAAGTTTTCTTTAACGAATTCTATTTGTTAGTCTAGTAGCCTTAAAACTTTAAGTTAGGTCCCGCCCCCTTTTTTCTAAATTCATTTTATAGTTAAATTAATGCTTGGGACATAACGGGTATTACCTCATTTGTTGTTTCATATCTTTCAAAATTTATTTAGGCTAAATGGACCTCATCATTAAGTCCAAAACATCCAAAACTGCATGCATCGTCAAGATAGACTCCTTTTTATATTTAATTGGCTTCGGGCATTATTAAGGGTAAAATAGTAATTTTTTATATTTTACGTGTCTTAATTTTTAAAATTCTATATCGTAAAACGGACCTCGCCATTGTGTCTAAAATGTCAAAAAAAAAAAGTCAAGTAACATTACTCTTTTATTTTATTTGGGCAACGGAAACATTTTTAATGTACCCAAAATTAATTTAATTTAATTATTTTAGTCAATATTATATATATATATATATATATATTCTGCTACTATTATAACACAAGTGCCACGGTATCACAGTGACATACGCGTGGGGTTTAGGTTCCTTACGTGTGTGAGGTTTAGAGGTTCGAGTTTGGGGAGCTGTGGCTCCTCCTTCTTTTTTTGATTTTCAGTTTCCCAAATAGCGGATAAATGGCTAAACCAAAGATTGGATATCCCAGGTCTTAATAGGTCTATTAAATTAGGGTCTTGTCCTTGTTTTCAAACACCCTAAATTTCATTTACATAAAACCCCAAAACGACGTAGTTTTAATTAACCATTTATGTGCCTAGGTGGGGTTCTGACCCGAACCTGAAACCGGACCCGACTAGCCCGACCGATGAATAGTCTTCTTCCTCATTTTTTTGACGAGGGTTCCAGTCACCTTCTCCAGCACCAGCGACTATTGCCGATCATTTCTGATGACCAAACCAACAAGGTTCAAACCCTTTTTCGATGAGGATTTCAATCCCAAGGTCGGTTTCCTGATTTGGTAGGTTTACAGACATGAAATAGTGGATTACAGTCGGGCTCCAACGAGGGCCCGACTTTTAGGCGAAGGTAATTTTTTCTATTTCGTGGAATTTAAGTCACTGTTTAGACCTAGTTTTTCTTCCTATGGGTTTCTGAGATCCTAAGGAACTTTTTATGTTCTTAAAACCAAGCAAAACAAGTTTAAACCCATGTTTTGAATTTTCCTTTCCTTAGCTATAACTCACTGTTTCTCAATGGTTTTTTAACCATTTTTAATGATACAAGTTGTAGAGTACTTCAAATTTGATCCTCTTTTGAGCCATGCAATTATTTTTAAGTTTTAATCTAGTTTTCTTCATGACCCAATTCTTCTTAGGTTCGACCATAGTGGTTCTTAGGGTTTCTCAAGCCTAAACTGTTCCATTTTTCTCCCATTCTCTTCTATTACACATTATAATCTCATGCATGTACATTAGTTTCATCAAATTACAGAAACTAGTGACATATTCCTCTCTCTTTTTTCTTAGAGAGATACATTGGGTTTTGAGGGCTTTACCTTCAATGGTGAGTCTCCTTGCTTGGTTTTTGAGCTACTAATTTCCTTAGGGTTAGCTTCCAAAACTGCATGCAAGCCCCCATCCTTTCTTCTTCTTCTTTCCTCCTTCTCCTTCCTTCTTCTTCTTTTTCTTCTTTCTCTCTCTGTCTCTCTCTCTCTAGCTGCACACACACATGCACAAGGTCTGATTTTTCTTAACACACTCAGGCAGCACATACATAATATATATATATATATATATATATAATTATAATTAGGTGTTGCATGAAATCTAATTGGAAGAGGTGAAGGTCCAATGAGATGTTGACAGTTCAGCTTTTGTAAAAGCAAACTTATATGTTTTATACAATATATACATATCTTGTGGCTTATATAGCATCAAAGTGATGTACCCTAGTTGGTTATACTTTTTGGTATAAGTTCTGCCTCACTTTCTTGGTCTTGGGTTTGAGACCTTGGGCCAACACTTTTTGACGTTCTTTTCTTTTCTTTTCTTTTTACTTGCTTTTAGTTAAGCTTTTGCACTTTTAATTTCATTTTTTTCTTATTGTGTTAATTTTATTTCTTTCTCATGTACTTGTATTATTTATTTATTTTCTTCATGTGTCGATTTCATTAATCGAAATCTTATCAACTTTTGTAATCTTTGTTGTCTCAATTTAACTCTCAATGAACAACTAAATTCTCGATAGCTGAATCGGGATGTTACAATACCTCAACCCATTTTTTTTATTTTTTTGCCAGAAAAATAATAGGTTACTTTTTGGAAAATCTAAGTGCTATGAAAATTTATTTTTCTACTTATTTTCAGTTTCTTACTAACTAAAATCCAAAAAATTAACTTACCCCAAAAAAAAATTCCTAAAAACAGAAATAAATTTACTTTTTACATATTTTACATCATTTTTTCAACCTAAAGAAACGCAGTCTTAGGAATTGGGGTAACTTATAAGTTTTTTTATACAATGATAGTCGGAGATAATTGAATACACACCAGTTCACAGTTGCATGGGGAGTGAACACATACACTATTCGAATAGGACCTCAGTCCTTTATAAAGTTTTATGTGCACTAATAAGAAAGGTGATTAAAAATTTTATAGATGAACTAGATCTATTGACTAGGTCAACAAACTCAACCAATCATTCTATATCATGGAAGCAAAAGCAAGTTTATTTTTCTAATAAATAAATAACATCTACACATGCTATAATCTGGTTGATCTAACTAATATACCCAAAAACTTCTCCATGGTCATTACATTTATTATAATGGATTCAAGTCCTCTAACATTATTATTTAGGATGAATAGACATTAAAACAAAAAAAAAAATTTATTTATTGGTTCCGTTATATTATACTCGAGTCAATGATTATCGATAAAAAAAATTATTTATTGGTTCCGTTATATTATACTCGAATCAAGGAGTATCGATCACATGAATAGATTGAATAGAATGTGTGAACCAGCTAATGTGACGAATGCTGAAATATACCCAGATCTGATGTATAACAGCTCATTAAAATAAATGTAAGGTCATATGGGGCAGACCCTACAAACATAAGTCTTGTGGGGGAAGACAATTCAAAATGAAAAAGAAACAATAAATGGCTCGTTTTCCAATCAATGCATATAGTAACATATAATAAAGAGATTTGAAGCATTGTATGGTCATCTGACCCATATGCCATCCCATTAATGTGATGTAAGAAGTCCACCCAACTTATAGAGAAAATCAAAGATAAAAGGGAAAGAACACCATGCTTTTACAGCTTATTTTAAGCAACGAAATGACATGATACCAAGCACACCCAAACATTTTCAAAATATCCTCTTTTTGACAAAAAAAAAAAAAAAAATCACTATGAAACGTCTCATTGAGTTTTTAATGCCTCTTTCATTCTTTGATTATCTTTTCAACTTTTCTATATACCTATGCATTTTGGCTGAGAAAGGCAATTCCTTTGAGGAAGTGATAAGACAATTGCTTTTGTGAAAAGCTGATGGTAACAATTATTTGGAAGACTTTGAGATACTTAGAACTCATCTTGAGAATAATGTATTCTGCATTATTCTCAAGATTTAGATCTCACCTTGAGAATAATGTGTTCCGCATTGCATTGTTTGGCTTGAGTGAGAGTGAGACAAAAACTTCCCTTTCTGATTGTGTGTGGCAAGATTTGCAATATTTGACTTGAATTCACTAAGTGCCAAATAATAAATTGGTTTAATTTAATGGGTGCTTAAACGTCTAGGTAACTCTTGACTTTTTTGAGATATTTTAATTTTGGTCATACTAGTATTAATAGTGTTTTGTTTTAAGAGAATAATAAATTATTTATTTCTTAATTAGATTAGTAGACGAATTAGTAGTCTCCTATTCAGATTAGTACTTTTTATTTTTATAAATATGATTGATTGGACTCTTATTATTCCGATTGTAATCAATAAATACCATTTCGAATTTAGAGAAACTAGTAGTCTCTTGGGTGAATAATTCCAGTGTTATTTGGTTTTCAAGAAATTCAATGTGTTCAATTACTTTTATATTTTTGTGCTGCATTATTTTCAGTAGAGGGATGTATAATTTATCTCTATACTTGTTGTAATTTATTAAATTTTTAAATTTCTCAAATTCAGAATTGATAGACTATTGTAAACTTATGAAATTATAATTGTATAATATACTTTCTATAGAAACAAGAAAAAAGATGCTTAATGGTTTGATTTCAGATAATCCGGAATCAATCCAATCATAAATGGGTTGAATTTTGATTCATACTCCTAGGACCCACCAACACAACACAATTGATTATTCTTGCAATTTTTTTATTTAAAAAAATTTAACACATTCAATATTTATATAATGGATTGATTTGACCCGTGCAGGTCCTAGTTTTCTTCATCTAAATTATTAGTGTATTTTATAGGCATGTAAAACACACATGTTCAATGCACCAACAAATTTGATACATAAAATTTCGATACTCGCAATTGTCGATAGCATTTCTCTATTGAATTTAACATGAAATGGGTTGGGTAATCCTGGAATGGGCCCATACGCCTTTGCTAGTCCATGTACTTATTCATGACAAAGATGGTGGTGTTTTGTCAATGTGATAATTGAGCAGGGGTTAACCTTTTCCATACTTAAAACTCTATTTAAGAAGGTTGGAGTTAAGCCTACATCTCAAACTTGACTGCTTAAGAGACTCACCAACTAAACTAGCTTATTTCCCCAAAATTGTTATTTTGAAAATATTTATCAAGTAAATAAAAGACTTCTAGTTATATATCTTGCACAACTGCAAAAATCAAACTTTTAACCCCAAGACACCCAACTGTAGAAGCCATTAAGTCATGATTGGATTGGATGGGGGATAAGAAAGTTAGATAAGATAAATGTTATTTTATTTCATGTTTGGTGTCTTCTATTAAATTGAATATAATTTATCTCAAGGGGATGGTGTTATTAGAGTTATCCCATCTCATTGAAATAAAAATTTAACACCGCTTTATCAAAAAAAATTACAACGCTGCAATATAGAGAGACGAAAACGTCAAAGAGTCGAGTTAAAAAATCAAAATTTTATTTTTTTCATTGTTTAATTTTTTTGATATATTCCAAATTTTTAATGTAGTTTTCATTTCAATAAATAGACTATTATATATGCATGTATGTAAATGTAATCACTGGATAATTTTTAGCAGTAAGGATCAGGAATTTTTTCGAGTCACCTCAAAAGTGAAAAGGTATTATATTTTGAATAATGTTTGCACAATTCTAAAATTTTGTGGTTATGGTTATTAGATTTTGTAATTGATTTGTGAATGAAATTTTGATTTTAGATACCTCGTATGCATATATTTGAAAAAAAGAAATTAAATGACATTCATAAAAATAATTTTTGAAGATCGAATTTTATAATTCTGAATCTTATATCTGGTAAGCACCCAAACATAGGAATGAGATATGACAATATATCTAGGCCTTTTATCTGGGTCAGTTCCAAACACTAGATTGAAATATTTAATATCTCACATAATTTTATATCATATCTGATCTAACTATATTATATCTAATCCCGCCTTCTTATCGTGTCGTCCAAACAAGGCCTATAAAGAAATTATCCGATGAGACTGTCATTTCACATTAGTATCTGATGTGGAATGACAGTCTCTCACGGATTTTTAAATTTTTCCTAAATTTAAGTTAGATAACTCTCTCATGAATATAAAAAGTGGATGAATTTGCGAGTGATCGTCACACCACATTAAATGGTGATGTGGACTGACCGTCATACTAGACAATTACTTTAGTGACCGAGTCTTATTTCATCGAAAAATTTTTGGATGAGACTGGTAAATGTGCTTTTTAATAGTATTCTGTCATTTATAATATGACTTATCTTTTTAAGTAAAACATAATACATATGATATGTTGTTATTGGAAAGGTACAATATCACGTGGTGTATCAGATATATTGATAAATATTTCTATTTGGTGTCTCTTCTCATGTAAGGAATCACGATTTCAAGTCTTTCAAATATTAATTTGTTATTTTCTAGCCATGTACATTCATACATACAATTATGCAAGGAGAGAGAATCAACTTACACCGGTTAAATAAAATCTCACTCCTTAGTCTTGAACATATACAAAGGATGGGCAAAAGGTGGTTTCCATTTTGAAGAAGTAGTTTTTTAATTTTTTTGATGCACAATTACTGAGAAGTTACCAGAGTTGAAGCCGAAAGGAGAGTGACATATCACAAATTTGTAGCCACGCCCTGTGGCGCTATGAATGTTATATGGGATGTCTGGTAGTCACCATGACTTCTTCCTTTCAGAGAATCAATGCTTGTCACTAATCAACAACGCGTCGTTCCCTTATAACTATACTCAGTTGGAGTTGATGGTTAGGTAATATCATGAAGAAAAATGTTTTCGGAGTCCCCGACATTCATTTCATTCTTTATATATGCATGGTAGCTAGGTCTAGTCCAATTCTACCAAAGCTGATTGGCGAATATATAAATATATGTGTTTGTATGGGTCCCAATTCCACTGTTTAGTTTCCTACATGATATGCCATTGATGCCAAATCTTCAATTGTCAAAGACTTTCTCAAGAACAATAATGAAATATTATGTACAATTATATTTCTCCATGTCAGATAGGAGAAATCTTATTCTATTTGTATATGTGTCACAATTTTAATCTGACATGTATGCAATCACATATATATCATGTAACTATTTAGTTTTAATTAAAAAATAAAAATTAAATTAAATGAAAAAGCACAAGTGCATTGCATATGTGAAAAATTGTGGTTAAGATACATACGTAAATAAAAGGAAGTTCCTCCTATCTGGTGTGGAGCCAAGCAGTATCCTACTAGGATTATATAGATATATATATATATATATAGTTATATTATGTGTGCAAAAAAATGAAAAAACTTCCACAATCTACCTTTTAAGTCAATAATATTATATATATTATTTTATTTTTCGAAGGAGATGGAAATGCTTTAGGAAACAAATTCAATATAGAGTATAAAAGTGTTGATTTTTTTTTTTGGTTGGTAAGAAAGGGACATGTCCCATTTTTGCTAGTTGGAATTTGAACCCTCCACATTCTTTTTGGGAGGTGGAGGAAAAACCAATTGAGTTAACGCTTGATAACTAGTCAGGTTTCATTAATGGTAGATCCATTGTTGACAACATCTTACTAATGCAAGAGGTTGTTAGGGGGTATAAGAGGAAAGACTTGCCTCCTAACTGTGCCATAAAAATTGGTTTTCAAAAAGCTTATGATTTAGTTCATGGGCCTTCCTAACAAAGGCCTTACAAGCTCTGGTTGGATACTCGAGTGTCTTATAAGTTTTCTATAAACCTTAATGGAATGTCAAAAAAAAAAAAAAAAATTATGGGAAGAAAGGATTGAGAGAGGGGACCCCATTTCCCTTATCTCTTTTTCTTGGTTGTGGAATGCTTTACCAAAATAATAGATTGACATACAACACAATCCTCATTTACATACCACCCTAAATGCCATGATTTAAAGCTTTCTCAATGCGAGGCCACTGTCAAAAAAGTCCCTATGTTTGGTCCCTTGGAAATTAGGGAATCCCGACTATCCCCTTCCCTAAAGGTGGGGTCGCCAACTTATTTTGAACAATTAAACAAGCAAACTCGTTATAACTTGTGAAGATATGATACATGTAAAGAAAACTGAAAGAAACAAAATAAAAAGACTTTACATCGCCTTGGATCCTAGTTACATCCTATAAACCCCTTGACATATGTTAAATAAAATAAAACACTGAAATAAATCAAAACCAAAGAAAACTAGATTCGAGGGCTAAGATATGGAGTGGGAAGGTGTTAGGCAACCATTCCGCCCGGTCTGAACGGACCGACCTCAAGTATTCAATCATAAGGCTCGTTCATTGTACAAGAATACAAAAATAAGAGAAATAACATGAAAATAACAACAATGGATAAACAAAATAAAAAGGATAAAAGGATTTAAAGTCGTCCCTTGAACTACCCCTATCAAGAATTATAGAATTCGATAGATTGCTATTCCCTCCTCGAGTGATATAAGATAATATATCTGGCTCACGGGCTCATGTCACCCACTTCCATTAATGGTGATAGAAGGTGGTGAACTGGCCAACTAAACTAGAAATGAAAAGATGAATAAATAGGACTCGCATAAAAGTAAATAAAGTAAAGAAGAAAGGAAAAATGAATTTGATTTGGGATCGAGGGCTTCCTACGTATCCATCCTAAGATGGAATAAGAGTCATACAGTTCTTCGGTTTACCCTCTTTTATCAGGAGTGAAAAAAGAGAGAGATCAACTGAGTATGAGGGACTAGTATGAGTTTAGGGCATACCTTGTTTAGTAACGGATGTTGGGCAACACTTCACCTATGAATGCTTGATTCAAAGTCATCAATCGAGCGGAGTTTCGACTTGCTTGACTTGGGACTGTCAATCGGGCAAGGCTTCGTCCTTGAGAGGAAAGGGGTCAGAAAACTTTTAGAGAGAAAAAGGGGACTCTAGTACTATAACAGCAGTGTAAGGCTATGAATTTTTAGACCTCTAAAATGGTGATTAAGGGGGTTTATTTATAGGAATAATATTGAGATTTGATCTAATGGCCTATAATTAACCTCACAAATGGAAGGTTAGGATGATGTCTTAAGTGATAATAATGTGATTAAATAAAAAAATAAAATCAAATAATTATCCTAGAGGATGAATATCATGAATAACTTAATTAAAAATAAATTATGAAAATGCAAGAACTTATAAGACCAATGTCTACATGCAAGACCAAATGAGAATTTAGAAAAAAGAGTTTATTTCTAAATAAACTCTAAAAAAGTAAATGTCTAGGTTCAATGAATCACGTATAAAGAAAATGTCTAGAAACCAGATGCATGAAAATTCTAGAATTTGAAAGGAAAATCGTAATTATGCCTAAATAAACTAATATCACTCAAGATTACCAAATCACCCCCAAGTTAGTAGAAACTCTCCAAATTGCCACAAGGCATGGGAAATGACCATGTTGTCCCTTAAGGCATCGAACTGTGCCCAAATTGTCATCAACTGATTAAAATCACCAACTTACCCCCCGAAAGGTAAAATGACATTGAAATTACAAAAATACCGTTCAAATGACAAAAGAGTCCCACTGAGATTAGGATTGTGCCAAAATTTTTAAAATACCCTCAAAGAGCAAAATGGTGACAAATTTACCAAAATACTCACTAACGGGCAAAAGAATCTTACTAGATGTGGGACTCTGGCAAAATTACCAAAATTCTCTCCAATGGGTCGAACAGTCCTACTAGAGGTAGGACACTAGAAAATTATCAAAATGCCCTCTAATTAATAAAAGAGTTTTACTAGAGGTGGGACTTTGATAAAATTACCAAAATACCCTTCGATGGGCAGAAAAGTCCTACTAAAGGTAGGACTCTTGAAAAATTACCAAAATTCCCTATGATGGACAGAAGAATCCTACTAGAGGTAGGACTTTGGTAAAATTATCAAAATGCCCTCTAATGGGCAAAAAAGTCTTATTAATGGTGGGACTCTAATAAAATTACCGAAATATCCTTATGAGATGAGAAAACTTTAAAAATTACTATGAGTGCTCTTAAGGACTAGAAATATGTGCAAAATTACGAAAATGTTCTTGGGGGTAAAAAAAATGGGCAAAATTCTCAAACTATTCCTAGGAATCAAATTGTGTGAGAAATTACCAAAATACCTCCATATGAGAAATATCTTAGTAATTCATCATAAATTAATGATGAAACTACCCTTAATCAAGGGGTTTCTCAAAATATGCCACAAATGATCAAAATGTCCTTAAAATGCCACGAGATTCAGGTTTTAACCTTATTGGTGGAGCATGCAAGTAAGCGAACATCAACGTAAGAATAAAAGATATCCATTTTGACATTGATTGTGAATTTGATGTGGTCAGACTCACTACAATATAAGATTAATATATATCACTCTCGGGTGAATCAGACTGTTTATAGTTCATAGATAGCGGAAATGAGTGTTATCCTTATCAAATTTTCTTAAAGAGACTTGTCTCAATCGGATTGTTGTAAGGTTACGCCCTTGAAAATAATTCTTATGAGTCTTGCTTGAGAGGAAATACTATCCTAACAAGCCTTTCATGAGATTGTATTATCATGAGATGAGATTACATCCTCAAACGTTTTACTTAAAGAAAATTCAATCCTAATATGTATTTTATTAGATTGTGCTCTCATGAGATGAGATTATGTTCTCAAACATTTTACTTAAAAGGAAATACGATCCTAATAAGTTTTTCATGAGATTGTGCTCTCATGAGATGAATTTACGTCTTCAAATGTTTTACCTAAATGGAAATGTTATCCTAGTAAGTTTGATGAAATTGCATCATTAGACGACTTTCCATGGAGAATAAGGATTTCATGGGAAATTTTATTTTTATTTTATGACTTGCTAGAGAGATGAAGTCTTGTTTAACACGAAAAAAAAAAGAGATTAAAAAATTCATAAAAGCTATTTTTTTATACAACGACGTGAAGAAGAGTTATCAAAGTCATTCCAAATAGTGAACACTTTTATTCACTTGAACAAGACCTCGGTTCTCATGTATAATATTACTCATGCAAGAATGATCGAAGTTACCATAAAACGTTTATATTAACTACTTTGGTCCCCTCATGGGAAGCAATTAATGCGGGAAGGAAAGCCTTCTCAATTAACACATTAGGCAAAGAAAGACTAATATTTCTTTGCATTATATCAATCAACATGGAAAAGAAAAAGAAAGTGTTTCCAGGAAATATTGGACAAATGAAACTAAAGTAGTTTGAAAAAAGGTACCATAGAAGATGAAAGCAATCAAAAAGGGACTTGAATGGTATGTAACAGCAGCTAGCTACGGCCTAGCTAGTTCTACGTCTTACTTAATGGTGGACATTTGAACTTTAGTGCAATAATTTGAAATGATGCAGTGAGGGGGGGGGGGGGGGGGGAAGCATTAATATTGATGCCTGATGGGTCATTGAAGACTACATATATATATGTATGTATGTGTGTGTGTGTGTGTGTGTGTATATATATATATATACAGAGAGAGAGAGAGAGAGAGAGAGAGAGAGAGAGGTGGTGTGGTGAGTTGAAAGAATGAAACAAGTGAGTAATAAGGAGTTGAATGGTGGAATGACAGGAATTTAACAATGGATGATGAGTAGATATCAAGATTGAGAAAGCTAGATTCCCGGAAGTCTCATGTGAGTGAGAAATGTTATCACAAAAGCAGTTTCTTGTACAATCTCTTCTTATTATATACCATAAAACATTCATCAATTCATCTTGCATGGCCAAATTGAAATGAATATAATAGGGGTACTCTCAAGAGTGCGATGCTTTTTATTGAATAATACCTTTAAGGAATATATTGGAGAATGAAAGTCTCCGATGATTCTGCCCCATCTTTTGACTCACTCTCTCTCTCTCTCTCTCTCTCTCTCTCTCTCCATATATATATATATATATATATATATATATAGATATATGGTAATGCAACATTCTTAGCAAGTCCAACCCAACAATTACGGTCTCACCAGCTGTTCCCCTCAATCTAGTCGTGAATACATGAACTTTTATTTTTGGCCCTACTTGTATCCCGTTTTCTAATTCCACTAGATAATATTACATGGTTTATGCATACTTACTCAAACAATGTAGTTGATATGAGAATTAGTAATTGATGAGATGATTTTTTAAAAAATAGTTAATGTGATAATAATTAATAACTATTTTTTATTCAGACAAAAATATGAAAAAATATAAATGAATCATAAAACACCACTAATTTCACAAGGGTGTGTGTTTGTGTGTATGTGTGGATAAATTATATTGATTTTTTTAAGATTTGTGACAATTATAAAAAAAATTTATGAGAATTTTAAAATAACATTGATTTCTCTTAATTTTATTGACAAATTAGGAACACATCTCTTCTAATATAAATTTATTTAAAAATGATAAAAGTGTCTCTTTCATTTTTTATTTTTTATACTTTTTATCAATTTTTTTAACTTTTTTTAAAGAACTTTTTTATTTTATATAAAAATAAATTTAAGATAAATATTCTTTTTTTTTAGTCAAAGAAGATTTAAATTAATATTTATTTTAAAAAAATTTAAAATAATTGGTCAAAATCTTAAAAAAAATTACAAAAAATAAGGAAAGAGACTATTTTATCATTTTGAAAAAAAATATTTATAATTTTTCAGTAAAACTAGTAAAACTTAATGTCATTTCCAAAATCTCATATAATCTCATTGTAATTTACACACAAATATATATATATATATATATATACACACACACACACACACACGTATGTATGTATGTATGAGAGTCACCTTTAGCACTTCCCAAAACCAAGAGGGCTTTTTGTAAGGTCCGTGTTGCGCTACCTTTGTTGAGATGGATGTAATGTAATGTAATGCTTTTATTTTCAACAAAGGTGACCACAATGCTTGTAAAGCAAAGGTAATCCCCCTTTCTGTAAAGTGATATATACAATCTTCTCTCTTTGTTACTTGGCCGAAAAGAAAAAAAACATATATTCATCTCTCTGTCCTCTCTCTCTCTCTCTCTCTCTCTCTTGAATGGAGCAATATTTTCAATATGAACTATAAACAGATCCAAGTATGACTTTATGTTTGGGTAATACAGATAGCCTACTTAATTTTTATGTAAAATAACAAACCTTAGTAAAGAACAATACTCTTCAATTATTTTTGTCATAGTCTTAAGGATCACTTCTTGATTAGATTTGTGTGTTTCTTCTCCATATATAAATGGTACGATTGTAACAATTTGACTTAGGCTTAACTAAATTTCTACCTCAACAATTTGGGATCAGTTACATGTACTTAACGTACTGCCATGTGGTTTTACTGAATTTATTAGCCTGAAAATCTTAGTGTTAAAAACCAGTGCATGAGACTAGGAGCGTCAATTAATGTTGACACGTATAACACGATTAATAAACAGGTCGGGTTTGAGTTTTATTAATGTCAACCTATTTAACACGACTTAACACGTTTAATTATAAAATATATTATGAGTTAAGGTAATTCATCTCACATCAAATATTTATCAAGGTTTTGAGATTTTTTATATATAAAAGAGGTTTTTACTTTGATTTGGCTCATATCCAAAGTTACTAAACTTGAAAATTATCTATACATATTAAAAGATAGGTAAATTTTTTTATTTGAAAAATAAAAAAATTAAAATAAACAGGTTAAGCGTGTCGACATATGTAACCTGTTTAATAAATGAGTTGGGTTTGGGTTTTGAAACTTGACACGATTAGTTAATAATATTGGGTTTGGGTTTTCACAGATTTTTGAATATGTATACCTTAACACGATCTGAACACGATACGATAACACGAATTGACACCCCTACATGAGACTCCCTCTACGAAAAGAGATAAATGTACATAGTCTTATTCTTGCAAATGAAGAAATTGTTTGTAATTCGAATATGTGATTTCTAGATTATAATGTGATAACCTTTTTTTTTACCAACAAAAAAAAATATTATCGATGAAAAAAGAAAATACAAGATATACATAACGTATAACCTTACCTTACTCATATATATATATATATATATATATATATATATATATATATATATAGGGTAGGGCTAGTCCGAATTGGGAGGTCTCTCCATTTCATGAGAAATTGAAGACTTTCATTTGTGACTATGAGAGATAAAAAATAATTTTTTTTTTTAAAGAAAACTGTTTTAAAATTTTTTTTTTATTATACTTGCTAGATAAATAGATGTGTCTTAATTTCTTATGAAGTAAAGACACACCCAATCCAGACTAATCCCACTCCCAACACTTCAAATGCACTCCAAAGAGTATAAATTTAATCATTAAAAAATGTTATAATGTAACTCAAATGTATAGTAGAGGAGTGGGCATTCTATATCTATATATATATATATATATATATCTAAGTTATGGTCATGGGGGATTGGGATTGTCATGCTTTGGAAATGACAGCTCATTGTCATGCAAGCACTTCCATTGGACTGTCATTTGAGTTTCCTTTTCTTCTTTTTCTTTTTCTTTTATACAAATATGGAAAGATGCAACAGCTATTCAGAGTAAGGAGGGCAGGGATGTTTGTGTAACTCTGACAATGGTGCTGCTCTCAGGTGAGGTTGTTTCTTTTACACCAATACTCAGCACTTCCCAAAATCCATTACATTTTTTTTATAAAGTTTTGTACGTACTACCGTTTGACAAAAAAGCAACTGTTGAAGCACCATTCAGTTAAATTTCTAACAGGTTAAGGAGGGTAAATAAGAGACAAATTCACACACTTCTGATTTGTTTGATTATTACTGTCAGGCAACAGAAAATTCTCAAAGTCAAAACACAAAACATTTTCCCTCTTGCTAGAGTTTCCAACAAAATATTCAAACAAAATTTTCCTAACACTTACATTAGTAGTGTTCATTGGGTGAATGACTAGATCCTATCTGTACGAGTGTTGAAAAATTTTATTGATAACTTAAGCATTAGTGCTTTCCATCAAACACAATAATAACAAAATTCATTTATCTCATAAAGAAGGTTACAATATTGTTACATTTTTAAAATTTTTAATTCAAATTTTATATCTTGAATAATCTTGCATATGCATTAATTATAATTAGCAGAATAGTAGTGAGATTTGAATGTAGAACTTTAATCTGTTTTAATATCATATTAAACTATTAATTAATCTAAAAATTTAAATTGTTAAAAATAATAAATTGTAATATTATATTCCGTAACACTAACAATAAAATGTTTTTGATATTCTTCTAAGGAGTCTTCCCTGGTTGTATTACAAGTTAGTGATCAACAAAATTATTGTAGCACACTGACACAACTAATTATGTTTGTACGGGAAAAAATGATTAAGAATTCGGTTCTTATATGGCAAAGAAAAAAAGTAAAAGAAAACACACACACACACACACACACACATATATATATATATATTGAGGGGTATGAGTATAGCAGCACTACAGCAAACCAGATTTTTTTTTTCATTTTTTTTTATTGGTTTTAATAATGTAGGCTATATAATAGTAGCAAAAAAATAACGTACCTGCATGATTTCTATTCAGATGTCGTCAATCATGACGATTTCCAGTCAAACTCGTAAATACTAAAATTATAATAAAAATTAGACAGTGTCATAGAATAGTTTTTCTCAACTCCATGTCCATTATGTGAGTCCTTTGACCATAACATTTGCCTAAGGCAAGTGTAACAGATTGGACAAGAGGTAATAAAAAATAGCTCACCTAAAACAAGTGATAATTAACATTACTACCTCAGTGTAATTTTTCTTGCAGTACTTTACCTAGACATATGTAATGACTCTATTTGGAGAATTTTCAGATTTTCAATAATAGATTCTAAAAAATGAATTATTGGAGAATGAATTTTAAAGAATATAATCAATTTGTTATTTGGGTACTATTTGGTAAAAGTTATGTAAAAGTGATTATTGTATCTCGCTTTCCCAGGCTTTAGTTTTTCTATGTTTTGTGCCAGCTTATGATGTGGTCCCTTGATTGGTGCTAACCTAGTTAGGATGATTTTTGGGGTTATGAAGTCTTTTGCATTTTTCTTTTTGATGTATTTAGTTATGTATGCCATGTACATGTTTTTACATCAATAATACTTCCTTTCTTTGCTGATAAAAAAAATATAGAAGTGATTCTAATTGTTAGTGTTTCTCTTTACCCTTTATATTGTATATAAATAATGTGTAAGTGATGGATCCAAGAAAATTTGTAAAAAGTCAAATGAATTTTCAAAAATTAAAATTTTTTTAACTTTTCCAAACCATGATTTGGATGCACTAAAAAGTGTGAAACCACCTTTTAAAAAATATACTTAAACATTTCAAAATTGATTTCACCTTTTTTTTTATGCACCAAAATCATGGTTTGAGTTGTATAAACTCTTGGTTGTTCAAAATGTCATACTTTTTTTTTACTAGCAAAAAGAAGAATCTTATTGATGAAACAGAGTACAAGGAGTACAAAGTTTGCATCAAAAAGAAGAGAGAAACAAAAAAAAGAAAGGAACAAATTAAAAGGAAACCCAACAAAAGGATCGAAGAAGAAAATGAACCTAAACACAACTAGGATCAACTTCAATCTGGAGTATGAATCAGCGACAACTAATTACATTTTAAAGGTTGAAAATCAGATCGTTGATGGAGTATGAAGAGCACCCTTTTTTTTTTTCCAAAAAGCAAGTCTAGATTTAATCAAATTCCGAACATGAATCCAGCGTGGCTTGATCTTGTTGAAGATACATTCATTCATTAACTTCCAGATAGACCACATGATAGTGAAGGGGATAAGCTGATCTAGGAGAAAATGTCATACTTAATTGGTCCTTTCACTTCAAAACAAAAGATTTTCAGTATGCCTTGTAATTTTAAGAACAAAAAAGTCACTGATAAATGAATATTTTTTAATTTTTGAAGTTACTTTGCATGAATGTCTAGGGCGCATTCAGGGAAATAATCTGACATGCAGGGGAGAATATCAAATGAAATATTAAAATAAAATACAATGATTGTCACACTATAATTTTCTGTTTGATAAAGGGGGTATAAAAAAATAATAAGAAGATAAAGCTAGAGGAATGGAAAAGATACGGATCTTTCTTTTATTTTGTTTGACTTCATAGGAATAAATAAATAAAGTTTATCTATGATGAAAAATAAAATAAAAGGAAGAAGATAAGAAGAATGGAAAAGTTATTTGTCTTTCTTTTCTTTTATTTCACTAAATAGGAAGAAAATAAATAAATAAATAAGGTAATTTATTAGAGCATCTTTAAGAGCAATCCTTAGCCATTTTAACAAATCTTAAAAAACATACTCCAACTATACTCTCTATCCCCCTCCTAAAATAAGAATGTCCTTTTGACTCTCTATAAATGAGGAGAGAGAGACGAGAGAGAAGACTCTCTAAATTAATTAAATTAATATTTTAATGTGGTAATTTTCTAAATATTTTTATTTAAATTGATTAAATGTATTTTTTTAATGTGGTTTAGAAGTATTTAGAAGACATTTTTTCCAAAGTATGTAGAAATATTTGATTGGTCTATTTTTTTTTTATTTGTCTCTTAATTAAATTTTATTTAATATTTTGTTAAGTTTTAAATAAGATAAATGGGTGATAAATTTAAATTGAGAATTTTCGGTAAAAAATTGACCCTTAAAAACTAGCCATTAAAGTCGCCATTATAAAAAAAAAAAAAAAACCCGTTGAAATAAATTCAAATTGTGTTAGTTTAAATTTAAGAAATTAATTTTAAAAAAATCAAAATTTGTTAAAATAAGGAGTATGATTAGAGTAGCCTATTGAAAAGTGGCTCCCTAAATTAACTTTATTATCATTTTAGATAAAATATGGTGAGAATTTGAGGAGTATGGATAGAGTTGCTTTAAGGGACTTCATATTCTGATTCATTAGTCATTTTAAGGGGAAAATTGTGAAAAGGAAACTCCAACCGACTTCCTATCATGCTTAGCAAAATAGAGAATGCCGCAATGGCTCCCCAAGTGTGAGGGATGAGAGAGAGATACTAGGCATATTCGTAAACGATAAAAATTTCAGATTTCATAAGAAAATTCTCTTTATTAGTTTTATCAACGGTCTTGAGAACTCAAATTTTAGAACTCCAAGAAGTAGCTCCATGAATTTATCGTATGCATAGAACGACTTTTATAATTTTAACAATAAAGTGAGTTTCACGTCTATTTAAGAAAATATTAAAATTTTAGAGGTCGTTATATCTTCTAACGAACCCATAGAATAATTTATTAAAAATCTCATCTTTTAAAAATCTTGGATCTTTCCATTTCATTTAAAACGAAGAGGATTTATTTCTCTTGTTAGGTAAAATCTATTATTTTTGAAACCTACTTGTGTTAAAACCTTTCTTACGAGAGAAATAGATCACCTCCATTTCAAACAAACTAGAAAGACTTCCAAATTTATTCCTGCTTTTCTCTTTTTCTTTGTAAATGTATTGGTCTCTTTCTATCTATTATCTATCTATCTATCCATAAACTACATCCAAATATATATATATATATATATAAATATAAATCCCACCTTTTTATGAGTGTGTTTGTTTTTATATTTAAAAAGTTTATATTTAACTAAAACATGAAGTATATTTGGGAAAGTAATTTTAAAAATGATAAGCTAAAATGAAATCAGAGAAAACTTTTAGAAAAAGGTTGGAGATATATTGGTCTAAGTCGGATAACGAGTTATTAAAATACATAGGTCTAGTACAAACGAAAAGACACCTCTTTCTTACGAAACTGTGAAAGTTCATCCATCTCGCTCTCTCTGATCAAGCAATATCCCTTGAAGGTAATAATATAGTATGATCAAATCAATCAAATGGTAAAGAAAGTCATGCACAGTATCATATTGCACGTCGACACTTAGAACAAAGTTGTACCCATTTGAAGTTGACATATGAGAGGTAAGATGTATAGAGAGAGAAAGTTAAGGGCGTGGGGGTGTCCAACCCTAGATGGCCCATTCCTCGAAAAAGAAGTAAATAAATGCGAGGGGGCAGAACGTTACAGTACTTTTTTGGAACAACAGAAAAGATGGATGTGAGAGGAGAGTAAATCATTTTGTAATCGATTGCTTTATGATTGAATTGATGAGAGAGAAAAAGGCATGAGATATAAAAAAGTGGGTGGGTGAAAGAAAGAAAAGAAAAAAGGACTTTATTTATTAGCTTTTGCTTTACTTTTGTTGAGGACAAAAGTGAAGTATGATGACTCTATGATAAGCATGTTGTAGAATACAATGGTGGTTTGTTTACAGGTGTTTTGCTACGTGGTTACTCGCTGCCCGAGGTAGTTGGCACGGTCAAGGAAGAGAAAGTAGAGAGAGAGAGAAAGAGAGGGGTAGCATCGTGTGGGATGTGTGATTGAGCTTTCACATCTTGCCCGGTGGAGGGGCCTGCAGGTAGAGACTGACATTGTCCTTCACGAAAGTCGCTGACCGGATTGTCCACCCCGCATTTAAAGTGGTGTGTTAGTAATAGTACTGTCACTGTGTACCACCCACACGCATACATACATATATATATATATAAATAATGATGTAGTAAATTTGTTTTAATCCGCATATCTGTAATTCTTAAACTGTACAAATTACAATATTTTGTTTTATATACACTAAAATTTATAGTATCATTATTTTATATATAAATATTTTAAAAATAAATATTTATATTAGAGATATTAACTTATATTATTGTAATATTTGAAATTAGTATATAAATTTTATGTACAAAACATAATACATAAGATTCATATGGCTTTATCATCGTCATGCATTAAGAATATATTAATGAACATTAATGTTTCGTATTATAATTTTAATTATAAGTCAATATAAATATATTATAATTTTATTTTTTGAATAGTGAAAAATATAGTCGCTCTCGTAAATGTAGATACAAATTATCGAATCACGTAAATTTTCTATGTTATTTTTTTTCTCTTTCTTTTTTAATATTTTTTTTTCAACGTTTTTATCATAATTGTATAAATCGTTATTTCACCGCAATTTATATTCAGAAAAGGGTAAAGGTAGTGCTCTCCTTTTGAAATTCTTTTGATCTGTGGATCCAGTTCAAATGATGCTAAGTTGCATAATAAGTGGGGATCTATCCCACCTTCTTTATCATGATTTAGGGGCCGTTTGGAAAGGGTTTAATGTGGATTGCCTCAACATTGGCTAGTTTCGGAATTTTTTACAAATTTTTTCAGTTGATTCCAGCTATTTGGTCTGTTGATTGACTCTCAGTTGTAGGCTTAATGAATTTTCCAAACAGTCCTTTGTCTTTGTGGTTCAATTTTTTTTGTTGTCAGATTGGGTGCACGGGCTCAGGCCCAATGAGTTGCATCAGTTTGTTGCGATTGAATTTGGGCTGGAATTTTGAGAAGTCCAAATATGAGACATCTCAAACAGTACTAAAACGGATTATTGTGGGATTCAAAAACACGGTCCCAATATGTAACGCGTAAGTCTCATGTGTTGTTTGGTATCTATTTGGTGTTAAATGGGTTTTGGTATCAGCTAAACAATGAGGAGTTTGGGAGTGTCAATTTTTGACACAACACGATAATACAAACATGATACGAAGTTAACAAATTTGAATTGAATATAAATGAGTTTGGACTCATAAATAAGTTAACACGTATAATACAATTAATAAACATATCGTATTTGAATTTTAGTAATGTTAGTTTGTTTAACAAGACTTAATACGTTTAATTAAAAAAAAAATCATAAGTTAAAGTTAATTCGTCTCACATCGAAAGTTTATCAAGGTTTAAAATTTATTTTTTACCTGTATAAAAGATGTTTCAATTTTGTTTTGTCTCATGTCTAAAATTTACCAAACTTGAAAATTATTTATACATATAAAACAACCAGTAACTCTTTTGTTTAAAAAATAAAATAAACGAGTTAATCATATCGACATATATAATCTATTTAATAAATGGATCATATTTGAATTTTAAAATTTGACACGATTAGGTAATAATGTCAGATTAGGGTTGACGCATATTTTCGAATATGTATATTATAATATAACCCGAACATGATATATTAACACGAATTGACACTCTTGACTTAGTGGTGCCATTTGTTCCAAAACCACCAAACAGCCGGTAATATTAGGACTTGGATTGGACTTTGATCCAGCAATATTTTGAGCCCATGCAGTTGACTTTCATAACATGATTTACTCTAAAAATTGTTTGGTTTTTGAAAAATAAAAAATGATTGCTTAAAGAATTTTTTTAGTGTTTAGGGTTTAAAATGATGGAAATTCTTGAAGAAATAGATGGATTAGACATGACTTTCATGTTTTGGTTAAGGGCTCCATAAATAGGTTGTCTTTGGGCTTGATTTTCTACTAATAGTTCTTGTCAAATGGGCTTCATCAGGGACAAAAGGGTCTCATTACTTCCAATTTCTCCCTGACCCATGCTCGGAAAAGTGATATTTGAGCCCAGTGGCAAAGCTAGACCATTGACATGGGGGGATCAAAATTGAAATCTAAAGGGGTCTTTCATAAAAGAAAAATGAAAAATTTTGGGGGGAAAGTTTATAATTTTTTTATAAAAATTAGGGGTAAAGTTTTAAATATTTAAAATTTGGGGGGGGGGGGGGGGCATGGCCCATTGACATAGGGGGTCAAAAAAATAAAAATTGAAATCTAAAGGGGTCTTTTCTAAAAAATGGAAAAAACTGGGAGACAATTTATAATTTCTATAAAAAAATTAGGAATACAATATCAAATATTTAAAATTTTGGGGAGGCCATGGCCACCTCTAGCCCCCCTTATATCGCTTCTATTTGAGCCATTTATATTTTTTAGCAGAAAAGCAAAAGGAAAATGTTGGAAAAGACAATTCAATTCTTTTTTGCTTCTTTGTTGTTTTCTTTTATGTTGAAATGCACAATTCAATTGGAAAACCAACAAAACATTTAGGAGCACACATTCTCTGGACTGGATGTGGGATGGTCCATGTCATCGTTGGGCCCAAATCCAACATTTGGAACAAATCCACATTATATGGTCTGAAACTTGATCCCACAATGTTTGTTGGCCCAAAATCATGGGCTTTAAAGATATGGTCCCTGAGAGGGACTCAAAAGCTATTGGTAATGGCTTAGGGTTCAGAGCCTCCTGAAATTCCCACTTCATCCTACTCTGATAATATGAAATGAAAGAAATAAATAAGGTTTTATATTATATAGTTATATATTTGCAACTAAGTTAATAAATAAAATAGGTAAAAAATAATAATAATAATTAAATAGGCATTCCAACTAGGTCATATCCGTCTACTATCTTTTTCGTTGAGAATAATATTTGACTCTAAATTACGTCGATCGAAAGAACTGCTTATCTGGTTACTTAATCTTTATTGCAACCAACCACATGCAATCACTTAAATATTATGTGAATATTTATTTTTAAAATAAAAAATAAATTTTAAGTAAATATATATTGTATATGTAATAAATTGTGGATAAACCATATAAGTACAAGAATTTTTTTTTACACAGTTTGGAACTAAGTAATGTCTCGATGATTTAGTAATTGAGAATTGAGTCTGTCAATACTGCTAACTTAAGTTGGTCCTTTTTAAGTTAAGGATAGTATCTATTACCAAATTAAGTAAGAGAAACTTTTTGTTACTCAGATACATGTTTCAACCACAATTTTTCATATATAAGTAATGCACATTTATTTATTTTTTGTCTATGAATTTTTATTTTTTAATTAAAAATAAACAGTCATGTTATTGTATAAGTGACAAATTATAATACAGATACGTATCCGGTTAGAAGGAGGTTTCTATTTAGTTTGTAACCAAATATTATTCTTATTAAGCGCAAAAAATAATTCAAGTGATAATGAGTCAAATGATAAATATCTTAAAAATACAAAATCTTTAATTCAAACTCAGTGCCATTGTTACTGGTCTACTCTTTCAAATATAAATTTGTGTAAAATAGTCATGAAAGAGATTCTAATTTACTATCTAGTTACACAACCAAGATTGCAGTTGATGGATCGGTCCGAATTATTAAAAAAAAAAATTAAAAATTATTCTAATTTTTTTTTTTTTTGATAACGTGAACCCTCGTAAGGATCTAGTCTAATGACAGTCAGGATCTTCGACCAAAGGCTATCTTTAGAAGGTAAACTTCAGATGTACCATACCGCCCATTAGCCCTATGCATCAGATAAATCGCGAACTTGCATCTTGAGAGAAGTTAAACCTACACCGGTGACTTTTACGCCTCCCGGGCTCTTACCCTTACCGAGTACACTATGCCCTGGTGGGCAAAAAAAAAAAAAAAAACTATTCTAATTAAGCCTCCCTAATTTGGAGCCTAGTTATATTAATGCCTGGTCTATTCATTATCGTAATTTCAGCCAAACACTTCTGGCACTTCTCTCCCCCAACTAGCCCACGTTTCATCATTTTTCTCCAATACTCTGAAACATCTCGTACGCAGTTTTCACTCTTCCTCTAAAGAAAACCAGAAAAGCAGAGAAAAATGGCCGACGATAACCCAATACGTTTCGGTATCATAGGTTGTGCTGAGATAGCAAGGAAAGTGTCTAGAGCTATACATAAAGCTCCCAATTCGACCCTTTATGCAGTCGCCAGCCGTTCGATTGAAAAAGCAAAGCAATTCGCAGTTAAAAATGGTTTATCAGAGACCGTTAAGATCTATGGGAGTTATGATGAATTGCTCGATGATCCATGCGTTGATGCTGTGTACATGCCACTGCCGACAAGCCTTCACAGACATTGGGGAGTCTTGGCTGCTCAAAAGAAGAAACACTTGCTTCTTGAAAAGCCAACGGCTCTTGATTTGGATGAGCTTGATATGATATTGGAAGCATGTGAATCAAACGGTGTACAATTCATGGATGGGTCGATGTGGTACCATCATCCTAGGACTGCTAAAATGAAAGAATTGCTCTCTGATTCCCAGCTTTTCGGACAACCTAAATCGGTAAGCATATTTTAGCTACCTTCATTAGCATTTTGATTATATGAAATGGCAGTGATCTTCATGATTAGATGCAATGGCAGATATGGAGGGAGATAGAGGGCAGGGGCGACATGGCCCTCAAAAATTTTGGAATGCCCCTCTTCCATCCTCACCCACCCAATTTTTTTCCTCTATTTTCACATGGACTTATCAAAATTTTGATAATTACTCTTTTACCCCTTATCATATAGTTTAGAGTGTCACACGTATTAGAGAAAAAGTATGGTATTCTTTTGTACATATGACACACTACGTGACAATGTAACTTTCTAATTACACTCTATCATATGTATTGTGTCTCACTAAAAATGTGTATCACATCAATAGCTCCATGCCTAGTCGCCAATAGCTCCATGCCCGTTGCCAAAAGTCACCTGCTAATAAGGGATTGCTATTTTTAATGTCTTTTAGCAACGGTTGTTGTGCGTGTCGCTAAAAGGCACTATTAGCTATGCTTTTCTGTGCATCGTTAATAGTGCCCGCCTTTAAAGGTGTATTTTCTCGTAGTGCATATAGTAGACTATTATTGAAAAAGCACATTCCCTCACCTACTAGGATCATTAGCATTCTGCCAATTAGATGGACAATGCTATTGTACCTTCGAACTCATATGAGATATTAACCATTGGATCATCTTGGATTGAGTTTTTATTTATGCGAATCACTTGATCTCTAGTTCTTAGGTCATTTAAGGACTAAAACACTCTATCTCATATAAGCTTGAGTTTACTTAGCATTACGCTTGCATGAATACTCAAATTTGACAAAACTACTATCGTGAAACCTTTCCACTAGTACCTTTTTTTTTTTTTCACGTATCAATGGTGTCACTATTGATTTAGCAGCACGGTTTTAGTGCATTTTAAGGTCAATTTGTGAGTATGCATGATATGGTAGCTAAGTGCTATTTTAAACTAATCATTGGCATTCTTTTGATATGATCCCTGTCGCTTTGTGTCTATTTTTACTAGGAAACCTTAATCCAGTAAGAAATTATTAAAACATTTCAATAAATTTGGATTCCATTCAATTGATGAAACTATATATATATATGCACATACACCTATATATATTTTTCAATGGCTATGCAATACCCAAACTAGCCTAAACAGTTCCTAAAGTAGTAACAGCTTTTATTGATGCATTAGTGTTGAATGATTTATAACATCTAACATCTAACAAATTAATATTGTCTACTTTCTCTCGGGTTTTAAGATCCACAGCTCATCAACATATGCACCAGGCCCAGAATTCCTTGAGAAAGATGTAAGGGTAAAACCAGAGTTGGACGCCCTCGGTGCACTTGGAGACGCAGGATGGGTACTGCATTGGAGCCATCTTGTGGGCAATGAACTATCAACTACCAACTGCTGTAACTTGCTCTTCCTGCCATAGCCCAAAACTCAGCTGGAGTTATCTTGTCCTGCACTGCCTGCTTAAACTGGGACAAAGAAGAAACCGTCGCGACATTTCATTGCTCTTTCCTTTCCCATGAGACCATGGATGTAGCCATATCTGGCTCCAATGGGTCTCTTCATCTGGAAGACTTCATTATTCCTTATCAAGAGAGTTCTGCTTCATTTGACTTCACTTCTGGTGCAAAGTTTGTGGATCTCCACATTGGTTGGAATGTAAAACCTGAGAAAGTTCAAGTGGCTTCTGAGCTTCCACAAGAGGCTATGATGGTTCAAGAGTTTGCTAGGCTGGTCAAGGGCATTAGAGATTCTGGGTGCAACCCAGATAGCAAATGGGCTAAGATTAGCAGGATGACTCAATTAGTATTGGATGCAGTGAAGAAATCTATCAATATTGGTTTTAAACCTGTTTGTTTGTAATTATCCAGGCACCGAGCCTACTAAACATGAACAATTAAATATGTCAAGAGAAATATAACTATTTAGTATATGCAATCTTACATTATCATTTAGTATTTGTTTGTTGCTATATATAATATCTTCATTCTCTGCAAGAGAAAGTTGGGTAGTGGATATCCAAAGAAGTTTTGGGAACTCATGAATATAACAGGAAATAATCCTTAAAAAGTGGGCATGCTGATGGCAATTTTTTTTTTTTTTATTAATGTATCCACAAATTATTGATTTTGAAATTTTAGGGAAAAGAATATAGGGATATATGTTTGAGAGAAAACAAATGTTTTCATTTCAGAATTCTTCAAAATAATTCAGGAATTATGCCCATTAGTTAAAACTAATTGAAATTCAAGGATTTTGGAGTTGTTGTTACTTGTTTAGGCAATGTATTCTTGACTTTCTAATGCAACCCCATGAAATATATTATTTTCTACTTAGCCTTAAATAGGTTGTAAATGAGTTGACTTGAAGTATAAAGTTGTCTATATTTGACATGCAAAAATTAATAAACTTCAAATTATTTTACTTATATATGTTTGAAATCAAATTTGCATGAGTCTTTAATTAAGTAGATTATAAATCAGGCTCGAATAAGTTAATTTTTTTTATAAAAAATTAAAATATTTATTAACTTATCAAATCGAGTTTGAGAGATGGTCAATTAATTAACGTACTTTAAAATATATTCAAATATGATTCATTTATGTAATGAGTGGATCTCCGATGAAATTCTAATCAAACCAATCACATGGAGTTCAAGGAGCTAGTTCATTTTAGAGCCCTACTTATGCTGGAAAGTGAAGTGATCAAGTCAGTTTTCACGCTGAGATGATTTAGTGAAAAAAATTTTGAATGAATTTGGTACAATAACATAGCAATGTATCTTTTTAATAGTATTTTGTCCTGTGTGATATAATTTATATTTTTTTATCAAACATAATACATCTATTAGAATGTTATTAAAAAAATATATTGTCACATGAAGTATCAGACTTATTAAAGAATATATATAGAAACATGATTATTTTTAGAGAAATTAACAATGATCTGATCTCAATATTCAAACGATAAAACATTATTACATACGTGACTTCTGAGATCAAGACTATCAAATAATTTCTCTTTTTTAATATTTTGAATCATGAACTCAAATATTAGATGAAAACTCGGCACATCACCTTGGATAAGTGACGTAACAATCTAATAAGAATTTGACATGTGTAATAGCTTTTTAATTTTTTTATTGATTTGTGTAAGAATAATACAACTATAAACTCCAATATCCGATTCCTTTTGAGTGGTGGCACAAGTGACGTGGTGGCTCAAGCATCTGATATTTTCTGGGAACTCACCGGTCACAACTTAATATCCCTATGCTTCTTCCCCTCTCTCCTTACTCTCGAAATAGGAGATGGTGCTTCCAGCAATTAATGTCTCAAGTAACATAACCGTTTCAACCAACATAACGGCCACTTCAAGTCCCCAAATTCACAAACAAAAACCCCTCAATTCTACCCTTAAATCTCTCTCAAAATCCGGTAAATTGGACAAAGCTATTCGCTTGATCGAATCCCTACCGTCCAAATTGGCCACAATCGAACCGGACCTCGAAGCCTACTCTGCCCTTCTCCATGCCTGTATCTCAAGAAAATCCTTGGAACATGGACAGAGACTATACCTTCAACTCCTCCTCTCTAGAGACAGAGGCGATCACAACCTTCTCACCAACCCAACCTTGAAAAGCAAGCTCATCACGCTCTACTCTGTTTGTGGCCGAGTCGATGAGGCTTGCCGCATTTTCGAAGATGGTCTTGAGGCTGAACACGCTCCCGAATCAGTCTGGGTGGCTATGGCAATCGGGTATTCCAAAAACGGGCATTCAAAAGAAGCTTTACTTCTTTACTGTGAGATGTTGTGCCGGTCTGTCCAACCGTCTAATTTTTCCTTTTCTACTGCTCTCAAGGCGTGCTCAGACTTGTTTGAATTAAGGGTGGGTAGAGCAGTTCATGCCCAGATGTTAAAGTCTAACGAAGAACCAGATCAAGTCGTTTACAATGCTCTTCTTCAGTTGTATAAGCAGTGTGGGTGTTACGAAGAGGTACTTCAGGTATTCGAAGTAATGCCTCAACGGAACATTGTTTCTTGGAACTCATTGATTTCTGGGTTTGTTCAGCGAGATCAGCTATTTGAAGCTGTTGATACTTTTAGGAGATTGCAAGGAGAGAAACTGGGGTTTAGTTGGGTTACACTGACTACAATATTACCAGTCTGTGCTCGAGTAACGGCGCTATATAGTGGGAAAGAGATACATGCCCAGATTGTGAAATCGATTGCAAAACCAGACGTTCCTGTGATAAACTCACTTATGAACATGTATGCGAAATGTGGAGCAATGGATTACTGTAAGAGGGTGTTTGATGGAATGCAAAGTAAAGATTTGACAACATGGAATACCTTGCTTACAGGGTGTGCAATCAATGGACATATGACAGAAGCAATGGAGTTGTTTGATGAGATGGTCAATTCTGGCTTCAGCCCAGATGGGGTCACATTTATAGCCTTGTTGTCTGGTTGCAGCCATGGAGGGCTTACAAATGAGGGGCAGGAGATTGTTTGATAGAATGAATCTAGAGTTTGGAGTCTCACCAACTTCAGAGCATTATGCTTGTTTAGTGGATATATTAGGTAGAGCAGGGAGAATCAAGGAGGCACTGGAGGTAGTGAAAAACATGCCTATGAAGCCGAGTGGCAGCATATGGGGATCATTACTCAATGCATGCCGACTCTATGGTGATGTTTCTCTTGCAGAGATTATTGCAAAACAATTGTTTGAGCTTGAACCGAACAATCCAGGGAACTATGTGGTGCTATCAAACATTTATGCAAATGCAGGGATGTGGGAGGGTGTTAGGATGGTGAGAGAGATGATGGAAAAGAGAGCAATCAAGAAGGAGGCTGGTTGCAGCTGGATACAGGTTAAAAACAGAATACACAATTTTGTGGCTGGTGGGGGTTTTGAATTTCGTAGTTCAGATGAGTATAAGAAAGTTTGGAATGAATTGATGGAAGCTATGGAAGAAGTTGGATATGTCCCAGATACAAGAGTTGTGCTTCATGATGTAAATGAGGAAATCAAGGCAATGTGGGTTTGTGGGCATAGTGAACGACTTGCAGCAATGTTTGGACTCATCCACACTAACTGTGGAATACCAATTAGGATCACAAAAAATCTTCGGGTTTGTGTAGATTGTCATTCTTGGATGAAGATTGTATCAAAAGTTACAGAGAGAGTGATTATATTGAGAGACACAAATCGCTTCCACCATTTTGACAAGGGGACATGTTCTTGCAAGGATTACTGGTGATTACACCTTTACAGCAAAGTACAATTGTTCTTTACGTGCTTCAACATTTATAGTTCTTCCTGTTGCAGAGCTATCTACCACACAGTTCTTCTGTAGCATTTGATACAGAGGTATGGCAGGCATCTTTGTCAGCTTTGAATGAGGATGAATGTGCTTGTGATTTTCTTATTAACTGACCCATGTGCTTTACTCTAAGTTCCTAAGTAATGCAAAATTTAATAAATCCTCTGGTTATTAAATTTTGCATTACTTGTGAGAATGGTTTGGAATTCTTTTCATCCATTATGCTGCACAAGGGGTAGCCCTCCCCAATTTGCATTACACATGAAAATGGTTTGGGAATTTATCCTTTTCACCCATTATGCTGCATAAGGGGTAGCCCTCCCTCTACCCATAAATCCACCCCCGGGCCCGTGATGCCACTTGCGGGTCCAAATGTAGAGTCCAAATGCAGATGAAGGAGGGATTTTATCCCGGCCATCCACTACAACTAAAAACAATCCATAATGTTGTAAACTACTTGTCATCTAAACTGAGAGTGTCATGGTTTTCTGCGACACTCATAAATTCATTGTATGAATAACCAACTTTGAGTTCAATTGGTGAAATTACTAGTGAATATAGATAAAAGTCATTGTATGAATGACCAAACTTTGAGTTCAATTGGTGAAATTACTAGTGAATATAGATAATATCAAGTGAGTTCAAATTATTGAAAGACACATAAAACTAAAAGTTATGGCGACGATTGCGGAGATTGTAATTTCTTGTAATTGAAGTTGTTGCAACCGAATTCTCTGCTACCTCCTCAGGAAGTATATAGTCAGGGTCTTCGATATTTTCTACGCCTTCTGGTAACTCGGTTTCAACCCATGAAGACCAATTCACATCACTATCCATGTCCCACAACAACTCTTTGTTTTTTTCCATGCCATTAACCTTATCCATCAGTTTTAGTAGCATCTGATGGTTTAACACTTCATAGTCCCTGCAAAATTTTCAAGCCATATTTTTTAGATATAGAATCTACAGATGCATTTTTTAAACCCAAAATGGACCTGATTGAGGCTTGTATTTCTACCTGTATGTACAAATGGCATGTAGAAGCTGGATTGATGCAAGAACCACAAAGATTGTCCGAACCAGACTTACTATCCATATCTGTTGTTCAATACCATTTGTTGCATACCGAAGTATTGAAAATTCAATCAAAAAAGTAGCACAAAGCCCTGCAAATTAAAATCATTTACAAAAAATAGAGTTTCAACTTAAAATCCATTCAAGATTCCAGAATTCAGAAAATAAAATATGATACTCATACCTATATAAAGCCTGGGTCTCACTGTGTAGGTTTGCTTTGCACTAGTGAGCATGTAGAGGATACAGATTGATATGGAGTAAATGAAGAAAGCCTTAATTAATCTTGATTCGAGCAGCATGGCATTGTGCAAGGTGAAGAGCTTATCTATGGCAATAAACATGCTCGCTTGCTTTGATTCAAAAGCTTCCTGTAAGTATACATGGAGTAACAATAGTGAGAATGATTATTCAAGTAAGATAACACTAAAATGTAAGAACTATGTGACTTAAAGAAGCACTAACCTGAGCTTCCAATATTGTCTTTGAATTTTCAACTAGATGATCATGAGCTCGTTGAAGCTGTTCTTGTCGTTGAATAAGTTCCTCGTGTTGTCTATGCCCAAATTCAGCTAACTCTTGCAGCGTACCCCTGTAAATTCCAAAAGAAATAACAACTTCATATGGAACTGAAAGAATTTTCTTGAATATGATTTTAGAACACGGAAATCTTGTTTCTCTTACCTACTCTCTTCAATTGCTTGGGACTGAAATTTCCTGATGATCTCGAGACCCTCAAGAGCAACAGTCTGCCCATCTAGAAGTTGTTTTTGCTTATCTAAGGATTTCCCGGCCAAATTCCCAATATCATCCGCTTTACTCTCTAGAGTTTTCATCTTTGAAGACATTGCATCACCAACTTTACTAATCTCCTTTTCTATTTCAACCGTTTCATTCCTCAAGTTATTTATTTCTTGGCCCAGATTGTTATAAGAATCATGAAGCATAACCATCCTTTCATCCAAGTTTTCCTTCATTTTTTCTTGTCCTGCATGCAGCTCTGATTGAGAAGCCGCAATTTCCTTGGATTTCTCAGATATTGCCTCCGAATGCTTCAATACAGAAT
Source organism: Nyssa sinensis (assembly GCA_008638375.1). NCBI lineage: Eukaryota > Viridiplantae > Streptophyta > Magnoliopsida > Cornales > Nyssaceae > Nyssa > Nyssa sinensis. Next base: position 55,267,783 of record CM018032.1, read on the forward strand.
TAACAAGATCTTCAACATTCTTTGAAGTTTGAGCCACTTGTTGGGTTTGAAGATCAATGAGACTCAAAGAATCATGGATTTGATTTGAACTCTGTGATATATGCTCTGTTATTTCGTCAATATTCTCTAATTTATCTTCTGCAAATTCAGCAGACTTTTTCAGGTCATTTATCAATTTCTCTGTTTGCCGCTTGAATGCATCTGTCCTACAACACCACAAAATCAAAATTCGGGTTATTGTTTATATTCATAATGTATGATGCTAAGTTGGGTAAGAATAACTGTATATATTCCTGACTCAACTGTAATTGGTGGCAGATAGAGTTGGTCTCAAGATAGAACTCAAGATAAATCCTACGTGCATCCTCATCCAAGTTCTTTAGGCACTTCACCATGGGAGATTTTGTGTCACAGTGAGGAAAAGGGAGCCTGCCAGAATCCTTTTGAAAGCAATCGCTGAGATGCCAAGCAAGTCTAGACCGCTTCTCTTCAACCGTGAGAATCTCTGAACATGCGGCAAAGAGATTCTGATAAGCATTTCGCCAACAAGAATTTGGGCCATTCAACCTTGTTTCAGCATTCTGGAGCAACTTCACTCCCTTCTGGTTGTTGAAAGATTCCATGGAGAATTCAGAAACTGCATCATTAGAAAACAATGAGCTGTCTGGAGGGTTCTCAGTAGAATGAGTCTCTTTGGAGGAAAAGAACCATCCCCATGACTGGCAGTTTTGTGAAAGCAGGATCAAAACCAACAGGCACAAAAGAAGGTGATTACATTTTCCCATTTGTATTTCCTTGCTGACTCGACTCTACTGTATTAATATGAACCCTGCATTAGAAACCTCGAATTAATTCAATATTTCTATGCTTCTAATAATGACATGCATTCAAACATTCAGAGTATGTCTTTCAATATATAATATTACACTGGATGTGGACATATATAGAAGAGATACAGAGAGAGTAACTTGGAAGACAAGAAAGGAAGCCGGAGGGGTTATAATCTGAAAATGACAGACTTGGAAAGAATTGTCCAGATAATAGGGGAAAAAATAGAAAAGAGTTTGAATTGAACCACGAATTTGTTTACATAATTGGAAAAAGACTTGCCAAGATTATTTTTTTCCTAAAAAAAGTTGCACTCACTCTCTCTACACACACACACACACACACACATCTATATATATATATATATACACATATGTTACATGCCTGAATTTGATAAATAAAAGGTGAAGTAGAAAACATAGGTATGAGTTACTGAAATAAAATTAAGGTTAGCAGATGAGGACTTGTCAAGATGCAACAAGACAACATGGTAACTTTGTGCTTCCGGTTGTACTGTCTCGCCAAGAGAGCGTGACATTCACAAATTCTCTCTTTTTAACAAGTCTCTAACGAGACATGATAAAAATTGGAAAAAATAAAGGTTCTGGTGTGATTTTACAAAGAGAAAGAAATACCTAGTCACTGCGTGTTCCCGGGAGACCGGTTGGGATTGTTATTGAAGGGACTGTGTGTAAATGGTGATATTGGTGCTGTGTGCCTGAGTGACTGTGTCCATCAACTATGTGCGAGGGAAGGTGAAACGGACATGGCTATATATATATATATATATATAGAGAGAGAGAGAGAGAGAGAGAGAGAGGAGTCTCGTAAACAATAACGATGCGTTGCGTCCCTCTCTCAAGAGGCACGTGAGCATTCGGATGCACGCAGCATATCTGTATATTTCTTAATAGGAATTAATTACTAAATTCTAGTATTTCTGTGATATTCGGGAATTGAGATTCCATAAGGCCAAAGTCCCAGACACAATGTCAGGCCCGTCAGTCCAAACCCACTAGACGTTGCAGGCTTGGTGATAACAAGTAAAGCCCAATACTCAGCTGTACGGAATAAGGTGTACCATTACGGTTGGCATAGAAATAGATTTGGTAGTCTATGAACCGTAATAGAAAGAAAAGCTTTGGGCTGTCTCCTCAGTGGGTGTTTTTACGAGCAAATCCATAGATTTTGAAGCCTCTCACAAGTTGCAATCACCAGAGTAATTGGGACCTTCGGGATCATCCACTCTTTAATGTGTGAAGGTCTCACGGAGACGTGCTCCGTTCTTAAAATTATATACATTATCGCACAGCTCTGATCAAGAGGACAAACGCCAATGCCACACGCTACACGAATTCAGGTGAAGGCCCTAGTAATTGGTTGATTCGGTCAACTAACATTGCATGCTTAAGTCTTGGTTGAGCCACTGGATTTCTCCCATGGCATGCACATGTCAACAAAAGTTATTTTACTCTCTCCTCTTACAAATCTAATATGTTATACAAATGATACTATGTGATTGGTTGGGACCATTGATTCCGGATCATATAATAAACTCTCCTTATACACAAGAGTAGCTTGTGAAGCTCTCTGACACCCCATGAAACTTGTTCTTTCACCCTTCTTTATTACGCTTTTCCAAGAACTTGGTGCAAGTTTTGGGAAACTCTTGGAGTTTAGGTCATGGCTGTAGTGTAACCTTCACGCCAGCGTCCCTTAAACTCGGGCCCATGGCATGTGGCATGGCAGCTAATGTAATGGGTTGTTTAGAGAGTTTCACGCATCACATGAGTGACAGTTCTTAGATCTTCTAAAACTGAGAAATTTCTTAAACTATTTCATATTTTGAATACTAGTGAGACACCTGGCAAACTTAGAACACTCACGTGGGGCCTAGTGATTGGTACCTGAGCAACTAGTATAAATATCCTTTCAACTACCATAGTAAAGAGAGTAATAACTACCTTTAATCACCTAAGAGAGTTAACTATTGGAACCACGTACTTGAAATCTGGTGCTACTCGAATTTTTTATACTTGAAATCTCCTAAGAGATCCTAAATCTCTCTTCACTTTCTTGCAAATCTCTTCTGAAGGTTTTAAATCGCCATCACTTTCTACCAACCGCTTCACTATGAGAATTCATCTAACATCTGACACGTAAGTTACATTTCTTATCCACATTACCTCCATGACATCCTGGCCGTCCATATGAAGAGTTTCGGATTTTTTTTTTTAACCACCACTTGGGATTTGTTTAGAAATGGAATGAAGCTATCTTTTATCAATCTCATCCACTCCCGGATAAAATTGTAGGCTTGCTCTTTCTTATTTTTCAGGACAATAGTTATACGCTGTAGGTTTGCTCTTTCTTATTTTTCAAGACAATAGTGATAGGATCCCTCGAACAAGCTGCTACAAAATTAATTTTGATTTCCTTGTTTCATAATGTAGGGCAGTTGGGTATTTGGGGGGTGTTGTAGCAAACCTCATATCACATACAAAATCTTGGAGGCACAAGTACATACTCTTCTGATGGGGATGTGAATATTTATTTGGATTATATGTCAATAACTCATATTTCAGAAGCTCATGTTACTTTTACTGTTAGATTGTGTAATTGAGTTACTTTGTAATTCATTTAATTAATTGTAATACATGAACTGAAACATCCCATCACTTCTAAAAAAAAAAACCTACAATATATCATACTAAAAAAGACTTCGGTCACACAAAATCACATGATTACAATAACTTATTAGAGGTCTACAGACCTAAATTTGGTCTACTTATTCAAAGTGGTTGTCCTAGTCCTCGAACAACAAAAGAACCTCAATCAAACATTACAAGAGCTTATTTACTTAAGAGATCTCAACATTTTATTGTATATGAATGAACAAAGTCACACTTCAACAACATATCTACAAGCTAGCGACCTGAAACCTGAGTAGTAGAGGCAGTGGCGTTGGATGTCGATGACCCGGTTGATATGGGTGTGTCCCCGTCAGTCCTCGCATCAGAATCGACAAAGGTAGGCCTGCTCAGAGGTCCATGCTCTAGTGAGCCTTTGCTTGACAGCAAAACCACAACTTCAGACATTGTTGGCCTCAAAGAAACTGGTGACTGAGTGCACATCAAAGCAATCTCTATGATTTTCTTCGCATCTTCAGCTTTATATTCGTTCGAGTCTAAGCCTTCATCCACCAGCTTCAAATGCATGTCATTCTCGTACAGTTTCCATGCCTATTATACCATGACATAAAAGTACAATATAAAACAAATCTTAGCAAAAAATATAGATGAATGAAAATACTTTGAAGGTGGATAATGTGTTTGATAAATCAATTCTATTTCTCATGAGTATATCCAGATTAATTAGTGAGGCAATTAAAAGATTATGGTTATGGGAAGATACATGTTCAAGGAGGTATTCAGTGACAGGTTCCTGTTTCATTTCATTACACTTTCGGCTGCTTATGATTTCAAGAACAACAACGCCGAAAGCATAGGTGTCAACCTTCTCAGATAACTGTCCATGAATAGCATACTCTGGTGCTGTGTAACCCCTGATGCAAGAGAATTAGCCATTGTTAATAAGTGACATAATCTTCGATGAAGGTTTTCTTAGGTGCCAAAGTTATTGTGATTAAGAAGTAGAGTGGCTGTATTTATTTTGACTTACAAGGTCCCAGCAAATTTGGTGCTCAGATGAGTCTGATCCTCAGGCAGAAGCCTTGCCAACCCGAAATCAGCGATTTTGGGCTGGAGTTCATTGTCTAATAGAATGTTGCCGGATTTTATATCTCGATGAATGATGCATACATGGAATTGCTCATGTAGATAGGCAAGACCCCTAGCCGTGCCAATTATTACATCAAACCGTTGTTTCCAGTTGAGAGCCCCTCGTCTTTCACCTGTTAATCATGGAAAAAAAACTTTTTTACATAACATAAAAGTTGAAGTAATGACATGTTTAATCTAAACAGAAACAAAAGCAACGTTTTTTTTTAAAAAAAATTATCACTTCCCAATAGCAGCCTCCCTGTTTAACACATTAAAATGAAATGCCATTACCAAATGCAACAGCAACTTAGAAGAAATCACCAAATGCATTGATTGTTAATTTCAGAAGTTAACTTCACTTTTTAGATTGTCTCCGACAAATTCTTTGCATTATTTTTTCACATATAATTCCTAAGAATTAGTTCGAATCAAAACAAATGTATGTAAAAACAAACAAAAAGAAGGAAAATAATGTGGATGATTTTTTAAAAAAATATGTTGACGATCAAGTATTTTCTTTATGAGTTGAACTTTGTCATCAGGATCAACAGAACAACTAGTTTAATTACTCATGCTCCCTTATTTGACATCAAAAAACACACTAATCGCTTCCAACAAGATAAATGCATGAACTTTTGGTATTCAACAACTCAAAACCTTGTCCAATAATTTTCATTAATGTAAATTCAAATATGCAATGCCACCTACAACTGTATTCTTACTTCTTCTTCTTCTTTTTTATTTTATTTGGCAGGATAAATTTTGTGATTATACGAAACAGCTGGAGAGAAGATCACCCTAACAAATCCTCTGCAGCAATTTTCTGAAAGCTGGGAAGAACAGTAATCTGTCTACTCAAATTCTTTTTTAAGATGTTATATCTTTATTTTGCCAGACAATGTTATTCACCTCTATATAAATAAATGCTGATTACTGTTGAAAAATAAGATGGTAATTGAACTCAGACTAAATCAAAAAAAGACGCTAGATTTGATTCAATTGTATGCATAGTCCTAATGACAGGAAGCATGAAGTTAAACTTACCAAATAAGAATTTATCAAGGCTTCCATTGGCCATGTATTCATACACAAGCAGTAGTTCTGGTCCTTTGCTACAACATCCTAGAAGACGGATGAGATTCCGATGATGAACATTACTTATAAGCTTAACTTCGCTATCAAAATCTGCCTTTACTCTACTGGAGCTTACAGCTAGTTTCTTCACTGCAACTGTATTCCCATTTTTAAGAATCCCCTGTTCAATGAAACATAATCTCTAAATCTAATACTTGTTTGTAAAATGATCCAATAATATGCAATAAACCACAAATAGATTATAAAACTTAGAAAAAGAATTGGGCAAAACATGATGATTTAACAATTTGGGAGCCAATGAAAACAGAAGCACTTGGATTTAACAACCATTATCTGTTTATCACAATAAACTGAAATGAAACGACCATTACAATAGAGGAGTACAACATATATCAACTCCACCTACTACTAAAATTTACCTTATATACATCACCGAAACCTCCTCCTCCTAGTTTATTTTCCTCACCAAAACTTTTTGTTGCAGATTTCAAGTCTTTATATTTGTAATTCATTGGGCCTTGTAACTCAGGTGTCCCTGATGCATTACCTGGTACAGAGAAAGACCATCACAGTTTTAATATTCTGCATAATTTTTTTATAAAAAAAAGAATAATAATAATAATATTATTATTATTAATAAAAAATAAAAAATTAAAAAACAAAACTTTGAATTCTTAAAAGGATTCTTCATGATTGGAAGTAAATGGCAAGGGACTGAAGAGTAAATACGTAATGCAAAATAATTTCAAATACAGCACAATGTTGTGGCTGGTTGGCTAAGTACCAGTTCAGACAGGTTTGACTGAATTGGATAAAGAAAAAATTAAGAAAGAAAAAAAGAATGATCCACTTTACAAAGAAGATGACACCCCAAAAATTGCCACAGTTCAGCGGCTGGTACAATTTTGAGTTTGGCCAACAAAATAGAAATTACCTAGAAAATTGTGAAAAAAAAACATGCCTGTAACCATTAGTTTACCTCCTTGAGTTGCCTTCAGATTTCTTAAGTGTCGATACCATAACAACAAAGCAACTATAATCGAAAGAAGGCCAACACCTCCAACCACTCCCCCAATAATGACTTTCTTCCAGATTGAACCATCTGTAAGATACAAAATCAGCAAGTACAAAATCATTTGTATTGCAGAATCTAATGTGGTGGGATGCGTTTTATGAAAGCAATGACAGCCAGCTGATAGAAGTTTGATTAGGCTTCTAACAAGAGCTCAAATTTCAGTGAGCTAGTTTTTGTAGAATCTGTATCTAGCCAACATTCAGGCCAAAAAGGATTAGCCCAAGAAACTAAAAACTGGAAAACATCCATTCAGCATATGAAAAGGCATCTAACTAATGAATAACACAAAGTAAAAAATGGCAAAATCAGTCTCACCTCCTCGTAGATAAGGCGCGATATTGGTTGTCTGGTTATCTGCAAAAAATGGGGTGTCTGAGTACCTCATAAAACACCCTGCGTCAACAGCCCGACCATCTGCCTCAGGAGGACAGCTTCGTATGTTGCTATGTGCCACCCTCAAGCAATCTCGACAGCCACTCTGGCTCACTGTTTGAGCACATTGTGCCACCCCATAGACTGTTACACCACCTCCAACCACTTCCCTCCTAGTTGCTGCAGAGAAACCAATAATTCTAGGTGTTGCAACTACTAGATCAGTTAACAGTCCTTCTGCTGCTGCATCAAAAGCAATCTCCTGAGATGCAGTTCGATTCCCACATCTCCCATAACTTACCATTCTTGAGTGGTCTGGTCATAGAAGCTGTTGCTCTCGTACCTCAACAAAAGAAAAAGCAAACCTTTATTATATAGCATATGTATATCAAAAAATGAGGTCACTCAATCACTTTCCAAATTGAAGCAAAATGTAAGGCTCCACATTTCAACCACTGCGTGTAGTAGCTCAATAAGCACTTGCTAGTTATGCTAGTTGTGTTAAATGAAAAGGAATACCAAATCATACCGATAACAACATTACTAAGAGATTGATCAACCTCAAGTGGTAATAGATCCTTTGCTTAGAACTCAAAATTTTAAAATAATATAATTATCATATAACCAAAACATCAGCATCAATATGATATATAAATTGAGACAAGTATATATAGTTCAGATAATTGAGATAGGTGAGTCTCTTATTAATCTGCTATACAATCCAATCCTCAATATAATAACCCTCTCGAATATAAGAACTTAGTATTTTATTTATATAGATCATAACTTAGTGTTTTCTTGATATATGTATGTACATACGTATGTATGTATGTATATATATTTATTTATTTGGTAGAATCCTAATAATTAGTGTCTGTAAGGATATGTAACAAGTATGATTCACAAGCTTGCTAATTCATGCATCCAATGCCAGTGTTGAATCCATAGCCCAAAGAATTGAGAAGACATCATCTCATCTATGTTAATTGTGCACATGGTAACTATACAAATAAGTCAAAACTCTTTGAGAATTATTAAGACATTAATTATTAGTTCTCCAATATATGTTGAGCTGAAACTTTCTTATTTATGTTAATTTTACAGTATTGCTTAAAATCCTTGCACCAATTATATATGATTACATTGAATCACTCTTTGGCATCAAATAAAAAATCCCATTAACACTAATTAGGGGGTCCAAATTTCCAATTATATGAATAATTGATTTCAAATTTCTTTAACTATCCCAATGATGTGGTTTAAGAGGGTTGGCTTGTTTGAATCCTTTTGAGAAATTATTGATAATAGAGAGCTTATGCGAAGGTCATGGCTGCACTATTTAGCGGATTCTTCTTGCATGTATTAGATAACAACAACCAGATCAATTTTCTAACTCCATCTGTTTCAATTTTTCCTTTTATAATTATAGCTGCCATTTTTTCATGCAGAGGCTAATAGCATCTTTAGAGCATCTTCAATGGGTTGTGCCATTTTTTCCATATCAATGCTATATTTAGCATTGCTATCATGCCCAAAAGTTATATTTTGACATTTTTGCTCCATTGATGCATTTCAAACAAAAAATTACATTTTCTTGGCAAAATCATACAATTTCCCTTCTCAACTACCATTCAAAGAAAATCTAGTGTCACTCAGTGGGCTGCCACCTCGCTTGCCAAATTTGGGCATATGCCAAGTCCCTTGCTAAATATGGCACATGATTTGGTATTGTCAAATTATTGCAGCCCATGTAGGACCCCATTGAAGCAGAAAATTTGGGTTTTGTGCCCCTTTTTAGCATTAAAATCCCATGTAGCGCAATGGTTGGAGATGGTCGTACATCCCCAAAACAAAATTCCAATTGTAATTGCAAATTCATTATTGAACAAGTTGGTCTTTCTTGTAATGCTTTAAAAGGCCTGTCACCAGATTAAATTAAGCAATGGAAATTAAAGTCTCCTAAAATTCATGCGATATTAAGATAATAACAAAATTACACACTATGCTTGGATAAGTAAGAGTGGAAGAAGAAAAGATGATAACATTAATCACGAGGAAGAAAAGAGCAAAGTATAATTTCTCATTCATATTTTGATAATAAATGAGAACGGTTATCCCCTCATCTTGCTTATGAACAAGAGAAGAAAGAAAAGAAAGGAAATGATTATGTATTTTTCTACTTTTCGGTTTTTTTTGGCATGCATTCAAGCCTACGTTGAGAGAAATTGGAGGAAAAATGTTAAGGAGATGATCCTAATCTCATCTCCACCCAGTTTTCAGAAGGAGAGTTAAGAGACTTACCATTCCTTTTGTCTAATTTTAAACCAAACACCAAATAATATCTCCCTCATTCTCCTTTCCTCTACTTTCTTTCCAAATCCGTCCATCCAAGTGAAGTGTTAATTAACACAACATTTCTGGGCAGCAGTAGTGTAAGAAACAACGAAAATGATGCAAAGACAGGAAGGAAACGATACGTGTGAAGTTACCTGAGGAAGCAGCCATCAAACATGACGCGGGCACCATTGGCGGCCCGGCAGCTCTGGCGGATCTGAGAGTCGGCGACATCGAAGCAAGTGAGGCAGTCAGCGGCGGAGAGGTAATTCCTGCACTGAAACATGGCGTAGACAGGGTCCGACGTCCTCACTTGCTGAGCGGTGGCAAAGTGATCGTTGTTGGATAGCTGGCTTCTGAGCTCTGAGAAAGTAGCGTTCAGGCTGCTGAAAAAGTTTGACAGGTTAGTAGCGTTGTATTGGCTGCATCCGAAATTTAGCAGATCGGTTTGTGGATCTGAAATCGCCGGTTCCAACATCAATACAACACCGACGGCCATCATCAGCAACCACCACGACCGCCGCAGCATCAATGATGTCCTCATTATAACCGTTGCATGCACGTTGGGGTCTCTTTGTTACTGATACGAAGTTGGTCGTGGCAACTATATTTAAAGAGAAGGGACGGCTTGAAAATTCAGGAAAAGCAGGGCAGATTTATACTAATTTTGTGATGTAGCTCCCGATATGGAATATGTTAAATATATATGTTTATTTCAAAATTAGTTAAGATTTTTAGTTTTAAATTTTGATTTATTTTAAATTCTTTACTTTTTAAATTTATTAAACCTAATATAGTATTAGCAGTTTCCTATTTGATAAATAGTTTTCTAATTATATAAATGAATAAATTACACTTGAAATATTTGATAATTATACTAATTTTTTTTAATATTTTTAAAATTACATTGATCTTTCCTGATCTATTAGACAATATACAAATACTATTTTCAGTTAATTTTTTTCTTTAAAATGATAAAATTGTGCATTTTATTATTTATTTATTACATTTTTTTAATTTTAACCAATTTTTTAAAATAATTTTTTTAATTTATTTAAAAATAAATTTAAGATAAATAACTTATTTTTATTTTATATAAAAAAAATTTATGATTTTTATCAATATTTATTTAAAAAATGAAAAAAAAAGGTCAACATTTAAAAAATTAGAAAAAAACATAAAATGAGTAGTTCTATCATTTTTTAAAAAAAACAAATTGATTGAAGAGAATATTTCATATTTGTATATTGTCAAATAAAGTATTGGAGATTAGTGTAATTTTAAAAATCTCAAAAGAGATTAGTATAATTGTCAAAAATTTAAAAAAAAAATCAGTGTAATTACCCTATATAAATATAGTAAAATATGTTTATAATAATCAATTTCTACTAATAAAATATAATTTAAAAAAATGTATTATTAATTATTTTCTATTTTTTGAATATTGACATTAGTAACATTGTTCACGTTCCGTGCCATTTCATTTTGGTCTTCGATATTAATGCATGATATGGAATTCAATTCGTGAACTTTCGCAACACATCCTTGTGAGAAATTAATGAAACTCTATTTTAATTACAATAGTACCACATAGCATTTTCAGGACAATGAAAAATACAGCAAGAAACTGTGTCTTAATTAGAATAGTACCACATATCATTTTCAGAATATATAACTACTTGAATACGGAACTTGGAAGGGTCAAGATGTATTATTGTTTAAAACATTGACTCATGATTAAATTTTATTCATGAAATATAAATATATAGGAAAATGTTAAGATTCGTAATTTATATTTTTAATTATATTTTAATGTAATGTGTCATTATTTGATACTTTTAAATCTTATAAGATGCATTTTTCAAAATTACACATCACACATGTACACACATATTTATATAGATAACTTGGTATTTGATATTTCAAATCGATTAATTCGGAAAACCAATTTCATCGTACACTAACAAAGAACCTGATTATATTCAGGACAACGTCCCATATATATATAATGCATGAGTGGTCGATCATGCTTAATGGAATTTGTAAATACGTTTCACATGAGTGGTTTTTTTTCAACGATGTAACTAGAAATTTTTTTGGGTGCAGTCATTCAATTTTAAAGTATATTCGATTTTACATATACACAAGTTTAAGGTTTCTTGTTTTTAATTTTTAATTTCTTAAAATTGAAAATTAATTTTCATTTATTTTTTTATAAACAAAACATAAACAAAAAACATGTTTGTTACAACAATTCTATACTTAAAAAAAATGAAAAAAAAAAAATAAGAAACATGTTTGATAAGCAATGTGATGTAAAACCTAAATTTCTTTATATTTATTTTCAAATTTCATTTCGTACTCAAAATTGTGTTATAAATATTGCTAAGATTTCAAATAGTATCCATTAATATGCCAATAAAATTTTGTAATGTTATAAATCTTCTACTAACTTTATTTTTCTCTCGTGCTATAAAATTTTATGTTGAGTCAGAATTTTACGGTGAAAATAAAAAAATAAAAAAAAAATGATAGGTTAAAATTTAATTGCCCAAAAAAAATTTCAGTGAGTTAGAATTTTGAGTAATAAATGAGAGAAATAATAAATAAAAATTGAACTGAACTAAAATTTTAGGATTAGCTAATTTGAAAAAGGCCAAAATTTTACACGTGTAAAAAATATTTTTAAAATTTGAGGTGCGCTAGAGCCTGACATAGCCCACTAATAATTCTGCCCTTGCGTGAAAGAGTTAACAGTGAAATTGTAAAATTTTAAAAGAAATTGTAAAATTTTAAAAAAAATTGTAAAAAATAAAAAAAAAATTGTAATTAATGAGAGTTGACATCCCAATTTCATTAAAAAAATTGACCTATCTCTTCTTTGTTTTCAAAAAATTTGAAAACTATTTTTTTTGTTTTCAGATTTTAGTCTAAATTTAGAAACGTTTTCAAAGAAAACAAATTTAAATCAAATAAGCAATCAACCACATTTTTTAATTTCAATTTTCAAAAAATTGAAAACAAAAATAAAAAATAACAACGTTACCAAACGAGCTCTAGAGAACATTTTTTAATTTTTATTTTCTTTGAGAATTTTAAGGTTACTTATATATGTGTGTGTACGCGCACTTTTTGAAAGAATTCTTAAAATTTTGGAATTGTATTGTATTCCTCAAATTGATTTACTCATTTTTTGTAATTTTAGTAATAGTATTGCAAAAATTATATATATATATATAATATTTTTCTCGAAATAAGTAGTCAAATGACACCAATGAAGTATACGTGGCCCTGCCTTTGATTTTTCTGATGCTCATAAATTAGTATCTCATGTAAAAAGGACGTTTTGTGTTTTCCCAAAAAACAAATAGGTATATCTGAATTAGTGAGAGGATTACAGGATGGAAGATGTAAAAGATAATGCATGAACATGCGGATGGGGCCTTCCACTTTCTCTGGCTCTTGAATCTTTTGTAAATTTATAAATATATGGGGAAATGTTTCATGCCACGTGTATTTATATAAATATTGTGTACATACATTTATATATGAGTACGAGATTTGTACTCATAACACTCAATAAGTCACACATTTGTGTAAGAATATGTGTATTATATGTACACAAATACATGCGTTATTAAATTTTATTCAATAAATAAATAATACATAAGCAAACAAATATATACAGTATTTCACATATTTTGTTTATATATCATTCATTCAATTATTGAAGTACAACATCAAGTCAGATAATAATGTAGAGTAACTGTTTCATTAAATAATTTTCAGAAGAGAATGACGTATAGGTCATACATTGTATTTGCCATTGTTGAGTTTCATGTTATATTATTACACAGTCGGTTCCAAGTCTGGATAAAGAAAAAATGTTACATTAGATAGCTGTAATTTAAAGTAAAACATTGTCAAAATACACATGAACATACTAGGGATGGATATTACTTATAGAATTAAAACAACATGGGTTTAAGTGGAGGTGTGTGTTTGTAGTATTATGCCATCAATTTATATATTTAAAATTGAAAGGTAAATTTTATAAAATAACTATTAGACCAACCACGTTGTATGAAACATAATGCTGGGTAATTAAGAAACAACATGTTAATAATAAAATGTGCGTAACCGAAATGAGAATGTTAAGATTGATGTACGGTAAGATAAGAAAAGATAGAATTAAGAATGAACATATTTATGATATGGTAGGAATAATTCTTATTAGAGAATATCGATTAAGGTAGTATGGCCATACAAAATGTACCAATAAGGAAGAGTGGCATATATGATTAATATTGAGGATTGTGCTAAGAAAGCGAGGGCGGCCAAAATTAACTTTGGTAAAAGTAATAAAAAAAGATATGTTAATATATAGTTTAATAGAAAAAATGACCTCAAATAAAAATGACAAGATATGATTTATATAATCGACTCCAAATAATTAGAATAAAACTTTGTTGAGTTGAATTTTATCAAACAGAACAATAATTAATATAATTCATATATAAGTTACTCATAAATTTTAGAAATTTTCTTATGTTGTATATTATATATGGTATAAGCCAAACAATAATTAGTAACATTTGTAGGAGTAGACCACAAAAATTGAGACTTAAGTAGGAGAGTTCTTTTACATAAATTATTCAATTAATATTACTATTCAAAAATTAATTTTAATTCCGAAATATTTGTACTTGTTATTAACAATTGAAAATATCAATTTGTTTTTAGTTTTACTTAAAAAAAGAAAAAAAATACTAAAATAATTTTTTCAATTCAAAAAGTTTACGATATATTTTTTCTATCTAAAAGATCAAAAAAAGAAATTTTTAATATAAAAAGTCTAATTGTTAATTTTCATCTTAACACCGTTAAAAAATATTATTGATTAGGCCAAAATAACCTTCAAAATATATTTTAAAAAATACTAAATAATAAATACAATAAATTCTTCAATCTAAAAAAAAAAACATAACATTTTATTATTTATCTAACATCTTAAAAATTAAATTTTTACTTTATAAAATGTTAAGATTTTTTTAGGATTAAAAATTTTATTTTATATATATTTTTAGTAATTTTTTTCTAAAATGTATTTTGAAGGTCATTTTAGTATAATCAGTAATATTTTTTAACGGTGTTAAGTTGAAAATTTATTAAAAATTTATTTTTTAACAATTAGATCTTTTTATATTAAAAATTTATTTTAAGATCTTTTCAGTATTTTTTCCTTAAAAATAAAAAATAAAAAACCACTTAATTATGATTTTCATCTTTGTATTAAGGCAAAATTCCAAAATTTGCCCCTGGCAAATGATACGAAAGCCACCAAAATCTTAGTGAAAATTTTAGAGAGACTTTTATTCCATTATGCTAGAACCAGTCAAAGTACAATGCATATTTATTGGTACTTTTAAGAGAATTGATAATAAAATAAAAATTATAATAATAATCTTAAATTGCCTCCGACTTTGTTGGAAGACTAAATTAAAAACTACTTTTAAATAAAAACTAAGATCAAAACCCATTTCAAAAATGACATTATAATATTATATACCCTATAGCTATAGGCCTTCCTTTATTCTTGAATTTTTTTTTAATATGTAATTTTCAAGTCAGAGGCAGAAGTTTATGTAGGTTAGAGTAGGTATACATTTGACTATTTTTAGATTAGTATACTTCAAAATTTTGACATTTTCTAATCTTTATCAATTATTTTTATCATTTTCCAACTTAATATTTTAGTCCACTCCAAAATTTTTATTTTAATTCTATAATATCTCTCATTTTTCATTCCAAAATTTTAACCTATCCCATTAACTATCTTAATTTCTAAAATTTGACCATTGAATTTGAAGAGTTTTGATGTTTTCTTGAGAATTTTATCCTTTAACCCTTGTTTGGATGCTTAGAATTTTTTTTTACACGGATTTTCATTTTTTTTTGTTAAAAGATTTTCTTTTAAACTTTGTTTGGTTGCTAATAAAAATTTTATTGCCATTTATTTGATGAATCTTCATGTTTTCTTTATAATTATTTTTCATTTAAGCTTTGTTTAGTAGATAATAAAATTTAAGAATAAAAAAAAATACAAATTTGTTATTTCTCTTCTCAAAAAAATTCTTCCATATCATCTTCCTTTTTCAAAATTTTTCTAATTTGAAAAAAAAATCACATTAAAATTTCTCCCAAATATTTTTTAGTCCCCCTAAATATTTTTTTTGGCTCTGCCCTTGTTCCAAGTTATAATGTAATAACTTTACCATTGCACTAAAATTGGCCATTAGGGATTCAAATCCAATCATATAATGTTACCACTATCATACCTTGCTATGCACCCACATCTTCTATATTTCGTAATTTCCTTTTTATACAATGATGGAGAAGAGGAACTAATCACAACTAGTGTATATGATGTTACTAAGAATCGACTCAAATCATTTGAACGAGGAGTAAACACCTGTATCATTTGAATAATACTTCAGTCCTACTTCATAATTATTTTAAACTAGTAAATAACATAAATTTGTGTAATCAACTACATACAAGAAGGTTGCAAATTATAATCTATTAGACTATTTATCTCATTATAACAACTAATTTTGCTAACTCTCGGGTTAACTCAATTGGTAAAGTCGGAAAATAAAAAATTATGATGTAGAACAAGTTGTTTGAGACTTTTGAAAAACAATGGGAACGCTTCAAGTTGCAAAATTAGTCAGTCATTTTTTGGAAATAGAGGTCCTATTTTGACCCGAAATGACGAGACAAACAAAACTTTCGTCCAAATTCTTTTGTTCAGACATTCAATTAAACTTTTTTGTCATTTATAATAAGTTTTAGATTTGTAATTATTTTGTTTAGAAAACTAAAGAAAGTCCAAATTGGGTTCTGTTTACGACTACTACGTCTTCTTCCTTTTATCTAGTTTTTAATGTTTCAAAAAATATTAATGTTTATTTATTAATAATTTTTCCTATTTTTAAAATTTCTTAGTTTCCTATTTGTAATAGATTTACCGGAGGAAGTAGTTGATTCCTACTTCGCCCTATAAATTTGATTTATTCAGTTCTTATTAATCAGTTTATCAACAGTATTTTAATTTTAAAATTTGAGACTTTTTCTCTTTCTGGATGTGGAATCTCCAAATTACTTGATTTCTAAAGAAATTGATATATTCGATTCTTATTAATGTGATAATAAATTATCAGTAAAAAATTAAATAATTATTTAAAGTACAACTAATAATTTATTGACACATCATTTAGAATGTAAATTTTGATACATAAATTTAAAACATTGAGCATTATTGTACTAAAGGCAAGTCTAACCCCCTCTTCTACGTAGTTTGAATAGTCACAATAAAATTCAAGTTCAAAAAAATTTAAATCAAAAGATAGAAGAATGAGGTATCAAAGCCTTTGGTAGAATACGAAGACTTGACAGTGAGAGATACCAGAAAGCAAGACTACATGAACATTAGAAAAGTATGAAGGCAATAATTATTGAAAGAGAATCTGGGCATTAGAAATTAATATGATGTTTGATACTATAAAATAAGTATTTTAAAAATATATATTTTAATTTTTTTATGTGATAGGATTAAAAATAACTATTTCATAAAATGATCATTTCATTACAAATTATTCTAAATATTTATTTAATATAAATAAGTCATTCTTATTTTATTTTATTTTATTTCATTTCGTAAAATAATCGGTCTATTTGCATACCAGCTTGAAAGTTGAGAAAGATCTCCTCCATTCATGTATATGACTACCATCAGGACCTAGCCAAGCCATGACTGACTACTATCAGATTCATGACTACGAATGTCAGCGTAACGGTTTGCGCCTGCCGTGACGGATTCAACAATTTCTCTCACATATGTACTAAATTTGAATTTAAAAAAAGTCCATGTCATGTAATTAGCTAGAAAGATATAAGTTATTCAATGGAACAATTACTATACATTATTATTAGATTATTATTAGTACGTGAAGAGACAGTTTCTCGTAAAATTTTGTAATTTTTAGTAATTTTTTATAATCAACTTCTCGATAAAAAATAAAAAGGGTAAATTAGTACTGATTTTTTCTGAAATTTTTGACAATTACATTGACATCATCTATTTTGCCCGATAAACTTACAACTATTCTCTCTAATCAAATTTTCTTTTCAAAACGTCAAAACTTGCATTTTTTCATATTTTTTATTTTTACAATTTTAAATTTTGACCATTTTTAAATTTTTTTTCATTTTCAAATAAATATTGATTAAAACATTAAATTTATTTTTATATAAAACGAAAATAAGTTATTTATCTTAAATAAATAAATAAACTTTAAAAAAAGTTCTGAAAAATCGATCAAAACTGAAGAAAAAAAAAACAAGAAAAGAGAAATTTTGTCATTTTGGAAAGAAAAAAATTGACTGAAATGGAATATTTGTAGTTTGTCTGGTAAAGTACAAAAAAGTCAGGTGTAATTTCAAGAACATGAAAGAAGGTTACTGTAATTTTTAAAAACTTCAAAAGAATTCAATGTAATTTACCCAAATAAAAAAGTGTTAAATTTTGTGATAAGTAGTCCCAATATATTAAATAATGATATGAAATGACTATCCCACTAAACAATTTCGCTTACGAAGGATATCAATTTTTTTTTTTTTTTTAACAACTAGGAAGGATGTAATTGCTTAAGGTTTGTTCCATCCAAAAATGGGTGGATGTTTGATGATAAATTTTAATATTAAAGAAGTAAAAAAAATTAATATTAATTGATAAATAATTGAATTCATTAATATGAAAGAAATTACAAATTAGATAAGAAATGTAATCCAAAAAAAGAAAAACTCAAAAAAAATTCAAATCACATAAAAAGACTTCAAAAAATTGATAAAAGTCTTATTGAGAAGTCAAATTGAAATTAAAATTAAAATGAGGGCAAAATATGAAAAACTTTAAGTTCAGGGGGTCAAGAACAAAAATTAGGACATGTTGAAAATTTTCTAAAAATTATTAAGAAAGTTTTTGAATAAAAAAATTTGAGAGAGGTGAATTGCCCCCTAGTCCCCATGTCCATGCCTATAATTATACCCATTCCTGTATATTTTGTTATCATAAATGCTTCAAATTCTTTATTAATTTTATAACAAACCTTTAATCTGATTTTTCTTTGTAGCCATATCTTTTTTTGGGTAAATTATAGTAATTTCGTCTAAGATTCTTTACACTTACATTAATCTCTTTTAAGTTTTGTGAAATTACATTAATTTCTCTTACTTTATCTGATAATATACAGATATTCCTACTAATCAATTATTTTCTTCAAAATGACAAAACTACATATTTCATATTTTTTTCTATTTTTAAAAATTCGGCCAATTTTTTTTCATTCTCAAATAAATATTGATAAAAACTTAAAATTTATTTTTATATAAAATAAAAATAAATTAATTACCTTAAATTTTTTTAAATAAAATAATAAAAAAATCCTTAAAAAAACTGATCAAAATTAAAAATATATAAAAATAAATAAATAAAAGGGCAATTTTGTCATTTTGAAGGAAAAAACTGAGTGAGATGAGGCATCTATATATTGTCAAGTAAAGTAAAAGAAATCAGTGTAATTTCATAAACCTCTAGAAAAATCAGTATCATTTTTAGAAATCTCATAAAAGGTCAATATAATTTACCTTATTTTTTTTTCACACTAAACAAAGTCTCATTTATTCTCCAATGTTCATTAGGGACATATTGGCAAGTGCAGTGGGTTCATTAGTGCCATGTTGGCCAGTGCTAGGGTGTGTTGGCCTTGTGTCCAAAATTAAGAATTCTATATTATTTTTGAAGTCGTGTCTGAAAAGTGTCTATCTCATCGAGAAGCACTGATACCATTCCAAATTTTATTTTTCAAGTTAGAAATTTTATTTTCACATCTTTTTTGGACTGATCTTTATACTGTATTGATTGTTTGGAAAAGAGGAGATGAAACTTGTGAAAATGCAATGTTACCCAAGGCAACACTGCATGGTTTAGGGCTTGTTTTTTTGAAGTGTTTTCTATTTTTGAAAACTGAAAAAAGGAACTTCCCGGGAAAGGGAAAACGGGGGTTCTTTTGAGCTAGTTGGTTGTTTTGATGGCAATTTTTTTTTTTGTTTGGGCTTTGTTACTTCTGTTTATAGGGTATGCCCCTTAGAGAATATTTTGGGTGCCTCACGCTAGCCGTGCCTTCATCCAGGGGTGGGCTGCCATGTGGGTTGTACCTTATTAAAATAAGTGGGACATATCCCCACACGTGACCTGCTATAGTATCAGTGTCATGGCCACGTGGTGCCCCCGAGGCACCGAAGCATACTTGGTAAAACACCGAAGTGAAAATTGAAAAAAAAAAAAAAAAAAAGAAGAGGAAAGGAAGGTATAAGAGCAGAATCTCATAGTTGTGACCCATTCATATTTCACTGTACAAAGAGCTAGAGAGTACATAGCAGAATGATGAAGCCATTTGTGAGGAAACAAGCCTCTCAGAGTCTGAGTGTGAGATCTGGTCTAGGTTCATCTATGTCCACTGAGGGAACCATCCCTACAAAATCAATACTTGAACTTGCAGGCAGTACAAAATTGGGAGGAGCACCACCTATTTCAGCCGCTGGACGGAAACTTCCAGGCCATAACAACTCAGCCTCATCGTCCTCTATGAAAATTGGCGGGCTCAGATACCCATGTTCGAATCTGGGGCTGCTTCTTATATCAAGTGGCCTGACTGGTGGCACGAGGCCGTGGTGCACTGAAGAGTGTGCTTGGATTCCCAGGGACCTGAATGAAGATCCATGCAGAGGAAGAGATGCCAGACTTGCATACCTCTCAGCAAACATACCCATTCGCATAGCCCGCTTTGCCAGTGTTCTTTCTCTCTTATGTGCATTCTGGTGGCCACCAAGTGCCTGCGAGCTGAAGAATTTTCGCTGACAGTAATTGCAAGAAAAAACTCGTGGAGTGGCCATTGCTGTGGTTAGAGATGCAGGTTTGTTGCTGCTCTCGCTTGTGCTTGACACTGAAAATCCTACCAAGTTCCTTCCTGCTGACTCTGTGTTGCCGCAGTTGAAGCTGAGAGTTAAGTCAAGGAGAACTGGTTCAGAAACTGATTGAGTGGCTATGGGAATGGTGAGGCTGGTAGAGTCACTGAGGTGGTCCTTGGAGGGACCTGGGAAGGTTTCTTGGACTGATATGTTGGAAGCAACTTGGCTGCTGACATCTGAATCATTTTCTGAGGCCTCCACTTCCAGGTCAATTTGCAGTGATTTCATAATTGAGTTGAGCAGTAACGCGACAAGCAGGTTTAAATCCTAAATGAGCAACAACCAGATTGAGCCAGTCCAGCTGATTATTCCTGAAGCCTGTATCATCATGTACTGCATTTGATATAGAGAGATGGTTATCAGTTCATTACAGTATATTATGACTTAACCAAAAAAAAAAAAAGATTGTGTGATGTTATATCCAGTGTAAAACTTCATATCCTCTTTTGAGGTGAGCTTAAAGCCCAAAGATGTATATTTCTGGGTTGAGACATGGAATTATATCATTCCTGTAAGTACCTTGTGTTTCTTTTATTTTTGTTGGACTTGGAAGATTAGATACAATTAAAAAGACTAAGAGAAGAAAAAGAATGCATCATAGAGATGACAAAAACAAATTGTTCAATTTCATGGGGTTTCACAGTATAAAAAGCCAAATCAAAATTTGGAAATACAATTAGCAGGGAGACTCCTCTTATTTTCCATTAAGGCATATGTTCCAGAAACCATATATGCATTGGCAACAACATCTTACATCACATTCCTATTGGCTTATAACAGAACAAGAATTTCAGGGCATAAAAAAGAATACCTTCAACTTCTTTACATTTTGTCAAACATACAAAACACATGAAATTAACTTTTCTTATATATTTGTCTCATGGTTGATGAATGACTTAAAACACCTCAAACTTAACTACAAATCGAGGTGAAAAACTTCTTTCTGCATGTGCTTTATGTTAAGATTCAAGAGATTTTAGGTTCTAAGGCTATGCCCGGAAGATTTCCCTCTTCGAGCTACAACAAAAAGCATTGGCCTAACCTTACACTCCTCAAACTGATGCCACTGACGTCTGGGAAGCCAAAAAAGAAATATGAGTTCAGTTCTGAATTCTGATATATCTGCACTTTGCAAAAAGTGGTTAGTGAGAAGATTACTCCTTAAGCCAAAAGTGACAACCAAAATACTAATTTGCAAAGCAGAAGAAAGGAATAAGGATTGAGCTACTAATCTAAACCACAAGCAACCAGGGAGATCGTTAGATGATCCAACTAGGACTTGGAACCAGGTATTTTATCACTTTCATTTTGATAGATTAAAAAAATGTAATTGCAGTATAGGAAAAAGAGAAAGTGCCTAAATCTTAAAGAATAGTGCCAAACTACTCTTATGTAGCATATTAACAAGAAATAATATTTGCTAGCGTTAACTCCGTAAGTTATGGTTCACCTCCTCTTTCTGTACTTTCAATATTAATGGTCATTGCCCTACTTATAGCCTTCAGAAAACAAAAAAAAAGGAACAGAGGACTTGGAACTACACATAATTAAACACATTATATATTGTAATAGCTAGAGATATCAAAGCCATCATTGTGTGGAGATTTTTTGAAAAATTTGGCTCAGATGATAATACCTGATTTAGCATAATTCACATTAACAGAACTGCATTGTTGGTATAATTTACTTCGAGAGAATTCCTCTCAAGGTCCAGTTAGAGAAAACTTTTCCAATACAAATCATATGAGTTCTTTCTTGAAGACTAAAATGTGACACAGATTTCTGTTATCAGAGTCTGAATTATAGGAACAATTGACAAAGCTAGATTCAATACAACAAAGCGGGATCCCCTATTCTGGATTGGCTGCATTTATCCAATTGCCCCATTCTACTCCAATTTCGATCTATGTATAAATCTTCTTAGTCATGATTCATCTAATTCTTTATATCTTTGCCAACAACATTTTTCAAACCAGTCTGCACAAACACTAACCTGAAATATATAGTGCTCATAGCAGCTTCAACCATTGGTCATATTGCTCAAAAGTAAAACATCATTACGGCTAAACAAGTGCTTAAAAATAGGACTTCTATTTCCTTTTTGCAGTCTTGACACCCATTCATCCCAAAATCCTCAGCTTAACTACATTCTTTCAATGGACACGGCTCATTAAAAATCAAAAACATAAAAAACGCCCAATATTATGGTGTTCATCTGAAATTTACACTCCAATGTGATTAGCAATAACCAGTGACCCCATTGCAGAAACAATAGCACAGTTCACTATCCCAATCTGGTTCCATAGGCAATGTCCTCTTTAATTATTTTTGTTGTTATGGATGATCAAACCAAAAGACACCAGTCACTCTTGGTTTTTTCCTTACCCTGATCTCCAGTAATCACTCAGTTGATCTATGAATATAACAAATATTACATTCCAAATATTCTTTTTGTTCCAACTTAGGGTGCATTTTTGCCGAAAAGGACAAGGAGGGCAGAGGTCCATCAGTTGATGACTCTTACCATCACAAGAAAATCCCCATCTCCAATATAAAAGCAGAAGCAAATAAAACTCCTTAAAAAAGAAAAAATTGACCTAAATTGCATCTTAAACAAAAGTTGAAGAAGGACGTAGTTAAATTTGCAAGAATGCATTCCAAAAGTTCCATTTGAAAAAAAAAAAAACCTTATAGATATATTATGTTGATCATTAAGTATCTCTATGTGGTTTTCCCTAATCCCCTGGGTTAGCTCAAATTGGAAAGCTCTAGCGGTTACTATATTGAATTTGCAAGTTCGAGTCCCGGCTTAAATAATGTGTGATTCTTCGAGGTAGGGTTATACATCCGGAGTTTGTCATATGCAACAACACGTCAAATGGCATGTGGTTGAAAGGATTCTGTGTCATTAAAAATAAAATCGTCCTAAAGTCTCCTCAGTGGTTAATGCCGTCTCCTTGTGTATACAAAATAGGAGAAATTCATCTCTCTCGCTCTTAGCTGTTCTCATGTTAATCGATTTGAAAGAGCAACAAAAGATAAAGCATATCTCATATATCAAACAAGCTAACATTATATTCTTGTCTTAGAGTCTAAAAAATGCGATAAGTGCTTAAAAAATTTTAAGACCCTCTGAACACAATAAGATCCCCTTATAAGGGGATCAGATGCAAAAACTGTTCCAAGGAGAGCATGAGCAGTACAATTATGTACTTAGTTCATGCACATGAGTCAAAATAAAAACCAACCAAAAGTTAAGGTACAGTATAAGAAAAAACCAAAAGGCAAATCAAAGTTTATAAAGGAAAATGACTACCCTACCTGTATGCAAAGTGCAAACTATGTAGACCAATTGAAGCCTCAGATTTCAGTTTATGACGTAACCAAAAAGAATGCTCTACCCAAATTTTAGACACTGCATTTCATATCTGAAAATTCTTTGGGCAATTAGATACAAAGCTAGGGATGAGGAGGAAAAA
Source organism: Nyssa sinensis (assembly GCA_008638375.1). Classification (NCBI taxonomy): domain Eukaryota; kingdom Viridiplantae; phylum Streptophyta; class Magnoliopsida; order Cornales; family Nyssaceae; genus Nyssa; species Nyssa sinensis. The sequence goes on from CM018032.1 coordinate 55,291,839, forward strand.
AAGGTGAAGAAAGCTGAGACCACAACAGAGATACCCAAAAAAAAAAGAGAAAAAAAAAATCAAGAATTCAATATAACAAAACTGCATGAAAACATTATCTTTCTCCAAGAATTCATTCCACTGTCCTCAACATGGCAAGCCGTCACAAGTTGCTGATTGGAAAACATTGCAGTTACAATATCCCATAATCAAACACTACAAATCCAAACTATAAGTTCAAGAAAACCAAAAGAAAAAAAAAAGGAGACAGAAGAAAAGAAGAAGAGAACACATAACCATAAAGTCCCCAAGCATAAGAATAATGAAAAACCCATATATAATATATAACACAAAAACATTTGCAGCCGATTATATCGACATCGTGCACACACAAAAAAAAAAAAAAAACAGAGAAGGTCTAAAAGCCCCAGAAACTCAAGCTAAGAATAGAATCATTACAGAAGCAGTAACAAATACTGATAAATCGTGAAAATAAGTAATCTAACCAGATTCTAATTTGCATACATCTGCTTGAGCGGTGAAGATTTAGTACGGATGATCATCAGAGGACATAGATAGAGGGTGAGGTGAGAGGAGAATGATGAGAATGGAGAGAGAGAGAGAGAGATGTATTGATGTTTAATTATGGGAAAGCAAAGGTAAGAAGAGAGTGGGGGGGACAGTGGGGGACGTCAGAGAAGTCAGAGAAAGGTGGTGTTGGGATAAACTAAGAGGCAAAAGAAGAAGATGACATAATACTCGAGGCCACAGCCACCAACTGTTTGTTAAATTTTGTGCTCTTCCCAAAACAAACTGCTTTACACAACACCAAGTGGGATACAAAGAGAGAAAGCAAAACAAGTGCAGTGTTGTAGTCATTAGTCCCACCAAAGATTCTCTTTCTTCCCTTCCACTTCAAAAGTGTTTGCAGACAACTCCACGGTGCATGGGGTCGGCCTTCACCACCAGCTTGCATGTCCACCATAACTCTCCTCTTCTTTCATGGTATGAAAACTATGCTATGGCAGCATCTGGTTTTCATCACCCACAACATCCCATAAAAATACAAAATGGGACATGTCCCTTGTAGCACTTTTGTTTTACAATGCAGCTACCTTTACTAGGAGTAGCACTTATCTATGCATCTGTCACATTTTTTTTCTTTTATGGAATTGTGGTCTTTCCTCTAAAATCGACTGCAGATGGTCATGGTGTTGTCAGAAGGGAGCAATATGGTTAGGGTAAATAGAGAAATTTTTGTGATCTTATAGCTGGATATTTTGTTGCATACGTTTAAGAATATTTTTAATGATAAATGTTATTTGAGTTATGTCAAAATTATATGTAGTGTTAAATTGTTATATTTTAAGATTCTTCGTTTCAATACTAAAATGTCGTCTTTTAGAGAATCTCTACCAATGATTTAAATTTTTATCTTAATTTAAATCATAATTTGAGTAAAAATTGAATTTGAGTCTCATACTTTTTAATGGTCACTTAAATCTGAGTTTATGAACAATTTTACACTAATTTGAGTTTGGATTTGAATAAAATCTTATTTGACTTTATGTTTGAATAATCATTGAAAAAGATTTTTGTAAATTTTGACTCAAATTTAAGTTCGAGTCAGGATTTGAGTCACTAACGAAGTGCCCTTGACACAATTATTATTATATCCAAAAACTATTATTTTATCCAACTAACCATTAAAGTAGTTTGATCAAATACTCAAATTAAATTCAAAAAAAAAAAAAAATGTGACATGGTATTAATAACATGTGTTATTTTTTATATCGGATATAGTATTACTATACATTGACAGGTGAAATGACAGCACATTCTAATGTTAAATGTCATTTTATATATGTCAATTCTATAATTGGATATGTTACGGTACAAAAATATTAATTTTTGACAATTCTATTTTAATATTAAAATACTACTTTTTAGCATAACAATTATTGTTTTTTAATAAAATAGCGTGAATCTCGTCTCTAACATATACAAGTTGTATTTCATAAATGTCATGAAATGACATTATAAATGATATTGTTAATTTTTGGTAAGCCAAATGATACATTATTAGAACAGTAAATTTTACAATAATACCAAATTTTAGAATAAATATATCAAATAACACATGCGGCATTATAGTGACTCTTAGAGCAACTCCAAAGGGAATTGTCATTTTGAGGTACCTAAAATCTATTTGTAATCTTGAATAGTGTTATGGCACTTTAGAATTATAAATCGGTTCCAATGGCAGGTGCCAAAATGAGGTGCCATTTTAATATTTTTATATTTTTATTAAAAATGTAATTAAACTTAACGGTTATATTTTAACGGTTATAGTTTTTATAATGGTTTGATTTAAATTACTTTTTTAAATTAAATTACAAAAATTAATTTAATTTAAAAAATCAATTTAAATTCTAACAATTAACTAAATTAAAAAAATTATTTAATTAAAAAAATTAGTTAAATAAATAAAATCATCCTAAATTAACCAAAAAATCATAAAATAAAAAATAAATTAAAAATAAAAAATTAATTTAAATTACAAAAATTAATTTAATTAAAAAATTAATTTAAAAAATAACAAACTTCCTGTATTTTCTGCGCTTTGGTAAGTTTTTTTCCTGTATTTATAAAATTCTTTGTTGAAATAGAACCGTTAAAATGGTAGCCGTTGTAACAGTAAAAATAAAAATGGTATCAATCGTCAAATGTCTTCTCTCCCTTTTCTCTCTCTAAAGTTTGTAAAAATGATACCCAGACCGTTGTGTGTCATTTTGTAACCGCAGATATCACCCCGTTAAAATAAAAAAAATTTGTATTTTGGATATCATTATGATAATTATGAATTTTACATTCCGGAAGTCACCGTAGTTGGAATTGCTCTTAGGCCAACAAATTTTGCAACTTTGGATCATGTCGGTCATTACTGTCACACAACATGCACGTGACTCCACAACACACAACACTAATGTTTAGCAGCACATTTTAGTCTCGTCCCAGTATTACCCGACAGTTTCACGTTGGCGCCGTTCGGATCGCTGCCCGAGACGCCGCTTGCCCCAACGTTCACTCCCAAGGGCTACTACTACTACTTCTACTGGTCCCCTCCATCAAGTACCCACCATGCTCAATCACTTTAAATAACACACAAAAATTATATTAATTTTTTCTGATATTTTTTAAAATTACACTGTTATTTTTCTATTTTACTTGAAAATATAAAAATACTTTTTTTTGTCAATTTTTTTTAAATAATGAAACTATCAATTTTATTTATTTATTTTATATTTTTTCATTTTTGATCAATTTTTTCTAATTATTTTTAAAGATTTTTTTATTTAAAAACAAATTAAAGATAAATAAATTAAAGATTTTTATCAATATTTATCTAAAAAATAAAAAAAATTGATCAAAATTGAAAAAATAATATGAAAGGAACAATTGAACACTCAGGTATATTCCACTTATTGGTGACCACTTTATTAATTCTCATGCTTTGGTGCTTTGTCTTTGTTAATTTAACTATAAGCATGAGGCCTTTGTGCAGATTAGTGGGGGCTCACTAGGATTAGTATAATGCCAAAGGTTAGCATAACTCTTTATGTTTTCATTAGTTCATAATTCTTTCAATTTGGAACACTTTTTGAAAAAAGGTAGAAAACGCGTCGTTTGCCTCTCTTCTTTTGTCGGTGTCTTTTGCTATTTTATATATAAATTTACTATTTTTATTTGATATTCAGTCGATACAATATTATCAATTCATGAAAGTAAATACTTTTAATAAAATCTGAAAATAAAATTAGTATTACTCATTTTCTATACCCTAAATTTTCTGTACTCTTAAATTTTAATTTTTTCACTTTTGTTCGTGTATGTTTTAGATCCGTCACTATTTTACCCTAACCAGAAGTCTTAGATGGGCAACTGGGCTTGTGTTCATTTCCATGCATATTCATGGACTTCAAATTAATGTTCATATCATATGTCTTTTCTTGGAAAAGCTAGCTAGCTAGCTCAAGTATTACTAGCAATTTATTGTTGAAGTGACCATGTGTGGCTAGGAATGGCAATGGAAAAGGTTTGGGGCGGGGTGTTCCTTCTTTAATTCCAATTCCGTTTATATTTTCTCTTTGTCCTGTCCCATCTAGAGGTTCACCCCAATCTTGACCTCGATCTCGTCCCGTCCCAAACTCCGATATATTTTTTCTTAAGTTAAATTTTTTTTTTGATATATAAATTAAAATTTTATTACCAAAATAACCAATACAAAAAAAAAAAAATATTTGAATATAAGTATAATATGAAAAACTTTAAAATTAGTTTTATATATTATGATTTATTGATAAATATAATATATATATAGAGATAATAAAAAATAATTTATAAATGAGGCGGGACGAGGTGACTATCCCCTAATCCTGTCCCGTCTGACAGAATTTTAAAAACCTCAGCTCACCCTCACACTCACCTTCGTTTATGAACATTCATACCAGTTTCATTATAAATGGAGTAAAGTGGGACAAATTATCATCCCTACGTGTGGCTTCTCCTTGTACTAATCAAAACGCACGAAGGACCTGAGTTGAAAAGGAAAAATTAAGAGTAGGCTACGAAAGGAACAAAAACAGTGCAAACCAAATTGAGGCCAGGAATTAGGCCTTTGGGCCTCACAAGCTAGGAAATTCAAGCCCAGTTCAAAAAAAGTCAACAATTTTTTTAAAAATAATACATTAACTTCTCCTATATTATCTAACAATTACAAAAATCTCTCATGTGGTTTCTAATATTATACTGACCTCCCCCATAAGAATTATCTGATGACGGATGTTAATGAAAAATATTATTCCTTAAAAATAATTATACTAAACACTCCTTGAATATCTAATAATTGTAGGGACTACTTCTCCTATCATCTCTGAAAAATAAGAATGTCAGTGTAATTTATAAGAATATTTTAGTAAAACTCTAATATTGTTGATGACGGATTTTGTATGAATGAGAGAATCTATAAATTGTTAGTATAACAGAGTGAAGGTTAGTGTAATTTTTAAAAATATAGTGGAGGTTCCTATAATTGTTAGTAACTAAAAATGAAAATTCTTTTTTCTTTTTTTTTTCATTTTCACTCTTCAAGCTCGCTGGGATTATATCACTTCCTAGATTTCAAGCACTCACGAGAGTCAGTGAGTCCTTTTCTCTTAGCTAATATGGCCTTTGGTTCTATTCGGAATTTGTAATAAAAGCCCATCTAAAGAAACCTCCCGCCTCCAGTTCACTACATTTGAACAGCAACAACAATCAGCCCAAAAATTATCTTGTGGCTTGCTTAATTTTTTGCTAACCTGAACTTCATACAGGTTTAACCCCGAGGGGTTGGCTGAGTGGCGCAAGGTTCCTTATAAGGGATTTACGTTTCCAAACTCATAAGTTCGACTCTTACTGTCCACATCTTTAAAACCAGTCATCAGGCTAGGACTAGTAGCTTGGACGTTATACGACATTGTGAGACAGTAGTTTTGTGTAAAAAAATGAAGATTAATCGAGTTCTAACTGTTTGAATACCTCCTTTGATTGATGAAAAAAAAAAACTTATTACAGGCTTTGGCAATACCCCAATTAACTTGGGCGCTCATGGGTCTGTCAAAGCCTGCATAAAATCCCTTCCTGGACTCAAAGGCCGCCGCCCCATAAGGTAAGCAGGGAATGGGCTTAATGTTTTAGATGTGAGAACGCAATAGGCTGGGCATGTCTTGTCAAAACGCCTTTCTTATTCAAACATCTTTCTTAATTCTTTCTATAAAAATGGACAGACCTTTTAGGCTTTAAGTTAAAAAGTTTTTCAAGACACCATTTTTATTTTAATCAAAAGAAATTATCAAAGAAGTTTAAAATTACGTGGACCAACAAAAAAAAAAAAATTCAAATTATATACATATGTTGATAGTTTGTTGAACTGGTGATGAATTAAAGAACGACATGGAGTAAGTATTCCACATCAGATAATAAGAATTCTAAGATAAAATGGTTGGAAAAAAGTAAAGACAATTCTGAGAGAGATTCTTTATGAATATGAGTCACCGGATATAAGTGCCTGATCGAAATCATTATAAGAATGCAATGTGATAGTACATAACCCGAAGTTTAGGGTATGAGCACTATTAAAGAGCACGATGTCAAAGACCTTTGATAACATTCTGTTCATAATGACATGAGAGAATTGTTTCTAGCTCTAACAAGTGAGGCAGTTATGTGATGATGTCATTGATAATAAACTGATCATGCGGGTAACTACAATTTAAATTAGAAGTTAGATGGAAAGTAGTCGAAGGTGATAGAAAATTTAAGAAATCTTGACATAATATCTCTATTTTAGAATGTCTCAAGTGTTACGCGCATAGGTGATACAATAGACATCTTGGGAGAACCAAATACTTGAACCTTCCTGTTACAAAACTTCAAGTATCCCAATTAGTAGGCATATAGTGCATTTTTACATTATAGTCGAGTGTCGCAAGTCTTTAGGAAATTATGAGACGGAAGAATAAAAGTTCTTCGAAGATAACTTGTTAAGTCTGGAGACCTAGCCAAATTTGAGAGCCATTTGATAGCTCAAACAAATATGGCATAATACTGCTAAGTTGTAGAGTCAAGATTGGCTCAACCAATCTTATGTTTGTATTATGGCACTAATTTCAAGAACTATCTAGAAATTTTGTAATTAATATAGACAAATTAGAAATTCTGAATTACTATCTAGAGTTTTAGTTATAAAATCATTTTTCTGTTTGATATGAGCAAAAATAATACCACCATTAAGATAAAGGACATATAGATATTAAGTTGTGTATTGTCTTCACTATAGACTTGAAATCGTTACGTTACAAACTTGCAGGTCTAGGATAACAGATCTCTAGGCTAACTCAACAGATATACAACATCATCTTTATTTGAGATGATTGCATGCAATATCATTAGTTTAGAACATTTAAAAGCTTTATATATATTGAACAGATCTATCGGTACAACTATGGTTACAGATTTAGAATTCTTATATGCTCTAACAAATAAACTATCACTTTTGTACTTATCTGATTAATATGAAAATTTCATGATTTACTTCACAAGAGATTATATCAAAAACAACAATCAATCCATTATATAATGGAGGAAAGGTGTGCACTAAAATCCTAAGTTCAATTTTCATTGAATTCTTGGCAAATTTTGCTTTCTCCTTCTTTAGCTTGATTGTCGAAATGGCCATCATTGGTATCTTTTCAATAACACAATTTACTCCCTTCTATTTTACATAAAAATTCAATAAATGATTTCAACCATCCATCATGTCTAATCAGTTTTTTACCATTATACTATTAACTCAATAAGCCACTTTTGTACGAGAAGTGATCTTATGGGATAATAACACAACACGTGAAAGAGAATCGAATACGTCGAATTTGTTAGAAATTAAGTAATATGAGAACTCCTCAATCCAATTAGAAATTTTTTTTTCTAAAATTCATAATTAATATTTTATTGATAAAAAACCTTGACTATAAAAATCTATTACATCATATTTATAGAACTAGAACATTACTATTTTGACTAAGAAATAAAAACTTCTATTTTTATATTAATTCTAAGAGTAACTCCGAGAGTAGTTTTAGAAGGGGTGCCATCCCCTCTAACTACTAACATAACTCTCATTCATTCACTGTTCACTCCCTAAAAGAGCACCCGCACCCATTTTGAATCTAGGCATAAATAGTAAAGAAGTGGATGTATATATAGATACTATGGGCGAGGGAACCCAAAAATTAGTTGGAGGAGAGAAAAAGAGATAGATTGGTGAGAAAAAAGAGAAAAGTGAGAAAAATATATATTAAAATATTAAATGAATACTTCTTTAGATTCCACTTATTAGAGTGTGTATATAATGATCAGAGCTATTAGTGTATTCATAAACGCTATCCAAAAGAGTTTTTGAAGTACAAAAATAAATCTCTTTCTTGAAATTGTTCTAATACAATAAAAATTATTAATTTAAATAAAAAAACTACTAATTCTTATATTTCCTGTAAAACTAGGAAACATAAAAATTTATATCATACAGCTACATTTGTTGAAATTTGAATAAGCATCAGTCTAATAATGTAACGTAATTATTAACTGAATAATTTAACAATAAATTTAAATTAAACAACGATGCATCAGAATCTCCCACATGCCATTGCATCTAGTTTTAAGCATTTTATATTAAAATCATTTTAATTTTCAAGGAACATCAAGGTGCTCTCGTAAAGTTTAAAAAAAAAAAAAAAACCTTTTTCAAATGCAAGTTGTCCAGAATTATACTAAACAATTATACACAAAATAATTCTCATTTAGACCCAAAAAAAAATAAAGTTTATATAAAAATAATAAAATACAGCCTGGACTTTTAGTCTTAGTGATACCAGTCTTATTACTATGATCAAGGTGATATTTAATTTTTTCCATTACATTAGCATTGTGTTTGGTTTTGTGAATGTGGTATGAGAAAGAGAAACATGGTACATAAAAAAAAAAAAACTATTTTTCGAAGTTTGATTACAAAAAAAAAGAGGAGGAAAAAAATATGAGGAGAATAAGGAAGAAATCTTTTAATTTTTTACATTTCATATCCTTTTCTTTTGCTTAATTCTCATCCTATTTTGAAAATTAAATTCTAATTTTATTTAGGCAAGAGATAAAACAAGGAGGAGTGCGGTTTTTCATATGTTTTTTTCCTTTCTGTTTTTTTCCCTCATTAAGTTTACAAATTAAGAAAAACTAAATATTTCATTTAAAAAAAGTGAGAGGTTACTTCAAACTTGCAATTCTAATGGGTGATTCATAAGACTATCTAGAAAATCCCGTTTGGATTGAGGAAATTGGAAAAAAAAGAAAGAGAAATGAGAAGAACTTATTCCATGTTTAGTTTAAAAATAGGATAAGAAAGAAAAGAAAATGAGATGGAGAGAGGGGTTTGTTAATCCTTATTTAATTCATTTTGCTCTTTTTTTAAAAGTGGAAGGTGACAGAAGAAAATAATTAAAGAATTAGTGATTTCCTATTTTACTTCTACTTTTAAAATAAGTGAAATTTTTTTTTTTATTTTTTCTACTCACATAATAAACGATTTCTTCTCTTTTTATTTCTCTCGTCTTTCTTTTCCAAATCGTTAGCTATCCAAGAATGAAAAAGTGATTACACTTTCCTATCTTCTCATTTCCTTCATAATTATTGTTATCTTCTCTTCTCATTCACCTCCTCCTTTTCCAAGCAAATATTCAAATAAAATCAATTAATCACTACTTGATTTGCAACAAGAGCAATGAAATGAATGATTATTTGTTATTTTCTTTGTCTCAATTTAAATTAAATTTTAGTGTAAATGTATCAACTGTTTTATCTTCTAAAATGGTTAACAATAATGTTGTACTTTTTATCCGTGTAGCATTGGTGTGACACTTATGACTGTAATTTGGGCGGGCCAACCCGAGTTCGACCTGAATTTTTTAGGATTTAGACTTTATTTTTTATACTTGAGTTGGGCTTGAGGAAAAGGACTCAAACTCTATCTAAATTAGGGTTGGGCTTATATTGAGACTTTGAAAACCTAAACTCGAATTCTTATTTATTATATTTTTTTGTACTTTAATTATCTACCATTGGATTAATTGAATTCCTTACAAGAGTTATTATTTACATTTTTACAATTTCAAAAACTTGTTAACTTTTAGGCATTTTTTCTAAATTAAATTATGTTGAAGGAACTATCTTTAACGGTTGTTGGTTTCTTTTAGAATGAGGAATTGAGAGAAATTATTGAAACTTTAGTGCATAATCAAAATAGAAAAAAAAAAAAAGATAGCATTTTATTAAAGAAATCATGAATAAAATCTAAAAATTAGAATTAATAATCGGGCTCTGAGTTGAATCTAATACTAATGAATTCTAATTCAGGTCATTCCCAGGTTGGGTTGTTCAAGTTCAATGTCGGATTCGGGCTGAGCTCAGGTTAACTATTTTAGTGCTTGGGTTAGACTTTGACATGACTCAACTCGAACTCGACACGTTCGAGTTGCATCCCCCGACATGTTCGAGTTGCATCCCTAGTGACACTATATCATCGTACCATATTAACAATATGATTTAAAATATCATCAATGATACTAATATTACATTATTGGAGATATAAATTTAATATATAAATTTGAAAAGACTGACAATAGCTTGGGTTCGGAGCAGGGGACCCATCCCTAACTCCATCTCACTGAAAAAATTATTCCAAAACCCATTTAAACTCGTGATGGAACGAGGACAGGATCTCTGTCAGGGATACTCATTTAATTATTAAAATTGTATTTGCTTATCTATTTTGTTAAATTAAATGTAGTTAACAATATTTCAAACTACACATTATATGTGTTAAAATAAGAAATATGATTGTTAACAAATAATTAGAATGGTATTATCATTTTTACAAATGTATAACTATATCAAATTTGTCTAAAATTTTATCGTGAGACTAAAAATATCATTATAAACAATAATTATATAACAGAAAAAATTATTTATTATTTATTTTATATAACCAGGAAGGGGTAAGATAAGATGCTTTAACTGTATAACCCCAAACCCACCACCAAATAATAATAAAGTTTAAATAATTTTTTAGAAATCCATTCCATTAGAGGCGTAGTATGGCAAATTTATGCCGGACCGAATTATTTTTTATGTGTTTAATATTTATTGATTAATATGCAATCCTCTCTAGAACCATGAATACTCTGCTCCACTAAACTGGAGAAGTTTATTTATATATATTTTTTAAAGTAAATATGATTACAATGTTATGATTAAATCATCTTCAGTGGACTATTAATATCAGAATAATGTTTTGCTGACTAAATTATTTATCAAAATATTTACATAGATAATGTAATAATATTGTATTAATTTTATGTCACATTAATACTGTTTTATTATTTGTGTAAATATTTTTAATAAAAAATTTAAATAAGAATAACGTTAATATTATACAGAAAACATTACATAACGCGCATATATATATATATATGTATATATTTAAGGAGACATGATTACAGTGTTATGATTAATGTGAGTGTTGATGGAGCATGTCAAGGTGCCCCCACGAGCTTGACACCCAAAACGCTCATCGCTTAGCACAAAGTTTGCGTGTAAAGAATAGGTCATGTTGGGGAAAGGACAAAGAATCAGCCACTTAGATCCAGCTTTTAACATTGTCATTGACAGCCATAAATTATGTAGCTTTCGTATCTGTGATCCCACGCTATCATGTGCTGGTGCAATCTTTTCGATTAACTTCTCCCCCAAACGTGGTCTCTAATCCACTCTCAACTCTCATCAAAGCTCTCTCTCTTTCATCTTAAAGTTCTTGAACGCATTTCTGCTGAAAACCATCCTTCTCTTAAACTCTGTTTGTGTCTTTCGAGCTTCCCAAGATGAAAACCCATCTTGGGTTCAAGCTTTTAGCCATTTTCCTTGCCGGGTTCTCTTCAATCTTCACTTTTGGAGAGTCTCAAACTAACCCCATTGATGCTTCAGTGATGCTAGCTCTCAAAAGGAGCCTAAACCAGCCTGAAGACCTCGGGTGGTCTGACCCAGAGCCATGCAACTGGATGCACGTCGTCTGCTCGGAAGACAAACGGGTCACTCGGATCCAAATCGGGCACCAAAACCTCCAAGGTACAATCCCTTTAAACCTTTCAAACCTCACTGAACTTGAGCGATTAGAGCTTCAATGGAACAACATTTCAGGTCCGCTTCCAAGCTTAAATGGGTTGAGTTCATTACAAGTGTTAATGCTTAGTAATAACCAGTTCAGCTCAATTCCTATAGATTTTTTCACTGGCATGTCCTCACTTCAATCTGTTGAGATTGATAACAACCCCTTTTCGGCTTGGCAAATCCCCGAGAGCCTCCGAAATGCTTCAACTCTTCAAAATTTTTCTGCTAATTCAGCCAATCTTTCTGGGAAAATACCAGAATTTTTGGGTCCGGATGAGTTTCCGGGGTTGATTAATTTGCACCTGGCTTTCAATAACCTGGAAGGCGAATTGCCCTCGAGCTTTTCTGGGTCACAAATCGAGTCATTGTGGGTTAATGGGCAGAAGAGTGACGCTAAACTTAGTGGAAGAATTGATGTTATACAGAACATGACATTCTTGAAGGAGGTTTGGTTGCATTCCAATGCTTTTTTGGGTCCATTGCCAGATTTTTCTGGGTTGAAGGGTTTGGAGAGCTTGAGTCTTAGAGATAATTCGTTTACAGGTCCTGTTCCGATGTCTTTGGTCAATCTTGGCTCTCTAAGGGTTGTAAATTTGACCAATAATTTGCTTCAAGGACCAATGCCTAAGTTCAGCAATTTGGTTGCTGTAGATATGACTAAGGATACGAATAGCCTTTGTTTGCCCGAACCAGGTGATTGTGATCCAAGTGTGAATTTGTTGCTCTCAATTGCGAAATCTATGGATTACCCAACAAAGTTTGCAGAGAACTGGAAGGGGAATGATCCTTGTGCAGATTGGTTTGGGATTACTTGCAATGGTGTAAACATTACCATTGTTAATTTTCAGAAAATGGGTCTTACAGGTATGATTTCACCTAAGTTTGGTTCGATTAAATCGCTGCAAAGACTGGTTCTTGCAGATAACAATCTCACCGGTACCATTCCAGAGGAGCTTACCACGCTGCCGGCACTTACTGAACTTGATGTTTCGAACAACCAGCTTTATGGGAAAGTACCAGCCTTTAAGAACAACTGTCATTGTAAATACAAATGGTAACCTGGATATTGGGAAGGAGAAAAATGATTCTAGCCCATCTTCGCGGGGTTCATCCAGTCCATCAACAAATGCTGGTTCTGAAAATGAGAAAAGCGGTGCTAAGAAATCTAGAAATTGGATTGGAGTCATTGTGTTTTCTGTAATTGGGGGTGTCTTTGTGATTTGCTTGATTGGTTTGGCAGCTTTCTGTATGTACAAAAGCAAACAAAAGCGTTTTAGCAGAGTACAGAGCCCAAATGCAATGGTAATTCACCCTCGCCATTCAGGATCTCATAATGAGAGTGTGAAGATCACAGTTGCAGGATCGAGTGTAAATGTTGGTGCAGTAAGCGAAACTCGTACTATTCCAAGCAGTGAGAACAGTGACATCCAAATGGTTGAAGCGGGAAACATGGTAATTTCCATTCAAGTCCTAAAGAGTGTGACAAACAATTTTAGTGAAGAGAATATATTGGGACAAGGGAGGCTTTGGGACGGTCTACAAAGGTGAATTGCATGATGGAACCAAAATTGCTGTGAAGAGAATGGAGTCCGGGGTGATTACTGGGAAAGGGCTGGCTGAGTTCAAGTCTGAGATTGCTGTTTTGACTAAGGTTCGTCATCGGCATCTTGTTGCTCTTCTTGGCTACTGTTTGGATGGGAATGAGAAGCTTCTTGTATATGAATACATGCCTCAAGGGACACTTAGTAGGCATATTTTCAACTGGCCAGAAGAAGGGCTGAAACCATTAGAATGGATGAAAAGGTTGACCATTGCCTTGGATGTGGCAAGGGGTGTCGAGTACCTTCATGGTTTGGCCCATCAAAGCTTCATACACAGGGACCTAAAGCCCTCAAACATTCTTCTTGGTGATGATATGAGGGCTAAGGTTTCAGATTTTGGTCTTGTGCGTCTTGCTCCTGAAGGGAAAGGCTCAATAGAAACAAGAATTGCTGGAACTTTTGGATATCTAGCACCAGAGTATGCAGGTACTACTTGTTCTTTCCCCTTTAATTTTAGTTTTTATAATACACACGTGTATTTCTAACGCTCCACTAGCCTAAAAAAAATTATATCTGAAAAGTTAATGGCGGATTCAGGTATTCAGTGCTAATAGGCTATTTAGCACAAAACAAAGATCCAACTAGCACTAGAAAGCCAGAAGACAATGGATAGAAAACAACTAAAAGGGAATCCTATATCTGATTTCCTATTGCCAATAGTGTTGTTGCAGCAAAGTCTGCACCAACACATTATGGAGTCCTGAACATAAGAGAGTGGATTTTTCTCATCTTTAACTAGTTAGTTGCACTTATAAGTCTGTTTTAATTTTTATCATCATTACATCTTCCTATTGAACAATCTCAGCGGACAGAAGATAGGCTAAAATAATCACAAAGAAAGTGAAAAGTTGAAATGATTATGAGATTGATCATTGCTACCTTTAACAGTCGAAAATTTCCACCAAAATTGGGACCTGGCTTCAAAATCCATAATACCGCCTCGATGGCTTTCTCAATTGAAAAAGTTTTCTTTTCTTTCTTTTTCACTTCATTTCATATTCTTTTTTCCCTACCTTTTTTTTTTTTTCTCATAAGGTCATTGATTTGGGAATATTCCTGATGAATTAACCTTTTAGACCACTCAATTCATATTGTTTGCTTGGGACCAAAGTTCTGGGACATGACCACCAAATTCACAAATGGAAGTCTAAAATATGCTTCAAAGATGGAAAACCTTAGCTAATGCAGGCGATTTTTTTACCAAATGGTATTTAACTAATTATTATTTACAGTAATTTATTTTCTAAGAATACTGATGTTTGTGCTCTGACAAGTACCTTGGTCAAAACCATTGAAGTTTTCTTCAGTTAGCTTCTTTGCTGTTTGTTCTTGGAATTCTGCATCCACTAACCCAGCATAAGTGGTTTCTATTCTAGTGAGTATATGTATTTTTATAATTGAAATCCCTTCCTTGTCCAATTGCAGTGACAGGCCGAGTAACTACTAAAGTTGATGTCTTTAGTTTTGGGGTGATTTTGATGGAGCTAATCACGGGGAGAAAGGCTCTTGATGAGAGCCAGCCTGAGGAGAGTATGCACCTTGTAACATGGTTCCGAAGAATGCACATTAACAAGGATACTTTCCGCAAGGCTGTAGACCCCACAATTGACCTCAATGGCGAAACGCTTGCCAGCATCAGTACCGTTGCCGAACTGGCAGGCCATTGCTGTGCTAGAGAGCCATACCAAAGACCTGACATGGGTCATGCTGTCAATGTTCTATCTTCTCTGGTAGAGCTCTGGAAGCCATCTGTTCAGAACTCCGAGGACATATATGGCATTGACCTTGAGATGTCCTTGCCACAAGTGCTTAAGAAGTGGCAAGATTTTGAAGGAAGAAGTCACATGGATTCTTCTTCTTCTTCATTCCTTCCCAGTTTGGACAACACTCAGACCAGCATACCCACTAGGCCATATGGATTTGCTGAGTCATTTGCATCTGCCGATGGGAGGTGAGAGGAAGGTGGAGGTATGGTGATGGTGATTATGATTAATTTTGTTTCTTAATTCTGTTTGCTTCTTCTTTGCTGTATATGTAAGCTTTGTAGTTCTACTTCTTTCATGTTTTCATTAATGTAGTTTGGATTTTTTTTTTTCACTTGTTTATTAAGATTTGGGAATGCTGAAAGTATGTTTTCTTATCTCAGTGTCTGTTTTCAGGATGAATGGTCCTTCTCCTTCATATGCTTATTAGTTTTAGGTTGAGAAAGGATTTCAACTGGCGCTACAGGTATTCATATTTTTTTCACTTTGAGATTGAGAGGTTGGACCTGCCATGAAAAGAAGATCAGTTTATGTTTTTGATTTGGGTGCATTTGGTTGTCCTGCTTGAATTGGATCAGTCAAATAGTAATTGTTGATGCAAATCTAAGTAGAATGGAATCATAACAAGAAAGCAAAATACTAAGACCAAAGATAAATTCTTGTAACCAGGCTAATTATGATCTGCCATGTGGATGGGTTGTTTGACCATCCAAGAATTAGGGCTAGTTTGGCGGGGCATGGTAGAGTAGAAAATGCAGCTCCATGCTTCGATTTGGAGGCCATAACGCGTGGCCAAACAGCCTCTTACTCAAGACTAAAGGCAAATTAAACAACCCTGAAACCGAACATACGCAACAATTCATGGTGATTATCTCAGTAAATTTTCTTCCATGACACTGCTTTAATTGAATGATCTTTTACCTGCAAATGCTATGAAAAGTAGGAATGGCTGATTCAGTCTATACAAGGCATCCAAATGTGCTTTTACCTTCTGAATGGCTGTGTAGTATTTGTTTTTCTCTAGTTCATTCAGCTTTGACACTCTTCCTTTCCTGTTAAAGTGTGGTGGTGTGTATGTACTATGTAGCACTGTCGGCTGTGCACTTTTGCCTCTACTTTTTCGCTTTAAGCCTTTACGAAAAAGAAAATTCGTTTATCATTTTCATTAGGAGCCTTTAAAATCTATGGAATAAAGTGGCATGATTTCATTTCCTTTGGACATTGGAACCTTCATTTCTTTCAAAAAGCCTTTTAAAGGGGAAAATCGTAAAAGGCAAAATACTAAAAAGCAGTGAGAAAAAGTTTATCAAATTGTCTGCCTGGTAACAGATTGTTATTTTCCAAGAAATAGAGTAAACAGTAAACTGTATTATGATGAAAAAGTAGGAATTTTTCTGAACTCAATGTAAATTTTTTTCGTTATTGTCTAAACCTATGCAATTCTTAAAGATCCCTTTTTGAAGAGACGTCTTTGATCTAAAATTTTGTATTTAAGGTCGTATTTTGAAAAAGACGTCTCTAGAAATGTGTCTTTCTAAAATACTCATTTTGACTTGATATTTAAAAACTTAAAAAGTAATGAATTCGTAAACACTTACAATTTTATCTAATAAAAGATATATTTTTCAATAGATATTTCTAGAAGTGTATTTTGAAAAAAAGTTAATCAAAAAATAATTGGATTCAAAAGCTACAATTTGAATGATTTGGATAATAACAAAAAAAAGAAATGTACGAATTTAAGAAATTTAAAAATAAATGCATGAATTAGATAAAAAATTCGAAAAAGTGGATTGGAAATTGTACTTCTATGTGGTCAATAAGAGTTACTTTTCTTTCCAAACACACGTCAAATTGGAAATTCCTTTCTGTGATGGATAAAGCAATTTTATAAGTAGAAAGGAAAATGAGTCATCATGTACGCGATGCATGAATGTAAGAAAGGAAAATGAGTCATCATGTACGCAATGCATGAATGTAAGAAAGAGAAGAGCAAACAGGACAGATAGCCTGAACAGCTCATGACCCCCATCTCTCTCAAATATTTCCTAAATAGTCAACAAATGAAATGAAAAAGAGGAGAAGCCTTTTTAATGGCATTCTTACAACTCACAAAGCTGTTTAATTATTGTCCCTTTGGATAATTAAGAGAGAGAAGAAAGAAGATAATAATATTAGTTAAGAAATAGAAAAATAGAGATAATTCTTTTTTCGTATTTGAATAATTAAGTAAGAAGAGAAGATAATATAATATAATCCACTTGTTTTATATTAATTTACTACTATACCCTTTTTAAATTAATTAAAGAGTTGTCTATTTTATTTTATTTTTTTACAATTTTAAGAATATTATTAATATTGTAAAAAAAAAATCATTATAAAATTGTCTCATCTCCCCCCATCTCATCCCTACTTATGAGAAAATTGTAAAATGATTAAAATAAGTATCGAGTTCTTCCTACCTATCCTTCTTAATTTTTGAACCGAACATGAATTAAGTTTTCCCTCCTTTCTTTTCCCTTTTTCTTTTCAACTTCTTTCGGGAAAAGGGAGGGGGGGTGGGGGGGAGTTTCGGGTGTCTAAAAATGACAATTTGTCTTACTTCATTCGTAATAGAGTGAGTATAGAGTGTACATAAATAAGGTCGGGATGAAACGTTTAAAATCTAGTCGGGTTCGGGGTAAGGTCGGGAAATTATTACTTCGTCCCGATCCCGTTCTATTTATATATTATTTTTTATTCTTATTTATACTATATTTACTAATAAATCATATTATATAAAATTAATTTTAAAATTTCATACATCAATTTTTTTGTATGATATTTTGGTAATCAAATGTAATTTTCTATCTAGAAAAAAAAATTGTCTAACTTATTTGGAAAAATATATAGATATTCAAGATAGGGTAAAAAACTATAAACAGGGAGGGAGATGGAAAGAGGAGGGCACCCCTCCGTGGGGATTTGTTTGCGTGTGGTGTGTCAACTCAGCATGTGAGTGTTGTGCTGTACTGTCGGCGGCACACATGGGCTGACATTCGGATTCCAATTATAAAAGCATCTGCTGTCCTGTCAAAATGACTCTATGAGTTGTTCCTATCCCCTTCTATTAGACCAAGTCTCATGTCGGCCCATTATCTCAAGGCCAGATACCCAAATGAAGACAAAATTCTCACTACTTCACACTTTTGGGACAGTTTCTTACTTATTTACATTTTTAAAAAAGAAAAATTCTAAAAATATATCTTGAAAAGAGGCCTCTTTGTTGAATTAGTTCTGCTAAAAAATTTATCGCTTATTTAATAAAATTATTAGTTTAAAAATGTTTTTTAAAATAATATTTGTGATAAATAATATAAATTTAAAAAGTAAATATAAAAATATACAAAATTTTAAAATTAAATGTATTTTGTATACAGTGTCGAATTATTATTAAGACATATTCAATTAAGAAGAACTTTCATCTCATCAAGTTTAGAATTAAGTATTATTTTCTTCTTTTTTTTTTTGACAAGTATAATAAATACAATTTATTCAATATATATATATATATATATATATATCACATCCTGAAACATCATTTAGGATATAAATTTTGAGATACAAATTAGTGCAATACTTCTCCTTCATTATACTCCCTTTGCAGTCAATTAATGCATTTGCATACGTAGTCATGAATATTTTCCAATGCATTTGTTAAAAGTGGCCAATATTTCATGCTTGCTCTTACAACATTATTATAAAGGGCCGGCTATATAGACTGATTTATCAATTCAGTATATTTTGAAGATCAAAATCATACGACAAATGCACACGTCAACCGTAGAATACGGCTTATTGAATTGATTATTTTATAATTAATATTCAATAAGTTAATAATTTATAATAATTAATAATTCTTTTTAAGGAGTCAACTTAGTTACATGATGAATAATTAATAATTCTATTACTTAATAATTAATATTTTAAAAAATTATTTATAATATTAATTATTAGAGAGATAAAATATTTATATTTTTATTTATATATATTTCATTTATGACATATCTTCGTAATTAGATTTATTAATTTGACATGATTGAAATAAAAAGTATTGTAAATGAGAAACATTATGATATCAGAAAACATAGTTTTTTTTATTTGAAATAGACATTAAGAGTTTTTTGTGTTATAAGTTGAGTATTATATATGCCTGATGCTGCACTTTTTGGCCGATGTGACTTTGAACTTTACGACCTGAAGAACACTCAAGAAGATGATCAAAGGGCCATCGGATTGGTTCCAGTGGTAGTCCCTCCGATGCTGAAGTCAATAAAACTGAATTGAAAGACTGTAATATAAGTCAAAGAATGAGCATGAAAATAACAGCGTACCTTAGGGTTTTATTTATAGACTTTATGATTCCCAAGTTAATTAGGATTTGGTGCCGTGAAAGTAGGGATTTGATCATCAGAGAATGGTAGTTACCACATTGAACACTGCTCTTGAGAGATATCTGTGAGTGGCAGTTTCCTTGTTGGAGACTGTTTTCGTATCTCTTACTCGGTAGGGGCTTTAACGCGGTAACAAGGTTTGAACCATAAAGGGCGCCCTTGTCACGCCCCAAATTCCAGTGAACCCGAGGCGTGAGTAACGAGACAAAAAGAAATAAAATAATAAAGAAATGAAAGATAATAATGACATTCTCATACATTCCGTACACTGTTCTGATACATATATAAAGTCTGGTCCGTTGGTTCACAATATTCAAAATGAAATACAGTCTCGGGCTTATGCCCTTACATAATATCAAAAGCGCCCATCGGGCCCAATATAACCCTCAATCAGACCGTCTCTATATCCCGTACAGCTGGAACATCATCTGAAATGTTTGCCCCACTAAAGGGGTCAGCTCAACATGCTGGTACAATATAATGCTAATGCAAGAAACAAAACTAAGGTCGTGGCATGTGCGAGTGTACAGTTATTTCTATATGGCATTCTGTATCATAATGACAGTATATAAACAGTATACAGTATATGAGCAAGATGCGTGACACACCCATGCAACTCTATGCCACCCATGTCCCATGATACGGTCATTCTCCGCTGGCATGAATACCGCCACTTATGTCTCGCTTCACGGTCCGGAATCCGTCAGGCTCGCAAGTACCTAATGGCCGATTTTTGGGTTTTTCACCACAGGATCTGCACCCTCATAATGCAAAGCACCAAGTGCTTACCCACGCCATGTCCAAGGAATCACACCATGCCAATATGCTCTAATCTCATCATGTCATAATGCAATCTCAATGGTGCATCTCATTCATACATAAAACATGCTTTCAAGTGTACAATTCATAACATCAACAATTCTTCAAAGCAGATAATTCACACACCACATTAACACATGCGATATACCCATAATCATCATCCAACTAAACAAGATAGCACATAGCACATAAGCATGTGAACACTCGGACAAACATGTGAACAATTAACACAGCAAAGCAAGTATTCCTAATCTCAATTCTATTTCTTACTTAGCACAATATATCGTACCTGGTAATCGATCTCAAACCGGAAAAGTATACTCGTAGTCAAGTGAAACCACCGTAAGAACACTGAAGTTCAGGTCACCTTTTCTTTGCCTTTCCGTGTCCCTAAAATTCATAACATGAAACTCAGTTTAATCGTCACTTGAATTATGCTATTCATCAAATTTTACGTCTTTATCTTATAAGCTTCTACTTTAATAAATTAAACTCTACTATTGAATCCGGGACATTGAAGAAAATAAGTTTAGGCTTTCGTAGAATTCAATTCGGGCATCTGGGTCAAAAAGGGCAAAACAGTCATTTTGCACTTTACACGGGTCCTTACATTTCGTGACCTCTTTTCACAAATCGGACTCTACGGTTGAGTCCGGAATGCTCGAGATAATAAAGTTTCACTATTTGTTTACCTAATTCGGAGTTCATTTGACTGTACTTCAATTCAGGGGTATTTTGGTAATTTTATGTGTTGCTACGTGTCTTTTATTTTTCGGGACTCCGTCTCGTGAAACGGACCTTACCATTGGTCTCAGAATGGCCGAGATAGTCAAAATACACTAACGACTTGTCCCATTTGGACTCCGGGATATTTTAGAATATTTATTTAATTAAATTAATTTATTAATTAATTAATTTAATTAATATTTTATTAATATTTTATTCTGGTGGGCCTAACTGTAATTTCTCTAAAGTTCAGGGGTTAAAATGTAATTTCCGAAAGTTCAGGGTTAAGGTTCAATTTCCAAAAGGTTCAGGGTCAAGGTTCAATTTCCAAAAGGTTCAAGGTTCAAATTGAAATTAGTTTAATTTACTATCCCTAATTAGGTTAACCAAACAGGGCTCATCCAGAACAGGGATAGGATATCCCTGTTCCTATTTTAATTTAAAAATTTTTAATTTCTTATCTTCGTAACCAAACGCCCCAATTTGGTTTTTAATTTAAAACCAGTGAGCGACACGTGGCAGGGGCGGGTCAGCCCAAGCCCAAGCCCGACCCGACCCGGACCCGTACAGTCATCATCTCCCCCCCCCGTTTTTCCGGTAGGGTTCCGGCAGTCTCCGGTCACCTTCTCCGGCGACGTCGTCGGAACTGTAAAAATCAAGTTTTTAAACTTGATTTTTTTTGGCGTTTTCAAACCCTCTTTCGATTCCAAACCATCCCAAAGTAATTTTTGGACATTTTAACACTGTTTTGAAGCTCCCAATTGCAATGAAAAGCCTAGACTCCCCCCCATGGCCGTGACCTGCACATCCATTTTTCTCCCTCATTTCTCAACCATTTTGGTTGATTCTTGTCCCTAAATTCTCCATATTTTATGCTCTATAAGTTCCAACAATTAAATCTAAGCAATAGGCTACAAAACAGATCATGCATATATGAGATTTCTAGAGAGAGAAAATAATGGGTTTTGTAATTTTACCTCCGTTTCTCTCTCCTTCTCTTGGTTCAACCTCCTTGTCCTTCCTCTGGCTCTCAGCTTCTCTTTCTCCTTTCTTCTCTCTTCTCTTCACAGTTCCCACTCTCTCTTTGCCTTCACTTTCTCTCTCTCTATATCTCTCTTTCTCTCTCTCTCTAATCTCACGATCGGTCTGTTCCTCTCAACTCCCACCACACACACATATACATACAGACCACACTCACACACTTCCAACCACCCTCTTACACACACCATACCTCCCATGCCCCTTGGAGTGTTTTACACTCCATTACCCACTCACTCACTGCACACTCCCACCCACATGGCACACACAATCAGCTTTTATACATATATATATACACATTTAAATACACACTCATATGTACACACATATACACACCAAACAATTTAATTTATATATATATATATATACACACACATCATAACAATAATAATAATAATAAAAAAAAAAATATGATAACAACTTGAGAATTTTATTTATTTAAAAAAAAAATTTCAGGTTGTTACAGCCCTGGACGAGTTTTAGTCTGAGCACGAGTTTTGGAGGCTAAGTGTATAAGTCTGCTATCATAACCCCAAATCTGGTCCATGCGGATCGAGGGTTCGTGATTGGCCACCGAGGCCTTTTCTGATTTCCATTATGCAGCGGAATAAATTTCTTTTTCTATTGCGGAAGCGTCAATCAACACTCAAATCAACATCATTCATCTATTTATACATTCCATAGTAATTACAAAAGTACATGATGTAATTTTTTCAAAACCTGCTGATGTCATATTCGATATACAGTCCAAAAATTTCCAAAAGCAATTACATCATGACTAGCGAAAATTCTATTACAAAAGGGTTCATAGCTTTACAAGCTTCCAACTAGTCTGACTGAACCTGCTATTTTTTTTCCGATATCATCACCTGAAATAGGATAAAAATATCCTATTAGCTCAACAGCTCGTGAGTATCCCAGCTCGTAAGCATTCCATAACATACCAGGGGTTTCAAAACTACTATATAATTCAATATAGAAATGTCAATGATCAGATATCATATGTTATCTTAATTTATAGTACAAGATAACGGTATCAAATTCGCTTCCAATAAATCTCAATTTAACGAAAATCATAAATCGATAATCAATAACATAGTTCAATAAATCAAAATCATAGTTCAATATCATGGTTCGATAAATCATAGTTCAATAATTCAAAATCATGGTTCGATAAATCATAGTTCAATAATTCAAAATCATGATTCGATAACCCAAATTCATAGTTCAATAATTCAGATTCATGGTTCAATAACCCAAATTCAAAGTCCAATAATTCAGATTCATGGTTCGCTTTTCAATATTCATATTCAAAATAATATATTCCACTTCTATGGCCAGCAAATTAACCCTCGCTGACTGAGATCATAGGCTAGCTAGTTCGATATGCTGTATCAACACCAGCTCACCACAATATACCCTGTGGGAAGGGTTCGATAAATCACAACCTATTCGATAGTGATTAATCATATAAGAGTGTTCTATTCAAAGCACCAAAATCATAACCAAATCATATCCAAAATCAATAATCATCAATAGCAGTTCAATTACTCAAATCAAAGTTCTTTATTTGATATTTAGTTAAAACAGTTCAAACATTTGTAAGAAGATCATTTAACATTTGAGTACCTTACAAACAAATTTTCTTAGTCAAAGAACACAATATAGTTGTCAATAAATCGTTCAAAACGTATACAGTATAGCTGTTAAATAAAGGCTATAAAGAAAAACGATTTCATATGTCGATATATCATAACAGAGTTCAATAATTATATCTATACTAAAAATGTCTACTTCAATATGGTATGAAATACTCACCTGAATTCCAAAGACTTAACTCCAAAATCCTTCCTTTGAAGTTCCCTAAAATCACATTTCAAAGTCCGGTCACATTCCATAATATTACACTGATTTAATTAACATTAATTCTTTTTCCTGTTTTAGTTACATTTCTTGGGTAGCTTCTTTAAGTTTTAAAGTTTGATTCTATTACCTTACATCTTTACGTGTAATATTCTTCTGTACCTTATTTCAATATACGGACCTCACCACTGAGTCCGGAACGTCGAAGAAAGTCAATTTGGACTCCCTCTGACTTCCATTTGGTTTTAGGGACACTAAGGGTAATTTGGTAATTTACACTCTAATGTGTCTTTTTTTTTGGAGTTTCGTCTCATGAAACGGACCCCACCATTGGGTTCAGAACGCCCAAAATAGTCAAAATGCACTATTGGTTTACTCAATTTGGACTTCGTTTGACTAATTTTGGTTTAAGGATATTTTAATAATTTCCTATATTTAAAAAAAGGTTTTAATTTAATTGTTATTTAATTTTTTGGGCAATTGTGTAATTAACCAAAAGTTTGGGGGGTTAAAATAGGATTTTCGAAAACTGTTAAGTGAACCGTCCGGTTTAGTCCCAATTCAATTGGGCCGGTCCGGTTCGGTCAGAAACCAATTGGTTGCTTGTGTCAGCATGACATCATGCTGACGTCATCAGTTACAGGACCCGTTTTCAAACGGTCAGGACCCGAACCAGGATCCAAACCCAGACCCGGCCAATGCTTGACCCGACAGCCCCCTCGTTTTTCCGTCGTCTTCTCCGGTAGGCTTCCGGTGTGAACAGTCGCCTTCTCCGGCGATGGCGATGGGAATTTTGTCAGTTTTCAATAGTTTTTAAATGCCATTTTCTTCTAAATTTCATGTAGTTCTTATTTCCAATGTTGGTTTTCAATTTAAAGCACCAAATCCTCACGAAATTGGGCAAACCCGTAACTCCGGAGGCCTGAAAATTTCCATTTCTACGCTCAGTCGCTCACTGTTTTGACTCATCTTTTTCTCTATCTAATTTCTGCACTATATGGGATCAATCCAATGTAATTTAAATCAAGTTTTATACATAAAATGTCAATGAACCCGAAATATTTTCATACCTGCAACTCAACCTTTTTACTTGGTTTCTTAACCGTTTTAAATGATTCTTTTTGTATTTTATTCTATATTTCATGCTGATTTAGACCATATTATTCAAACATTCTATCATGTTCTAAAAATTAAAAACAGAATAAACCCACCTACCTTTTAATTTTTGATTTTCTCTTTGTGCAGGTTCCTCCTCTCTCTCTGTATCCCTTTTTGGTTTGCTTCTGCATTCTCCCCAATCAATTTCCCAACCTTTGAGACATCACAGTTTCAGAATCTCTCTCCTTTCTATCCTCCCGTAACATGTATATATATATAAAACTTCCATCGCCTCTTTCTCTCTCTACTTTCTCTCTCTATCAGCCCCTTTCTTTGACTCAACTCTCTGCCCCATAAATTTTCACTTTCTCTTCTTCTAAGAATGCAGCTTTGCATTCAATTTGTGTAAGATATTTGTATCTTATATATATATATAATATATATATATATATCTACACACAGTAACACACACCAAGATATTTTATATCATTAATTTATATATATATATAATTATTTTAATCCTTGCATTTTTATATATTCATCAATTTTCGGTTCAGGTATCGGCTAACTCGGGTCGGTACCGACTAACTCGGGTCGGGGTATTACATCTGCTCTGTAGGCTTACATTGCTCTGAATGATCGAGCATAATCAGATCTGTAAGCACACGTATTTCAAGAAGATTGGTTTGTTGGTTTGTGGTATATCAGTGCCCGTTTGGAGTTACCGAATTTAATACAAAATTGATTTTGAGTTAATTGATTAATGAATAATTAGTATGATGTTTAGATAGATATATAATTATGAAGGCAAAAGTGATTAATTGAATGTTTGGGAAAACTTGTTCATAAGTGATTTTTTATCATAAAATCTCTTATTTATCCTTTATACTATTATAGATGATATTCTCTATGTTTGACCACATATTTTAACTAAAATTTAAAAATTAATAAACTAAAAAAATATATAATAATTAATATAATATTAAATATGAATTAAATGATTACTATTTTTATGGACAAAACATGGAAGTCTATCTTTTAAAATTGTTTACATCCATGAAGATTCACATTATCACATAATGTCTTGCTGTAAGAGTGAAATATTTGATGGGTAATTTGTAAATAAATATAATTTTTTGGTCCAAAGTGAAAATAACTAAAACGGAGAACCAAAACCTTAGAGAAAAATAACTTATTAGCTTTTGCGGTTACCCACCGTTTAAAACAAAAGTTATGTCGGTTATGTGATAAGGTTATTATTTTCCATTCTCGAGTTTACAAGTTTAAATCGTATAACTCATATTTTAGTTTGTTTTTGAAACTCATTCAGTTCAAGTTGAACCACCTAGGTCACTGTCTCACATTAAAAATCACTCGGGCTGATCGAGTTGTTCCGAGTCACTTCCTTAACTATTCAGCTAAAGAACTAGCACAGTCTAAGCACCAGGTAACCGAGTCAACTCATTGAGTTGGGTTGGATTTGATAACACCGTTAGACTGCTTCCCTACAAAGACTCATTGGCACGTGTCAGCTCAAAATTGGACCACGTGTAAGAGTTTAAACAAAAACATGACATCAAAATCATATTTTGTGCCGAATTGTTAGTTCGATATAGACTGTCATTTTACAGGTTATAGTCATTGATACGTGTCAGTTCAAAATTAGATTACATGTAAGAGTTTAAACAATAATATGAAATTGAAATCATGTTTTGTGTTGAATTGTTAGTTCGTTATCAATAATGTTAAGTTTATTTAAAAATTTTATCAAAAGTGTTTACTTTCATGAATAAGCTGTATTGTATTGCTAGAATATTATATCAATGTCACATCATGATGTGATATTCAGTCAATACAATACTGTCAATTCATAAAAATAAATACTTTTGATAAAATATGAAAATAAGACTAGCATTACTCGTTCGTCATAGACTATCATTTACAAGTTATGGTCAAATTAAACCAAGTAACTATACAAACTTAAGGAGGGAATGTGAAAAAAATAGTGTTAAAAATGGTAACAAAAAATTTTATAATCATGTTTATTAAAAAATAATATATAAAATAAGTAATATCATTTCATTATTATAATATAAACCATATTTCACATATTAAATTTTAATATATATTATTATAAAAATTTTGTTACTACCATACCCGTCAAAAGATATCCCAAATGGATCCTAATCAATGGGTAGACTGATAAAAAAAAAAGGAAAGAAGAGGAAAAGTAAAAAAAATTCAAACGGCAGAGAAGACCCCACGAGTACTCCGGTCAAATTCATGTGAAATAAAAGAAGAATAAGCTCCGGCTGATCAAAACAGGCCAGCCGACCGTGTGGGTTGACCCCTGACTTGGTCCTTCAGTCAAACTTCCACCGACTCAACAAATTTAATATTAACGTTCAAATTAATGTTGGACCTTCAAATCTTCAACGGTCAATATTCAAATACTACAACGTCTAAATCTTCCCTTCCTAATTAATATTTGAACGTTTCATTTCAATTTCTGTTTTCGCCTACCCTTTCCCAACCTTTGACTCTCCCAAAAACATTACCACAGAGCCTAAGACATCCACATTCATATACACATGTATATGTATATATATATGTGTGTCTCTCTCTCTTTCTATAAAGCTCTCAAATTTACTCCAACTCTTCATAAGCAAGAAACAGAAAATTAGAAACCCTTGAGTGTTACACTTGTTTATTGCTTTCTACTTTTAACATGGTATTATATTGGAGAAGAAGAAGAGCTGGCCGCCGTGCGGGCAAGAAGGAACTTTCAGAAGGCAATTCTGACATGGAGCTTACGGTTCCAACCCATTTCGTATGCCCGATTACTCTTGATTTGATGAAAGATCCAGTTACATTACCAACTGGAATCACATACGATCGAGAGAGTATCGAGAAGTGGATTGAAGCCGGTAATCAAACCTGCCCGGTTAGCAATCAGGTGCTGAGAACTTTTGATCAAATACCAAACCATGCAATTCGCAAAATGATTCAAGATTGGTGCGTTGAGAACCGTTCTTCCGGCATTGAAAGGATTCCAACGCCTAGAATTCCGGTCAGCCGATACGAGGTTTCCGATATTTGTTCAAGAATTATGGCGGCAACTCAACGCGGTGATGCGAAAAGGTGCAGCGAATTGGTGGGGAAGATCAAGACATGGGTGAAAGAGAGTGAACGTAACAAGCGGTGCGTGGCGGAGAACGGAGCCTCCTGCGTTTTATCGGCTACATTTGAGGCCTTTGCGAGTATTTCAATTGAGAAACATGCAGGTTTGTTAAAGGAGATCTTGTGGGCATTGACGTGGATGTTCCCGGTTGGAGCAGAAGGCCAATCCAAGCTAGGTTCAACTCCATCTTTACGTTGCATGGCATGGTTTTTGAAGGGTGAAGATACTTCTGCAAAGCAAACTTCAGTTCTAGCCCTAAAAGAGTTGCTAGCTTTGGATCAAAAACATGTTGATGCATTTGCTGAGATTGAAGGTGTTGTAGAAGCACTGGTAAAGATAATCAAGGAACCCATTTGCCCTACAGCTACCAAAGCTTCTCTAATGGCTATATACTACATGATTTCGCCGTCGGCGACGAGCGAGAAAATCACACCAAGGTTTGTGGAGATGGGTTTGGTTCCATTGATATTAGAGATTCTTGTTGATTCAGAAAGAAGCACATGCGAGAAGGCTCTGGGTGTTTTGGATGGCATTTGCAGCTATGAGGAAGGGAGAGAAAAGGCCCGAAACCATGCCCTAACCATGCCGGTCATAGTTAAGAAGATTTTGCGAGTATCAGAAAAAGCAACAGAGTTTTCAATCTCCATTCTGTGGAAGCTCTGCAAGAGCAATGAAGATGGAGGAGTTGAGATTGAGGCAATTCAAGTGGGTGCTTTTCAGAAGCTGTTGGTGGTGTTGCAGGTGGGTTGTGGAGAGAGAACAAAGGAGAAGGCTACTGAGTTGTTGAAACTATTGAATCAATACAAAGATAGGTTTGATTGTTTTGATTCATCAACAGAATTCAAGTATCTGAAAAGATCATACTGATTTCTCATTACACATTGTTCTCAGTAGGTGTAGGTCACAGAAGATGTACAAAACAAGATACAGAATATAATTTAGTTGTACAATTGTAAAATGTCCATTCATTCTTTTGACAAATTTTAATGATTTGTATTTAGTTTTTGACAATTTGTTTGTGTGTGAAATGTTTTTATGCCCACCTTTTTCTTTTTAACACCTTCCATCACAAGTGATATAGATTTCTTGGAATAGCTTTTGAGAGTTCTTTAAAAGGGGGCATGGCTTGAATGGACCATACAATATGGTATTGTCTTTCAATACCCATACCTAAATGGTCTAAAAATTTTGAATAATATTTTATTTACCATTAAATCCCACCTCTTCCAAAAAGAATGAGACACAGTGACGAAAGAAGCTAGATTAAGGAAGGTCATGACTCCTAAAAATTTGAAAATTGTAAATTTTATCATTGATTTTGTTAGAAATTTTTTAAATAATAAGATTTGCCTTTCCCAAGTTTTTCATATATTCATAAAAGTCAAATCTTATATTTTGATATTTATATTTTGTCCCCTTTTAACTATAATTCTTAAATCGTTAATGGGACCCACAGTAAATCATACTTCTTGTGAACGTTCCAGTATTTTCACTGCTCATAAGATAGGTAAGAAAGAAATGGGATAAAAGTAGTGGAATATTAAACATTATTCTTATGAGAAAAGTTGGGATGAAAATTGTGAGACTTGAAACATTACTCAAAAACTTTCTGTAAAGATTAACTCGTGATTTAATTGTACATGTAATTAACATTTCTTGCCTTGAAAATAGAATTCATTTATTTATTTTTATCTTTTATTTTTTAATTTTATTTTTTAAAAAAAGTTGCAATAATTTTGTTTAATATATTTGAATTAAGAGTGAAATTGGCCAAACTTCAAAACAAAATTGATATCTAAGTTTTTTTTTTCAACGTAAGGAGTATTATTTATAAACAAGTTACAAAACAAATCACAATATGGACCTCATAAGAAACTCGACAACCACCCATAACTAAACAAATCCCGATTGAAAATTAGTAACTAAAAACATATTCTATTTTGGGAGACTTAAAATTATGACCTCTTTTATATACAGATGTGAAATGCCGCACGATCACTAGACTTTGACAAATTAATATCTAAATGCTAGCTATATTTTTTAGTTCAACAACCATAAATATTGATATTAAGAAATTGGATGGATTTTTTCACTTACACATAAGGTATGTGACCTACTATATATATATATATATATTATTACAACCAACCTAAAGATGGGTTCATATAATTACTGAAATAAAAGAATGAACCATACTAGAATAGAAACAATTGAGAAATGAAATGAAGAGGAATCATTTCTTGTTTTCTCTTTTCTTTACAATTTTCTCTTGATTTAGTTCCATATTTTTTAAAACTCCTCAATGTGGTGCTTCCTCTTGTGGAGCTTAATCTTAGAATTCCAAGTTTGCTGTATTCTTTCGATTTTATACAGAGTACTTGATGGGCTTAACCAGCCCAGGAAGGGTGGGCATTTTATAGGCCAATGACAACATGGCATGAGGCCTCAGGGCAAATGAAGGCTTCATGGATCAGAATAATGGTCACATGGACCAAAGTCTAATCTAAGCCCCCGCCACAATAGGACGGCAACCTTCGACTTTTTATAGAGTGGAAAGTGGGCTGAATGGGCCAATATTCAGGTATAGAAACTCAGAAATTTTGTTAATGTTGAGGAGAGGCCTCCAAGCCCAATTTTCATTTCGAAATAGGGTTATAAAACGAGCCAAGTTATTTGAACTCGTTTCGATTTGAAATTTGTTCAAAATCGACTCGTAAAATAAATAAGTCAAATTTGAACATATTTTGAGACTCATTAAATTGTTGAACTCGGCTCAAGTTCAGCTCATTAAGCCAAAAGTAATATAATACTGTATAAAAAAAAATTAAAGTACTCAAAGCACAACTCAATCAAAGACTCATTCGAGATCGGCTCAAAAAATTAACAATCTGAGATTGAATATAATTTGACTTGAATAACTCGCAACTCGACTTGGCTCGACTCAATTTGACTCATTTATAACTCTATCTTGAAAAATTCTTTAGCCCAAATACACTAATATGCCTTTTATTAATTTTAGCATTTCATAGTCCTATGCTAGGCCATTTTATTGAGAAATTATTCAATAAATGGTCATTTCACGTCATTATTCAATGTGATATTTGATTGTTCTTCACAAATTTATACTCTACATTAAATAATAACGTAATATGAATGTCCTACTAAATAACTGTTAATTTTATTTCCCCGTTGGTTAATTTATGGGTCATTTTGTCGGTCATGTATTGAGACTTCAATGTGCAATTCACGTAACTAAGTGAATTCTTTTTTCAGAGATCTGTTTGGCTAAACCAATGACTTGTTTAGTACTTTCATACACTTGAAAGAATAGATTTATCGATCCCAGATATGCATGTGAATCACTCCTTTATATAAGGCACTTATGACGCCCATCCCCATAATGAGTACCACATTTAAACGAAAAAAATAAAATTTAACATACTAGTTTGAAGTTTTATGGCTATTAAATATGTAATCAGCAGCTCATGGCTCAGTTGCACCTCCTGCGGATCCAAGATGAATTATGTATTTATAAGTCCGCAAGGGCATGCTAAGTTCCATGTGTGTGTGTGTGAGAGAGAGACAGAGAGAGTTGTGTTTGGAAAAAAAGGCCAAGAAATGAAATCTTATCACCTATCTGAAAAGATACAACCTTGGGACATCCTTAGTCATGTGATGCAAAAGCACCATCAGGCAACTCATTACAAAAAAACACCTCAATTGCACCTTCTAGATCAGAGCACCTAGTCAAGTCATCAAAAAGAGCCTGCATTATTTGTGGAAAACAACAGATGAATACTAATTAATCAAGTTAATTATAAAACTCAGAGAGAGAGACACAGAGAGACTCAAAAAATAACAGAAGAATCTATTAATCAGACAGGTCTTTACTTGCAATAGTGGTGGAAAATAAGATCTTGGTTTTTTGAGGTGTATATATATGTATATATACTAATCAATGGAGTTGGACTTCATTGGGCTTCGCCCAGTGTTGACCTTCTACTAGTTCCAGTACCTGCTACATTAGTTTAATATGGTCAGTGATCAATAGCACCTATTTTTCATTATAAATGAAGTGTTTGTTGACAGAACCATCCTTGGCTTAATAAAGCATTTGCCTACAAATATGGGTAACAGTGGTATTACACTTTGCTTCATAAAAGTTGGAGCCCCATTAGTCATATTCAAAGAAGCATCCATATCCTCTGATTTATTTTTATAAGCACATAGGAAACTTCCCCATCCCACCTCCTACCACACCACCATTTTTATTTTCAACTCTTGAGTGATCCATATCAATCAGAAACAAACCCATGGATTCCCCTCATAAGCCCAGGTCTCTCTCCACCAATCTGTTCTTTCTTTTCCTCCTTTTGTCTTCAAATCTTCTCACCTTGTTCATTTCTACAACCTTCTATTCCTCTTGTTCCCTCAATCCCACCACCACCACCACGGTCACAACCACAGCTCCTAAACATGATGTCGTTGAAGTGTCTGTGGAGTCTCAAACTACTTCAGACCTCCCACCTGAGTTCCTGACGTTCACATCTCCACAAGTACTCCCATTTGGATTCAACACTAACTTTGATTCTGACAGCATCCTCCCTCCAGTGGGTCGCCCATGCACCCTCTTTCCGGATGAACTCCGCCGCTACATGTCATACAAGGTCAATGGGTCCTGCCCTGATGATGAACTTCTAGCCCAGAAGCTCCTCCTTAAGGGCTGTGAGCCACTGCCTCGCCGTCGTTGCCGTCCAGCAGCTCCGATGGAATATGTCGAACCCTACCCACTTCCTGCTAGCTATTGGTCCACACCATCAGATTCATCCGTGGTTTGGACAGCATATACCTGCAAGAACTACTCATGTCTCATCAACCGTAAGCATAACCAGAAGGGCTTTGATGATTGTAAAGACTGTTTTGATCTAGATGGTCCAGAGAAGACTCGCTGGGCTGGATCAATTGGTGGTGGACTTGATTTTTCCATTGATGAAGTACTTGCAGTAAAGAGGCCTGGCACTATCCGAATAGGACTTGATATTGGAGGTGGTGTGGCTACATTTGCTATAAGAATGAGGGAAAGGAACATAACCATTGTAACAACTTCCATGAATTTAAATGGTCCTTTCAATACTTTTATAGCTTCGAGAGGGGTTGTGCCTCTGTATATAAGCATTTCTCAGAGACTTCCTTTCTTTGATAACACACTGGATATTGTGCATTCGATGCATGTGTTGAGTAACTGGATTCCAACAACACTACTACACTTCTTGTTTTTTGACATCTATAGGGTGCTTAGGCCTGGTGGGTTGTTTTGGCTTGACCATTTCTTCTGTGTGGGTGAGCAGTTGGAGAAGGTTTATATGCCACTTATTGACAGCATCGGATTCAGTAAGGTGAAGTGGGTGGTGGGGCGGAAGCTTGATCGAGGGCCGGAGCTCCAGGAGATGTACCTTTCAGCTTTGTTGGAGAAACCGTTAAAGAATTCTTGGTGACCGTTGTAGTTATTTCTTTTATTTTTCTTACAGGGGGATGTTTTTGTTTTCCTTTCATTTTAGCTTTTCTTCATGTTTTTAGAAAAATGTCTCCAAACAGTGGATGGACACAATTTGGGGAAACTTCTAAGTCAACAGTTTAGAATTGTTATTTAGGGGAACACTATTGCACTTGGGGATTGTTTGGATGTTTAATTTTGAAAATGTTTACTCTCTTAAAAGAAGGAAAGCAGAATATCTGAAGAGTATAATATGCAAATTTATGGACAACAAAAGCAAATAGAGCAGAAGAATAGAACCACAATTTCCAAAAAAAGGAAAAAAGCAGGAAAGAATAGAAACCACAAAACAAAAAGAAGACAAACATAGCAAACAGATATTGCAGACATCCTACCAAATAAGCCCTTGATTTATGCAGTTAATTGACATCATTGGTTCAGAAATCCTAGGCTTTATGACCTAAAATTCAAGGTTACCTTCCAAAGCATGTCCAATAGCCGGAAGGGTGATTTCTACAGGTAAATTCCCGTCCCCCTTTATCAAGGAACTACAATGGCAGGCAAACTAGCATCTGAATGCAGATCAAGGAGCATAGTTTGCTTCTGAAAGAGACCATCAAAACTCGACCTTCTTAAACACATCTGAGGAGTGACACTTCATAAAACTGTTTGAAAACACAGTATTGATACCAATCTGTAAGTTCATGTATTCTATTAAACTCAATTAAAACTTCATTATTCTCTGAGAGGGGGGGAGGGGGGGGGGGGGTTGGGTTCAGGAAAAAACGAATTATTTTCTGGACAGATCCTCAATGGTCCCCAATTGCAAAAATGAAAAGAGTCTCAAACACATGCTAAGACCCATGAATTCAAGAACATGGAGACAACAATGCATAAAGGTCACTCTATTTTTCTAATGCATTATGATGAAACAATTTATTCTTGTAAGATGCATTGATGAAAATATGTTTTACTCTTAAATGTTTTAATAATACAGAGCAAATCAGAGGAACTGTGTTCAAAATACTCACAGAAGATGGATAGGTTAGCAGCAACGACAAACAGAATCAGCAAGAGGGTCTTTTTTTGTATAAACCACCAAAAACCATTTTGAAGCAGTTGGCAAGACTTTGCAGTTTTCCAAACAGTGCCCAAGATACACAAAGGAAGACATTGGGGTAAAAAAGTAACTGGCTTGCAATGAAGAGAGGAAGAGAGAGAGAGATGAATCTCTCATGCCATTGAACACTTTTCACATGGATAGAGGGGGAAAAAATGATTAAATTATGTAAGAAACAAAAATGTATGGTATTCTTTGTTTAATCACAAAAGTGGAAAATGGTCTTTATTTTTGCTATTAGAGAGTGAAATTCAACAGTAATTTAGTTTGAATATAAGAATAGATTCAAGGTTGTGGCCTACACACCACGATTTATTGAACTATTCAACCCAATGCACTAAATGAAGAAAAATATCAATTGTTGTCTTTTGTGTGAAGATAAATTTTAAAATATTGAGGTAATGGATCATAATTTATATATTTACTAATAAAGTGTGCTTTGGTGGGACGAATCACCACAATTCTCTCATGAATTTGGCTAACTAGAGTTAGCCACACGTGTTTATCAAGCCTACTTATAAGGTGCGGTAAAGTCCTACCTTCTCAAGGTGCTAGGTAGTCCTAGCCTCTTGATTGATAGCACACTTGATACAAACTCTTATTGGGACTTGTGCCTTCAAAAGAGTGTGATGTGCAAATCCATGGGTGAAGTCTAATTATGTATTTCACCATAGAGATCATTAGTTAACTAGGCAACAGGAGTAGAAAAAAGCTAGAGCTTAGCAATTTTAAAATAAAACTGGATAATTTCATAAAGGACATGTAAAAATAAATAATTGGTTTAATTAATATCAAGTAATATGTAGATCCTTTTTCGGGGGATATATGACAGTACTGTGGGAGAATGGTGTTGGTTATAATTGGGTAAGGAACAAGAATAATAAAGGTAAGCAGATAAACAATTGAATGGTCCTACAAAAATTCTGAAAAAGATTAGTAGAAGCGCATTTGAACTTGACTTTCCATCGTAAGAGCAAAGTTACTCAATTGTAGAGGTGACAAATCCAAACTATTTAACTCTTGTGTAATAGATATACTGATAAAAAAAATCTTGTGTAATAGATAGGAATTTTGAAAAGAATAATTTTCCACTCTTACAAGATAATCTACACACAAAAGCAAATAAAACATAGTGACGGAATATTGGGACCCTTTCCATGCAAAAAAAAGGTCAACTAAGGAGTCAAGCAAAATGAAAGTAAAGGAAAACCAACATTTTTCCCATTTGTAGACCATGTATTAAGTGGATTTTCCGAAAGTTATGTAGACCATGTATTAAGTGGATTTTCCGAAAGTTATAAAGGAAATTGTGGATTAACTAAAACATCTTAAGGAAAATTATGGTGCAGAGGGGAACAATTAGCCTTGCAACCTAATGCTGCCTTAGAGAAACAATTTAAAGATAGCAAATCTGTCAAAATTTAACTCATAATAAGAAGTCAATATTTCACCACCTTTTTTTTATTAGTAAGTGTAATTTTGTATTAACAAGGGTGCCCAGGTAGGGCAAAACCCCTAGATATACCAATTTTGACCATTAATTCCATTTGAAGTAGATGTTTTTCTTTTCAAGTTAGTCAAGAAACTTCTTCATGCATGTTGTAACTAAATTAAGTACTATGAAAAACGAACACTCTATTTTAGATCACGTATTAATGTCAGAAACGTTCAAACACGTGTTAGATATGCAAAAAAATAGTATTTTTTTTTAACTTTTTTGAATTTCTAACACATTGGAACATGTTAGGAACACATTTTGGACACTTTTTTTTCCTCTTTTCTGCTCTTCTCCGCTTTTTTTGGGTACGCGCACGCTATGTAGTAGTTAACAAATTTTTTTTGGAACTTGGATCACAGATGTTGATAATTAAATAAAGAAGTTCTTGAATTTTTATTTAATAGTTTTATTATTTTGATATCTTAATAATATTATTATTGTAATTTGTGTGGTTTTATGCCAATTTTTATTAAAATAATACTAGTTTTTTATTATGTGGTCATACAAAAAATATGTTAAAAAAAATATTCAAGAGTGTCCCCAATGTATAGTGTCGTGTCTGGGTGTCCGTGTCATGTTATTTTCGCTTCTCGTGTCTATTTCTGTGCTTCTTAGATTAAGTACATGCCTTGATAGTCCAAGTTACATAAAATCCAATAATCTAAACTAAGAAATTAAGACTACCACATTACAAGAAGGATTAGGTCTAAATAAGACTTTGGGAACTCTGTACGTAAAATGACCTTTGTAATTGTTGCTACTAAAATATAAGAACACAAGAATAAAGCTAAAGAGTTTTCTTTTTCAACTTGAATTTTGTTTTCTATGGTAGGTTCAGAATATGTATTTAGAATTTTTTTTTTTTTTGATTGTTATGAATGAGAATTGAACCTTTAACCCCAATTTACCCCTCTTAAGAATTTTA
Source organism: Nyssa sinensis (assembly GCA_008638375.1). Classification (NCBI taxonomy): domain Eukaryota; kingdom Viridiplantae; phylum Streptophyta; class Magnoliopsida; order Cornales; family Nyssaceae; genus Nyssa; species Nyssa sinensis. The sequence continues at coordinate 55,329,188 of CM018032.1, forward strand.
GATTCTCAAAAGTTAGATTACAAAGGCACACCAAATACAATTGAACAGTAAGAAGAAATCAAAGAACTTCTCCACTTCTCAATTTTTCTCAATTATCATACTTTATTATGAGCCCAAATTTTTGCTTCTCTTAGAATGGGATTGCAAAAAGATTCATTATGGCAAAGTACGTGGATTACGAATTCACAATCTTGATGTCTTATTTGTCCCATCTCTCTTGGGCTTTAATTATATATTTTATATACTTCTATGAAAAAATAGAAATAAGAGAAAAAAATTTTAAATGGTAAAAATTATTACGGTGATTTTTTAATCTTGATTGTAATAAATGATGATGATGATGATCATCATCACAATAATCATTACAATTTATTACATTTTTAGAATGCTTTAGATTGATTATTTAATAAATATAATAATTTTTCTATCCATTTTTAGAGATATAATTTGCTCCTAATAATAGTTTACATCTAGTGTACAAACCAATTAACTGTGGGAGTGGGATTGTATCTAGCACCCCGGATTCACTTGATAATGACATTTTCTCAACCCAGTTTGCAACCTATTTTGTCACTTCAATAAATTCTCATGCCCTATATGTGGCCTTAATGAACACACACTACATTGTAGCAAACTCTAGTTAGCTAATTTTGTGAAAGTGTAATGACTACCACACCAGATGCAAATTCTATTAATAAATATACAACTCGTGAGCCATTACCTCAAGATTTTAATAACTACCTTCTCACAAAAAGACAATGACCATTGATATTTTGTTCTATTTAGTCCTTTGACTTGAATAGCTTTATTAGATCAAAGTGAGTAGGCTGCAACCATGAATTCATTGATATATTCAACCCAAGCCACCTTAGATTTTGCCTTTACTGGCTAAGATAAAGACTATTTCTTGTTATTGTGATGAAACATAGAATTTCATATATTTTTGTTTATTACAAAACTTAATCATTCTTTTCTTCAAATTCTTATATCCCAATTTAGTTTTCTTTTGAATTCTTATATCTCCAATTTTGCACACGTAAAAATTTCATACATTTCTTACTTCTAAATAGTTTTAATAATTATTTGCCAAACATCTCTTTCATTGTTAGTTGATGTGTGATTCATCCCATATCACAAACTAATTCGAATAAGATTTCTCTATTTAACAATTGATTGTATATTTGTATTATACGAAATTTATTTCTTTTTAATATTTTAATAGGTAAAAAAAAAGAAGAAATTTCTTTTCTTTTTGATAGCATGTAGAACTTAGAGCTCTTTAGAACTTAGAGCTCTTTAAATCTAAGTCATATTGTTTTAATTTTAAAATGTGTATGTATGTATATAAGGATTGCAAGTTTGAGGCTCAGGTAATCTGCGAATTGTTTACACATCTTTTACAATGATCTTGGAATATTTATTCTTTATAAACTAAGTAATATATCTAAGGTTTAAATTTTCTAATGGTGTTTTGACATGAAGATGACCAAGAGGATTGAGCATTAACTAAAATAACCATAGGGCTCAGGATAACAGTTAAGCAACCTCATCAACTTACTTATAGAGAAATGAAAAACTGACAATTGGATGCACAAATCTCCACAAAATGGGAATCAAGAAATAAAGTTATGTTGCTAATGGAAACACAAGCCACCAATCACCAAACCTAAACAATGTTATCTCCTTCATTTTATAAGATCGATTTAATTCATATTACCATGCGTAAATAATATTAATCATAACAAAATACATATACACCTATATAAATAAACATGTCTACATAGCAAGTATATATTTTTATCTCAAGAGAAGTTTCAATAACATAGATATAGAGAAATCCCATTTAAGTAAATCATCAAACATTTAGCATGCAAGGGCAATTATACCAATACGAGCATACCCAACAATTATATCATTGACGGGATGAGGATAAACTCCAGAACTAACATGGGAATCCTGCAAGAAATGGAACTAAAAAATTAATGTGTTAGCAAAAAATTATCACGAGACATCTTATCTAAATAGCATAGTGCTTAATGAAAAGAAAAATCACAAGTAATATCAATGATGATAAAGAAGTGGCATTGGATGTAAAGAAAATTTTGAACCAACAATTCCAGGAAGAATATGGAAAGTGAAGCAGTAATTTGTGTTGTGTTTGATGGAATAAGCACCAACAATCCAAAAGCCTAATTACGGAAGGTGGCAGACATCATTTAAACCACATTTTTCTAGGTGTTGGAGAAGAGACCTTGTTTGGAAATCAGTTTCTATATGCCAAGAGGTTAGAGTTCCTCTAGTCTTCTGATGACTAATATGGTGCTGATTCTTATGATGAAAACCCTTTTGGGATTATGATTCAAATGAAAGCCATGGAGAAATTAAGAGGAAAATTCTGAAAAGGGCCCAAAATTTTAATTTTAAATCAATTTCAAATGACATGCCATGTGAGCGATATGCGATTGCATGTCAAACAAGTGCCCGTCAAGCTTAAAAGTAATTACAAATGCTACAAAAGTAGCCTGGATTTATTGAGCATGAAAACCGTTGGGATAAAAAAGAACAAGATTTTGGAAAGCGTCAAAATTTTAATTTTAAATAAGCTCTAAGTACTGTTTGATTACTAATTGCCCGAAAGGTTAAACTATTAAGGAATGTGTTTTTACCAACAAACTCTAGCTTGGTTGGTACCTCCTCCACCTCTCTATGTAGGAGGTTGAGAGTTCAAATCCTTTTAGGGACAAAGTGTGTGTGTGTGTGATTTAGTTATCAAAAAAATAATTAGGGAATGTGTTGTTGGTATATTAATTTTCTCAAACTTAAGTTGTTGGAGAGGGAGCTCCTTCACATACCCTCACACCCTTCTTCATGAGTAATGTTATCAAAACCAGCCCAGCCAGGCCACTCAAACCCATGATCACCTACATTGGACCTTTCTAGTTTGTTCTTTGACATGGCCCAACTAACACTATTGCCCAATCCACTCCCAGCCCTTCTTTCAGCCCAATTATTATTCCTTTTGAATCCACTACTGGTTTGCTTACCAGCCCTCCAAGCCAAATATGCAATCCATGTTTTGTTGATATTTTGATATATATTGTTGGCTCATTATATGATAAGTTAAGCTTTTGGAACAGCTGATGACACTGTATCAAAGCTCTAGTTCTGAAGTCTCTCCTTTTACATTTATTGCCCATGTTGTTTGTTTGTACAAAGTTTTACTCTGTTCTATTTCGTCTCTATGGTTTGGTTGCCTCTCTAAATGCGAGTTCAGGGCCACACGTCAGGGGGAGGGTTGAGAACTTGATATATATTGTCGGCCAATTCTCTGATAACTTAAGCTTTTGGAGCAACTGGTGATCAAACATGTTTCAAGCCAAGCCATGTTTGCCATCCCGTAGTTTGTCATTTATTAATTGGCGTTAGGCCCTTCCTTTGTCATCCCAACTCCCAAGAGCACAAAAGCCCCTTACGTAGGCCAGCAGCCTTTCCAGCCCCAATACGGTGCCCAGCCAACCACTCATGAACCTTTAAAGGTCCACATGTTTTAGTTTCCATCTATTTGAAATTCAGAAATTGAGGTTATACCACATCAACCAGCAGACACTTCTCCCTCCATGTGTCCCTTCTGGAAGAACTCCACTATGGGCCTCCCCATGTGCCTTTCGCCCATACAGTTTGCCCATCATCTTCCCCAGCCATTGGTCCTTTGTAAATTGAGCTTCCCTATTCCAATTACCCATATAACTTTGAATCTCAGAGCCTTTTCAAAAAAAACCTAATAAATTAAACATGTTAACTTTGTAAAAATACAAGACAACAAATGTTTTTAAGTGAGGTGATCAAACTCAACGAAAAAGAGCACGGCTCATAGACATGCTCCATTAAGTAGGAGATATTGGAAAGGACATGACTCATATAGTTGAGCAGAATGGATAAAATGGAGCAGTGCTTTGGAGCTTTGGGCAATCTAATAGGCCTATCAAATTGAAGTGGAGGTACTATAACATAGATATAAGACAAACTATGCCTCGTGGGCAGGAATACTGAGAAATTAAATAATAACGTGCTCATCAAATGAGTCTAGCTGAATTGTTCGTGTTAGATGAATGTGTGGCAATGTAAAGAAGGAAAAAACTAGGGAACATTTCATCATTACTTAGAGGAAGCACCAATTGTGGATAAGAAGTCAAGAATAGAATATGTGTAACTTGACCAATGAAACGACATTGAAAAGTTCATAATTGAGGTTGTTTGAAGGATAAGTGAAGACCAAAACGAAAAAATGACACATTTCGACATGGTGGTGAACGGAGTGGTAATCTAACATTTAGCTGCTATATCAATTCTACCAAAAATGAGCATACCAAAAGAAATTACCTTGTTGATTGGACATTTCCAATACTAGTATGGAATTCTGCAATAAATATTAGTTAAAATATTGGTGATAGTGTTGTTCTGGAAAAAACATACATCTAACCTAAATGGCTTGGTGTTGAATGGAAAGAGAAGCCGCAAATGATAGATTAGATGATTGGAAAAAAAAAGTTCAAACCAACTATATTTTGTTTTCATAAGTAAGGTATAATCCACTAAGGAGCTAAAATGAAGGAAGAGGGACCCATGTACAAGAAAAGCATGCAAGCTACAAAAAAATAAACAAAAACAAACGCTCATATCTCCCAAAATATCAACAAAAGATTCTATAGACATGGAAGAAGATCTACACTCCAAAAGTATAACATCCTAAAAAAAAAACTCTACTTTAATCAATCCACCTACATCTCACTCCCTTCAAAAGCCTTCCTATTGCCGTCTCCCCAAATATACCAAAATAGACAATTGATCCACCAATAACCCACCTCACCCCAAACAAAAATAGAAGACCCCAGAGCTTCTAAAAAAATGCAATAGAGAAGCAGGGGATTAACCATTTCCTCATCAACTTTGCCCATACAACACAAATTCACCATGTAGTACTCTCTCCGTTTGAGATTATCTATCATAAGAGTAGCTTCCAAGGTCACTAATCATATAGAGAATGCCACCTTTAACGGAGGGTCTGTTCTCCATGTAAAGTCCCCCCTCCCACACATTGAGATAACCCTATAAAAAGACTTGACACTAAAGACACGCACTTAGAAGCTTTCCACCTTATGACATCCTCCCTTTCATCTTGGATATGAATCCTTTCAAGCATCTCTAATTAGTAATTACTCTCCAATCTCCTCCAACTCCCAATTCTGAAATGCTCTCCTAAAATAAGGGGACCAAGCAACACCATCACTACCCAAAAAGGAAACGAACTCCACAACCATGGTCTCTTAACTTACCGTGATATTAAAGAGTTCCAAGAATCTCTGTCTAAGTGGCACAACTCCACACCACACATCATGCCAAAATCTAACTTTCGCACCATTACACACTACAAAAGATATATTTTGGGAACTACTCCCACCTCTTCAAAATACTCTTCCAAAGGCCTACCCCTCAAAGGGGATCCACACCTTTATATAAACCCATCCGCGCTAAGCCAACCTATATTTTTGTGATACCAAACTTTGCCACAAACCATCCCTTTCTAAGGAAAACTTCCAAAGTCAGTTCCCAGATAAAGCGAGGAATGTCAATGAGACGGGTATGGTCCCGAGCCTGCCCATCCCACTGTGATTGTGCTAAAATTATTATTAAAAACAATAAACAAATGGAAAGGTTTATAAACAATGAAAGCAATGATGACGAGTGAAGGCAAAATATAATAAATAAATAAGAAGTTAACCAAGTTAATCATGAGTATTCTATATCTACCTATGCAGGGAGATGAACATGAATCTAATTCTACTTCATGAAAATAAATGTATTCATAGAATTTATAAGAGTCGAGGTACTTACTTCAAGATTATTGAAGAAGCCCAATTGAAACAGAGACATACATAAACCTTCTAAGAACCCTAATCTCTCTCTGTTGGAATTACCTGGAAATAAATGAAACTATTCAGGAAAAGAATTTCAGAGAAACATCTGAATTCTCTTGTATATCGCTGCCATTTGAGGCAACTTATTGAAATACCATGTAATGTCGATTGTAGGATTCATCGCTGGCTGGTTAATTCGGGCTGAATTTAGGCTGGGGTTGCCTAACTATCAATTAGTTGGGTTTGGATTCCCGCGCACTGTCTAAAAAATGAAATTGCACGAGCTTAGAATAGAGCCACTGAAAACCTAACGGCTATTTCATGAATATGAAATAAATTAGTTCTGACAAAACTGAAATATCACTACATTTGAAGGGAAAAAAAAAACATAATAATTATGCTCCTTGTATTAAATAATATGTTTTAGATTTTAAGGTGTATTGAGTCAAAAAAAAAATTGAAATTGTTTTAGAAAAACAATTAAATATCTTAAAATTACACAAATTAAGTAGGTGTTTGATGCAGTGATTATAAACTGTTTTTCATGTTTTGACGTGAAATTCAACTCTAAAATATAGTTTTGTGTTGTTTAATGAGATGTTATAGTTTGGTGATGCGATTGTAAGAGGCAGTAATTCTAAATGACAATTTTAATTCAATGAATAAGCAATTCCAAAGTGCTTATGACATTTTGAAAAATTGCAGTCCCTTCAATGCCCCCAAATGAAACTCTTAAGTTCCATTGTTTGGATAAGTAACTTAAAATTCAACTGTTCCTAAATTTGAACTTTGACAATACAGATAATTATTAGTTTGAGAAAGGCTTCAACACTAGAGAAAAAAATGATTTTAGGGAGGCTTGAGATGCTGGTTGTTGTGACAATAGTTGATACTAGTGGTAGCAGCATGAGGGCATTGTTGATGGTTAGTGTCACGGGGATGACACGTGTGTTGAGTAACACATTGGGTGTGTATTTGGGGATTTTTTCAGCATATAAGTAGGGTAGATAGTACCACCTAACTACTTAAGTTTTTGGGTTGAATAACAAGCACCTCTTCACAATAGCACCAAAGTCACATTGCGCCTCTTAATGAGGGCATTGTTGATGGTTACTGCCTCAACTGCACTTAATTGACTTAGTTGTAGGCTTGGGATCTGTTTAATACTCTTTAGCCATCAACTTCTGTGTTCTTTCAATTTCTAGCAACTTGACTTCCAGCATTCCCCTACTGATTGCCGGAAATTATTTTATGGATTCCTTTCTATGAACAAAACAAGAAAGCCAAACAAAGAAACATACTAATCTGAGAACAGAAACTAATCTAAGCCTAAGCTTGAATGGTAATGACAATTTAATAAAAGTAAATAAACTCTATTTAATTTTTTGTTTCTGCATATCAATTGCTTTGTGACATATAGTTTATTGCAATAAAATTTCTGTATGATGATGACTCTTTTGAGAGTTCCTCAATATATTGCTAACAATGTAAACTTGTAAATGATCTAGAGGTGCTTCAAGTTTATGATAATGACACTGATATAATATAACAGTTGTGATTAGATTCATTCCTTTCTTTCTTGACTACAATTGTTATTAAGTTTTATTTGTTTGTGATCCCATCCATACAAGTGCAATAAGCGACTGATAATAGCTCTGAATCCTCTACCCCATTGCGGTTCACAAACAGACGAAGAGGCTACATGTGAAGTCTGCAAGAGAAGATTATTAGACGCAAGCATTAACAGCTACTGCTCTATTCTGTGCATGGTAAGAAGGGGAAACGGGGCTAATTCATTAGCATATTTTCTCTCAATCCAAACATCTATTCAAAGTTTTTTCCAAGAAAGTCTGAAGACTCGGAACCTTCCTTTCTTGCTGTCCTGACTCCACTTTCTGACGAAGAAGGCAAGCAAGTTTATACAGCTGAGAAGCCAAGGCATAGGAGAGAAGGAGAACCTCACAGGGCTCCCCTTTTCTGAAGACTTAAAGAGTGTGCTTACTGCTCGGTCGTTATATTTGGAAGTGGAAGCATTGACTTCATGCAGCTCAAACCAAACATATGGAACCTGAAAATATAAGAGTGTGTGTGTGTGTGTGTGTGTGTGTGTTATCTTTTTTATATTGCCAGTCTTGGATAGCATTTATGTTGAAACAAAAACCTTGTTTTAGACTTTCAGTTCCAGCTATCTTTCGTAGTAGATTGAAAAACACTTCAGAGTTCAGATTACTTTGTTTAGCTTCATTTGTGAGGCAGTTAGCAACTAAATAATGTAAACCCAAAAAATATGTGGCAGGGCATATAAATGGACTAGTGCTCCTGACTGCATCCTTGGAACCTATATGCACGATCCATTGACATTGATAGAAGTGGTTTCCCGTAGATGGTGGGGGCAAACAGCGGGAGATTGGTGACAAAAAAAGAAAGGAGTCAAATGGCGATAAATAAGAATAAAAGATGAATTTGGGAGAAAAAGTCAAGGAGTGCCCCTGATTAGAGAAATGCAACAAGCTAAAAAGGTCAAGATAGAATGAAGTTGGCTAATGCTATGAGGAAGAAATGGTTTTATTGCTAATTGTTTGATTACAGTGTTTCTGAAATATGGTGAATAAAACTGGGGAAAAGTACCATGATATCTTATTCTTACTGATTCAATTGTCCTCAATGTGACATTAGTCAAGTTTCCATTAAAACTTAATCTGTTGTTTCAGATAACCATTCGAAATCTGAAATAAGATTATACATTGAAACCTATGATGCACCTAAGTGGTGCATCTTGTGCGTATTCAGTTAGAGTATACATCCCTGCTCGTGGGAGTGACAAAATTTTCAAATTCCTCGTCCCCATCTGTTACATGTTAAAAGAACAAAAAAAAAAAATTCAAACACTTTTCATTTTAACCAAATGCGAATATAGCCCATATGATTAATTTCACAAATCATTTGGCACTACTAATCATGTACGACTAAAAGAATTCTTTATTACTACTGAAATTCAGATGATAAAGAATTGAACATGCTTCATACATTTTCCTATCGCTGTCTTCAGAGAGCAACATTTAAAAAAATGAATGAATCAACCGTAGAAATGTACAACATGCCCATCAACACCCATGGCACTTGTTAGCCCTGAATCTGCTTAGCAGGTTAATAATTGCCAGAAATTGCAGTTAGTAAAGGAGTTCCATCCCAAGCTCAGCAACTGGAGGAAGCAATGGAGCTCCTAAAAACTCAAACTCAAACTCAAAGCTAGGCTGGGTTCTTGGGGGCATAAGCGAAGTACAGCATGCCGAGCACACAAAGAGTGGGGGCACAGCTTCAGCATCCTCAATGCCGCTGCAGCGAGTGTGCTGCCATATCTCACATATGTCGCACGCCACCATCCTCTCCCCATCATCATCCTTTGCCCCACACTTGCATCTGACCGTCCAATTGTCCGCCCCACTTTCATACTTCAACTCACTGCCCAAATCCATTCCACTCCCTTTCAGCCAAAGTTCTGAACCTGATTCAACCAGGCCAAACAGCAGTTCCCCATCCTCCGTCCCCTCTAATTCTTCAATCTCCGTCACCACTAACCGTTCCATGACACAGTAAGTGTCCCTCATTGCGTTCTGCACCACTGCCTTCAGCTCTCCAATTGTGGCATGCAGTGGAACTGCAATGTACTCTCCCAGTGCAAATTTCCTTGTCAAATCAGTTGCTAAATCACTCCAACATGGCACTACCCGGCAGATGAATCTCAAAAACTCATCCCTGTCATCCCTAAATGGCCACTCCTTCACAAAGTGCTTGCTGTCCAGTATTGTTCTAACCGCCCATTCAACTTCTTCTGATTCAGGGTAACCAAATAGTACATTGCTATACAAGTAAGCCACATCAGTGTAAGGATCAGTTCCAGGCACTATAGCCTGTGTGGAAAGTGGCTCGGGAACTATTTCAGGTTCAGGCTCATCAACCTGAACACCATTCCCAAGCTCCTGAATTGAATATTCTAGGATCCGAGTTGATGGGTTCACAGCTCGCCGGACAATGTAACCTCCAACAATTACATTATTCATTGATTTCAGAACATAATCTAGCAAACCCGTATCACCAATGTGCAGGCGAGCTGCATCTCGTGCTTCCTGCCTGGTCATACCGCCATGGCTTGGCTTGCTTGTCGCTTTCTTTTCTTTCAATGCATTGACAATCACATTTGCTGCGTATTCCAGTCTTCTAACAGGCCAGCGACTATCCAAATTGGCAGCAACAGTGGCAAATTTTTTGTACTTCACAGACCTTTCCTTCACCACAGGCTTATTTTGCAAGTTTGTTCTCCTCAAAAGTCTCGAACAAGACAATGATGGAGTGGAAGCTGTTGCTGACTTTCTGTGGAATTGAGCTTGAGACTTGAGAGTAAGCATGAATCTGAGAAGATCTCTGATTGTTATCAACTGGGTTTCACTCAAATCTCTGTAGAAACGAATGATCTGCTTGACATCTCTGTATCGCTTTGTATGAGCAAAAGCTTCCGTGATCGTATCAAGTTCCAGTGAGCTTAGAATATGGATGGCTCTTTCGTAATAATGCCGAGTCACCCCAAAGCTTCCATGGGAGAATCTGTAACCCCATCTAGCAAACCAGGGATATCCATAAGCAACTCCGTGGAGCAGCCGAAGATCCATCGACCGCTTCTTGGACAAGTCCTCCACTGTAATTTTCCTAGAAAAGAACAAAATCTCCAGAAATTCAGATAATTGATTTACCATAAATCTAATGAAAATGTAGTAATTAGAAACATTTTTGCTACCGGGCATGAAGATTTGTGCAGATTCGATCCCAGAGATCCATGATTTCTCTACCACAGAGGTACTTCGACCTGCCTTCGATTCCATTGATGCAGAGCAGATGACCAAACCCATTGCAATGAATCAAACCATGCAAGAGATGCGTTTGCAGATCAAAAGTACCATCACCGAGAGGTTTATTCCACTCATCATCCACTGGGATTATCATATGATACTTCCGTTTCGACACAAAATGATTACTCCAACCTGCAACAGAATTTCACACCCAAAAAAACCCTAAATCTCCATATTAAATTCAAAATTGAAACCCCCAAATCAAATTTCCAAAAACACCCAATTTGTGAAATCGAAAGAAACAATCAATGGAGGAATCGAATTTGACTCTTACCAGTGCATCGGCAGTAATCACAGAAGGGCCGCAGAGAGTGCTTGGCACTCTCTTCAATGGTGTACAGTGGAAAAACAAATCCTCTGTTCTCGTGAACAAGCAATGTGCACCAAATGGGCATGCCTTCGACATTGTAGTCTTCAAGCTCGGTGCATTCTTGAAGAAAGACCCGTATGTTCTCACGGAAAGGACCCGACGGCGCAATAGGACAACCGGGGTCGGCAAACGTGTGGAGTCCATAGAGCTTTGGCGTTCTTTTCCTCTTCTTGCATGCCTCAAAGATTGGGATTGACATGGTTGATGAAGATTGTATTTCTTCCTCTTCAAGACTTCAATTCTTGAAATCTTTCTCATACAGATTACAGAGATCTGTAGAGAGAGAGAGAGAGAGAGAGAGAGAGAGAGAGAGAGGGAGGTTTCTGTTTGCTTTCTTAAGGTTTTAACAAATTGGAGGTTCGAAGTTTGTTGTAGAGTTCAAATGTTTGTTACTACATTTACCCGCTCGATTTCGAAGATAACATTATACCATTTTACGTAAATGCCCGTGGGAGGGGAGTGGGACCCGTATGTAAAGGCGCGATATCTCAACCGTTCAGTTCGGTTCTTTGATGGTTGAAGCTAGTTTGAGAAGCAGAAACTTTTTTGCCGACGTGGAAGTAAGAGCTGACACGTAAGCAAAAGGGCGACGAGCTGGGAAAAAAATTTTGAGTAATGTTTTATGGTTGAAAAATATTCTTCTTTTCAAATTTGTATATTAAATAATGTGATATTAATATAATAAAATTACTTTAATTACATGATTTCAAGCAATACAGTGTCATGTTAATACCATATTATTTTTTAAAAAAATTAAAATTCAATTTTAAAAAATATAACATTATTTTTTATAAGTTAAATAAGTTTATTTATTTGATGTAATGTTATTTAATCAGATGTAAAAACAAAACAAAGTTTAAAATAAAAAAAATATTTACAATCAATTAAATTATGTCACATCACATAAATAAACTTACTTGAATACATTACTCAAAAAATTTCCATCTTATATTGAAATTTTATTCAAATTTCATGTGTACAGTGCAATTCATGTAAAATTTAACTGTAAATTAGAATAAAATTGTTAAAGTCACATGGCACTTAAAGATGTTGAAATTGTTAATGCTACCGTACAAGCATGCACATACTTCCTCTCTCTCTCTCACACACACACACACACACAAATGCATGTGCACATGTGTAAAGACACGTGCGCACCAGTCCACTCATTTTTATTTCCTCTATTTTTTTTTTATCTTAAGGAAAGGAAAATTTATGACATAAAAGAAAAGAACCATAGAGCCCGGCATTTTCCTTTCCTTTTCACTGGCCAGTTGCAGGGTCGATGGCAATTTTCTTTTCTTTTTTAAAACAGACTCAAGTTGTGTTTAGATAATGATTCAGATATAATTTTTTAAAAAATATTTCTAAAAGTTTTGTAATTAATTTTTAAAAAATTATAAAAATATATTTAGATATGATAATCTAAATTTTTAAAAATTAAAAATAAATAAATAAATAACTTACCTAACGCGTATCTCACATTTTAGAATTAAAAAGTTGAACTTGAAAATGTAACCAAACAAAACCTCAATATTTGTTTGAATAGAATAACTAATAAGAGTTTATCGCATCAACAAATTCAAAAGAATCTTATCATTAAGTGACAAGAAAAGTATTCTCCCGACATTTTTCATATAAAGTAGATTTATTTCAACATCTCCATTATTTTCTTTGCCCTCTTTCTTATCAATGGAAAGAAAATTTCCAACCAAGGAATCATAGAGCTAGGGCATTTTCTTTTTTTTTTTTCAATAATATTCAGTCTTAAATTTTAGTATCAAATTTTTATGTCCAATACGAGTTTGCCACGTCAACAAAGTAAGAACATTCCTATCATTAGAGACAGAAAGTGTATTTTCTCTTGCAATTTCCAAATTGGAGTCAATATAAGTAGGCTTGACATTTTGCAAACACATTGAATCAACTTGACTTGGTAATCACGCAATGGTAAAGTTCCCAGTGCCTCACTGCAAGTTCAGCCTCCTACCTATATATAGAGTCACCTCATATCCAAAGATTATTGACATCCATAGTCACCAAACTTGAGCAGCTAAAAGCTATGAATCTACGAGGAGCAGCAGTTCTTTTTTCCTCTCTTCCCCTTTTGGACTGCGTTTTGGGTCCACTCTTTCTTCTTCTCTCCTCTTCTCACCAGAACTCCAGTGAGAAGATCGTGTCAAAAGACGAGGAAAACGATGACCCTACCGCTTGTAACGCGGCAGCCCAAAAACATTTTCGACAACTTCAACATATACGAGGAGCTTGATCGAAATTTTTGATGGGTTCAATCTGTGGCCTTGCCAAATCTCAATCTCCCTTGTGCTTTGCTGTTAGCATGTTCCACTACTGAAAAGTAGCTTCAACTTCTACTAGTAGTTTTGCCATACTGTTAATTATGTTTATTTTTCCTCTTGTTGGGATCATGTTGAATTTTGAATAGAATTTTTCTGTGTGTTTGTGCTTATATATCTTAATTATTTTTAGTTTTCCTCTTGTTGGGATAATGTTGAATTTTAAGTAGAGTAGAATTTTCTGTGTTTATGCATATATATATAATATATATATATATATGTATATATGTATCTTTCACAGTTAGTCCATAAACTAGTTGAGATTTGTTAGTGATATGACTTATTTCAGTTATTTGTTAGTGATATGATTTATATTATTATTACAAGTAAATTAGGTATATATAAAACGTAGTTGGAATTTCCCTCCGCTTGATAACCCCTCCAACACCTCTCGATGAGATTTTTAAAACTTTCCTGTTTGAGCCACATGTTCTCGAATCGGAAGGGTCCCTTTCCCCTTCTAATACCTCCGCAGTTAAGCAGCAAGAGAGCATGGTCTGACAACACTCTAGGTAAAACGTCTTTGGGTTACATAGTTAAAATGTTCTTCCCAATCCCCTGAAACCAAGAATCTGTCCAACCTGGAGAAAGATGGGTTCTCCCTGCCACTTGACCATGTGAAAGGGCCTCCTTTGAGGGGAAAATCCGCCACTCATCAATTTAATTTTCTCTCCAGCAGAACGACATTCCTTTTTCCAAGTGGAAGATTCAACATTACTAAAGGATGGTCATCATAAATGATCCTTAAGGATAACTTCCATTCTAGATAATTTACCTTATCTCATGAGGGATAGTCCTCATACAAGATCTTTAACATAAAGTTTTATTGGATCGTGAGGGATGAGCCTCGTGAAAAACCCTTCAACTCACGAAGGATGAATTCTCAATCAATCATCTCGATCTATATTTGTTTACTTTCATTCCAACTCATGCACAAACTACGGATTGTCTGATTTTTCCTAGAGGTGATACGTAGGAAGCTTATGAGAATGAGCTCAATTGCATAATCAAGGACAAAATAAGTATCTTTTCTACCATTGACAATCTTTTGATTGCAAACTTTGCTAACAAAGGGCTCTGTATATACCTTATTCGTGACCCTTGATTGTAAAATGATAATTTTGTAATTTTTTAGGACTTACCTAAATAATCTTTAATTTTCAAAGGAGTTTCGGTCAATTTGCAATACATTTTGAGAAATTTATCATTCACGGGGCAATTCCATCATTTTTAGAACTAACTAAGATATTTCCTTGTTTGAGGGAATTGTGGGGATGTTTTGGTATTTTTTTATGCCCATAGGCATTTTGGTCATTTTTGGGATTGTCTAGAGGTTCCTATCTTTTAGTGGTGTTATGGTAGTTTCTAAAGTTTTTTCACCCTCTAGAGGGGTGTTTTGGTATTTTTTTTAAGAAGTTTTCCGTCTTCTATGGGAGTATTGGTATCTTTAGATGTTTCTTAGAGTAACTCCAATACTAAAATACCATTTTATTGATGCAAAATTTACATTTTGACATTGTTACTCCAACGCTAAGATGCCATTTTTTAGCCTACCAACTATCTTTCTTTCGAACTATCACTTCCAACAACCATTCCTACTACTATTCCCAACCACCGAAAAACTAGCAAAAGTGAATCAAACATTTGGCTTTGGAAAAGTAAAAAAAAATGTAGCAATAGGAAAAAGTTTCAAAAAATGAACCCATTGCAGCGTTGGCCCCATTCAAAAAGTAGCGTGACCCATTGTAGACTTTGCAACAATTGTTTACTGAAGAAAAATAATAGAAGATGGTTGTATTCCATGATATGGCATAAAATCAAACTAGATCCCTTGATGCCAAATGTGGCTTTGAAAATAACATTGTCATTTTTTGACAAGCCAAATAACACCCCATTGGAGAACAACTTTTGCATCATAGCCAAATTTTGAATAACATATGCATTGGAGTTTCTCTCACATTCTTGGGATGTTCTAGTAATTTTTAAAGGTTTCTTACCTCATTGGGTGTTTTGGTAATTTCAAAGGTTTCTTACCTTTTAGGGAGCATTTTTATTTTAGTAACTTCTAGAGGTTTCCAATGTTCTAAGGACATTTCAATCATTTTTAGAGGTTTCCATATTTTAATTATTTTCCTAGTCCTGGGAGCATTTCATTAGCGTCAAATGGTTGGCCCATTAGTGTCAATAGGTTAGATCGGCCATTTCATATTTGTGTTGGGCTGGTCCTAACCTAGGTTCAAAAAACCACAGATCCGTTTCTAGATTCCTTTTTTTATGTTTTTTTTTTCAAATTTATAAACTTTTTTTGTTCTACTTTAAGTTATTATTGTATAGTATTATAATGGGGAGTTATTTATACTTATTTAAATTGACCAATCTAATTATTTTCTATCAAATTTGAACAAGGATTTAGGAATCTAGACTATATGGAATTGACCTAGAGGGGTGGAGGAAATATGAATGGTGAAATGTGTATATTTGTGCGCCTATAGTGATACATTACATGCCATTTTCAAGATAAGCAAGATTTATAAGGCATAAGTTGTATCAGAATTCACACAACATCATAGAAATTCAAGTGTGTACCAAATTTACCAAATAATATCCAATTTCCATGTCAAGTCCACACTTCAGCACACCAACCTAATAATCAAGTCCCAACTACACCCAAGAGGTCATAAAACAACACATAACTATGGCATATCAAGTTGATTGACTACTATTACAAAAACAAACAATTGTAATGAATATCCCTATTACATAGGATATGAATTCCCCCAATTCAAAGTGAAATTTTAGTATCCGTTTGGTAATGCTTTTTTTAAGTATTTTTTTTAATAAGCAAAAAATTATTTTTTACAAATTTTGCTTAAAAAAATAAAAGCATGTTTGGTAACTATTTTTTAAAATAATTTCTATCACAATATTAAGAATGTGTAATTTATTGTTAAATTAAGCATAAAAAGAAGGTTGTAGACACTTCATTTTATGACCCTTGATTAGGTAGGAGTAATTTGATAATCATACCAAGAAACCTACTTTTGGCAGGACTTTTCTCGATAGAGTCTCATTCTTGTTAGGACTCCCCCGATAGAGTCCCACTTCCAGTAAGACTCTTCTTGACAAAGTCCCACTCCCGTTAGGATTAAACCGACAGAGTCCTAGTCCAAGTAAGACTCTTCTTGATAGAGTCTCAATTCCATTAAGACTTTTCCCATCATAGTTTGAGTTCCATTAGGACTCTTCCCATCAGAGTCTCATTCTTGTTAGGACTCTTCCCGTTAGAATCCCATTCCCAATAAGACTCTCTTGTTAGAGTCCCACACCTAGTAAGACTCTTCTTATCGGAATCCCACATTGATTAGGACTCTTCTGCCCATCGGAGGACGTTGGGATAATGTTGAATTTTAAGTAGAGTAGAATTTTCTGTGTTTATGCATACATATATATATATATATATATATCTTTTACATCTTGTCCATAAATTAGTTGAGACTTGTTAGTGATATGATTTATATTATTATAACAAGTAAATTAGTTATATAAATATTATGTGCTGGGCGTAAGTTGGGATTTCTCTCAACTTGATAACCCTTCCACCACCTCGATGAAAATTTTAAAACTTTCCTGTTTGAGCCACATGTTCTCGAATTGGAAGGGTCCCTTTCCCCTTCTAATACCTCCACAGTTAAGCAGCAAGAAAGCAAGGTCTGACAACACTCTAGGTAAAACGTCTTTGGGTTACATAGTTAAAATGTTCTTCCCAATCCCCTGAAGCCAAGAATTTGTCCAACTTGGAGAAAGATGGGTTATCCCTTCCACTTGACCATGTGAAAGGGCCTCTTTTGAGGGGAAAATCCACCACTCATCAATTTAATTTTCTCTCCAACAGAACGACATTCCTTTTTCCAAGTGGAAGATTCAACATTACTAAATGATGGTCATCATAAATGATCCTTAAGGATAACTTCCATTCTAGATAATTTACCTTATCTCATGAGGGATAGTCTTCATAAAAGATCTTTAACATAAAGTTTTATTGGATCGTGAGGGATGAGCCTCATGAAAACCCCTTCAACTCATGAAGGATGAATTCCCAATCAATCATCTTGATCTATATTTGTTTACTTTCATTCCAACTCGTGCACAAACTACGGATTGTCTGATTTTTCCTAAAAGTGATAAGTAGGAAGCTTATGAGAATGAGCTCAATTGCATAATCAAGGACAAAATAAGTAACTTTTCTACCATTGACAATCTTTTGATTGCAAAATTTGCTAACAAAGGGCTTTGTATATACCTTATTCGTGACCCTTGATTGTAAAATGATAATTTTGTAATTTTTTAGGACTTACCTAAATAATCTTTAATTTTCAAAGGAGTTTTGGTCAATTTGCAATACATTTTGAGAAATTTATCATTCACGGGGCAATTCCATCATTTTTAGAACTAAGATATTTCCTTGTTTGAGGGAATTGTGGGGGTGTTTTGGTAATTTTATGCCCATATGCATTTTGGTCATTTTTGGGATTTTCTAGAGGTTCCTATCTTTTAGTGGTGTTTTGGTAGTTCTAAAGTTTTTTCACCTTCTAGGGGTGTTTTGGTATTTTTTTTAGAAGTTTTCCATCTTCTATGGGAGTATTGGTATTTTTTAGATGTTTCTTAGAGTAACTCCAATACTAAAATATCATTTTATTCATGCCAAATCTATATTTTGGCATTTTCACAATACAAAAATATCACATATCGACAAATATACTCCAATGCTAAGATGCCATTTTTTAGCCTACCAACTATTTTTCTTTCGAACTATCACTTCCAACAACCAACCATTCCTACTACTATTCCTAACCACCGGGAAACTAGCAAAAGTGAATCAAACGTTTGGCTTTGGAAAAGTAAAAAAAAAAATGTAGCAATAGGAAAAAGTTTCAAAAAATGAACCCATTGCAGCATTAGCCCCATTCAAAAAAGTAGCGTGACCCATTGTAGACTTTGCAACAATTGTTTGCTAAAGAAAAATAATAGAATATGGTTGTATTCCATGACATGGCATAAAATCGAACTAGATACCCTTGATGCCAATTGTGGCATTGAAAATAACATTGTCATTTTTTGGCAAGCCAAATAACACTCCATTGGAGAACAACTTTTACATCATAGCCAAATTTTCGAATGGCACATGCATTGGAGTTTCTCTCACATTCTTGGGATGTTTTAGTAATTTTTAAAGGTTTCTTACCTCATTGGGTGTTTTGGTAATTTCGAAGGTTGCCTACCATTTAGGGAGCATTTTGGTAGAGGCTTATGACTTTTTAAGGTATTTTGGTAACTTCTAGAGGTTTCCAATGTTTTAAGGACATTTTAATCATTTTTAGAGGTTTCCATATTTTAGTTATTTTCCTTGTCCTGGGGGCATTTCATTAGTGTCAAATGGTTGGCCCATTAGTGTCAATAGGTTAGATCGACCATTTCATATTTGTGTCCGGTTGGTCCTAGCCTAGGTTCAAAAAACCACAAACTCGTTTCTAGATTCCTTTTTTTATATTTTTTTTCAAATTTATAAACTTTTTTGTTCTACTTTTAAGTTATTATTGTATAGTATTATAATGGGGAGTTATTTATACTTATTTAATTTGATCAATCTAATTATTTTCTGTCAAATTTGAACAAGGATTTAGGAATCTAGACTATATGGAATTGACCTAGAGGGTTGGAGGAAACATGAATGGTGAAATGTGTATATTTGTGCCCCTATAGTGATACATTACTTGCCATTTTCAATATAAGCAAGATTTATAAGGCATGAGTTGTATTACAATTCACACAACATCATAGAAATTCAAGTGTGTACCAAATTTACCAAAAAAATCCAATTTCCATGTCAAGTCCACACTTCAGCACACCAACCCAATGATCAAGTCCCAACTACATCGAAGAGGTCATAAACAACACAAAACTATGGCATATCAAGTTGATGGACTCCTATAACAAAAACAAACAATTGTAATGAATATCCCTATTACAAAGGATATGCATTCCCCCGATTTAAGGTGAAATTTTAGCATCCGTTTGGTAATATTTTTTTAAGTATTTTTTAATAAGCAAAAAAGTATTTTTTACAAATTTTTCTTAAAAAAATAAAAACATGTTTGGTAACTATTTTTTAAAAATAATTTGTATCACAATATTTAGAATGTGTAATTTATTGTTAAATTAAGTATAAAAAGAATGTTGTAGACACCTCATTTTGTGACCCTTGATTAGGTAGGAGTAATTTGGTAATCATACCAAGAAACTTACTTTTGGTAGGACTCTTCCCGACAGAATCTCATTCCCATTAGGACTCTCCCGATAGAGTCTCACTCCTAGTAAGACTCTTTCTAACAGAGTCTCACTCCCATTAGAATTCTCCCGACAAAGTCCTAGTCTAAGTAAGACTCATCCTGTTAGAGTCCCAGTTCCATTAGAACTCTTCCCGTCAGCGTCTCAGTTCCATTAGGACTTTTCTCGTTAGAGTTTCATTCCCATTAGGACTCTCCTATCAGAGTCTCATTCTTGTTAGGACTCTTCTGGTCAAAGTCTCATTCCCAATAAGACTCTCTTGTCAGAGTACCACACCTAGTAGGACTCTTCTTGTCAAAACTTCACATTGGTTAAGACTCTTCTGCCCATCGGAGGGCGTTTCGATAATTTTAGCACAATTTTGCCTTTGGAAGGCATTTTGGTAATTTTGGCACAATTCCACCCTCATTAGGACTCTTTGGTTACCTGAAGGGGCATTTTCGTGATTTTTATATCATTTTACCCATTTAGGGGTAATTTGGTAATTTCATCACTTTGGTGAAAAATTAGGGGCAATTTGATCATTTCACATATCTTGTGGCAATCTAGAGATTCTCCACCGAATTAGAGGCGACTTGGTAATCTTGAGTGATTGTTGTTTATTTATGCATAATTAAGACTTTCCATTTCTAGAGTTTCTATAAATCTGGCTGTTTAATATTTTCTTAAAAGGAGATACATTGAACTTAGAAGTTTTTATTTTAGAGTTTATTTTCAATTATATTCTATTTCTCTTTATTTTCATTGGCTCTTGTATGTCGACATCAATTCTATTGGATCTTGCATTGTCATAATTATTTATTAATTCATTTATCTAGGATAATCATTCCTTTGGATGATTATATATATATATATATATATATTTATTTAATTAGATAATTATTACTCAAGACATAATCCTATCCTCCGTTTTAAAGATTCATTTTATACCTTTGGATCGAATCTTCATATTTTGCCTATAAATAGAGCCCTCTGGTCATCACTTTTCAACACACAATTTCTATAGTTTTATGCTGTTAGTATAGTCCTAAAGTTCTCTCTCTATTTCCTAAGGTCGAAGCCCTACCGAAATGACAATCTCCTTTCAAGAAGTTAGCCGAAACCCTGCCAAAGCAACGGTTTTTAAACCAAAAAAACAAACTGGAGATCTACCCGAACAAAGTCTCCAAATCAAACTTTCCAAGGCGAAGTGCTGCTCGACTACAACAACTAAATAAGGTACACATCTCAAACCCTTAATAGTCTTCTTTTGTCCAGTTGATCTCGCCTCTTTTATCACTCTTTATAAAAGAGGGTAAACTAAAGAACTATGTGACTCTGGTTCCATTTTCTAAACACATACGTAGAAAGCCTTCGAACCCGAGTCAAATTTTCTGAGCCCGAGTCAAATCCTCTTTCCCTTTCCTTTTCCCTTTTCCTTTATGTTTTCTATTTAATCTATTTCTCATCATTTCTTTATAGCTTCTTCATCTCCTTTTTATTTTACTCATAATGAAATAGCCTTGAAATTGAATGTTTGAAGCCAATCTATTTGGATTGAGCGGGGTGGGTGTCTAACACCTTCCCACTTCGTACCTTAGCCCCTGGATCTATTTTCTTTGGTTTCGTATTAATCAGTGCTTTACTTTATTTTTGACCCATGTTAAGAGATCTTTTAGAATCTAACTAGGAAATAAAGCGATGTAATTTTATTTCATTTCAGTTTTCTTTTATTTATATTCTATTGTAATAAGTTTGCTTGTTTCTTGCCCAAAAATAAGTTGATGACTCCTTATTTTTTTTTCCATTTCTCATAAGAGGCGTTCCTTTCCACTTTTATGGAAGGAGACAGTCGAGATCCCTTTAATCCACATAAAAGATGGTTTTTTTTTTGCGTTGACGCCCACAAAGGTATAACAAGTAATTTTCTTAATTAAGTAATTAAATAAGTGTTTAATATTATAAATTATATATATAATGGATTAGATTATATTATTTTTTTATAATTACCATATACAATATATAGATATATGTGTGTGTGTATGTGTATGTGTATGTGTATACAATTTTATATATGTGTGTGTTGATATATGTATATAATTATATATATGTATATAGTTAGATAATATATGTGTGTGTTTATATATAATTATATATATATATATGTATATATCTATAGTGGTGGTGGTAGCAACAAAAGCGGCAGTGGTGGTGGTGGTAGAATGATTAGAACAAAAAAAGCATAAAAGAAAATTTTCTACTTATAAAGTACTTTTTTCTAGTTTTTGCTTCTTTGATTTTTTAAAGTACTTTTTTTTCAGTGCAAATCAAACACTACTTTTTAAATTTGTTTTTTTTTTTTTTGCTTAAATAAGCAAAAAAGTACGTAAAAAATTGCTACCAAATGAACACTTAACTTGTCGGTATGTGTAGACACCTCATTTTGTGATCCTTGATTGCGTAGGAGTAATTCAGTAATTATGCCAAGAAACCTACTTCTAATAAGACTCTTTCCAACAAATTCCTATTCCCATTAGGACTATTCTGTTAGAGTCTCAGTCTAAGTAGAACTCTTCCCGATAGAGTCCTACTTCTGTTAGGATTCTCCTGATAGAATCCTAGTCCAAGTATACACTACAAAAAAATAGATTTTTTGCGACGCGCATAATACGTTGCCAAAAGGCCCTATTAGCGACGCCCATGGCGTGCGTCGCTAAAAACAAGGCAAAAAGGTTTTTTTGCACAAAAAAAAAAAAGGCGCGAAGCTATTAGCGACAAAACATAATTTATTAGCGACGCACATGTGAGCGTCACTAATATTTGTATTAATGGAACGACGTTATTGTGAAGATGTTTTTGCGACGCCCAAGTACTTTTTAGCGACACGCACTATGCATCGCAAAAAAGTACTCCATTTATACGACCCCTGGTTTTCTTCTTCTCTCTTTTGCTCCCTTTTCCTCCTCCCTCTCAATCAGACAATAGGCGGCTATCTCTCTCTCGTTCAGCGATAGTTTCATTTAATTGGGTTGGCTACTCTCTCTCTCTCTCTCTCTCTCTCTCTATCTCTCTCGTTCTCGCTTGATCGTATTCTGTCTAAGTAGATTAATTGTCGAAGAACTGTTTGATCTGATCCTATGGTGTGAGTTGCCATGAAGAATCGATCGAAGTCGAAGTAGATTGATTTTATCTGATTCTTGATCGAAAACAAGGTTGGTTTTCTTATCTCTAATCTGATTCTTGATTCTTGATCTAATTTTTTTCATGACATGTAGATTCGATGGGTAAAAGTTTAGATTTTTTCGCTCAATATGTTTGAATTTGAATTTTCATATTAAACCTAATTTTTTCTCCTCTGTTTGCTCTAATTTTTCTCCCCTCAAATCCCTTTTGTTTTGTCATTTCCATGTTTTGTGACATATTGATAGTATGAAGATTGTTTGCGATTATATTGAGGTTGTCATTTCCATGTTTTGTGACATATTGATAGGATGTTTTAACTATTAAATGACTTAAAAATTAGAAATAAAGTGATTGTGATAAATAAAGATTCAATTCCGATGTCATACAATGGTTACTGTTTCACACAAATTCTAACTTACAAGTTGTATTATTTTTTTATAATCCTTTCATGGTACCAAGATTGCTTACTGATTGTGCCTTTAATGTTTGAGAAAATCCAATTTTCAAGTTTAGGAATTGTAGGTGATGCCACTATGTTGGCTTGTAGAAGTTTGGCAGGATTGGGGCTAATTGTATTAGGTGGTGGGGTTGTGTTGGGTATTATTGGGCTCAGTTCATCAGTTACTTTGTTGGTGGCAGGAAGTCAAATTTAAGAAAAACAAACTTGATAAAAACAAACTTGATAAAACCAAACTTGATTATAATTTGAAATTCATTTATTTTGGCAAGTTAAACTTGAACAACCCACCACTCGACCGAGTTTGATATCTTTACATGGATAGGATATTAAATAAAAAATATCAGTTATTTGGGTGCCTTGAAAACATTAACAACCCTTGGCCTACCATTTTCAAATGAATAGAAATTGCTTGACCATCTGGATCCTATCCATATTCCTAGTTTGAATTTTAGTTTGAATTTTGATCATCAACATTACCCTATAATGGTAGCTCGTTATGGATAAGATCGAGATTGTTTGGACAATGAAAGGACTTCCAATTCTCTTCTCTGTTTTGACTATCATACTTGCCAACTAGGTGAGAATATGTCTTCTTCTTGGATGGAAAGGAAGCTTCTCATTGCCAAGCATTTCTTTAAGGTCATGATGTTTGGTTTCCTTACAAAACTTGTATGTCCTCTCTCTCTCTCTCTATATATATATATATGTATGTATATGTGTGTGTGTGTGGTGCCTTCAAGCAGTGAACATGAAGTCATGAACCATTTGTTTGTGCCATGACTTTTTAGCTTTATTTTAATGATTTTAATCATTTAAGTAGAAGAAAAAAATTGAGAATTCTAATGGAAAGCTTCTGTGAATGTTTTGGAATTATTGATGCTTAATCATCAAATCAAGTAATTCTTGTTACACTTATCTAGTGAATAGGACACGTGATGTGATCAGTCCAAGTGTCTTTTCTCTTCTTAATGTAAGAACATTTCATAGTGACTCAATCACTTCTAATATAGTTTTCTTAATTTCAAATTTGCACAGTGCATTCCACTAGCTTTTTGTGAACAACTAAGTTAAGTAAAATCGGAAGAAGCAATTCTAATAAGTTTTAAAGGGCCATGGACATGTTAAAATTGGTAAATATGACAAAGGATTTATTTACTTCCGAGAAGGTTAGGATAATTTTGTGCAACACCATGGCCTCTGTCTCGGAGATTTTGCTAGTATTTGAGCATATATGAGACATGCATTTTAATGTGTGTGTGTGTGTGTGTTTAATTCAAGTGCTTGCAAGAAAGAGTTTCCACTGAAGTTAGCTCGTGAGATAAAAAGGAAAGCCCCATGTAGCGCATGAGATAAAGAGGGAACCTCACAGTAGCGTATGAGATAAAGAAGGAACCCCGCTAGAGTAAATATCCTATGAAAATGTCAAGCACATTAAGAGTAAGTTCTATTATATTCGAATGTAGTCAAATGTCTCATCCATTTTCCATGAGTTCTTATGCTCTTGATCTCCTTTGATGTTTTTTTATTATTTCAAATAGTATATCTCTTAGTTTTAGCTTGTATCTCCTTTTGGTTTCAACGTCATAATAGATTTTCCTACCTTCTAGACCACTAGTGGAAATGAGTATTTGAGTATTTTTTTTCCTCTCTAAACCAATGAAAATGGAAATAGACTTGCACGAACTTACGGTACTTGGTTCGAATGCCCGGTTTGAAACTTTTGCAAGTTTCAGCTCCAAAAAGCCTCTTTTGGGGGTTTTTGATGGATCAAAATACCGGATATCAGCCTTACCAACCCTGAAACCCCATCACACACCTTAAAAATGATAAAATAGACTTGCACGAACTTACGACACTCAGTTTGGATGCCCGGTTTGAAACTTTTGCGAGTTTTAGCTCTAAAAAGGCCCATTTTGGGGTTTTGACTGGACCAAAATTTTGGATATCGGCCTACCGACCCTGAAACCCCATCACCCACCTCACAATGATAAAATAGACTTGCACAAACTTACGACACTCGGTTCGGATCACCGGTTTCAAACTTGTGTAACTTTTCGCTCTAAATTGCCTCTTTTTGGGGTTTTGACGGACCAAAATATTGGATATCGGCCTACCAACCTCAACACCCCATCACACACCTCAAAAATGATAAAATAAACTTGCACGAACTTACGACACTCAGTTCGGATGCCCGGTTTGAAACTTTTGCAAGTTTCTACTCCAAAAAGGCTCATTTTGAGGTTTTGACGGACCAAAACACCGGCTATCGGCCTAACTACCCCAAAATCCCATCACACACCTCAAAAATTATACAATAACTTGCACAAACTTACGACACTCAATTCGAATGCCCAGTTTGAAACTTCTACAAGTTTCTGCTCCAAAAATGCCATTTTAGGGTTTTGACGGACCAAAACACCAGCTATCAGCCTAACTACCCCAAAACCCCCATCACACACTTCAGAAATTATACAATAGACTTGCACGAACTTACGGCACTCCGTTCGGATCACTCGTTTCAAACTTATGCAACTTTTTGCTCATAAAATGCCTAATTTGGGGTTTTGACAGACCAAAATGCCAGATATCAGCCTAACTACCCCGAAACCCCATCACACACTTCACAAATGATAAAATAGACTTGCACGAACTTACGAAAATCGGTTCGGATCACCGGTTTGAAATTTATGCTACTATATGCCATTCTTACTATTTGTGCATGTAAATATATATATATATATATATATATTCACATTCTATATTCATATATATATATATATATACATATATTTAATAAGGGTTCTAATATATATCATTTGATCTTTATTTCAGATTAATCGGGATTATTGTGTCGCTGTCTTTCTGTTCTGCATCGGGACTTACTATTTTCATTTGTTTTTTTTTCTTTTAATGAACAGCTATAGTTACATTTTCTGATACTATTTTTTATTTTTATATTTATTGAAAAATTTTACTTTTACAATTGTAAGTAATTAGTATAATATATATATATATATATAATGTAATTTTCTTTTAATATATTCATTTCAGAATATTTAGATTTTATTGTATATCAGGATGTTTGATACAGGTTTTGAACAGGAATAAAACAAAAATAAAAACAAATAATACATGTCAAAATCAGGTGCAGGGAAATAAAAAACTTCTAGCGACACACAAAGAGGCAGTTGCTAATAGCAAATGAATTAATTTTTAGCGACGCTTCATATTCGTCCGTAAAAGAATGCCATTAGCGACGCACATCGAACGTCGCTATAGGTTAGGAACAATACACTATTTGTGACGCGTCGTGTGCGTCGCTAATAGTAACCATTAGCGACGCCCATTGCGTCCATTTATAGTATTCACGACGCCCAGACCTGATTATTAGCGACACCAGTTGCACGTCGCTAATAATTACCTTTAGCGACACACAAACATCTGAGCGTCGCTAATAGTATTTGCGACGCATGGAGCGACGCTCAAATGTGTGTCGCCAAAGAGAATTAGCGACACACATTACTACTATTAGTGACGCCTTTGCGCGTCGCTAATAATGTCTTTTCCTTGTAGTGATAGGTCTTTCTGATAGAGTCCCACTCTGATTAAGACTCTCATGCCATAGTCTCAATCTAAGTAAGACTCTTCTCAATCGAGTCTCACTCCCATTTAGGACTCTCCTGCCAAAGTTCCTAGTCCCTAGTAGGACTCTTCTTAACAAAGTCCCTACTCTTTAGGACTCTCTTGCCGGAGTCCTAGTTCTAAGAAAACTTTTTCCGACAAAGTCCCACTC
Source organism: Nyssa sinensis (assembly GCA_008638375.1). Taxonomy (NCBI): domain Eukaryota; kingdom Viridiplantae; phylum Streptophyta; class Magnoliopsida; order Cornales; family Nyssaceae; genus Nyssa; species Nyssa sinensis. The sequence continues at coordinate 55,356,491 of CM018032.1, forward strand.
TTGTTAGGACTTTCCTACTACAGTCCTAGTTCAAGTAAGATTATTCCTAACAAAGTCCTACTTCTGTTAAGGCTCTCTTACTAGAGTTCCAGTCCAAGTAGGACTCTTCTCGGTAGAGTCTCACTCCCTTTAAGACTCTTCTACCAGAGTTCCAGTCCAAATAGGACTCATCTCGACATAGTCCTACTTCCCATTAAGACTCTTCTACCAAAGTCATAGTCTGAGTAAGACTCTTCCCGATAGAAGTCTCATTCTCGTTATGACTCTCATGTTAGAGTCTCATTCACGTTAGGACTCTTTCTGATAAAGTCCCTATTCCCATGATGACTCTCCTGTTAGAGTCTCACTCTTAGTAGGCCCTTCCTATCAGAGTCCTACCTTTGTTAGGACTCTTCTGCCCATTACGGGCATTTTGGTAATTTTGGCACAATCATTTCCTTAGTAGGACTTTCTAGTCACTTGAGGGGCATTTTTGTAATTTTTCATATCATTTTACCCATCTGAGGGTATTTTAATAATTTTAGCCCTTTGATGACAAATGAGGAGTAATTTGGTCATTTCATATGTCTTGTGACAATCGATAGATTCTCTATCGAATTAGGGGCAATTTGAAAATCTTAAGTAATAGTAGTTTATTTAGGCATAATCAGGACTTTTCATTTTTAGAGTTTCCATAAATCTGGTTGTTTGATATTTCCTTAAAATGAGATACATTGAACCTGAACGTTTTTATTTTAAAGTTTATTTTCAATTAAATTATACTTTTCTTTATTTTCATTGGCTCTTATATAGTAGACATTAATTCTATTAGTTCTTGCATTGTCATAATTATTTATTAATTTATTTATCTAGGATAATCATTCCTTAGAATAATTATTTAATTTTTTATCTATTTAATTAGATAATTATCACTCAAGACATGATCCTAACCCTCCATTCTAGGGTTTCATTTTAGGCCCTTAGATCGATTCTCCATATTTTGCCTATAAATAGAGTCCTTTGGCCATCACTTTGTAACACATTATTTCCATAGTTTTATGCTATTAGTTTAGTTCTAGAGTTCTTCTCTACAAGAACTCTCCCTTTCCCAAGACCGAAACCCTGCCGAAGTGACGGTTTCCTTTCAATAAAAAAGTTGAAGCAACGATTTTCGAACCAAAGAAGGCAAGCTGGATATCTAGCCCAATTAAAACCTTCGAATTAGACTTTCCTAACCGAAGTGCTGCCCGACTACCACGACTAAGGTACGCATCTCAAACCCTTAACAGTCTCTATTAATCTGATTGATCTTGCATTTTTTTATCACTCTTGATAAAAAAAAAAAAAAGGGTAAATAGGAGAACTACGTGACTCTAATTCTGTTTTCTAAATGGATACGTAGGAAGCCTTCAGGCCCAAGTCAGATCTTTTTTGTAAAGATCCAAAAAATTACCAAATAGAATTTTGGTAAATTTTTAACCCAAATCAAGGAAAAATAATTAATTAAATTAAAATGAGTTGAATAAATCTTGAAAATAAGTTATTAGTGATTAATGTGATATTTTGAGGCTTAGAAATAATTTTAAAAATTCATTCAGGACTAATGTAGGTCACATATTCAAATTCGAGACACAGATAAATATGAAAATCTTATCGTTGAAATTTGGAGAGACGGAATGACATATTTGGAATTTACGTATCTAAATTAGCTAGCATATCAATTTTGGTGCTATTCTGATACTATTTTTCTTTGGACACGTCTGCGCACGTGTGGCAAACTAACCATATGGCACCTCGTTTAGTGTGCAAAGCTTTTCAAGAAAGTTTGGTGCATTATTTCTAGACAATTCCATAGTGGCATCTTACTATTTGACAATGAGGGATCCCATGTAAGGGGTGCTAGTTGTGTGTTAGTGCACCACAGTGTATGTGAAAAAGTGATGAGTCACTTGATAGTAACGAGACACCAAGAAACCTTTTTCATCACTTTCCCTTTTGGTTGAACATACCTAAATTTCTAATTTTCTCTCTCCCTCTCCCTCTCCCTCTAACTGAATGGCCTAGTGTTAGTTTGTAACTTTGTATACATGTGTATATATATGAGGCTATGTGTGTGTAAATACATATTTATGTATGTATGTAAAGGAGGGGAATGTGCAGAGCAGTGAAAATGTGTGAGTGTAAAATCATGTGTGTTGACACACAGTGAGCTGTTGCAAAAGAGAAAGGGAGAAGGAGGAAAGAAAAGAAGAAAAATGAAGAGAAGGAAGGGAAAAGATGGGCTTGTAAAAGTGGCTGCCATGGGAGTTTCCATGGAACTCTCTCTCTCTCTCTCTCTCTCTCTCTATAGGTTTCTCTCTCTACAACCAAGGTAGGGGCTTTAAGACTTTCTATTTGATCTTGGATGCTTTTGTGTGTGAAGTGCGTGAATAAAATTGTTGATATGTGTGTGTGTGTATATATATATATATATATATTATAGATATAGATATAGATATAGGTGTGTGTTACTGGAAGGAGAACCTAGATTTGGTTCTCCCTTTTCGAGGTAATTTGGTTATGGTGCACATTATTTATATATATGAAGTTGAACTGTATTTTATGTAGGGTTTACATATATGTGTGTGTGTACAACGTGAGTATGTTGGTAATTTAGTGAAACCATGAGACTCAATCCGGGTCCTTTTGAAATGAAGGAATTTTGATGTGAAGAATAAATTTAGGAAGACCATTTATTTACATTTTGAACCAAGTTATTGAAGGAAAATGGAAAGGTATAGTTGGAAATAGGTTCGTGAATTTGTGTGTGTGCACACGCGCATGAGTAGGATTGCTAGCGTGAGTTTGTGGGTGCATCTCTGAGGCAAAGACCTCGATCTGGGCCTCTAATTTTGAGAATTTCTGAGGTACAATCTAGTGTTTTGAGGATCTGTTTTATTATCCACAATGTCTTATAGATGAATTTGGAATGATCAGGGGATGTGTCATGGAAGAGATTCCTTGCTCAGGCTTGTGCTTGAGTATTTGAGTGTGCGTGGAACTATGTGATTTTTTTTATTATATTTTAAATGATACCTTAAAGCAACATTAAGAGTGGCTTCAGAAGGGGAGTTATCCCTTCAAACTATCAATAGTGGTGGTCCTAGGTGGCCAGGAGGCCACCGTCCTTCCAAAACTTTGGAAAATTTTTATTTTCTACAAAAATTTTATTATAATTTATAAATTGTCCCTCAAGAATTTTATAACACTGAATCTTTGAATTCACCATTGACTACTAATATAAATACACTATTAACATTTCAAGAGAGCACCCATCCTAACATCCATTAGTATACTAATTCTCTAAATTCAAAAGTGCATGTTGGGAAGTGGAAACTTGTCGGGATCATGAGAAAGAAATGACCTTGATGAAAGCTGAAAGGAAAAAAATGATAATTAGAAAGTGATTTAGAATTTTAATAGAAATTATATGATAATTCAAAGTTTTAAAAAAATTAAGAAAAAGTTTTAATTTAAGTTAAGATGAGTTTAAGAGTTTGAATTTATTAAATGAAAGTTACGGCTCTGATGTCTAATTAGATGAATGTTGACTCATTCTTAATTAATTAAAGGGAGACCAATTTATTTTAATTAATTAAAATAAAGTGAACTTATTTTTAGTTTAATGAATTAAAGTTAATCAATTTCTGAAAAGGAGCATATCTATCATTTTGGGGCATTTGCGAATTCAATAGCGAGATTCGTTTGGACATTCAGGGACTCAGGGTGATCCCACATAAATATGTAAAATAATGAAACACCCCTAGTGATAAATCAAACAATTTTAATGCAAATTAAAATTCAGAGAGGGTTAGTTTAAATTTTTTGGATGCTCAAAACTCTTATATAATGTTAGATTAAGCAAATGGGGACCCAGTGGCAGTCCCACCTAAATTAGTAAAATAACAATTTTACCCTTAAAGTTAGATTGAACAATTAATTGCCTAATTAAAATGTGAAAGATGTGTTTTTAAGATTTTTGGATGCCCTGAATCCAAATATGACATCAAATTGACCAAACTAGGATACGTTGATGGTCCCATATGAATGTGTAAAATTACGATAATGTCTTTATGCATCGAACAAATATCAAAATGATAAATTAAGATTTAAGAAGACTTATCTTAGGATTTTTGGACCTTTTGGGTCTGTTTTCAAGACTTGTTGGTGAGACAGTGTCTCGATAGACATAAAATTGATATTGATAAAATTACAATAATGCTCTTAGACATAAAACAAACATCTAAGGTAGAAATAAAATACAGTGAGACTTACCTTGGGTTTTTTTTTTAGACCTAGGATATGTTTTCAAGGTCCATTTCATGAGACAGGGTTTCGATAGGCGTGAAACCAGTGTCGGTAAAATCACGAAAGTACCCTTAAGGTTCCAAAAGACATCTAAATGATACGAAATCTTTGGGAAGGACCTCCTAAGGATTTTTTAGGCCCAATAATCTATTTTTAGCATTCGTTTGAAAAAAATAGACACTTTATGTATAGGTTATAGCATGATTGAACTTAGAGAACTTATGGAACTGACATCAAACTTAAGAACTATGGGTTAGGACAACCTCGAAAGTTAAATCATGAACTCATATAATACACGATGTTCAAACACGAAAAACTTAAGTAGTATTACCTCACAATTATTCATTGATTGTTTACTACTACACATGCCTATTATGGGATCCTTATAATTTGACTATCATAGATGTTCTTCTGTACTACTTATCATGTATATGTGTACTATAATGCCTGAATTCTATCATCGTATTCCTTGAAATGTTGGATGGATTCTCTTATTATACATATGGGTTTGATGCATTATATTTTGCACAAAGATAATTAGATTAGATTGGATATTCGTAGATGGATTGTAATCATCCTTATTATCCGAAATTCTTGTGATTAGGACAGAGTTTTCCCTTCGGCCGAGTTGAAACCCCGCACACAAGGTTGCTTGATCCTATTGGGTTAGTAGCCCATGAACGACACATCGTGTATTAAATCTGTAAACCCACAAGTTTAGGATGAGCTTAACGAGAATCCTGTGAACATCAAAACATGAACATAATATCATAAAGCATTACATAATACATTCATGAACTATAAACGAGCACATTGATTGTATTTATAGATGACATATGTATTAGTTGTAGATTGTATTATGGGTTTATACATATTGGATATTGTACATTTAATCTTATAGTTGGGTTGTGGATTGCGCATGTTAGATATATATTGTTGTGATATTGCTTTGAACAGGAAATGACATTCGTTGGGATTAGGTATACCTAGAAATATTATGATACTATACTGTTCATTTTTCTACTGTTATAAAACATTGAATTATATCGGACCATATTGATTAGTGTATCTATACCTGTGGATTATTATATAATGCTTGTTGGATGCCTGTGCTACATATTGGTTATTAAGGATTATTTTCTTCGGACTTGCATTAATTTTTGCACGTTGTTTGTTTGTGTATTTTTAAAAACCCTACGAAACGTTATATAACTCACCCTTGCTGTTCATGGAATGGTAGGTACTAAAAGAATGTACTTTCTTTCCTTCGGCTGTGCTAGTTTGGTATTCAGCTATTTTTTGTAAGTATTTCAAAGGAACTTTCTTCACTGCATTAGGGAAAATCCCACAATTCGGAGAACCATCTGCATGTTTTTTTATGCTCATCAGGCTCTTAATGCTCTTAGGGCATAAAACACTGAAAAAACTCATTAAACAGGTCAGGCTTTGTGCCAAATTGGAGAACTTGAAAATTTGAATGCAATTAGACATAACTCGAGAACCTAAACCAAAAAACACTGAATCCTAAAAATCGAATCTCAGTTCAAGTGGATTACAAATTCAAAGGCCAACTTTGGTTACAGACTCGGTGCAAAAACAAATTTGGGACTTGATCAAAAATAAGAACCTAAAGTTTGTACAAACTCAGTCTTGGGCTTTTGTAACAACATTAGGATAAATGTATAACCAGTATTCATTCAATGTTTTATAGGAGCTCAGGAATGCAGGAATGAAACACGTACTAAAGTTTATATAACTTAAACAGAGTACATAGATGATACAAGGGTCAAGCTACAAGGATAACATTATACAATAGGTATTATATTTGCTGTGTTTCACTGATTAAATACAATTTCTGACCATCACTAATCATATCCACATCAAGAATTTTACCTGCGTCTTCTGATAATATACAAGAACCACGTGGAAAGTTTAATTGCTCAGCTGCTGTTTTGATGAGATCTTCAATGGTGTGCAGAACCCATAACACAATTCCGTGCCTTCTATGCTCCTCGGGATCCCATGGGTGGAAAGGGAACACTGTGCATTTCCTCAGGTGCATTTTATCTGTAATCAGCAACAGAAGATCTATTGTCAACTTCCTGATAGTAGTGGGTTAAGCAACGCAACCATCACCACGAGAGTCCAAAGAAGCTCTTGTCAAGACTTTTTTTAAAAAGAAAAGAAAAGAAAAAGACTAGATAAGATAAATTTGATTTCCATTTTAAAAAATAAATGGAATACAATTTGATTGATTTGATAGGGGTGATTCTGATAACTGTCTTCAACAGTCTCAAAGGAATGAACTGATGATGAAGTAATAGTTGTTTATAACATCAGTACATAACCAATCATTAGCAAAATCAATTGACAATTATACAAAAGGAAAAAGGAAAACAAATTAAAATGACGTATAATTATCTGGTTCTTTTAAGCATAAATACCCATGAAAGAATGTGATTAAACGAAGGAATTTGGGTCACTACTCTTCCATATGAGCCTAACTGGTTTTTATCAATTAAACTAGGAAAAAAGGGAAGTTTTCATTTTACCCAAAATGGTGAATCACTAATAATATTCCTGCTTTTTTGTTGAAATGATGGAATTACCCATATAAAGGTTTCTTGTTAAGTTCATCCACCATAAATTGCCATTCTTTGTCCACTTTGGGTCCAAGTATTATAAACCAATATACATTAAAATTTATCACCTGAAGCTAGATTCTTATAATGATTTCATAACCAACTCATATGCCCAACCGAGTGAGAGCAGGTTAGGGAGAGAATTGCTGTCCACACTTGAATATCTGGCAAATGTACAAATATTGACAAAATTCCCTCATTTATCCCAGGCCAAACCTTCGGGTTGGTTTTCTTGGGTTGAGGGGCTGGAGGTCTCAGGGACCCTCTTTTGCCTTTATGTGACAAGCTTTGACCGCTAAAAAAAATGAACCTTGATTTAAGGGTTAAACAGTCATGTGCCATTAGTTTTTTAGACACCACCCCCCCCCCCCCCCCCCCCAACAAAACAAAAAAAAAAACAAATAGACTAGAAACCAGACATGGCTAGTGTTCAGTCATTGATATTTCATCTTTTAAGCATGGTGAAAGGTTGAAGAAAGGGTTTTAGCAATACCTGTGATCTCTTGAGAGACCAGGAATTCAGACAATTGAGCAGATTTTGCATTTTCCAGTAGCTTGATCATATTCTTGTTTCCACACATTCGCCCTTCATCAAGTGGAGTGTTTCCCCATCTGCACATTACAGATGGTTGCCGGAAGAATTTACTAGCTAAATAGCATGCATAGATAAATCTGCCCTTCTGTTATATATGTTCATCAGTTAGTTTTCCCATGGATATCTTTGTTGAAAGAATCTAATAGCTAAATAGCATGCATATTACATATATTCACCAGTTAGTTTCCTTATATAAGAAGTAATTTCTCAGTCTGTTTTTCCTTTCCTTTATCTTGTTGAAAAAATTAAGGAAAAAAAGGTAGCAAACACAACCACTACTAGAAGGGGTAAAGAGAACAAAGATGCAAGATTAATGTTAGGAGGTGAGATTGGGTTGTACTTGACCAAGGTTCAAGATGGCATATAACCAGTTGAAATGGTCAGACAAGCGGGTTTAAAAATTGGCAAGGGTGGCACCACCTAGGTTCGGGTTGGTCAACGATATAATTTTCTTATGGCAAGAGGCACAAAATGAACAAAGGAATCTTTTGTTACAGTTGGGTCAAACTTGCAAATCTAGATTCATAGAATGTCACCAATTTCCCAAGGGATCCATATTCCTAATTATATGTAAACTGACTTGTTTCTTCAACGTTATATGCCAACAAATGGAGTTTACTTTCACCAATGACTACACAGGAAAATGTGAGTGGAACAGTCGTTGATTCACGGAAGTGAGAGGAGTAGCATATATAAATTGTACCAAATAACTAAAGATGTGCATACATCATGTAATCTTATATATGCTACATAATTTGCATCAAGAAAGATAGAAATCGATTCCTGTATAAATTGCAGGAAATTAAGCTGTGCAAATGTAACATGCAAAAAAAGGCTGAAGCTCCACTTGAGAGTATATTTTAACAGGTGACATGTTAACGAAATATGACACTAGAAACTCAAGATTAGAATATGCAAAGAAAAAGGTTTACAAGGGAAGAATAGAATATGATAAATTTGGGTATACAAAAAATTGAAGGAAAAATGGAACTTTTCTCGAAACAGTGTCATAAAAAAATGGATTGCATCTAAATATAACTCAAAGTTGGATGTCTTGTAATATTAGGGCTTTAAATGACATGCTGTAAAAGTGTTGGCTCAATGAGTTGATGTAAGCATTATTTCATTATAACAAGAAGGTAATTGAATTGTACCTGTCCTTTGAAAAAACATTAGCTCCAGCTTCAAGAAGCAACTTTGCCATCAAATACAATCCTTCTGAAACGGCTATATGAAGCGGTGTTCGGTGATCGTAGTCTTTGGAGTTCGGATCGATTCCATTGGACAATACCCTCTTTAGAAAATCCGATTCCCCTTTTGCAACTGTTGTACATAAGAAACTACCAGCGTCATCAATCTTTAATGTGGCCCCTTTTTCAACAAGCAACGAAGCAACTCGATCATGTCCATTCTTGATTGCATCTAGTAAGGGCGTGTTTCCAAAATTATCTAATCATAATAAAGGAACCCACACATGAATTACTACAACATGACTGAACAGAATAACAAAGCTTAAAAAGCCACAGGGAAAATGACAATTAATTTTGCAATATGGTTACCTGAAAGGTTGACATCTACACCTTCTTGACTAAGGAAATGTGTAATATCTTCGTATCCTCTTGATGCAGCTAAATGCTGTTAAAAACAAAGGCTCTTCTCAGGTAGATGCACTTCACCCCCCAAAATAATAATATAATAAATAAATAATATTTGGAGATGAATTTACTAATATAGAGAAAATGATTGCATAGTTTAAACATTGGCACATTCAAAAAACAAAAGAAAAATCAAGTTTATGACATAAGAATCATCTGCAACGGCTGCAACTATTGTGAAACGAAAATTCTGCCACTGGATATGAACTTAATCATATGCTTATGTGATTCACTTTAGACCATATGTGTGTGTGTGAGTGTAGTTTAGCATATTATAAAATGAGAAAATGAGAATCAGAGAATAAACAGTAATTGTCTTCACTTACCAGCAATTTCTTTCAATTTCAACTTTAAGGGAAAAAAGAAGGTTACTTAACATATTACCTTCTAATGCCGTAGCCTGGTTCTTACCCCTTCCGTTTAAGAAATTTTCAAGTGCATTGGTAAAGTTTTGATACAGCCCAGTAATAAATCCCCCAAAGATCACCCTCAAATAGATTTTCCTAGACAGGGCATAGATATTCTTATGATGATAGATAATGTTTACAACACAATCAGATAGCTATTTGTAAATTGTAATACACAAATAGATATTCATGAATGTCTTGTTTTGTAATCTACCTGAACATCTCATTCAGGCAGGGTACAAAACAAGACTCATGTACCTCTCATTAATATTTCTTAATGTTGATATGAGTTCTATGAATAATATTACTTCAAACAGGAAAAAATTAATAATTAAGCAAATGTCAGCCACATTGCCAACAAGATAGTTAATGCCCCTTTTTATTGAACAAAAATGGAACAAGAAAGTAAACTACTTGAACTACCACTTTGAAATATTCATAAGCTAAAATCATACCAATGGTGATCTTCCATCATAATCCGTCTTTTTAGGATTGGCCCCAGCTCGAATCAAACTTTTCAGCTGATACAGATCTCCATGATAAGCTGCACTATTCACCCTCAGTGCAAGTTCAGCTTCTTGCTTTCCAATATGAAATGTAATATCTGACTCCAGTTGCTTCACACGATGATTGGATTCTTTTCCCTGTCAACTTATTTATTTTTAGATGTCTGAACTAAGAAGTTTGTATACCAAACAACATAACTTCTCAAGAACTTCACATGCCAATTCTGAAGATATTTTCATATGCATAAGTACTGGTCATGGATACAAGACCACAATTAAATTACCTCTAGTAGGTTGTTTAATATTTTTCGCCCATCATGAAAATATATCTCTAGGATGTTTAAAAATGACTGTTTATCAAGCCGCAGAAGCCTACAGAGCTCACAAACACGAACAGTATAAGGCTGAGGAATGTTGCAAAGTACAGAAATTTCTCCAAATAAGCTGTTAGGTTGCAGAAGTGAAACCTGTCTCTTCCGTTCCATCTTCCCCTATACCAACCTCCTCCTGTACAGAAACAGTTTTTTTTTTTTATCAATCTCAGAAGCTAGAAAATGTCAAAATCTAAGTCCGAAGGAAACCGCTCAGGAAGCAATATAATTCAACATAGGGGTGATGTCTGTAGGTTGGAACTTGGAAGGGATGGCAACTGGGAATCCAAGATGGACCATCCCTTTCTGGGCTTTCTGCAGAAAGCAAAAATCTTTTTATTTTTTATTTTTTATTTTCTGGTATAAGGGAAGCTAAACAAACAAAGACACCCCTTGGAGGTTCTCTCAAAGGAAACACTAGAGATGTCTCCAAGCAAAAATTCAAAATCCCAGTGGGAGGACTGTCCAGCACTACAAGTCACATTAGTTGTGAGAGAAGAGCAGAGCAGGATAAGAAAATGGCCGGTGTAGATACACATCAACTGCATTCATCTAAGGAATTGTAATGATACAACATAGTTGGAGGTACACTGAATGTCCATACTAGATGACATGGTGATGGATAAATACGATGTTGACAGGATTTTGTTTTTAAAGACAACTCGACTAAAGGGAAACCAGTCATAACAATGTATTCTTAATATGTAAATAACTTATGATAGCATGAGGACAGCCAGTACAAGTTAACATAAAAATTAAAACATCCATGCATGAATAACAAAGAACTGGATAATATGAGCTAAAACAAAAAAGAAGAAATAAGAAGAAAGAGGAAAAGAAAGACAAAGACTACAGCATACCCAAGGAATTAATGATAAACAGAAGCCACAACAGGATAAAGAATCGTACCAGCATGCCATGACAAACAAAATAAAGTTGATCTACCACATTTCCCTGTTCCATTATTACTTCTCCTGGGAGGAAAAAACTCCTCATGGACTCTGATTACCTGCAAAAAACAAAAGAATGCCTGAGAATAACTTCATCAACTTATGTTACACACTAACATGTGTAAGAGACCCTTTCAAGAACATATGTGGATATTCCCGTATCTCACAGGTAATGCTGTTTTGAGTTACTTTAATCAAGGAGAAACAGGCACGCAAATACACGTGCACGTGAACATACAAAAGTATCTAGATAAGATTGAATAATGTACAAGTTTAATCCAGACTCCCAATAGAAGATATGATGTTCTAACATCCTGGGATCATCCCATTATTAATGCCAATATATATGAAATACAGGAGTAACAAAAAGAAAGGTAGCCATATGGATGTCAGAGTTCAGTAGCGGAGCCAGGATTTATATGCTTGTTTTAAAGGTGAGAAAAAAAATACAACATAGGAATATAGGATTGAAGGGGAACTACGTTGAAAATATCAGTACTGGGGGCCACCTTTATAATTGTTAAAAAATGATATTATATTTAAAGGAGCAAAAAGGTAATTTTAAAACTTCGGGGCTGGTAATTTGTGGCTTTGCCACTGTCTGAGCATTAACAAGCATTATTCTACCAATTGAGTCCTTTGAACGTCTCCAAATAAAGGAGAATGTGAAAAAAGACTCAGTTTGAGAGGGTCTCTCATTGATCGCTTTCTATTGATATACTAAATTACTGATAAGAGCAATAAATACTATAATTGCATTATGGAGTATCAAGATCAATCGTGCAAAAATTTTAACATATGTCATGAAAAACCCATTTTGAGGCTTTGGTAAAAGTATCAGTTGATTGTTACCCAACTTTAAATGTGGTCAATAACAAAATGACAATCTACAGCAAGATGCTTAGTTCCCCTCGATTAATACAGGAAACAAGCAGTGTATAATGCTATTTGCACATAACAAATCATATTCACAGGATTAATACTACATTTCACTAATAGAGATCAGACCCACATCATCTCCAACCATAGTTCTATATTAGGTACCGCCATAGAAGTTATAACAGAATTTGCTTCTTGTCATGCCATGTCATAAGAGTACACAAAGCAGTACTGTAGTGTCCCGGAAGATTTTAGTTAATTAAATTAAATTAATAATTGATAATCATGTAATAATGTACCAGTTTATTTTTTATTAATGTGGTTAGCATAATGAACTTGGCATATTGTAGTACTTTTAACTAATATATTTGGAAATTTTGTTATTTTGACTATATTGATATGATGGAACCCAGGGAAATGAGGGAGGACATAAGTAAGAGTTAAATGACTTGTTTAGACACATGGGGATTGACTAAATGAAGAAACAAAAGGTATGGGACATAGTGGGAATAAAATTTTAAGTGGAAGGGACATTTTGGTAACTTAAGTCCAAGATAATATATGTGTGTGTGTGTATTACATATTGAAGAAAGAGGGCCGAACCCATCACTTCTCTCTAAGAGCATCTCCAGTGGTAACACAAATCATGACTCAAATTTAAATTTGAGTCAAAATTCACAAAAATCTTCTCCAGTGGTTACTCAAAGCTAGATTCAAACAAGGTTTTACTCAAATCTAGACCCAAATCAGTGCACTATTGTTCATAGCCCAAATTTAAGTGACCAATGGAGAGCATGAGACTCAAATTCAACTTTTACTCAAATTTTGACTTAAATTTGGGTAAAAATTTAAGTCACCATTGGAGATGCTCGAATTTCAGCTATCTCTGCCTCTCTCAAACATCTTCTCTTCTTCTTCAATTTTGAGAGAATCGATAGGGAATCTTGCAAAGATATAGGCGAGAAATTGCTCGTCTCTTTATGGGCTATCAAGTGGTAGTAGAAAATCACATTTTGTGGGAGTCTTTAACCTAGGGTTTCACTATTTCGGCTATTGACGTAAGGGTTTTACTAACTCTTAGATGGTGTATTCCATGCTAGATTAGGTTGTTTTCTTGCATTTGACAACCATTACGTTGTTCATGAAGTGCGATGTTGATGTATGCTTTGGTTTTCAGTCTTCATGCATTTAAATGATGATATATGCATTTTTGAGTTGTTGACATCAAGGAGAAACATAATGGAATGCATTAGAATGAAAATCATATGATAAGAATACAAATTGTTAACAATTCCCACTATGTCTTTGATAAATTTCTTGTGTGGAATGAAATTGTGAAATATTCTTTAATATTTTTTAATGAGACCTTGGACGTGAAGGGTGTGTGATTAAATTGCCAAGTCTCGATACATCAATGTGGGTATTGTTATTTATATATATGTTGATTTGAAGGTCATTGGTTGAGATGTTGGTAATATCTGGTGTTATATAGTACATCCTTGAAGGCATAGTAGACTTGTTAATATTGATGCTAAGAGTATATGTAAGAAATATGAAATTGTGTTTTGGTATGTTGTGCTATGCGAGGGACCCGGCTAAACTAGTGTCAGGGCTCGGTGCCCTTCAGTGTCTAAGACCGTAGAGTTGGCCAATTAGTAGCCCGTAAAATGAGGCAGGAACTATTGTGACGAAAGTTTGCCCTAATTCGGGACTTGCTGGTTGTGGACGGGCACAATGTGTTTTTGATGTGATTATATGTGTGAGATGAATTATGCTTGTATTTTATGTTGGAATTGTTCATTGATACATGTTTTGTATGGATATTATATGTTTAGAGATAATTCTTATGATGTGTATAGCATGCCATGGCACCACACTTGCGCATCCCACTACATTAATTTATCATGGGTTTTAGTATTATCTCTATACATTTTCAAATTTTTAAATTAAGCTCAAATTTGGAAATTTGGTTGTATGTGAACTAGAGTATGGAAGATGATACCTTGTGGTTGGTTTCAAAAGTTGTTTTGATCTTTTTGTATCCTAAACTAAACACACACACACTTGGGTTTTGAACTTGTATTTATGTGGAAATAAACTTTTCAAGGAGAACCTATTCTTTTTTGGCATGTACTTGGGATATGTAATTGGGAATGTTACTTGGTTGAAGAGATTTGTTTCCTTCATAAGTCATGTGTTTCGATGTTTTAAATTGAGAAATGAAAGTTGTAAGGTTTCCCCTATATTATGTGCTCATGTTTTTTATGTAGAGTATTGTGTGAAAAGGAAATTTAACATAGGTGAATTGAGATGAGTAATCTGGAAGTGAAAGATTGTGGAAGTATAGATGTAATCCCAGGCTGAAATGGTCTACTAGTAAGGAGGGACCGGTCAACCGGTGCAATGTCCTATCTCGACAGTTGGGAAAGATAGTAGAACCGATCAACCGATCTGCCAGAGAATTACCAATTCGCAGTATCTAATCAATTCGGTAAACCAGAAGACCGGAAGCATGTAACCTGTCAAGTGTCAACGGAATGTCTTCAACCGGTCTGTCGAATGGGTATAACCGGTCCACCAAAATAACATCACCCCTGTAGCTTCTCATTCCATTCCACAACTGGACTTGTGGTTCATCTCAACCAGTCAACCGGTGCTGACCACTGCCCTGCACAGGATAGTTATCCTATTTCCAATTCAAGTGGCCAACTTGAGTAATATATTTCCTTATTTTCTCTTAGATAATATTCCCAAGTTCATAAAGAAATTATCACAAGAATTGCATACTTAAAAGCCTCAAATAAGGACAAGGAAGGAACTTGTAGATGGGATAACTTATGGGAAGAAAAATGCTCTCCTAGATATAATCAATTACCATAAGTATCAACTCTAAATAATCGTATTTATTGGCAAGTCTTTGGGGCTTGGAACGTGATAGAGTGGTATCAGAGCTGGATCCCGACCGTAAGTGTGGGCCCCACGCACGGGGACGTGGGGACAGCGTGTGCCTCTAAAGGGGTTGCAGTTAGCCAAGAGTCCAAAACGCCAATAGACTTGAGGGATGCAAAGCCCATTAAGAGGGTAACCAAGATGGTTGAGGCGAGGCGAGGCAAGGTGAGGCGAGGCAAGGCGAACTCCTGGTGTCCCACATCACTCGGGAAGGTGAAGGGGAAGGATCATATAAGTGTGGATTCCTCTCATCTGAGCAAGGAACTTTTGAGGAAAATCTCAAAACAAAACCGTGGGGGCCAGTGGGCCTAAAGTGGACAAAATTACACAGTTGTGAGCACCAAGCGGACCGTGACACATACAATATCCAGGTGTGAATTTCCTATTGTACGTCAGAAATTTAGTAACCTCCAACTAATCTTAGGGTCTAAGACTCTAAAGTCTAGACATAACGGCTGTTTCTGAAGCACTTTTCTAAATATCTCAAAAGATTTTGCACATGGCTTTCAATGAGAATGGCATATGCACAAAGGGATGAGGCCTCTAACAGCAAGAGGAATACATTAGCTTCTTAGACCTCCATGAATCATTAAAATTTGCCTTGCTCAGCTTCAAGCTTAACCAAGCATTGATGTCAAGCCAACAATTCACAGGTCCAACAATGTGCACCATGGTTGTTAAAATCGCGATACTGATCGTACGATCCTACAATCCAATTTTTGCAAAACGATCCTGGCCGCTTATAAAATCACAGCCTTTTGAAGTCGTTTTGAATCTCAATCTGGATCGCATAGGATCGTGGGATCCTGATCCTACAGTACGATCCAACCGATCCAGTTCTGTAACCATTTTCTGGTTTTTTTTTGGGGGGCCTTTTAGGCTTGGGCCACTTGGGTTATTTAGGCCAACTTATCTACCAGCAAAACAAGGCCCACCCATTAATATGTTTGCCCTAAAGTGATTCATTAGTCAATAGTCATTGCATTTGCGTTTGGAGCTTAGGGCATGAGCTTGCACGACCTCTGCAAGAGGCAAAGATCTCTCTGTGATCACCAGCTTTCCTTAGTCTTAGCCAGATATGTCTTCTTCCTTAAGCTTTCTCTCTGCTTCTTTCTTTCCCTTTTCTCCCCCCATATAGCTGATATTGTGCTGAAATTTGATAATAATCTGATTCATCTGATTTCGTCTCTCAAGCCCTATACTTTCAAGTTTCAATCTAATCTTGTTTGGAATTTTTTTCTCCATTCTTCAGTGTCATTACTGTTGTGTCTGCTTCAGGACAGCAAATATTGAATTTTATTTTCTGATGCAACTTCCAGTAGCTCGGCCTTCTCCTCTTCTCTTCTTCTTTCAGAATTTTATTTTCTTGCAAACTGACTCTGCCTGTCCTCCTCTTCTTCTCTATTCTGAATTTTTTTCTGTTGTCAGAGCTCTGAATTTTTCTCAAATTTTTTTCTGTTCCTTTGCCTCTCAGTTTCTGTCTCTCTGCTTTGAACTTTATGAATAACAATCTGATTCATCGAAGCTCTGAACCTTGATCTTCTCACACACAACATTGTAACTTGTAGATTACAATATGACCTCTACCATTTGAGCTACATTCTCAAGTTTGTTTGGGTGAAATTGCATATTCATATGTCTTCCATACGTTTGTCAAGGCATCCACTCATTTATTTTTATCTATATGGACTTGTTTTATCTCTATTTTGAATGATTTTTTGTTTATACATATATTGGTAGTCTTTTTTTCCCTCATTTTGTTGAATCTTATGATACTTGATCCAATCCTATGATCCTGATCCTTCATGCTCCCCAGCAATCCAAGGTAGGATCCCGATTTTAACAGGATCCGATTTTAACAACCTCGATGTGCACAAGTAACTTTAATGTACTAATCGAAACTCCAGAGTAATAAACAGGTCATTACAAATCCAGAATTCATCAGGCATACAAACAAAATCCACAAAGAAAGACTTCCCAACTATTGTTGAAAAAAGAAAACCTTTTTAGCCTCACAAAATCCATTCAAATAGTGATAAACATCACACCCCTTCAAAATTTAACAAGCCAATCCACATTGTAGGATCTTAGGCACCAAAAGACAGCTCATATAATTAATTCAGTTAGTCAGTTACTATAGTAATTTGTCCCAACATAAAATATACAGAGGAATAAATTTTTTATAAAGAAAAAACAGAGTCATGCCTGAAATTAATGCGCAACAAAACAAGATGTGGTGCATGTTTCCAAAAGAAATAGAAGAGAACCATCTCCTATATGACATTCAAATATCAATGATATCAATAATTCTAAATGTTCACAAGTAATGGATAATGAAGTCCATAAGCACTAAACTTTGTAAGGAGAAATGAAATGCAAGGTACCAGTGTTTTCCTTAATAGGAATCTAACAACGTCCAGTTAGGCAAATGAAAAAATTTAATGACTTACAATCTGATTGATGAACTCTGAAGAACAACCCATGAACAGAGGAACATTTTCAATGTATGACTTGTATAAAGTTTGGGAAATCTGCAGGGGGGAAAAAGTTCATCATTGTATGATAGAAGATAGAGAATTCATTGAAACAGACCCAAAATTGTTTAACCAAAAAAGAACAAAACAGGTATGCCATCCATATGACACTCCACAAACACAGATGCACATACACCCCTAAGAAAATTCACCATAAAGAAAAAAAAGTGGGAACACATAGCAGAATAAAAAAATTTGAAAAATAATTATAAGAAAAAAGAGGAAAAACTGAATCAGATTGTTCAACAAAAATACTAACAACAGTTAAAGAGATTGACTCAAATATGTTTTTATTCTTCATGATAACTTTTAATTTTCCATATTATCTTAAAAAAAACTGTGCAATTGTTTCTATAGACCTTACCATAGACTTAATTCACATGAAATGACTGCCTCTCAAAAACCCGAACTTTTACCATTGTACCAAGTAATGGTTATTATTTTTTGGAACTTAAAATTTAAAATATTTCACTAGTATAAAAGAATAAAATTTTAAGTCCATGAAATTGGGAAGTCAAAATAGGCTGATCATATATAAAAGACTCTAACTTAAAATTGTTTACATTTAATAAAAGGGGGAAATTTTTTTTCCTTTTTTCTTGTTCTCTTAAAAATGAAAGCAAACAGCTTTTTGAACCTAAAAGTAGGCAATTGACATATAACATGTTGTTTATTCCAGTGTTTGCAACATTTAGTTCAACTAACAGAAATAGAAAATAATTTTTTTCAAAGAAAAAAAGACCTTTAAAACTTTACAGCTTTTTTCTTGATCTGAGAAATAAAAACAATGATAGTGTTAGCTAATCCAAAGGAATATATTAATATAATTAATATGCAAGTGTTGCATAACTCCACAATGGATGGAGTACAGGGAGTAAAACTAAGCTTAAATGGAAATATATAATCACTGCATAACATATCAGTACATATGACTTTGATACAAAACAATCTTTTGCCAGATAAGATTATGCAGTTGTAAATTTGTTTTCAGCATGGAGTGCCTTATCGTGAGCTGAAACATGCATAACTATAGATTTAGTGCTGTACTGCATCAGTAATTTGTCATGGGCTTGTACCAAAAGGACAATTGGAAAGAGTTTAAGGAAAGAAATCACATAAAATAACAAGGATGAAAAAGAAAAAAAAATGTAAAATCTGAAATAGGAGTGACTAGCACAGTTAGAGGATTGATACAGTCAACATGATTATGCTCACGAGCGTCCAGAAAGCTTCTGAATCTTATGCTGGGATAAAAATAAGAAAAGTCAAAGTTTATGGCATCAGGTTAAACGCCATGCACATTATAGCAGAGTGAACCATGTTCAAAAGGAAAACAAACATTAAAAAGCATATCAGAGAACCCAAACAGGAAAAGGAAATTTGTCAAACACCCTAGAGAAAGCAGATTAAAAAACTTGAACTACTTTTTAGATTTTATGGAATTTACCATTATTGACACAAATGAGTTATACACAGCCTTTCTTCTCTTTTACCTTGGCACGAATGGAGATGGGGATATCCTGAAGAACAGCAGCTTCAGTGTAGCTACTCTCATATTGTAGCCGCACATGACCTTTGATCTGATTACGGATGTCCCTCCCAAGTCTATTCCTATTCATATATTTGATAAGATCTGTCATTTTATCCCTGAACCTTTCTGTCTTTGATCCTTTCACAATTAACGCAGTCATGTTACCAATCAAATAAGCACCAAGAATCATGTCAAAAGAGACGTAAATCATTATGAATATCATTTCCCTCAGATTAACTGCATGTATATCTCCATAACCTGTAGAAGAAATGGGGATAGGGACACTCATTTAGCATAAAAGAAGACTAACATCAGGAAAAACAAACATATATACAATGATAAAGAAAATCCAAGCCTTTTTTTTTTTTTTGGGTAGGTTAAAAAAAAAAAGAAAGAAAAAATCCAAGTCTTGTTCAGACAGTTTGGGGAAGACCACACGATTGTGTTCCATATTTTATTCAATTGAAATTTTTGTTTCAAAGTTCTGAAAGTTGACCAATTATTTCTCACCAATATTAACACTTTCCCTTGGCCTTTTCTTCTTTTTCCCATAGCTGTCAACACAGGACTCACCAAAAAAACAAAAACTGTCAACCCAGCATTTTTCCCTATTTTTTATGAGCGTCAACCCAGCAATTTGCTTTTCAGATTATTCCCAATAACCTTGGTACTTCCATCAGGAATTTATTCTTTCCATAGACCTCCTAACCGGTCACTCCATTGTTTTTGTTAAAACAGTGGAATGGATGCAAGTCTAAACAACTTGGTTCTTGTTTCCATGAATTTCTTTCTATTTGTCCTTGCTATCAATGAAAATACTGAAGAGTATCGAAGCCAAAATATTTGGAAGCACGCTATGTCTGAGAGATCTAATGTATTGCAAGTCACCATTTACATTAAGGTAGCCTCGGACTCTCAATCATTTGACTTCAAAGGAATTGTGTACGAAGGTGCAAGCACCTACTTTTGCCCCATTCAAACATTTCAAATTAGACTCCAAAATGTGGCCTGCCGAAAAAATTGCAACCACTTAAATAAGCTTTTCCAGGCATCGGAGTCTCATGCAGAAGCTGGAAATTCCAGCTTATTGTGCAGTCCCTGGGAAGCTCAACCTCTGCCTGTCCATCAATCAATATGATAACTGGAATCACTGGAAGAGCAATGTGTGTGCATAAGCAAATCAATCCCAGGTAGGACCTTCAGTGCCCATTTTAATTGATGAAACTAAGACAGTAATAATGCAAAACTAGAGGTTTTGAGATAATTTTTAGAACCAAGGGGATTTAAAATAGGTAAGACTAAAATCGAATACGTGAAATGTGACTTTAACAAAACTAAGAATACAAATAGGGATGTGGTGAAAATTGAAAATTAAGAGATAATAAGAACTAAAAGGTGAACAGTTTCGCTAATAAATTTGTCCGGTGTTAGAAGTAACACTGAGAAGAGATAAAATGAAAAAAAATGATTAAGATGGCTTGACCACGTGCAACTAGTACCAAGAACTGCACTAATGAAAAAGAGTGACATGATTCATATCGAGAGTCATACTAAGAGAAGGGAAAGACCAAAGTTTAACATAGAATGAAATAGTAAAAAAATATATGGTAGCAGAAGCTTTAATTGAAGAAATGACAGAGAAAAGAATGATGAAACAAGAACGCTCTAACTTAAGTTTTGCATCTTCTGGAAATATTAAAGAAAATATATAACAGTGTGTGGTTTAACTGAGATCATGACTTTAGATAGAATATAATGGCAAAATAGGATGCATAGAGTCGACCCTAAATGATAGTAATGAGGCTATGTTGAGTTGAGTTGGATTGTATATGTAACCTTTATATTAAAATAGAAGAAAACTTAATACATGAAGAAAGAAAGGGCAAAAAGTTCACTTCAAACAAAGAAAATGCCCCAAGCACAAACAAATTTCATCTAGCTTCAGCAAACTCAAGACAAATTAGTAACAAAAATTAATCTCAACAAGATTTAAGTAATTCTCAAATTGATTTGCATAATTTTTGTTGCTTTCCCTATGAATTGCATGACATGTAACCTCAAGACAATCATTAACATTTTCATTCTTCTACAGTTAAATTGGCAACTGTGAGATGACATAAATATAAAAGACAAACCATTTTGCTTTTTTCATATAGAGAAAAGGACTTACCAAGAGTTGCCATGGTGACGATGGCAAAATAGAGAGATGTTGTGTACCGCTTCCAGATATCAATCTCTCTGAAGTGTGAATAACTGTAGTCACCCATTTTTAAACTCCCAATCCATGTGTACCCTTCTTCCTCAGGGGGTAGAGTGGTAGCAAGATAGTAAAAGATGCAGGCTGCTGTATGTGTGCAATAGATTTCAACCGCAATAAGTTTTACTATTCTAGTAAACAGATAATTGACCCGTATATCCTTTTCCATATTCTGGAAAAAATCAATGACTTTGTGCACCCGACTCAACCTAATCCATAGAAGGTACCTCACTTCTTCTTTATTTCCACAAGCCTGATAAACACATATTACCTCACAGTGATTATGAAAAGAAATACTAGGTAGAAACTATACATGTGGAAATTTTGAACTAATAGAAAACAAGATATGTAGATAAAACTTGTTGTATAACATATTGTATTCTCCATTTGTATAGGAATTGTTAGTTAAATCTAGATTAAAGTTGTTGATAGAGCACTCAAACATAGAAGCTGACAACTCCTTCCCTTCCCCCTCCCTCTCCCTAAAAAACGAAAAGAAAAAGAATAAGAAGAATACCCCCCCAAAAATAATAATAATAATAAAAATGACATAAATGAAAAGAAAAGAAGAAGAAAAGACATACACGCACAAGGATGGTGATTGTTTCTAAGGCCGTTATGTGAAAACTGAAAAGTGTTGCTTTGACTAACATTCATAAGAGGACTCACATGATAGAGATCAAGGAGTATTCTAACCTAACAAGATGCTCCTCTGAAAAAAAAATTATATTGTGATTTAGATAGCATTTGAATCAAACAAAATGGATCCGTGTATAAACAATGGGCTAATTCAAATTCAAAAGGACATCCAAAAGGCGCACGATTATCAATCTCTATAACTTGTTCATTGGGTTTATAATATATTTTAATGTTCTTTCCTTCCAGCTCTGTGAGGCAAGAAGAATTATGGCAATCATAAATGTCCTAACGCGTTGATCTAATAATCTTCCTGATCTGAACCATGTGATTCACTATGTATTTTACAATATTTCACAATTAAGAAATATAAATAAACAAATATGTATATATGTGTAAACAAAAATAAGTATATCTACATGACTACATGGATATATATAGATGCAAGAAGAGACAATGATAGCTAATCATTTATAAAAAAAACGAATGTGCATTGTTAGTGTAGTACAAATTTAAGCATAATTACAACACCAAAAAGAAATCAAAAGGGATGGTTCACAAAGAAAATAACAAACATTTGAAATGTAATACACTAGGAAATACAATTAGGAAAACAGAACCCATATCATGACTGCATTGCCCTAAAAAAAGATATAGTCTTAGCAATATAGAGAGATACCTTATAGATAATATCCCAAGGCATACAGCCAAGAAGATCAATGACAAAAGTAGATTTCAAGTACCTACAATAAAAAATTGTATAAAAATTAATATTTATTAAACTCTATGAATTAAAGCAAAATATTTATTAATTTCTCACGGGCAATAGGATAAGATGAGAAAACTGACCGAAGAGCGATTGGGGTGCGCTTATAGACCATTCTGTAGGTCTGACTATCTCTGTAGGCGACAAAAAATTGCAAGACAATGTCAAGTAGGAAAGCTATTTGTCCTGCAATGTCCAATAAAAAAAGGTTCTTGGGCAATCCCCTGAAGAATCCAAACTCCATGGGTGTGAAGAAAGACGAGTACACTGCCCAAATCAGTATGAATTTCGTCCATGTCCGATACCAACTGCATTTATTGTAGTTTATTATTAATTTTTTCTAAGAACAAAAATGAAAAACCACCTAACTATATTTCAAAACAAGAGGAAGAAAGAGAAACAGAGAACTCCTTTTGGCTCAAAGCTCTTCTGTACAACATCAGATAATAGGTAAAGAAACCATATCCCAGTTATTTGGGTCTGCTACGTGAAATTCTTCGCTATTTAAGGCAGGTACCATTTAGAATACCACTACAAATTACTATTATATGTATGTGTATGTATCAATGTATGTGTGTATATCACTACAAGACACGGACTAAGCTAAAATTTCATCTGCTCATGTTTATTTTTACACTAATGCCAGAAGTACGTCCCAAATACTACAAAAAAAATGTCATCCTTATATGTGGCACTATGCCACTGAAGCAGTATATGAAAAGGAAAAAAGAATTAAGCGTGGTGACGCGACAGCAGATACCTGGATTTAGGATGCACTGGTTTTTCTCTCTCATCTTCTCCCTACTGATCATCTAAACCCTAACCCACGCAAGTTCAATTCACCATTGATTATTTAGGATGAAAATTTTGTTTAATACAATCACTACAATATCTAATTACATCTCAATTCCTGGATCATCTAATGGATATGAGCCTCGTAATAACAAAACCCTTTTATATAAAGATAGGTGGGAACCAGTGGAATACAACCTCAAATCTTTATTGACCGCACTTAATAATTTTTTAAAATTTAAAATGAGTTTTTTTAATTTATTAAGTGTTTGATTCGGTAGATACATCGCACTTAATGAATTCACACTTAATTCAAAACAAATTTTTTTAAAAAATAATTTGATACAACTTTTTCAAAAAATAATCCAATGACACTTATTTATAGTTCATCAAAATATTATAATATCATTTAAACACTTATCAAATACATTCATCTAAATACTCAATAACTTAACTCAAGCAACACATTTTCATAATTACTAATTCAAATCGCTACTTAACTCAAATTACGTTTTTTCTCATCTCATCCAAACAGACACTAAAAAAATCAGTAATGATGAACAACTTGTCCTTTTGAGTAACAAAGGATAACATGTTTTGAAATATTAGAAACAAAATATATATGGTATTATAATATTTAGAAAATGAAAATATACATAAAATAAATAGCATTGTAGATATTAACAATTCATATTTCACACATACATTATACATAACATAACATTTATTTATACTTAGTTAAACATTAGGCCATTAATCTTTTCTAGGAATTTTTTGGATTATCATTATCGTATTCTCACCTCATTTGTCCTCCGTGACAAAACTTATGATTAATTCATAATAAAAATCAATATAAGTACATATATAAAAGGAGAAATAAATAAAAGAGATAAATGTAATGATATTATTATATTTGGCAGTTAATATTAAAAGGGAGATTGAGAAGAAAATATATTATTAATAGCATTATCATTTTGTGTATGTGGCAAATTGTAATAACAGTAACATCATTTCTTTTTCTTGATACTAATTTCCCAAGATATCCTTAACACTTAGTTTTTTACACCACTTTGTGTCTTGAGCCTTAATTCTTACCATAGCGACTTTTGCTAATTTTTTTTTGGGTAATTAACTTTTTCTAATTTATCCTTGTTCGTTTACCATTATTATATTTTTATCAAACAAGCATTATATATATATAGATATATATATATATATATAATTTTGCTCTTCATATATTTTATAATCTGATGACATTTTTTTTTTTATAAGTAAGAAGTATATATTAAGGGCAAAAAATTCTAAAGCATTACATCGTCCTTAAAGACATCAAAAAGTCAATAAAATAAAAACATGTATAGGAATGCCTCTTTGGTCCAATAAAATAATGAACGCAAAAAAGTCTCTTTAAGATAAGGAGTAGAAAGCTCCCGATCTTCAAAAACTCGATTGTTCATTTTTTTCTAAAGGCACCATAAGAGGCAAATGAGAACTAGTCTCCAAATTCTCTTAATTTCTGTAGGAAGGATACATCCTTCCCACGCCAATAGAAGATCTTTAACGGAGCCTGACATGACCCATGAGAAGCCAAACACGACAAAAATAAGGTTTCAACAGCTCCAAGGGACTTGGCAATGAATAAGAGCATGATTCACTCTTTTCTCATTATTCCTACAAAAATAATATCTGCTAACCAAGTAGAAACCTCTTTTCTTCATATTTTCCTCCTAAACATAGTCATTTTTGCTCCTAATACTAAATAATAATTATAGCAATATCATAAACAAATGATACTCTTAATGTCAATGTACAATTATAAGTACCAATGCCGTGTGTTATATATTTGTAAATATATATGTCATATATATTTTATTTTTTTCATTTTCTTATATTTTATTCCTACTTTAGAACCAAATGGTAATGATAATGTCCATGCATAAATATTTTATTCTTATTTTGTATTAATACTAAGTGATAAATATTAATTATACATATTCGATATAACATAATGAGAATTGGCAAAATATAATATATTGCACTTGTAATTGATAACATAAAATTATAATTACTGAATCATAAAGGCCATATTATTTTATTTAGCAATGAAATATATATACTCGAATGCACAATTAACATTAATCTTCAAGGTAAAACAAAGATAAAACAAATAAGTAGTGGAATTATTATTGTTACCATTTATAACTTAGTCTATAGTACATACTATCTCCTACATAATTTTTTATTTCATTCATACACTTTTTCCTAATTGTATTTTTCATTTTGTGTGAGCAAATAATTTATAATCATGATGATACAGCTAATTATATATGCACTTATATCTACTCATTTTCATCATTCAAATTATTGTTTAAAAAAAATTTAGATACTTTTTTTTAAATGTTCGACACATGTTCGGGAAGTATTTAAGAGTGTCGGTATTCAACATGGACACGTGAACTAAAGTAGAGTGTCTGTACTTCATAACATTTGAAAAATAGAAGTAAAGGTTTTATTAATTATTATTTTAATGTTATCAAGGGCAAAAATGAAAAATAGTAATGGCACTATTGTCATTATCAAGAGCAAAAGTGACAAGAAACCGAATATTTTAAACTCGCAATGAAATTAGTAGTAAAAAAATTTACTTGAAGAACTTTATATTAACAAATTCAGCTAACTTAATTAATAACCAATCATATAAACAAACAAATGTATATACATATAGCTATTATCAGGGTAGGAATATAATCTTAGCGAATAAACTTTGTTTTTGATATTTGATCATAAATATTAAAACTACAAAAAGATATAAAATTTAATATTAATTAATAATATTTTTAATAAGTAACTACATTAATTAATTGAAAAGTCTACAAATTATACAGTAAATAAAACTAAAGAAAGAAATCATAAGTTATAAAAAAAAATTAAAAAATTTGATAAGTACAATTGAGGGAGTCAAGTTAAGTTAAAATTAAAATAAAGAATAAAGTATAAAAGAAATTTTAAATTTAGTGGCGACACACACACAAATTAAAAGAGTGTAGATGGAATTATTTTTTTAAAAAAAAAGTTGAGGGAGAAGACGTGGCATGAAGCTTGAATTCTGACCTATCGTATAAAGAATATAATTTTAAGTATTTCATCTAAATATATATGTATTACTGACATTATTTTAAATTATATACTTAAAATAATTCTATCACGTCACTATGCCATTTGGGATACCAATTTAAAAAGTATTATATTATTATTTATTATACTCTTGAGTTGCCAGTCTAGTGACGCTACCTTAATTCAAAAATCAGGTAAATGAATGTGAATCATATCTGAAATTCTGAATCGGTCTCCTAACTGGTGAAAGTCGCCTGTCAACGTATTGAGACTGAGCTAGAGACGTTTCCCACTTAATAGATACCGCGTATCTTGCTAAGGCGGGCGCTCAAAGAAGTACGCTGCCATTTTAGAGTTTGATAGTAATACTATATTTTGGGGGAAAAACAGGATGCTAGAGTTTTCGACAACTTCTTTTTTGAATTTTTGGATCCGAACTCGAGTGACTTTATTATTAAATGTATTAAAATGTATATAAGCTGACAAATTGAGATGAGATATGAGATGGTTAAAATTTCTCTTTTTATATACATATTTAAAATAATTTTCTCACTAACCACATTTCACACATATAAACTTAAAATAGTTTTCCTTCTCTTTGTTGAATTTTCAATTGTAATCTTACACACAGAAATTTGGTACTTGTAGTCCACATTTTGGCACGTGTATATGTATAATTGATAGAATCTAAGGGGATAGACTCATACCTGTTGTCAGGGTGGATGACTAAACCCTTGGAGAGGTCTTTGATGCCATTGATGAGACCTTCTCTGCTAAATTTCCTCCGAGTCGGTTCGAGTCCCAACTCGTTCGTGAGCAATGTGAATCGACTTCCACGGGACGATTGGATTCGATCTCTGAGATCGTCCACCTCATACTCTTCTTTAACTTCTATTCCATTTGTTTCTTCGTCCTTTCGTTCACTTCCCGCCATCTTCATCGCCGCCACTATCACCAACAAAATCAATCAAACAGTGAACTGAACAAATGTTCAGTTTAACTTCAGCGCTGCATGTGATAAAAACTCTCTGTACTAAAACAATGATTCAGCATTATGAATCTAAGATCTGCAACACATCTTCAGAACCACCGAACTAAGTAATAATTCGATTAAATCTCGCAAATAACTAAATATGAATCGATCGTGAATATATATATATATATATAGACTTCCATTAGCGACCAGAAAGTTCTGATCAATCGGTGAAAAGGAAATTAAAGGAAAAAATAATGAAGTAGAAAAAAACTGACCGCAGAAATACGTATTGCAGAAAAGAGGAAAAAAGATCACGAGGTTTGAAATCTGAGTCACGAGAAATACGGGTCGTAACGACGTTGAAAACGGCTTGTTGATTTGAAACACGTTAGCGGAGATCCAAGGCTTTATCTGATCACTTTAGAGTTTAGAGAGAGAAGGGGGAGGGTGGCGGGAGGGCGTTAATATAGACAGCTGAGCAGTACGGCATTTATACGCCTCAAATCTATATACATATATATATATATATATATATATATTGATTAGTATAATGCTTGGCGTATAGGCATTTGAGGGCGCGAGGCGACCGCTGAGATTTCTTCTTGTTTATTTTGGGATCCTCTGTGCAGAAGTTTAATTTTATACAACTGTGCGGCAGCGAAGGTCGTGGCTGCCGTAGTATGCTTGTACGTTTTAAGCCTGAGTAAGGTTTCACCTTTATTTGACTGTTATTATATAGGGTGGATTACAAATTCACACATACCTCTCTATTTTTTTTAATTATTAAAGTGACTTTTTAAAATTTATAAATTTATAAAATTATACTATCATTTTTTATTTTATTTTATAATATGCAGATATTTTTTGTAGTTAATTTTTTCTTTAAAATAACAAAACTGTTCATTTCATATATTTTTTTCAATTTTTAAAATTTTAATCATTTTTTTCTTTTCTAAATAAATATGGATAAAATCCTCAAGTTATTTATCTTAAATTTATTTTTATATAAAATAAAAAAAATCTTTAAAAAAAGTTTGAAAAAAATTGGTTAATTAAAAAAATGCAAAAATAAATAATTATAAGAAACAATTTTGTTATTTTGAAGAAAAATATTTTGGTAAATTTTTTTATGTGAGACAAATTATCTTAACTTATGACAAAGTTCATAATAAAACTCTTTTTTTTTTAAAGGGTATTAATTGAGAGAATTTAATTTGTGACAAACTTTTACTTATTTACTACGCCTATCAACGGGTCGAATCTGAACAGACATGTTAAGACCTGGATCTCGAACTATTAAGCTCAAAGGACATACTTGGATCCAGACATGTTAAAATCTGTCTTACCATGACCCAAACCCAGACTCGAGCTGGGCGGATCTTGGTACCCAACCCGTTGATTTTTTTATTTTTTGTTGTTTTAGAGTTGTGGGTTTGTTTGGAGTTGCCAAAAAAAAAAAGGTAAGAAGAAAAAAAGAATGAATGAAAAAAAAATAGTTAATATTTAGGAAAATGCTATGCTTCTCAACTATTTATTCCAAATTTTGTATCTCAAATTTTGTATTTCAAATAATATGACGCAGTAATATTAACAGTATATTAAATTATATAATTAATGTGTCATTATAAAATTTTATCAAGTTACTGTCACATCATTGATATATATATATATATATATATATATATATATATATTTGGAATAGACTTTTAGAATCCGAAAAAACTTGACTTCATGGAAGAAGTGATCAATAAACACCATTTTTTCCCCATCCCATGCTAAGGGCCAAATCAGACATACAAAGAAAGCCATTCTAGTTCAAATAAATATAAAGAAATGAGGATGTGTAGCTGTGCAATTTAGAAGTAAATTAAACAAAATTCACAGTTTCCTCAAACTACTAAACTTGTATGGATGCACAATTCTAAGCCAAGAAAAATAGTCTACTAAAATTTTCAAAACCCACAACCATTACAAAAATAATTACAAGTATTATAATAATGCCATTAAAAATAAAATCAAGAAACTGTAATAAGAGACTCTTCGTCATGCTCCATCCAACATAGAAACTGAATTTCAATCCTCACAATCCGAGCTCATTTAATTAAATAAAGGGTGCTTATGCTACTTTGTAATTTGTAGGATCCAAAAATTACTTTGATACCAAATATAAAATTTAAAATTGTTTCGGTACCAATTGTAAAATTAAAAAGAAACAAAGTAGGAAAAATAAAAAATAAAAAAGGCAAGAAGATGGAATTGTTTCATTCTTCAACCACAAAGTAAACTTCTATTATTTTATTTAAGCAGTATAAAACTTCACACTCACAAATATATTAGTATAACCTCCTATGACTCTCGGATCAATAGACACACACAATTATGGCAACCATAATTCGGCTTGCTACATAAACACACACACTCTAATGGTGCAGGCTCTCGGCTCAGGGCCTCTTTTTTCGACAACCACTTATTATTTTTGTGGCTTACAACTCAATGTGACAGAAACTCACATATATATAACATTGATTCTAAGTCTTATATTGATTAGGACATCTAATCTCATACAAACTAATATATCTTATTTAACTATTGATATACCATAAAAGAACAGGCCAATCAGCACTTGACACGTATGATTATGAATCCAACTCATGCTCGGCTAACTCAACTCTCGCTCAGCTAATGGCCAGGCGCTCGAGCATCCAGATCAGCACAAAAGGTCGGAAGTGGCCAAGCATATGCCTCTAGAGCACATATATTTGGATAAGGATCTCAGAGCTAATTACATGATCCAGACCAACACTCCAGACCTCGTCACCGCCTTAGCGGATGCCAAGCAGGGAATAAGGAAGCAATCCTCAACAAGGAAACAGTCTTCAACAAGGAAACAGTCTTCAAAGGGAACTACCATCTATGGTTATCTTTATGCAATACTCCACAAGGTAACAGCAATCTCCGATGATCAAATCCCTACATTCATGCCTCCGAATCCTAATCAACTTAGGAAGGTCACGGTCTATAAAATAAACCCTAAAGGTACGCTTTATTTTCATGCTCATTCTTTGGCTTTCAATACAGTTTTTCAATTCCTTTTACTTACTTAAGTATCGAAGCGGCTACCACCGGAGCCAATCCGGTGGTCCTCTGATCATCTTTTCTGAGTGTTCTACAGGTCACGGAGCCCATACTTATTGCGAGTCGAAAAATGCAGCATCAACTATAATCAGAAAACTAACTCTCATTAGAATATTAGTCCAACTACAATTAGAACTACTGATGACTTGCATAATTTGAATATTTTATCACCTTTAAACTTTAAACTTTAATCTATTTTTATTTATTTTCTGATTATTTTAGGTTTTATTGTCAGCTTTTAAATTTTATTACAGATTTGAAAATAAAGATTTGACTTGATATAATAGGCTTGTTTTACCACCCTGCTCATTTTGTGAATTATGGGCTGAACAAAGTAGCAGCTAGGCGGCGAAAGATGAAAACAAAAACAAGAAAAAAAAAGAAAAGAAAAGAAAT
This sequence comes from Nyssa sinensis, assembly GCA_008638375.1. NCBI lineage: Eukaryota > Viridiplantae > Streptophyta > Magnoliopsida > Cornales > Nyssaceae > Nyssa > Nyssa sinensis. Next base: position 55,387,908 of record CM018032.1, read on the forward strand.
ATAGAAGCAAAAAAAGAGAAAAAAAATCAACAAAGCATGATTGGTTTGTTTGAAAACGGCCGGAGAGCAGACAAAAGAAAACAAAGAAAGGAAGAGAAAAGTCAAGGAAAGAAAACAGTGGGCCCCAAGGAGTAAAACAAGAAGCATTGGTCTTGAAGCGGCTGGCGCGAGAAATAAAAAGGAGAAATAGACTCCTGGTGGGCGGCTACTAGCGTGTAGGGCAGCAAGGGTCTTGTTTTATAAATAGTGCTGCGGCTGTTGAAAAGAAGAGGGGAGGAAAAAAACAACAGAACGGAAAAAGGGAAGAAGCTTGGCTGCGGCTTGGAGAGCTGAGCAGCAGAGAGCGGCGCAGAAGAGGCAACTACAGGGATCATTGATTGGAAACGCCGCAACGCGGTTGGGCACGGCTGGAACAGAAAGCAAAAAAGGAACAGAGCGGCGCAACAGGACCAGCAACTTTGACGGTGTACTGCAGACTGTTGCGACTATTTTTCAGTGTTAATTTTCTTCCGTTTTTTTCAGAAAAAAATTATTGTGAATTTCTTTATGTTAAATTTAATTTTTAACATGAACTAAATTTACTTTATTCCAGAAAAATGATATAGACTAGTCTCGAATTATGCTTGCTTTTCTATTTTAATTTGAAGTAGTTCTTTTCATGTTTGTCTGATTTATTTTGAGTTTAATGTTTCTAATTAATTAGCCACTAATTAGATGATTTTAATCTTGTAATTTACTGTCGAAAGAGGGAATTATGGGATGGATCTTGAATATTTCAGTATAGGTAAATATAGAGATCAAAAGACTTATATGAACCTGTGTAGTATTAAAAATCATTGGTCTTATTGCTTTCTTGATTTATTAATTTGCATACTCTTGTGTAAAATAATGAATAAGAAAAGTGTCCAATTGACTGTTGAAAGAGGGTTTTGGATGAATTAGCGATTTGCTAACAAACATAGGGAATTAAATTCAATTAGTTAGATGAGTAAAGCATAGGGAGGGATTAGGTGAAATCGATTTCCTAGACTTCTTCTCTCCCATTTATTTGATTTTCGACCAATATCTATCTTTTCATTTGAGTATTTTCTTTGCATTAATTTTATTTTTAGTTGCAATTCCAAAGATTTTAGTGTATTTTCTAAATAAAGTTGAGATTAGTTTAATTTCGGTACTTGTCAAAAGTAAGACACCAATCCCTGAAGACGATACTCTTTGATATACCACAAACAGACGCACCAATCACCTTGAGACACGTGTGCTTACAGAACCAATAAACTCGGTCATACAGAGTAGGCACAGCCTCCAAGGCACTCTCATACACATATCCTACAGAACAGATAAACTCGGTCATACAAAGCAGGCACAGCCTCCAGGGCATTCTCATACACATATCCTCCAGACCTTATGCTCTAGGCAATATTCACTCAGTATTCTGTATGGTTCCGACCTTGTTGTTTCCTTGACGACTGCCGACCAGGGAATAAGGAAACAATCTTCAACAAGAAAACTGCTATATATGATTATCTTTATTTACGGTGCAATGTTCCACAAGGTAACTGCAATCTCCGATGATCAAATCCCTATTCTCACGGCTCCGAATCCTAATCAACTTAGGAAGGCCACAGTCTATAAATTAAACCCTACAGGTACGCTTTATTTTCATGCTCATTCTTTGGCTTTCAATTCAGTTTACTTACTTAAGCATCGGAGCGGCTACTGCCGGAGCCAATCCGGTGGCCCTCTAATTCCCCCTTTTGAGTGTTCTGCAGGTCTTGGAACCCAGATTCCTTGCGAGCCGAAAAGTGCAGCATCACTCTTCTTATCACTTTACTATAAAAACTACGATACTGTACACTTGCAGTTTTGCACCGATCAACTACCCAAATAGATTTCAAATATTATTAGAACTCAATAAACTAAATTAAGAAACTTCCTAAAATTTATAGACTTGGTTTAATTGGCCAACATAATGGCCACTTATTGTTATAGGACAGTGTGCTTACGCCATTTGTAGATGTTCTTATACTAAGAAACTTCAGTGCACATTTTTTAGGTAGATAATTTTAGGTGGTTGATTACAATCAATCCTATTATAATTAATACACACGTGAAATAAAAAAATTTATTAATTATTAAAATTTTTCATATTTTCATTAACTAATAAGTATTCTTTATATGTAAATGATTTTCGGTATAAAAATAAGCTATTATATGCAACTTTTAATCGATATTTTGATTTTTCATAAAAACTATGTATGATGTTTAATTTAATGCATAAAGAAATGCTTAATGTTCTTTTTAAGAAAAGAAGTTGTTTCATAATTTTTATTACTTATAATACTTTTGACTTTAATTATGTTAAATTAATAAATATAATTATCAAAATATGTTATAAATAAAATATATTTAAGTACATATATAGCTATTTTATCTCTTTAATAATTAATATTATAAAGAGCTTTTTGAAAAAAATCTTAATTATTAGGAAATAAAATTATTAATTATCTACCGAAAAACTAAGGTAGTTCATTAAAAATTTATTAATTATTAAAAATTATTAACTTATTAAATATTAATTATAAGATGATCAAATGTACAACCAAAGAAAATGATAATATTAATAACAATACAACTGTCCCTAAAATTGGCTATCCCTTATTTATTTATTTTATTTTACTAATGACTATTTAGTCTATTTTGCCACCTTCATCATATTTCACTGATTGAATGTGTATGCTTCTGACAGTCCCTTTCTTATCTTATGACTTTTTTTTTAAGAATACCATTATATATATTGTATGACTTATAAATATAATTTCAGCGGCTTTCAAGTAAGCATCAAACATCAAATACCATTATATCTTATTAGGTAATAAAGGTTTGCTTATGCAGCCATATTTAATAGGCTAAGGATACAAGTTGCATTACAGAGAAAATAGGAACAATAGGAATGGATTTTGTTAACAGGCACAAAAGATTGAACTAAAAATAAGAAATCATAATAACTCCAAAGCATGTCTATCCAAACACGTAACAGTCCACCCCCAATGGCTAAAGAATTGACACTAGAGTAAATCTTCTTAAATTCACGAAACTCTCTACTTGAATTAGATAAATTTCAAGATGGTAATCTTTCAAGAGAATATGTACTTGATGGGATTTGAATTAGAGACCTGGTGTGTGTTAAACAGTTATTCTTTAACCCGCTATCCCTCAAAACTATCATTGAGATTAATTTGATTGATATATTAATTTATGAGAAATGCTAGCGTCAGTCGCAAATGTTCAACACTCGTGATCTGATTGGCGCATGCAATATACACACGTACGTAAAATAAGTGCGTGTAATACATGTACTAATCAGATTGCGAATGTGACCACTCAAAACTAATGCTAGCATTTCTCTTTAATCTATTTATGCAACATTACATTGCTTAAGTAGGATGATTGACATATTCTTAATAATTTTAGTTTGCCAAGTTGTCCCTAAAACAAACCTTTCATATAACCTCGTGCCTGCCACTATTTGGCTCTCTGGTGGAGCATTAAGCATTAGCAATCAGCATCACCCATATAAAAAGAAAAACGAAAAAGAAAAGGAAAATTAAAATACCAAAAAAGCCCATGCCACATACTTCTTCCTAATGGAAGTCCACAGTGACACAAACCACAAACTGTTTTTATTAATACCACCAGCCTCAATCAAAATGAAACCAATTAAGTTGCTGATGTTCTTGCCCACTTATGTTTTAAGTTAATGCTAACCACTAGAGCTGGTGATAGGTTGGTCAGCCATTAATTAGTTATTCAATTCAAATGGAACATATTATATATCAGATTAATCCAAATATGTCTTTTCATATAAAAACAACATCAATTTCATCAATTAATTCAAAAAATAAATAAAATGAATTCGACAAAAAAAAATCATTGTGCGTGCACATACATGTATATTTGTGAATAATGTTAGATGTATCAGATTGATTTATCAAATAATATTATTTATTATAATTCTTATTTAAAATGTAAATAAAAAAATAAAATACATTTATTAATTATAAAAATAATACTAATACACCATTCTGTAAATTAAATTGATATACTAAACATTTTTTTGCATTTATATATTACCATTGTCAAATATATTGATAACCATCCTAAAAAAACCAGTTAAAAAAATGCACCCGATTTGCCTTCCCGTGAAGGTACTTTCGAGGTTGACCAAATTAAGTGCCACTATTGGCCCAGTTTTAAAACTCTCTTTTATTGCCACCTGTCTTGTCCTTATAATAGACCAGCTGGGAGTATGGTATCTTGCTGATAATATGGCTTTATATTCTTGAATGGATTAGCACCTAAATTATTTCAGACATTTTTTGAGATTTATCAATCTTGACATTTGAATTCAGCCTTCTTATGTTAGACCAATGGTATAAGAAATTTTAAAATATTTGAAAAAAGTCAAAAAATAATCTATCGACACACATGTATGCTGATCGACATTCAAAGGTTGCAATAAACACTCGAGTGTCAGCAATCTCTCTCTTTTTCGTATTTTAAGATTTGGGATCATTATATATATATATTATTACGAGAGAAGAAAAAAAATAGAGTAGCAGTAAGTCTTCTTAAACATTTGTGAAAGGACCTTAACATCTCATTTTATATTTTTTATAATTTGATAATAAATTTTTTGTTGTATTTCATTTCTAAGCATAGATTATTTACTGAATTATGTATATCTAATATTCTCTTATTCTTGCCGTGTTTATTTCTTTGTATTTTGTTATTTTGTTCTCACTTCCGTTGCGCAACAGTCATAATAAACAACTTGACTAAACAACTTGGAGGCAAGCCGCAGACTTAAAAAATACACCATTTGTTGAATCCCACTTAAGTGGAAACGTGGCAAAAGATGCACGGGCTAAAAAATAATTGATTAATAATGAGATCCCTTCGTGATCAAGGTGCTGAACACTCTGAAGCTAGTTAGTGGCCAAAGCCCACAGATTATAGTGATGAAAACGAGATACTTTGCCACTAATTATTTAAAAGTAAGTACAGATAATGAACACTTGCTTACTCAGGATTTTACATATTTCAAAAGAAGTTGAAGATGACAAACCAGCGACTCACTCTTGTCCTGTGTGTATGAATGGATACGAATCGGTACTAGTTTTTATAAAACCCATTCGTGGCCGGCTGTCATCGCAATGATAATATTATTTTATTGAGATATGAAAATAACTTGTTTGTAGAAAAAGTCTTTCTTTGATCAAGTTGAGAAAATAGTCTCTTTGTTTGCATGGTAAAAAACTTTTTCTCCTTGTAGTTCTGTTTGGTTACTAAGAAAATTATTATTATTATTTATTTGATGAGTTTTAATATTTTTTTGTTAAATTTTTTTTATTTAAGCTTTGTTTGGTAGTTAAAAAAATTTAAGAATTAGAAAAGAAAATACAAATTTATTATTTTTCTCCCTAAAATTTATACTGAAAAAAAAAAATTCCTCTATCATCTTCCTTTTTGAGAAAAATCTTTCCTCTGTCATCTTCCTCTTATGTAAATTTTTTTGCAATTTGAGTTATAAGTTTGAATTCTGATTTAAAGATGAGATTTCCAGCCCGTTACTATGGTCTATATTTTTTGAGGTGGGCTGTTCCACCAGGCTGCCATCCTATCAATCTTTCCCAAGCCTGCCTCAAGTAGATGGATGATGTAGTATGCATTCAAGGTGACGTTAAAAAAAATGGACAAAATCTTAATCCCTCGAGTTGTCGGAGCCGAATTTGAGAAGGTTCTATCTATATGGTTGTCAATGTTCCAACCCCATTAAAGTAGGGTATTCATGGCAAGTTGCTTTCTAACATGCAATGTTGCCATCTCTAGATATCACTGTCACTCATAATCCACCTCTTTGAAGATGATCATGGGGTAAGTTTTCCAAATATGCAGGGGAATACACCGGCCAGGATTGGTCAGTGTAGATCTATTGTTCCGAAAAGAAAATCTAGTGGAAAGACTCTCATCAGATGGTATCATGTTCAAATTTAATTATTCATGTGTAATTCATTTAGATTTTAATCATTTTACATGAATACAGGTCCTAAGTAAATGCTTAAATATGAACAAAAGTCTCACGAGGAGACAGTTTCATTGAACTTTTTTCTTATTATTCTTATGTCTAACTGTTCTCATTGTAAATCTAACAAGTAACATGGTTGGATGTATAAGATCTAGTTTCAGGTCAATTTGAATGGTTAGTTTCGGGTGTATACCGTTCAAGATGGTACTTTTGACATGTATAATAATATAGTGGATTTTCATACTAAAATCGTGTTAATTATCACATCATGCTGATGGATTCATAAAATAATTTTATGAAAATTACAATGGTCCTACTTTTTTTGGTGAGACAGTGAGAGCCTTAAGCATAATAGATTAGGATGGCTGCTGCATCCCGTTCTCTCATGTTACATGACTTTCTAGGTAAATTTTGGAAATATAAGTACATAACCTTATGAAAGTGGTGGTGTAAAAAATAAAAAATAAACTTTAAAATTTGTATACTTGCAAGGATGTTGCATTATTTGAGTGGCACCCTTCTTTTTGTTTTTTTTTTTTTATTGATCAATTAGGGATATCCTAAGCCAGTTTATACGTACTAAACTAAATCTCCCATTTTGTGATAGTCAAACCTGTCCTTTAATTTTTAACTGTCAACTATCGATAAAGAAAAAATTTAAATTCGAGACGCTTAAAAATTGCATCTCTCTTCATTCCTTAAATAATTTGTTGGAATTGAAGTTCATATTATTATTACCTTAAAACTTTTTTGAATTCTGAATGATGAAGGGTGAAGTTCATTCGAAAACAATTTTTCAGGACGATAGTAATACTAAATGATATACCACAAAGTGACAGACCAATCATCACTTGACACGTGTGCCTATAGATTAACCGTGCTTGGCCATTCCGAACAGACCTACAAAACTTAAAGGGCTGAGCACATACCTCCAGAACATATCTACATCCTTGCAGAACTTACAGGACTAAGCACAGACCTTCAAAGTACACTCCGTGATTCAGAGCTCACCGCCGCCTTAAAGATCTGCCGAGCAGAGAACAAGGAAACAGTCTTCTACAAGAAAACTACCACATATGGTCATTGATACAATATCCAACATGGTAACTGCCTTACTCCGGTGATCAAATCTCTACTTTCATGGTTCCAAATCCTAATCAACTTAGGAAAGCCACCACCTATAAATTAAACCCTAAAGGTATGCTTTATTTTCTATGCTTATTATTTGGCTTACATTACAGGCTTTTCAATTCAGTTTATTAACTTAAGAATCGGAGCGGCTACCGCCGGAACCAATCCGGTGGTCCTCTGATATTCTTCTTTGAGTGTTCTTTAGGGAGCCAAGCTCGGAATCTACTTCGGCCAAAAAGTGCAACATCACTAAATTAGTGCCCATAAAATTACGGATTACAAATGAGAGCCGCAAAAATTACTAAACTAAAAAATCCTAAAAATAATAGTCTTGAAAATTTAAGAACTAACATAATGTACTAAAGTGACATGGTACAATGAGATTGTTGAAATCTAAGCTAAAGCAATTTGAATTTTTGCTAGCTTCGGCTGTAGTATTGGAATCTATTGAGTTGATTCAGAGCAATTAATAGATTAGATCTTGATTTGAATTCAATTTATTTATCTGGTATAAAAAAAAATTGACTTGATAATACCATTTGAATATGATAATTCCTTTAAGTCTCGCTTGGATGAATAGATGAGAAGATAGGATTGAATTGGATATAATTGAATAAGATAGGATATAAAATTTATGGGATATTGAATATTTCAATCTAATGTTTGGAACTGATTCAAATAAAAGGCCTGAATATGTTGTTATATTCAAATCTTGTGTTTGAGTTCTTACCAGATATAAGGCTCGGATATAATTATTTTTATTTTCTTATGTAGTATTTTTCTCAAGTCTTCAAAAATTATTTTTCTAAAAACCAGTTTAAAAACCTTTTTTTTTTTTTTTTTAAAGATATATGCATATAAAGTATTTAAATTTAAAATTTTATATATGAAGAATTCATGGATTAACATATATATTATAAAGAATTCACGAATTATATATAGTGTCATACCATGTTTCAAACCACGAAGAATTCAAGGGATTTATAGTCTATATATATATATAACACCCTAATAGTTTCAGGCCATGAAAAATTCATGGATTGATTTTATATATAATTTCGACCATAAAGAATTTATGGATTGATTTTTATATATATATATATATATATAGACCTTGTATAAATTTGAAAAAAAAAAATTTCAGAAAATATTAAAGATAAGAAGAAAAATTCTGAACAATGAAGAACAAACCTAACAGGCGAAGGAAGTTTTGGGCCACGGGGTGTCTCTCTTTATGCCATGTTGTACTTTTTAATTTAAGTAAGATGAGATAATTCAAATACTATTATTCTTTTAGTATAAGTTATATCTTATAGATGTGAGATATAAATGATTTGCATGATATAAATATTCAATTAAATTGAAGACACCAGACATAAAATAAGATAAAATGTTATTCTATCTCACGCTCATATCCTACCGCCAAAACGTGGCCTTAGTTAAATGCACTGAATTTGGATTAAATAAATCAAATCCTTTAAAAATTTGATCCGATTAAATACAATATATTTTATAAAAAATATATATATTTTAATATGTTAAATATTGGATTATATAAAATTTTCTTAAATTGAGTTTATATATTTTAAAATTTTCATATTATAACATAATATTTTAGATACATAATATATATTAATATTATTATCGAATCAAATCTTATTTAATTTAATAATTAATAAATTCTAATTTGAATTAAAATTTTGTAGATCCGTTAAAAAATCTCAATCCAACCATGTTGTTAATTTTTTTAACATATAGAATTCGGATCGTCATTGATTAGATCCGTTTATGGCTCCGGATAGATTTATTGTTTAGAGATTAGGCTGTCATAGTTTGTGGGCCGTAAGGCCACGTTTCCGAAAAAAGGCCCACAACCTGAAAGCGTTAAACAGGTGGGATTCAACGACTCCGTAATGAGCTCGTTTTCTTGGTCCGACTGTAATGCACTGGCCCACTAAATACTTGTCACATACGCCTATGGCCTACATGTTAAGCTAATATGTTCGCTTGATTGGCCCGGTACCGGTCAGTCATTCCTCTGTGCGTGGAAGGAAACAAACACGTCGGGTATTTTCGATCTCCAAACAGAACGTTTACATTTTCTATAGCTGCGACCGAGTGTTGAAAAGAGAGAATCTAGAGTGTGTGCAGCGAGAGATGGGGTTGGGGTTGCTAGCTTCCAGAGCCCTGAGATCATCTAGGATTTTCACATCTCCAAACCCTAGAAATGCCATCGTGAGGACTATCGTCTCCACACCGGAGCTCCATAACCCAGAGGCCGCAGCTGCAGCTCAGGCCCAGCCGGATCCACCACCGACAGATCTCCCGGGGCGAACCTCAGTGGGCGGGGCTAGAGTTCACTTCCCAAACCCAGAAGACGCCATCGAGGTCTTCGTCGATGGCTATCCAGTCAAAATTCCCAAAGGTATGACTGTACTACAAGCCTGCGAGGTTGCCGGCGTGGATATTCCTCGATTCTGTTACCACAGTCGCCTTTCGATTGCTGGTAACTGCCGTATGTGCCTTGTCGAAGTCGAGAAGTCTCCCAAGCCCGTCGCTTCTTGTGCCATGCCCGCTCTTCCAGGTATGCATATATATAAAAATCTGTAACACTTTGATTAATTAATCTGGATTTTAACGTTTCTTTTTAATTTTATTATTTTGGCTTTATTCTATAATTTGGATTTATAATTCGATTATCCATGCTTATAATTCCTTTTTGTGCTTTTATTCTATGGTTAGATTTCTAATTTTATTTGAACATTGCGGGTTTTATATTGATTCTGTGTAATTTATTGCCAAGCTCTATCTTTTGTGTGTGTGATGATTTTGTTTTAGGGTTCTGTAACATGGTTATACATTTATTTATTTTTCGTTCCTGTAATGGAATGTTTGATTTATTTAATAATTTGGTTGTTGGGCTTCATAATCTATGGTGTATTTTTATTATTCATTGGGATTCTTTATTTTGGGTGTAATTCATCTGTGTTTGGAATTGTATTCTTTGGGTTTGATTTATCTAACCCTTAGGTTTTTGGGTCTTATTATCTATGCTGTAAAATTTGAGTTCGATTCTGTATGTAATGTTCTTATCGGATTTTGAGTTTGATAATTATGTTGTTCATTTGGGTGTGAATGTGCCCTTAATCTTTTGATTTTTCTTGATGTTTTGGTATTAGAGACCTATAATCCATTCTATACATTTCATTTAGTTTTGACTCTACTTTCTTAGTTTTCTTTATTTGGTTTGATTTTAGGGATGAAGATTAAGACAGATACGCCGGTGGCAAAGAAGGCACGAGAAGGGGTGATGGAATTTTTGCTGATGAATCATCCGTTGGATTGTCCAATTTGTGATCAGGGTGGAGAATGTGATCTACAAGACCAGTCTATGGCTTTTGGTTCTGATCGGGGCCGCTTCACTGAAATGAAGAGATCTGTGGTTGATAAGAATCTGGGTCCGTTGGTTAAGACTGTTATGACTCGGTGCATTCAATGCACGAGGTCAGAATCAGGCTTCTATTATTCTAAAAATTTGTTTCACTTAAGTTGAACATTTTGCAGTGAAAAACTTCTCAGAGGGGTAATTAACTTCTCCTCAGTGTTAACAATGACTGGACATGGATATTATCAAATTTCATATCTAAGAGACATGCTCTCTCTCATCAGTTTTCTGGGTGTCTGTCTAGAAAGTCACCAGGTTTAGTAACAATCAGTTGGAAGCTGGAAAATTTTCACATTGTGGGCATGAAATATGATAACCTCAAAATAGAAAATGTAGGAAATTGTCCTGGGTGATTGATATATCGTTTGCTAAAATGGCTGTGATTGAAGGGTCCAATACCTGAATTATGATGTTTCTGTTTGTTGAATTATTTATGTGTAACTGCCACACTATATGATATTTTTCTCAGAATAAAAATAATTGAAACTAATTTTCCATGTCTTGTTGCAAGTTTGAGTTCTTGAGGTAAATGTCTGGTCTAGAGTGTTAAATATGTCTGTGATGGAGTTCTCCCTCTGAGAACTTCCGCGAAAATTTAGTGAAGGATTTTTTCTATGTTCTCTTTTACACTCAAATCATTTTCATTTAGGTTTTCACCATTTCAAAGTGGTATTTTTTTTTTTTTTTTAAATCTCATTGCTGGAACTTTGAGGCTCTGATATTAACTCTTGCTATTTATTTACTCTTTTCATCTCTAGTTGTAGAGTTTAAGTTGATTTGTATTGATGATTATTTTGTTACGCCCCTCAGAGTGTTAGTTCAACTAGATTTCTTTTAGTGCTTTGTTTCTATGAGATTAACTTAATCCTTCCTCACCTAATTTAATGATGATGATTTGTGAAGTAGCTTTAGATGTAGTTGTAGGAATGATTTTTGAGTATGAAAATGCTTCAAATTATAATAAACTTTAATTCCAGATATTATGAAGTAGGTTCATATCTTTGCTTTTGTGTTGGCAGTGAGTGCAATTTTCCTTGTGGCTATGTGGCTCTAAGAAAACTTCTAATTTGAGCATATTTTGTTCGGCAGATGTGTTAGGTTTGCAACTGAGGTAGCTGGGGTTCAGGATCTTGGCATGTTGGGTCGAGGCAGTGGAGAAGAAATTGGGACTTACGTTGAAAGACTGATGACAAGTGAACTTTCAGGGAATGTGATAGATATCTGTCCCGTAGGTGCCCTCACCTCAAAGCCTTTTGCCTTTAAAGCACGAAATTGGGAGTTAAAGGGAACTGAGAGCATTGATGTTACAGATGCAGTTGGGTCCAACATTCGAATTGATAGTAGAGGTCCAGAGGTCATGCGCATTCTCCCACGGTTGAATGAGGTAATTTTTCATTATTAAGTGGATTTGAAATCACTTCAGATTTCCTTCATATAGGTTCTCGGTTACATTTTGTTATTGCATTTGTTTGCTATTTTTATCTGCAATTTTGTGTTGTGTATTCAAGGACATCATTTTTTACCTGTCAAAAAGGGTCATAGTTTACTCTCATCTAGATTCAGGACTAGAAAAGCAAATTTGGATGAGAGCTGGAGGCATATGAAAGGAATTGAACCAAAATTAAGTGCTTCATCAAATGTTATTGGGTTGTACGGGCTATTTGGTAGACAGTAGACTTGTATCGTGTTGGTGTCTATGCAACTTTGCTGAGAAATCATACTGTCTATTGTGGTAACATATTGTAAGGGGTTGGAATTTCATAGTAGATGTATGTGATGCAGTGATGGGTTCTGACGTAATATCATCACTTGCAATGTTGGTAATTAAAATAAAGTATTGGGAAGTGTGTGCAAACACATACGCTGACATCAATAAAGCGTCTGCAGTGTGTCAATTAGGATGCCTGCTTATGATGTCTTTCTTGGGCTTTATTATTGACTTTCATTCTGAAAAGTCTAAACCAGGCTGATCCTTTTGTGACACGCTATGAGGCACGGACGCTCTATTTTGGTTCATGTATCCGTGTTGTACACTATCGGACACGTGTCGGACGTGCGAAAAGAGTAATTAGTAAATTTGTTTTGAGACTTAAATCATGAATGATGATTAAATAAAAAAATTCTTGAATTTGAATTTTTATTTAATGACTTTGTTATTTTAATATCTTAATAAATGTTTTTGTGATTTTTATGTGTTTTTATGGCAGTTTTAATTGAAATAATATTAGGTTTTTATTATATGGTCATATAAAATATATACATATATATATATTCAACGTGTTCCTTGCGTATCCGTGCGGTACTTTTTTTTAAAATGTTATATCCGCATGTCCGTGTTGTGTTTTATCCGTGTCCCTTGACCCATGTCCATGTCCATGTCCATGTCCATGCTTCTTGGGTGACACATGCATTATTTATTAATATTTTTTTTGTTCTAAACTTTGTTTTTTCGTATATTTTGAAATGATTACAATGTACTTTCATTGGAGAAGTTTGGTATTTTTTGTACTGTTAAGATATCCCTGAGTTGTATGTTATGGAAGTTCAAGGCCTTTTGGCGATACTCGTTAGATTTATGTGATTTTTCGTTAGCATCTTTTGTTAAGGTATAAGGATATCAATTCAGCCTGCTGCACTGATCTTTTTCAGGATATTAATGAGGAATGGATATCAGACAAAACACGCTTCTGTTATGATGGTCTGAAGAGGCAGAGGCTAAATGATCCTATGATTCGCGGTGCTGATGGACGCTTTAAGACTGTGAGCTGGCGTGATGCCCTTGCTGTGGTTGCTGAGGTTGCTCATCAAGTTAAACCAGAGGAAATTGTTGGGATTGCTGGTCAGCTGTCTGATGCAGAATCCATGATGGTGCTGAAGGATTTCTTAAACAAAATGGGGTCAAACAATGTGTGGTCTGAAGGAAATGGCATGCATCCAAATGCCGATTTGCGTTCAGGGCATCTCTTGAATAGTACCATGAGTGGTCTTGAGAAGGCGGATATTTTCCTTTTGGTAGGAACTCAGGTAGTGTTCTGACACCTTTGATTTTCAGGTTGCTTCTACAATTTGTATAATTGTCCATCGTTCTGTATGGAGTTTGGGGTTTGGGGTTTGATTTTAAATGCTTTTATCACTACGTTGGAGCAGTGATGTCAATGGAAAATCTTCTGCACTTTAAGCATAGGGTTGATGCAAGATTTTCTACAAAATCGCATGGAAAAGAAATTGCATTCATTGAGATCAGGCATCTAAAAGAGGTGTAAAGCCCACTGATCCTCTACCAATTTATTTAATTGATCAGAGTCCTGTAGTTTGTTTGACAGTTGTATGTGATCTCAATGTAAATTGGATAATTTATAATATGGAGATGATTATATTAGTTACTAACTTTAAAATATAGAATTAAATTGTGTAATGTGTATTTAATGAATTAACATTTAATCTTACTATGGATATTTTTGTACTGTGGACGTGTTTGTCATGGAATGATAGGAACCCTTTTGGAAAGAAAAAAAATAGTAGTCTTTTTTCTCTTCACTCTAAATGTATATCTGCATTCTTAGATGTTGATGAGACTTATAAATACACGCACACATGGATAGGCATGTTTAGTCATTGCGTAATATATATTTAATGAATTAAGATTTAATCTTACTATGGATATTTTTGTTGATGAGGGTTATTGTATGGAAAAACATGTGCATTAAGCTCTTAAACCTCTTATTGATGATATCTGTTTCATTGTGATGCATTTTGTAGTTGGTTGAATTGCTCTACTGCTCTGGTAGTCTGTATTTGCCCGTGTGTTCCTGTAAACTGCATTTACATTTCTTTTTTTTTAGTTGTTTGCCTCTTTCCAAGACTACTTTAGTAATCTTGTTTCATAATTTGGAACTTATCATTTGGGGATTACGTGTACGAGTTATTTTTGTCCTGGATAGTTTGGGTTTCTAATGCCAATTACCTTCTTGTATTTTCAGCCAAGGGTTGAAGCTGCTATGGTTAATGCTAGAATCCGAAAAACAGTGCGAGCAACCCAAGCTAAGGTGGGTTACATTGGACCTGCAACTGATTTCAACTATGATCACCAACATCTTGGCACAGGCCCCCAAACACTAATTGAAATCGCTGAGGGTCGCCATTCCTTTTGCTCAGCCCTCTTAAATGCCAAAAATCCAGCCATCATTGTTGGTGCCGGAATATTTGAGCGAAATGATAAGGATGCAATTTTCTCTGCAGTTGAAACTATTGCAAAACACGGGAAAATCATCAGACGTGACTGGAACGGTCTCAATGTATTGCTTCTAAATGCTGCCCAAGCCGCTGCACTAGACCTTGGACTTGTGCCAGAGTCTGGAAAAAGCATTGAATCTGCAAAGTTTTTATATTTGATGGGGGCTGATGATGTGAACTTGGAAAAACTTCCAAGTGATGCCTTTGTGGTTTATCAGGGGCATCATGGTGATCGTAATGTGTATCGTGCCAATGTCATTTTCCCGGCAGCAGCATTCAGTGAGAAGGAGGGGACATACGAAAATACAGAAGGACGTGCTCAACAAACTCTGCCTGCAGTTCCTACTGTTGGTGATTCTAGAGATGATTGGAAAATAATTAGAGCTTTGTCTGAGGTGGCAGGGATCTGGCTGCCTTATGATACTCTTAGTGCTGTCAGGTCACGGATACGGACTGTGGCACCGAACCTTTTGCACATGGATGAGACAGAACCGGCTACCTTTTCTGCTTTATTGAAGCCTGAGTTCTGCCAGAAGATGAGTTTGACTCCATTTGGAGCTGCTGTAGAGAATTTCTATATGACCGATTCGATCACCAGGGCATCAAAGATAATGGCACAATGCAGTGCATTGCTGTCGAAGAAGTGAGCTTCATCTTTGTAATGAAGGTGACCATTTACTCTTTTGCTTCAGTGATTTATAATTCAACCATTTAGTATTTTTTGTGGGAAAAAAAGAGAGAAATAAACATTTTTTTGTTGTCACGAGGAGATGTGATCATAAATGGGAACTTAACTTTTGGTCAATGGTTTGTAATTTCTGTAATTTAATGAGCACCCAGGCTGTTGTGATTTCAACAGCTGCAATGATCTTTATTTTTCTTGATGTTTCAAAAACTTTTCAAACTAGTTGCAAGGGCCAGTATTGAAGGCAATTGTTAAAGTTTAAGACATTGAATTTTGGGTTATGGAAGGTTAATTGCTTGATTAAGGTGGCTGAAGATGGGTGTGATTTGGAAAATTGGAAGATCAAGA
The DNA here is from genome assembly GCA_008638375.1 of Nyssa sinensis. Lineage (NCBI taxonomy): Eukaryota > Viridiplantae > Streptophyta > Magnoliopsida > Cornales > Nyssaceae > Nyssa > Nyssa sinensis. Next base: position 55,403,838 of record CM018032.1, read on the forward strand.
GAGGGACTAAGGGGGGCAACTTTGGGGGTCTGAAAGATACAGTTCTTTGGAAGAATGGAGGAATCGATAGGAGAGAGAGAGAGAGAGAGAGAGAGAGAGAGAGAGAGAGAGAGAGAACTCTGATCCTAGATAGGTTTCTTGGATGAATATATACGCAATATATGTATGTATGTGTGTTTGACTGTGGACTATTTATGCCATCTTGGGTTTGACTGTGGACTATTTATGCCACAAACTTTGCAAAAAGTGTAGTGTGCTGTGTGAGTGCCAAAGTTATAGGTTGTAAGGAACTGCTTGGAATCTCTCAAAAGCTCAAACCTTTCTCAAGGCCCAATAATGGAGTGTTGCCTCTCTAGGTGCAGTCATGACTTTGAAATGATTTAACACATTCTGTGCACATTTGGATGTTCCATTGTGAAAAATGAATTCTTCCATTTTATGTTGCACAGAACCTGAAGGTGTAAGTCAAGCTTCCAATATATGCCTCCAAAGAAAATGGGTGGCTATCTAATGGCACAGAATTAAATATAGATTTCACCAACATTTCTAAAAGAGTTGTCATTTTCTGTTTCAATCTTGGATTTCTACTTTATTCATTAGTTTTAGGGGCGCACAAGATACCCCGAGAACTGTTTTTAACCTAAAAAAGAATGCAGTCGCCATAAGGTTATTTGTACAGAGAGAACAGAAAGAGAGAGAAGAAAGAGGGACCAACAACATTCTCTCACATATTGGGTTTCTCTATTGATGATTCTGTTCATTTTAGGATTTTCTCTTGATGTACTGTGGTTTTCTTGAAGTTAAAGTGTTTGTTTCTTTGTCCCAGAGATAAGTTTAAGGGTAGTGTTACTGTCTTGATGTACTGTGGTTCTCTTGAAGTTAAAAGTGTTTGTTTCTTTGTCCTAGAAATAAGTTTAAGGGTAATGTTAGTGTAAGTTTGAGTATAAATGACACAGACTTTTAATCATTGGATGACCTATTAACTAGAGATAAAATAATTAGAATAAATGAAAACTTAATTCATAGATCATCCAATGAATAAAAAAGCATGTCTCATGTCCACATGGACATAGCCAATGAAGGCCTACGGGGGTCTCAATTGCCCCCTAGTTCAAAACTTTTTATAATTAGTCTTACTCAAATTTTAATTTAAGTCATTTTTGTCTATTACTTTCTAATAAATTCTCTTGAGAAGTGTCCCATATATTCGACTAAACGCCTAAAATTTTCACTTGCTCTATTCAAATGGAGAAAAATAAAAGTTCTCTGCTCATCCATTGATGCTTTTTCCAACCTCCTCGTAAAGCTTCCTTATTCAATTCATACACTAAGAGCTAAGTTATGATCGAACACTAAGAACAAAATTTGCCCCTCCTCTCTCTTGAGTAAATTCCTAGCTCCATCTCTACATATACACTCGATCTTACACTAGTATTACCCAAGTTTTAATGTTTGAAAGACAAGGGCAAAGGTGATTTAATTATATAGTGATGGAATCAAATTTACATAAACAACATTGTCTCTTGAATCAAACACCTGTTTTGCAGTGCCAAGGTTATAGTAATTTAGTTTTTGTAAATGTTGGCCAATTAAACCAAGCCCATAAATTTTAAGAAGTTTCTTAATTTGGTTTATTGAGTCCTAATAATATTTGGAGTTTTTTTGAGTAGTCCTAATTGTAGTTAGACTAATATTCTAATGAGAGTTAGTTTTTTAATAATAGTTAAATAAGATATACTAGTTTGTATGTGATTAGATATTCTAATCAATATAGAATTTAGAGTCAATGTTATATATATATAAGTCTCTGTCACATTGAGTTGTGAGTCACAAAAATAATAGAAAAGTGTGGTGAGTGGTGGCAAAATATAGAGATGGCAGAATGCAATGGGCTGAATAGATGTAAGGTGAGATTGCCACAACAGTAGGCATGAGGATCTTGTTGTGAGAATGGGTTGTTATAGCTATTTTAAATCTTACATTTGGTATCAGAGTAATTTTTGGGTCCTACATTTGGTATCAAAGCCAGTTACGATCTTGGGGTAACTTATTAGAGCTAAGTTCGATCTTAGGAAATCCAGTTACAGTCTTGGGGGTAATTTATTAAAGTCTTGTCTCAATTTTGAGAAGCCATAGAAAACCAAAGTTTGGTCTCGTCCTAAATTATTGTAGAGAATTGTAATTCTCGTGTTACTGAAGGCTGAGGTCTTGAGTGATTTGTTGAAAAGCTGTTCAATTGGAATTCGACAGTTGTTTGGATAAAAAAAAAGATCTTGCTGTGGTACAAATACTTGTGAGGCAAAAAAAAGAAATTATGGTTTAATCATAGGAAGGCTAGCTTGATTAGATTGAAGCAAAAAAAAAAAAAAAGAAATTTTGGTTTAATCGATAGGGAGGCCAGCATGATCAGATTGAAGGAAACAAAAGGGGGACGTCGAGATCAATTTTTAGACAAACTCAGGTATGTGATTTAAATAAATTTTTGATTTAAAATTATGGTGAAAGTTTTGGTTAATAGACAAAAGTTTGAGATTTTAAGAGTATGTGGTCAGAATATTGATGAGTGGTTACATCGTGTTATACTCTATCTTAATACTTACAATGTATTTAATGTATTGGATATTGCATTGAAGCATTTATCAAAAGAACTTTATGAGAAAAAAATTAAATGGTTCTACCAGATAATAAGGAAGACAATATAGTGGGCACATTGGAATAATTTTGTTTGCACACAAAATTATTCACCACCACATAAGTTTTGGTTTGATCTTATTTCGGCATATAAAAATAAACTGCGAAACGGTTATAAACATCACATAGACAGATATTGGGTGGTTGATTTTGAAAGAGATAAGTTTGACGAAAATAAAGAGATTGATGGTTCAAAATTCTTTTTAGAATTCATTCTAATTTGGAATGATTCATATAATGTGTTGAATTTAGATTCATATGATATTGATTGTTTCGTCAATATTTCTGAGGAAGGAAATATTAGTTGTGAGGAAAGAAAATTTTGGAAGTTGAAGAAGATGAAAACAATTGTATGGTTAAAAGTTTGACTTTGACTTAGAGTGATAAAAATTTGAATTTGTTAGAAATTGCTTTTGGTAAATTGAGAGATGTTGAAGAATTATTTCAACCTATTCAGTTTGACAATTTAATAGTTGAGAAAGAAGAAAATTTCGTATGTTGTGGTACTGATGCAATTGAAGATTTTGAAAATTTTGACCTTACTACTTTGTTTGATTTGCCAAACACTTTGGAGTCAAAACATAGTGAGATTGAAAAACACTCAAATCCAAAGTTTGTTGATTTTATTAGTATTAAGAATTTTATTATTCGAGACCATGTTGATTTTGTGAAGACAGAATTTTTAGAATTTCAAGATTTTTTGAGAATTGAGAAGCCCAAGTTGTTTAAAATTTATGATTATCAGCGTTGATAAATTCTTGTCGTACTACAATATTAGTTTGAATCTTAATAATTTTATTGGTACAGATTTTGTTCGAAAGAAAGATTTTGGTATTCTAAAATATTGGCAGGCTTTACATTATTATGATTGTGAAATTATTGGCACGGATAAATTTTTTCTTTGATCGTGCCGAACAAGCTGAGAAGTTGTATGCCAAGTATAATATTCGACCACATCCGCGTGTGAAGATGAAAACAAATGATTATGCAAATTGCTGTCGCAAAAGCTTCTTACAGCGACAGAAATTGTTTTGAAGATTCTTGCTTATGAAGGTGTTGGTGAAGTTACTTTGGCGAGCTTGGTTAGGGAGACATTGGTGACTAATTAAACCAAGCTCATAAATTTTAGGAAGTTTCTTAATTTGGTTTATGGAGTCTTAATAATATTTGAAGTTTTTTTGGGTACTCCTAATTGTAGTTGGACTAATATTCTAATGAGAGTTGGTTTTCTAATTATAGTTAAATAAGATATATTAGTTTGTATGTGATTAGATGTCCTAATCAATATAAGACTTAGAGTCAATGTTATATATATATATATATATATATATATATATAAGTTTCTATCACATTGAGTTGCGAGCCACAGAAATAATAGAAAAAGTTTAGTGAGTGGTGACAAAATATAAAAATGGCAGAATGCAGTGTGCTGAATAAATATGAGATGAGATTGTCACAACAGTAAGCGTGAGAATCTTATAAGAGTGGGTTACTATAGCGATTTTAAATCTTACATTTGATATCAAAATAACTTTTGAGTCTTATACCCACTTATTGTTTGCCACTGCAAAGCGCAGCAACATGAAACCGTTCCCCTTTTTGGTTTTCATTTCATTTGAAGTAAGTGTTCTGGATTAAGTGTATAACCAATTACCAAGTTTTTTAATTTGTTTTTTCACAGTATTATTTGTTTTTTCTCAACTTCTTCTACTGTGTAATTATCATATGTATCAAAACAACTTATGCTAACCCGAAGGGAGAGGCTACTGAGAGTGGTATCGGTTTAATATTTCACAAAAATAATAATATTCTATGGGCCATCCTAAGTTTTCAACCAAACAGTGATCCATTGAATCAGGATCATTGATATATAACATCACTCCTAATAATTCTATTGAAAAGACTCTTCTCAACATTTTGCAAATAAATAATCGTGTCTTGTGAATCTAATAAGGTTAAAATAAAAATAAAAATAAGAACTAATTAATATGAAATTAAAATTTAGAAGTTGAAAAATATACACTAACCTACCATTTTTATGTCAAAATGAATGTAAATATTTCTAATAAAGCGAAAAATATCAACACCATTTTTTATAATTATTCTTTTTTTTTTTTTTTGTCTTTATCAAATTCAAAGGCAATGCTCAACTTGTGTTCTGAATCTAGTTGTAAGACTTTGGAAATCCAATCATTATCAAAGAAGTATTAGGATCTACAATATTCATAATAAATTTTTTATATTTAAAATATTCAAAAATCAATAAACTTTTACTACGTAAAAGTCAAATGAAAAACTTTCATCTCAATACCGTTAAAAAATATTAATGATTAAACTAAAATAGTCTTCAAAATATATTTTAAAAAATATTAAAAAATAAATTATTCAATCCAATAAAAAACATAACATTTTTTTTTATTTATCCATAAGGTCTAAAAAAAATTCATTTCATAAAATCATTATGATATTCTTGGTTCAAATTCTAGCTCGCTCATTTCTGGTCATCAACTCATGATCATGCATGGAATGGGTAATGCTTTCAATTGCAGTTTTAAATCTCTCTCTCTCTTTCTCTCTCTAAAATTGCAAAAATCTATTTTCTTTACTTCGTGAACAAGTGTACTCAACCACTTTGAATGTTATATCAGGGACACAGCAGAAATTTAATTTACGGGAAGCAAATTTTATTCTTAATTTAGATCATATACTTAAAAATTGAAGAAATACAAAAATTAATATTAATAAATAATATTTTTGGTAAGTAACTAAATATATTAATATAAAGGAATTTATAAATTAGAGTTTAATTAAAGAAAAAGACCCACAAAAATCTATAGACTATATTGAAAAAAATCAAAACAAATTTCATTAAAACAGTCAAAATAGAATTAAAATAAAGATAAAATGTAAAAAAAAATTAATTTTAGGGAGACAAATACATAAAATTAGATGAATATATTTTTTAAAAAATTGAAATTATAGAAGAAAAAAATTGAGAGGGGGGAAATTGTCCCCCTCTGGGCCTAAGGTAGCTCCGCCCCTGGCTATATATACTATAAGTATCATTGGATAAAAATGGAGGATGTGTTGGCAATGTGGTCCAAGGAGTGCATGGGCGCTGTGAATGGCTGACGTTGATGTCACCGACATCCTTTCCTTCTTCCCAATGAAGGTAGCAGTTGTGAGTTCGTTGGGTCCAACCTTGGAGCTTCCATAGTGACCCCCTCGCAAGTCACAATTCATTTACAATATATATATATATATATACATATATATATATATATCAATTGACCTTCGATTCTATCCTGTATGTTCAATGAGTTAATGCCTTCCCTGGATCCTTTACATGTTTGGATGATAACAGCTCAGGTTTGAGTTGGAATTAAGATGTCCAATTTTAAACCAATGGTCCATTTTCAACCAATCGCATGCTTCTCGTGTGTGTGTATGTGTTTTTTCCTACCAAGTTCGATTGTTTTAATTTCTATTAACCCTCTTTCCTCTTACTCGAATACATGTCACAATCATAAGGAGTTAAATGTATAATAAATGTGTAATTATTTTTAATAAATTTTTTAATTAAAACTAAATAATCACGTGATATTTATTTAATTATATATATGACATATTAAAATTATGACACATGCTTGAGTGAGATGAGATTTTTTTTTTTTTACTTAATCTAAAAGTAAGTATCGTTAAATAATTATTCAATGAGACTATTATACTAAATCATTGTGTGACAAATTTCTTACAAATTAACTCCACAAATTTATGAAAATGTTAGTGTTCATGAATCATGAAAATCTTAAAAACTCTGCTCAAACACATCATGAGATGCGACGGCCTCCATTCTATAGAGCTAGACAGTGGTTTCTATAGAGCCAGACAATGGTTTAGTAAATATACATTATTAAGTAGCCTTTATTATTTTATATTTCAGACAAAACACGGACATTTAGCCACTTGATTGAGAATATACCATTGTATCAGTCCATAAAACCCGTATTGTTAATATTTCTTTAAGACCAACAATTATATGTTATTGGATATATATATATATATATGCTTGCAGTCGACAGCATCAGTCCTATATTTCATTTTTTTAATAGAATATTCTCAATACAAATGTAAGCAACTGCAGCAAAACAACAAGATTCATGTAAAAATAAAATTAAGATAAATAATTTCCCAGAAAACATTGAAAACTTGTCGGCTTGTACTAGTTCAGTATATATATATATATATATATATATATATATATATATATATTATTACTTGACTCTAAATCAAGTAAGAAGAGACTCCTTCTACCTAATTACATATTACAATTTTAATCTGTTACGTATGTAATTATTATTTTTTAATTAAAAAAAATAATAAAATAAATAAGTACATGTGTATTGTATATGTAATAAATTATGATTAAGATATGTACTCAGGTACGAAAAAATTTCTCATATCTAATTTGAAACTAAATATTGTTTTAGGAAAATGAAAAAATATTAACTTCACTAATTAATAGGATTAAATTAGGGGTCATTACTTGTTACAATGATAAAAGGATAGTAATTGGTTTCAAATCGGGTAGGAAAAACTTTTTCCTATACAAATACTTGTTATAATTTTAATTTATTATGTATACAATCACATGAACATCAGGTGACTTTTTAGCTTTAACCTAAAATAAAATAAAAAAGTGCATGTGTATTGCATGGATGATGAATTATGGTTAATACAACGTACCTCGATAGGAATAATTGTTCATAATAAAATACTCAAAAATAATAATACGTCCTCCGGTTTGAGAACAGTTGTGTCCATAGAATTGAAGTATTCAATTTACGTTGTCCTAAATACATTTTAGGATTCTTCTTTTATGATCTAAGATGTTTAATGATATATCAAAGTACTGACATACAAAATTGTCACATGTCTGTGTAATTTTAGAAGACGTGACACAGGTACTTCATATTGAATATCTATTGTCCAACACTACTGATCATGATAAGAGGACTATCAAACTAAACAACTAGAACTACCCTCCGGCCTACTTCTAAAGACAGAGTTTAACAAGAAAACTTCCTACTTTAAATATATTTCATATCTAATCTTTTCGATCTTAATCTTTATCGAAATTGACAAGTACTATCGAAATTGACAAGTACTTAATTTATAAATAAGGATCTAATATACATAGTAAAACTCATGTTACATTACCAAGTGATTTACACTTTTTTTCAATTTATTTTTTTTTACTTAAGCATCCTTTGTTTTGTAGGAAAGCTTTGAAGGAGAGCTCTCGCAAAGGTAACAACACTAGTTAATTAGCAAAGTTTCAATGGCGTGCTAAGAAGGGATACTGACAAAGAAAGACTCATGCATGAACATGCTTTGGATATTTACAGAGAAGATAGTAGAGAAATCTAAAAAGGACAAGCCTTTGGTCACCAACCTCTCAAATGTTTGATATCTTTCATACATCATACAAGCTAGGATTGTGAATTACTGTACTTTCTCATTGATTATGTTTTACACACAGCCCGTGAAGATGATCCGTGAACACTTCGCTCTCAACTCATTTTTCATCTTTGTCTTCTTCTCTACCTTTTAATAGTAAGACTTGTTTTTGCCTTCATGATTAATTCATTGTCTTGTTATAAGAACATGCAAATATATAATTCCTCGAAGATATAATTTTTTTTAAAAATTATTTTCTGCCGAAAAGTATTTTTAATCTGATTGGATCAGAAAAAAAGTCTAGTCGTAAGGGTGCATAAATTTTTTTCATGATTATGCAAATCAATTTTTAACATGTGACTGATCTTTAAAATACGGTATCGTTATAACATCATTCATATCACATGTCACAAACTGATGTACATGATCATAGAAAAATTCCATGTATCCTTATCACTGGACTTTTTTCCGATTGCACTTGTCACAAAAAATTTTAAAAAAAAAGTCTTGTCATGAGTGGAAGAAGGTTTTTCTTCTTCTTTTTTTTTTTTTTTTTCCATCTTCCTTCTTTTACATTTTTGGATTTGCAGTTAGGTTAGTGATTAATAGTTGGTAACTAGTGGCAGATTTAGAAAACTTTGAAAGGTTGTCATGGCATTCCTTTTTTTCTTTTGGTCAGTCCACCAACAAGGTGGCTGATTGCTCCCCTTTTTTGTTTTTGTTTTTATAATTTGGTATCCGATTTTTCGAGCCAACTAATACGGAAAATCAATCCCACCACTCACTAATAAATAGCTCAATTAAAATCGGAATAGCGTTTCATATAAACTGATTTAAAAAAAAATGACATCCGTTGAGTTTTGACCAACGATTTCAAGAGGCAAACTCCTTAATTGTTACCTACCATCCACTTGATCACCTCCCTTAGGGTTGGCTCATTGCTCCTTTTCATATAATGTTTTCTTCTATTTGGTTGGAGAATCCTCCATCCTGATTGGATCCCTTTATTTGTATGATTTTCGATCTTTAATAATTCCTTAACTTCGGTTGGTAAAAAAGAAAAAAAAACATGGCACTTCTTTAGCACTCCTAAATCGGTAACTTAATCATTAAATAAAAAATATGAGTAATGCTAGAGATCCCTAATTTATATATTGAATTGTATATCTAATAATGTTACACAGTGACACATCATATTAAATATATAATTAAAAAAATAAATTGAAGATTTCTAGTATTTCTGAAAAATATTAATCAATAGTTTTTATTGAAAGTTTTGAAATGGGTTAAGTTTTTTTAAGCAGATGCTGGAAAAACAAAACATAAAAACAAAAAACAAAAGGAAGAGAGAGAAAATTAAGGTGATAATATGAATAATTGTATCCACTATATAGAGAGAGAGGAAAAGCAGATGTTTGGTGGTGGGGTTGGATGAAACGCTATACGAAGCAAGAGCTCCTTAATAACCATGAATCGATGTATTTGACTTGGTAATTAGAGTTCGAGAAGGGGATTTGCAATTATGTGCTGTCATCAGAAGTTATCTAACTGGTTCCGAGTGTTCGGACTTGGACCGTTTCTGTTGAGATCATCGGGTTGTGACCTATCTCAAAAAGTGGTCCTCCAACACGGCTATCAAAATCCAACATTGGATCACCCACTGCAGGACGTGTGTAAGACACACAAGAGTCTTTCTCGTGCCACGTGTCAGAAATCAATTTATATTCACTTGGCTATCCCATAATCCTTTAACATAAGAAGATTGTTTTGCTAAGTTGCGAAAGTCGGATTTTTGTTACTTTATTGATCTGTGTGATATATGTGTGGGTAGTAAGTCGCAGAGATTGGATCTTCGTAACTTCATTAGTCTGCATACGTTGATAAGTTGCAAAAGTCGAATTTTCATTACCTCATTAATCTGTATAATACACGTACGAATGTTACGTCGTGGAGGTCAAATTTTCGTGACCTCATTGGTCTATAACTCACCTTAACAAAATTTTTGAAGTAATGAGTAACTAAAATTGCTTATAATACCGAATCAAATAAAAATAAAAAAAAATATGAGAATACAATTTTTAACCCAAGTCCTTCTCGAAAGGGAACTCATGGGTTTAAATAAGATGTGAGTCATAAGTTAGATTGTTAGATTGTTTGTGCGGGATTTATATTTGAGAAATTTTTAATGATATTTTTATTTTTTTATTATGTAATATTGTAATAATGTTATTATACTGTTTTATTGATCGAGTAAATTGCATAAAAAAAACACAATAAAAAATAAATAATAGTTGTTTTGTCTTTACTATTGCCATCCACGCTTTAACTTTTCATATTTCACCGTTGAATTATATTACTAAAAACCCAAAATCTTTAATATACACATTAACATATTATGATTGAAATTTTATTTAAGTGTTATAAGTGCTTATTTTGTATTAGTATGAGCTTGATTTTTTCTCACCACATTGTTGTATAAAAAAAATTATATTATATAATTATCTGATTCACACATTCGATTACCTCACTCAAAAGTTATTATGAAAAGAGTAATATAACTCAATATATATATATATATATGTGTGTGTGTGTGTATAAATAGTTTAGACTCTGGAATGTAAGATTGTAGACTACCACCTTTATCATCAATGTTTAAACAACTGCATTCAAAATTTTCTTAATCAACAAGAAAGTGGCAGCCAACCACATTTGGGCACCTCTTTTTCTCTCATATAGGAAAATGTACATATTTCTTTAATCAATATAATCTATCTGTGTGCGTTTATATTTGGTGAAACACTGCTAATTATATGTCAACCATATTGCATTTCTTTTCTTTGGCCAAAAAAACAAAGAAAGTAAATATATGTGACATCCTGTAAAAAAAAAAAATCACTTAGAAAGATTGTATTTTTTTTTTTTTTTCCCTTTCAATAGGTATTTGGGACATACTTAAATTATAAGTTTACGTAGGGTAAAAATGTCATTTTACTCAAAAGTATGTATCAAATATTTCTTAATTACACTCTGCCGACTAAGTGTGATTATTAGATATAACCACTGAATTTTAAGAAAACGCGTTCACTTTTTCTGGCATTTTATTGTTCTTCTTTTCCTCTCTTTAGGCCAATTCAAATGGTATAAATACAAACCCGCCTCACACTAACATGTCCATTCTCTCTCTAAAACTAACTCACTCTCTCTCTCTCTCTCTCTCTCATGGCGCTCTGCAACTTTCTCCTCTTCCTTCTCCTCTTCCTCTTCTTCTTCACTTCTTCTCTCTCAAGCCAAGAAACCCATCAACCGAAACCCTTCAAAACACCTTTCAACAACTCTGTTTCTCTCTCGTTCCCTCTCACCTCTGTTGCTCTCTCTTCTCACTCTTCTGCAACTTTCCTTTCTTCTCTTATATCATCATCATCACCCAAACAAAACCCAAGTTCCAAGACGTTATCATACAACTACAGATTATCATTCAAGTATACAATGGCTCTGATTATTTCTCTCCCTATTGGGACCCCACCACAGACCCAACCGATGGTGTTGGACACAGGAAGCCAACTATCATGGATCCAGTGCCATAAGAAGGTCCCCAAGAAGCCTACTCCCACGACGTCGTTTGATCCTTCTCTCTCCTCGTCTTTCTCTGTTCTTCCCTGTAATCACCCGGTCTGCAAACCCAGAATTCCCGATTTTACCCTCCCAACTACATGTGACCAAAACCGTCTCTGCCACTACTCTTTCTTCTATGCAGACGGCACGGCGGCCGAGGGCAATCTGGTCAGAGAAAAATTCACGTTTTCAAGTTCCCAAACCACCCCACCCTTGATCCTTGGCTGCGCCCAGGATTCTAGCTCGGCCGAGGGCATTTTGGGAATGAATCGTGGACGGTTATCATTCGCCTCACAAGCTAAGATTTCAGCATTTTCTTATTGCGTCCCTCTTCATCAAAACGACGCCGGAGCATTCTATCTAGGCCCAAATCCAAATTCTCACACATTTCAATATATTTATCTTTTGACTTTTACTCAAAGTCAACGCACGCCCAATTTTGATCCCCTAGCCTACACCGTTGGATTGGTGGGGATCAGTATTGGCGGGAAGAAATTGAATATTTCAGCGTCAGTTTTCCGGCCAGACGCCAGCGGTGCCGGTCAGACGATTATTGATTCCGGCACCCAATTTACATTTCTGGTGGATGAGGCTTACAGTAAGGTGAGGGAGGAGATTGTAAGGTTAGTGGGACCAAAACTAAAAAAGGGGTACGATTACAGAGAAGCGTTGGATATGTGTTTTGATGGCAATCCGATGGAGATCGGACGGTTGATAGGTAACGTGGTGTTGGAATTTGAGAGTGGTGTGCAGATTGTGGTTGATAAAGAGCGAAATTTAGCTGATGTGGGTGGTGGGGTCCATTGTTTGGGCATCGGGCGGTCGGAGATGCTAGGAGTTCCGAGTAACATAATTGGAAATTTTCATCAGCAAAATCTTTGGGTAGAATTTGATCTGGCCATTCGCAGAGTGGGTTTTGGAAGAGCTGACTGTAGCAAATCAGTGTGAGTCAACAAAATAGTCGTGCCGTATATTTTGTGACAATTTGTTGCGAGGATTCTCTGTTGTCTAGTGCAGAGTTATGTAAGCAAGATATATATATATATATATAGAGAGAGAGAGAGAGAGAGAGAGAGAGAGAGAGATGACGGAGAGTATATATGAGTTAGTCAAGAAAATGTATTTAACATGATACTGTCAGATGTTTGTACCACTCAAAATTGGCCCTGACCCGGAAGTTAGATAAATTGGAAGCCGAACCATGTAATATACTGAAGGATATAATGTAAAGTTACGAGTTATTTTGTTGAAATCAAATTCTTGCTTTGGAATTATTTTTTGGTGAAAATTCAGCCAACCCATGAATCACAGTGATATTATATTTATATATATATATATATTTTTTTTTTGCATTATGTTCTTATTTTCATTTTACAACATATGATCCCAAAATTACATATGGGTTTTTTAAAATTTATTATGTATTATTTGAGATTAGTGTAGGTTATTTAATTTTCCAAACATAATTGATTGCATCCTAAATTTCTTAAGTTAATCATCTCTAATTTCAAGCAAATCTTTTTATTTGCATATATAATATATGAAAAATGTTATATTGCCTAAACTTTTTTTGTCCATATTGAAACTTTGTTATAATAATTATAAGCAAATCATATATTTCGCCCAACAAAATAAAAAAGCAAATTATATCTTTTTCTTCAATTTTTTTGGTCAATAATTTCTCTCATCTCCATTTACGGAGTAACAGTACTTTGATTCTTAACATTCAATCCAACAACAAGAATAATAAATTACAATTATATAAAATCTAAACCTTTTTTTTTCACTCAAGGACAATATCATCCTAATCTTGTAGGAGAACTCAACGTGAACTTAGAGGTGTCAATTTTTAACACGACATGACAACACGACTCGAACACGACACGAAGTTAACGGGTTTGAGTTATAAACGGATTGACACGTATAACACGATTAATAAACATGTCGGGTTTGGGTTTTACTAGTGTCAACCCGTTTAACACGACTTAACACATTTAATTATAAAATATATTATGAGTTAAGGTAATTTATCTCATATCAAATATTTATCAAAGTTTTGAGATTTTTTATTTATAAAAAAGGTTTCTACTTTGATTTGATCCATATCCAAAGTTACTAAACTTGAAAATTATTTATACGTATTAAAAGATAGGTAAATTTTTTTATTTAAAAAATAAAAAATTAAAATAAACGGGTTAAGTGTATCGACACGTATAACCTGTTTAATAAATGGGTTGAGTTTAGTTTTGAAACTTGATACGATTAGCTAATAGTATCGGGTTTGGGTTCATACATATTTTCGAATATGTATACCTTAACACGATCCGAACATGACACGATAACACGAATTGACACCCCTACGTAAACTATGTCTCTCTTTTTAAGGACTTGAATATGATTTATTGATGTACATGTGCTTGGAGTGCCACCGAGGGCGGAATCAGGAAAAAAAATTAAGAGGCTAAAAGATTTTAATAAAAAAAATTTAGGATAAAAAATGAGAAAAATAATAGGATTCTTTAAAATTGTAGTGAAAAGATTTTGGGAGTGAAAAAAAAAATAATATTTAATAAGTAAAGATTGGGCTGAGTTATAATTTTTGGAATGGATTAATTTAAAAAATATCAAAATTTTATATGTTTGAAATAAAAATACTCAAATTTTTTTACATGGATAAAAAAAAAAATTCTAAAAATTGAAATGGACTATAGCCTATCAATACATCTGCCTTTGAGTGCCACACTTGGGTGGTGAAGTTGCTGCATTCAAAGCCCATTAAACGTTGGGTTTTTAGACTGTAACGGTTAAGGTGGGTTCGGTTATTTTCTATCTCTACCTACAATATTCTTCCAAATCTCTAATGTTTTATTGTGAAGGTATATATTTAAAGAGATCTGTCAATTCATTACTTTTCTCCCTTGAAAGAGTTTTAAATGCTCAAGTAAAAAAAATTATTGTAAACTGTTGGATCTCCTTATATATACACATGACATAAAATATTGAAGATCCAGAGAAATATTGTGTATAAGGTACAAAGAGTAATTGATGAGGGTTTTGCATATTTAGGTTATGTTTGGATGAGCGATCCAACGACAACTTAATGCTTTTTGAGATCAAATTTAATTAAGTTTGTTTGACATAAAATTTTAAATCGTATTTATTGGTCACAATTTTTTTATTAAATACAATTTGGATTAAACTCGTAAGTCTAACTTTTTATATTAAGCTGATCTAGTCTATTATAAAAGTTTCGTTTAATACATATTAAATATTTTTTAATAATTCATCAAAATACTCAACTTTTTAACTCAAATAATACTTTTTTAATTCAAATCATACTTTTGTACTATTCATATTAAATACAATTTTGGATTAAACTGACAAATTTAACTTTTTTCATTAAGTTGGTCAAATCTATTATAAATATTCTATTTAATATATATTAAACATTTTTTAAAAGTTGATCCAAATACTCAACTCTTTAACTCAAATAATACTTTTTAATTCAAATAATACTTTTATACTATTCATCCAAACGAGTTAATGTCACAAAAAAAACTATAAAAAAATTGTGACCAGCTGAATTTAATCATACGTATATTACAAATGTAACATCAGTATGAAAAATTATTTTATGAGAATCATATAATATATGTTGTGTGACTGTTCTACCTAAAAATCTAATATTAGTCCAAATTTACTTGTACAAATATTAATTTTTTATTAAAACAGACGTATCAAATCAAATTTTACAAAGATAATTTATCCATTTATACATTATCCGTGGATAACACGTATGGTCAAATTTTAACAATGGTGATTTTAGCCACCGTCCAATGCTTTTTAATGTCACATGTAGAGGTGGGCGCCACCGTGGTTGGGGGCATGCGGTCTGGCAGACAGCTTCTTCGGACTCTTCCACCCACCCTAGTGTGGTGCACCCATATACTCCGACATGCACAAGATTATTAAGGATGTTCTACAGCTAACCCTTGCACGTGACTGTGAAATAATATAGAATATTAGAAAAGTTTTGTACTAATATGTACGTGTATATATAAAAAAAATCTACAATTTATTTTTAAAATATATATATAATAAATATAGCTAAAATATATACAATAAATATAAAATACAAAGATATTCTATATTCTTTCACAATAACAATTCTGTATTGCTCATCATTTGAAAATTATGATGATTTGCCTCCTCAAATCACCTTTAACCACTCACTTTGGAGAAAAAATGTTACGATTATTTACAAATAAAAAACTCATAAATTAATTTGCGTGTGCATCTTATACATTAATATCACGTGTAATTATGTATGCATGTGTAATATACCTACTAATCAAATTGTGAGTGATAGACACTTGCAATCGGCCTTAACATTTCTCTATTTTAGAAATTAAAAAAGATTAATTTCCGAGTTAAGAGTTTGAGAGAATCTGACCAATAATTTTTTTTATGAAAGCCAATAATATTGCAATCAATGAGCATTACAACTACAGTATTACATAGTAATTAAAATAAAATAACATAACAGTAACATAAACCTATCAAATACGAGATTTAAACAAACGATTGAATGAAAATAATACTTACATCTCTTAATAAAAAGAGTAAAATTTTGAATTCATGACCTTTTTCGAATAAGAGAGACATGGTGGCCAATTGGCTAACCTCAATTGGTTCAAACTGGCCATTTTTATGGATTACAACCTCTTTGGTATAGCCTTTTTCTGCGATAAATTATTGTAAGATCCCATTTCAACTACTTATAAATTGTCTTATGTACAATCCGTTGAATTTTTAAGCAAAAAAAAAAACTTTTTTATATACATGGTGACTCATGATTGACCCGAATCATTGTTAAACATGACAAATTAAGACTTCGATACACATGCACACACTATATAACAAAAAGATGATCGAGCTACAAGACTTATATATACTGTATAATCATATATATATATATCATTTAAATATTTAGTTTTAGTTAAAAAAATAAAAATTATAAGTGCCCCCACCTTGTATCGACCCCTGGTGGCAAGTGTCCCCACAAAAGTTTTTGGAAAAAAAAAAAAGGATTCAATTTAATATTTTTAAAATTCTCAAAAATATTTTAAATTTGCCTCCACTTAATAAATTTTTTCAAGTGTGCCCTCACAGTAATTGTTTTGACAAATTTTTTAATTAATCATATTTGTGTATGCACACTAAAAAATAAAAAAGTGTTAAAGTATTAAATAATTACGTTATTTCTATTAGTTTAAGATTATTGAAAGTTAGTGGTTTAAAATGAAATAATATAGAGCAAATGGAGGTCTTAAAATCAAATTTCATTGTTACCCTATAATTAATTGATATAGATGTTAACCCACTAATGATAGACAATCTAGCTACTTGCAAGGGACCTAAATTAAAAGATTAAATAATTTAGATATACATTTTTTATTAACTTAAGTTTGAGAATGATTTGTTGATTTAAAACGTAAAAAAAAGTGAATTATTACTTCATTTTTAATACGCTACTTCAATTACTTATTCTTGATATTCTATCATTCTACACAAATGATATCATAATTTAAGATTGCAATATCAATTTTTGACATTTTTTCTTTAATTTTACTTATTTAATATATTTAAGATTAGACCTTAGGAAAAGAATTAATAATTTTTTTTTCTTCAACGTACCATTTAAGGGTTGATTCAAAAAACTTTTTTTTAAAGGTTTAAATCCTTATAATTTGGCATTCGGAAGAGGAAGAAGAAAGTATATATATTAATAAACATATGACTATATTTTTTTTATTTTTTTATTTTAAATTCTCAATTGAAGGACACATCATAAAATAGTTCCTAATGTTGTTTTTTTTTCCATATTTTTTTGATAGGTATATATATATATATATATGTATGTATATATAAGAGGAAGATAATGTCTTAAAAATTTTTAGAATTGACTGAAAAATAGGGTAAAAGTACTCTTGAAGGGTTTTTGTAAATATTTAGATATCAATTAAACTGTTATATGAAACTCTCAAGTTATTAATATGGCTACTGTATGAGACATTAAAAAATCTAAAATAAAAAGGTGATAGAAAAATTATTCAAAGATGAGATAATAATTTTTTTTCTTTTCTTTTTTAAACATTCAAACACAGTTAAAATAAATACTTTCTTTTCTTTTTTTCTTTATTTTAAATTATCATTTCTTTTTTTTTTTTTTCTATTCAAAACTTCAAAACGAACCGTTAATCTTAATAGTTTTAACACCTTTTTTTTTTTTTTATTATACTCTTTACCAGTTAATTAGGATTTTCTCGTTATGCTACACCCATAAACATGGCATTACAGCAGAATTACATAATACAATGTTCTTGTTTTGCTGCATTTTTATTTATACACTTTCTTAATCTCCTCTATTGCTTGTCTGCACAAGTTTTTAGGAGATCAAATTATGTAAACAAGGCAAGTAATTAAATTGGGTAGATGGGGCTAGTTGGCCATTTTAAAGAAGAAAAGAAGCTTGAGAAAATTGTAAAAAGGGGAGCGAGCAAGCAAACAATAGGGAGAACAAAACAGGTGGGTCAAAAAGGGTTTGGCTGAGAGATTGCTTTCAACCCTCCTTGAGAACCGAACAAGCACGGCAGCGCAATTCCCACGCAGCCTTGTAGAATCTTGCTTTCCAGAAAGATGTCCCAAGCAACGATACGAAACACCAGCAGTCAGCGTCTTTCGGGAGAATTAAAAAACCAAGAAGAAAAAGCGCTGCACACAACGCTGAGACCGTATTCATATAATAGTCTTGGGTGTAATCGTGAGTGATATCAAACATGTCAAAATATATATATATATATATATATATATATATATATACATGTTGGAATAATATGTAAAATTTGTAAGTTTTGAGTTGTATCTAAAAACATTCTTTAAAACGTGATTTGTTTTCATTTTGTAGAATTTTTTGATAGGTTACTAACAAAATTCCCAGTAAACTCTTTTTTATTTAAAGATTCTATTCTAAGAAAGAGAAAGAGATCGTGTTATATTAAATACTTTGTACAGTAAATATTTATATAACATAAAACTATCTTTTAATGTGTCATTTTTAAATAAACACAATCTTTTTGAAATAGACATTCATGAAATGTCTATTTGACGCACTCATCTAATCATTTCAAATTTAGACTATTGTTAAGACGATCTAAAAAATAAGAAGAAATTAATCAAAAATTGATTTGTTTTTAACGAATCTATCTTTCATGCAAAGACATGTGCAAAATATTGTGCGAAGTGCATGTTACATTATATGTATTAAAGCATATTTTAGAAATGATCCAATTCATAAATCCACATAAATCGTATAGAACCTAATTAAATATAAGAAATAAGTTTTACATATAAACCGGTAAAAAAAAAAAAAAGTTACACAAGCAGTAGGACAAAAGGCAAGTACTATTGTGAAATATATATATATATATATATATATATAATATAAACACGTACACACAAATACATGTATGTATGCTCTCCCCCCCCCCCCCCCCCACAAAAACATTTCCCCGCGTTTATCATGGCAGAGCCCATACCAACTTTCCTTAGGCCATGTCTTTGTTTGTTTTTTTGGGTGAGAAATGGAGGGACGAACAAAAAAAAAATACAAAAGATATGGTGGTCCACGCGACTTTCATGAGCCCATGTCCCATTATTTTCAGTAGAAAATTTTAGTACCTAAATATGTGATATACCACAAACAGACATACCAATCACTTTAAGACACGTGAGCCCACTGAGTTAACAAATCTCGATCCTACAGAGCTGACAATCTCGATCCTACAGAACAGCCACAAGCCTTCAGGGTATTCTCATATATGTCTATCATACAGAGCAGCCACAAGCTTTCAGGGCATTCTTATTTATATATCATTCAGAGCCGATAAACTCGGTCATACAGTGCAGATGAAGCCTTCAAGACATTCTCATGTATACATCTTCCAGACCTCCCGTTCTGGACAATATTTATTCAACGCTTCATATGGATCCAACTTTATGGTTTCCTTAACAACTGTCAAGCGGGGAATAAGGAAACGGTCTTCAATGCGGAAACTACTATTTATAGTTATCTCCATCTACGACTCAAGGCTCCAGAAGGTAACTGCAATCTCCGATGATCATATCCCTATATTCATGGCATCGAATCCTAATCAACTTAGGAAAGCCACGGCTTATATATTAAACCCTAGAGGTACGCTTTTACTTTCATGCTCATTCTTTGGCTTTCAATACAGTCTTTCAATTCTCTTACTTACTTAAGCATCGGAGCGGTTACAGCCGGAGCCAATCCGGTGGTCCTCTGATCATCTCTCTGAGTATTCTACAGGTCACGGAGCCCACACGTGTTGCGAGTCAAAAAGTGCAGCATCAATTTGGCGCCGTCTGTGGGAACGACTAATCTCCAAGTGCTCTATTCATAAACTCATCTTTTTCCCCACCGGAAAACCATGGCACCAAATCTCCGACCACGACAGAATGCTCAGAATGCGCAAAACGCTCAGCGTCAGCCGCCTGCTCCTCGCACAAAGGGACCAGCCGCCAACCCTATGCGACAAGAAATCGAAGCAATAAAACGACACAATGAACTAGTGCAGGAGCAATTGCTGGCCATCACTAGAACGCTGGCAATGCTCACGCAGAACCAAGCGGCGGCTTCTCTTAGCCCGCCGGTCAACTTCGTTGCGGGAACGCAACCTCCTGTTGCCACGGAGGACGAAGAACTTCGTGGGCAGGCCCCAACCAACCTGCCTGGGCACCCCTCAGGCGTTGCTCGCGCTGGCTGAGATCCACAGCCATCAACAGTTCCTGGCTGGGGAACATCCGCTTTCGTTCTCGACGTGCATTACCGAAGCACTACTCGAGCCCCAACTCCTAGGGTTTCGGGAGCACCTCCAGCACCGCAGGAACCTTATCATGCAGCACCAGTCCCTCCGGTTCGGATTCCTCCTCCGTCCGAAGGGCGTACTCCACCCTACTACCCCGAAGCCGAGGCTGTCAGGCAGGGTTCACAAGATGTCAGACTCAGAGACCCGCAAAGGGTAGAGGAAATTCCCGAGTCTATAGACCGGACAATCGGCTTGAGAGGACCTCAGAACCCTCCAGAGCAAGACGAACTGGCCAGGCTGCTCGGAAGACTGGCCACTCCGTTCACTCACGCTATCATGTCAGAAGAGAGGCCCAGAAAGTTCATGGTGCCCAAGTTCACTCTCTACGACGAATCTGGAGATCCAAGAGATCACCTTTCTCATTATCAGCATACGATGGCCCTTCACGGAGCTTCGGATGCTTTCATGTGTCGGACGTTCATCACCAGCTTAAAGGGAACTGCTCTGAAGTGGTTCCACAACCTCTCTCCGAACTCCGTTACCAGCTTCTATGAGCTCAGTAGGCAGTTCTTGGACAGGTTTATGACCAGCAGGAGGCTCAGAAGGGGGCCAGAATTCCTGCTGAACGTTAAGCAGACCAGGGAGGAATCCCTCCGAGCCTACATTGCACGCTTCAACACCGAACTCACTGAGATCACGGATTGCAGCCCGAAATTCCTTGTAGCAGCCCTTACAGCCGGGCTTGCCCAAGGTGGGTTCAGAGATTCCTTGACGAAGAGCCCTCCAGCCGATATGGCGGCATTGATGGATCGGGCCAGAAAATACATCAACCTAGAAGAGGCCAACCGCTCAGCCCAGAGGGGCAAAGATCAGACCCAAAGGGATAATCCGAAGCGGGAGGATCACAAGAAGGAGGATCACAGAAGAGACTCCAACAAAAAGAGGGCCAGGAGCCCAGAGAAGAGAACAGCTCCCAGAGCTGTGTACAACTCTGCACCAAGGGAGTTCACCAACTTCACTCCTCTGAACACCACTCCGAACCAGGTACTCCGGCAGATCAGAGATCGGGAGAACCTGAGGTGGCCGGAGCCAATCAAAGGAGATCCCAGCCTGCGGGACCAAAGTAAGTATTGTAATTTCCATAAAGATCATGGACATACAACTAACTCTTGCAGAACCCTCCGATATGAGATAGAGCAGCTCATAAAGAAGGGACGTCTTCGGGAGTTCGTCAAGCAGGACGGAAGACAGAACCCCCAAGAGGACAAGCCTCAGCAGCGGCCAGATCAGAGGCCCGAACAGAGGCAGGAGCAGAGGGAAGGACGAAACGAGCCTCAGAGGCAGAACAATCACGTCATCTACGTCCTCCATGCTGACTCCCCTATTACAGGAATGTCCAACAGGGCAAGAAAGAGATATGCTCGGGAGGCCAGAACCGCCCCAAACGTCTTGCAGATCTCCAACGTCGAAAAGAGGCTCAAGCCAGGGCCGGAGATCCAGTTCACCGAGCAAGATCTAGTAGGGGTACACTGCCCTCACAGTGATGCCCTTGTTATTACCCTCAGAATCGCTAACTTCGAGACCAGAAGAGTCCTGGTCGACACTGGCAGCTCAGTCAACATTCTGTTCTATGACCCGCTTAAACAGATGGGCATACACCAGGACAACGTCAAGCCCACCACTGCCGTGATGGCAGCTTTTGATGGCAACCTCAGCACCCCACTGGGGAGAGTTGACCTTCCTACCACTGTAGGAGAAGGTGAAGGGCAGAAGACCACCATCTCGGAATACATGGTGTTGAACATGAAGTCTCCATACAACATCATCATCTGGAGACCCTGGTAACACCAGATAGGGGCAGTCACTTCGACCCTTCATCAGTGTCTGAAGTACGTCCACAACCAGAGCGTACACTCGGTCCGAGGATGTCAGCCAACCTCCCGAGAGTGTCACGCTATTGCCCTCAAGGAGAAAGCTCTGAAATAGCAATTACAGTACACTCGGGACTGTGCAGATCCGGTTTTCACTCACACTCCCGAGGTGGAAGATTGCCCATCCGGCGTTGAAGAGCCCCTGAGCCCAAGGGGACGTGACAGCCGAGCCAAACCTGTTGGCGAGCCCATTAAAGTACTAGTCAGTTCAGAAGCAGAAGGGCGTTACTTGTACATCGGCCCAGACCTTACACACACCGAGCAGGAAAAGATAGTCAGGTTTCTGAAAAACAACCTCTCTATCTTTGCTTGGGAGACTAGGGACATGGAGGGAATAGACCCTAATCTAATAACTCATAAACTGATGGTAGATCCGGATCACCCCCCAGTCAGACAGAAGAGAAGGCCGATCGCTCCTGAACGACATCGGATTATAAACGAAGAAGTCCAGAGGCTGCTGGACGCCAGGATGATACAGGAAGTTTTTTTATCCCGAGTGGCTAGCCAACACCATGCTTGTTAAGAAGAAGAACGGCAAGTGGAGAGTCTGTGTTGACTATACAGACCTCAACAAAACGTGCCCCAAGGACAGCTTTCCACTGCCGAGAATAGACCAACTGGTTGACGCCACTGCGGGGCATGAACTTATGAGTTTCATGGATGCATACTCTGGATACAACCAGATCCAGATGTACCCTCCAGATCAAGAGAAGACTGCCTTCATAACCGAAAGAGGACTCTACTGCTACAGAGTGATGCCTTTCGGTTTGAAGAATGCTGGAGCCACTTATCAGCGGTTGGTGAACAAGATGTTCAGCCCACTGCTCGGCAGCACCATGGAGGTATACATCGACGACATGCTAGTAAAGAGCCTTCAGAAAGGCAGCCACCTCCAGCACTTGGCCCAGACCTTCGATATCCTTAGACAACACAGGATGAAGCTCAACCCCTCGAAATGTACCTTCGGAGTTACGAAGGAAAAATTCTTGGGATACATCGTCTCTCAAAAAGGTATCGAAGCAGATCCCACTCAGATCCAAGCCCTGATTGGACTGAGTCACCAAAAACTAGAAAGGAGATTCAGGGACTAAATGGCAGAATTGTCGCACTGAGCAGGTTTATATCCAAATCCACCGATCGATGCCTACCTTTCTTCAAAGCTCTGAAGGGCAACAAGGCTTTGCAGTGGACAGAAGAATGCAAGAAGTCCTTTCAAGAACTAAAGGAGTATCTAGCCTCTCCAGAGCTCCTGTCAAAACCAGTACAAGGAGAAAAGCTGCTCCTGTACCTTGCAGTCTCCGAGAACGCGGTCAGCTCCGCACTGATTAGACAGGACAGAGGAGTACAGAGGCCTATATTCTACGTCAGTAGGGCACTACTTGACACGAAGAAAAGATACCCAGAAGTAGAAAAGCTGGCCTATGCCTTGGTCATATCAGCTCGGAAGCTTCGACCTTATTTCCAGGCCTATCCAATCGAGATCCCAACTGCCTATCCTCTGAAGTCAATACTGAGGAAACCTGAGGTATCGGGAAGATTGGTCAAGTGGTCTGTGGAGCTAGGGGAGTTCGACATATCATATGTACCCCGAAACTCCATCAAAGGGCAGGCCTTAGCTGATTTCGTAGCTGAGTTCACCCCGGCACTCCAGAACAAAGCACAAATCACCGTAACTTCGGGAACCTGGCTACTGTACATTGATGGGTCGTCAACCGATCAAGGATCAGGGGTAGGCCTGGTGCTACAGTCCCCTGATGGGCTCACATCAGAAAAAGCAGTCAGCCTGGGATTCAGAGCTTCTAATAATGAAGCCGAATATGAAGCCCTAATCTTAGGGATGAAACTTGCCTTGGAATGCGAGGCTCAGAACCTCGATGTCTTCTTTGACTCCCAACTGGTAGTAAGCCAGGTCTTGGGAGAATTTGCCATTAAAGATGACAGGATGCTTCGGTATTCCGAACTGGTGAGCCATTTGAAGAATTCCTTCCAGACGTTTACCATCCAAAAAATTGAGAGAAGCCAGAATTGCAGAGCAGATGCTCTGGCTAACATGGCCTCCCGCCTCAAATCTGAAGCAGATTCCACAATTAAAATCTCTTTTCAGCCAAGATCCATTGAGGAAGCACAAGTTGCTCAAATTGACGAACAACCCCAGAACTGGATAACCCCAATCCTCCAGTATCTAAGGTCCGGTCTCCTCCCAGAGGACAAAAACAAAGCCAGGAGAATCCGAATCAGAGTAGCTCGGTACCTGATCCTGAACAACAAGCTTTACAGAAGGTCGTATTCTCAACCTCTGCTAAAATGCTTAGCCCCAGACGAATCACAGTATGTCTTGGCTGAAATACATGAGAGAATCTGCGGGAATCATAATGGGGGCAGAACTATAGCCCACCGAGCTCTATTGCAGGGCTACTATTGGCCCGGCATGTTGAAACAGGCTAAAGAATATGTTCGGAAGTGCGACAAATGCCAGAGATTCGCCCCGTACCAACATCAGCCTCAGCACGAGCTTATCCCGATTCCCAGTCCTTGGCCTTTTGCTCAATGGGGAATGGACATTGTGGGCCCATTACCACAAGCACTTCCAAACAGGAAGTATCTCTTGGTGGCCATCGACTACTTCTCTAAATGGGCCGAAGCCGAGCCTTTAACGCATATCACAGAAAAGGAAGTCGAAAGCTTCACCTGGAAGAACATTATGTGCAGGTTTGGCATTCCACATGTAATTATCTCGGACAATGGGACACAATTCACTGGTAAAGGCTTCAAGGCATTTTGCGAAAATCTCAACATCAGGCAGCACTTTGCCTCTCCAGGCTATCCGCAAGCAAATGGGCAAGCAGAGGTCACCAACCGAACCATCCCTGATGGGTTAAAGAAAAGGTTGGAACAGGCCAAAGGGAAGTGGGCAGAAGAACTCCCTGGAGTTCTTTGGGCCTACAGAACAACCAGAAGAACTCCCATCTCTGAAACTCCCTTCTCACTAGCCTATGGAACAGAAGCGGTAATTCCGGTTGAGATCGGTATGCCAACTCTGAGGACTGAGGCCTTTGAGCAAGAATCCAATGATCAGCAGCTGATGGAAAACTTGGATTTGCTCGAAGAGAGAAGGGATCAAGCCAGCATCAGGATGGAAGCTTATCAACAAAGAATGGTCAACAAATCCAAGGTAGGACTCAAGACAGTCAGCTTTCAAGTCGGAGATTTCGTCTTAAGAAGAGTCTTTCAGAACACCAAGGATCCCACCATGGGGAAGTTGTCACCAAACTGGGAAGGCCCCTACAAAGTGACAAAGGTCATTCGACCTACCACTTACTGGCTTGAAGACATGACTAGGAAACCTGTTCCTAGGCCATGGAACGTAGAACACTTGCGGAAGTATTACCAATGAAGATTTTTTTCTTTTACTTCCATAAACTGTTCATCTATTAATGCACAGGCCTCTAGAGCCTGGTCCAAAATGTACGAGTTTTCACTCGGTCCATCTATCAATGCACAGGCCTCCAGAGCCTGGTCCATCTATTAATGCACAAGTCTTATGACTTGGTCCATCTATTAATGCACGGGCCTCCAGAGCCTGGTCCAAAATGTACGAGTTTTCACTCGGTCCATCTATCAATGCACAAGCCTCTAGAGCCTGGTCCATAATGTACGAGTTTTCACTCGGTCGATCTATTAATCCACAAGTCTTATGACTTGGTCCATCTATTAATGCACAGGCCTCCAGAGCCTGGTCCATAATGTACGAGTTTTCACTCGGTCCATCTATTAATGCACAGGCCTCTAGAGCCTGGTCCATAATGTACGAGTTTTCACTCGGTCCATCTACTAATGCACAGGCCTCCAGAGCCTGGTCCATAATGTATGAGTTTTTACTCGGTCCATTTATTAATGTACAAGTCTTAGGACTTGTTCCATAAATGCACAAGTCTCAGTACTTGGTCCGTCTATAATACACAGGCCTTCAGAGCCTGGTCCATGATATACAGATCTTAAATACTTGGTTCATACGCAGGCCTACAGAGCCTGGATTACTCTTATACACAGGCCTTCCGAGCATGGTCCGTCTTCAATTTACAGATTCTATGATTCAGCTCATCCATAGACAGAAGTTTCGAGTATCTACAAACTAAAGTTTCCCAGATCGGAACACCTCGGATCTGATACTTATATTATTTGGCTTATCTGTCAAACGAACAACAAGTACTATGGTTCCAACCAGGGGTAAAGTACTTCGATTCAGGCATTTTTCTAAGTTTCTTTGATTTATTTTCAGAACAATCAGAAATGCACGAGAAAGTGTTTAAGCTACAAAAGAGCACATTCACAGAAAACATCAGATCTGAGAAGAAGAAATCTAATTTTATTGATAATTCAGAAGATTTACATCAGTACAAAGACACCACTACATAAGCTATTACAGAAGCTACGCTTGGCAACATAACGGCTCTTCTCCTAGGATGATAAAGGGGCACAGGAGCCAAACTTCCATTACCGCCGCTGCCGGCTCCATTTGAGAGGAAGGAGCCCTGAACCCCGGTCTGCATCAAGAAGTGCCCAGGCCATTTCATCATCACTATCACTGGTCTCATGACCAACGGACGATGAGGGCTCTGGGCCTCAGGAGACTTTTCATTCTCCACCTTTGTAATCGACATAACGCCCCAGCCAATTGAAGCAAGGGTCTCTGCCAAGTCACAAAGGGGAGGAGGCGGCCCCCACTCATCTCCCTTAGAGCAGTTGTCACACCCCAGCAGATTGAAGCAAGGGTCCCTGCCAAGTCACAAGGGGGAGGAGGCAACCCACCTTCAATCTTCTTCTTCACACCGTCTGTTTCAATTGGAGCGAGGGTCTCTGACAGGGCGTGAGAAAAAGGAGGCAACTCGCCTTCATCTTCATCACCAACGCTCTAGGCCTCGGTTGAATTAAGGAGGGGCCACCACCAATCGGAGAAATCTCGACCGGATGCCAGAGGAAACAAGAAGACTTATGCCTCCTTCGAACCTTCCTTGGAGACTGAAAATAAGGGAAGGATAACTCTTGGCCACAGTTTAATCATTCTTAATTCTGGCAAGGAACCATCCATCATCTCTGGACAAGTGGCAAAACCCCGGCAGCATATAAAAATCTCTCTTACAAACAGTTTGGGGAGCAAAAGGGTTGAGCACAACCGAATGCCCTCATTTCCATATATATAGACACTGGAAGACAAAAGGCTACCCAGTTGGACCGTCACAACGGCTAAAGTGTTAGCTTCGAAATCCCAAACGACGGGGGTGCAATAAATGGAGTATTAAACCACCCTCTCGGGAGAAGCAAAAGGCAGGGCCATACACGTAATACACAGGCTTTTAATCTTTTCCACGTATATGACGTGACGGTTTCTCCATGTCATTAACACTTAAAGGGCCACAGAGGTCCATCAACTATGACGTTTCTTGATTCCTAACAGGTCTGGAGGCAGAAGTTCTGATCAACCAAACTACAATCACAAGGTATCCACTTATTATTATGTCTCCGGATTCAGAACGGTCAGCTTTGAAATGCTTCAAAAAAGAAGTCTCCAATTACTGACCTAAGGCAAGTAAAAAAGCTCGGAACACAGCTACCTACAGAGGAAAATCTGATCTGGTATACACTAAACTCCAGAGCAGCGCTACTTGCAACAATTACCACCATCAACTATATGTTAAGGCACTACAGAGCAACATAACTCAAGACATGCACAAATACTACAGAGTAATATAACTGAGGAAACGAGCGTTAAGCAAAAGATTGTTCCATTAACAAATGTATGTTTCAAGTACATTGAAAGGTAATAAAATATACATCCTAAGCCTGATCAGCAGGGACAGGATCAGCGGCCGGAGAAGGTCCGGCAGGAGCAGTATCAACCACCTCAGCCGGTACGACCACTTCCGTGGGATCGGCAGGGAGGACATCAGCCACTTCATCCTGGATAACCTCTGAAGGTTCAGATCCGGGCGGCACAATTGAGGAGACATCAAGGTCAGGAAACTTGGCGAGAAGCCGGGAGCGGAAGTTGTTAAACCCAAACGTAATCAAGCGATGGGTCATCCCTTCCAGTCTCGACTTCATCTCCTCCTCATTGTCCACCAATGCCTGCTCCACAGCATCATCGATCTATTTACGGTGCTGATACCGCATGCCGTTCATCTCCATTTGCAACCTCCTTGCTCGCTCAACAGCAAGGTTCTTTTCCGATTCCATCACGATCAAGGAGTTCTGACACTCCTTCAGTTTCTCTGCGGAGTGTTGTGCCTCCATCCGAGCAGTGCCAAGCTGAAGCCCCAGGTCGTCCAGATTGGCCCTGAGTTGGTCAAGCTCCTCCGCAGATGGAGAAACCTCCACCAAAGCAGAAAGGGTATGCAGGGTCTGCATAATACAAAGAAAACAATTTAACACCAGTATAAACGCTTAAAGGAAAGAAAAATAAGGGCCTGACGAGCTCACCTTAACCTGAAGAGTGGTTAAATCAGCAAGAAGCTTCTCCGACTTCTGGGGCCTGAGTTTAACCGAGCCTTTGGCCCAGAAGTCCCTCAGAATTTTCTTGGCCCCCTGATCAGCAACATCAGGAGCCACCGACGATGATGCCCCCTTACCCGCTTGACGAGACGGGACTGGGGGAACCACCGAAATGTGGACAGGAGTCTCTTCCTCCCCCTCAGCAGGCTCGGGAGAGGACAGAACCAACCTCCGCTTTTTTTGGACAAGAGGAACCACTAGAGAGGATGCCTCCCCCGCCACCACGGACGGTGATGGCCCGGACTCCCACTGAGCCATCACATTGTCAGCAATCTCCTCCACACTTCCCCTGGCAGCCATCAATCTATCAGGGTTAACGATGGAAGAATGGTCCCGAATGCTGGGCTTCAAGAACTTCTTATATTGCTTCTGAATCGAAGAAGAGAAGCCTGGTCTCTTCCACGCACTCTTGACTGCAAAACAAGCACATAAATTGATCAGTTCAACAATTGGCGAACAAAATAAATTCAGTACAGCCATGGAAAAGTTGAGCCTCACCCCTTGGCCCAGTGGTCCGAGGGAATACGGAAGGTTGACCCTCGAAGTTCTTGAATTCCCATCCTCCTTTAATAAAAAAAGTACCACTTCTTCCAGGTCTTGTTAGAGGAGGGCACAGAAGTAAGGGGTCTGAACCCACTATCAAAAGACATGTAATAAAGGCCCTCCGCCTTTTGAAGTTTTAGATCCATATTGCTACGGATCAAGTCAAGGGACACCTCGACATTATTCATATGCCCTAACACAATGAAGCTCAACAGATGTCTCCAACTGTTAAGGTTCAGGTCTGCGGGGCAAAGGCCAAACCAACAGAAGAATTGTTTTATTATATCAGGAAAGGGGAGTGTAAGACCTATCTCAAACCAGGCCAGATAGGCACAGATTTCCCCCTCTCTAACATCGCCCGGGCGATCCTGAGAATCCGGGACCCTGAAAGTAACATTTGTGGGAAGTTTGAACTTCGCCCATAACTCCTTCAACATACTTTCAGTAATTACACTCTCACCCTCCTCTCTGTAACCGGATCGACCAGAAGTCTCACCAGCCCTATTCGGGGGCTCATCAAAAGCATCAACAATCCTAACCCCGGACTAGAGGGGGGTTCTACCAGTCTATTTTCATCAATATTCACCAACTGCAGTCGAGGAACGGCCTCAGAAGGACTTCCCAAACCAGAGTGTGATTCTAAGCCAGACATGGCGAACGAGAGAAAGAAATGAAACAAATGAGAAGGAATGTAGAAGGGGACTAAAAGTCGAACCTGAGATCAAGAAAGGATTATGAACACCGGGTATCCTCCAAACTTCAAGATATGTCAAATGGCGGTCTGGTACTGTAGAAGTAAATGCAGAAGAAAGGTATGAAAGACCTTTCCCTCTCTTTATATACACATTCGAAATATAAGCCTTCCAAGACGAGCCGAGACAACGGTTGAAAATAATGATGGATTCTCAAGTATCGACTGCGCAATAAATGACGCGTTAAACCGACGTCTCGAGAAATGGGAAAGAAAAACGTATGATTCTTCACAAAACCCACAACCCTAGTTAAAACCCTAGCTTTTAACAAGGGCTCGGGGGGGAGTAGCTGATATACCACAAACAGACACACCAATCACTTTGAGACACGTGTGCCCACTGAGTTAACAAATCTCGATCCTACAGAGCTGACAATTTCGATCATACAGAACAGCCACAAGCCTTCAGGGTATTCTCATATATGTCTATCATACAGAGCAGCAACAAGCTTTCAGGGCATTCTTATTTATATATCATTCAGAGCCGATAAACTCGGTCATACAGTGCAGATGAAGCCTTCAAGACATTCTCATGTATACATCTTCCAGACCTCCCGTTCTGGACAATATTTATTCAACACTTCATATGGATCCAACCTTATGGTTTCCTTAACAACTGTCAAGCGGGGAATAAGGAAACGGTCTTCAATGCGGAAACTACTATTTATAGTTATCTCCATCTACGACTCAAGGCTCCAGAAGGTAACTGCAATCTCCGATGATCATATCCCTATATTCATGGCATCGAATCCTAATCAACTTAGGAAAGCCACGGCTTATATATTAAACCCTAGAGGTACGCTTTTACTTTCATGCTCATTCTTTGGCTTTCAATACAGTCTTTCAATTCTCTTACTTACTTAAGCATCGGAGCGGCTACCGCCGGAGCCAATCCGGTGGTCCTCTGATCATCTCTCTGAGTATTCTACAGGTCAAGGAGCCCACACGTGTTGCGAGTCAAAAAGTGCAGCATCAATATGTTTGATCAAATAAAGCTAGGATTTTGTGCCAGTAAGGGTAAATATCTTTGCATGATGACACAGGAAAAAAAAAAAAAAAGCTAGTAAGAAGAAATTATTTATTTGTACTATCACGACACATTATTACTTGATATAGTATAAGGGCATCTCGAATGATGATTCAAGCATATACTTAAATTTTTAAATTCTCCAAAATTCTTATTTAATTCTCGACTTAAATTTATATCAAATCTGTTTTTATTTAAATTTAAAATTTAAATATGTAAACTCAAAGCACGATTTATACTCAAATTTAAAATCTTTGGAGATATGATGAAAATTTTTTGAGACACATGGACATTATTTCAAAAAATTTACAAACTAAGGTGACCATGCTACTGAAGAGCTCCAAACTCAAAGAAAGCATTTACTCAAATTTGAGTAATCACTTGAGATGGCCTAATTATCTTTCAAATAATTTATCACTTATTCATGCTCATATCTCTATGCCCATCCTTTCACAGTGTGTGGGGCCTGCTAGTGGGTTCCATGATGACGAGTCCCAATCTCTGTGAGAGGCTGAGCACAAAGACATGGACATTAAACATTGTTATTTTTTATATGTAAAATATGAAGTAATTTTGTGAAATTTTCTCGTTCATTTTGAGATTTTTTTTAATTCCCTCAAAATTCGGGAAAAAAATTGACATGTAAGATTTGAACAAATTTTGTGAAAATTTTTCGTCTAATTTGAGGGGAAAAAATGTTACTTCTAAAATTTCTCTAAAATTTTTTTAACCCCTCTAAATTTTATTTTTTGACTTTGTCCTTACGGTCACATTATATCGGATAATGACATGAGTGATCACTCTACTGAATAACTTCTCGATGTTAAGATAGTATTGAAAAAACTTAATGTTAAAATTTGACATAAAAAATTATTAATGTCATTAAATTGTTATAATATGAAACATCCATAACTATGAAGTATTTGGGTACTACCTTACCAGTGCAATTTTTTTCATGACGGAGAGCTATAAGAAAGCCATAAGAATTCAAAGGTTGGCCCATTAGTCCAAACTCCCAACCTAGCTACCATTAGGAAAAAGACTCAATCTCTGCTTCCTTTTAATACGTCTTTTATAGCCGTTTGGAGTTGAAATTTAATAAAATTTTGTTAACCAACTATCAATTTTCTTATAATTAATAAATTTGAGAGAAGAAAATGTATTAGTTATTAAAATTATTAATTATTAAATTCTTTTCGTATCATCATTAATACAAATTTCTTATGTATATAATTTTCGATATAAAAAAAAGCTTACATACAACTTTTCAACGACAATTTAGTCTTTCATATAAAATGCATATAATGTTTAACTAAAGACATAAAAAAAATTTAATATCTTTTTT
This sequence comes from Nyssa sinensis, assembly GCA_008638375.1. Classification (NCBI taxonomy): domain Eukaryota; kingdom Viridiplantae; phylum Streptophyta; class Magnoliopsida; order Cornales; family Nyssaceae; genus Nyssa; species Nyssa sinensis. Next base: position 55,436,635 of record CM018032.1, read on the forward strand.
AACTAAATAGGTTGTATTTTTTACACACACACACACATATATATATATATATAATCTTTTTCTCCACTTATAATACTTGAGTTCACCACCCTAATCCTTGTTGACTGAAATCCAGTTGAACTTACAATAATTGAGTTCAGTACCCTAATCGTTGTTGACTGAAATCCAGTTGAACTCTTCTCATTAGGTAAATTACACTGAATTCACCTATGTTTTTAACACTTATAAAAATTTTACTAATTTTAATTAAATTTTTTGAAATTATACAATTTTTTCCTACTTTTAATGACAAACTACACATGCCTCCCCCCACATATTAGGATTAGTAGTGAAGCACCACAGATTCAGCCCCCTCCCTAAAAAGTTCTGCATTAAATCTCACCATCCCTATGGTGCACACCATGGAACCGCCGACTGTCTTCCTTCCCATGGAGTTTGATAAACAGATAATAGCCGGTCACCAAAGAAGCTGCCACAACTACTTTCAAAGAGAATTACATATATGGTATCTAATTTTTTACAAAAAAGGACAATAAGCCAGGATAAGTCCTATGCATTGACTTGAAATCAAACATGCAACAATCTTTTCCTTTGACGATCTTCTGGGGTTTTACTGAATTCACCAACTAGCGAAGCAGAAGAGGCATAATCAGCATTACACCCTTACCATAGATCATAAGTTAGTAATATCATCTGGGTCTCCATGCTTTTAATGCCTCTCCAGTAAGATGTTTCAGGCCAAGCAGTCTAGAACCACCCTATATTAAGCATTGGCTTTGAGAGCATTGTAGCAGGTTTCATCACTCATAAATACATTAAAGGTTTGTAACCATTCAGTACACAGCCAAAATTCTTATCTCCTCGAGCAACTTAATGCCTCACTTCGAATAGATCCACCATTGAAGATGGTATTTGTGGCATCATTTGTACTTAGACCTGAAATCAACACCTCCCACAACACCCTTTCCAGCGTTTCCACATCAATAACTCATCCCTCTTTAAAAGGCAACCAAAATATCAAGGTAATCAGCACTCCAGATTTCAATATTATTTTGACAGTATCCCCATTTGCATAACATGCAGCAAAATCAAGCTCTCAGTTCACAACATCCAAACACAAGCTTTAACACTTATTCACTACCTCGACGTTGATTTGCAGATAGAGAGTGCAAAGTAAAATCTCTTGAATTGGTTTTCATGTCAATCCTGGCATTCACTAGCCAAACAAGCTAGCCCACTTGGGACTTTTAGTGTTCTAAACACACCGCAATCATCTCTTGTAGCGATCTTTAGAGGTTTTACTGAACCTACTAAGTAGTGAAGTATATGAAGCATAATCAAGAACCAGCCCTTTCTCGCTACGTAATTTATCAGAATCCTCTGGGTTTCCGTGCTTGCAATGCCCTTCTAATAGGATGTTGTAAGTAATGTCATCTGGAACTACACCTAGATTAAGCATTGCATCTAAGAGCATGTTAGCATTTTTCATCTGCCCTTGCTTGCACAGCCCATTCATGAGCACGTTATAGGTTACAACACCTGGTACATGTCCATCACTCTGCATCTCCTTGAGCAACCTGAAACCCATCTTAACATCTCCCTTCTTACAAAACCCATCAATTACCATATTATAAGTGGCATCATCAGGTTTCATACCTGCTGTCAACATCTCTCTCAACATTCTTTCTGCATCAATAACTCTTTCCTCTCTACACAGCCCTGAAATAAGTGCTGTGAAAGCCACATTATCAGCCTCAATTCCTGCCTTGGCCATTCTCTTCCTAATTTCTAAAGCCGATTCCAAATCACCCTCCTTGCAACATCCATCCATAAGTGTAGTGTAGGTGATCTTGTCGGGCTTCAAACCCTTCCTAGTCATCTCACCAACAAGAGTACTTGCTTCCCTCAGATCTCCATTCTTGCAAAGGCCATTGATCAATGTGTTGTACGTAATCAAATCAGGTTTCACACCTTTCGCCAACATTTGCTGATAAATTTCCATAGCCAAACCAATCCTCCCATTCTTACAGTACCCATTGATCAAAGTAGTGAGGGTAACATCATTGGGAACCAAACCTCTCTCGCACATTTCATCACATAACTTACTTGCATCATCCAATCTACTTTCCTTACACAAAAAATTAATCAAAGCACTGTAAGTAAAAACATCAGGAGAAATTCTACTCTCCTCCATAACACTCTTCAACCTAAATCCTTCCTCCAAATTACCCAATTTACAATGCCCATTTATTATAGTATTGAAACTAACAGCACTGGGCCACAAACCCCATTTTCTAATTTCATCAAAAATCAATTGGGCTTCCTTAATTTTACCATCTTTACAGAATTTATGCATCAAAATGTTAAAATTATACACATTTGGAGGATACCCACAATCAAGGATTTCAGAATAAAACGCCCAGGCCGCTGCAGAGGAATTCGACTTCATTAGTAGGTCAAGAAGGCGGCCACAGGATTGAAATGGGATGCGAATTCGATGCTTTCGGACCAAACGGAAGCATTGAATCGCATCGGAAATAAATCCAGAATCAACATAAGCACTCATAAGAGCATTGGACACGAAATTGGGTTGATGGGTACCTCTGGTTTCGAGAATTGCAGCGAAAATCGAAGAAGCCGAGTCCTTCCCTTTTCGAGAGACGACGAATTGGATGAGATTTTGAGCCTGTGAGAGCATTTGGCGGGCGCACAGGAAGTGGGCCATGGTGCAGTACGATTGGACGGTGTGGCGAAAGGGGGTTTGTGAGGAGAGCCATGTAAAGAAAGAGAGGAGAGAAGGGGGGTCGAGAGAATGTGGGTTGCGGTTGATGAGATTGATAACATGATGTGCTGTGAGAGAAGGGATTAACTTCTTGAGAGAGGTGTCGAGAGGTTTTGTTGGGGCATTTTTGATGGCTTGAGAGATAATTGTGAGAATTGGGTCTTCTTCTTGGTGGGGTGGAGATGGGGGTGCGGCGTACCAGGGGTTGGTGGTGGAGAAGAAGAGGAATCCTAGTTGGGGAGGAAAGAGAAAGTGGTGATGTATTCTGGAGATCTTCATGGTTGCCACTCCCGATCTTTTGGATGTGGTCCTCTGTTGTCTGCTGTTTCTGGTCATAGCAATAGATCGTGTGAACTCATAAATCCGCTTTAGGCACCGGTTATTGCTGTTGGGTCGCAACTCCAGTGGGCTAACCCGAACCCGAATCCAACCCTTTTTTTCTTTATTTTGACTTAAATAATTTTTTTATTATTCAAGTTGGGAGTAAGCCAAGCTACAAGAATCCGAGAGCTCCAATCGAGTTCCACTCATGTTATACATTGGTATATGTATAAGAGACAAAAAATGGAAATAACCTACATCATAATTTAATGGATTAGTGAAGTCAATTCACACAAACCCATCTAATTTAATGTATTAATTATAAAATTGATCGAGTTAATCAATTTTTACTAATTCATATTTTTATATAATTCAATAATAAAATCATATCAATCTGACCTCTAATTTATCATTTACAAAACTGAATTTAATAACTATGATTCACATCTTCATATCATATTGTGTTATAAGTTAATTTACATTGATGTATCTCAATTCACATATTAACAGAAAGTCAATTGTATCTTAGGACTCCAATTTTATTAAATAAATTCTATCAAATATCAGTCTAGCCATCCTTAATTTACATTTCAACACAGAAAATTACAAAAGCTACTCAACTAAAATTATATTCTAGAGCTAAGATAAAAACATAAAAAAAATAAAACTGATTTTAGAGGTGAAGAAAAACCTAATAAAAAGATAAAACTCCACTAAACAGGATCCATTAAAAGAGGAGATTGAATCAGGTTTATATGGAAAATGAGCTGGCAGTAGCACAGAGAATTAAGATGAATGTATGTAGCATGTGCCATTTACTTCACATAGTTCCACCATACATAAATTTAATACGTAGCCAACGACTAAACTAACACCTAGCTAGCATAGTCAATTCACTAAGAATGGGCGGCCCGTGGCCGACAGTTAGCTACCTTAACCACCGCTACCTGCTTTTCCGGCGGCTGCCCACCCCAAAACCTCCTCTCTCCACCACATCATCCCTCGACCCACACACGCCTCCAGGCCAAACCCAAAACCCTTTCACTTTCTTCCTCATCATTTTCTTATTCTTGATCACCCCACTAATTGCTTCACTTTCTGGCAACGACACAATTCTCCGGTGACCACCTCCATCGCCGTTAAACAACCTGCCATAATATTTAGCATCACTAGACTCTATATAGTAATCCAGTTGCCGTGAAATTCTCTCTATTTCGTACGTATCAAGAAGAGATGTATCAGTAACGCTTGAAGAACCACCTGAAATTGGACTATCTTGTGCTTTCCTCATAGCTTCTAGCTTGTACCTCGATGGTGCATGAGCTCGGCAAGTCCTCGTGACGTCGTATTCACGCATCAGCCTCCCCTCGGACCCTGAACCGCGCTGATACCATGACCATGCCGCTGCTTTCACTATCGCCAATTCATCGATAGTTTTGCTAGGTTTTCTTCTCTCCATGAACTGCTTGAAGGGTGAAGATGGCATGGTGAGTTGGGTATAGGGTTTGGAATATGTGGAAGTAGAAAGTTCCACGCTATAGTAATAGGAAGTTGGTATTCTTCAACCATTGAGGTTGTGTTTATTTTTCTCAAGAAAGGTGTGTCATGTGCCTTGTTTGGCTGCGTTTGATATATGGGGATAATAAGTTGATATATGTCATTGTTTTGTAACGTTATATAGACTTGAATACGGGGGTGCTCTAGAAGTGTCCCATTCAACTTATGTATACAATTCAATGTCATATTAAGATATAAAGAACGATATAAATTTTAAAAAAATATTTTTTTTTCAGTAATACTATTAAGAAATTGTTTGAATACACAATCAAAGCTCTTATAGTTAATTTTTTTAGAAATTAAATTTGTATTTATTAGTAATAATTTAACCTCTGATTTTAATCTCCATTTAACGAATAAAATTCTCATTTACATATGTAAATAGTCTCTTAATAACATTAATTTTTTCTTTTTAAAAAATTCTAGTGAATGGACTAGTCGTATTTTTCTACATTGATTAATTAATGGTTATTTGTCTGAACCTCTATCTAGAAAATTTGTCATTATTTTGTGATTCTTTTTCTTTTTTTTTAAATGGTCACGAGGGCCATGGGTTTGAATTAATTATAGGTTGTGAGAAATGGCACGGCACGTAGTTGTTGTATATCTATATGGTATTTTATGGTGTCTTTTCATTGAAAGAATTTGGTCACCATTGGAGTATTATTCAATGATGTAATCAAATAAAAGGGACATTTCAACTTAGGAATAATTAGATGCTTGCTTAGAAAATTAAGACTTTTATAGTATAATAAAAATAGGAAGGAAAAAAATAAAGAACAAAAAATGAATGAGGTATTGACTGGTTGCCATGAATTCACTCGAATTTCAGTTGATCTAGTGATAACTCAATGCCACTCGAAAAATGAAAAATAAATTTGCACTTGTTTTGTTTTAGGTATTTCTAACTTGCTTCATTTTCTATTTTGTAACTGCATAATGTTATTTTTTTAGGGTTCCTTTCAATGAAAAGAGAACTGAGTTGTGTGAGTTATCATTGAGTGTAAATGAGTTTTTAAGTTTGTAAGTGTTTAACTCTTATAATCTTTTCAATATATAATACATTGATTATTGTTATTTTTAAATATAAATATCTTGTCGAACTATATAAATTTTATATCTTTTTTATTTTATTTATTTGAAATCAATTCATTATTTGTTTTTATCACTGCGACATAACACGAGGAAGGTGGGGTTTGCACACAATGATATAATTTGTGTATTTACAAATTATATGGTTCGGAATTCAGAAGAAGCAGACTGCAATTGACTGTTTGCTATCTGGTTTGGCCAATTAGTTTGGATTTGTACACATTGATTTTTTGCCAAATATATGACCCATTCAAATTCCTCGGACAGTAAGGACACTTTTAATATTACCCATTTGTGTGTGTGTGTGTGTGTTTTATATTTAATTTTTTGACTATTTATTAAGACAGTATTTCGCATGTAAGGAATGTTATATTTTGTAAATAATATAACACTGTATTATTGATATATTAAATTAGAGAATTAATTTGACACAATAACACATTGTCACATGATTTGAGTGCAAAGAGTAGCTTAATGAGGTTAGCTTATTTCTTTTGAGAGAAAAATTAAGCAATTAATTTGAAATTAACCGTTTTGGTGCAATAAATTAAAATCAACTTATACAGTGAAGTTCATAATTTTTTAAGTTGGATTAAATTTATTTTAATAAATTACTTATTGATCCTTATTTAGTTAAACTGATAAAAAATAATTATTTTTTACCTTTTTATTCCCTTTTTTTTTTTTATCACTGTAGTCCCAAAGACTTATCCTCAACAATTATTTATCTCCAACAACCGTTCAACCATTGAAGACCTTGTATCATCTCTTGTGGGTTTGCTATAACCATTTATGCCTTCATTTAAAAGTATTTTTTCTAAAAACATTTTGATGACGATGCTCATTTTTGATGAATAATTTTAAAACTGTGTCATTTTGATATAATAAAAAAAAAAAAAACAGAAAATGGAAAGCATGGGTACAACAAAAACCTCCCATATTTAGAATTGAATGTAGTCTTTTAGATATTTAATTTTTTAATTTTTTATTTTTGAAATATAAGCAAGCAGAGATTTGGTATGAAGATAAAATTTGAGTAAATGTCATTATAGTATGATCTTATACCTAGATTTTCACAAATTCCACAAATGCATTTTGCGTTTCAATCACAACTGCTGTCATTTCTCCTTACCATAAATTCCTCTTTGTTTTTGTCCAGTTTTAGGTTTCCCAATAGTGTCTGAGCTTTCCAAGCAACACAATGTTTTTGGGTTCTCCTTCTGTTTCCATTTCTCATATATATATAATCCAGAATTGTTATACTGTTTGCTACATCCCTCTGAAGCAATACTACAATGTGAGTAACACATAATTTAGAAATACAAAACATCTCGGTAAACAAAGTATTAAAGAAATTTAAGATTTAGACATCTAGTCAAGTGTTCGTTTGTTTGAATTGCAAAAAGTGTTATTTAAGTTAAACAACTATTTGAGTTAAGTGTTTATATAAAAGTGTTGTTTGAGTTAAACAAATGATTAATTTAAATGAGCCGTTAAAAAAATGAAAGTATTCATAATAGACTTGATCAACTTAATAGAAAAAAGCTTAAACTCATCAACTTAATCAAAATTGTACTTAATGAAAAAACTTTGACAAATAAGGACAATTTAAAATATCATCCGAAATAATAAATGTTTAATGAACCGCTCAAAACGAATTAAGTTCAACCAAACATAGCCTAAACCATGTTGGAAGTCGATCCGTGGACTCCCACAAGGGCAGATTGGATGTACACTCTTAACCTCCAGCATTATTGCACGAAATGGCTTCTTTTTGACCGATAACCCTTCCAACAATTGCCCAAACAAGAAATTTGCTTCCACGGTCGAATTCAAACCATAGAACCACTCTAATATTTCATGGGGTTGGGGATGAGCCAAATGCGGGCTTAAATTGGAAGAAATAGCTAATGAAGCAAAATATAATTGTGTATTGCTTTTATTTATATGAAAGTCTGAACCCTGCAAGCCCTAGACAACAGATATCCCAATTTACACTGGGTAGTTACTGGCTTCAGGGCACGCGTTTTTACAGCCAAAATTCACAAATTTGAGGATACTGGTCCTGGAAAAACAAAGAAAGAAAACTGGATCAACAATAAGCAAAGGATTCTTGATTTAGTAATCCTCTTTTAAGTATGTTTCAGAAGCAGGTGACTTGGGAGGGATCTGGAACTGCTGCTTCGGGACAGCAGAAACACCACCATTTGTCTAGCTGATCTACCTGCGCAATCAAAATAGATTCCATTTTAACTTCTATGTTTTCTTTTAAGTGAGAGCTCAGCCTCAACATGCTTGATTTCATCTTTCAACTCTTGCAAAGAGGCCCTTCTAGATTGCTGCTTGCCGTTAGTTCTGCTATCAATCATTAGACTTGCAAGATGCTTCAAACATGAAAGATACTCGGCCTTTACTTCAGGAGAATAAGACATTGACCTCTCCATTCCAAACTGCACAGAAGAAAAGGCACACATCTTGATGAATTGTCAACTTCAATATTCTTGGTTCAGAAATATGCCTTGGATTCTTTTGATGACAAAAGGAAACAATTGTGTTGTATCAAAGTTTACTGAGGATAAAACACCATAGCTAGGAGAGAATAACTGTTGGAAAAAGTATCAAATCCATCAGTTTTCTATTTATTTTTTTTTCAGATTAAATTCTTAATCATTGGAAAAATTTATTTAGCAGTGAAGATCGTTTTCTTTCCTAATCAAATATTAAACTGCAGAATGAATATGAAGGTTTTGAAATAATACAAGATTTTAACTTGCTGGATTAACAAGTGGAGAAAAACTTGCTGAATAGAAGGAAATAATGTGTGTATCTACAATATAAGAGAGAGAGAGAGAGAGTCAAAAATAAGTTATTGCAACTGTAAGCAAAATAGTTGAAGAAACTAGCAGACATGAAAAAGGACCGTAATAGATAAATTGAGAGTGAAAGGTCACGTGAGGTTTCTTTTGTTTCAACCTTTGATGCAATCAGCTAATTCTCTACTGCTCACACGTCAAATACCTTTCAGTTCATAACCACTGAATTCAGATCATATGCCCTATCCCATCATGGTCTCAGGGAATTAACTGAGGTTTGATTTGGCTTCAATCAAGGGATATATCACATGGAACATCAGTAGAAAACAGAAGGACCCAATATTTTCATCTCCTAAATTGGAGATACAAGGACTGGCAGATTGTGACTGCCAAGTTTAAACTTGCATTTTTTTTTGCAAATATTATTTTCCTAACTGTATATTTGTAATTGATGGAGTAACTGAATTTCTTTCTGTGAATTTAACATCTTCTATTTATCTATGTCTACTAAAATCTATTAGCTGGCGATCAAAATTGTTAATTGGGTCTGTGTGTGTCTGATATCAGAGGTGACATTTTTTTTCCAAAATTTATCTATATTTAATTACATTTATGACATCATGATGATGACAGAATATTCCTTGACCCAAGACAGTTGATCCAGTGAGCCTCGACCCAATCCCTTTTACGGGTTGGTGAATGATCAGGATTTGAAAACTCTGGAACCTAGTAAATTATAAAATAAAAGAATGCAAAACAGCAACCAAAAAATAAAATAAAATTTGACAACCAAGCATCATCTGAAGGGAAAATATTTCAGTAGTAACAACCTTCATTCTGATTTGAATATCATACTTGGGTCCCACAAGAATACCATATCATAGTGGCGGTCATTTACATACAGCCTAACCACTTTTTTCCCATTTGAAAAAACTTTCATAACACAAGCAAGCCAACTTCAACAGAACATGGAGCACAATTAAGGATGGGTTAATAATGTTTCCTATATCAAATTGTATGTACCTCTTTGAAAGCAGAAATGCATTGGCTAAGAGCATTCTCAGCATCAGCACCGCATGGATTCTCCTCCTAGTTTACAAAAAAAGTATAAAATTAATTAGCCAATTGGAATTTTAAAGAACTGAGTATTTCACTGTATGCTTGATGAAATCAATAGAGGAGTGCAAAAATAGATAACTACAAATATATATATATATATATATACATATATATTTATGGATATGGCTCCTCACCGTTTGGGGTGGGGGTTATAAATGGAAGATCTTTCATTTACCTTCCAGCCAATTACAGTTGTTGAGGCTTGTGAGTCCCACCATGTTTATAAGTAAATCTTACTTGTTTAGAGATTCAAAATGAATGGAGAGCCAGATCTATACACATATACATACATACATACATCTATGTGTGTGTGTGTGTGTGTGTGTATATATATATATATATATATATCATTTCTTTCTAAGTTGGTGGGGGTTATAAATGGAAGATCTTCCATTTACCTTCCAGCCAATTACAGTTGTTGAAGCTTGTGAGTCCCAACATGTTTATAAGTAAATCTTGCTTGTTTAGAGATTCAAAATGAATGGAGAGCCAGATTTATACACATATACATACATACATATATGTATCTATATCATTTCTTTCTAAGTTCATGGTCCAAAAAAACAGGTTTTTATTTATATAATTTAAAGAGTTTATTGAAGTTACAGTGTGTCTCAATTTGGTGCCTTTAAGGATGGAGTTCCATAGGACTGCACACTTGATGAATGAAAAATAGTAGTTCATCAAAACTCGTGACAAACAAGGATTTTGAGACTGAAAGAAAAATGAAACTCTGTTAGGTCCACATGGCTGCAGTCCAAGGAAAGGGAAGATCATCGTGTTGTTCAAATTTATATTCATTTTGATGATGACAAATTGTGATATTTCTTTCAGCAGCTCCATTTTTGAAAACAAATTCATGCCATAAATAATCATTCAATTTCCAAATGGTACACAACCTATAAAAATAAGCTAAAAATCTCTCTCAAATGGCTAGTCAAGATGACCTCAGAAGATTGAAACTCTTCAAAACTAAATGAGATTGTCTTATACAGATACAGGTGTATCGAAAACAAAAGCCAAAGGGATTAAGGTCAGATTCAGAAAGGTTTCAGCATTCTCAAATCAGATTAGCACTTGTGGACTTTATGCAAGTTGATTTACATGTGCAGAAGGCAAAAAGAAAAGTTGAAAAGGGAGTTTCCCTGTATCACTGATTTGATATGAACAATAAGCATTAGATAGGAATATAGGATCATAAAGTTAAAAATACTGACCCTTGATTCCTGTAATTCTTGCTTTGTGGTCTCCAATAACCCAAGTGCATTAAGTGATTGCAACTGCAGGCACATGCATGGAAAAAAACAATTTTTGATTGCAATATATCGCCACCATATATAGTAATGTCATGCATCAGAATCAACATACTAAAAAGCCAATATCACATATTATTTTATTTATCGTTTTCTGACATACCGGATTGTGTTTCAATGTGCCTTTCTAAGGTTCGACATAAATAAAAAGGCACAACATAAATGAAAACGTGTCATTGATTGAGTTTTTTCCGTAGTTACCACAATTTGCTCCCCCCTAGCGAATTGCTATTTGGATCCCACAATCCAAAATGTGGATAATTAGCGATTTGGAATGAAAGATTTAGCGTTCCAATCTAAATATCAAAAGCCCCAAAAAAACTGCTACAACAAACAAGAAAATACATACATACATTGTTAGAATTTTTATTTTATAATGGCTAGACACACACATATAATTATTACAAATACAATCAAAAAATATATTACGTTCCAAATAAACGTATTCCTTGGTAACAAGTTACAATTTACGTTTCCATTCCACGTACCATTGCGATCTACATTCCAGGTAACATTTTTGCCAAGCTTCAACCAAAAAGACACGTTTTGATAAAAACTCAGTATACAATATCCATATATAACTGACTTTTTCCATTATTTCTTTAATATACAACTCAACTAAGCCTTATCCCAATGTTTTAGGGTTGACTACATAAATTTTGTTTCGCCATTCTTTTTTATTTAAGACCATTGTCTCAGTTAAACCACACATTATTATATCTTTTTTAACTATCTCTACCAAAGTTAATTTTGGTCACCATCACACCCTAATGTGACCCTCAATATCAACCATGTCATTTTTCCTTATTGGTGCATTTATTGATATTCATTGTACATAACCATACTACTTTAGCCAGTTCTCTCTTATTCTATCTACTGTAAGTACTACTCCTACCATCTCACGAATGTTTTAATTTTTAATTCTATTTTTTCTTGTAATACTGCACATCCATCTCAACATCCTCATTTCGGCTATACCCATCTTATTAACATGTTGTTTCTTAACTGGCCAATATTATGTTCCATCCATCGCAAGCTTAATAGCTATTCTAAAAGATTTACCTTTCACTTTTAAAATTATACTTTGATTGCACAATACATCGGATGCACTCCTTCACTTAACCCATGGTGCTTTAATTCTATAAGTAAACACCATCTCTAATTTCTCCCTCTTGATGAATAAATGAACATAGAAAATGAATTTTTTTTATTAACTATTGATTTTCAATTTTCATTTCATTCCTGTTTATATTACTAATTTTACTGAAGTTACACTAATATTCAGTTTTTGTCCTACTTATTTTAAACATTTTTTTATTTTAAAGCCTCTCCCCAAACATCTAATTTATCATTTCTCTCTCTTTTAATTTCATCAATTAAAACAATATTAGCAAAAAACATATATCATGAAACTTCATCATCTATATGTCCTTACGATAGTTACAATCCCATTATACATATATTTTATCCTTTCGGTATATCGTTTTGTAACTCCTTTCTTTTCTAAAACCCACCATATTAGATCACGAGAAACCCTATCATAGACTTTCTCCAAATCGATAAATAACATGTGAAGATATCCTATTTTCTCTATATCTATCCATAAGTCTTCTTAATAAGTAGATAGTTTCTATTGTTGATCTCCCTGGCATAAACACAAATTGATTCTCTGATACAGTTGACTCAAGTCTTAATCGGTATTTGATCACTCTCTCCCATAGTTTCATAGTTTGACTAATTAATTTCACGATAATTTGTACAATTTTGGATATCCATTTTATTTTTATATATAGGTACTAAAATATTTTTTATCCACTCATTAGGCATTTCCTTAGCTATCGTGATCTTATTAAATAAATTTGTTCGCCAAGACAAGCCTACCTCCCCTAAACACTTCCAAACCTGACTAGGAATACAATTGCGTCTTAAAGCCCTACAAGTTTTCATCTTTCTCAATGCATTTTTTACTTGGGACACTCTAATCCTAAAAAAAAAAAAAATTTATCTGTTACTCGTAGAATTCTCTACACTTAAGATTTCTATATGATTTCATTCAATAGCTTCTCAAAATAGCTTTTTTCATTGGTCTTTAATTTCATCACCAGTCATCAAGACTCGTGAATCTTCACTCTTTATGTGATTAAAATCTTTGGTTTTCCTAACCCTTAACTTAGCAAGTTTGAATATATTCTTCTCTCCATCTTTTGTACCTAATTTGATATAAAAATCATCATATACCCCATGTTTAACATCTTTTACAACTTTTTTTACTGCCTTCGTTGCATTTTTATATACTTCCCAACTTACTTTATTTTTAATTTTTTGCCAAGTTTGATAACATTCCATTTTTCACTCTTACTACATTTTGAACTTCCTCACTCCACCGCCAAGTTTTCTTACATGGCTGTCCTATTCTTTTTCATTGCCCAAGAACCTCTTTTGCTATTATTTTAATGCATGCTACCATTCCATTCCACGATATATTAGTTTCATCATCTAGGTTCCATGGTATTACTTTTAGCATTTTACTTTTAAATTGCTCTACTTTTTCTTCTTTTAAATCCCACTATCTAATTCTTGATTTTTTAATCTCTTTATTCTTTTGTGTGTCTTTTAATATATTTTTTTTTTTATCAATATGTGTCTTTTAATATACATGTCTAAAACCATCAACCTATTTTGCGAGGTTAGGCTTTCTCCAAGAATAATTTTACACTCTTTGCATAATAGTCGATCTATTCTTCTAATTAGGAAAAAAGCCTATTTGACTTTTATTTGATCCACTTTTAAAGCTTATTAAATGTTCATCTCTCTTTCGAAAATATATATTTGTTATCATAAAATCATATGCAACTACACTAGCAATATGAACCCAACCAAGATTAGCCATTTAGCAGTTTTATTTTATTTTTTTTATAAAAGTTGTTGATAACTCTTAAGGCTTCTGAATTCCATATTTTTTTTATAAGTAATTGTATCATTTCATAAATGACCCCAAAAGGGGGGGCACCCATGTACACAAGAAAGGATATATATCCAGCACTTACATCAAATGCATATTACTCAAAAACTCTACAAAGTATCAATTGTCCTAACATAACAAAAAACCTTTCAATTCATTTAAATATTTAACTGCCCCGTCAACACCCCTCCTGTTTAGGCTTCAGAATTCCATATACCCAATCTTCTTTGGTATAAACAAGTTTGCAGTGATCAAGAGAAGGATTTATAGCCAATCAAAAGCTTGTGATTATTCTTGCGTTGTCAAGGATTCTATGAGTATATTGTTCATAATTTGCCAGCTGAAGAAGATAACTTGATTAATTAGCCCTCAAACAGAAACTATTGAACAAATTAGCACAAGGGATGGTGTTTCCCATTCACAATGGCCCTAGTAGTACAGGAATTGCAAAGCCCTATGCCAGATTCATTAACTTAATCTCAACTGACACTGTTTATTGGGCATTATGTAATTGTATAAGCTAATCCTTTACCAGTACAGGCCAATTTCTAGGTAATCTAAATACTCCTCGAGTGTCGGAGTACAATTATGTAATAATCCACACCAGCCAATATTTGGAGAAGCAATGACCAGTATCAGCCAATATGATGCACTGAATAAAGTGAATTCCTATATCATCCATGACAACATAATAAAACACGATTTCATATTCTTTTGCACTAAATTTTGTTCATATAAACACGTTTCCATATTGGGACATTGTGATGGACTGAGCGTGCTGCTTAAAAAACATGGCCCAGTTACAAACAAAGTCAAACTCTTGCTTCAATTTTTTTTCACTTTTTAAGACATTTTCTTAAAATCCTTTTTTTTTTATAAGTAAGATGTTAAAATATATAAATACAAAAGGAGACCAAATTAGGGTCTCATGTTTCTCAAAAAATCTACAAAAACCTCCATTGAAGGGTTAATATACCTATTTACCCATAGACATAGAGAAAATAAAACAATGCGTCTAATTCTACAGGGAGTGAATTCTGTCCACTCAAAAAACCTTCCATTTCACTCTTTCCAAATACTCCAGAAGAGGCATAATGGGATGACGTCCCGTATTTTCTGAAGATGATGCCTTTTACAACCTCTACTCCAGCTTTGGAGCAGCTCAAAAACCGATCTAGGCAAGACCTAATGACATCAAAAAAGAGAGAAGACTAGCTGCCAAAGAGAACTGGACACGTCACAATGAATCAAAGGATGGTCCACTAATTCCTCTTCCTTCTTATACATTACACACCTATTAGCGAAAATAAAGTCACTCTTCTTGAGATTTTCCCCCATTAAAAGAGCACTCCAAGCTGCAGTCCACCCAAAAAAGGCTGCTTTCAAAGGATTAGTCTTCCAAATGGTCGTCCAAGGGAATTCTCTGTTATCGTTTCTCAGGAGAGATTTGTAGCATGACTTGACTGAGAAAATTCCTTAACAATACTAGGAATTAAACAAATGAAGAAAATGCTGCAGGATCTTCTCAAAAGTTCAGCTCAAAAAAAGGGGTTTCGGTTTATCTGGGAAATAGCTCATGGTTGATTAGGAATGGGGAGACTTGAGTATTTTCGAATTAGGTTGGTTATCAGGACTGATTTAAGGGTTTTATGTGTGATTTAAACAAAGGAGAGCAAACAGCATCTACTTGCAGAAAATTAAGAGAGAAACCTAGGCAATCCAATCAGGGTTTCCTAAGCAAACAACTTTAGGATTAGAGCAATCACCCCTCTAAACAAAATTGTAAAAGGAGCAAATTCTTTACTAATCTTTCATTATCCTCTAAGAAGCACCAACACTCCCACGGGACATGGAGATGATACAACACGGATACGACGACACGGCAAATCCTAGAAGTATTAAGGTGCGGCAATATATATATATATATATATATATATCTGTGTGTGTGTGTGTGTGTAAAAATTTATCATAAATATGAAATATGAAGTTTGACAAATAGAATAAAATTATTAATTATATATACTATGAATATATAAATTTGTTTAATTTTAAGGTTGTATGATATGAAGTATGAAGTTTGACAAATAGCATAAAATTATTAATTATATATACTACTACTCACTAAAAAATTTATACTTGCTCACACGCGCGCGCGCACTACTGCTAATAATTTTTTATCTTTCCAAATATCTTAAAAGTTTCCACTGTATGTTTTAATGTTTGTTTTGACTAGTGTGTTATCCCCATGTATAGTGTTTTTTTTTTTATTTTTATAACTAAAATATGTTTATTTTACATAAGTCGTTTTTGGGAGAGTGTGACATGTATTGGCCAAGTGTTTGAAATAATGAAGTTTTATTTTGAATTGTGGATATATGCACAAGGTGTCAGACTTGTATTTAGGCGTGCAAGTGTAATGTCGGTATCCGATACAAACACGGCATCTTCGTAGAAATGTATGCACTTCTTAGGTTACCCTTCAAAAAAGAGAATCATAAGCCTTATATAGCCTCACAAACCCTAGAAGAAAATTAATCCTAGCTCTTGAAATAGTCTAATCTCAACCATCTAAAATTTGCAGTTCACTGCTACAGTAGCATGAACAGACTAACACATCAATTTTTTTCACAAATAAAGGGAAACTGACCAGTATCACCAATGCTGCATGAGCATCTTTTCCACTTGCTCCAGACATTTCATAATATTGATGACTACGATTTTGTTTCATCAATTTCTCCAAAACCTGCCGAGCTATCCTGCCATGGAAAGAAAACTGCATATGACTAAACTGTAAGACTTCACATTTATGGAAAGTTGAAAAGCAGATCAAAAGAATTGGCAAAATTAGATTTCCATCAAAAGAATATAAAAAATTTTATAAATAAGTATATTGCTATTAGCAACCAAGTCAAAAATAAAGGACATGAGGAATACAAGGGAAGGTTATAATATTATAATATTATGCCAAACAGAAAAAATGCCCAATAAATTCGTCAAAGAACAAGAGAGAGCATACAAGCTACACTCCATTCAGGCCAAAAGACATTCTGTTTCAATCTGCAGACTGTAAGACTAATATTAAGATTGTTCATCGAGGGTATTAGTACTGCACAGAAAGACAATTCGAAAAATATGATTTTTGACTTTCCCTGGTTCCACTCTCTCAAAAATATCCAGATTTAATAATCAATTCATGAATCTGTCCGATCACCAAAGATCTACTCAAATCAGGACCAATCAGAGGCAGGGTGGGGGAACATAAAAATCAATATTGTTGTGGAAACATATATGATGTTAATCCCGAGGGTTTGATTAGAATTTTAACCTTCCACCAATAAGCTCTAACTTGGTTGGTACCTCCTCCACTTTTCCCATATGGGAGGTTGAGGGTTCAAGACCCCTAGGGGGCAAAATGTGTGTTTGTGTGATTTACAGATCCCCAAAAAAAAAAAAAAAAAAAAAATTGACCTTCCAATATCTCCAAAGTTCTATATTTCTGAATATATATATATATATATATATGTACATACTAAATACACACACACACATAAGGTCTAGGAAAAAAACACATGGAATCCTGTATAATCGATGTTCGGACAATAATTGCTCCTTGATTCGTTGAATTAAAGGTCGTTAATGAAATATTTGGGAAACATTTCCTTGTGAGGGATTTGCAGCTTCATCAATTTTAAGGAAATTATTATATTTGAAGAAATTATAATATATAGGGTATATTTTCTTGATAAATATATGATTTACATTACAGCTATGATCATGTCAGCCTAGAGCCAAGTGCAGGAGGAATTTGAAATAAACTGCAGTTATGGAGTTATTCCAAATAAGCAAACCATCTCAGAAGCAAATAAAAGGGTCAATTTACAAAGAACCCATTCAACCAGGGTGAGTTTACATAACCATGAACATCAAATCACTCCATTGTTTTCTATACATCATTTTACTACAAAGTCATGACCAAAATAGTAAAAGGAAAAAAAAAAGAAGCTTGCAGCATATGGAAGCAATATCACTGACATCACAAGTGAACAAAAGAAAATAAAATGAAAAAAAAATTGGTTTCATGTCCAAAATTTTTGGAATGGAACACACGGGATGCTAGGAATGTTTATTTTTGAACACAGTGTAAACTGTCATAGAACCATGTAGATCTTATAGGATGCCCCCTCTTGTGTGACTATTTAAGACAGTTCTTTACAAGAAACTGCTTGGTGCAACCAGCAATTGAAATGCATCATCCGATGTAGTAAGAAAATGCCTGCAATTGATTTTGCATTGGGTTTTGGTTAAAGACAACTTGTGGGTTTAGGGTTTTAAAAGGATGAAGAGAAGTTTTGAGGTTTGAGGATTGAAAGGGACGGAATTGGCTTGAATTTAAAGGTGATTGATTGCAGGAATTTTAAGAAAAATGAGCAGGAACTTTCTGGACAATACGTATCATGGGGTTTGAATGTTAAATTAAAAGGCCAAAGGTGTTACTGTTGATTACAGCTCGTTAAGGTAGAGCTTTGGGCCTAAAAATGGGACTACCTGGGGATTGTGAACACTAACCCAGGAAAAATAACCAATGTGAAGGAAGAGGAGAGGACAAAGAATCATCTAGGAAACTCACCTAGAATCTTTACACTTCACCCTCACAAGGATTAAATAACATCACATAAACACAATCTCCGTGTCTCACAACTCAGCTCCATTGAAATAAGAGATTACACACATTTATTCGCTTTTGGGATTTTCTATTCTTACTAAGAATATAATTCCAAATCTAATAAAGGTGTATAAACAGTCATAATACGTATAAAAAAAAGAGTATAATTCCAAAAACAGGAAACTTAAACTATTTGACTACTTAGCCCATGGCCAACAAATCTAGGAACTACCAAAGTACTCTAGACTCCTAAAATTTAATTTGGACCTGGTGTAATTGAGTTACAAGTTGAATTTATATATAATGTCATAAACAAGCGGAAGTATACAAGGGCAAAAATTAAGGCCTATCTATATAGCTCAATTCACCTAGAAAATCAACAAAATTATTATCTAAGGGATGGCCAAAGTACCAAAAATGAAATTTCCAATTTATCCCTTCTCTTGTTACTGTGTTTTGCATCATTGTCTCCTCACACAAGAAGGCGTGCACATGCATCTAAGTATGTTGTTATAAGTTTATCCAATTAACACTATTAGACAGCTACCATTCTCAAGTCTTTGATGAAAAAATTGACTTAATGATGCATTAGAATCTAGTGGGAAAATGATATTTAGATAGGGTTATTTTCGAGATAGGGTTACAGATAATTTTCTCTACATATAACCGCTGTAGGTGGAAAAGGGATACGAGCACCGTTACAGAAGAACCAGAGGTAAACAAACAAAACATTTAAAGTGAATAAACTTGGTCTTCTACTTCACATAAATTTTATGATTGGAGAAGTTCGAACCAGTTTTATACTAGTCTATACGTTGAAATTAGAAACAGAATCTATAAGTTACAGCACTTTCAGTAGCATGATATGATTCTTGAAAACTGCAACAATAAAAATGTATAACACTTCAACAGGGAGAGCATGTGATGGTACAGTTTCCCAAAATCTAGAAACAAGGAAAATTGAAAAATAAAAGCACTATATGCTTATAACTTATAAGCTTCAATGTTACATGGAATTGGGCATACCCGAATCAGATACAGGTGCAAATCTCAAAGGTAAATCCTTCTATCCCCTCAAACATGAGATACTGAGACATTACTTGTGTTGAAGTGTCTAAAAAATGGGCGCATTTACATATCTAAGAAGAAAATTACAGGTGAAGAGTAAAGCCGAAATAAAAGCTAAATTATGTGTGAAATTGAAAGAATATATAATTTATTAAGGTTGTTTTAATAAATAAAAAAAGGAGTATGTAAATAACAATTTTTTAGTTCAATAGAAAACTCATGGGTCTATATATGATTTAGGGATCAAACACTTCATTCAGTTTCTCACAGCTGTGCCAATAGGGAAGAGAGGAAACCCTATGTCACAAAAATATGCATCATTCACGTGACTCACAATTAAAGAATCTTCAAAACAAACTCAATTAGAGCACCAAGTGATTCTCATTCAATAAGTAGGAATAACACAAGTGTGGCAGGGAATGAAGAGGACTAGGATGTAGCATTCTTGTAGAAGTCTTGTGGCATTTCCTCATCATAAACAATGTGGAACTCAATGTGATTCTCATTCAAGAAGCACCACAACATGATTATGGCAAGGAAGGAAGAGAAATGGGGTAGTGCTTTTATAGAAGTCCTGTGGCATTTCTTCTCTTCTCAGAATCCACATCGAATATTTTCTTTTTCTTGTTTCTTTTTTTCAATAGATATTTGGCCCTTGGGGTGAGAGTTGAACCTAGGACCTTGGAGATATTACCTGAGCCTCTTCCCAACTCATCCAACCCAACGGTTGGAATAAATAAATAACATTCCTTTGCACTTCAATTCTGAAAATGTTAAGAGTCTTAGTTTTTCTTATCTTTTTAATTGCATCAAAATGACACTATCTATAGAACAATATGTTAATCTCCAAGCCATGTCTTTTCATTATGATTACATTTAAATCAAAGACGTCCCCAATGAATTCTTATGAACAATTTAGAAACTTTTTATACATGTTAAACCATGTCATTTCATGTTCAGAACGAAAGGTTGCTTATATGGACTATGTAATGGGGGCAGGTTTGAGGCATTTCACAACCCATACTTAACACGGTAGAGTATATGATTCATGCAGGCATCTTATTTAAGTGTGCATGAAGAACAGATACTAATCTCAAAATAAACGGTAAAAAACATCCCTGGTCCTGAATGCATATTAACAAAAAGATGTGGAAATTATAACTTTATAATGGGGTCCATAGTTAGAAAAAGGGAACTGCCGGGGGGGGGGGGGGGGGGGAGAGGAGAAAGAGCATAATTCCAAAGAATTTTTTTTTATAATAGATCCAATGCTATAAACATATCAAAACAACTGCAGGACATGTTTTGGATGTTCACTTGTTCCCAGACACATGCCAACACATGGTCCTCAAAAGAGTTCAAAACACATCCCTGGTCCTGAATGCATCATACATTAAGCAAAAGATGTGGAATTTATAACTTTATAATGGGGTCCATAGCTAGAAAAGAGAGAAAAGAAGAGAGGGGGGGGGGGGGGGGGGACAGCATAATTCCAAAGAAAAATAAATTTTATAATGGATACATGCTATAAACATATCGAAACAACTGAAGGACATGTTTTGATGTTCACTTGTTCCCATACACATGCCACCACATCGTCCCGAAAAGAGTTCAAAATGCTAACCAATGTAGAAGTGTTGTTAATACTATAACTAACATTCCATGAATAGTCCCATGCGACTAATTACAAAATGATAATACTAATTGGTAATAAGTGAAATAATTTTAAAAATAGAGGGCACACAACCAACATGTAGAGATCAAATAAAACCTCCAACTCAACTCCTTGTACTACAAAATCTAGAACAAACAATATATGAGTGCTTTCAATAACTGTTATTTGTCTTGGTGACCTCAGTCTACTCATTTTTCAATTGCCCAGTTAAGCATTCCGAAAGAAATTTCTGTGAATAGTAATGTTTACCCGTAGGACATCTGAGCTCCTTTTAATTCAAGGAAGATCTTCATGCTAAGCATTAAAAGAACAATTGAGGCATCAAAGTACACATATATGTTATGCCAATGATTTGCATCCTATGTTTCAGCTCCTTCCCAAATGACTACAAAAGTAGCTTGGCTTCCAGGATTCTGAGTGCTGTTCTTTTTTTTAATTGTATAAGCAGATGCTGAATGATGTTCTTGTTCATCAATGAGTGATCAGTCTAGAGAATGATAGCATTGTAATCCTCTTGGAAGTTTCTGAAGGATATTATTATTCTCCCCAATGCAATGACCAAAGTGGACCTTGACACAACGGTGAGGTTGCTCCATTGTGACCTAGATGTCACGGGGAGTCATGGAAACAGCCTCGCTGCTTGCGGAGGCAAGGCTGCGTACATCTAACCCTCCCCAGACCCCGCAGTGGCGAGAGCCTCTTACACTGGGCTAGCCCTTTAAATGGCCAAAGTGTTGCTCTACAAATAGTGGAACAATGCAGAATTGCGGGGAGTTCTTAAGCATAGTAGAAGAACTACATGAAACAGAATTTTATTTCTCACAGAAACTTATAAATAAAAAAAGGAAAAAAAAGGCGGGAAATAATAATGCTCAAAGGAATGCTTTCTTTTACCATCCAATATATATATATATATATATAATACATGATAAGGGGCTTATTCTGAGGTGGAAGATAGATATCATAATTATTCAGGAAAAAAAAAAAAACTAAAAAGAGGAATCCGCACCAGATGATGAAATATGCAAAAGGAAGCTCAGGTAGAAAACCCTTCACTCAGGTAGAGTGAGAGGCAAACCTTGTTGGCAAGAACATAGTTGTTGATGTCAGTGAAAGTGTTTTCTTTTTTAAAAAAAGAAAAAATTCCCTTACTACGGAACAAAAAAAAAAAATTCAAAAGAATCAGCCATCCAGGTTTTGACCTGGGTCAATAGTCTTAACAATAGCAATCTCCACTTCTTTATCTTGCACAAGTAAAACTTTTCGTTTTGATAGGTAAATAAGTAAAACTGGTTGATTTAGCCGACCAGATTTAGTTTGCATCATGAGTCTGATATAAGATTGGGTAAAATGAACATATCACTGACTAGCAATTTCTTGGATTATGGTCAATTCCACTCCCTATAAGGACTGTTCACAACAAATTAATGAGCTACATCAGCTAATAGCAACATCCTTGGGATATTTTGTTCTGATAATGTACAGGAGCTTGCTGTCTACTCCTAAATAACATAGCCTTGTAAGATGCTCTTCCATTGCATTTCTTTTCTTATGTTTACATTGGGAACTGCTCTCATTCTGTACTCTCTTTTTTTTTTTTGTAGGTCCATTCTATACTTTCCATTTGTAACATTATTGGTAACTTATCAAGAGAAAACTTCTTTAACAAAAGCAGCTAAAGCACATCTCACATGTGCATCATCAAGAAAAGAAAAAATATATACATTAAGAGAAATGCAACTGCGTAATTAACAAGAAAACAATGTAAACCAGCAACTACTTTAAAAACTCAAGTTACTAGAGAGGGTGTAACTTACGTATTTAATCCTCTAACATGCTCATTCACGTGTGGCCAAACTCTTCACAATGAGTGGGCCAATGCATGCTTCAATTATAACTATCAGAGTGACAATAAGGTCTGATCTTAGAACCTTTGCCTGCTCTAATGTCATATTAAACCACCAACTAGTCTAATAATTTAAGCTATTAGAGAGGGTGTATCTTATGTATTTAACCCTCTAATAAATGACACAAAAGAAATACCAAATAGTTTGTTCCATTTGGATTTTGACCTCAACAATCAAAAGTTGTTTAGAGATACGGCCTATAATGTAACAGTATAAGACACTAACATGTGACAAAATAACACAGACCTTATTGAACTGCCCAAAAGATCTTTTGCTTTGTCAAGCTCAGCAATTGCTTCAGAAATATTCATCTTCCTTAATTGGTTGGAATTGAGCATTTTCACCCTAGCTAGGTGAACCATGTTGGCAGCAATCTACCATTGGACAAAAAAAGAAAGCCTCATTCAAATTTATGCCATTTTTTTTCTCTACTAAATAAAATGACAGGTGGACCAAGAGATAACAAAATAAAGACAACAGAATCAATGTTTTGGCCTTAGTATTGCAATTAATACTGGTCCTCGTTGAAAACAAGTCAAAAATATTTTTCAATCCATCTAGATAGTAGGACTTCTGTGTATATATAAATTGTCAGAATTGGAAGGAATTAAAAAAAAATGAATAACTTAAGAAAGAGATAATACTGAAGTAAGCAGTAAAAAAATTTCAAAATTTGTCAACATTTGAAATCAAGAGCAGCTCTGATACATGAGTTACCATCCTGAATTAACCAACATGCCCTGAATTTGAAACCAATGGACCATGCAAAAGCACAAAAACTAAAATTTATCAGAGTAAAATAAATAGTCAATCAGCAATATAAAAGCACAACAAATGGGTCATCATTTAATCTAATATCAACTATTGGGTTATAAGCTTATTTAGAACATTCATAGGTCTAGTATATTAGGAAAAAAAAATACTTGTGCTTTCTGCAACATCTGAAATTTGATGGAGATAATTACTTGAAATTCTGTGTACTTAAAACAGACCTTACTCCAATTTGATATTGTCATTATCAAAAAGCTCTTATTATTATTTAGGGATAAAAATGGGGTGGGCTGCAGGTATACTGGCAAAAAAAAACTTCCCCCAAGATAGGTCATCAAGTATTCCACAAGTAACCTTAATTTTCTATGGTGAGGAAGTTTCTTTTAATGGTCAAAGAAATTAGGATAAAAGAAAAAAAAAAATAGTATGATCAAACAACCATGAAATGCAGACTCCTTCCCTCCCTCTCTGAAGTCTGACCACCCCATTTCCCCAGAGTCTCCATCCAGACTCCCCCACCCCCAAACTCAAAAGAAAAAAAAATGAAAAAATCCATTTACTCTCTACCTAGTAAAGTTAGAGAATTTTCATCTTCTATAATTTGAAAGAAAAAAATTGAAATAGACAAAAATAGAATTATTTTTGCATTGCAACATCACTTATATGTCATACTCCATCCAATAGCATTTATAACAATTGAAATGTATTATAATTTCTTTACTGAAAAGTAAAACACTTGTGAACCAAAAAAAGAAAAAAGCAAAAAAGGAGCACAATAATCCACAAATTCTGTAAAAGCAAGCCTCTCAGAGGTTGTTAAGAGGAACACCAAAGTAAAAGAGGCCTAATAAAATCTTTACACTAAAATCGTATAAAACTACATCCTCAAAAACTCTTCTTTGATATGTTCTCGAAACATCAATTATGACATACAGACTTGCCTTTCAAGTCACCTTACTAATTCCAACCCCCTTTGTTGAAAAACCACCCACGCAAGAAATCAAGCACCATTCTAGGTATGACCCCCCCCAAAAAAAAAAGGGGAAAAAAAGAAACACTTAAAGCTCCCTATCAGCCAGGTAATGGACTAGATGGTGATCCATCATTTCTTCATTTATTAAGCACACCCCATCCTTTATGTTCCAACGCACATCCAACAAAAAGGAACTCTAGATAGAGCACAAAAACAAACTTCCATCGCACAGCTACCACTCATCTTTTCTTTTCTATTTTTTTTTATATTTCCGCTTACCAATCTCACAGCCATACTTCCATAACACAGCCTTTCCCTCATTAAATCTCCAAATCCATTTCATCAAGGTGTTTCATTTCCTTCAAAGAGCATGAAGATTTGCTAAGTAAAGCTTTGTATCGGTCAAACCAATCACTAAGAGCATGGTTTAAGAAGTTTACAAAGGCTATGCTAAAATGTGGCCATAAGCAAATTCAGGGAGATCACATATTATTCCTCAAGCATTCTTCTAATGGGAAAGCGACGGCTTCTAAACTAGAAAACTTGGGAGACTGAAGTACTTTTGCTGCAGTAGCCGAATCTAGGTAAGGTGCAAACATAACACAATGAAAATATGTTCTTGATCTATTAGAATGAAGGGGATGTTGAAGTGTGAGCTGAAGCAAACTCAGTTGGAGCCATTTGGAATGCCTTATATTACTACCGAAATATTTTGATACAAAACAATGGGGATTTTATAGATAAAAAGGAATTAAGAAAGAAAAGACAAGGGCACAAGACTGGAGAAGCGATGGGAAATCCTTCACTGAACAAACCTAACAGCCCTGCAAGTGAAAAGAAAACAAAACCCCAACAAACACAATCCAAATCCTCTTACAGGAAAAAAAATGTCCTTTAAAATGAACGAGTATTGTCCTGCCAGCATACCCATTCATGATTGCCTCTTACAAGGCATTACGTATTCATTCTTTCTATTCAA
Organism: Nyssa sinensis; assembly: GCA_008638375.1. NCBI lineage: Eukaryota > Viridiplantae > Streptophyta > Magnoliopsida > Cornales > Nyssaceae > Nyssa > Nyssa sinensis. The sequence continues at coordinate 55,462,630 of CM018032.1, forward strand.
GTTCAACCAGCAGTCATAAGGCACCACCAACAAATCCATGCATGAAAACATCCAATATCCAGACAACTATAAAGAGACTTCAGTTTCCATTCCCTCAGAAATAATATCAACCCAACTCTTAAAAACATCATTTAACATGACCACAAATTTGAATCCAGGATATAATGATTCAAGGAAGAAAGATATTTTGAACTCTTAAATAGTGTTGCAACCTTCCAAAAGAACATTGTAGACCTCTTTTAACAAACCCCAATAAAAGACAAAGAAGAGATTCTTACAAAATAACGACTTCTAGAACTTAGAAGCCCAAACATAAACCTAATAAAATATGCATAGATCTGTGTGCATGTGTATATATTAGATGCAAATACCTATGGAACTGATTATGCGTGTTTAGTGTGTATGTGTGCGCACATGAGAGACAACAGCAAGCCCCATTATGTATTCACAATTTCACACACGTGTTTTATGTCCATTACTATAAATTAGGTACATAATTTTTGTGTATGACTACAGGTATATGTGAAAAGAAAAATTTTAAATTTGACTAGCACGCCAGGGAGGACAATGTTCCCCGAAACCCACAAAAAGTTGAACACTAAAGCTTAATTGGGAATTTAAATAAATAAAAAGAGTTGATCCCTAAAGCAAACAAGAAGTTAAAAGAGTTCGAGAAAATTTCTTCAAACATAAAACATACATAACCAGGTCCCAAGATGAAGAGCCGAATGGTTTAAAAGCTTTTAGAGAAGATCAACTGTAGAAAATAATGAGACAAATTTTCTATATTCAAATGTGAATGATTTACAAGCAAGAATCCCTATTTAATCTATACACAGAGAACCAAAAATGGAAATAAACAATGGTCAACTCTAGAAATTAGCCTAAATATCTCCCTCAATCTTCTATCACTATCTCCTTCAATTCCTTCCTAAATCATACGGGATTTCCACACTCCCCCTCAAGTTGGATCATAGATGTTGATCATATCCAACTTGCAAATAAACTCTTCAAAGCTGGACCTCTGTAACCCTTTAGTGAATATATCTGCTAATTGTTCTCTTGTAGGAATATAGGTCATGCAGACTATCCCTTTCTCAATTTTCTCCTTTATAAAATGCCTGTCAACTTCAATGTGTTTGGTCCTGTCGTGCTGGACGGGATTATGAGAAATGCTGATAGCAGCTTTGTTGTCACAGTAGAGTTTGATAGGGAACTCTACTGTGATATGTAGTTCTTCCAACAGCTTCCGTAGCCAAAGCCCTTCACACATCCCTTGTGCAACAGCTCTGAATTCAGCTTCAGCACTACTTCTGGCTACCACACTCTGCTTCTTACTCCTCCATGTTACTAGATTTCCCCAAACGTAAGTGCAATAGCCGGTGGTAGACCTTCTGTCTTCTGCTGATCCTGCCCAATCTGCATCTGTATAGATTTCTATCTTCTTACTGTCTCCTTTCTTAAAGAACAAACCTCGTCCTGGAGAGCCTTTTAAATATCTGAGAATTTTGTATACTGCTTCTAGGTGACCTTCCTTTGGTGAATGCATATGTTGACTGACCACACTTACAGCGAAAGCAATGTCAGGTCTAGTGTGAGATAGGTAGATCAATTTACCTACTAGTCTCTGATATCTCTCCCTATCGACAGGCTTTCCAACATTTTTCATTTTTCTTCCTGTCTCAATCGGAGTATCGCTCGGCTTGCAACCAAGCATACCAGTCTCAGTCAAAAGGTCGAGAACATACTTTCTCTGGGAGACACTAATTCCCTTCCTTGATCTGGCAACTTCCATTCCCAAAAAATACTGCATTTGACCTAAGTCTTTTACCTCAAACTCTGTGGCTAAGACCTTCTTCAATCTTTCCAATTCTCCTGTGTTGTCTCCAGTGAGAATGATGTCGTCGACATACACAATCAGGATAGTCTTTCTTCCATCATTGGTTTGTTTGAAGAACATCGTGTGATCTGACTGTCCCTGTTGATATCCTTGATTTTTTATCACCTTCGTAAATCTATCAAACCACGCCCTTGGTGATTGTTTAAGCCCATACAAGGATTTCCTCAATTTACATACTCTGGTTTCCTCCCCTTTGTAAAATCCTGGTGGTAGCATCATGAACACTTCTTCTTCCAGCTTACCATTAAGAAAGGCATTCTTGATGTCAAATTGGTGAAGTGGCCAGTCTAGATTTGCTGCCAGGGACAAGAGAACCCGTATAGTATTCAACTTTGCTACTGGTGCAAATATCTCAGTGTAATCAATGCCATATGTCTGAGTGAACCCCTTTGCAACTAGGCGGGCTTTGTATCGGTCTATTGTACCATCTACCTTGTACTTCACCGTGAATACCCACTTACATCCCACTGGTTTCTTCCCTCTCGGCAAAGACATCACCTCCCAAGTTTCATTTTTTTCCAATGCCCTAATTTCTTCCATCACTGCTTTTCTCCATTCTGGAACTTCCAAAGCTTCTTGAATATTCTTGGGAATTTGGATTCTGTCAAGGTTAGATGTAAAAGCACGACACTTGGGAGAAAGAGCATTGTAAGATACAAATTTTGAGATAGGATGGAAAGTACATGAACGAGGTTGTTTTCTAAGAGCGATGGGTAAGTCATCAAGATTTGTTACCTAGTCAGGATTGGATGTTGGCACATGAGTAGTTGGATCTATCACCGGGTCTGACTCTGTTGGTGCATCGGATGTGAGAGTCTCATCAGACTTTGATTTAGGTCTCCTTGAGTAGACAAGTATCTCCCTGTCTATTTGTTGTCCCACATCTCCCCCTGAGTTCAAGATTTCTTCTGTGTTGGACGAAGAATGAGAGGGTATGTCTGGGGTAGATTCAAAGATCGCAACATCAACATCAAAGTCTGTATGTGAGGGTCGAGCTTCTCTCAAGGACTCCCCCTGAAGCGAGTAGTAGGGGGTATTTTCAAAAAAGGTGACATCCAGACTAACATATACTTTCTGGGAGCGAGGGTCATAGCACTTGTAACCCTTCTGAGTAGGAGAGTAACCAATGAAGATACACTTGAGAGCTCGGGGATCCAATTTAGTACGTTGGGAGGCATGAACATGGACAAATATGGTAGACCCGAAAACACGAAGTGGAAGGCATGAACTGAGGCGAGAATCAGGGAAGGTCTCCTGAAATTTTTGGAGAGGCGAGGCAAATGAGAGAACCCGACTAGGCATACGATTGATGAGGAATGCGGCAGTCAGAACAGCATCACCCCAAAAACGATGGGGCATGTGAGAGGTAAACAATAGGGCACGAGCTACCTCAAGTATATGTCGGTTTTTTCGTTCAGCCACCCCATTTTGTTGAGGGGTGTGAATGCAAGAACTCTGGTGAATAATACCTTTGGCTTGAAAATAGGGACTCAAAGAAGAGTTGAAGTACTCAGTGCCATTGTCAGTACAAAGAATTTGGATTTTTGTGTGAAATTGGGTGTAAATCATATTGTAGAAGTTTATGAACACTGAATGAACCTCAGATTTATCGTTTAACAAAAATACCCAACAGAGACGAGAATGATCATCAATAAATGTAATAAACCATTTTTTGTGGGTCCTATTGGGAACCCGTGAAGGCCCCCAAAGATCACTATGGATCAGGATAAAAGGCAATGATGGTTTATAAGGAGATTTAGAAAAAGAGGTGCGGTTATGTTTTGCAAGTTCACAAACTTCACATTGAAAATCCAAGGGACTTTTATTCAAACAAAGCGACGGAAATACATGTTTTAAATATTGAAAGCTAGGATAGCCCATTCGTCTGTGCCATAACACAAGATCACTATCCCTAGGACTAGATGCTGAATTACAAATAGAAGGAAGATACTGTTTACTCATGCGAGTATCATCAAAGTAGTAGAGCCCCTCATGTTCCTTAGCACTGCCAATCGTCTTCCCCGATGATAGGTCCTGAAAAACACAATTGGAAGACAAAAAAATGGCTGAGCAATGAGATTGTTTGGTTAGTTGACTAACAGACAACAGATTGCAAGAAATATTAGGAACATGAAGGACAGACTTTAAAGTAATAAATTCAGAGATACGGATACTCTCCTTGCCAGCTACTGGGGATAAAGTACCATCTGCAATTTTTACTTTCAAGTGACCAGCACACGGTGAATATGTAGAAAATAAATGATGAGCACCAGTCATATGGTTGGATGCACCAGAGTCAATAATCCAGGGAGTGAGGTGCAAAGTGGTACTAAGAGCAGTCAAAAAAGTACCTTTGTGGGCTAAGGAACCTGATGGCAGTGAATTAGAAGGCCGACTCGAGGCTTGAAAGGTTGAAAACAAAGCATATAACTTCTCAAGTTGTTCGGGGTTAAAACCCCCACTAACAGTCGATTGAGCATCTGTGTCTACCTGCTGTTCAGTGAAGGCCTGGTATCCGTGCGATTTGGGCTGTCTGGGCTTCCAATCAGCGGGCTTTCCATATAAGGCCCAACAAGTCTCTTTTGAATGACCCAATTTTTTGCAATGGTCACAAAAGGGCCTTTTTCCCTGTCTTGGGCCGGATCCATTGGAAGGCCCACGGGTTATATGGGCTGAGACCTCATGCGCAGGAGTTGGTCTCTGTTTCCAATTCGAACCAGTCGAACCAGTGGTGACGGTGAACGGCATCTCGCGAGGTATCATCCCGCGACTCACAAGTGCAGACCCATCGGCGGCAACTTCTCCGTTCACCTCTGCTCGCTCCTTCAACATCACTTTCCTCCTCTGTTCTTCCCGTCGCACCTCGGCGAAGACTTCTCAGATGGAAGGCAGTGGTCGTCGACCAAGAATTCTTCCCCGTACATCATCGAGCTCTCGATTTAGCCCTGCCAGAAACTCGAAAACCCTTTCAGCTTCCATCTTCTTCTTGAAACGAACACTGTCACCCGTGCACTCCCATTCTTCGCCACAACTGCGATCGAGTTCCTGCCACAGTCGCACCATCTCGGTGTAATACTCTGTAACTTCCCGACCTTCTTGCTTCATCTGCCATAGTTTCTTCTTCAGTTCGAAGATTTGGGAGGCATCCTCAGTGTCGGAATATGTTTCTCTCACTGCATCCCACATGTCCTTTGCCGTTGGGAGAAACATATATGTTTTTCCGATGATTGGCTTCATGGAGTTGATCAGACATGAGGTTATCAACGAATTTTCCGAGCGCCATCTCTGGGAGGCAGCGACATCGGTAGTAGGTGGTTGACGTATTTCGCCAGTAAGAAGGCCTAGCTTCCCTTTGCCGTCGATGATGAGTTTGATGGTCTGCGCCCACTCCCGATAGTTCTTTCCATTGAATTTCTCTACGGCAAGATGGATTGGAGACGTCTCGAACATACCAGACGAGCTCATGGAAGAGGTAAGCTCTGGCTCTCCTTCCTTGATTTCTTGGATTGTCGACTGACTCGACTCATGACTGTCTCCATTTTGGGCAACCATGGATTGCTAGGGTTTCAGAGTAACCCTAGCTCTGATACCATGTAGAAAATAATGAGACAAATTTTCTATATTCAAATGTGAATGATTTACAAGCAAAAATCCCTATTTAATCTATACACAGAGAACCAAAAATGGAAATAAACAATGGTCAACTCTAGAAATTAACCTAAATATCTCCCTCAATCTTCTATCACTATCTCCTTCAATTCCTTCCTAAATCATACGGGATTTCCACATCAACCATATCATATTCCACACTAAGTACATATTGAGACTATATTAAGAGAAATCTCCGTAGCTTTTTATGTTTAGTTGAATTATGCAGTGGCAGAACCGCTAGTAGACTGGGTGGGCTATAGCGCCCCGCCCCCCCCCCCCCCCCCTCCCCAAAAAAAAAAATTAATACTTGTAAAATTTTGCCTCTTTCCAAACTAGCCCAACCCAAAATTTGGGCCCATTCCAATCCTTACTCAACTTAATCCCATCACTTCTCTCATTTTTTATAACAAGATTTTGTCCCACTCCAAAATTTTTGCCAAGCCCAAAAAAATCCCCCCCCCCCCCCCCCCCAATTTTTTTTCCTGGCCCTAGGAATTATGCCACTTAACACAAGCACACATTAAAGTACAACTAGATGTAGATAATTAAAACAAAAGGTAAAATCAAGAACTATATTGAGAGACACAAAAATGAATAAAATCTAAGAGGCCCATAAGTATCACCAACATTTAAGATAATTTCATTATTGAAGTGAAACCCACAAACCTGAATATGATCTTCAGGAAGTAAGGTTTTCCGGGCATCAAGACATCTGCAATGGAAAACAATCAGGCTTTTTTTTCATTTGTAATTATGGGAAATTACAGCTTACTATACTTTCAATCCACCTTTCTAGCAGCTCTTGTGCTTCCTTTAAGCTCCCTACTGACTGGAGGGTCAGGGCAAGACCTTCAGCTGCAATTACAGTCTCCAAAGAATCCCATCCCTGTGCTACAGGATAGAATTAGGTTAAGGAACTGATGGAAAATGATAATAATAATAATAACAATATTAATACTGAAAAAGTTGTTATTACTACATCATGGAAAGTAAAACCAGATAGTGACCAAATGCCTGGATGAATGTCAATGTCACATCAAGGTATGTAATATCTCATGCTCCTCCATGAGGGGAAGGTGCAATAGTCAAGTCCCAGTAAAGGGGACAGGTTGACGGAGGGCTAACCCCCTGATGGGGAACAGGAAGCATCCCCTGGGCTGTGTATTTTTAATCCTAGAGGATAATTTTATTTTTATATTTTTTTATCAGTAAAAAAATTTAAGAGTTAATTTTATTTTGGAAGTTTAATTTTAGGGTTTTCCTATAAATAGGATTTTATGTAATGGAATTATCATTTTTTGGCATATTGAATGTTGATTACAGCATTTTGAGTTTTCTCTTTCGGTCTCTCTTCTCCCTTGGGTTCTCTCTCTTCTTCTCTTCTGCTGTTCTCACATCAATTGGTATCAGAGCTCAGACCACTGATTCAATAATTGTTCATGATCATCATCATCATCATCATAGTAGCACTGCTGTCAAAAAAAAGTTAGCCTAAGTTTACAGATTGTAGGCTCACCATTCCAGTCTTCATCACTATCGTGTTGCCAGAATCCCATTACTACTTTGCAATCATCACTATCATAGCCATAAGTTCTTTGTTGCCATAGTCGTTAACTAATCGTGGTTAGGGATGCATTTTGGTACTCCTAAAAAGATGGTGTGCTGATATTTTTGTGCCTTTATATTCTCAGAAGTTATCAGTATGTCATTCAAGTGGGGATTTACCATGTAATTTAGCAAGGAGATGCTAGTAATGTAACATCAGCTTTGGGCAGTAGGCAGTAAATGAGATGGGTATTTATGTTAAGTGATGGTTGCATTGATGGTGTTTTTGCAACTTGCTCAGCATACATGCAGGTATTCTCCTCATTATTCCATTTTTTTATTTTGATTATAGTTTCTTTAATTACTGGTACTCTCGTTGTAATGTTGTACTGAAAATTGGGTAATCCTTTCATTAACTATTGAAAATTTAAAAATTGGGGCTTTTATTGTATAATCTGAAATAGGGTAAAAGGAATTGATTAATTAAAGAAATTATGAATGGAAATCTGAAAATTTGATATTTGTTATCTAAATTTGAAATTGAAAATTGGCTTTAATGTGACTGTTGAGAATTTGTCGGGCTCGGGCTAAACCCAATACTATTGAATTTTAATTTGGGATGGGGGCGGGCTCGGGCTCGGGACGGGCTCAGATTTACTATCTTAGAGCTCGAGCTGGGGCTTGGACATACCACAACCCAAGCCTGGCCTGCCCAAGTTGCACCCCTACCAACCCGAACCCGAATCCTATAATAAATATATATTTATCTTTCAATTTTCTGCATACCGATGGATTATCACCATTTTGAAATACGTACACTAATTCACACGCGCATTTGTTGGACAATTCTAGAGAGGTACACGGAAGATCTAAAAGGGGTATTTTAGTCAGAAAATAGTCGAGGGACTTTTGGGGTTAAAAAGAATGTGCTTGGACCTAATTTTAATTATCAACTTATTTATGAATTGTTGACCGAATGCCCCCTATTTAAAATAGGTTCAAAGATAAACTGAGCAGAGCCATGTTAAAACGAAAGTAAGAAAGAGAATAAGAAAAGTATAACCTTTGATAATTCAAGAATATGCAACATCTTTCTCTGAACTTTTTCAGCCTCAGCAGGTTGATTTGATTTTATATATATCTAGAAGAAATAGCAAAAATAAGTAGGTTAATAGAGAGAGATTGAGGGTACAGAAACAAGATAATATACATGCAATTACATGAATATTCAATTACAAAAGCACAAATATGAATATATAAGTATTTTAAATGCATAAATATAGGATCGGTCACTGACGTAATTATGCATAAAATGAAAATGACAGCACACGTTATAGTAAATTCAGGGGGCATTTTAAGCATTAATGTTGTTACAGAATATACATAGGATTATTCTAGAATATACATGCTGTAGGGTTGACTGTATAGGTTCAATCATAGGGATTCTAATTAGTCTACTTTCCTAGTTTAGTCTCTCAATTTGTGTATAAATACACTTGTATATTTTGAATGGAATAACACAAAGAATTATTGTTTGCTTTCTTGGTTTCATGGAATCAGAGCCTTTTTGAAAGATTAGAATTTTTTCCTTCTTTTCTTTCCTCTTTTTTTTCTTTCCTCTTCTCTTTCATTTCCGACTGTTCTGCCCACAATGAGCAGAGTTGGGAAATTCCTTGAGTCACCCTGTTCAAGTGACCCTTGATTCTCACCGCCACTCAAGATCAGTAGCCCACCTACCGATCGGCCTGTCCCTGAGATCCGGTCACTAGAAACCCAACGCGTGAGCCTCATGCGCCACCAGAAGATTCTGCCGTCGTCAGCTACTTCACGCGCCGGCGCGTGGAGGCACGTGTGACTGCGCCTCGATTTCCGACCACCCTTCCTGGAGTCGTCTCTCTCTTTCCGGCACTCCTGTGTAGTTGGTTGCTTGGTAGCAATTCGTTTGGGCACTCTGGTTGCCTTGTTTGCTTCACGGCTGTTCTTGAATTCCTTTTCTGTGTAATCCTTTGGGTGGTCTCTGTATTTCTTCTGTGCTCTATCTCTATGGGTGATGAACAGAAGAGTTTGGTTGTGACAGATGTTATTCCTATGATGTCCAGAATCACAGAACACAAGTTAACTGGTCCCAATTATTTCGATTGGTGTAAGACCGTCAGGATTTATCTGCGGAGCATTTCTAAGGACAATCATCTCACGGCTGATCCCCCCACGGATAATACTCGCCAGGAGTGGTTGAGAGATGATGCTCGCTTGTTCTTGCAAATCAGAAACTCTATTGACACTGAGGTTGTTAGCCTGATTAATCGCTGTGAGTATGTTAAAGAATTGATGGAATATTTAGAATTTTTGTATTCTGGAAAGGGCAATCTTTCACGTATCTATGAGGTTTGTAAGGGCTTTTACCGAGCTGAACAACAAGATCACTCTCTTCAGGCCTATTTTATGAATTTCAAACGAACTTATGAAGAATTAAATGTCTTGTTACCTTTCAGTACTGATGTCAAAGTCCAGCAAGCTCAACAGGAGCAAATGGCAGTAATGAGTTTCTTGGCTGGCCTTAATTCTCAGTTTGAGATTGCTAAATCTCAGATTCTCTCTAGTGCTGAGATTTCCTCTCTCCATGAGGTCTTTACTAGGGTACTTCGCACAGCTACTAGTACATTTGTTGCTCCCTCAGTTCATACTTCTAGTGCTCTTGTCAGTCATCATGGTGGATCTGACGCTAGACGGTCTTATCCTAAGAACAGAGGCGGAGGTACAGGTAGTCAGGATGCATGGGGAGTTGTCTGTTATTATTGTCATGAGCCGGGCCATACCAATCGCACGTGTAAGAAATTGCAAAATAAGTCTTAGAAGTCTCATTCAGCCCATGTTGCAGTTACTCCTACACCCAGCCCATCTGAGCCAACCATTACAGTCTCTGCAGATGCATTCGCTAAATTCACTCAGTATCAAGAAGCATTGCAGCATTCATCTCCACCTGTAACTGCAATTGCCGAGTTAGGTAAACCAAATACGTGTCTTCTTTCCTCTTCCTCACAATGGGTCATTGATTCTGGTGCTACAGATCATATGACAGGTAATTCTAGTCTTTTCACCTCTTTTCAGTCCCACACATCTCCTTCTAAGTTACTTTAGCAGATGGTTCCACTTCTTCCGTGCTTAGGTCTGGTACTGTTAATCCAACTCCATTGATTTCGATGTCTTCTGTCTTGAGTTTACCACGATTTTCTTTTAATTTAATGTCTGTTAGTAAACTTACTCGTACCCTAAATTGTTGCATCTCATTTTTTCCTGATCATTGTCTTTTTCAGGATCTTATGACGAAGAAGATTATTGGTAAAGGATATGAATCCGGTGGTCTCTACCTTCTGGATACCCAGGTGCCCAAGCCCATTGCATGTTCCAGTGTCGTAACTCCCTTTGAAGCACATTGTCGGTTGGGACATCCTTCTTTGCCTCTGTTGAAGAAATTATGTCCCCAGTTTCATAATGTATCTTCCTTAGATTGTGAGTCGTGTCAGTTTGCAAAACATCATCGTTTGCCGTCAGTCCCTCGAGTCAATAAAAGGGCTAGTTTTCCCTTTGAGTTAGTCCATTCAAATGTTTGGGGTCCGTGTCCTGTTGTGTCCACTACTGGATTTAGATATTTTGTTACTTTTATTGATGATTTTTCTCGTGTCACTTGGCTTTATTTAATGAAAAATCGTTCTGAATTATTTTCCCACTTTAGTGCCTTTTGTGCTGAAATTAGAACACAGTTTAATGTATCTGTGCATACATTACGGAGTGATAATGCCAAAGAATATTTTTCCGATTCCTTTCAAATCTATATGATTCAAAATGGCATTCTTCACCAATCCTCTTGTGTTGACACTCCATCTCAGAACGGTGTGGCCGAACGGAAAAATCGGCATCTTCTTGAGACAGCCAGGGCCCTCTTATTCCAAATGCATGTTCCTAAACATTTTTGGGCTGATGCAGTTTCCACAGCCTGCTTCTTGATTAATCGCATGCCTTCCTCTATTCTTCATGGTGAGATCCCTTACAATGTCCTTTTTTCCTACTAAACCCTTGTTTCCTATTGCACCCCGGATATTTGGTAGTACTTGTTTCGCTCGTGATGTTCGTCCCCAGGTCACTAAATTAAATCCCAAGTCTCTAAAATGTGTTTTTCTGGGTTACTCTCGTCTACAAAAGGGGTATCGGTGCTACTGTCCTAGCCTTCACAAGTATCTTGTGTCCGCTGATGTTACCTTTCTCGAACATATTCCTTTTTTCTCTGCTGCTTCTACTCCTTCGAGTCAGGGGGAGGATGATGACTTGTTGGTTTATACTATCACCTCTCCGCCTCCCACTGTAGCCCCTTCCCTTGTTACCCCACCTTCCGCACCACCATCCCCACCACCGCCTCTTCGCTATGTCTATTCCCGACGACGAGACCCATCTGCTCCATGTCCCGCACCAGTTTCTTCTTCGCCATCGGATCCTGTGGCTGGTGATCTTGATCTTCCCATTGCCCTTCGCAAAGGTACCCGTCAATGCACTTATCCTATTTCATCGTTTGTTTCTTATGCTCACTTGTCTTCTTCTTCGTGTTCTTTTGTTGCTTCCCTGGATTCTGTATCTCTTCCCAAAACTGTCCATGATGCCTTGTCCCATCCTGGATGGCGTGATGCTATGATCGAAGAGATGAATGTTTTAGATGCTAATAATACTTGGGATTTAGTGCCTTTACCTGCAGGAAAGAAAGCTATTGGCTGTAAATGGGAGTTTGCTGTTAAATTCAATTCCGATGGTTCCGTGGCTCGCCTTAAAACCCGTCTTGTGGCTAAAGGCTATGCTCAGACTTATGGTATGGATTATTCTGATACTTTCTCCCCCATTGCTAAGTTGACCTCGATTCGTTTATTTATTTCTCTGGCAGCTACTAATGATTGGCCTTTACATCAGTTAGACATCAAAAATGTGTTCTTACATGGTGATCTCCAGGAGGAAGTGTATATGGAGCAACCACCTGGATTTGTTGCTCAGGGGGAGTGTGGGCGAGTTTGTCATCTTCGTAAGTCATTATATGGTTTGAAACAGAGTCCTCGTGCTTGGTTTGGAAAATTTAGTCAGGCAGTGGAGAAGTTTGGAATGAATAAGAGTAAGTCTGACCACTCAGTTTTCTATAAGCATTCTACATCTGGCCTCATTCTCCTTGTTGTATATGTGGATGATATTGTCATTACTGGAAGTGATACTGTGGGAATTTCATCTTTGAAGTCCTTTCTTCATAGCCAGTTTCACACGAAAGATTTAGGGGTGTTGAAGTATTTCTTGGGAATTGAGGTGACGAGAAGCAAGAAAGGCATTGTCCTATCCCAGAGGAAATATGTGCTTGACCTATTAACTGAGACTGGAAAGTTGGGGGCTAAGCCGTGCAGCGCTCCAATGCTTCCCAACTTACAACTCACGAAAGATGGAGACTTATTTGAAGATCCTGAAAAATACAGGAGACTGGTTGGAAAGTTGAACTATCTTACAGTGACACGTCCTGATATTGCATACTCTGTTAGTATTGTCAGTCAATTCATGTCCTCCCCAACAGTTCACCATTGGGCAGCGTTAGAACAAATCTTGTGTTACTTAAAGGGAGCTCCTGGACGAGGGTTACTGTACAAGAATCATGGACATACTCACATCGAATGTTTTTCAGATGCAGATTGGGCAGGTTCCAAGATTGACCGCAGGTCCACTACCGAATACTGTGTTTTTGTTGGAGGAAATTTGATTTCATGGAAGAGTAAGAAACAAAATGTTGTGTCCCGATCCAGTGCAAAATCAGAATATAGAGCTATGGCACAATCTGTATGTGAGATAATGTGGATATATCAACTCTTGATTGAGGTTGGTCTTAAAGCTTCAATACCAGCAAAATTGTGGTGTGATAACCAAGGGGCTCTCCATATTGCTTCCAATCCTGTGTTTCATTAACGGACTAAGCATATTGAGATTGACTGTCATTTTGTTCGTGAAAAGTTGCAGCAAAATTTGATCTCTACCGGATACGTGAAAACTGGAGAACAGTTAGGAGATATCTTCACAAAGGCTCTCAATGGGGCTCGAGTCGATTATATTTGCAACAAGCTGGGCCTGATTAATATCTATGCTCCAGCTTGAGGGGCAGTGTTACAGAATATACATAGGATTATTCTAGAATATACATGCTGTAGGGTTGACTGTATAGGCTCAATCATAGGGATTCTAATTAGTCTACTTTCCTAGTTTAGTCTCTCAATTTGTGTATAAATACACTTGTATATTTTGAATGGAATAACACAGAGAATTATTGTTTGCTTTCCTGGTTTCAAATGTTATTACCATAAAAGAACAGAGCAGAATAATAGTAAACAAAGAATCATTTTTTCTTGTCCAGCAATTAATTTCAAAGACCCTTAAAAACTAGTAAAGGTAAGTAAAAAACATAAACTATTTAATAAGTTGCTTTTAAAATAGTAGATTAATGATTGATTTTCCACTCTAATTTTAACTTCCAACAAAAATTGGTGGTTTGAGGCGAAGTATGAGTCAAAGTAGGAGACTGGTGAAGATAGACAATTAATTTCCTTTTTTTTTTTTTTTTTTTTGGGGGGGGGGGGGGGGGGGCGGCGAGGTGTGGTGTTAATATTCTATTTTGGATTGGGTCCAAAAGAAGCATGTTTGAGGTCAAGCCTTTTTACAAGGTTTCGAAGGGGAACAAAGATACGAGTTCCCATGCAAAGTTACTTATCAAAAAAATAAAAAGTTCTTGTGGAAAGTAGTGTGGAGATTAATCATACATTGTCCAGTAATTAAGGCCATATGGATTCTTTTGCTTAGTCTTTTTGGAGTGCATTGGTTCATGCCTCAAAAGGTTCTATCTACTTGAAAAGGAAATTCAGTTAGTAACAACGCAAAGGTGTGGCAAATAGCTTTGTTGTGCATATGGTGAATTATTTGGAAGGAAAGAAACCACACATTGTTTGATGGCGTGGAGTCTTCCATTTGGAATGCTAAGGTCATGGTGTTGAGCACCCTTTCTTTTCGGATTCGGCACCTTATCCATAGAAAGTTTAGTATCTTTTGAAATATAGTGAGAGTATATTTGTATTGTTTTAGTTGCAAATGGGTGTACTCCCTTGGTATATATAAAATTGTTTGTTACTTAAAAAATATGGTGTAATCGATGAATACTTTTAAAATTGAAAGTTAAATACTATGGAAAAGCCATTAGACCAGTAATCTAGTACGGAACCAGATGTTGGACAGTTAAGAAACACATCATTCATAAAATTTGTGACTGAAATGATGATGAGATGGATGTGTGGTAAGACAAGAAAAAATGAAATTAAAACGAATATATTCAGTTTTTTAATAGGTAAATCACACACACTTTACCCTTAAGGGGACTTGAACCCTTAACTTCCCACATGGAGATGTGGAGGAGATATCAACCAAGCTAAAGCTTGTTCGTAAAAACAAATATATTCATGAGAGGTGTAAGGAGCGTGTACAAGAGATAAAACGAAACGAGAGAAAACCGATTAGGGTGGTTTGGAAATGTTCAACAAAAAGCAATAATGCACCAATAAAAAAGAGCGACACAGTTCACACTTCAAATTAAGAGTTGTGGAAGGGACCGAAATTAACATTGGGATGAGATAGTAAAAAGTTTAACTTGGGAGATGGCCTTAAATAAAGAAAAATGGCAAGACAACATTCATATAGCTGACTCCAAATAGTTGAGATAAATCTTTGTTGAGTTGAGTTGAATTAATTAGTTGCTTGATCTAAAGCATCCAATTATATATTATACATGGAAATCATGTCAAGTTTCCATGCCCACAGCAGATAGCAACAACCTTCCTATTATAGATATAGGCAAATGAAAGTATAACCTGAGCAAGATACTTTTTTTTTTATAAGTATAACCTGAGCAAGATATTGCAGTCTCCTGATGCATGTGATTGATTCCCCTTGCCCGCCTTCCTACCAAGTCAAGCAATACTTATCAGTAAGAACAAGAAAAATAAAGTTTGTAACAATGCAAAGCCCACAATCAGCATTTGTTTCAAATAAAATATTAAAAACCTCAAGAATCCTAATAGAATCCTGAATAAGGGCCGCAGAATCCTTCTCTTTTCCTTGGAGAAAAAGCACCTGTAAATTACATCACATTTTCATTTCACCCTCAACACAAATAAAGAATGGAGAATAAAAAGAACAAAGAACAAAATACCAGCAAACAAAAGTAAGATCTAATATTAAGGGGATGCTTGAACACTCATTTTGTTTCCCATAGAAAATTTTAACAAAATTAATTCATAATTACATACATAATAAAAATAAGAAGATAAATATATATATATATAAAAAAATATTGGTAAATATAATATATATAAACAAGAAATATAAATGAATTAAATGTCGTCAATTATTGAAAACCTGTAAACAATCTCATATTAATTCATTCGTAAACAGAATGCATTCACCAAATTGCAGAGAGTATCATAGAGATGTTTCTGTCAGAAACTAAGGGTGGCAAGGTCAAGGTCATAAACTATTAGAGAAGAGAATTCACAAGCTTTGGAATGACTATTAAGGAAGTTTCGCATCTGTTGTCAGTTGACATAATATGCTGAATCTCTATAAATTTGGAGAGAACTCTGGAGTTAGAAATTGGGGAAAAAAGAGTTAGTAATATAATATAAAAGGTGAAAGAGTGCCAGCATAACATATACATGTAGGACTCACAAAAAAAAAAAAGCAACTAAAACCACTCAATAAAAGGCACAACATTCAGAAACCAACATTAAAATGGTGAACTGTTTCAAATTTAGTTTTCATCATAATTAAGTCTCGATGGCATCAATAACTACACACATTAATTCATATATCACTAAGTATATTAAAAGTTATAATGCTATGGGTACTTTCCAAAGTCTTTTTGAGACTAGAAATTTTGAAAGAAATCTTAAAGCCTCTTCTCTCCTTAATTCCCAAGAGGGGCAACAGATTTGAAGGATTTCGGGTGTATTAGTCTAGTGGGTTGTGTCCACAAGATTATCGCCAAGGGCTAACTTTACAATTCAGAAAAGTGGTTGGGAAGGTGATCTTGGATTCTGAAAATGCCTTTACGAAGGCTTGTCAAATTTTAGATGCAGTGTTGGTCACAAATGAATGCTTGGATTCCAGGTTACAGGGTATAGAGCTAGGTGTGGTGTGTAAATTGGATAGTGAAAAAAGCTTGCAACCATGTGAATTGGGGATTCCTTTTATGTTTGTAGGAAAGGAAAGGGTTTGGTCCTAAATGGGTGGAGTTTCGAATCTCTATGGTAAAGTTTTTAGTTCTCATCAATTGCTAGCTGACAGGGTTCTTTGCTAATTCTCAATGGCTAATGCAGGTGAATCCATTATCTGCATTCCTTTTCATTGTTATGATAGAAACTTCTAGTTTGATGGGGAGAGTGGTGGTATTATAAGGGGTTCTGAGGTTGGAATGTAGAGAAGGAATCCCGTAATAGTATCTCATCTCTTATTTGCAGATGAAACCATTATCTTTTGCGAGGCTAATTAGACAACTTCGATATTCAAGGGACGGCCTTCTTTGTTTTCAGGAAGTTTCAGGTTGAAGATAAATCTAGCCAACAAGTTAATTCTAGCAGGAAAGGTGGAGGAGGTACACAGATTGGTAGGTATTCTGGGTTGCAAAGTGGGGGCTTCTAGCAACGTATTTGGGCCTCCCTCGATTGGGGTTTTTTTTTTTTTTTTTGATAGGTAACACAAAACACACACCCATGTCCCAACTGGGACTTGAAGCCTGCACCTCTCCCTTTAGGAGTGGAGGCAGGAGATACCACTCAAGCTAACAACCAGTGGTATTAGAGAGTTTAGGGTATGGGATTCAGTGATGGAGAGATCTAAAAGAGATTGATTGGATGGAAGCAACAATAAAACCTTTGATTGAGCAGTTTGATGAAACAGCATCCACTGAGTCAATCCAAAGTAATTGCGACAATAAGTAAATATATTCTTTCTACAAAATGGCATCAATTATAATGTTAGGAAAAAAAGGCATACGTCCTACCGTGATTTTTAACCAAGTGGTGATGAAATAATGCTTTCTTGTTGAAGGTATCCCAATAGATGTGATTTTTATATATTCTATTCATTTTCTACTAAAGACAAATTTTCCATCAGAAAATACAATATTTGATCAATCTACAGATGCCCTTAACTCTCACTTTCATTGCAAAATGAAATTCAACTAAAATAACAGAGAAAACTCCTTAAATGTTGTAGAAAGAAACAGCAAAAAATGATCTCCAACTGCGAGCGGGGGAAGGCATCAATCATCCACAGGGAATAGAAGACAATCAGAAAACAAACAACATAACACTAGTACACACAATATGCAACAAACAGGCAGTCATCTCCAAAATAGTTCAAATGGTCAGTGCACAAATGATCAACCAATATGCACCACTTTTATTGAGAAAATCAGACTCAGAAAGGGGAGCTTAGGAGTACATGAGAACTGTCACACATAATGAATCTTATCTATTTTATAATGTCAATGTATCTTCAAGGGCTTCAATAACAAAAATATGAAAATCACCAAGGATGACAAATCAAAATGCAAGTATATCAGCACAAACTTCAAAAGGTTAGCACCATGTGTCAATTCATGTAACAAAAATCAGGAGCATTGACAGTGCATAACTTTATGTGGACAAGGTGTAAGAATACAGCAGATTAATATCCACCATTACCTCCCCAATGTAACAGTGTGAAAAATGTCACAATTAAAGAATTTAGTAGAAACAACAGTTAAAATAGGACAGAGATTTCTGACTTATCAGGGGGGAAAAAAAAAGAAGAAAAAAAAAGAGGACACAGATTTTGAGGTATTACTGTTCCAAGATGATACATTGTATCAGCATAGTCTGTGTGATCAGGTCCCAAAACTTGCCTCTTTATCTGAATGATTATGAGGTGACAAATAAGTTTAGAAGTTGGGATCAAGACTAAACAATTAAAATATTATGAGTGTACGAAAAAGAGAATTTTTTAATGAGTTGAAAATGGAGCAAGGAGAATCATAACATATACTCACCATGCTCTTTCTTTTCCCTTTTACTTTTTTTTTTTTTTTTTTTTTGGGGGGAGGGGGGGGCACCGTATGACTTTTTAAGTTGACAAAAAAATTAAACAAAAACAATGTGATGCCAACAGTTAATTCATACCTTTAAAGCACGCTGCCCATGGAATCATGAAACAGAAGGAGAAAAACAATAAAACAATACCAAGTGTTAGTAAAAGGAAAAGAAAATATTGGCTGTGGTATGTTGTAAATATAACAGAAAATTAAATGTATTCAGTTTAAACGGTACAGCAAAAATTTTCACAGAGACACATATAATATGGCATCGTATAAAGCACAACCCACCTCTGTTGTTAAAGAATACAAGTTAAACAGTTATACTAAAAGGGAGCCCCTATTCAAGTTACAGCAAAAATTCATCACACAGACACATACAATATGGCATCATATAAAGCACAACCCACCTATGTTGTTAAAGAATACAAGTTAAACAGTTATACTAGAAGGGAGCCCCTTTTCACACTCCACTTTTTGCCGAGGCACTCCTCTTTACCTTGTTTGTGAATCTGTGATGGTGATGGAGGCGCTTAGTAGATTGTTGATGAGAGCAGTTTAGGAGGATTTGACAAGGTGTTTTGTTGTGGAGGATGGTAGTGGTAGGAGAGTGACCACCTCACATATGCTCATTGACGATGACACCATAATTTTTTGTGATGCAGAGGAAAACCAGTTGCGATACCATAGGTGTGTTTTGAGGCAGTTTTTGAATTAAAGGTGAATCTGAGCAAGGGTGAGATTATTCCAATCGAGAGGTGAGGGGGGTGGAGGAGTTGGCTCAGGTGTGGGCTGTGGTGTGGATTCTTTTCCTACTACATATTTGGGGTTGCCAATTACCTTTGGGGGTTTCTGGGAGATCCACTGCGGTGTGGGACCCTGTAGTGTAGAGGTTTCAACATAGGTTAGCAGGATGGAAGCGGTAATATCTGTCAAAAGGAGGTGTTTTCGAGTTGTAATTGGGTAATGCCGGCAACAATAAGAGAGGTGTTTTCAAGTTGGAGATGTAGCTGGCTTCAAAGGGAAGTGAGAATCGCTTGGAGAATGGCTCCCCTTTGCCTTGTGTAGTGTTTATGGAGGGAAATAAATAAAAGGATTTTTTTAGGGAATAGAACAATCTCCTTCGGGCTTTAAAGATAATTTTTTTGCATTTACTCTTTTTTTTTGGGTTAAGGAGGCTATTCCTTTGTATTTAGATTCTTTTGTAGAATTTTTGAGGGAATTAATGATTTAATAATTGTTGCCTTTCCCTTTTTGTAATTATGGGTTTGCCCCCCTCGAGCGCCTTTTGATTATAATACAATACCTTTTACTGATCAAAAAATATATTTGTTATTATTTTTTAAAGAATATGCACACGGCTCTCATGGGATGGAATTCCAAAATGAAATTTTATTTGGTGTAATAGTTTACACAAGTTTACCACTAATCATAAGCTATGTATGCTAAAAATAATAATTACAGTACTCGACAATTAATTTGTGGATAGTTGTAAATGAATAGTCATGTATAACACATACAAGATTAAAACCTTATTTTAAATTGAGTAGGGAACGTAAATGAGTTCCCAAATTTGTTTTTCATTCCAAAATCTCTCTCAGCAAACCCACCAACCTATGATTTCCATCTATTCCCCAAATTTCCCTCAAATATAACTCCTCAAATCTTTCTTGCCCCTATTTTTGTTCTCAAACAATGATTCCACAAAACAGCCTTCATCACAATGGTTTATCATTAATAGAATTTTCATCGGAAGTCCAAATCGTATTGCTAGAAAATCAAAAAACAAATTTATTGGTATGTATGTAGTGTACATAATTTGTGTTGGATTTGTGGATAATTTAGAATACATATCACAAACGATCCATGATTAGAACCGTGCAATTCAAATCGCAATTCGCTAGAGGGTGGCGAATTGTGGTAACTCTAGATGCACCTGTAATTTAGACATACATATATGCAAAATACAACTTGAAAAGCAATAAAACTCGAGCATGGATATCTTTTACCTCATAGCAGACACGAGCTTCTTCCAATTTCCGCTGTACAAGATACAATTGACCAAAGTTGTGAAGGGCAGCCCCAACCCTGTATAATATAAGGTTACATGAGGGTCAGCAATGTCCAAACTTCTTCAGTGATGCGACAAAATGAAGAACACAAGAAGTTAATTAATAGCCAATCAAATTTTTGCTACGCATTTCGCCATATTTTTTTTTCAGGTCACTTCCTAATCTTCCCCAGATTCCCAGATTTTAAACACACCCGCCCCCCAAAAACAAACACAAAAACAAAGAAAGAATTTGATATTTCACACTATTATTCTCATTTCAGAGTTGGATATAAACCAAAATATCATTATTTGAATCTTGGGCTACTCCAACTAACTGAAACAAAGTTCTAAGGATGGTAATAATGTTAAACAATAACAAAATGGGATGGGATACATGCACCCCTGACATGAAATCCAAATGTCATTTACACATGTATGCATGTCAATCAACATTCAACTCAAATTTAATGGGGTCGATTTATATATAAAAAAATTATTGGACAAAATAAATAAAACCCAAAGCCTGCATAGTAATAATTTTGTACCGTATATCATCTGGTCCAAATGCTTCCTCAAGTATTTTGATAGCCTCCAAATACAGTGGTTCTGCTTTATCAAATGCTTTTTTAACTCTATACAGCTCTGCCTGCAAATGGCAATCATAGAACAAAATAACTTCTTACAAAGCACTACACTCACAAA
This sequence comes from Nyssa sinensis, assembly GCA_008638375.1. Taxonomy (NCBI): domain Eukaryota; kingdom Viridiplantae; phylum Streptophyta; class Magnoliopsida; order Cornales; family Nyssaceae; genus Nyssa; species Nyssa sinensis. Next base: position 55,483,663 of record CM018032.1, read on the forward strand.
AATCAAGTAACCTTACTGTCTTCCGACTCTTCCCTAATCACCTCTAATTTTCTCAATAAGGAATTCTTCAGTAGTAGATACAATTCTCAGTACATAATCTTTTTGTTCTGGTTAACAGCAGACTGCAGCAAAAGATCATCAACACCAAACTAATGTAAAATGGGTTCTACATATACAAACAGTTTAATTTGATGGTTCATTCTATGTAGGTAAGTAACATAGTAGGACTCGTAAATCTGACAAATGGTCCCACACGCTCAAAGATAGTTCTGTGCCAGCACAGCATGGTTTCTTAAGTATCAGATTCAGTAATTGTACCAGTGGGTCCCAATAAAACTCGATAATTTCATATGAGAGATTACTCCACTGAAAATCTCACAAAATTATTTTTTTTTTTTGGGGGTGGGGGGGGAATGGAGGGAAAAATATAGTGTATTATGTCAAGATAAGAGAGTTATGGAAACCTTCGGGAGAAGAGGAAAAAATATTGAAATGTCATATTTCAACAAGTAAGAGAGCATAGAGAGAACTAAATGTCTCATTTCAAAGAAGAAAAGAAAGATAAAATTGAGACCCCCATTTCAAGAAAATAATACACTCTCCCTCCCCTTTGTTGTTTGGAAAATCTACCAAGGAAGCACCAGATGTACTTATTGAGCATACAAGCAGCTTTTCACTAAGGATGCTAGGGAGGCTTATGGATGTGGGGTATGGAGGGGTATTAGTAAAGGGAGGGAGACCGGTTGTTGGTGTGATTTGAAGTGGGGTGGGTTTAAGGGTGAGATTTTGGAATGATGTGTGGTGTCGTGTGGTGTCGTGTGGTGATAGAAAGTTGGAGGAGAGGTTTCCATCATTGTTTAATATAGCTTCTAACAAAGAAGCATTGGTTGAGGATTGTGTTACTTGGGAAAGGAGTCGTATGGTATGGAACCATTGTTTTTGGAGAAACTTTTACGATTGGGAATTGAGGGAGGTAGAGGAGTTGATAGGGGTGTTAAATAGATGGAGGGTGAGACTAGGTGGGGTGGATGAGATGGTGTGGAAGATGGATGGCAAAAAGAAGTTCACTGTTAGTTCTTTTTACAAGTTATTGGTGGGAAGCAAGGAGGAACTCTCTCCTCGGCAATTTTCAAAGAAAGCTGCGTTTTTTTGGTGGTTAGTGGCTTGGGGAGCCATTCTAACCGCTGATAATCTAAGGAGAAGAGGCCTTTCATCACCCGAGTAGGTGTTACATGTGCAAAGAGGAGGAGGAAATCATTGATCACCTCCTAATCCATTGCAAGATGGCGAGAGATGCTTGGAATTTGCTTTTCACTCTTTTTGGATGTAGTTGAGTGATGTCGGCATCAATTAAAGATGTTTTTTCGGGTTGAAGGTGTAGTCACTTAAGAAAGGACAGTCAGCATGCATGGAAGACAGCTTCTTTATGTTTGGTTTGATGCATTTGGAGGGAGAGGAACAAAAGAGTTTTTGAGGGAGATGAAGCGTCTAAGTGGAAATTTAAAGATAATTTTTTGCATTTGTTATTCTTTTGATACAAAGAAGAGTATCCATTGTATTTAAATACTTTTTTAGGTTTTTGGGGGGATTTAAGGCTTTAATGTTGTTGCCTATCCCTCTTTTTGTTGAGTTGGGTTTGGCCTTCTGGGGTGCCCTTTTTGATGGAATATGCCATTACTGATAATAAATAAATAAATAAAACTAAGAGACTTTGACTACTAAAACCCAGTATGGACAAACTAAAATTCTCAAATAGGGAGCCAATACCAAAAATTAACCCAAAAAGACAACCCATGGGCTATAATTACAACACATATCCAACAAATTTAGAAAACATATCTGAAATTGCAATAAGACCGTCGACTCCAAAATTATAAGAAAACATATTTGAAATTAAACTCACAAAAAACTAACTTAAAAGAGATCCTACTCATCTAGGCTCAAGCTTAATTAAGCAAGCTCCTATTTGGGCCCTGCATCATCTAACATGTTCCAAATCAAAGCTTGGACCTTGTAAGCCTCTTTTCCTGCCTTTATACACTTTATAACAGTGCTTCCACTTGTCTCCATCAAGACCACATCTAATATTGAGGGTATTATCACCTTCAATGAAGAGCTTCAAACATAATAGAGGTAATAATGTTTTAAAGAGCATTTTCTTTTAATGAATTTGCAAAAGAATAATCCTCCACAACAAATTTGCATCTTTATATTGGTGTGATCCTAAATTCAAACTCAATTTGTTTCTTTCATTGGTATTGCCTTCTGGTAAATAGCTACAACCATAACTATTGGACTTAGAACAGACCTTTGGTAATCTTTTGTTCTCTGTTTTTGGATGCATGTGGGTCCCTGCTGCTACCTTGAAGGATTTTCTTTTGAGTTGGACTGATTTTCATATTTGCAAGGATGCTAGTGTAGTTTGGAAAATGGCTCCTATTTGCCTAGTGTGGTCTATTCGGAAGGAAAGGAATAGAAGGATCTTTGAAGGGATAATAAAAAAAGCCCCCTTCCATCCTTAAAGATAGTTTTTTGTGTTTGCTTCATTTTTGGGCTAAAGAAGCCTATCCATTGTACGTAGGTTCATTAGTAGATTTTTTAGGGAGTCTTAAGGCTTCAATTTTCTAGCGTTTCCCTTGTATTTGGGTTCGCCCCCCCTCGGGCGATCTTTTAATACAAATTACTATACCTATCAAAATAGAATAATTATGACACATGACATGGTTTGGAATAAAGCACATGGACTAGCATGACCGAAAAAACACCTATCTTAGTTGGTCTGCATGTTCACAAAGGAGCAGCACTAACAAAGAGCATAGCCAAATAAAATCACTAGACAAAACTCAAAATGGAGAATGCATTAAAAGCAAATTCACCCAGCATCCTGCACTAGGAAGGAAAACACAACTCAAGATAGATAGACACATAACAAAATCAACACAAATCATGCAGGAGAGTGATATTAGCCTCCACAACCATGTGGTTCAGCCCAAGAAATTGAGTTAGGAGTTCAAGTCCCTCTTACAATTAATATATATGGGAGATAAAAAAAATTATAATTTGCTAGAATTATTAATTATTAAGTTTTCTCATATTTTCACTAACCAAAAAGTAACACTTACATGTATATTACTTTGGTATAAAAGAAGATCTTATTTATAACTTTTCAATGATATTTCAGTTTTTCATAAATATATATATATATATATATAATGTTCAACTCAAGACATAAAAAAACACCTAATATCCTTTTGGGCTAAGGAAGTTGCGTTTCTATGCTTGCTCGTGTCTCGTGTCATAATTTTCCCTACTTATAATACCTTTGACTCCAATTATGTAGAATTAATAAATATAATTTTCAAGAAATGTCATAAATTGGGATTTTTTTTTTTTTTGATAGGTATCATAAATGGGATACATATACATATATATATATATATATAAGTATATATATAACTATTTCATCTCTCTAATAATTAATATTATAGAGGATTTTTTTGGAAAAAGTATTAATTATTAAGTAATAAAATTATTAATTATTCACCATAGAACTAAGTTGGTTCCTTAAATATTTATTAATTATTAGAGATTATTAACTTATTAAATATAAATTATAAGAGAGTTGACTGTATTTGGAACTAATTTCTTTCCACACTCAAACAGGTATTTCCATCGGGATCATCACATAGTTTTTTTTTTTTTTTTTGATAAGTAATATATGTTAGCGGACCCCAAATAATTGGGGTAAGGCTTTGTTGTGTTGTGCTGAGTTGAGTTGATAAGTAATATGTGCATCAAAGATCGCCTAAGGAGGGCAAACCCATTACAAAAGAAAGGGACACTCCAATTAGTCTTAAATCCCCCAGAAACTCTACAAAAGAATAAATACATGAAGAGTAAAATTCTAAACCCCAAAAGTGTCAAATTCTTAATAAACTATCTTTTAATCTACGGGAAAATTTTCTACCCCTTCAAAAATCCTAATATTCCTTTCATGCTAAATGCACCAAAAAAGACAAAGTGGGACCAAGTTCCAAATAATCCTAACGTTTCTCTTTCCACAAGCTCCTTGCCACCCTTTGAAGAATCCAAAACTAAACATGGCATGATCCAACAACCACCAAATAAAGAAAAGAGAAGATACCATAAATCCCTCACCACTAAACAATGGATGAACAAATGATTGATGGCCTCTTCCTATGTCTTACACATGTTGCACCTATTCACCAACCTAAAACCTCTCATCTGAACAGTGGAGGAGCCAGAAATTATACTTCCAGGGGGGCGTAAGTGTAGGTACTAAAATTTAGGGGGATTCATATTAATATTTAAAAAATAATAATTGAGGGGGGAGGGAGTCCAAAGCCTACCCAATAAGGACCAGCTACCTCTTTGGAGACCTACCACCACCACCACCACCCCCAACTCAACTCCAATTTTAGCTCCTATCAATAATATCCACCTAGCTGAAGGCTCAACTCCAAAACACCACAGGCACTTCCCACGAAGAGAGTTGTTGAACACCCTCAAATCCTTCAAGCCCAACATGTTCTCCTTCAACAAAAACTTGATTTTATCCCAGCGAATTAGATGGATCTTCTCCTCTTCTTTCCTCTCCCATAAGAATTCCCCTTGCTGCTTTTCTAACTGCTTTTCCACTGAAGCCGTAATAGGAAATAATGACATGAAGTACATCGAAAGACTTCTCATAGTGCTTTTTATCAACATAATCTTAACTCCTTTAGAGAGATATTGCCTTTTGCACCCCGCTAGCATCTTCTAAAACCTATCCACCACGGGGATCCGACACTGTCTTTGCCTTGGAAGAAGGTCCTAAAGGCAAACCCAAATACACTGAAGAAAAAGACCAAACCTTACATCCCAAATTCAATGCCAACTCCACCACCCACTGGATAGAAGCTCACTTTTGTTAAGACTCACTTAAAGACCCGACACCGGTTCAAAGTATAAAGAACACATCACAAGTAATGAAGTTGGGTGTCCTCTGCTCCATAAAAAATAATGGCATCATCCACAAATAAGAGATGAGACACCTTCCACTCTATCCCCACCCCCAAAAAAATAAATAAATTCCGAAACCCTTCAATAAGCCACCCTGCACCGCTCTATCCATCAAAGCCTCCATAACTACCATAAAGAGGAAACAGTAAAGAGGATCTCCTTGCCTTAACCCTCTCAAGCTTCTGAAGAAGAGAGAGAGAGAGAGAGAGATTGCATCTCCATCAAAAAGAATTATTTAGCAAATATAACTGTAGTTAATAATTAAAATATAATGCATAAGTTAACATTTCATCCTTTCAACAAGTTAGTTTACCTAAATCTCAAATGTGCCAAATAATTGCAATAATACCATCGTTATTAGCCAATTTGAAAGCTCTTATATTTTCTCAAATGTGATCCCAAAAAGAATTAGTACATTTCTTGAACATAGGTTTAGAATAAGGCAATTACATTAAGAAACTTTCTTAGACTATTTAAAGCATCCCTGAAGTGGACCCACCAGATTGTTGCAAGCAGATGCAACATGTGGATCCCTTTCTCCAAAACCTTCTTTGGCTTCTTGCAAGGCAGACAGGAACAATTTTTCAGCTTCCTCTAGTTTTCCCTAGAAGAAATTGAATGACAAATATAAATTCAGGAAGATAATGAAACCTACAGAAAAAAGAAGAAAAAAAAATTGACAAGTATATGAAACCTGCAGATAAGGAAAAAAAATGACAAAAAAAAAACAATGAGATTGGAGCAAAATATGCTTACATGCAAGAATCGATCCCTCCCATTATCTGTGAAAATCCTCCACTTTGATGTGTGTAAATTTGATATCACCGACCCATCCTCAACTTTGCGTAAGCCAGTTATGTTAGTCCCCTCGTGTATCATTTTCAGGACTTAATTCAATTGAAACATCTTCTGCCAAGGCAGGGCTGCCATTTATCCCAAGAATGAGTGCTGCAAAAGGATAATTAATATTTAGTTAACCAAAAAAAGATAACTAGATAAGTTAGCATCCAACATTTAAAGCAGAAGCCCAAAGGTCAAAATAGCGTACTTCACAAAAAAATATGCACGCTGCTTCACAAAATACGTTATTAATCTATAAAACAAACATCTGGAGTGTCTTCGGTAAATAAGAACTGTACTTTCTCTCAGAAATAGCAAAAAGAGGTTAGCAACTAAACATGAAAATTAGAAGCCCCAATGCCAAACTAGGGTTACTTCACCAATATGTGTGCGCGTGTGGCCGTGCAAAATATGTTATCAATTTATAAAACAAATGGCTGGAGTGCCTTTCATAAATAGACTTGTACTTTCTCTCAGAAATAGTAAAAAGAAGTAGAAATAAAAAAATAAATAAACACAGGAAAGGGGAAATATATGCAGAAAAAAAATAATAAACACAGGAAAGGGTAAATATCCGCAGAAATAAAAAATAATGATAACAATAAACCCCTATAATGTAAACCATGTAAGCAAGGGCCCATCATAGCAAATCTACCAATAAATACCTCCAAAATTGAATTAGGAACCACCTTTCCTTCTAGGAGCTCAACAACCACCTTTATTTTTTAAAAATAATAAACAGATTGAACTCCAACACTCACCCACCCCCACTGCAAACGAAAAATAAGCAATAGGGAATAAAAATTTACAGGTAGCAATGTCAGCCATCTGCTATGGTCTTTGGCTCTTTCCATAGTTCACTATGTAGAAAGTACATGCTGCTTGACCCATAAAAACTTTCCAAGAAACCGAAAGAAGTAGCAAATATTAATTAAACCACCAAAACCACAGAGAAAGATCCTAAACTAACAACTACAAAAGCACGACTCGAGGAAAGCCATGACACATGAAAGGGATCAATAGTAACACCCAAAACCAAAAGTGTACAAGAGTAGGTCCAAAGGGCTTGGTTCCAAGGCCCAAATTCTCGTAGGGCACAGTAAAGGTGGAGTGGGGCCTACTTCAAAGATTCAAAATCACCTTGATGTGTCCAAGAATCATATTAGGAACCCTAATTTGTTAAGTCTTGGATTTGTTGGATTTCATTTATTGATAGTTTTTTTTTTTTGGCAAGTACGACACACACCCCCATGTCCCGAGTGGGACTTAGACCTATACCTCCCTGTTATTGGCTAGCTTCATTCATCTATATTATAATTTTGAAGCAAGGGGAAAAAAGTAAAATCCAAAGTTAACATAGCATTATTTTCAGAAGTAATGCAGCAAGTTACCGACCAAAAAAATGTAGCTAATGCTCACACTGCAGTAGCTGTGAACCATGAAAGGATTCACATCTTTTTATACTCCCTTTTTTAATTAGTTCAATTTGATGGTTCAAGTTAGTTCGATTCAAAAGCTAGGACTAACTTTTTTGGGCTTTTCACAGGTTCCTAAAAGGGTTATAATACTCTCTTTTGGAGGTTAATGAATTATGAACAGAGAGTTGCTAGCCTGAGGCTCCGGCTTGAGAATAAGATTGCCTTCCTCCAAAGTGTCATATTGATTTGGAAATTTCAGGTTTGATGGCCTAGTTTTTACCCTTTTCCTTCTTTCTCCACATAATTTCTACACAAAATTTACCCCACTCAGCCACAATAAACTCTACACAATTTTAATACCCTGATTTCCTAAAACTAAAACGCTTGACCCAAGCCCAGACCTAAGGTATGAATGCTTGAGCTCAATCCTGAATCCAATGGCAATTAAATTGGAAATATATTATATTTATTGTTTTTAATCAAATTTTATGTGAAACTCTATGGGTGAATGCCAGTGTGTGTGTAAATCCATTTTCATATTAAATTACAACCCAAAAGGAGTAATATAAGTATTAACAAACCTGAGCTAGGTCAGGTTATATTTCTAGAATCGGACTTGAATTTGAAGATGATCAGGTGGGCAAACCTTAAGTTCAATTACAACCTCACAATATGGGCCTAAATAATAAGCCCAATCCCTATCAAAGCTGAGAAAGTCAGGCCACTCAAATCACATGGCCCGTGCCAATCCTAACTACACCTCAGCCCAACAAACAAATTAGTAATCGATATTCATGAAGATTTGATCTAATGGCTCAAATAATAAAGGAAAATGCATAGAGAATTCCACAAAGCGGTTCAACTCCACCACATTTCCCTGGGTTAGTCCAACAGCAATACATTCTATAAAGAAGCCACAAGCTTCTCATCCGAATATGACAAATGATGTTGTGAAGTTACCTAGGTACCAAGGAGGATCCATACGATATGACTGGGATATTACAAAGAAAATGCATGTTGAAGTCTCAAATTTCACCTACCAAAATTAACCTACAAGTTCCTTAGATGGCCTGCTACTTTTGGAAAGGCATTTTGATTGGTATGTAAAGACAGGTAGAAGGTCAATTCAAGTTACTATTGTGAAGTTTGTTGGACAAGCTCAAATTTGGCAGACAGGTGTGGAGAAAGATCTACGAGATGCAGAGTAGCCTCCATTAGTTGAATGATTTTGACATGGTCGGTTTGTAAAAAGCAAATGCTCTTATCTCAGTTCAACCATGTAATGTAACTTTCTAGTCCCCTGAGATATCTTCACCATCTAGATATGGCCTGCTTGTCTCTCCAATCTCACAAACACTACAATAAAATTATGATCTTATCAAAAAAGTAAGAAAATAATATATCAGTGATACGACCTAAAGCTATGGAAAATTTAACTACTTGTAAGATGTGAATCACCCTGGTCCATGCTATGACTTGCACATGATGCTATTGAGTTCTTCGTTGACCAAAGAAGGAGACAAAAATAACAGTAAGTTTTCTTGTAGTTAAAAAGGTTGTACCATTTCTATAGAAATTACCACCTGAAACAAGATATATGATTCACAAATTCTTAAGAAGTAATATTGCATTATACTATTGCATACAATAAGTAGATATCTATGCAAGAACTTTTGATAACAACATCTTTCATTGATATAAGAAAATATCTTTCGTTGAAATTTCTTATATGACAAAAAATAATAAGTTTCTCCATAGAAAATTGAAGAAAAAAAAGGGTAAGAATTTCATTTTTTTTTTTTTTTATAAGTTAAGGTATTATAAATGGTGCCCAAGGGGCGCAAACCCGAAGCAACAACCTAACCTAAACTTTACAAAGGTGTAAGTGACCCCAAAAAATCAACTGTAGAAAGATCATTTATAGGAAAAGCCTCCTTGCACCAAAAAAATAATAAACGCAAAAATTATCTTTAAAAGTCAAAATGGCCTGCTCCTCCCCTTCAAAAACATGCCTATTCATTTCCTTCCAAATGCTCCACACTAGACACGTAGGTACTAGGCACTAAACTCCAAATCTCCTTAATATCTTTTCGCGTTTTACAGCCAGTCCAAGCAAACAAAAGATCTCTAACTAACTCTGGCATTACCCAAGAGAAGCCAAAGATAGCCAAAACCAAACCCTAGCAATCTTGGGCCATTGAACAGTGGATAAGCATATGATCCATGCTTTGTTCCTCCCGCTTGCATAAAAAAACACCTACTTGCCTTTTGAAATCCTCCTCTCAAGTTGTTTGCCGTCAAAATGGCCTTCCAATAGGCCTCCCAAGCAAAAAAGACTGCTTTAGAAGGGGCCTGTGAATGCCAAATAATGCTCCATGGAAACTGCAAAGCGTCTGAAACAACCATGGCTTTGTGAAAATATTAGACTGCAAAGTTCCTCCTAATCGACTTCCATACAAGCTTATCCTCCCTTCCACCTCATCCAAAATCTCCGAAACAGAAACAGCCCCACCTCCACCTCCCAATCAAAAAACCCTCTCCTAATTTTAGGGCTCCACACCACCTCATTCCCAATTTTCTCACAGCACTCCCTCACCCAAGCCCCCCTATTGCTAGCTAAAGCAAACAAGGAAGGCAATTTCTCCCTCAAAGAGCACATCCCCGCACCATGCATCCTCCCAAAATTTCACCCTAAACCCCAACCCACATCAAAACTTACAAATTCCCAAAACTCTCTCCCCACCCCCACGAACCCTACACCCTACCCGAGATCCAACCCCCCTCCTTACTCCCATACTTAGAAGAAATAAGCTCCCTCCACAACTCCCTCTCTTCCACCCCAAACCTCTACAACCATTTTCCAAGAAAACCCATGTGCCCATTCTCCTCCAATCTTCCCCTTTCAATCTGTGAGAACAATACAACTCCCTTCTGGCCAAGATCTTCCTCCAGACAAAGAGGTCCAGCCTCCGACCACACCAGGATGACATAGTTCCACTTCCTACAACTAATACGGATGACAGCTGAAATCTCCTCTACCCTTGAGTTAACCAGCAATCTGGGCCCCCTGGAGCTGCATGCATTCTATTCTATCGTGGCTTCATCCACCTTCACAAAGCCTCCACAACAATCCCCAGCCACCCTGGAATACCTCTAGACTCCACAAAAAAGCCAATAAGCCCCATCAATCTCACCCACATTAATCCCTTCTCACCCGACTCAGTATAGCAACCTGACAATGACCATTGTTGGAGGACCACATGCAATCCTTCATAACTCCAATCCTTCTGGCTAAGAATCTGATTCACCTCAACTATAGACGGAAGCTCAAATAGAAACCAAGTTCCATTTATATCCAACACATTTAAAACCACATGTATTCACCAATGTTTTTTAGCCCGATCAATAGACCCTCTGTTTCTCTGGCATCGAAGTATGCAAAGCCCTAAATCTCCCAACAATGCTTTTCTGTAAAAACTCCAATCATCTACCCCGCAAGAACCCAAATGCACCCTCACGTCTTCACACTCGCCTCTCAGACTCAACTCCGCCATAACAAGATCAATCGGCCAACCCCCTACTTTTGACACTTCTAGATACGAACCCTTACTTTACTCCTCCTGGGTTTGGACAACCCTAGAAGTTCTAAAAGCTTGGGCCACCGCCATCCAGCCCCTCATAGCATCTCCTTTGAGCAAGAAGATATGGATAAATCCCCTACCTGAACTTCCTCCCACCTTCATAAAGTTTCCCCTTTTGTTCAACCCTCTCCATAGATAAAGACTTGTATTCCTCCCATGGAGCCGATCAGGAAAATCAAACCCCTCATCCCTTTCAACACTGCCTCCAGAGTGCTACACAACCACTCCAACTCCCATCTTGTCACCCACACCCTCCTGACTACATTGACTCCTCTTTCAATGATTTGAAACATCTCTCCCTTATCACTTACCTCCACCACATCCAAGGATCAAAATATAGTTCGGATGTATGGTTTCGGTTTGTCCGGAAACGGAAACGTTTCGGAAACATAATGGAAACGAAGAAAAAATTAGAAACATGTGGAAACATAACTTAAAATTTATTTATTTATACAAATAAGCCTATTTATTGAATATTTGTGCATGTTTAAGGCATATACATCATATTCATGATAAATGACACTAACTCATGATAAATGACATAATAGATATATACTATGTAATATCCACGAATTAAATAATTAGACATAAGTTACATATAAAATAAAAAGTAAAACAAATAGCGATTTAAAGCTATTATAATTAATAACTTAATATTAAAATAGTTGTTTCTCTACACTTTATTTCCCTTACTACTTTTCTATTATTTTAGAACAAATAATATAAATATTTTCTTGTAATTTTGAGTCTTAATCCTTGAAAAATAAATGTATATTATTTTTTACTAATTTCTAGAATTATTGTTGACACAAAATAAATGTTTCCTCTGATTCGGTATGTTTCCACTAGTTTCGGTATGTTTCCATGGAAACAATTTTTTTTCCATAGAAACATGTGAATTTCGATATCCCACTAGTGTTTCGTTTTGGTTCCCTGAGAAACGGAAACGTTTCGGCCGTTTCAATGAAAAAGAAACGAAATTTTGATCCTTGACCACATCAAACAACTTCTCACCAATTTGAAAAAACATTCTAAATGATATGGCAAAGGGGAAATAAAAGAAACGAAAAGGATCTAATCAAAAGCTACCGGAGTAGATGACTCTGGCAACCGTGAAAAGAAGAAAGAGAGAAGACTAAAACAGAGCTATAGTTTCAAGTCTTGAAAAGCTACCGGAGTGCGACGAAATGTATTCACAACATTGATTACTTATTGATGAATGAACTAGAGTAAATCTGCATCAAGCATAGATCACCGCCCCTCTCAGAACATACTTAGATGCAAATAGGTTATTCACACACTCATTTCATAAATATACAGATATTATTTTCTTCCAATAAATACTGAAACGTTAAAAAAATGTTACACTATAAATCAGAAAATTAGAATAGTATGAAAAGCTGCAATAAAAAAAATATAAGGTCAATTAATCCCACTTAGTTACCGAAGTATACCAGCTTGTCCAGATAGAAAAATCCATAGACAAAAGTCCCCATGCTGCCTCCTCAAAGTATAATCTCCAGGACTATATTGACGATAAAATTTAATTTTACCTAGAAACAACATTGTGTAAGCTAGTGAGAAAATCAATCACTATTCAAAACAACAAATTAAAAGGAAATTTAGAAGAAATGGATGAGCAGGGTAATATTTATGATCAAAATTTTATGCCACCTCTACAAAATTATATTTGAAAGGTCAGTAAACATGTCAATGGATACTAATTTAAAAAAAAAAACATGTCAAGGAAGAGAATTAAGATTTTCTGCATCACTAATGCATAATTGTGGAACTACAAAAAGTAAACAGTGTTCTAACTTTTCTGGAAAAAGGAATAATAGTAATGTTCCTTCTTTTTCAGATCTGGATAATAGTAATGTTCATGATTGAAAAGATTCAACATGAATGTGGGTTAGCTTCTCTCTCCAGATTTCTAGAGAGAGAGCTCCCTTGCGCTTTCTTGACTACTTTTTTATCCCTTCTCTGATCTCCCCTTTTCTTTGTCCTTCTCTGCTCTCCCTTAGTCTTCTTGAATCGTCATTCCTTAAGGTGCTTCAAGTCAGATTAAATGTGACGGGGGTTCGCTTTGGTAAGTTAGGTGCTGGTTCACGACTATGATCCGATTTAATCTTTTGGGAGTTGGATGTATGTGATGTGATTTGTTCCCCACCCTTGCTTAGCTTGACTCGTGATCATTGCCGGCTGATTTGCTCCGAGCCATGGTTGGTTGATATACTTTGGTGGTGCTTCAAGTCAAGATCGGGACGTGGTGGTAGGGGTTTCAGGTGGGTGATGATGGTAATTTGGGTTGGGAAGGGTTCTGATCAGATTGTTGTTGTTCTATGCGTTCTTGATGGGACTTGATTTGGAAGCCTTAGCCGTCGATGATCAATGGAACTCAGCCTTGATTTGCTCTGCTATGAGTTGCTCAATTCCCAATTGATCTTATGTTGCAAGCCTTGGTAAGTACGCAAGGATTGTTATGTAGAGATTGCGCTTCGCCGCTTCAAGTCGCTCGTTCAATGTGACTTCTAGTTGTCACTGCCAATTTCAGCCGAAGCCATGGCTTGTTGATACATTTTGCTTGTGCTTCAGGTGAGATCAAGACGTGGTTGTAGGGGTTTTGGTGTGCAATTCTGGCAGTTTGGTTGGGTGGAGCTCCACGGTCATGATGAAGGTTATCATACGGCAAATCTATTTGATCAATCTGGGGATATCGATCAACACACACTGGACTTCCTTGAAGAAATTTCTTTAGAATGAGGTTAACTGTATACAATTGCAGTGAGAAGTGTGCTTCTTGGATCATCTCTTGGCCCGTGAAATTCTCCAAAAACCCTCTTGAGGCGGATTGTCTAGTTGTTCCTTCTTTCTTGATCACCAAATGCATCCAAACCCAATTCCTTGGAAGCCATGGCAGGTCGCTATCGTAAAAGCGTGCTTCCAGTCAGACCTGTTTTTGATTGTAGAGGGTTTTGATGTAGGATGAATCCGGTAGTTCCCCTTCTCCCAATCCTCTCAATACTCTGTCTAATCTTTTTGGGATCACCATATTTAGGGTGGGCTTCAAGTCAGTTCTATCAGATAGGTTTTGAGTATGGAAAGGTTTGGTCGATGGAGAAATGAGAAATCCTTGGCCTTCCTAAGCTATAAGGAGAAGGTTGCTCTCTGGATTGCTCTACTTCTTATCCTAGGTTGACGTTGTGTGGTTAGGATACCACTTGATTTGGTGTGGTGCTTCGGATAGTAGATGCCGCCCATCGAGAGATGACTGGAAGGCACGATATGGGATGGTTGCACATGAGGGATTTAATCCAAGTGGGTTCCCCTGGGCTCCACTTGGATCAAACCCCTCGTGTGGTGGATGATGGGGCTTATGCCGCTACTCTTACACTTGCGGTATGTCCAGCTGTGGGCGATTTGCCTTGGTTTGTGATGTGTTCCTCTTCCTCATGTCACAGAATAATCATGAGACATTGGTCATTCTAAGAAGCAGAGACGCAGGTTGTGGTGTTTGGAGTCATCCTTTGTTGGTGTGGCCAACTTTATTGCAGTCAGGTGGTGAATTGCTATTCTGAGATGTTCTGAGGCTGCTTAGCGTTTTGATTATGGCTCTCTTTGAGCTCTATTTTTTCTTGGTTAGCTGGGTTGAGTTTCGTTTGACATAGGAAGATTGATTGTTTGCTTTATCCATTTGGCTGTTTTGCTGGTTGGTAGTGTTGTTAGGTTATAGTGTGGGTTTCTCGCTAGTTCAGCTTTGTACTGGGGCTTCCGCCTCTCTTTTTTTCTTTTTCTTTTTTTGGTTGGTATTTACAAACTTAACTTACCAAAAAAAAAAATTGTTCATGATTTCATCAAATAAGCCAGAAGCGGAAGTAATCAAAGAGTCCTGCAAAAATGAAAATTTAAGAGTAAGCAGTACAGTATAAGAACATAATGACAAGGACTAATGGTAATGAGTATGAGAAAAAGAAGATAAGCACCGATGAGAAAGATTACTAGGAAGCAAAGGAAGGTGCTGATGATTGGAAGACTCCGTTCGAAATTTATTACTTATTTAGAGGGCTCCCAGCTTGACATTATTTGTTTTAGAGGAAGGAGCATAACAGAGAAACTTTGACAACTCCAAAGTTGATGCACAGTTAGTTGAAAGTTCTTCTCGAGTCCTCATTTCATGGGATATTGGATGATAATTATAGAAGAACTGCAGTTTTTCGATAGTTTTGCACCTTTTTAGGCTTTAAGTTATCATATTCTTTCATGGCCTATTTTGTATACCTAGCTTGCACACTAGCATCTGCCCCATCCCCTAAAATTGATGCATTTTTCCTTTTTTTGAAAAATAAGAATCATGAGATAAGTATATTATTAAAAGAAAATGGATGAAGCCCGGTACGTACACGGGGTATATGGCGACCATAGAAGGCTCAACGCACAAGAAATAAAATCTAGCAGAAAAGTAAAAATGGAGCAATCTCAAGAAAAAAAGAAGCAGAGAAGATAAAAAAATAATAATAACACCTATATTTAATGAAATTAATAGATGTGGCATAAGAACATGGAAGACAATGAGATAAGAAAACTGAAAGGTTTTATTCAGCACATGCCTGAGTCTACATGGCCAATGAGTTCTTTGTGAGCAAGAAAGGGTAAGTATTAAACTATCATGAAGTAGAATGTGATGAGATACATTAATTGAAAGACGTGTTGTTTAGAAAATTACCACGTAACAGCCTTGAACAAGCTCTGTTGGAGAATACCCTTAGTGATGTGGACTGTGGAGTGTAAGTTGGATACTCTATGAAGAATGGTGATAGCAGCAACATACAAGGTGACCAAAAATGGATGTAGTCCTCTTGCAATACTAATATGATATAGAGCCACCTTTGATGAAAACTTTTCCCAAAATGGGCTGTCCTTTAAGCATATCATAAATTGTGGTTCAAAGTGGGAATATTTACCCAACTAGTCAGCAGCACACAATGAGTGAGGAGTCAGTATGAAAAGCGGCAGAAGCTCTTCTTGGGTGGGTTTATCCTTTTCTTTGCAGGAGACCAACTCCTTCTCAATCAAAAAATGGGATAGTACATTGTTTTTACTCCAAAAATCTCTATTGGACTGTCCATAAGATGTATGCTGGAAAATCTTTGTGACAGTGATTGGGATCCTTCGAAGGGGGACGTAACAAGGTAGACAATAGACAGATCAAGATTGTTTTATTTTTATTTTATTTTTATCAGTAAAATAACTTTAAAGACAAAATGAGCCCCCGGGGGGCTTGCCCATAATTACAAAAGTACAAGAGACCGGCTACAAAAATTAAAGCCTAAGATCCCCCAAAAAATCAATGAGCTTCTCTAAATGCATAAGATATTCTTCTTTAATCCAAAAGAACAAAGTCTTCAAAATATATATATATATATATATATCTTTTAACTTCCAAGGAAGGGATTCCTCCCCATCAAAAACTCTTCTATTTCTCTCCTTCCAAAGTCACCAAGTGAGGCAAACGGGGCCATTCTCCAAGCAATTCTCAACTCCTTCCTAATTCTACTACACCTCCAACCCAAATAGAGATGCTTCACCTTAACCGGCATTACGCATGAACAACCAAAAAATGAGAAGAGAAGGTTCCACATGTCCGAGGCTATCTTACAATGAAGCAAAAGATGATCCACCATCTCTTCCTCCTCTTACACAAAGGGCATCCACTCGGAAGGAGGTAAACACCTTATTTTAAGATTGTCCGCCTGCAAAATGGCGTCTCAAGCCGCCCTCCCAAGCAAAAAAGGCAACTTTTAAAGGCACTCTAGATTTCCACATCAAGCGCCAAGGAAAAGAATAATCCTTCTCATCCACCACCTTCCTATAATAGGATCGAATTGTAAAACTTTCATCTGCATTACCCTTCCACTCAATTCCATCCGTCCCATCATCCCTCAAAATCACTTTGCTCAAAAACATCATCAACTCCTCAACCTCCCCTAACTCTCAATCATCAAAATTTCTCCTAAATTTTGGGCTCCACACCCTTCTTCCCCCTACCAGCGCAATACAATCTGCCACCAAACACTCCCTCTCTGAACCTATGTTAAAAAGATTTGGAAACTTCTCTTTCAAAACATCTTCCTCATGCCATGAGTCTAAGACTGTTTTATGTATAATTGCACCTCTTGCAAATATTCCAGAATTTCAATGCTCCATTTCCAGTTGAGCTCATTTTGAAATATCCATTAAGCGACAAGCTACTTTGAGTTGGTAAATAATTTTCAATTAGATATTGATATTGAAAAACCCGAACTTATTTTTGTTAAACCACCAACTCATCTAGAAACTTAAGTTGTTAGAGAGAGTATAACCTCAGTTACCACAATTCGCTCCCCCCCCTAGCGAATTGCGAATTGGGATCGCACAATTCAAAACATAGATTGTTAGTAATTTGGAACGCAAGATTTAGCATACCAATCTAAAATATCATAAGTCCCAAAAAAAATCATACAACATACAAGAAAATACATACACATCATTGGAATTTTATTTTATAATAGCTTTTAATTCGTTGAAATGTTTTTGGTTTATGTATATACATGCGGATATTATTACAAATACAATCAAAAAATATATCACGTTCCAAATAAACGTATTTCGTTCTAACAAAGTGATTCGAAGAAGTCTATCCCTACCGTACCACGTTTTATAACAAGTGACGATCCTACGTTCCCGTTCCCGTTCCCAGTTCCACAGTACCATAACGATCCACGTTCTAGGTAACATTTGGTGTAACTCTAATATTATATCCTCTATCACGCCTCCTCACGTGTGAACAGACTAAGACGATACATGCACAATTCATAGTGATGGTGAGGTTTGAACGCAAGACCTTCTACCTGGTCTAATACCATGTTAGATCACCAATTGATTTAAAAGCTTAAGCAGTCAGGATAATGGGCCAACAATGTATATCAAGCTCTCAACAACTCCTCCTATTCAAACCTCACAGTCACTCTACAATATGAATTGTGTACTTGTTGGCTGAGTGTGGCCACACGTGAGGGCTGTATTAGAGAATATAACAATCTTGGAAGTAGATTTATAATAGGTGGTTAATCTGAATTTCACTCAACTTGAGCTTGGCACCTTAATATTTTGGGAAGACTGGCAAGTTCTTTAATATTCAAGTCATTGATTTTGAGACCTAACATTGTGAACTCGCATTACGCATTCAGTGGCATATCGGTGGCTCGTAAAATGTTAAAGGACTTGATATACCTGACTTTCAAAACCTTGCTATCCCTCAGGTCAAACCAAAATCAACTTGCATGAGCTCAAGGACATTTATACATTTATACAAGATATACACATATATAATTATATATTTATACAACAAAAACTATCCAATTCAGCAATTGGGATTACCAGGTTTAGCCAGTGCACTAGTGGCCCTTCCACAAGAAGTGACGGTGACTGTTTGAGAATGATGACGGAGTCGCCTCAACAAACCAGCCCCTGCTTGTCGGAGAAACATTGTTGTCGACCCTAGAAAGAGAATCCAGAGAGAGAGAGAGAGAGAGAGAGACAGCACTCCTCTGTTGTGATTCTTGAATTTATTCGATTTTAGTTTTCTTTCCCCTTGCTTTTGGGTTTAAACCATAAACCCTCCGGGTAAGATGCGATGTGGCGGTGGATACATTTATGCAGTAATATATAAATCACGTCGAAATCGGGTGAATTGGACGAATATAATTTTTTTTTTTTTTGAAAGATATGATTTTTATTTTTATTTTATGAATATTGTGAAAGAGTTTACGCGTGCAAATGAAACTTATCGCATGACCACACCCTAGGTGGTGTGTGTGTGTGTATATATATATATGTGTGTATATATATAAATAAAAAATTCAGGTCGAAATCAGGTGAATTTGATGAATATGAATTTTTTTTTAAAAAAAGATATGATATTTATTTTCTTAAACCTACTATTTTCTAGCATGGAAAAAAAATCTTTACACAAAGACACATATCTAATTTAGGTTGTTATCCATAAATATAACTTATATGGGGTGAATAGAATTATGTGGCAACTTTTTGAATTAATTTTTAATTCAAAATTAATCTACAAAGAAATTTATTTCACAAATAAGAATAAAGTATTCAACAGTAAAATGAAACATGTGATGGAAATAAAATAGAGAGAGATCAAATACAATGAGTTGTATAGAAACCAAGTAAAAAATTGGCTTTTTACTTTTCAGGAGTTGCACTGATCCTTTTACAGTGTCTTGAGATAAGAAAGTTATTTTTGTACAAAGAAATAACTTTCTTAGTGAGTTGTATATACAAATGAAAGTTCACTCTATAGTATTTACAAATGATTGAACAATTAGGCTCAATAAAATATTTTTGCTGTAATTACATTTACATATCATGTGATATTTGACAATTATTAGAATTTCTCATTTGATTTTTGATATTACGCCGACTTTCTTTGTCATAATTGTTAGGAAATAGACTAACTTTTATTGTGATATCTGATAATTATAAAGACCTCAATTGCTATCTTTAAAAGGATAAAAAAGGTCAATGTAACACAAAGGTAATTTAGTCATGTGAAAAAAACTGTTAAAATCCAAACACCATCATTAACTTATTTTGTACCGAATAAAAAAAATATGTATATTATTAATATAACAAATGATAAATTGATGAAATTTAGGAAAATACAACAGAAGTCCATACAATTGTCAAGTAAGGAGATCAGTTTAATTATTCCCAGATTTTTCTTAGAGAATATAACTCAATAAGTGATCAATGATTTATTGGTAGCATCCGCTTTGTGTTTATAACTCAATCACATGTAATGTGTGATAATTATGTATCTCGAGATCAATCTAATTCTAGAAATTAGTCAATCGATTTTTGCCACAATCAAAATAAAAATTTTAGTTCATTTAGATTGATCGACTGACAAAAACTTTTAGTCAATTAATTATCACATAATCAAATTTTCAATTTAAACTCTTCGTCATTTAGTTGATTGATTCTTAACATCGGTCCACTAATTCTTCCATAATCAAAATACCAAATTTGACTCTCGTCTATAATTCTTAAATGATAAGTCGACTAATTTTTATAAAATCAAATTTTCAGTTTTGGATTCAATAATTAGTTGACCAATATAATAGGATTGGTAGATTGATTTTTCACATATCCTTTTATGTTCATCTTTTTTTCTTTTTTCTTTTTTTGGATAATCCAAGTATCTCAATCTTTTCAGTTTATAATTAGTCAAAAACTAATTTTGAAGGTGTCAATCCTATCACCCACAAACGAGAACATTATTTAAAGCGCGGTACTTACCAGCTGAAAAATCGAATTCGAGACCATGGGCCTACGAAAAGAAGTGAAAATTAACTATATTTCAGAATTATATCAGTAGACTGATCCAATCCATTGGTCAATTAACTGTATCCATAGCCTTTTTACTCAGTTTACCATGATACTTCAGTTTATTCATTTTCTCAAAGAGTTAATTTCAACAAGTCTTTGTGTTTAGTTTTCTCATGGAGGTAATTTCAATAAGCCTTTACGTGGCCAGTTTAGCACACCACTTTAGAATTTTGTTATCATCAAAATTATCATCGATTAAAATATTAACGCTAACAATTTTATAAGAAAGCTTTTATTGAAAATTAATATTAAAAAAAACTCTTCTTTTATATTAGTAAAAAATTAATAGTATCAATATCTTTATATCTCACACACACACACACACACACACGTATGCATGTCTATTTATTTTAATCATCAATATATTTATATCATATTAAATAATAACATTATTTATTATTCACTGTGCAATGAAATTGGTTCAAAAAATAATTAATAAAAAATATTAAATATCTTTATGTTATCTTTTTGTAATGTTTAGAGATCTTTCTTCAAATAAACCAAAAAAGAAAAGAAAAAAAGTAATCTAAGAATATGAGAATAGCATTTGATGATGTTGATGATGATATCGATGATAATGAAATGAAAATGAGATAGATTATAGGAACGAATAATTTTGAATTTTGTCTGTAAATTTTGATGTCAGTGAATTATACTGGAAATCCAGATTACCAAATTTTGATTTGAAATTTGTAATATTTACAAATCTTGATTCTTTTATGAGATAGAATTTAAGATGATTTTTTTTTTATAAGTAAGTTAAAATGTTATTGTGGGGGAAAGAGTTTAGCCACCCTTGTATTTCAAGCAAGGCCACGAACTGACGGCAATGCCTTCAAAAAGTGGATAAAAGTTATCATGACAAACACGAATTCTAGCACCAAATCCTACTCTTGAGCAAAAAACTGAAATCAAAATAAGGTTTTTTTTTTTTGTGTAAATTATATTGATATTTTTTAATATTTATGACAATTACATTGATATTTTTTAATATTTTTGAAATTATATTGACCATCCTTACTTTATAAAATAATATACCAATACTTCATTCCTATCAATTCTTTTTCTTCAAAATAACGAAATTATCCATTTTATTTATTTATTTTTATATTTTTCAAATTTTGACTAATTTATTCTAATTTTTTTAAAGTTTTATTTTTTTAACTTTAAAACAAATTTAAGGTA
This sequence comes from Nyssa sinensis, assembly GCA_008638375.1. Taxonomy (NCBI): domain Eukaryota; kingdom Viridiplantae; phylum Streptophyta; class Magnoliopsida; order Cornales; family Nyssaceae; genus Nyssa; species Nyssa sinensis. The sequence continues at coordinate 55,505,216 of CM018032.1, forward strand.
AATAACTTATTTTTATTTTATATAAAAATAAATTTGAGATTTTATCAATATTCATTTGAAAAATGAAAAAAAAATTGGTCAAGATTTAAAAAATTGAAAAAAAATTATAAAAGATGTAGTTTTATCATTTTGAAGCAAAAACTTGACTGAAGAGAGGTATTTGTATATTATTTTATAAAGTAAGAGAGATTAATGTAATTTCAAAAATTTCACAAGAAGTCAGTATAATTGTCATAAATCTCAAAAAATATCAATATAATATATATATATATATATATATATATATATATATATATATATATATATTGGAACCTCTTATCACTTTCTATCCAATCATGTAATTGAACACCTCTAATGGCCAAAGGATCATATCATGGTAAATTCTCCTATACTTAGGTAAGGCCGACTCTTCATATAAATTTGATAAATTTAAGATCGTTGAAATATTTTGCTTGCGACAGTAAAGGATGCAGTCAGGGAGTGGCTAAGATGGGCTGTAGCCCTCTCCAAAATTTGACCCAAAAAATGTTATTAGTGAAATTCTTGCATTTTGTAAAATAAGTTCATCCCAAATTTTTACCCTAACCCAATTTTTACTTTTCATTTCTTACTTTTTATCTCAAAATTTTAACCCAACCCTTGGCGACAGTCTTAAAAGCCACTAACAAGGATTTTGAAAAATTGGCTAAACGTTATTTATCTAAAAGGACAAGCCCAGACCTCCCCCTCTCCAACTATTTCTCACTCACATGGTTAACAAGTCAATTTAATATCATTTAAAGTATGTTAAATAATTAATTTTTTAATTACATGTTGTCTAGATTATTGAAAGCAATAGAGAAAAAAATAATATATAAAACTGATACACATTCATTATCTCACACCAACTTGCAGCAGGGCGATTCCAACAACCCTTTCTAGGTAGTTGAGGAATCGAAGAGCGATTCCACCAACCCTTTTTTAGGTAGTTGAGGAATCGAAGACATTGAAACTTTCAGTGAAGACTGCTTGCTGCCAAGGCATTTCAACAATGAGATAATATATTATGGTTATTTGCATCCATGGAGGAGATACAAGCTTTGTTCGCGCATGTGAGCGACAGCGTCCCAAGAGCTCCTCGAATTTTTCACTTATATATATATATATATATATATATATATATATATATATATAATGTATCGAGACGATGCTTGTAATAATTAGGATTGCACGCAACTGCAAAGAAGGTTTGGCTCTAAATGAATCTGAGCCGAGTTAAATAGTGACCTTTTCAAGCTTAAATTTATTAAAATAAATAAATTTTAAATTATGTTGATATTCGATTTGTTAGTTTTAATTTTGGCGAATTGAATTCAAGTAACTTAAATTTTTAACATCTTTTAAATTTTTTAAAATTTTATTGACTTCTTTTACTTTTATTTACAAATTATAAATATTCATTCCAGTCAATTTTTTTAAAAGTACAAAATTGTTTTTTTATTTACATTTTTAAAAATTTTGAACAATTTTCTTTTCATTTTCAAATAGTTATCGATTAAATTTTAAATTTGTTTTTATATAAATAAAAATAAGTTATTTACCTCAATTTTTTTTTATATATAAACTATTTTTAAAAATAAAAGTTACAAAAAATGGTAAACATTGAAAAAAAAAAAAAGTTCATAAAAGAGACAATTTTCTCATTTTGAAAAAAAAAAAACTGGAAGAATATTTATAGTATATCAAAAATTTCACAAATTTAGGAATGTCAAAAACCATAAGAGAAGGTCATTGTAATTGTAAAAATCTCTATATTTTATCTAATTTTTTTATATAATATTAATCTACTCATTGACTTATTATTGATCTACTCATTGACTTATAGTCAAACTTAGACCGAACTCAATAATTATTAAAAAATCTCTATTTAAGTCTGATTTATTTATATCACAAACAGATTTTAAATAAGTCTGTAACAATTGAATTGATTTGGTGTTGAAATCAAATAGCTCAAATAGCTGGCCACTTTTACATCACCAAACAAGGGGTGTGTGATCAGGGGAGCAGGAAAACAAGATAACGCATGGGTCTGAAGCCAACAACTTGATTGCTTTCTATGAAAGAAACTCAAGCCAAAACAAAATAATTGAGAATGACAAGCAAATGTCATTTAACCACTCCATTTGCACACAAGACAATAAATCTCACCTCATACCAACAATAACAATCAACCCTTTCATAATATTATTAATATAAATGTTACTGTTATTTAACAGAGGTAAAAATCACAAGGCAAGAAAGGGCCAACCTTGCAAATAGAAATTAAAAGACAAACAAAACAGCCAAACTTTAAAAGACAAGCTACTTGAATATGAAGTAAATGGAAGGGCTGTTCTGAAATACAATTCTTATCTTATCAAATGAACCACCAAGGCAAGGAACAGCAGTAAAATCTTAAACTGAGTTTAGCTGAGCACACAATCATGGCTTCCACAGGAGGGTGGTCTCTGCAATCATGGAAGTGACCACGTATGGATCCATATTTGAAGCAGGCCTCCGATCCTCAAAATACCCTTTGCCTTCTTTCTCAGTGTCTCGGCCAACCCGAATGGAAGCACCACGGTTTGCAACCCCCTGTTAGAAAAATAAGAAGTAAAAATATGAATAGGATGGCATGAATTGTCAGTTGATTTTGCTATAGACTAGTTATTAAGAATAAACCATGGTAATGCTATCCTCAAAACGATTTATCACCCTTCCAACAAAAACTCCAGCAAGAAGTTGTATGTCAATCAAATCATCCTTAAGGTTTTGCATAAAAAAAATAAAAAATCCTCAAATTTAGACAACAAAAAATTATGTTGTCCAATAAATATATTAATTTTCAAATAGGCTCATTTTGAAATGAATTATATGTTTGATCAATCTACGTTATTCATAATCAACCTAAAGTAATATATTTGCAGTTATTTGGAAGAAGGAAATTTATTTACCCATAAGAAGGTGTTGATATCAGCAGTTTCATGTCGACCAGTGAGACGACGTTCATTGCCTTCACCATATGCAGCGATATGTTCTTTGTGCTTCAATCCAAGCTTTTCAATCGCCTTCTTGATGATTTCAAAGCCACCCTCATTCCTCATAGACTTGGTGCTGAAATTATCATCATAAACTTCACATTGAGAAAGAACCGTCGTATAGAATAGATATTTTAATATAAATGTCACAGTCTGTGTACAACACTCATATATTATCAATTACCTGTAATTGGTGTGAGCTCCAGCACCATTCCAATCACCCTGGTGAGAGGAACCCGTTAATAACAATAATAATAATCCTAGAATTATAAATGCAAAACAAATTTATGTAATCGATTATTGAATACAATAGTAAAAACAAACAATAATCTCACCTGGATAGGCTTGGGGTCAAAAGAAACGACCACACCAGCAATCTCGGTAATCCTCTGTTAGCAAAAACACTTAATAGTTAGCATAATTCTAGTATTACTCAATCCCATAAAATAAACAGCTGAAATATAGAACTTGTAATATTGGTAGTAGTAAGTATTTCAATTGGCATGTAGTAGTACCTCCAGAATGTAACGAGCCACCCACAACTCATCTCCGGCTGAGATGCCAACAGAAGGTCCAACTTGAAATTCCCACTGTATAATGTGAAAAGAGGATTAGCATAACATAGGATAATAACGGGACACTAACTATTACAAGGGAAAAGAAACAAAAAGGAGAGAACACATTTGATTTACCTGGCCTGGCATCACTTCCCCATTGATTCCACTTATGTTAATGCCTGCATAGAGGCAAGCCTTGTAATGTGCATCCACAATATCACGTCCAAAGGCTTTGTCAGCACCAATTCCACAGTAGTATGGTCCCTATTGTCACATGACCAGGAAGTTTCAATTAGAACTGTTATGAAAAACATTTATTCACAAGTCATAAAGATAATTACCAGAACAAGAGAAAAGCATCGTAATCACATAAAACAGAAACACAAGTGAGATTCATGAATTATCTGGATTTGAAAAAATTCATTGTAGATAAAGATGAAGATGACCCTGGTAGAAGAAGCTTGGCAAGAAGCCCAGGATTCATTTGAAGACCAAAAAAAGAGCCAAATTAAAATGGGAAAACCGATGCACATAGGCCAGGAAACGATGCACATAGGCCTGGAATGTACACTTTCATTGTGCAAGTACTTGAATTATCTAATTACCTTACAAAAAAATCTCTAATAACTGGTTATTATTAGCCTATTGGCAAGATAGGTATTTATATAATTAAGAGGAAAAAAATGAAGATTTATAATACTGTGTAGAGGATGCAAATTGCAATTACCTGGGGTCCAGGAAAACCTCCCACTGGCCACCCTACCGGCCACTTAACTTCTTTTTGCAACAAGGTGTACTCTTGCTCAATGCCATACCTGTTTAAACAAATTGAATTTCAAGTAAATAATCACAAAAAATAAGTGTCTGATCCTCAGGTAGAGATGAAAATAAGGTCTCCCAGCACTGAGAAAGGTTAACAAAATTGATACCAGGGTACTTCAGCTGCAACATCGGGATGGCTGAAAATCTTGGCTGCATTAAACCTCTTGTTTGTTGGAATTGGCTCACCACCAGGAGTGTAAGCATCACACATAACCTAAGACAATTACAAAAGAGACTTGTTCAACATGTGGACTGAAACATAATAATCTTAAAATTAAATGCAAAATACAGGTACTCACTAGAATATTGTTGCCCCTCCTGAATGGATCCTTAAAAATTGCTTGGGGACTGTTTTGTTACATCATCAATAAAAGTAAATGAATGAACTTTGTAAGACTAAAACTTAAAAGAAGCAAGTGATTAAATACACACAGATGCACACACATACAAACAAAAGGCAATACAATTCTCTCTACATAGTATTTGCATGAAAAATGAGGGGGTGCAGAAAGAAAAACACAACATACTAGATGATCACTTCACTGTCTTCCCCGGGAGCTTGACCAGTGCTAGATCCATCGTAATTCCACTTTGGCAGCTTTTTGGGATCAGTAACTGGCCCAGGAAGAGTCTATATAGAAAATAAATCATCATGACAACCATGAAGATGAACAATAACATAAACAAACAAGCTTTTTTGTAGAGAAAAACAAAATATTACCCTTGCTTTGCTTCTCAAGTCCATGCCAGATCCACCAATCCTGTTGAAGAAATTAAAAATAACCAGGAAAACAACAATCAAAATCAAGGAGAACAATCAAGAAAAATAAACAGTAGAAATAGAACTCTTTAAGCAGTTGGAGTTCCATACAAACAGCAACAACAGGAAAATTACAATAAAAATCATTTGAAAATTGAATCCACCATAGGCAACTTTAATTTCATAAACCATAACGTCAGATCTTGTGACCATTAGTCAATCACAAGGGATGAAAACAATACCAAAGCACATTGAAACCGCTGCTCCATGAAAATCAGCAGTAAAAACAGGGGCTTACAAATGAAACTAGAGTGAAAATTGGAACCGGAATTGAAATTTCCAAATAATAACCCAGAACTAAGATCTCTTAATCCCAAGTGACCAATCAAACAAACAAAAATCAAACCAGTGTCTTTTATTATAAATTCTTATGAAATAGGGCACTATTCAAAGAACAATGAAAATAAAATTACACAGTAGTGAAGATTCTTTACAAAAGAATGCATAAAAGTTGGAATCTAGTAACATCTGGTTGACCAATAGGAAAGCACACCACCATAGAAACAAAAGGAACAGGGGACTGTCAATCAAGCACCAATGAAGAGCAAACCAACCAATAGTAGTGAAAGAAGAATGTCAGGATCTTGTTTTAAAAAACAAAGATTGATCACAAGGAAGAGAATCAAAATCAGAGCAGACATGCAACTATGGAAACTGTAAAACAAAAATCAAAGAAAACCCAAAAGTCACCACAACAAAGAGAAGCCATAACCAAAACAAAGCACACCCATTTACCATTACAACTGTATCAAAGTTTTTCACTATTCAAGCAACAAAAACAGAGGATCAAACGGAACCCAAAATAAATAACTAAGAACAGAGCAAACCCACTAACAAGAAAACACAACCGGTTGCCGAAACTCACCATATGTACTCAGCAATCACCTTCTCCGTGGAATTGGAGAGGTTGAGGTTGATGAGATCTGAAAGCAGAGACATATCTCAGATGAAAAGGGATACGAAGAGCCGAAGACTTCAATGACTCTGTGATTTGGATGCAGAGCCCTGAACAGAGAGGCAAAGAGTTGCTTTTATAGTGCGGTTTCTGTGTTGATAATATAAAACAATCGAATATTATTAGGATTTTTTAATAAATAAAAATTTAATTATAAATTGAAAATTTAATTACGAGCAAATGAAATAAAAAATTACAAAGTTGGTTTATTTATTTAATTTATTTTTTAACAAAGCAAAGTTGGTTGTTGGGAGTATGTAGTAGGTATCTGAATTGGATTTCCACGTTCCTAGATTGGTGTTTACCGGTTAACGGCTGTGCCAGTATTCAATTAGCAATCTTCAAGATTTTGTTGAAATATTAATCAATCTCAATAAATCACAAAAATAGGAGAAAATTAATTTTATTCCTAATCATTTAGAGTAAGAATTATCTTTAAAAAGATAATAAAATAAAATAATTATATACAAAATAAAATAATATATTGGAGCCTTCATAATTTTATTTAAAGTTGGTAAAGAATAGTTATTAAAAGAAATGCATTAAGATATCTACAGGAGAGAGTTGAATGCTTCATTGAATTTTAGTGCTCACTTTTCAATGATTTTAGCTGGCAATGACAAATAGAGTAATTACTTAGTGGTCTTCGGGTCTTTCCAATTATATCAAGAGCATGTATCATATGCTATTTTTAATGCAAATGTGACATTTTTTTTAAAAGAAAAGTGCATTGTGTACTGTAAAAAAAAAAAAAAGGTAAGAAATTAAAATTTTAAATTTTAGGGGATTTTTTTTTTAAAAAAAAATGAAAAATGGGAAGAGGGGAATTTCTAATTTCTTTTTATAAAAAAAATCTATAAAAAATAAAAGTAAAATATAAACAACAAAAAAAAATTAAATTAGGTCATGACCGTTCCTATCCCCCTTGTTTCTTCCATTATCCGTATCAGAGTCTTTTAATTTTAAACCTTGAAAATTTTAATAAATAACAATAAAGTCAAAAATAAACCTAATTAAAAGTTGAAAATAAAAAATAAATTACACAACTTATATTAAAATAAATGAATGTAGAACACGTAATTTTTTTATAAAAATAATTATAAATGATTAATTAGATTAGACCCAATTGACATGACATATGTCACATATCATTGAATCAAAAATGTTGAACAATCTTTTTTTTGACAAGTGGATTAAAATGTTATGGGAGGTGGGAGTGGGAGTGGGCCTAAAAGACGTAAACCAATTGGCTTAATAAAGGAATCATACAATTGCTTTAACAGTAATCCTTTTGAATAAAGTTACCTTTTATTTTATTTTATTTCTTAAAATATTGTATTAATTTTTTATATTTGTAAAGTAACATATTGTAAAAGGACATGCTCGTTTATTAAGGAAAATATGAAAAATAAATAAATTCTTATATCTTTTTTTTTCAGATATATTTTTAAAAATCTTATGCTCATTAGTCAATCAATCACAAGACTTTTACATTGACAAAGATTGTGCCTTAATTTATTTCCATAAATTGAGACATTTAAGGTAAAGTTGTTTGTTTTTTTCCACCTTTCTCTCTTTTCCTTTAATTTTTTTTTTTCAAAGAACGAGCATAACAATCTTGATTAGAGCCGTAAACAAGTCAAGTTGAATTTTATTTTTTATTTATTAAATTTATTTTAAATGAACATCTAATTAAATTAATTGCAATTCAAATTCACATAAATTGGGTTTTTATATTACATTAGATTACGTATTTATTTATTAAATTAATTTTAATAAAATCTCAATAAATTAACGAATTTTAAAATATATTTAAATTTTACTTATTTATTTCACCGTTCTCGAATCTTTTACTAACAGAGTTTAAATAACTTAATTTTTTTAAAAAAATTCGTAGAACCTCTTTCTAAAACTATAATTTTCTGAATTTCTTAGTGGTTGAACCAATATTGTCCAACCAACCAGTGGATGAGACCTATTCTTAGAAATATGACGTCTAAGGCCACCAAAGGGGCTATAAAATCAATTTTAGTTGTCTGATTGAAATTTGGAATGGACCCACCCACGCGGAGCACTGTGTTCTGTTACAATCAATTTGCAAGAATGTGGGGGCCAAGTGGCCACTAGTGTCTTGAACTTTAATAGTAACCCCTATAGGGTAGCTCAATTGAGGAAAATTTTGGGAATATTATTTAGAGATCTCTCATTTGAGTGGTCTGAGTCACTCATGCACGATATTAATATCGTGCATGAAAATTCATAAGATCAGGCTGTTTATGTTTGCCAGTATTTTTTTATAATTAATAAATTTAAGATATTAAAATTTTATTAATTATTATATTTTTATATATTTTTATTAATCAATAAATGTTTATTATATTTAAATACTTTTTGTATAAATATAAAACTTTATATGTAATTTTTTAATAATATGTTAACTTTTCGTAAAATATATATATATATAATCTTAAGACATAAAAATTCGTAATATCATTTTCAAGTAAAGAAGTTATGTTTCTAAGATGTTATAATTTTTTTACTTTCAATACTTTTGACTATATCTATGTTGGATTAATAAATATAATTATCAACATATGTCATAATATAACTTTTTTATTTATCTAATAATTAATATTATAAAGATTATTTTTTTAAAAAGTATTAATTGTTAGGTAATAAAAGTATTAAGGGTTAATTACACTTGAATACTATAAAGTTTTGTTTGGATTTTAAATAAATTATTGATTATCAATTTTAACAATTTAGTTCCTTAATTTTTTATTTCATTTTAATTTAGGCCAATTGCAAATAGAAGTTAACGGTTGTCCCAAATTGATTACATTTTAATACCCTATAATTTCATATATGCTTCAAAATAGTACCATGTAATTGTGTACAAGTTTCAAATAAGACCCTATAATTTTATACGGATTTCAAACGAGGTCTTATAATTTTAATGTGTAAACAACTAGTGTTAAAAATTTGTGACGGTTGTTTGTAATTGGCCTCAATTGAAATAAAATTATAAAATAAAGGACTGAATTGTTAGAGCAACTCCAAGAGTTGGATCTATTTTTGTATCCAGTCATGAATAGTGAGAAAATATTTATAAGAGTCATATTAAAATGAGTACTAGGATGAATACTCTTTTGGAACGTGAATAGTATATTAATAAGAATCATATTAATAGTTGAAGGGGATGTCTCGCATCCTAAAGTCACTCTTAGAGTTGCTCTTACAATTAATAATTTAGAGCTTTATTTAAAATCGAAGATAATAGAATATAATTAATTCAAGTATTAATTATCTATAATAAAATCAAGTTAGTTTATTAAAAATTATTAACTTATTAAATATTAATTATGAGAAAGTCAACTCTAATCATCTTTTATTAAAAAAAAAAATTAAAAGACTAAAAATAGAATTACAACTAGGGCACTAAGGTCACCGGTCGGAGGCGTCCAAAAGAGGCAATGACTTCAAAGTCTTAAAATTTTAACTTTTTCTTATATATTTTTTAATTTTTTTTTAATAAAAATTACCACTCCAGAAATTTTCATATACTAAAGACTTTAAATTTTAACTTTTTGTATTTCCACACCAGGTAAAATTCCCCTGTTTCCATTGTTGTGCTAACATATATATATATATATATATATTTGTAGTTAGGGGTACCAGTTGAGCCGGTGAAGACAAGCTGAGCGCGATTGTACTGCAAGAGACGTGGGGACCAGTATTGTACTGAGGGCGATATTGAGCATAGTTTTCACCGACACGTGTCGTTGGATTCGAAGTGTCCGGGACTCGAGGGGAGTTCGGAGTCTCCTATTCATATGGCCCACCGCCACCTTGAAACTTCCAATTACATCGTTGTGTTGGGAGGTTTGGATAAGAATTAAGATTCTTCGACCTTTTGAATCTTCTTTCGGATTAAAGAGTCACGCCAGCGCGTGAAAAAACATGTTCTGCGGGTGGAGTGTGCACTGACTCAGCCACGAAGAACCACAGCGCCGAGATATAGGTGCAGAGCTCCGTATGTCAGAGAGTCACGCGCCTCCGGAGACGCGTGGAGATTACATATCACTCCGAAGCCTTGAAATAGACGCACCTGCGCCGCTTACGTGGTCAAATCTGTGCCGCCTGACAAACGGCCAGGATTTCACCTCGCCGTGAGAATTGACTTTTGACTATTGACTCTTGACTTTTAACCATTAAAATTTTGTAACCGTGGCAATGGCAATTTGAGGGCTGCTTTACTAAGGCTCAAAGTTTCAATTTGAGGGCTGCTTTACCAAGTCTCAAAGTTTGATTTTTGTGATTTTATTCATTGTGCAGTATGTGCAGTATACGGACTACTAAAATTATTTGTGATTCATTTTAACAAAATTTATGATAATTTAATGTAACTTGTCTAAAACTCAATTATTTTGTGATATCTTGAAAATGTATTATACATATGCATCTTTAATTATTAGAATCATTAAAATCAGTCTATTCAATATTCTCGTTGTATCTAATTTTAATTAAGTGGGTTTATAATTATATTTCTTAATCGCGTACTGAGAGTTTAGATAAATGTAAGGTAAGTTGACCAATTCAAGATAAAAATATTTATATTTTTTATACACATAACTCTAATTCGAGTTGTTACACATACACATAATTGTTAAGATTTCTTTCACCTCACATTACTTTTATATAAAAAAAAGCTTAGATGAATTTAATAAAGTTATATATTTGTAAAAGAAAAAATATTATTGACACACATTTTTTTAGCATATTTAATGTCTTTTTTAGAATATCGTAATTGTAATTAGTATAATCATTAAACAAATAAATAAAGTTTAATAACTAAATGAGTATTCCAATAAAGACCCCTCCCTACTTATTATTGGATTTAAATAAGTTTTGAGTGATAAATTTTTTTTCTTAAAGTGGGGTTGGAGAATAGATCCCCACCTCATTCTCATCACTAGCTCCACACAATCCATACACAAGATAATGAGTAATGATGGATATCCCATCTCTTATAACTCACCATTGTCTCACATCTCTTATAGAGATGGGTCCATTGGTAGGTCTCATATTATGCTCCATGAACAATGAATCCCACTTTTGTCCAAAATGTGAGACAAATAAGGGTTATGAGATGTGTGATATATCTATATTTTCTCCAAAAAGATCTAGGAAGCATATTGTCTATTGGCGCTCCCTTGCGCGGCTAAAAAAATCCTATCAATAACAATAAATTATTAAGTAGGACGATTATTCTACATTTTTTTTATGTTGTATGATAATCTTTTACGAAGTTTACTAATTTTCTATTTTATGGAGAAGTTATTTATAAAAATTACTAAAAATTTCCTTTTGGATATGTATTCAGAGAAATTTTGTAAAACTATTTTATTGTTGGGTTTTTGAAAAGTGTATTTTAATTTTTAAAATTTCTGAAAATGAGTTTGGATATAATTTTCTAATAAAATAAAAGAAGTGAGAATGTGTTTTGTTATGATTTTGAAAATAGTGAAAAAGATGAAAATGCATTTGGATTGTAAACTAGAAATAGTTATTTAAGTTAATTTGTAAAATTAATTATGTCTACTCTTATTAGTGTAAATAATTTATAAAATTAAATTAATTTTTTAAATAATTTTTTATTTCAATTATTTTTAATATGTACTTTCCACAATATCTATAATTTTCAATATTTTTATTTTTCTTTAAGAAATATTTTATTTGTTTAAAAAGTATTTTTAATATGTATTAAAAAAATATTTGTTTAAATTATTTTTAATATGTACTTTCCACAATATCTATAATTTTAAATATTTTATTTTCTTTAAAAAATCTTTTATTTGTTTAAAAATATTTTTATTATTTATGATGCTGCACTTTTCGGCTCGCAATAAGTATGGACTCCGTGACCTGTAGAACACTCAGAAAGATGATCAAAGGACCACCGGATTAGCTCCGGTGGTAGCCGCTCCGATGCTTAAGTAAGTAAAAGAATTGAAAGACTGTATTGAAAGCCAAAGAATGAGCATCCAAATAAAGCGTACCTCTAGGGTTTAATTTATAAGCCGTGGCTCTCCTAAGTTGATTAGGATTTGACGCCATGAATATAGGGATTTGATCATCGGAAATTGCAGTTACCTTGTGGAGCATTGAGTCATAGATGGAGATAATCATAGATAGTAGTTTCCGTGTTGAAGACTGTTTCCTTATTTGAAGACTGTTTCCTTATCGAAGACTGTTTATTTATTCCCTGCTCGGCATCCGCTAAGGCGATGACGAGGTCTGGAGTGTTGATCTGGACCCTGTGATAAGTTCTGAGGCCCTTGTCCGGATATGTATGCTCTGAAGGTATAAGTTTGGTCACTTCCGACCTTTTGTGTTGATCTTTTTGGTCATTGGCTGAGTGGAAACTATGTCGGCAGTGCGTGAGTTGGATTATGGTCATACATGTCAAATGCTAATTGGCCTGCTCTTTTATGGTATATCAATTTATAATACAAATTTTTTGTTGTTCGTGTCCATCTTTTATGTGATTTTTTTTTTAGTGTGGAATCTGTGCCCATGTTTTCATTTTTTTCAAAACTATAAAAATTGTTTTCATGGTTGTTTTTAGAAAACTATACTAGGCAAACAAGTTTCTCAATTTTTTGTTTTTAAAAATTAAAAAAATAATTTTTTAAAACAGAAACAAACGCATATTTTATAAGAGATCTTCACTCCACATTGGATAATGATATTGAATAACCATACCACTAAATAACTTCTCCGCATTAGCTGTGGGTTGTAAGGCATGAGGGTAAGGGGTGAGCCATACATAAGACTACAACATTTTATCCACCACCTTAACTAACAAAATCATATTTCAATTATTTAGTTACATTAATAATGCTATACTTTTTAAAAAAAATCAAATAATATGACATTACATTACTGCAATTTATTAAATTATATAATTATTATGATATAATAATGTAATGTCACATGCAAATAATAACAAGAATAATAATGCTATACTTTTAAAAAATTTATTTCAAATAATGTGACATTACATTACTGTAGTTTATTAAATTATATTAATTAATATGATATAATAATGTAATGTCACACACAAATAATAACACAATAATTATGCTGTACTTTTAAAAATTTTATTTTAAATAATATGGCATTACATTACTGCAATTTATTCTTATTAATAAAATATAACATTACTTAAAGAAAATAAAAATAAAAATAAAAATAAAAATAAAATAAAAAAACGTAAACAAAAACATGGCATGATTGTTGACGTATGTTGCACGTGAATGTGAAATATACCAACCGCGTCAATCATGACAGTTGAACTTCTCTTTTCTTGTTTTTGTTACAGGCACAGAGAGATAAATGATTGTAATGAACAAAAATCAAATCTAAAATTTTAGAAAAAAATACTAAAAAGTTCAAATGGCTTTTGACTTATTGAACATAAGAGTATCTGCAAGAGCCTATTCAAAGTAATTTTTCAAAATTATACTTTAGTGTTCTATGTGGTAAAATTTAATATTTTTATTTTTTAATATTATTTAGTTTAGTTTTATTTAATTTAAATTCCTGCTAATTTTTAAAATGCATAATTCAAATGGAGGATGGAGATGGTTGAGCAGAGAATTCAGGCGATTTTAAAAATTGTGTTATAAAAAATAATAAATCTATTTGGATAGAAAAATTGAGGAATGAAAATAATGCACAAAATTGAGAAACCAGATATAATATTATTATTTTGAAAAAAAATATTAAACAGGCTATAAATTAAAATTTTCATTCCAAAAAATCAATGATACATTTTTTTTCTATCTAAAAGATAAAAAAAAAAATTTAATACAAATAGTCTAATTATTAACTTTCATCTTAATATCGTTAAAAAATATTACTGATTAGACTAAAATAACCTACAAGATATATTTTTAAAAAATACTGAATAGTTGATAAAATAAATTATTTAATAAAAAAATAACATTTTTTATTTATTGAGAAGGCAAAAAAAACAAATTTTTAGTTCATAAAATTTTATGATCTTTTTGGATTGAAAAAATTAATTTATATATTTTTTAGTATTTTTTTTAATGTAACCTGAACGATATTTTAGTATAATCAGTAATTTTTTTAATGACGTTAAGATAAAAGTTAATATTTTTTTTTTGTATTAAAAGTTTATTTTTTAGAATCTTTTAGATAAAAAAAACGTATCATGAATTTCTTAAATTAAAATTAAAATTTTATTTTAAAGAATTTTTGGTATTTTTTTTATATTATTTTTTTAGCATGTCATTGAAACACCCCTTCTAATAATTATGCTACTATTTGACGTTGGCGTCTTAAATAACATACCCATTAAAGATGCTCTAATATTCTATCTTTCATTTATCAGATAAAAGAATATCTATCTATATAAATATATATAACAACTAACAATAATTTGTTTAATTAATTTAACAAATAAGAAGTCAAGAGGAAATATGATGCTGAAAAGTATTAGGCCCGATCACATTCGTGGTTAGAATTAATTAGGATCATGATCTGCAGTGTATACTTCCCACTTTTAATATTGTATGTTTCATTTATTAAAGGAAGGAATCTATTGTATGTGTGTGTGTGTGTGAATATATATAATAACAAGAATCTTTTTATTTCTCTCTTTCTATTACAAATTTATAAGAAGTCAAATGAAAACACGATGCTACAAAGTCTAAGCCCCGATCACTTTCCTGGTTAGAATCAGACTCAGAATCATCTTCCTGGTCAAACTTGTGACTTTTGCTCATGAATGAATTAACTTAATCGGCATGGCATGTGAGCTAAGATTGAAGGTAGTAAAAACTTCAACAACCCCCCCAATTCAACAACCCCCAAGTATAATACATTTTGACTTTCAGCCAAAGGAGATGCCCAAGCTGCAACTTCTGTTACAAGACGAAAATCTTATTTCGAAAGAAGTGTGGAAATAAGAGAATTATTTGTGGATGTAATTGAAATAATTTTGGAAAATATTTGTCACCTCAAAGCATCTCCAACCCATATTTTACATTTTCATCTTCATTTTGGTATTTTTTGCAAATTTGAAGATGATTAGTTTTATATTTTTATATTTTGATTGCAATCATATCAATCTACAAATTACTATTTATTCTTCAAATCTGCTATATTTTATTTAAACAAATAAAAAATCACATACTAATCTTCATATTTTGTTATCTCTAATCTATTATTTTCAAATTTATCTTCATTTTGAAATTAAAAATGCATAAATAGTGATGAAGATCATGTTCAATTTTTTTTTCCAACCTTCAAATTCGAATATCACAAATGAAAACTATCTTCGTAACTTCAAATTTGAAGGTGATATGAAGATGGGCAAGAGTTATATTGTAGCCAACAACACCTAGATTCACCGTAAAAAGGAAAACGGAAAAAAACAAATTGTTAATGTAATGTCATGTCCCATATTGTTTATATATATATACACACACACAAGCACATACAACCCATGTTCTAATAATGATTCTTGAAAAGCTGTTTGTTATATTAGTAATGATAATGGTTCGGAGCCACAAGAGCCATTGGAAGGGGTATTAGACATTTAGAGTAATTGGGTTTGGTTAGTGTTGAAATTCACTAGTGTTAAAATATTAATCTGTCCCTCTCTCTACACAATTAAATTAAAGCAACGACAATTTGCAACTTCCAGTCCTGGCATCACATTCTCTGTATTCAACCATCCTTCTCAAGGCCATCAAAAAAAAAAAAAACCATCCTTCTCAAATTATGATTTCAACCCTAATTTAAAACAGCATTGAAGGCATTAATAATATTATTGATGCTGCACTTTTTGGCCCACGTGAGATCCAAGCTCGGCTCCCTGCGAAACACTCGAAACAGAAGATCAGAGGACCACCGGGTTGGCTCCGGCGGTAGCCGCTCCGATGCTTAAGTCAATAAATTGAATTGAAAGACTCGTAATGAAAGCCAAAATAATGAGCATGACCCTAAAGCGTACCTTTAGGGTTGAATTTATAGGCAATATCTCTCCTAAGTTGATTAGGATTTGGAGCCATGAATATAGGGATTGGATCTCTGGAGATATCAGTTACCTTGTTGAATATGGTAACTTAGTGTGGCAGTTTCCTTGTTGGAGATAGCTTCCTTATTTCCTACTTGGTGCTTACTGAAGTGATGATTAGGTCTGATCATTGATGTGTTGTATTGCAAGCTTGCATCTATACAAGTTAGTCTTTATGGGAGAACTGTCTTGCTTTGATACTGTGAGCTCGGCCCATGTAGGTTATGCCCTTGACTGACTGAGGATGAGATGTATGACCGAGCATGTACTAAATGGCCGAACACAGATTATAAGGCCGAACATGAACTAAGCGACCGAGCACAAGTTATGTGGCCGAGCCCGAGCTGGGCGACCGAACACAAGTTATATGGCCGAGCCTGAGCTCTATTATGGGTCATGAACCGATCTTGCGGTTGCACGTGTCATGCAGTGGTTGGTGTGTCACATAGTGGTATATCAATTATAATTAGTAAAGATATTAGTATTATTATTAAAAAATGACAGCGATGATGACGATGATGAGCTACTAGGACAACACACATGAAGGTTTTTTTTTGTAAGTGTAATGTTATCATAAATTCAAGCTCGGATGAAATAAGGTGTTTTAATCATTGAATAATTTCAGAATTCTAATTATTTTATTTCTAGTTTTTACATCATCTAATGATTAAAATATTATGTCTTATTAACATATAAGTTTGAACTTATAGTAACATTACTCTTTTTTTAAACTCTAACCAATTGTTAGGGCAGAAGATATTAATTTTTGTTGTGCAAAAGTGATCAAACAAACAATAAATCGATCTCAAACAAACAAAAATAAACAAAACGTACAGAGAAAACGCAAAATTTATGTGATTCGGTAAGATGCCTAAGCCCACGGGTAGCGATGATCAGTCCACTATGTATCAAAGGGATTACAAGAGCAAAAAACTCCAAAAATCCAAAACCCTTTTTTTTTTTTCTCAATGACGACTATTTTTTCTTATGTCAAAACTTTAAAAAATAATACTTTTATATAAGTGGGTTATAACATAAGAGACAAAATGGGTTCAAAAACAAAGGCGAGTCAAAAAAGTTTCTCAAGAGATGGTGGGAAATTACACATTGCCTATTTTTTGGATCACAAACAAATCATCAAAAATTTGAGTGAATTTGTGAGGACCATCCAACAATTCTTACGAACCACCCATTCTCAGTTTTGCAGAATTTAAATCCTATTATTTTTTCTAAAAACGAGCGCGCAGTGTCATTGGATCATTGTCCTTTAACCGGATAAAATTTGAATGATGGAAACTTGACGATAAATGTGCTGTTGTGTGAAGGAAAAAGAAAGAGGAAAGAAAGAAGGGTGCTTCTTACCACTCATTCAATGATAGGATTAAGCTTAAATTGTTTTCATTATACTTTGTAAGCCACACAAAAAGTCAATATATTATCTTTGGAATTTTGTTGGCTTACTAGAAGAAATGGCCGTCTCATTGTCTCAATTGAGAGCTAGTCCCATCCATCACATGTTTGATCAATCTTTCAAATCTTGTTTTTGTTGGGTAGACGAAGACTTAGAATAATCACATAAATTTTTTGGAACAAGAAAGAAGACTTGGGTCATTGGATCATTGTCCTTTAACCGGTTAAAATTTGAATGATGGAAACTTGACGATAAATGTGCTGTTGTGTGAAGGAAAAAGAAAGAGGAAAGAAAGAAGGGTGCTTCTTACCACTCATTCAATGATAGGATTAAGCTTAAATTGTTTTCATTATACTTTGTAAGCCACACAAGATGTCAATATAGTATCTTTGGAATTTTGTTGGCTTACTAGAAGAAATGGCCGTCTCATTGTCTCAATTGAGAGCCAGTCCCATCCATCACATGTTTGATCAATCTTTCAAATCTTGTTTTTGTTGGGTAGAGGAAGACTTAGAATAATCACATAAATTTTTTGGAACAAGAAAGAAGACTTGGAACAATCACATAAATTTTTTTGGAACAAGAAAGAAGACTTGGAACAATCACATAATTTTTTTTTGGAACAAGAGAGAAGACTTGGAACAATCACATAAATTTTTTTGGAACAAGAGAGAAGACTTAGAACAATCACATAAATTTTTTGGTACAAGAATAACGATGGGTTGATTGCATTTCAAAAAGTATTCTTTATTTTTGAAAATTTTAAAATAAAAATATTGACAAAAAAATTATCTAACATGGCATTTTAGATCATTAATATAAACAACACGGACATATAAAATTGTGGATTCATGCAAGAATGGATAAAAATTAAGATAATTTGGAAAATGACCATTTTTTTGGTAAAGGATAAATTACACTTGATTTCTTCTAAAGTTTTTTACAATTATACTGATATTTTTTGAGATTTTTGAAATTACACTGACTTCTTCTAGTTTTGTTAACAAACTACAAATATCCCTCTTCAGTCATTTTTTTTCAAAATGATAAAATTTCTCATTTCATTTTTTTTTTTACAAATTTTGACCTTTTTTTCTTATAAATTTTGTTCTATTTTTTTAATTTTTTATTTTATATAAAAATAAATTTAAGAAGAATAACTTATTTTCATTTTATATAGAAATAAATTTAAGATTTTAATCAATATTTAATTAAAAATTTTAAAAAAAATTGGTCAAAATTAGAAAATGCAAAAAAAAGGGTAGTTTTGTCATTTTGAAAAAAGATTTAACTTGAGGGGTGCATTTGTAGTGGAGTATTTGTAATTTGTTACGTAAAATAAGGGAGGTCGGTGTATTTCAAAAATTTAAAGGGATATCAGTGTAATTGTTAAAAATTTCAGGAGAATTCAGTATAATTTACCCATTTTCGTTTATAGAAGCGATAGATTGTTACAACTCATTATTATAATCAATTGAACAGTAATCCAATGGACAGGTAATCCCATGCAGTCCATGCTTTGTTAAAAATAAATGCTCACATCTCCTAATAAGAAAATGAGACTTGAACTCATAATTTTTTTTAAGAAGAAAATATGAATGATCAACTAAACTAGTTCCAATAAAATATTTTTTATAATGATAACTTTTTACATGAAAATGTATTTGTTAAATTATTATATAAAGTCTATACATATATATATATGTAAATACATATGGAGTATAAAGCATACGGTTCTATGAAATATTCTCTGGCCTTGTTGACACCAAATCTGGCCTAATCTTAGCAAGTGGACACCACTCACAAACCAGTCTTTCTATTCCTCTATTTTGTTTTTGGGTCAGAGGCATTAGCACATTATTGGGATTGCCCTTCTTTTTTCTAGTGTAAGCTTGTGGAGGAAATTGTCCATTCTGACATTCACTGTCCTTTCTCATCCCCAACTTGGCCTAAGGTTGTGGCATCTGGTGCCAAATTGGCAGGCTTTTATAGTTTTTATATCTATAATCCTCTATATATATATATATTCATTGGTGGATGATAGTTACAAGGAATGTTTGGTTGGGCGATTATATTTAAGCAAAGGAACATATTCTACTGCTGAGGTTCCCAAATATCAAAATCCAAAACCAATGGATATATATGGCCTGTATATAGTTTCCATTTGAAGCCACACCATCTTTTAGAACCAAGGTATCAATATATAACTCCTATTGTGGGAATATTTTCAGGTATCAACCCTTTCCTAGAGGGATACAAATGCGGGGCCCGTTTAGATATATTTAAGAAAACAGTTTTTAAAAATTCTTTAGTGAAACTTGTTTGGTCGCATCAGTTTTCTAAACCTATCCCCTAAAAGAGATTTTCTCTGTTTCTGAAAGCGGAAGTCTCATGTTTCCCAAAAATCTCATGTATCTATGTATAAATATAGTTGACTGATATGTTGAAAATTTTGTACTTCCCCATTTCATGAAAATCAAATTGGTTACAATGTGATTTTTAAAATTATTATAGTTCGACGCATTATATTAAGACCTTCTTTATTTAGCTACTTGGACATTCCTATATGGGATGATTTTTATTTCACATAGAGCAGTGTAAATAATGTCTCAGTCTTACAATAATATTATTGGTTACATTGTTTACTTTATTAATAAACAATTATACTAAAATGGACAAACACTTGAGGAGGCACGTTCTCATGTGACAAAAAATAAGATGCTATTTTATTATGGGTAATGGTATGATATTGCAACAACTATTGTAAAACGTATGTATTATTAAATTATATAAAAAAATTGATATGGTCAAATACAATCAAAACGTAACCAAACACATTTTTTAAGATTTTTAAAAATTGTCAAAATGTGATTCAGATATAATTTTTCTCAAAATATTATAAAAAATTTTGTAATTAATTTTTTAAAAACTATGAAAATGCATTTGGATATAATAATCTAAGTTATAAAAAATTTAAAATTAATAGTTTACCAAACGCGTATCTTGCGTCTTAAAATTAAATATCTGTTTTTGAAAACCTAAACAAACATAGTTTTACCTTTTCATCTTTACTTAAATTAATCAATCCAAACAATGGTTCAAATTCTAAAAAATTAATTAAAATCACCTCTCAAAATGTTTCTTAAAACTCTCAAATACTATCCAAACGGGCCATAGGGTTAGCGGAGGATAAAAAGAAACTTGCTAAAATTCATAAATGTGATTGAGACACTACGTGATCGTTTGGTTGAGTTATAAAAAAGTACTATTTGAGTTACATAATTGTCAGAATTAAATAATAAATATATAAAAGTGTTGTTTCAATTAAACAATTGAAATGTTTAAATAAACTGTTAAAAGACATTTAAAAGTTATTTTAGGAACGGGATAGGAAGCTACATTGGCGCTTGAGTTTTATAAATTCCTCCCTAAAATAACTTAGGAGATTCTTTAGAGAGCCCATTGAACCAATACGGCTCCCTATCCCGCTACTAAAATAGGAAAAGCCCATTTGACTCTCTACAAGTGAGGAGAGAGAAGACATTTGATTAAATGAATATTTTAATGTGATAGTTTTCTAAAATTATATTTATCTAAATTAATTAAATGTATTTTTTTAGTATGGTTTAGAAGTACGTAGAAGACAATTTTTTTTCAAAGTATATAGAAATTTTTTGACTGATCTATTTTTTAAAATCTTTTCTTAATTTAATTTTTATTCAATATTCTGTTAAGTTTTAAATAAGTTAAATGTGTGCAAAATTTAAATTAAGAGTTTTTGTTAAAAAAAGACAGTTAAAATTAGCCGGTAAAAAATAGTCGTTAAAACAGTGACCGTTATAAAAAAAAAAAAACTATTATAAAAATATATTCGGTGTACTAAATTCAAATTGCGATAGTTCAAATTTAAGAAATCAATAAAAAAACCTTTAAAGTTAGTTAAAAGAGGGAGTATGGTTGGAGAGAGAGACTCCCTATTTGTTTTAATATTATTTTTACTGGTATTTCTATAATGATGTAATAAAAAATTATGATAGTTTAAATTCAAAAAGTAATTACAAATTTAAAGTTAAATAAAATTGCGAGCCTGGTTCGAGTAATCCATATATAAAGAGTGAGATTGTCACAAGTGCAAGTAAATGTGATTTAGTATAAAAACGAGAGAAAATGAGAAATTTTATTTAAATATGTGTGGATATATTGAGTTTTAAATTCGAATTACGTATATAAAATAAAAGAAGTTTATCTTCTTATATTTATAAAATAGGAGAACTTTATCGTCTCGAGTGAGACCATGTTGCCAATAGATAAAACCTTCTTGTCTTTTCCCACGCATGCATCCTTTTCCTCCTTACACCTCATATTACATAAAATTGTTTTATTTTGTTTTTCTGGCAAGAAGTGGTGTCATGTTGCTTCCATTGTTTTGCCTTTTTCCCTAGTCAACATCCATTGATCATTTAATATCATAGATATTTTTGGTCCAACAAAAAATTCAAATCTCATCATATATATATATATATATATATATATAAAAGGTATCATTTGATTTTTTTAGAGTTAATTATACTTTAATATCTTAAAGTTTTATCATAATTTTAAATAAAACCCTTGATTATCAATTATAATAAGTCAGTCTCTTAATTTTTAATTTCATTTCAATTGAGGTTAATTGTAAATGGTCATTAACGACCGTCACAAATTTTTAACGATAATTATTTATGCATTAAAATTATAAAATTTTATTTAAAACCCGTATAAAATTATATGACATTATTTGAAATTCGTATACAATTACATGGTATTATTTTAAAATTCATAAAAATTATAAGGTACTAAAATGTAATAAATTTAGAATTATCGTTAATGGTTGTTTGCAAATGAGTTTAATTGAAATGAAATGAAAAATTGAGGGCCGAAATTGTTACAATTAATAATGGAAGGCTTTACTTAAAATCGGGACAAAATTTCAAGGTACTAAAGTATAATTAACTATTTTTTTAAAGTACATTTAATAACACAAATGTCAAATTTTCAAATCTATTTTTTACATAAAAATAAAAGATAGAAATGAAAAGTGCATTTGAAAATTATTTCTCAAAATAATACATAAATTATATTGCGTTTTAAGAAAACAGTTAAACAAAATGTGGTCATCTAATAAACATATATGTAAGAAAATAAATTAAGTTCACTTAAAAAGAAAGTTCAGTGGATATTTGGGATTGCTTTTGTAAACATAAAAAAACAAACAAAATAGTTTAAAGGCCACTTAATAAATGTCCTCTGAAAAAAATTTAAACATGACAACTTATTTTGTCCTTTAGAAATATAAATAACACTTTTTTTCATTTCTTGATTCAATTGCCCCAAGGGACACTACAAAAATCTCTGTATGTGGGATGCCGCGATATCTGAATAGCCTTTCATGTCTTATTAATCTTATAATTTAAATATGGTAAAATTTGATATCAAATATTCAGGTAAATGAAAATAGAATTCCACAAATCTTCAAAATGATCGTCACTATTTTGGGACAGTTTTTACATTTCACTTTTGTATTTAAATTTGGGATAAATTAGACTGACTTCTCTCGAGATTTATGACAATTACACTGACTTTCTTTAAAAATTTCTAAAATTACATTAACCTTCTTTTATGTGTTTTTTTTTTCTTTAATTTTTAATTTTGACCATTTTTTAATTTTTAATTTTTTAAATAAATATTGATTAAAATCTTAAATTTATT
Source organism: Nyssa sinensis (assembly GCA_008638375.1). Lineage (NCBI taxonomy): Eukaryota > Viridiplantae > Streptophyta > Magnoliopsida > Cornales > Nyssaceae > Nyssa > Nyssa sinensis. The sequence continues at coordinate 55,528,696 of CM018032.1, forward strand.
TTTATTTTTTTTTAAAAAAGTCAGAAATATTTTGAAAAAGTACAAAAAAATTAATAAAAGGGATAGTTCTATCATTTTGATGGGGGTATTTGTATATTGTCAGGTAAAGTAGGAGATGTCAGTGTATTTTAAAATATTTCAAAAAAAATCAGTGTAATTATCAGAAATTGCATGAGAGTTCAGCTTAATTTACTCTTCAATTTGATAAAATTATTTTATTTTTTCAAATGCACAAAATTACATCAGTAGAAAAACAATTCAGAACTATTATTTTTTATTTTTTTGCAAATGCACTTTGCATTTGAAAAAACAACTCATAACACTAACTTTACGAGTTAGAGTACAATAGATCATCTTATAATTAATATTTGATAAATGAATAACTTATAATAATTAATAAATTTTTAAGGAACCAACATGGTTATATGCTAGATAATTAATAATTATATTACCTAATAATTAATATTTTTTTAAAAAAATATTTTCTAATATTAATTATAAGAAAAATAAAATAGTCATATATATACTTATATATATTTCAGTTATAAGATGTCTTGATAATTATATTTATTAATTCTACGTAATTAGAGTAAAAATATTATAAGTGAAAAAAATTATGATGTAACAAGCATAATAACTACAACTTATTTAGTCCAAAAGGACATTAAGAATTTTTTTAATAACTTAAGTTGAAACATTATATGTATTTTTTATGAAAAATTAAAATGTCAATAAAAAGTTTAAAATAAAGTTTTCATTTTCATCAAAAATCATATATATATATATATATAAGTAACACTTTAAGATTAATAAAAAGTATAAAAAAATTTAATGATTAATAATTTTAATAATTAATAAAATTTTTATCTTCTATGATTATTAATTATAAAAGGGTTGACTGTGTAGCTGGTACAAGCAATATGAACAAGACTTTAACAGCATGGGCCTGGGCTGATAACGTTAGTTAGACGTTGCACTCACAGGATGGCCCATTTTAGGCCTCCATGCAGCCCAACCTGCTTGGACTGCTTAGAACACGTTTTTCCCGCTAGAATTCAAACTCATCTTTGGGGCAAAAATCTGGTAGATCAGATTCATAAGGATACGGAATGAGATTTCAGATTTCAGAGTTGAGAGAGAGAGAGAGAGGGCAACATCTAGAGTGAGAGGGAAAGGAGATAATTTTGAGAGAGAGAGAGAGAGAGAGAGTAGGAAGGGGAAGTTTTTGATCCCTCTATAATGGCGATTGACATAGAAGAGGAAGAGAAGCGATTGATGCAAAAGATCGCTAGGATTTTAGACGAAGCGCGAGCCTCGCACGCCACTCACATCCGAAAGCTGAAAGACCTATCCACCCTGCGAACATCGTCCCCTGATCGATTCTTCTCCGCGTTCTCCAAAGCCATAGTTCCTCTCTTCAATTTTCAGCGGCGAACTGCCTCTGCCGAACGTCTCGTTCGATTCGTTGCGATCTTCGCCAGTTCTCTTGACTCCAATAACGCGTCCCTCTGCGATTCCTTCCTGGAGGAGTTCCTGCAGTTCCTCCTTGTTGCGTCCGCTGCTGCCAACAAAACGGCAAGGTTTCGGGCGTGTCAGATTATATCCGAGGTACTAATTTTTATACGTTTTCTCCCGATGGTTTACCGAGAAGTTTGAGGAAAATAAAAATAAAAATAAAAATAAAAATAAAAATAAAAATAAAATCAAAATCAAAATCAAAATCAAAATCAAAATTTTAATTTTAATTTTTGTTTAATTATTGTATTAAATTTTGGTAAATGAAATGTTCATCCTGCACAGACGTGATAATTAAAGCTTCGAAACTTAAAATTTTTTTTTTTCTTGGGCACCCAAATGATTAAAGTTAAAGTTTCGTAGAATCCAAATTTCCAAGTTTTCTTCTCATAGCATTTGTATTCTAAGCAATCAGAAGGAACCAGGGTTTTTGGGTGCTTTGTCTTTTGGCTTTTATCGTATGCTGCTGAAATAGTGGCTTTCTTATAAAACTGCGAAGTTATGGTTTGATTGTGGCTGAAATTTCTTCATACATTTTTTGAATTCTTCACATTTCTAGATCATTATGCGATTGCCAGACAACGCAGAAGTGAGCAATGAACTCTGGGATGAAGTGATAGAATGCATGAAGTTGCGTGTGGGTGATAAGGTCCCTGTAGTTCGTACATTTGCAGTTAGAGCTCTTTCACGCTTTGCATATGAATCTGAGAATGGTGACATTCTCGACTTATTCATTCAGGTTCTGCCTCTAGAACAGAATGCGGTGAGTTGCCAAATAGTTGTGACTGAACTTCTATGTTTTTGAATATAATGTAATTTGACATATTTATATTTATTCTCTACTATTGGAAGAGTGATAGGTAGTTTCATTGTTCTAAGCCTTCTGTTTTGTTACGATTATTATTCTTTTTTAGGAAAATATAAACTCCTGAATTAACTTAATAAAAGTTTTGTGGCTTTTACCCTTTTGTCATATGTAGCAAAGATCATAAATTCATAACATAATGAAGCACAAATGGATGAAAATAGTACATTACAAAGCTTAGGAGGTGACCAGCTGAATTGGCATCTTAGTGTCTTATTTTTGTAATCAAATATACTACTATTCTTTAAATATAGGTGGGATGTTATTATTTGAATATCTGACTGTGGCATGGCTGTAGGAGGTTCGTAAGACAATAGTACTATCTTTGCCTCCTTCAAACATAACCTCAACAGAAATCATCGATTGCACACTGGATGTGAGTGAGTCTGTACGCAAAGCAGCATATTGTGTTCTGGCTTCTAAGTTCCCTCTTCAAAGCCTCAGGTGAGTTCTTGTCTTTATTCTTGCAACTGATTTTTAACTTTTCCCATATTCCTTTATTTCCTTGTAGGAAAATTTTTAAGTACCGTGTTTGATCCTTAGCCATGCATTCTTTTGGAACATCAAAGTAAGATTCATCCTAAATATTACCAAATCCATTTTGTTGGACATCTTAAGTTCTTCATTGATAAGGAATTTACTTGTACCACATCGGTCTGTGGTCAATATCTGATTAAAATTTAGCAAATACATTACTAAAACTCATAGAGTTAAGCCGATAAAATATCACATTTGTAAGAGAAGAAAAAACTATTGTTATTTTGCTATTGCTTATTTATTTAGTTATCCATTTGAAGAATATTGAGCAACCAACTTGCACTACTTCTAATTTGTTTTCAAAATGGTTTCGTATAAAAAAAAACGTAAGATGCTTTTGCAAAAGTTTTGCACTGATTTGTCTTGAAGTTGCTTGTGGAAGAGCCAGCTACTAAAGTCTCTATTTCCTTCTTGACCAAAGTAAAAACTTTCTTCATTTGTAATCTTTCTGAGAGGGGGATCTTCATGTTTGTAAAGCTATAAGTGATGGCTTCATTTCTAGCTATGTAGAAAAGCAATAGCTTGCCCGAGTATTTATGTTTCATTTGGTATGAGATACGGAAAATTGGAGGGAAAGAACGGTAGAAGGGCCGGAGAATGTATCCCTAGGAAAGGGAAGGGGTCTTTATGTCTATTTGTTTGGTTGAGTAGGAATAAAGGATGAGAAAGGAAAAAACTTTTCTTATGATTTAAACATTATATCCTAACATTTTGATAGAATGATGTTGTTTGAAGAATAAAATTGCGAAAAAGGTAGGGGGATCTCTTTCCCTCATTTCCTCCCAGTTTTGGGAGGAAGAAATGTGACGGGCTTTCCACCTTTTCTTCTCTTCTCTTTTCACACCTATGAAATAATACAAAGCCTAGCTTTCTCTCCTTTTTCCTTCTCCCGCCTCACACCCTTTCCAACCAAATTGAATGATCAAAGCTAGGGCAGATATGCCAAAGGATGATTCCTTGGATTTTGACATTAAAATAAGATTGGCAGGTCAGTGATGGTTCTCCGGTGTCAAGAAGTATATAACTAGATGGGAGCTTCCATTCGGGACCATGAGAATTACAGTTTTAGGACACAGTATAGCTTTGGAGATGTTTGACCAAATCAAACAAGTTATATTGTCAATATGCTAATTGAGATTATAGTAGTTGCCCTTGACATAATCAACTTATAGATAAGACTTGCAAAGGCTTTGTGTTAGGTTCCCTAGTCATGCACCTTCTAGTGTTGCTTTCCACATGGTTGGGAAATTATGAAAATCAATGATTTGAAGTTCCTTCCTGATACTCTGTGTTCGTGGGAGCTATGTATAGGATTATGGCAATGTAGCAACTTTTGTTAAAGAAATTAGCTTATTATGATATAGTTTTTCTTTGGTAAATGATATTATTTTTCTTATTTTTGTTTTTTCAGGCTATAGTAACTTACTTCAAGTGACTTGGGAGTTTGGGGTAGATGGTTATTTCTCAAGTAATTTCCATAGTTCATTATTGTTTTTAATTATATTTGAATTGACCACTAGATTTGCTTGGCATGAGAAAACCAAATTATGCACCGAACTAGACTTTACACCTATCCCACCCCCAAGGGCTACTTACCTATCCCAAAAAAAAAAAGATTTTACAACTATAGTTCCTCTAGTGAAATGGATCAATCTTATGATGTTGCTAATATTGATAAGGAACAAGGTTTAAATTCAACTTTAGTTTTTATAACTTATTGAGATTGATTCTAATATATATTTTCCCGCATTTTTGGTATGGTAGCATCAAGCTCAGGACAATCATTCTCCAGAGAGGACTTGCTGATCGTTCTGCAGCTGTAACAAAAGAGTGTCTGAAATTAATGAAAGATGAGTGGCTTGTGAAGTATTGCAATGGATACCCCATAGAGCTTCTCAAGTATCTTGATGTTGAAACCTATGAATTAGTCGGGGAGTCTGTAATGGATGCTCTTTTAAAAGCTGGTTTGATTGAAGTGCAAGACGGTCAAAGTATCCAGCATTTTTAGTATTAACCAGCAATGCTACTGAAGGTTGTTATTGCTTATAGCTACTTTTATTTACATTTTCATAAGTATGTTTTGTTTTCTTGTTCTAAATTTATGGTTCCTATCTTTCTTTGAATAATCTTACCCGTTTTATTATGCAGAAAGGGAAGTGGTGAGATTTGTGGCATCAACTATTTGATTTGGCCAAATTAATTAGCATTGTTTTTTTTAGATAAATTGCTTCAACAACTAACTAATTCAATCTTATGTCCATTCAAATAAAAAAGGTTTTTGTGAGTATAAGTAATATTTTAATTTGATAATTATGTTCATCAATCTTTTGGCCATCGGAAACACTTTCCCGTTTGCTTTGCTTATGTTAAGCATTTCGCTAATGTTCATCTTAAACCCTGATTGAATTGGGAGACAAGGTTATGCATTGGGTAGCTAAGCACATATGTTCCGGGAACAGAGGCGACGAGGGGTGCTAACCAGTAATATTTTATTTTGACAATTATGTTCATCACTCTTTTCTATTTTTTTTAATTAAATATTTTAGATTGGACAGATGGAATCATGGAACATTGGAATGTATGCTGATACATGCAAATTGTACATACTATTAGTAGTATAGTTCAAGGTTTTCCTTGCATTTGTTTTTAGGATCAATGAAGTGAACTTTAGATTTTCACCTATGAAGCATGAACATAGATGCAACATGATACAATCATGTTGATATGGAAAATTCCAAAAAATAGGATGCAAAAATGTCTAGGACACGACAACATGTATATATGTATTCATATGTAAATATCTAAAATTAAAAAAATTGTTTGTTATGATACATACACAAGGATGACAATTTAATATGATCCATTGGAGACTCGTCTCATCTTGCTCCTATTGGGACATATTTGGGGAAAACTCTATTAACCCCAATAAATTTGTGGTGAGGTTAAGGCATCCTACCTTGACCACCCTGATTTTATGAAAAGAAAAAAGGAGTTGAGATTTTGTGTTATATAGTCAATGATCAAAATGGAGTTTTCTACTTTTACATCCGAGGTTTAGACAAGCTTAATAAAGTTGAATCTTTATAAAAAGCAGCAACGTCCTTCTCATTCTTTATTTACGCTTCTTGTTTTGGTGTGTAAGGTCTTTGGAATGTCCTAGTTGCCATTGAGTAAATAATAAAATAAATAAAAGTGTAATAATTAAATGGGTACCTTGATGTGGACCGCCCCTCTTTTTATATTTTTTCTTACATTGATATTCTATATTAAAAATGTTGCATCTCAATGTTTAAGACATATTAGATGTACCTTACAGTGTCTAACAGTTATTGGATACAAGTCTTGAATTAAAATTTTATTTTTAAATCATGGATACATTTTGGATGTATCAAACATTTATCTATGAGTATCTGATATGGATACGGTGACTAGAAGTATCCGTGCTTCATAGATTTTCACAATGGTGCAAACTAAACACTTATTTCTTGTTTATTTATTTTTGCTGTGTTGCTGTTAGTGTACAGAAAATAGCAAAAGAGATCCCTTCTTCTATTTTCACAATGACCATGACATTCACAACTGTCGATAAACTTGCGACAAATGTCACGAGATAGAAAGTGAAAATGATATATAATATTTCTATTCTCTGTTTTGATGGAAAAACTTGCAAACACCTTGTCAATAACATTCTAATGTGTCTTATACTTGTTTACATCTATGGCTACATATCATAGTCATATAGTGCATAAAACATGAATTCTATATTACTCTTTAGGTTTATATGTTCACCTATTTCATAGTTTACCTTTCAAAGCAGCAAGGGATTACCTTGTCTGCCTGCTCGCAGTTATATTATTTTAGTGGTTTTGCCATTGTGTTAGGGCACTGCGCAACAAGCATCCGACTAATGGAAGCAGAAGTTGCCCTTTATTGGCGGACTGTATGTAAGCACTTGCAGGCAGAAGCACAGGTGAGCAGTTGCAATTGTTTCTTTCTTTCTTACATATTTGGATATGTCACTGATTAATATCCCTTTGTCCAAAGGGATAGTCTTACTTCCCATTTTGGTTTGTCCCAAACTGTGTCTGTTATCAAAATGGTGAAGCATTAATTTTCTCACTTTGCACTACTCCTTACTAAAAAATAATTATTCTTTCCTTAAAACTTGAGCCTTTTCCCTCACTTTTGACAGGTGATTTTGGAAATGTACTATTGAATATTAGAGGTGTCAATGCAAGATTTATCTTTCCTTAAAAGATGAGATTTTTAAGAGGAGAGACTCATTTTAGGACTGCGATTATATTCAGTCCCCTCTCCCCCCCCCCTCTTCACCGAGTGCTTAGTAAAAATGTTGGTGATTTGAACATGTTTCCTTAGAATATAAATCCAGCAGCTAGAACAACGGCATGAACATCTCATCATTAAATATGGTTGTGTAAAATAGGCCCCGTTTATGAAAGAAAATAATCTGTTAGTTATGTTCTTAAAAGAGTTGTAAATGTCAAGTTGGGAGTTGGAACTGGGGAGACTCATAATAGGGGCAGAGCATGTGCCTAATAATACGAGTTATAAACATGCTACAATTGCTAGGAAGTAGGAACTGAGAAAAGACTGCTGAAAGTAGGAAGTAGGAATCAAGCTAATAAGCAGGGTACACTTGCAGAAATTGAAATATATATCTCTAATATCGTCTGTAAATACTACCCTGTGATATTGCTAATTGTTTGCTTGTATTTTCAAGGGCTCTGGAACCCCATTCAACCCTATATTGTAAAATGGGTGTTCTCACTCTCTGGTACAGTTGCGTATGTTTTTTAGACTATTGAAGAAATTTATCCTACTGAATATTCTAGTCTTACAAATTTATGCCCTGTGGTTTATGTTCCAAGTTCCAACCGCCCAGGTTGCTAGAATACAGTATAGCTTGGTTGTAACTAAATATGCTAATCAAAGGCAAACAATATTTCAAACAACATTGTGGCATTCCAAAATTCCTGCTCTTTCTTTGACCTTGTGTGGTTATGCTATTGAGGCCAAGCTTGTTTCTATGAAATTATTTCTTCTGCATCAATTACACATAATCTTGTTTATCTAAGAATTGATACACATGATCAAACAGGCAAAAGGTTCTGATGCTGCTGCTACAATGGGCACTGAAGCAGCAGTATATGCAGCAGAAGCTTCCGACAACAACGATCTTTTGGAGAGAATTCTTCCTGCAACTGTTTCTGATTATGTACAACTCGTTAGAGCTCATCTTGTTGCTGGTGGGCGAAATTCATTTGGTCTGACATGATCTGTTGTTATTGATAAAGCTATACATTCTAATACCACCTGATTGTCCCAGGACCAAACTACCGATTTGCATCTCGGCAACTATTATTGCTTGGTGCGATGCTTGATTTCTCTGATGCTACAAACAGGAAGGTTGCTAGTGCATTTGTGCAGGAACTACTGCACAGGCCTCTTGAGCATGAAGTGGATGATGATGGTAACCAGGTTGTCATAGGAGATGGCATCAATCTTGGAGGGGACCAAGATTGGGCTTATGCAGTGTCAGGGCTGGCAAGGAAAGTCCATGCTGCTTCCAGGTGAATTTGAAGAAGTTGTTCTAGGAGTTGTAGATGAGCTCGCTCAGCCTTGCAGGGAGAGAACGGCAGACTTCATGCAGTGGATGCACTGCCTTGCAGTGACTGGTGTCCTCTTGGAAAACACTGAGTCATTGCGTTGGATGCATGGAAAAGCCATTGAACCTGCTGGATTACTGCAGTCTTTATTGCTTCCAGGGGTATGTATCAGGGGGTAAAGTGGTGCTGCTGTTCGATTTCTTATTTTATTTTATTTTTTCCCATAAGCTAGTTACTTATGTTCAGTAATGTAATGTTCCTTTTTTGTATTTTCCTTTTCTTTTCGAGGGTATCAATGTATGGACTATGAAATGCAGGCAAAGCATGTTCACTTGGATGTTCAAAGAGTTGCCACCAGGTGCCTTGGTCTTTTTGGGCTGCTAGAGAGGAAACCAAGTGAGGAACTAGTGAAGCAGTTGAGACTGTCATTTGTCAAGGGACCCTCTCCAATCAGTGTAATGGCTTGTAAGGCATTGGTTGATCTTGGAATGTGGTATGGTCCTCAAGAAGTTGACAAATCCATGGGACAGGATCTCTCATCACATCTTCGAGATCATGCGACTGTTTTTCATCCTGTTAATTTGTGTGATACAAATGAGGATTTGAATATTGAATTGCTTGATCTGTTATATGCTGGGTTTGGCAGATATGATGGGGGCAAATCTGCAGAGGCTTTTGAGAATGAGTCAGTTCAAGCTGTTCTTGGGGAGGGGTTTGCTAAGATTCTTCTTCTCAGTGAGAACTATCCAAGCATACCTGCCTCTTCCCATCCTTTACTCTTAGCCAAGCTCATCAGCCTTTACTTCAGTGATAAAAATAAAGAACTGCAGAGGTGGATTGCTTCGTGCCTTAATCTGATTGCTGTCATTTTATATGGAAAGCCAATTAATTATTTCTCTTTTACTTTACTAGGTTGAAACAGTGCCTATCTGTGTTCTTTGAGCATTATCCATCCCTATCAGCTAATCACAAGGCAAGTGACAGATTCTAAGATGTGGTGTGGCTCATATGTATATGGGGTAGTCATAAATGCTTAGGATTTTCATGTATGTTAAATGCAAATCTTTTATCTGTCAATACAGAAGTGTGTATCCAAGGCTTTCATTCCAGTCATGCTGTCAATGTGGCCAGGCATCAATGGCAATGCTGCAGGATCCCCGCTAACGGTGTCTAACATGCGTAAGCGTGCTGTTCAAGCAGCACGATTTATGCTTCAGATGATGCAGACTCCTTTATATGCAAAAGAGACTGAAAAAGTGGATGAAAATGGAATCAAGGAATCACCAGAAATCCTTGGTGGTTCATTGCATCCGTCAAATGACTTTGAGAATGGAGAGGAAGGGCTTGCCATACTCATAGCTGCAGAGGTATTAATAAATTCACTTGGTATACAGTTAATACCAAATCCTGAACAATAAATTGAAAAATATTTATTTTCATGTGATCATTACCGTGCTTCGTCCTGAAGGTGTTGTTTATTACTTTAGTTATGCATATTTCACGTGATCATTCACCGTGCTATGTACCATTTCTAGGACTTGTAGTCTAATACTCTATCAACTATGGTAAACTGTTGGTATTTGGTTACCATTGATATCTTTAATTTCTGATTTAATGCCACGGGTTTATTGACATAACAGTCTTGCTAATTAGTTTGGCTGTTTTGAAGGTGGCAAGCTTCCATGCAAAGAAGACAGCTGCTACGAAATCATATGCCTCAGCCTTATGTAGAATACTTGTCTTGCTTCATTTTCGGTTATCAGAACAGGGGCCAATAAAGGTGATGAGGAGGCTTTTGAATTGTGTGGCTGAATCAGCATTGGCAGAGAAAGAGCTTGCCAAGGAGTTGAAGCGGATGGCTGAACGTCTTAGGGCAGCAGATCGATATCCGGATCAGGAATTTTCACAGGATGAGGCCAATCTTATTCTGGGTAAAGTTCTTTCATTACTTCAAGGCTGAGTGTAAACACAGTTTCTTTTGATAATTGGAATTGGTAGAGTTCATGTCTGCTTTATTTTCTGTGGAAACTTAATCTATTCTGAAACATAAACCAATCTAATAATAAAAAATAGTCCAGCCTTATCCTAATTCGACCTGGTTCTTGGATTTCCCAAACATGCTCCAAGTTGCAAAAAATATTGAGATTTTTGTATATATTTTCTCCCTACAAAATAGTGTTCACTTGCCAAATGAAGTAGTTACCTTCTAGAAAGTAGATGTTGGCTGTGTTCCTAGGCATCCTCACTTTATGCAGTACTCCAATATCCATGGTAATCCAGACATGAAGTATTTTTAGTAATTTCATAAATTGTTCTCTCTATCAAATTCATTGGGTTCTTTGTGCTGCTGAGTGTTCTTTATTTGTCAATTTGGTTCCAGATATATATATATATATATATATATATCATCTATTTCTATTACTTATATAGTATAAGAGGGTTGGTCGTCTTTCAAGTTGGATAATTTTGCCTTTCGTGTATTAATTATTTATGAGAATGCCATTCATTTGTCTTTTTAAGTGATTGTTTTTGTTGATGAGACTTATGATTACTTAAATATATCATTTGAATGCAATTATTTTTGTTGGTGAGTCGTGTAGAGCACGGATTATCAACCTAGTACATTTATATCTTTTATTAGTACAATCATCAATAATGTTTCTTGTCATTTGTATATATCATAGGGCGGTTGGGGCTAGACCTTAACCTTGATCTAGATGGGCCCATGGAAATGCCGGCGACATCAGCACCACGATCAACTAGACCAACCCGTTCCAGAAGACGAGCGAGGCACGAAGAATCTTCTTCTGATGATGAGATATCACCCACTCATGTTCCTATGAATCCTGGTGTAATGGGGAGCCGCTCACAGAGGGCAAGCAAGACAGCAGCACTTAACAAGATAACTGCCAATGATGAAGTTGGCGAAGAGGATGAAGGCTCGGAGGTGACATCTACAGAGGATTCTGATGAGTCTGATCAGTCCATCGAGTGAGGGGGTTGATGTAATCAAAGGTTTTTGTTTATGTCAGTGCTGTGTTTTCCTTGAAGCGCCATTTTGTTCTATGATTGTTTCTACGTTTAGTTTGTTGGGGCAGTTTTATTAAAATCTCATTAATTAATTTAAAACAACATTCACTTAAAAAAATATATATATCATTATCAAATTCTCTTAGGGGTCACTAGAGATACATATAAAACAAAGGCGGAGTTGGAAGCTGTCCTCGTTTCTATTGAAATGGAGAATTTTTATTTCCCTCTTATTTTTGGTGAGAACTAGAGACACGCAAGAATGAGCGTGTGGAATCAAACCCTTAATCTTATGATTATCCACTGAGCCAACATTTTATTAGTGTGTTATAAGAACTTTAGTCGTCTTTTAGTTTTGTGACGGCATGCATAAGAGTTTTTTTTAGGTAAAAATATTAAAAATTCTTTAAAATAAAATTTTAAATAAAAAAATTTATGATATATTTTTCTATTTAAAAGATCAAAAAAAAAATTAAATATAAAAAAAATCTAATTGTTAACTTTTATTTTAATACTGTTAAAAATTATTATTGATTAGATTGAAATCATTTTTAAGATATATTTTAAAAAATATTAAATAATAAATAAGATAAATTCTTCAATTTTAAAAAAATTACTCCGTAAATATTTTTTATTTATTAGTATTTTTTAAAAATATATTTTGAAGATTATTTTAATATAATCAGTATTGTTTTTTAACGGTATTAAGATGGAATTTAATAATTAGATTTTTTTTTGTATTAAAACTTTCTTTTTTAGACTTTTTAGATAAAAATAATGTATTATAATATTTTTGGACTGAAATAAGAATTTATTATTATTTTCTTCTTTTTTTGTTTACTTATTGTTGAAGTTCCAAATAATAAGGCAGACCAAGGTGGCTGTACTTGTAAAGTAATCTCAGAACCCAGGGAAGGCTTTCAATCTCCCATCAGGAATTTATTGTAACCTAAAGAAGTGATTCTCACAAGCAAATAAGATAATCGTAAGTTTCCTACCATTATCATATGATATATATTGTATTTTAAATTTTAATGGATAATTTATGACTATTAAAAAATAAATACCCATCATGTTTGAGGTTCTCCTAGATATGGATGTCAATTTTTGACACGGTAATACGACAATACGATTCGAACATCACATAAAATTAATCGGTTTAGGTCATAAACAGATTGATACGTATAATACAATTAATAAACATATTGCATTTAAATTTTATTAGTGTTAGTTCACTTAACACGTTTAATTATAAAAAATAACACGAGTTAAATAGTTCGTCTTGTGTGAAAAGTTTATATCGGATTTGGAGATTTTTTTTTATTTATAAAAGAAATTTTTACTTTAATTTGTCTCATATTTAAAGTTTACTAAACTTAAAAATTATCTATACATATATAAAAATAGTTAATTTTTTTATTTAAAAAAAAAAAATAGATTAAACGTGACGTAACCTGTTTAATAAATGAGTTAGGTTTAAATTTTAAAATTTAATACAATTAGTTAATAATATCATATTAAAATTAACACATTATATATATATATATATATATATATATATATATATATCTTGACACGATTAATTACACTCCTACTTTTAAATAAGAATCGTTACCTACATCAACAATTCAAAACACTTTTTCTTGAAAAAGCAAAATTACCTAAACCACTTGTTCAAAGCACGCACTCTAAAAAGTAGGATGATTTGTTTTTTTTGTTATTACAAAAGTAAGAAATAAAATTAATTAAACCCGTATCAATTACATGAGATATGATCCGATATAATAAAATTACTTTAAACCCGCATCAATTACGTGAGATATGATTCGATATAATAAAATTATTTTTCTTATAGACATGATTTAAATTTGAAACTCAACACAAGTGCACACATGCACTTAAATAAAATTTCTCTATCCTCCATCATTATATTTTTTTTAAAAATAAAATAAAATATACATCATTTACATAAAAATAAAAAAAAACAATACAATTCGAAGACGACCCAAGTCTTTGATGTCCAATAATTGTAAACTCTTAAAATAATATCCACTATCTTCCATTAAATGAAATATTAAAGTATCCACTCCCTTAGACTTGGTAAACATATATTTAAAAAAAAACAAAATAGAAGTTAAATTGGAAGACTTTATCATCACCGACCGATCGTGAAACACGAATAGAATATACTGAAAATAATTTAATCCACTTAAATGTCTACACATGGGATGTGTTTGGAGAGAAGGAAAGTCCACTTCTAGAAAAGAGGGCCATGATGTGAAGCATGATAGAGTTTGGAAATTTGTACACAAAAACAAAGAAACAAACAAACAAATCTCTGAATGAGTCGGCGGGCATTAGACTTTTTATCTTTTGTGTTCACACCACATGCATGCGGCCGACATACCATTTACTTTATCTTCATAACCAAACTGATTTCATATCTAATGTGACATTACACTTTAATTTTATAAATAAACAATCTTACAATAAATATTATTTCAGATAATATATAGGTAAAGTATAAAAATAAATAGATAAATTTTACTAATTTTTATAAAATTTTTATAATTATAAAAAAAAAATTGAAATTTCTATAAGAATACTTTATATTTCATATTTTTATTGATAAACTATAACATACTTTTCCATTCGGCTAGTTTTTTTTTTCTTTTTTCAAAATAAAAAAATTGTTTGTTTTATTTTTTATTAAATTTTAAATTTTTTGACCAATTTTTTTCTATTTTTTAAATTTTTATATAAATATTAATTAAAATCTTTGAATAAAAAAAATTGAAGTTCTTTATTTTAAATTTATTTTTATATGAAATGAAAAATTCTTTGAAAAAAGTTAAAAAAATTGGTGAAAATTAGAAAATGCAAAAAAAATAAAATAAAATAAGTACTTGTCTCAGTTTTAACAAATTTGAGTTGGAAGAAAAATATTTATAATTTGTTAGTAAAAATAGAAAATGTCAGTGTTATTTTAAAAAAATTTAATAATTTTTTTTTTTATAATTATTAGAAATCTCAAGAAAGTCAGTATAATTTACTGAAAATGAATTAAGATGATAATACATATATCTTTACTATTTTTTTTAATTATATATCTATACCTGTGCATGTGTGTGTGTATACATATTAAAATTTAATTTCAGGGTGCTAATGACTAATGTAACAATGCCTTGGGGCTTGAGAAATATTAATGATATCAATTAGGAATGTCAATTTTTTTAACACGACATGAAAGTACGACTTTCATACGACACTAAGTTAACAGATTTGAGTTTTGAAACTTGATACGATTACTTAATAGTGTCGAATTAAGATTCACATATTTTTAAATATATATGTCTTGACACAACCCGAATACAACACGATAAGATAAATTAACATTCCTAATCCCAAGTCAAATGGCGGTGTATTCAACTCAAAATCATTTTTCCTTTCATTCTCTAAAAGTAATCGGTTTTCCGCCGCAAATATTCTTTTTCCAAGGAGAAGCTACCACACCAAAAATCACAATCACAAGATAAAAATCAATATTTGGAGTTGACAGTATCAGTGGTCCACCGAAACAAGAAGTAGCTAATGGTTTCACTCTTGTTTGATAATTATGAGAGCAATTGGGTATGTTTGTAATTATCTGGCAATTTACTTTTCTTTTTATATAATAATATTTTATAATTATAAAAAATATTAAATTCATGTCAATTGTATAAAAAAATAATTAAAAACATTATTATATAAAATCGAGAAAAATTGGATATGTTTCATAATTATGCGAAAAAATAAATTCATGTTAACTGTATAAAAAATAAAAACTCATATATTTGATAATGTACAACGGTTTGAATCTATATGGATACATTGGTTTGACAAATTTTTTTTTCCTTTTGGGGGTAGTTTTCATTATGGCAAAATACCAAAGTGCTTTTCATGCCATTCTGTATATAAGATTTGGATTAATCATGTGCAATAATGGTTGACCATTTTTGTTAGTTGAGAATTATTTGCATTCTTAACCTAATTTAAGCATATTGCGGGTCCTCTTTTGACACTCTTAATTACCATGAAGTCTCAAATTGCTGATATATATAGTTGACAATTATATCTGCATTTTTAACCTACTTTACCCATATTGCAGTCCTCTTTTGACACTCTGAATTTACCGTGAAGCTTCTAAAATTTGTTGACATACACACACATACAAATACACCTACAAAAGCTTGAAGCTAAGCTTTATTTTTTGTGGAGGCTAGTGGTAGACCTCGAGAAGGTGATTTTTAGATTCTGGGTCTAAAATTGCAACTTAATTTATCAAATTGACAATTGTGGTCTTAGCAAGCAGACTCATGAAGATTATTCTAAGGGAGACCCAGTTTTCTTTATTATAATTGTTAGAATTTATTAGAAACTCTTATGAAAAAGATTAGTTTTATTTTTAACAGAATAACTAGTTTGCTAAAAAGGACTGTATATATTTTTAGTAAAAAAGAAATAAAATAGTAATATATTTCTGTAAAATATAGACAATCAATTACAGAAAACAGGGAATTATTTTTGTTCCAAATTTTGTAACAGAATTATAAATTCTAGAATTAGAATTTAAGAAAAACCGTAAAGGTTACTGTATGTAACTAGTTATTTCAGAAAAACAAAAACTGAAATTGGACTAGAAGAACTTATACTATTTTTCTGCAAAGGACATATTAGGTCTAGCATTTTTTGCTATGTCTTTAAGATAGATTACACCCTTGTATTTGGTGCTTACGACTTGAATGGACGTCTGTCTCCCAAGATGAAGTGGTCTCACACAAAGAAGAAACACTGCAGACTCTGTGTACGATTAACCAGACTTATGTTTCAGAACTCTCTAAAACTAGATATATGAATGCATAGAAAATGTAATGAATTGAATGAATGAATGTAGGTGCGTAGGTGGTGTTTATATAGAGTATTCGTGTCTATTTGGTATAAAAACGAAAGCTTGTAAGCACAACAGTTCAACGAACAGTCGCAGGGAAGAAGATGATTTTGTCAAAATCTAAACCAAATGTTTAATCGCAAAACAACGTCGTTTTGGATTTAAACCAAAACCAAACGTAATCGAAAAATGATAGCGTTGGATTTAAATTATCCTAGTAACCAAACGACATCGTTTTGGACTGTTTCTAATAGTAACAGAAACGACTACGTTTTGAAAAATTATTTAAATAAATTTTCTCCAAAAAGATTTATACATAGTGGGCCAAGGCCCAAATCCGGCCTGGTTTGGTGGTGAACCAAGCATGTGTTAGGTCATTTCCCTTACACATTCGTGCTTGTTTGGTATAGATACGAAGGTTTACAGTCTTAATAGTTCAATGAACAGATGCAGGAAAGAAGATGATTCAGTCAAAATTCAAACCAAATGTTTAATCGCAAAACGATGTCATTTTACGATTTAAAAACCAAAACTAAACAACAATGTTTTGAATTGTTTCTAACAGTAACAAAACGACAATAATTTTAAAAAAATTATTTAAATGAATTTTTTTTAAAAAGATATATACATAACGGGCCAAGGCCCAAACCCAACCCGGTTTAGTGGTGAACCAAACATGTGCTTTGTCCTCTCCTTTTCACAAAACTTGGATGCCTCTTAGGGTCCAAACCTTCCTTCAAGGTAATTGTATATATACTTTTTAAAATGCTTGTATCCATCTTATGTGGGACACAAATTTTTCACAAGTTTCAAATTTTTGTTATCATTTTCAAGTGGTGATGTTGAAAGTAATTTCTAATTCACTCCTTAATTGTTTTGAGTAACCCAATACATGATCTTAATCTCCTCATGGAGAACACATTTCTATATGGATCCACCAAAATTAATGTGTGCGACCAACTTTAATTTTATCTCAAAAATAACTAATTATCATGCTCAAAAATCCACTTTTCCTAATAGAATTTGGGTCGGGTTTGGCCTGAGTCCATAACTCGTGGTGCATTTACATGTATTGAATTAATTAGAGAGTTAAGATAAAGATACGATTCTTATTTATTTAAGTTAGAGATAGGGTTTGACTTTGAAGGAAAAAAGTCTAATGGCATGGTTGTATAAAAAAATTCGGTGGTTATGCAAATCAATTACAAACATGTGACAAGATTGATGTCATGCTGATGTTTGCTTTTAAAATAAATCTTACATGTTATAATTTGATTTCAATTACTATTGTATATTTCCATCATGTGACAAGATTGATGTCATGCTGATGTTTGCTTTTAAAATAAATCTTACATGTCATAATTTGATTTCAATTACTATTGTATATTTCCATGCAACCTTACCATCAGACTTTTTTCTAACTTTGAAACTTTTTTTTTTTTTAGGAATCGGTAAGGGGTATACTGGCCAGTTTATGCATACTAGAATATGTTTTCCTTCTCATGACAGACAAGCCCACTCTTTAAGCTCTAATTGCCAACAATCGGTGTAAAGAAGACTTGAATTTAAGACTCTTGAATTTTATTTTCAACGTATTTACCGTTCGACCACACCTTCGAGTAATTCAACTTTGATACTTTATTCTAACTTGGTGTTAGAAAACTTCTCGAACTAATAGTATGTATGTGACACATTAGTTGTTACGAATGCCCACTTTTTCACTATAATAAATTTATTGCCCATTTTTTCACTATAATAAATTTACGTCTCTCTCTCTCTCTCTCTGAATTCGCTTTCGAGTTTTCTAGTAGTTTTCTCTCTCTCAAGTTGTTATTATTTGATTTTAAGATTTAGATTGTACAAATTATATAGACAATTTTAATAGTCAATTTATTAATAAGAAAGTATCCGTGATGTTCGTGATCATTCGATGAAAATATCCGTAATGTTCGTGATTGTTCGATAAAGTTCGTAACCTATGTCCTCGAATTTACATTTAATTATATTATATAGTTTTTTATTTAATTATTATTATTTTTAGTTTAATAAATTAAACTATTTTTTTTTTCTTATGATGACACTGACGGGTTATCTGCTTGATTGTTTAGAATGATTCGATTGTGCAAATAAAGTTAAAATGTTAGATAAAACATTTTCCACTGCATCACGTAATGACTCATCTGAAAATGAGATTCCTTAAAAAATAAACAGATAAAGCTTGTGGCTTGTCAAATTATTACTATTATATGATTATAATAATTATTTGTATAATGACATTAAAAACTCGTTCACACACGTGAGCAAGATTTTTATTCATTAGATTACTCAAAAATTAAAATACATTCATTTCTTTTATTTTTAAATGATACGATGGATAAAAATTTCTTAACATGTGTAAATGAGTTTTTAATGGTATTATTCAATTTGAATTTTTAACTTGACTCTTTAATATATTCATTTCTTTATATATTGTAGTGTTGTATTTTTTTTTAATAATATGTTATTATATTTTTATTTTAATAAAATAAAATAACTCTAATACTATTACTCCTTAATATAAGTTATATTCCATTCGGGTATAAGGATACTCAAAATGTGTACAATCACTTCAAGCCAGCACATCAATTGAGACAGATGTGACCTAACAAGCTCATTGCACTAGAGAAATTATTAGATGATCTTGATTTATTGATAATGCATTATTGGTCCCGATGAGTTAGACCAAAAAGAAAAAGAGATTGACTTGTGTGTATTTGATGGTTGAATTTTGTTAAGGTCGGCCGTGAAAGTTAAATTTTTGTAATTTTATTAATTCGTGTAATATACGCATTCGTATATGTATCAAACGAACTAATAAAATCGTAAAGATTCAACCTTTGCGACTTATTAAGACAATCCCTCTTAATAATTTTTGATTAGTTGAAACCATTAATTATATTTGAAGTCATTTAATAATTTTTCAATAAACTAACCCTTCAAATCAACTAAACACGGAGATCATATTATTACTATATATTTAGAAAAATAAATTCTATTAAGTCTAATTGTCTTATAAGGGGTTGTGAATAATTTTGATAATTTGACAATCTTTCATCTCTCTGTTACTTTTTCTCTTTATTGTCTATGTGCACTCAACATAGTAAGAGAAAATTCAACTAAAATAGTTATATTACTTTTTTCTAATACTATCATTTTTTAACTTTATGAATAATAATTCCATATTTAGTGGGTTAATGAAATTTATGTAAGGATGTAAAATAATTCAAGCTATTTAACATAAATAAATTAAGTTTAAATTTTTCTTTTAAAACTCGTTAATTTATTAGACTCAATTCAATAAAATAATAATTATTTTAATATTATATAAAAAATTAAATATATTAAAATTTAATTCTTAATTAACAAAAATAACTAAACTCAAACGCAATTTAAAAATCATTAATCTTTTAACAAATCAAACTTAAAGAAACTCATTGTTCGACTTGTTAGATCGCCAACCTAATCAGAAAGTAAAGTCAACCATACATATCAAGCTTACACAACTTCTTTACCACCTCCATGACCGGCGCTAGATACTGTCACCGCCAAGTGACTCGGTCGCAGGAAGCATTTGGCGTTAATAGTTTGACAGGCTAAAGATTAATACGTACACCTGAAATAAACACGTGTAGTACACGTACCAGTTAAACACGCGAGCACTACCCTTGCATCGATATCATCCTTTCGGCAAAGTAAATATTTATTGAATTCGCAGCTGTGACGCAAGATGTGACGTGCAATCCAATAAAAAGCAAGTTGCTTCCACAAGTCGCATCAGAAAACTGTATCACCGACGTCCAGCCAGTGAAATGAAGCCAAATTCGTTTGGCGCGTGAAGTAGGAGCGCCCAACGTTTATCTCAACTGTTACGCATCTGTCGCTAGTTAAAAGCCGTTATATTGTTATAATTTTCGAATACCTTTTTCCTGGAATCGAATATTCGATCACGAGGAGCGTCGGACTTTAACCCCACTCGCTCGTCTCATTTCCCTGTCGTCTGACAACATCATTAAACTATAGAAATATAAAATAAAATTTTTAAAAAAAACTGTCCACATGTGACGCGTCAGCGACACGTTAGCCTTTCGAGCATCTGCGCCTGTCACTTTCAATATTTAAATAACACAATGGAACGGTCCCCCATCGATTAAAACTCAATTTCTCTCTCTAAACTCAATTATCTCTTGTGTGGGTGTCGTTATATGCTCAACAACATCATCCATCAAAAACAGAAGACAGAGAAACCATCAATTGAAATCTTCTTTTTGGTATTGGGTCGGGAAATTTGAAGTTGTCTTCAGATTGCTTTGGGTTTTCTTTTTGGGTCCTCCTTCATTAATTTCTCCAGATTAGTGTGTATCTTTTGTTTATAAAAAAGAATCTGAGAAAAGGGGAAGGGTAATGGAATTGGAAAATATGGTAGCTTTGGTTTCTCGCACCGGGAGACATTTGCAGCTTTACAAGGAAGGCTGTCGTCAAGTCGTAGGGTTGGTGTCCTTCTCTCTTTCTTTCTTATATATATATATATATATATATGCATTGCGGAATTTAATTTCCTTTCAAAGTTATTGATTTTAACGTGAGAATGGAGGAAATTGTCATGTATTTCATTGGCTTTCACAGAGGGAATTCTATTTTTTTGCCTAAAAAATTTCCTTTCTTTTAACCCCTTGTTTTGGCTTTGCGAATGGAATGTTAAGCAGTTGTTGGCCAATTAAAGGAGTGTTTGGATGTGTCGTGAAAATTAATTGATTTTCAAGAGACTGACGTAAATAGACTCATTCCAAATGCTGTGAGAAACAGATGCAATGAGCGAGTTATGGTGTTAATTTTCCAAGGAAAAACATTTACAGCAGGACAGACTTACATTTTCATGCATGTCAAAAGACTTTTTTTTTTTAAAAAAGAAAAATAGAATATGTATAAATATTTGAGATGGAGGGAGATGATGATATTTTCTTTTTCCTTCATAAATTTATATATAATTTTCATATCCTTTGTTAGTAATTAATATTTTCTCCTTATATTTACAACTGTGCAGATGTATTCCATATAGATACAGAATTAACAGTAAGACTTGTTTGGAGGATGAGGAAGCAGGAATAGAAGTTCTTGTCATTAGTTCACAGAAAAAAGGCAAAGGAATGTTGTTTCCCAAGGTACTTAAATCTATGCTAATAGTAGTTCTGTACCATGACTTTGTATTTAAGCTGAGTCTTACAATTCATTTGAAAGTTTTGGAAGGAAAAGAAATTTAAAATAGAAGAGAAGAGAAGAGAAAAGATTCTTTTTCTCGTTTGAAAATTCATTAAATATATTTTTTTCTTCAAATCTCTTTACTTCTGGAAAGAACGAAGAAATGGGTTAAATACTTAAACTTTCTTTTTTATTCTTTTCTCCTCTTTTTTTTTCATTAAAAACTTGCAAATGTAAAATTTATTCATCTCTCTCCACCCAAACAAATTATTAAGTTTATATTAAATTATTTGTGTCTGATTGGCATTATTCAACTGGTGTGATTTACCAGGGAGGTTGGGAAAGGGATGAATCCATTAAAGATGCTGCTTTGAGAGAGACGATGGAGGAAGCTGGAGTGTCAGGCGTTATTAATGAGGTTATTTTTTTTTTTTACTTCTTTCCTTTAATTTTTTTCTTCTAGTAAAGTGTTCATTTGAATTATGTAACAAATTGTAAACCTAGTTTTGAATCCATTTGATTTTGCAATTTAATCCATGTTTATTACAATCACTTTAATTTCAAATGGGTAATATTAATTTAAGCTCGAACTTACATGTCTGATTTTTAATCGTTATAAAGAAAAAAAAACGAACAAGAATTTGAATATTGAAAACTGTTTTTATGCAGCCTAAACTGGGTCAATGGAAGTTCAAGAGCAGAAGGCATGATGTTTTTTATGAAGGACACATGTTCCCATTACTTGTTAAGAAGCAACTAGAGTTTTGGCCAGAGAAAGACATCCGTCAAAGAGTTTGGGTATGTCTATATATATATATATAGAATCATGTAATGATGCATATCTGATGTGTTAATTTCAAGCATCTTGTTCCCCTGAAAATTGGGTAATTAATTGAGCAAAATTTCTGATTGTATGTCAATGTGTTTCATTGATACAGATGAGTGTATCAGAAGCTAAAGAAGCTTGTCAGCATGGGTGGATGAAGGAAGCATTAGAAAAATTAGAACAACGTCTTAGATCTCCAAGACAACATGAGGAGAGAGAAGTAGGACCATGTTCTATAAGCTAGGAGAGAGCAAATGTAAAGGGGTGAAACCCTTCGGCTGGCTCTGACTCAGAGAGTTCTAGTAGTATTTTTCAGATGTCCTTAGTTCGATTAGCCCAGGGCCGGAGTAGTTTATCCCCTGTAACTCTTGCGCGAAATGGGTAGTCTCCTTCTGTTAACGAAGAAATATGTAAAAAGGTGCTTGGGCTTTTAGAACACCGGTTTTAGCATCTCCCGAAGGACGCCGTTAGTTGTAAATACTAATAATCTGTTGTTGTTGGACATATGACATTACCGGTAGAGCAGAGGACTAAGTAAGATCAAAGCAGTCAGCAAAGAGTGACCATGGACTTTGAGAATAGAAGGCGAAACAGGATCAGAGCAATTGACAAAGAATGACAACATTTGGAAGACTGGAAGTAGGAATTTCTGGTTCTTTGTTTCAATTTCTTGGATTTGTAATTCTGAAAAGTTATTTGAGAAATAGAACAAAGTTCCTTGAAAAGAAAATGTGTCATTCAGTTCTAATTTAAAAAATTAATTCGTTTTATTTTGTTTTGGTCTTGAAATGTTAATTGATTTTTCAAAATAGTGAGTTTGGGTCATTTTCAAATGTCAATGAGATTTGTCAGCAGGCAATGGGTTTTTGACACTTTAAGACCACTTGAGCATTTAATATCCCCTGCTTGGTTTCAAACTCGTTATTTCTACCATGGAAAGTGTCATATGTATGATTGGACTGGGGTATAATTTCAACGGGTCAATCTGAACACAATTCAAGTCTAATTTGAATTTTTTCAGATTTAAATTTTATTTTTTTTATATTTTGAGTTAGATTTGAAAAAAAAATGGAAGCTCGATCTAAATTGAATTGGGCTTTGATTGATACTTTAAAAATTTGAGTTGAATTCAAACTCGATTTGAGTTCAATCTGAATCCAATTTAAGTCTGATTTGAATTTCATTTTTTATATTTTAAGTTAGATTTGAAAAAAAATTGAAGCTCTGATCTAAATTGGAATTGAGCTCTGACTGATACTTTAAAATTTTGAGTTTAATTCAAACTCAAATTTAATATTTTGTATATTATATCTTTTATACTTTAAGTATCTATTATTAGATTAATAAGATTTCCTTATAAGAATTATTATTTACATTTTTATAATCTTTAAAACTTGTTGAATTTTGATATTTTTTTAAAATTAATTTATATTAAAAGAATTATTTTAACGATTTTTTTTTTATTTCATTTAGAAAGATAAATTGAGAGAAATTATTGAAATTTTTAGTGTATAATCAAAATAAGGAAAAAGATCATAATTTATTAAAGAAATCAGGAATAAATTTAAAATTTGAAATTAATGATCGGGTTGGACTCAGGTTGAATTTTCGGGTTCAAGGTCGGGTTCGGGTTGGGCTTGGACGTGACTTAACCCGAGCCTGGTTTGTCCGAATTTCACCTCTATGTTTGGATGGTCGATTGCTTTTTTCAAAACGGACGTTTTAGAGTTGAAATCAGACTTTTTTGATATTTGAATATTTGTTTCGATGTTTCCAAATTCAAATGCCTATTTCAAAAGAGTATCAATGATAGATTTTTTTTAAACGTTCGTTTTATATCTATATAATACGTAACACTTTTAATCGCTTATCCAAACACTACACCTCAATCCATTGACATAACAATAAATTAGTGACAATACTTGAAATCATATAATTAATATAATTATGCCATATCAGTATTACATTATTTGGAATAGAAATTTTGAATGCAAATTTGAGAAGCATAGCATTTCTCTATTCTTAATATTATGACACTTATATGAAACCAGCACATTAGTTACATGATTTAAAATTTTATTAATGTAACATTATTTTGAATAAAAAATTGGAAAGCGTAGCATTGTTTTCTCCGATTTATATCTGTGGTGCTTGCAGTAAAGATCATTTACACTGGCTCCACAATTGAATCTAAAATGTAAATAAGTTTTGCAGAAGATTCAATGGCACATTTACATAATTAATAAAAGAAAAAAGAAGAGTAACAAATTGAAGTGGCGATAAGAGAAGCACCAACCTAGTTGGGGTAAAAGAGGAATGGATCAAAGGTGGAGGAGTACTGTAAAGTATTTTCAACTCCTGAAATTAAATGACATGATTCAAAAGAGAAACAGAGGATTCACCAAAAAAAAAAAAGAAATTTCTCCGCTTCCTTCCTTCCTTGAATAATATATATATATATATATAAATTCTAGAGTCAAGTGCTGTGGTAGAAGTCAATTAATCAATCATAGTTTTTTTTTTTGGCCAAAAACCAACCACCATTGAGGAGATTCTGAATAGCCTGAGATACCTTAAAGACCAACTATATGCCAATGTTTCTGAAAAAAGAGTGCCAGCTTGCTGTCTGGACCTGGAGCCTTCATTGGGGCCATATGCGACAAAGCAAGGTCGATCTCTTCTTGATAGAGGGGCCGCAGCAAAGAGCGACTCGTTGAACCTCTGACCTTAACGCGGGAACAGTTGCCAAAACCCTATCAAGTTGTAGATTACCTTTGGTCTTAAATCGGTTCTGAAAAAAATTGATACTCACTCCGTCTTAAATTATAATTTTTTTTTGATATTTTAATTTTTTTGAAAGTATTGTTTTATTATTTTGAAATTATTTTAATTTTTTATATCGCACTCATTTAATTGTAAATCATGTTCACATTAGGTGTAATAAATAATAGTTTTGAAAATTTATAACTTAAAAATACGTTAACTTTTCAAATGAAACTCTTAAAATGAATAGTGATAAAAGACTTTTAAAATGGGACGGAGGGAGTAGCAATATGACCGAGAGTCATTGGAACTCTTATCTTCAAACTTTGACTTGTTACTAAAAAAAATAAATAAATAAATTCTAATGACTTGTCAAATATTTCTTCAACATTTGAATTTGCCAAATTTACTTTCATATTTGAGAAGACTTTTAGTAGATTGTCATAATTTGAATAACACGACTTTTTTTAATTCAACGGTTAAAATTTGACTAAAGCTTTTTCTTAGGGTAAAAAACGTCAAAAACAACTTTTTAGTGTTGTAACGTTATAAAAATTTAACTTTAGCACGACTAATTGCTCTAGCAAAATCTTTAATAACAATGTTCTGACCCATTGAAGGGCAAAACTTATCAAATTCTTTAAGAATATATTTGGGTAAAAAAATGTAACAATAATACTAAATGTCCCACTTTCATTTATCAAATGTAGCATCCCAAAATATGTTGCATAAAATTATTGGTGATGTATTAGTCATATTATTTAATGTTCAACCAATGATAAATTGTCACCTCATTTGGAATGAAAATTTTGATATGTATATTTGAGACAAATATCATTACTTGAAATGAAAATTCTTAAGACATTTCATATTTGAAATTAAGGGATTTAAATTTTATATAATTTAGAAACTTCTTGGTTTGTAAATTCTTTATTTAGATAAAGAGGGCCAATTTTAAGAATTTCTTTTTTTAACTCAATAAGAAAATGAGATTTATACCTTGTCATCCATGTTCAATATAAATTCTAATTAAATTCTCTCATTCATACTCTTTTAAGAATTATTGATTCATTGAAAATTAAAAGATTTAAAAGAAACTATTCCAAATTCGATCCTTAGTAGAATGTACATGATGTTAAGAAATAAAGGAGGAAAAAAGTAAAAGAAAACGCAAGAAAGAAAAGGAAAAATATGGGCCCCTTAGTTTGCATTTAGCGCTTAATAGTGTATTAGATCTGAACTACTTAATTTTTAAGTAATACTATAAAACAAATTATGCTATTTAAGTTCGGTTTAATTTTGGCTCGATTAGATACTTATTTAAAATTGACTCACGAGATAAATAAATCATGCATGAACATATATTGAAACTTGTTATTTTATTGAACTCGGCTCGATAAGTCAATAAATGATCAAATACTATGTAAAAAGTCAAGTGTTGTGCCACTTTGAGTCCCACATTGAATAAGAGTCGGGCACTGGTGTCGCTTATAAGCCTCAGTCGTCCTCTCTTTTGCATCAGGTCTTTTCCACCCAGGAAGAACAAAACCGTGAGGACTCTAAAGCCCAAAGCAGACAATATGGTACACGCGGAGCCTACTATGTGCCAAGACGAAAAAGTGCAGTATCAGTTTGGCGCCGTCTGTGGGAACGAGGCCAATTGCATACTGCTCTTCCTGTGCTCCACCAGTCCCGACTGGGGGAGTAGCTGTTGTGCCACTTTGAGTCCCACATCGAATAGGAGTCGGGTACTGGCGTCGCTTATAAGCCCAAGTCATCATCTTCCTTGTATCAGGCCTTTTCCGCCTAGGAAGAACAAAGCTGTGAGGACTCTTAAGCCCAAAGTGGACAATATGGTGCACGCGGAACCTACTATATGTCAGGACAAAAAAATGCAGCATCATCAAGTTACTCGAATTTGATTCATTTAGAAATTCATTTTCGAAAAACTAATAAACCGAACTTGAACAAAATTTTAAACTTATTTATTTTAAAAG
Organism: Nyssa sinensis; assembly: GCA_008638375.1. NCBI lineage: Eukaryota > Viridiplantae > Streptophyta > Magnoliopsida > Cornales > Nyssaceae > Nyssa > Nyssa sinensis. Next base: position 55,556,018 of record CM018032.1, read on the forward strand.
TAACTTACACAAATTTCTTCTGAAGTTTCCAACAATTATATTTACCTCCATCAAGATTTCTAAAAGAGTAATGTTAATCTTACCTTTATATTTTTTCAAAAATATTTACCTTTATGAGTTGGTAGTATTGTATTAGCTGAACATCACATCATTATATGATGTGATATGATATTCAATCAATACAACACTGACAATTCATGAAGGTAAACATTTTTGATAAAATTTTCAAGTAAGCCTAATATTATTGTTTTTAAAATTTCACTGAACTTTCTTACTTTACAAAACAAACTACAAAGACTCCTTTCCAATCTAATTTTTTATTTAAAATGACGAAACTACTCATTTCAAAAAAAAAATTATTACATTTTTTTTTTTAAATTTTAGCCAATTTTTTTCTTTAAAAAATAAATTTAAAATTTTAATCAATGTTTATTTTAAAAAAAGGGTCAAAAATAAAAAAAAAAAATTGTAAAAAAAACATAAAAATTGTAGTTTAATCATTTTAAACAAAATATTTGACTGAAAAAAATATTTATAATTTGTTCTGTATAATATGAGATGTTAGTATAATTTTTAAAATCTTAAAAAAAATTAATATACTGATAAAAAATTTTGTCAGTATTATTTAATGATGTTGCAGCTATTTGACTTATCTGAACCTGCTCTCCGATAGTAACAAGCCTGAAAAAGAGAGGAGTCAAAATGCCACCGGGGAGGGCTCCGGTGGTAGCATCTTCGATGGTTAAGTTAGATTAGAGTATAAGAAATGATCTCTTTGATAATAATTCACCAAGTGATCCTCTTTTATGTACCTCATGGGTTTATATTTATATGTTAATTGTTTGTCAGGGTAGGTAGGAGTTGCTGATCCCTAGGGCATGGGTTCACCGTCGCCTGACGGCGGTAATTATGACTGTTTTCACCCACTCTTCTGCCACCCTCTGCTTTCATGTTTTTCAGCGCTACCTGTTCCTCTGACTTGTACTCGTTATCATTTGTCTTGTCGCTACGAGATCGGTAGAGACGTATGACGACGGATGGTTCAGTAGTCCGATGTGATGAGATCGGTATGCAGGTAGTCGATGCCGAGGATGTCGGTAGGCCACACCATATCGGTATGGCTAATATATCTTTCAACTTGCACAGTATAACTCAGACACATGTCAGATTTCATTTGATGATATATTTTGGACGTATCATTTAATATTATTTTAAAAAATCATAATCGTACGATTGCAATCTTATTTTTGAGTACCATCTAATGGTGGGACCGGGAACATATTGTTAAGTCTTGCCTGGCTGATTTTGATTGATCGAAAGTTTTCTTTGCAAAGAACAAAGTTTGCCTTAAATAGTCATGGAAGCAACATCACCCATGAGGGACAGAAGAGAGAGCAGAAATCCGAAACCTTCACGTAGGCTCACATAACACAGTACTGTCTCTCCTCTCTCTCTGAAATGGCTACAACAGTTCGTCCTCTTCTGTCACTCCTCACGTTCCTTCTTTCTCTCTCATCTCTCTTCGTCCCTTCTCGTTCCTCCATAGACTCTTTAGTCTATGGTGGCTGTGCACAGGTTAAATACGTCCCAAACTCCCCTTACGAGTCAAATCTCAACTCACTTCTCACTTCCCTGGTCAACTCGGCCACCTACTCAGCGTACAACAACTACACCATCATGGGCTCGGGCCCACAGGACGTAGTGTACGGTCTCTACCAATGCAGGGGCGACGTGGCCATGCCCGACTGCGCCATGTGTGTGGCTCGCTCAGTGAGTCAACTCGGCCTGCTCTGCTCCCAAAAGTGCGGTGGGGCTGTACAGTTAGAAGGGTGTTTCGTCAAGTACGATAACGCTACCTTTCTAGGTGTGGAGGACAAGACTGTGGTGTTGAAGAAATGTGGGCCGTCGATTGGATATGAAACGGAAGCGATGGGCCGTAGAGATGCGGTGATGGCCGGTTTGGCTGGGGCCGGTGGACCCTACAGGGTGGGTGGGACCGGGGATGTACAAGGTGTGGTGCAGTGCGTTGGGGATTTGAATGTGAGCGAGTGTCAGGATTGTGTGTCGGAGGCGATCGGACGGTTGAAGAGTGATTGTGGCACGGCTGTTTATGGGGATATCTTCTTGGCCAAATGCTATGCAAGGTATTCGACTAGTGGGGCTCCCATTTATTCCAAATCACATAAGGGTAAGCAATTCTACCATTTTCAAAATTCCAAAAATTGGAAAAAAAAAAAAAAAAAACAAAGTACGGCTAACCATTTAGTCATTCAAAAGAGGGTATCATGGGTTCGAGTCTTATTTTTCATTAAAAGATGTAAGTATTTATTTTCATTCGATATCAATAGTTAAGTTGAGTCTAGTCGAGTCGAGTCGAGTTTTTTGTATAAAATTTAAACTTGAGAGATTTATATTACTATTAAATTATATAATTTTTTATTGTTTTATACTATTTAATTGATTTTAACATATGAATTGTAACACTCTTATTATTTTTATATAAAGATTCCAAAAAAGAAGAAAAAAAATCAATTAAATTAGATAATTAAGCATGATCATCATCAATATTTGTTTTGAGTAGATGTATTTGAAATTAGCATCTATAGTGACATCAAGTTACATCTTACTTAAAAAAAAACATTTATTAGATGTAATTAAATTTAATAAAAGAAAAATAACTTAGGTTCGAAGTTCAATTTAAGAAAACTTTATTTTCAAGTTAAGACTTAAATAAAGTAAAATAATGAGACATCTTTCGTGTAATTAATATCAAATAATTGAAAAAAAAAGACTTTGCTGGATTGAGTTGAAGAATGCCAACGAGACTATCTTAGTTGTAACTCATTATCTCTTCTAAAGGGACGGTCATGACTTCTATTCTTTCTTTTTTATTAAGAGATATGTAATTTATTTCTTCCTCTTAGTTTTGATTTGAGTTTTGTTTCTGTAATAGCTAAATAGTTGGGTTATTAGGTTTTTCTAAGTCTATAAATTGAAAATAACTCATGTGAACTTGTAAAATAGTGATGGTAGAATACTTATTTTGTTAGTAAAAAAGGAAAAGAAAGAAGAGTTGGGTTGAAGATTAGCAATTAATTTTTAAAAAAATATTTGGTAATCATGATTACAAGCCTTCAATTAAATTTGGATCTTTGTTTTCGATTGCAGATTCTTCTCATGATGAGGCCACGAAGACATTCGCAATTATCCTTGGATTATTAGCTGGGGTTGCTCTAATCATTATTTTCTTAACTTTCATTATCAGAAAGGTGTTTGGTATGGGAAAATCTTTGTTATCATTCTTCTTTCTCTCTTCCACACACACACACACACACATAATAATAATAAATGTTTCAAAATTTTTAACAAAGTTTTGCATTTCAAATAAATAAATTATTACTTGCTCGTAAAATAATGTCTCTAATATACTAACAATTAATGATCTTATACCACATCATTTTGAAATATAAAATTTACTACAAAAATTTTAAAACCTCATTGCGTGTGTGTGTGTGTGTGTGTGTATATATATATCATCACTCTCTTTAGCATTCGACTTTAAAGAAAATCAAACTTTTAGGTGATAAATTTTACATGATTCATTTGTCCTTCTTTTGCTTTTTTTTTTTGCAGGTAAATGAGTTACAACTTTGCAAAACATTGCCTTAGACTTTCAACTTCCTCTTTTGATTTGTTCTTCTAGCTCTTTTGGCTTCCCTTTTTTTCATTTTTCCTTTTCATGATCATGTCAATTTGCTTCTCTTTGCTTTTTTCTTTTCTTTTTCTGGAAGTTTCTTTATATATATATATATATATATATATATATTTGTCTTTAAAAGGAGATTGTGAAGGAAAGGTGGCAAGATATGTCTAGGGGCAGGTACCCTGAAACAAAGTGAAAAGCAAGAGGGAAAAAGAAGAGAGGCTAAGATTCCACCCTCCTCCCCACTTAACAAAGTTGTGTTGTCTATTGTGAAGAAATGCATATTCTTTTTGTAAAGTTGCAGTTGATGTTGCCTTCATGGTGTTGATCTTTTTGGTGTTACAGAGGTTTTTTTAATTTACCATTCATTTGCACTTTTTGTATTAAGAAATTAGGCTCATTGGCCTGTGTAACTAGTGCAAATTGAATGAACTTGTTCGCGAATAATTTGAGCTATAAATGCTTGATAGTGGCTCATTTAAGTTCAACTTATTTAATAAATTAATGAAATTTAAACATATTTTAAAATTTGTTAATTTTTGAAGTTCATCTTGATAAAATAAAAAATACTCTAATTCGATATTTAAAAAAAAGCTACTTGAGTTTTGTTTTAGTAGAGACTTGCTTGAAATCAGTTCAAGACAAAAAAACACAATTTAAAGCTCATTATTTTCATTTATAACAAGTTAAGCTTAAACAACTCACTGATCAACTTGACTTGACTCGTTTATAACAAGTAACGATATATGATATTGCCACTGTTTTACATGATTCAAGTTATGTTTGGTTTAACTTGTCTATCACACTTAATGTACTTTAAGAGATTCATTAAATACTTAATTGATTATAAGTTGTTTGGGACGAAATTCCAAGTCATATTTATTGGTTACAAATTTTTCATTAAGTACAATTTAGGTTAAATTAGTATGTATAGATCAAGTACTTTTTAACAATTCATCCAAATACTTAACTGTTTAATTCCAATTATATTTTTTAAAAATTCAACAAAACGAATACACAATTATTATGTACTGGCACCAAGATATGATATATATATATATATATACACACACACACACACACAAATGATCCCTAGCCTCTTCTTAAGCCTTCCCTATATCAATTCAAAATGTCAGCATCGTTATCTGCTACTTTAGATAACCACCCTTTAGTTTCACTTATCTATACTTTCTCTGCCTTTATACCACACCACGAAGATGTCATGTACTTGAAGAAAATTGGATCTTGAGCAATGGATAGATTGACTTTGCACTTCTTCTGCTTTTCTGGTGCACCTTTTTTAGAATTGCCCACTGCAGTTCCAGAAGCCTTTGCTTTGCGTGAGAAGGTGTTTGAAGCATTAAGGTCCTGTTTGTTTAGCGGATAGAATTAGGTTGGATAGTTCTACCCATTCACTAATAATCTCACCCCCCCCCCCCTCTCCCATTATACAATCCCACGGCAATATAATTAAAACTTTCCATCAGATTATTAGTAAAAAGTTCATTTATGTATACAAACACTGGCTAAACACTCCAATAACTATTCAATGTGGGATTTTGTGAAACTACACCCACCCTGAACAAGCCACACCCTTGTCGTGGTTGGACCACCCTATATACCTGTCCACCCTATAGGCAGGTGGGAGTGCTATCAACACGGATACTCTTTAGTATGGGCACTTGGCGTACACACTACAAAAAAGCTTACTTTTTGCGACGCACATTATTAGCGACGCACAAAATGCGTCGCTAAAAGTCACTTTTAGCGATGCACACACGGGCGTCGCGAAATAATTTTAAAAAGTAGTAAAAAAAAATTTGCTTCCCGCATGAAAATAGGTGCGAAACTATTAGCGACGCACATATGGGAATTAGCGACGCACCTGTGCGTCGCTAATAGTTGATCCATATAGCGACGAACAATTGGGCGTCGCCAATAGTTGGGCTAAAAGAAACGTCGTCGTCTTGAGGGGTATTAGCGACGCACATGGAGTTATTAGCGACGCACAGTGGGCGTCGCTAATCACCCTTTATATTTCCCCAATTCAGCAGCCGCACCAAATTCCCCCTTTGGATCTCTCTCTCTCTCTCTCTCTCAGACAAGATTTGGAGAAACCAAGCAAGCAGCAAACTTCGTTCGAGGTGAGTGATTTTGCCCTCTAACCTTCGTTCAAACTTGATTAAATCAGTGAATATAGTTTTCTTCCCCTTCCTTTTTAATGGATTACACACGACACAGTTAACAAAGGAATCGCAGTTAACAAAGGAATCCGAAGGTTCAAGAGTCTTTTTTGTAATTTCCATTTTGAGCTTTCCCTTTTTTTTTAATGAGTTTGATGGATTGGTCTTTGGTTGTATTTGGATTTTTGTTGGAGAATTTTGTTGTCACTGCGATGCATCTGTGGATATTTGTATGTGTATTTGCACATATATGCGTGTCGTTGTGTTGGTGATGGGTTAGATTTGGACGGGTTGTGATTTGAATTTGCTTGTGGTTTGATTATGGGGAAGAAAGAAGGGATTCAGTTGCTTGTGGTTTGATTATGGGGAAGAAAGAAGGGATTCAGTTGCTTGTGGTTCGATTATGGGAGAAAAAAGAGGGGTTCCAGTTATGGGAGGATTATGACATGCCCACTACTCTCTATGTATTTGTGGGAATGCCACAAAAAGTTGGCTTTGTGAATTTTATGGAAATCATTTTTAGGATTGCAACCAAACAGCAAAAAATAAGACAGAAGTAATTACATATATATTCCTGTGTATATATTTATATAGACCTTGATTTTTTTAGTAGCCATCTGAAGTGTTAAGTTATATGAATTGTTATGTAGTATGTACTGAGCAAAGAAATAACAGAAAGGTATATTGATTGTTCTATGATCTTAGCAACTTTTATAATTCAGTTTTTTTAAGTATGCTTGTTAATAATCTGCCTTTCGTTTATATCTTATCGCGGCATTATTCTCAACTTATAATTTCAGAACCTTTGATTTCTTTTTATGTTTTCTTGCAGTTTGAAAGCATCAGTTTGCAAATATCTATCTAGAGGACTACTATGGCTAGTATAGCATGTTTCATGATTGTTAGCAGGAATGACATTCCTATACATGAAGCCGAAGTTGACACAGCACTTAAAGTATGATTTTTTCATCAGTTCTACTTTCTATCATTGAATATGCTTGTGAATTTAAAATTATAGCAAGCATTTCTATCATTGAATATGCTTGTGAATTTAAAGTATGTTACTCGCATCATCCTGACTAGTTTTAGGAAGACTTGGGTGTCTTCCCCTTTTCCACCATTTCTAGACCTTTTTGTTTCTGTCTGTCGTTGAACTGAAAAATGAACACATATGTGCATTATCATTGACTCTTGCATTTTATTATATTTCAATTTCAATAGAGGAATTTGTTATTGTCCTAAAAATGTCTTGTTGTATAATGGCAACTTTAAATTGCCTAATTTGTCAAATTATTGACATTCTATATGCCATGGGTTTAATTTTTTAAAGTCTTAGATTTTTTTTTCATTCCATTTTACATATAAAATTTATATAAAACTACGACAGCTCTATATTCTCAGTTCTTTTGCCCATACTTGAAATGATAAAGTTTTTTGAAAAATGATTCTTTAACATGTAATGATTGGCTTGGAGATGTTGGTAGATTTGTATGAGCTGCAGTGGTTACAGAGAGAGGGAAAGAAGGAGAGAAGTCGAGAGAGAGGATAGGACTTGGAAGGGGTTTCGGTGATGGCCGAATGATACAAGCTGTTCCGTGATTTTGGATAAAGATATGAACGTAAATTAGGCAAAGGTATAAATCATGCCTAAGAATATTTTTGTCAATTTAAAAAGAAAAATTGTGACAACCCATTAAAATGAACTTAAGGTTAAAAAATAAGGTAACTAATTGTCTTTTAACTCAAAACTAAAAAATGCTGGACTTTATAATAATTTAATATCTGTTGTAGGGACTTGAGGCTAATTAATTCTATTTTTTTTACCAACTTAAATAAAATTAGAAATTAAAATCTGCTCAAACATAATGTGAATTTATTGGTTGAAGGTTCATTTGTTGAACTTATATGATCTCCTGGACTGTGTCATACAAAAGTCCATTTATATTTTGAAATAGGTCATGTAATTAACTTTTTTATTTTGATAAGTAAATAGGTCTAGTAGCTACCTTCAATTTCCTATCTATATAGATTTGTATTTGCAGAGTGATAAACTCAATCATTTGAGTCATGTTGGTTGGACCTTAATGTCAAACCATATGGCCCACACGTAACACCAAACATGTTCTCAAAATGGGATGATAAAATCAAGTTACTCTATTTCCTGCTATAAATTAGTTAAATTTAAATATATTTTGAAATTTATTATTTTATTAATTTTAAATTGAACTCTACTTGATGTGATAAGAAATAGTCTAATATCATATAAATAAATTAGTTATTGAAATTTTGTGAATTAAAGAATCATTTAAGATTGATTTGACACATAAAGACTCATTAATTTTAATGCACTGTGGATTATGCATGGAGTTGTTTTTTGAGGTTTTTTTTTTTATGTTTCTTAGGTTACTTTGTTTACGAAGAAGCATGGAGTTGTGCAGGCAGAGGAAGATGCAGAGACCATGTAGGGTAGTATAGATTTGGTGTCATCAGTAATACAGAGGAAGTTGAGGAAGATTAAGGAGAAGGATTCTGACCATGGTCGGCACATGAAGAAGTTCAATAGATTGAAGGTGACGGAACCTGGGGCTGTCAGAGAATTTCTATACTTTAATTTTTTGTTTTGCTGTCAGAGAATGCAATTTGTGATCTATACTTTAATTTGATATTCCATACTTGGTGTTCCTGTCAAAAATTGACTAACCCACCTGCTTGTGACTATAGTTATGCATTTGTATTTTTTTGGTTATTGTTGTTAACTATGAGAATTGAACCCCCTTAATCCCACCCCTCTCCAATAGATGCTATGCCAGCATTTTCACTATGCCAAGATGGCTTTGGCATAATTATGCTTCTCTAATTGTGGATAATTTTCATTCTATGACATTAGCATAAGATCCACAAAGCTTGTTTTTTCCCTATGCAGATAATTGTGGATTCAATTTATTATACCATTACTATTTTCATCGGACACTTTTATTCTAATTACAATTTTTATCATAAATAAATCCATCCTTGTAATAACATGGATTGAATTTCTCACCTCTCATCTAAAGCATCAACAATAGCCACACTAAGAGAACTTTTTTTTTATTTACTATTCTTGGTCTTCTGGTAGTATACCTAGATATGTCTATTTTCTTCCAGCACACGCTTACTCCTTGAAACCATTTTCCAGATTATTCGCACAAAATACTTTGACATGCCACCTCTGACCATCACTGAAGCAATTGAGCAACTGGAAAATGTATATCATGACTTCTACGGTTTTCGAAATGAAGAAACTGGTACGATAATATGGCATTTCTCGTATTCTTTTTTTTTTTTTTTTGGAGTAGTTAGTCTGCAGAGACTTTTTTTAAATGTTGATTTGCTTTGTGTCATGGTCCATGTGAGATTAATATTCTATACAGAAGAAAAGCTGGGGGCTATGGGCTTATTATTCCTAAAGAAAATGGTCAAGCTGAGAATTTAGAGCCTGTGGTGATTGAAGCAGCTAAAGAACCCTCCCTGGCAGAATAGATGGGCATGTTGAAGGAAAATCATTTTGCAAGAGTCTATAGTAGTTATAATTTCAAAGCCTCCCTAGCCTGTGCTTTGCGATATGAATGCAGATTAAGAAACTCATATTGAGGCTTGTAAAGCTAACTGTAGAACTCCAACTCCAAGGAATATATACAAATATATATCATTTCATTTCCACACATTTATGATATTATTCTCCATAACATAAATTGTTTTATCATGCTTGGATGATAAAACAATTTATCAGGATGAATGTCTTTTTCTTTTTTAATATATTCATTTCAGAATGCTTGAATTTTATTGTATCTCAAGATGGATGATTGATACAGGTTTAAACAGGAATAAAACAACAAATAAAACAAAGCAAATATGGTTTAAAAAAAAAAAAAAAACACTTTTAGCGACGCACACCAATGCGTCGCTAAAAGAAAGAATTCAATTTAAATGACTGCCAATACATTATTAGCGACGCACACTAAGCGTCGCTAAAAGGCACTATTAGCGACGCTCAGTCTGTGCGTCGCTAAAGGTCACTATTAGCGACGCACACTGAACGTCGCTAAAAGTCACTATTAGCGACGCACAGACTGAGCGTCGCTAATAGTGGCTTTTAGCGACGCTCAGTGTGCGTCGCTAATAGTGGTTTTCAGCGACGCACACTGCGTTCTTGTGTAGTATTTGCGACGCTTGTCTCCAAATATTTGCAACGCATATTGAGCATCGCTAATAGTCACATTCAGCGACACCAAAGGGTTCGTGCATCGCCAATACTATTAGCGACGCCATTATTTGTGACGCCTTAGCGACGCACGTTTGTGCGTCGCAAAAGACTTTTAGCGACGCTCAAGGCCACTATTAGCGACGCACGCGTGCCTTTTGTTGTAGTGACACCGAATAAGTGGCCAGGTCATTTCTAATATCATTTGTCACCGGCTAGGTCGCCAACTCAAAAAACCTAGCCTCTTAGATAGAAATACCACAACCGCTTTATAAAGGTTAAGATAGACCAATATCTATCCGACGTGAGACTCTATAACACTCTCATGCATGTTTTCAATTCTAGGGAAGTCTTTAAACAATCCTGCAGGTTAATGTCAACTAATTACAAAATAACTCTTCCACCGTCAGATAGTAGAAATCAATATCATGATTATATCGAAATCGAAAGAGTTCTTCATTGTTTACATCCTGATGAGACTATCACCACAAGTCCAGAAGAGTGGTTTATCAAATAATGTGTTGCTTTTTCTTTATGATGCAGATCGAGGAGAAATGTAGTGGATTACATGCATGCTAGCTTTCTTTGATTAAATTGATCTCTCTCTCTCACTCACTTAAAAAGTAGAATTATCTTTATATATATACATATATATATATTTAATGATTATAGAACTAGAAGTTCATTATAGAGAGAAAATGGTATGCTGGATTCACATGAGATGATGGAAAAAGGCTAAACATGCTTTAGGGGTGCCACAACCAATGGCACAACCACTTTATTTCAATCACAGATTCATGGCCAGAATATGACATATCCAAAATAGCGTCCCCCGGTTGTAAAGTTGAATGGGGCTTCTCATAGGTCTATATATCAATTGAATTAATTGCGTGGTCGGTTATGGAATTCCAAACCATGTAGTGTGTGTGTGTGTGTGTGTGTGTGTGTGAGAGAGAGAGAGAGAGAGAGAGAGAGAGAGAGAGAGAGAGAGAGAGAGAGAGAGAGAAATCATGGGAAATATTGCGTATATAATTTAGTTCTTATAAACGTGATAAAGCAGCAGACGTGGTGATATATATTTTGGCAAATAGACCTAGAACTTTATTGCATGCATGGCAAAGAGACAAAACAAGAAAGGTTCTAAGATGTTACGTTTATATATATATATATATATAGACAAAACAAGAAAGGTTCTAAGATGTTACGTTTATATATATATATATATATGCATGTGAGAGGTATATGCATGAATCCCTGGAACAATAGATTCTAGGCCTTCCTTTCAATTAGATTACCATAGACATTCATTACTACAGCTCAAAGGCATATGCATACATGAAGTTATATCAATCATTCCAACTTTGGATCTCTTTTTTTATTATAGCTTTTGGTACAATATTAAATTAATGCAATTCAAGCTAGGACTGCAACTTTAAATCAAAGCAGAGACATCACTTCACATGGGCTCAACTGGACCTTAATCCACAAATATAACCTGCAAATAATTGGCTGTGGAGTTTGACATCAATTTGAAAAAAAAAAGGTGCTTCTAAGTATATTTTGAACTGTCAATAAACCTTGTCTAAAACATTCTATTCTTGACCATCTAAATAAGAAATCAAGCAATTGAAATTTTTTCCATAGAATTGATTTAATAACTAAGTCAGTGGGGGGAACTTATTAAACATATTAAGCTATTGTAATAGGCTATTTATTAAAGAATGGTAAATAACACTGACTTCTTCTTAAGTTTTTGACATTTGCATTGATCTTTTTTGAAATTTCTGAAATTATATTAACATGTTATATTTTTACTAACAAACTACAAATAACTCCATTCAGTCAATTTTTTTCTTCAAAATAACAATATTGTCCTTTCATTTTATTTTTAAGCATTCTTTCAATTTTAACCAATTTTATATAAAAATAAATTTAAATTAAATAACTTATTTTGATTTTATAGAAAAATAAATTTAAAGTTTCAATCAATATTTATTTGAAAATAGAAAAAAAAGCAAAAAAATTGGTCAAGACTAAAAAAATATAAAAAAATAAAATATGAAAGAGATAGTTTTGTAGTTTTGAAAAAAAAAAAAGACTGAAGAATAGTATTTGTAGTTTGTCGGGTTAAAGAAGTAGAAGAAGTCGGTAGAATTATCATAAATTTTAAAAAAGATCAATGTAATTTATCCAATTAAAAAAATGCATATCATAATCACATAATGAGTATGTTTTATATATAAGTTATATTATTTAAATTATTTTTTATGGGTTTAATAAATAAATTTTGTAAAAAACTTGTTGTATTCAAGTTAATGTTATTTTTTATTAGTTGGATAATGATCAAAGTATGTTAAGGTTTCGATTTGGGGTAAGGGATATATCTTTTTATTTATAATCTGGAATCGGGCCTACCAGTAAACAATTAATTTAATTTTTTTAAACATAATTTTGATTCTAAGATTTTATTTTTATGATCTTTTGTAATAATAAACAATTAATGGTAAGAGACAAATTGCAAGATAAGATTAGGAAATTGTTAAGTGGTATGTTAATTGTTGAAGGGTTGGGTTTTGGATACCAATGTCAATAAGGCCCGAATCAAATTCGACCCGCTTAAAAAAAATCCACCCTAAGCTTGCCCCACCTCATTTTAATTTTATTCAGTTTTCATTATTTCGATTGTGCTACGTCTATAACTACTTCATGAGTTAAGTCCATTTGAAATAGATTTTGTTGGACTCAAAAACAATCAAAAGTTATTGAAAGAAATTACTTTTCACAAAGCTAGGCAATTGTATTTCAGCGACTCACAACCACTAGGTTTTTGGGCTACGGCTACAACCTTTTCATCTCACACTACATGCTCATATATATATATATATATATAGATTATATAACATCTTATCCTAATATAATTTGGATTAAATTTAGATTTCTAATCCTATTCAAACTAATAATACCACTTCCACTAGGATAAAGACTCCTAATCCCATTAAGATAAAACATATTAAATCTACTAGGACTCAAACTATACTATCTTGATTTAATTGGCTCACATTGCCTCCGTTAAACCAAGTTCTTCAAGTTTCACCATGTCAAGTAATCTCTTTAACTTCAAACAGTAATTTGTTTTTGAGCGATTTTGTAAAAATATCTGCAACTTATTCTTTAGAAGGAAAAAAGTCAAGTTGGATCTCCTTATCATTCACCAAGTCATGAATGAAGTGAAACTTGATATCAACATACTTGCTTCTCCCATGAAAAACTGGATTCTTCGTCAATGCAATGGTTGACTTGCTATCATAAAATATTGTTGTAAGACCATCCTGCCTGTGTTGTAGAATACCAAGCATCCGTCGAAACCAAACTTCTTGAGTAGCAGTATTCCCTGCTGCAATGTACTCTGCCTCTGCTGTTGAAAGAGCAACAACTTGCTGCTTTTTAAAAGACCAAGAAAATACACCAGAACCAAGATGAGAAACATATCCTGAAGTACTCGTTTGCATCTCAGTATCACCTGCCCAATCACTATCTGTATATCCAACAAGTTCCAAACTGTTAGAGGATGACTAAAAAATACCATCACTTTGCGTACCTCGAATGTATCGCAAAATTGTTTAGCAGCTTGCAAGTGAGATTGATGTGGAGTCTCAATCTCAAGTTGGTCTAGTGGAAGTCAAATATTTCAAGCTTCCTACCAACCTTTTAAAGTAGGTTGATGCAAAAGATCATATGTACCATCTCTCAACAACTTCAATCTTCCCTCAATTGGAGTCAAAATTGGACTGGACTTGTCCATCCTAAACCTTTTCATAATATCACTAGCATACTTTTTCTGTGAAATAAAAATTTTACCATCTGTTTGAACAACTTCATTAGTCCTATATTTGTCATCTCAAAGTGAGCTATCATAGCCTCTCTATATTCTGAAATCAACTTTGGATTATTACTAGTAAATATCAAATCATCAACATATAAGCACACTATAAGAATATCACCATGTGAATTAAACTTGACATATACAGTATGCTTATATGGACATCTGTTAAAACTATACTCAACAAATTAAACAAGAGTCAATGCGTGTATACCACGCTCTAGGCGCTTGCTTCAATCCATACAGGGCCTTATTCAATTTAAAGACTTTGTTTTCATGTCGTTTTATCACATAACCGGCAGGTTGCTCAATATAAACTTCTTCTTTAAGTACACCATTCAAGAACGCAGATTTATCATCCATTTGAAAAATTTTCTAATTATTTTGAGCAGCAAGAGAAACAAACATACGAACTGTATCAAGTCTAGCAACAGGAGCAAACACCTCAAAATAATAAATACCTGGCTTTTGTTTGTAACCCTTAACTACCAATCTTGCTTTAAAGCGATCTACCTTACCATTGGACTTGTACTTTGTCTTATATACCTACTTTACACCAATTGGTTTCTTACCACTAGGAAGAGTAGTAAGTTGTCATGTGTTGTTCTTCTAAATTGCATGGATCTCATCATCCATGGCTTTAATCCATCATCACGAGAGGCTTCTTCAAAAGTCATTGGATCACAATCTGCAAATAAAACAAAATTCACTAGATCTTCATTAATTGGCTCATTATCACTACCAATAATATAATCCTGTAAACGAGCAGGCAAGTGGTGTTGGCGTTAAGGATGTCTAGAGGACTTTGCATAAGGAGATGACACATCTGAAGATAAACTATCACTAATCTGAGGCTCACTCTGTATTTTAATTTGCGGATCTGCATTATTAAAAGTTAAAGCTGGCTAGGATTTGATCATTATGAGACCTAATCCCAAACTCCTTGTTCATCAAAAGTCACATCATGACTGATAATCACCTTCTCTGTTATTAGATTATACAACTTGTAGGCTTTTTGACAATTGACTATAACCAATGAAAATACACTTTTCATCTCTATCATCAAGTTTCTTTCTCAGATGATCTAGGCACATGAACATATGCAATGCATCCAAAAACCCTTAGGTGTTTAATGATAGGCTTCTATCCACTCTAAGCTTCCTGTGGGGTTTTGTTAGAAACACATCTAATAGGTCACATATTCAGAACATAAATAGTACAAGCAACCGCTTCAGCCCAAAATCCTTTAGGCAAATTTTTAAATTTTCAACATGCATCTAACCATATCCATAACGATTCTATTCTTTCTTTCTGCCACTCTGTTTTGCAGTGGACTACATCTAGCAGTCAACTCATGCTTAACACCATGTTTCTCCAAAAAATCATCACAAACAAGATATTTTGTACCTCTATCAGTTCTTAAAGTTTTAATTTGAAATCCACTTCGCTTTTCAACATAGGCCTTAAATTTTTTAAAAATATCACAAGCATCAAATTTATGTTGCAAAAAATAAATCCATGCTTTTCTGTTAAAATTAATGAATGTAATAAAGTACCTACTGCCACCATTAGAAGGTATCCTCTACTGAATACAAATTGAGTGTATCAACTTCAAAGGCCCTCTTGGCTCTCCATGAATTTCCTGTAGGAAAAACATCTCTATGTTTCTTTTCCATAACACAAGTTTCACAAACTCTATTTGGGATATCAATAGTAGGCAAACCAGAAACCCTAATGTTTTATAGCAAGAAAATTAAGACTGTCGAAATTCACATGCCCAAAACGCATATGCTATAACCAATTATCATCATCAATCATAGAACTAAAGCAAGATAAATTCTCACATTTAATACTCAATGGAAATAAACGATTTGGAGTCATGTTTACATTTGCTATTACCCGCATACGATTATCATTGATTGTGCAAACTCCATGGTGGATTCGCATATCATAACCTCTCTCTGAAAGTTACCCCTATACTCAACAAATTTTGTTGCAGCTTGGTATATAAAACACATCTGAAATATACTTGTGAGACTCATTCTTCAAATTGATTGCTATTCTGCCTTTACACATCACAGGTATCTTTGAATTATTTTTAAATTTTACCTTTGATCGAACGGACTCATCCAAATAAGAAAACATGTCATTCTTACCACACATGTGATTACTACAGCTAGTATTTAAATACCACTTAGTACCATCATCATTATCCACAACGTTCACAAGCTAGAAACGCAGGTCTCTACTTCATTATTACTACCAGGATTATTTTCAGCAACATTAGCTTGATGATCTCTATTATTTGGCCTTCTAGATCTGCAATAAGACTTTTTATGCCCAAACTTGCCACAATTAAAACATTGAATATTAGATTTATGAGATTGTGGATTAGAATTATTACCATCCCATCTTCCTTGGACTAGTCTGTACTGCCAATTATAATTCTGCCACTGATTATTGTTCTGCCACTGATTGTTATTCTTTCATTAATTGCCTCTGCCTCTTCCTCCACCATATATGTTTTACCCATTATTGCATGTACCTCTCTATTATTGTGATTCTGCCCTTTATTCTGGTAGCCTTGAAAATGTTGATTAAATCCTGCATTATTCTGAGACTCGTCCTTTTTCATTCTTAAAATTTAATTAAGCTTGCAAAGCTTGCTCAACTGAATTTTTTGATCTCTTATTCAAGCGTTAGTTCATGAACGGTCAACGAACCCTGTAATTCATCTATTAGTCATGGACTCCAAGTTAGCAAACTCTTCAATAGCAATCACCTTATATTCAAACCACAGTGTCAAGTTTTGAAGAATTTTTTCAACTATTTAACGATCTGCTATTTGTTCACTATTAGTCTTCATCTCATTAACAAGTGTTGCGGTCCGTGAAAAATAATTAGAAATAATTTCTGATTTTTTCATCTTCAACAACTCAAAATCTCTATGCAGTTTTTGTAATCTAGCCTTTTTCACCTTATCAACACCAACATATATTTTTTTAAGAATATCCGATACTTGTTTCGCAGACTAAATATGGACAATTTTACTAAGAACAAAAATATCTAATACTTGATGAATGCAATTTAAAGTTTTGAAGTGTACTTGTTTTATTTGTTCATCTGCATCTACTACAAGCTATTCCATAATGAATTTCGTCGTCAAATCACTTCAATTAAAAAAGGTCATCATCTCACTCTCCTAAATATGAAAATGAGATTTCCCATTAAATTTGTAAACTGTACAAATAAGTGAAGACATCTTCATGAACTAAGAAATCAAGGCTTGATACCATTTGTTGGACCCAAAAACAATCTAAAATTTGTTGAAAGAAATTACTTCTCACAAAGCTAGGCAATTGTATTTCAGCGAATCACAACCACTAATTTTTTGGGCTACGGCTACAACCTTTTCATCTCATAGTACATGTTTTTACATATCTATATATATATATATATATATAGATTATATAACATCTTATCCTAACACAATTTGGACTTCTAATCCTATTCAAACTAATAATACAACTCCCACTAGGATAAATACTCCTAATCCCATTAGGATAAACCATATCAAATCATATCAAACACAATTTAGCACTCAATTTATGCTTTTTATGTTCTGAATGGTTCTCTATTATATTGATAAAATAAAATAAAAATAATTGCTTCATGGCCCAATCCGAGTTGCATTAAAATATATTGCCCCATTAAATATAATAATGAATAAATAAGTTCTCAACGTTTAGTTTTGTTATTCCACAATTATATATACTTCCACAATTATATTATATATACTTATGGATACAATGGATATTTTAAAATACATATAGGTATTTAATTAATTTTATATTATAGTTATAGTTGATCAAATTTAAATCTTATTTTCCTAAATTCAACTCTTTGTTTACCTAATTCTAGGTCTCAGCCGCTCAGCTAACCCCTTTAATGAAGGAATTTCCTTTGGGCTTGCAATGAGTAGGCCTTCCGAAAAAATAAAATAAAATAATAAAAATAAGAAAGCAAATGGACCAGAAGTTATACATAGGCCCAAAAAACAATTTCACTTGGGAACAATCTCAGTTGTAGGATTATAAATGAGCCGACTCAAATAATAAATTACTTAAGTTTGACTCATTAAAATAAATAAGTTTTAAATTGTATTCAAATTCGACTTATAAATTTTTTGAGCTGAACTTGAACTGAGTTTCTAATTAGTGAGTTGAATTCAAATAATTTGATTTTTTATATAGTATTAAACTACTTTTAAGTTTTAACTTAAAGAACTTTAAAATTTGTTTAAATTTAATTAATTTATCTTGTGAACTTTTAAATAAATCAATCACGAATCAAATTTAAATAACTCAACTCATTTTAGCGTCCTAAGCCATATGAGTTCGAGCATCCCGTCTGAGTTTGAGCTAAGCCCAACTAAGTTGGACGCCATTTAGCCCACTCAAACAGTAAAGCTTCGGCACTTCCGCCCAATTAAGAACTCAATATTGGACCGCTCAACTTAAATCACTGCTAACAATTTTATTATTTTATGGTAATGCTAAAAAATTTATATTTTTAAATAAAAATATAACTTTAAAAAAAATTAACGAAGAAGACAGTCGTTCAAATATGCAAATGAATTATTTAGTAGTATTACCTTCTTCTTTTTTTTAATCAAACAGTGACAATGTCCTAACATAATCTCTTATTTTTAAATAAAAATGTTATTTAATAAAAAATAAAATTAATTACACTTTAATATCTTGAAATTTTGTCTCGATTTCAAATAAGATTTTTTATTATTAATTATAACAATTCAGTCCCTCAATTTTTAATTTCATTTCAATCGAAACTAAATGCAAACAGTCGTTCGAAATTCGTAATAGTAGTGATTTTCGCATTAAAATTATAGGGTCTCATTTGAAACTCGTAACCTTATTTGAAACTCGTTTGCAATTGCAGGGTATATTTTAAAATTTATATAAAATTACACGGTACTAAAATGTAAATAATTTGACACTACAGTTTGTAGTTGGCTTCAAGTGAAATAAAATTAAAATTTTAGGGACTAAATTATTATGATTAATAATTAAAGGCCTTATTTGAAATAAGGACAAAATTTCAAGATACTAAAATATAATTAATCCTAAAAAAATATTTATTCTTATTTTTTGGTAAACCAGACTAGGTTAGTAAATAGATTGAATTTGAAGTTGAATCGGATCAATGGTGATATGAATTCAACTTGTTAATAAAATTAATGGATTGGATTAGATTAAATTTTTTTTATTAGGTGGAATTAAATTAGATTAGATAAAAAATATTTTAAATTATATAAAACTCAATTCAATTTAATAAAATCTTTCATAATTTAAAATTTAATATATTATATAAATTTTAATTATATAATTAATTTAATTTATATTCAATTTATTTAATTAAAAAAGTTAACAAATCCAGATCGCATAAGGTCATCATGTTAAACTTTTAGGAGAAAAATAGATCGGATTAATTAGTATCATTAACAACATTAGACCAAACAAATATAAGGTTGTAACTCAAGCCTTTATCACAAACTCAACTAGAACATCTTTATTTTCCTTTTGTTCAATAAACTCCCTGCAAATGAAAGTTACCAAACAGCTCAACTAAAAAATGTCTCAATAATTTTACGATACAAATAAATAATTTTAGATATGTGACATAAATAATTTTATGATAATATTCTAATTTAAAATATATGTCGTATGTCAAGATTCAATTCGCACGTCCATGAAAAAAGATTCAGGTGAATTTCATATTATCTTATTGCCAAACTTTTTTTTATTTTTTGTGAGAGCAAAAGATTTTACGGTAAAGTGAAAATGTATTAATCAATAAGTTTTTTCATACTTTTAATAATAATTAAATAATTCTTATATGTAGATGATTTTTGATACAAAAATAATACTTTAAATGCAACTTTGCAATGATATTTTAAAACATAAAAAAACTCACTTTTTAAATAAAGAAGTTGTGTTTCTTGATTTTATATATAAAAATAAATTCACTTACAATATTGTTAGAATTTTAATTGTATTGAATTAATAAATATAACTATCATGTCAATGTTATAAATGAGATATATAAAAATAAATATATAGTTATTTTTATTTTTCTAAGAATTAATATTATAAAAAGATTTGTAAAAAATTATCAAATAATAAAACTATTAATTATTTAATGTAAAATAAAGTTAGTTCTTCAATATTTTATTCATTATGTCTTTTTGATACATTGATAAAAGAAGATAAAATTGAACTCACGCCATCTGTGTTATAAGTAGGCATTTATATTACTTGAATAAGAATTTGGTTCTAAAATTAATAATTATTTGAGATTATTAATTTATTAACTATTAATTATAGGTGAACCCAAGTGTGGGTAAGTTGCCTTAAAAAAATATATTGTAAATTTAAAAATTTCAAGGTCAACTCATCATAATTATGACTCATCGACTTTCTAGATTATCTCATATACAGAAAGTGGATTAATCTTGCAAATGTGAGACTTTTTTTAAAGATTATTAAAGGTAATTTACACTAATTTATTATATTTTTACTAACAAACTACAAGTATTTTTTTCAGTCAAATTTTTTAATCAAAATGACGAAACTGATCATTTTATGTTTATTTTTTTGCATTTTTATTTTTAAATAAATATTGATTAAAATATTTAATTTATTTTTATATAAAATACGTAAAAAAAATCTTTAAAAATGTTAGAAAAAGTTTATCAAAATATTAAAAATGTACTATAAAAACGACAATTTTATTATTTTGATTAAAAAATTTAATTAGAAAAGATATTTATAATTTTTCATTAAAAATAAAAATAGTAAGTATAATTTTAAAAATTTTAAAAAAATTAATATATTTATCAAAAATATTAAAAGTGATCGAATGTAATTTATCTGATTATTAATTATTGGAGCGTAGAGTAGACATGGTCTATCAAATCAAATTCTAGGCAGCTGGAAGGTAGTGAGCCGCACTGTATGTTATGATAGTACGGCGCTACATAACATCATCATTCGCCATCTTCTCCGAAAGTACCGAAACATACAAGATAAGACTCCCAGAAGCTTCTGGACTCTCTAGATCTCTCCAGTATATTATTACTTATAGGTTATAACCAAACAACCTCCCCTTACAATTTTCATACTTTGCTCCAAGCCCCCAAATAACCCACAAACCCAATATCTGTTAAAAAGAATGGCTTTCTTTGTTGACCCTTTCCGGCGCTCCTTCTGGAGCCCTCCGATCTACCGAACATATCCCGGATCAACGGCCCTTCTGGATTGGCTTGAATCCCGGAATGCCCACATCTTCAAGATCAACGTTCCAGGTACCACTTAAAATCTCTCTCTCAATTTTCATTTGAATTTTAATGGGTTTTCTAGCTAGATTGGGCAATGTTTTCTAAATATACTTTCTCTCTCTCTCTAAATATATATATATATATATATATATATATATACATATACACATTCGTGTATATATGCATACACAAATTCTTGGCTTAGCTAGAATTTTGATCGGTTTTCCAGGTTACAAGAAGAAGGACATAAAGGTACAGGTAGAAGATGAAAATGTTTTGGTTATAAAAGCTGAAGGTGGAGGAGAGGAATCACAAGGAAAAGACACTGTTTGGCATGTGGCTGAAAGAGGGACGGGCAATGGAGAGTTATATCGGGAAATTGAATTACCGGAAAATGTGAAGGTGGATCAGATCAAAGCTGAAGTGGAAAATGGTGTTCTAACCATTATTGTTCCCAAAGATTCAGTCCCCTAAGCCCTCCAAATCACGGACCATCAACATTTCTAGCAAGCTCTAAGTTTAAATTTGGCTCCAAGAGTCAGAAATTGTTGCATAAGTAATGGTGCATATAGGGTTTTGCGGAATAATGTAATATATACTCTCTCTCTCTCTCTCTCTCTCTCTCTCTATATATATATATATATATAGAACCTATTAAGAGCTCAGTGTAGTGATGCTGTGATGGTTACTTGTATATTATGTAATGATACTTAATGTTTTTTTAGTGGAGGTTGGTTGAGTTCAAACTTCAAATTCACTAATTTAGACCACCCTGGTTTGCATTTTATATAGCCTGGTTGAGTTAGTGCTAACTTAGATAGCCAGAGAGCCTGGTGATTTTTTCCGAACTCTATCACTCTCTTGTTAAGAGAGAGAGAGAGAGAGAGAGAGAGAGATATAGATATTATTTTTAATTTGGACAGTATTTTATTTTTATAATTATTACAGTTTATTGAGTTGCTAGGAATTTTGTTTTTTTAACAAAAAAAAAAAAGAAAGAATTTATTTACTGATATAAATTACAAAGAAGTTCAATTTATTATTAAAAAATTAATTATATTACTAACAAATTTAGTCTGTGTCCAAAAAATTAACATAATATTCAAAATTGATTGCTTTTTTTTGGATTGTAAAGTAATGATGTTACAATATATTTTTTTGGTAAAAAGAAATTATGGGTAATTATATTTTTGTGATTGTAAATAAGATTTGGTTGTTTTAATTGAAATAATTAACTTCTTTGATTTGAAAATGTATTTTAATTCAATTTAATTGTAAATAATTATTCAAAATTGTCTTGTAATACATAATATAATTATTGATAAAAGTGATTTCATTATCTTCGAAATTTTATGAGCATTAAAAGCTTCTATATTAATTTATTCTAAGTGTATAGAAATGAATTGGAGTAATTTTTATAACATTTAGTGTACAAAAGTTTTTAATTGGATTGCAATGGATTTAATTGAAAGTGGAAGGCATTGTTTGAAATCTTTATATAGCATATAAAAATATAATTATATATCTATAATATGCATCCTTTATATGTATAGAAACTTTTTTTTTTTAATCTCCGTGAAGTTGATATATTATTCAAATGAAACATGACTATATCAAAAATTATATATATCAATTCATCTACAATTTGAGGGTAGAGAATAGAGAAGACTTCCTCTATTCATACTCTCCCAACTACATTTGTGGGCCACTCATAAAGAGTGTGGGTGGGAGATTAAGTGGCCAAATTAACCACTCTTAATGGTTAACCCCTCCCAACAGGATTCTTACATATAACACACACACACACACACACATGAATATACAATTGTATTGTATGTTCAAGGACAATATACAATTATTAAAACCGTGTGACAAACTCAAAATTGTGAGACAAGTTTGTTGAATTTATTATACTTTTTTGAGAACGGTTCGAAAACTTGTGCGACGACTCATATTTTTAATTTTTAAGTCTTAATTACATGATTAAAAATTTATTTAATCGTTATTTGATAAAGTTTTAACCCGTTCGGATGATCTAGAAATTCATACAAATTGTTATTGGGCAAGTAAGACGCACAATTGGTTTGGATTAAAAGAGTTGAAGTGAAAAAAAAAAAAAATTTAAAAATTTTAACTTGCTTTTTTAATTTTTTTAAAAGTGAAGATATTTGAAAAGAAATAAAATATAATTAATAAATTTTTTGAAATATAAAAAATATTCATAAATAAAAAATTTAAAAATTCTAAACATAAAAAGTCTATAATTGTCAAATTGTTTTGTATACATATTTTTTTTTCTTTTCTCTCCACATTTGATGATTTAAATAAAAAATAAATGGCTTTTTTTTTTTCTCATAAATTATCAAACAAATTAATAATGAACATTTTTTTTTTTATTTTATCCTTTCTTTTTTCTTCAATTTTAAATTATCTGTTTTTTTTTTTTTCTCTCCAAAATTTCAAGAAAATTCACCAAACCTAATGCCCCACTACATTTAAGATACTTTGCTTCGTTTCCTCTCTTAAGTTTAGAACAAACTGCCCAAATCTGGTTCTGTGGAAGTACTCTGTTCTTCATTGACTTCTAGCCTTCTAGGGTTAGGGACTTGGCGGTCTTTCTTCGGAGCAATGGCGTTGGAGTGGGTTGTGCTAAGCTACGCTGCAGGCGCAGAGGCCGTCATGCTCCTCCTCCTGACCATCCCAGGCCTCGACGCTCTCCGCAAGGGTCTGATTTCAGTCACTCGCAGTCTTCTCAAACCGTTTCTTTCTGTGGTGCCATTCTGCCTATTCTTGCTGATGGACATCTATTGGAAATACGAGACTCGCCCTACGTGCGAGGCCCAATCGTGCTCTCCATCAGAACACCTCCGCCACCAGAAATCTATCATGAAGAGCCAGCGGAACGCCCTCCTCATCGCCGCTGCGCTTATCTTCTACTGGCTTCTGTACTCTGTTACCGGTCTTGTTGTCCGCGTGGATCAGTTGAACAAGCGGTTGGAGAAGTTGAAGACACAGGACTGATAGTTGGGTTTCAATCCTTCAATCTGAGATAAGCCCTTTTGCTCCCTATCTACTGAGCAATGTGTCGTTTCTTTTTCATATTAGGTTGTTGATTGTTTTTGTTTGTAATTGTACACGCGATTAATGCTGTGGCGTAGACGGCCTTCAAATTAGTTATGCTATTTGTGTGTTTGTGAAATGTTTGATTTATGAAAATTGGGTGTTGACAGAAAAAAGAGATTGATGATATTAGGTTGCTGTTACCATCAAATTTGGACTCAAAACTTTTGAGTCCAAATCCTTCAAAAAACCTCTCCAACTCTAGACTCAAAACACATTTCCAAATCCATTTTTACTCCAAAGCTAAACTCAAATTTGCAAAATACTATTCATGAACTCAAATCATTTTTCAAAGCTAAATTTAGAACTTTTGGGACAAGATGGGAATTTTTCCAAAAGATTTGAATAAAATTTCTAGTCACCACTAGAGAGCATCAAACTCAAAATTTTATTCAAATTTGAGTCATTGCTGAGATGGCTTCAGTATTTGTTTTACATTGTACACACGATGAATGTAGCGGCATAGATGGCTTCAAATTAGTTATACTATCTTAACAGTTCTTTTTTTTATTTTGTGTTTGCGACCTGTTTGATTTATGGAAATTGAGTGTTGACAAAAAAAGGAGATTGATGCTATTAGGTTGCTGATAGTATTTTTTTGAAATTGTACACGCTATTAATGCTGTGACATATATGGCTTCAAATTAGTTCTACCATCTCAATAGGCCGTTTTCAGTATTAATGTAAAATTTATTCTTCAAACTTTTTGAGATACAAGAAGAATAAATTTTAAATAAAAATTCTTATTAATTCAAATCAATGTTAAAATAATTTATACAATAAGATAAATAAAACTCTAATAAATATATAAATATATTTATAAATGTTTTTAATGCATTTGTTTTTGGTATATACATATAGATATACAGCGTAATATAAAATTTTAATAGTGTTTTAGTACTAGAGATATAGATACTGAATAAAACTTTGGTAATAAAGTTCTTACATAATTCAACAATTGAGCATTAGAAATTTGAAATAGAACTCTAGCAATGAAAATTGACAAAAACCATTCACATCTTTATTTATGTAAACAAATAGCAATAGAAAATGAAATTAATTTGGAATAAGAATCTATTATTAGAATTTACAAAATTTATAAACTGTGCAATACTGAAAGAACTAGTCATGCTTTTTTTTTTTTTTTGTAAAAATTCAAATGTGATTGATAATATTTGATTAAAAAAATAACATGAAATGATGAACTTACATCCTATGATGAATGCTCACGTTGTATTTTTTTCAATCAAATGTGATTGGTCTTACTTACGATTTGTTTTTCTTAGAGTCAGATGATTATGGGACTTCTTTTTGTGGATTTGACTTTTATATACCTTGAATTTCTAGTTTAGATTAAACTATATATATATAAAATTTGGGGCCTTTTGTTTTATAATTAAACTTTTATTAAAAAAAACTTGTGAAATTCTTCTTGTTTAGTAGTTAGTTTTATGTAAATATGGTTACAAAGTGATTGGATCCTTGTTGATGGGGTGTGCTTTTCCTCTAGATTATCACAATAGACCTTGTTATGGGTAAATGATATTTACATTATTTGTTTTGTTCAAGTGCTGACACAACCTGATCTAAAAGTACCTGATATCTCCTCTACTTGCCAAAGCGGAGGTTGAGGGATTTGAGTCCCAAATGGGACAAAGTGTGTGTTACTTATCGGAGAAAAGGTACCGGTTGACTTGGTTGATTGTGTTAATGGATATGTTCACTTATACATCAAAGGTACATGTAATCAACATGGGTGTGCGTGTCACACACTCACACACATATAGATACACGGACACACACTGACTGTAGGGTGATCTTAATCCAAAGGTATCTTTATTACAACTCCACTTGTCAATGGTATGTGGGAGATAAAAATATTCTTATTTTGTTGTGCAGTTGAAAGTTTAAAGTTCAATTACCTTGAAGAGCTTAGTAGATGATGTTGTATTAATATCTTTTTCATAAGGCCTGCTGATGATCTCTATATGCAAATGAAAGGTTTTGTAATTTTTTTTTTTTGATAGGTAAATCTAACACACACACACTTTTGCCCCTTAGGGGGACTTGAACCCTCAACCTTCCTTATGAGGAGGTGGATGAGGTACCAACTAAATTAGAGCTTGTTGGTGAAAAGTTTTATAATATAGTATGTCCTTTTTTATAATTTACACCCGTCTTGCATTGTGTTAAAAAAAAAATTTGCAAATTGACATATCATGTAATGTTGAGATGACAGGAAGTTATTTGATGTGTAGATGGTGAGTGTGTTTATGAAAATTTATTTTTGATCCAAAGTGGAGAAAATGCATGAGCAATTTCTTATTTCTGGTAGGAATTTTTGTTAATTCATTCTTTAAAATAGTTTTTTTTTCTTTTGTAACATTCATTAAACAACTATAGGGCCTTACTCGTTTAATGTAAAATTGTTGTTCATGGTTAGGTCCTGCGATTTAAAAGACTTTCAAGTGCCTGACATCTGGATTAATTTGTTGAAAATTGTGTAGAGGAGGATGCATTAAATCAGAATGTGAAATAAGTTACTGATGTAGATGGAGAAAGGGAAGAGAAAGAAGTGAGACTAGAGAAGAGAAGAAGCAGAGACTAGAGAGAGAGAAGAAACCAAGGGGGAAGAAAGACAGAAGAGAATCTGAGAGAGAAACTTGAGAGACAAGAAATCTCAAAATTCTTTATTATTCAATATGCCAAAAGTCTAAGCAATTCAATAGATCCTATCCCTTTATATAGGAAAATGCAAAGTAAAATCAAATCCTAAAAATAATGAACTAAATTTTTTCCTAAATCAATTACTTAGACAAATCCTAAATATAAAAACATAAATTAAATAAAAATAAAATTACATAACAATATAATTCCTCTAGGATCAAATACTAACGGCCTGTGGGTTCCTTCCTGTTCCCCATCATTTTTTCGGACTGAAAAAAAACTCGATTCTGACGAGTTAGAATAGAATAACTGCTCTAAAAGACGGGAATCATCATGGCATAATGCAAGGACATGAAACCAACAGACTAAAGTGGAACAACATCCTCCATGGAAACAATGAAAATCAGCAACTAAAGAATTTGCATGTTGGCTCATAATAACAAACTCCAAATGATTGGAGCATCGTGTCTACTGTTTGAGTGGTGGAGCCATCAAAGTTGACAACGAAGAAATAACAACACTATCTGCATGAAGACTATAAAGAAACATAGAAGGCTCTAAAGGATCTTGATTAGATAACATGTACTTCATAATGTATGTCAAGTAAATAAGCATTAGGTCAATTTCAAGAATTGCGGAAAAGTGTACCCATGGATTTAGATGTAAAATTTGTGGAGGAAGGTAGTACAGATGTAGACTCGACACAATGGTTTGATGTAGGAGCGAAAACAAGAAAACTATTACAGAAAGACTCTTGGGTTGACAACTGTGACATTGAAGGTGTGACAACTTTAGGTTCAGATGACTCATTAGAAATTCTTATATGTTTCACATGTATTCTTAGGCTAAGACTCATGGAATCAAATGTCCTCTCTCAATGCTCACACTCAGTTTAGTTTAACATGGGAAGTGTTTGTTATGATGGGGAACATGAAGGAACCTACGGGCCAAATGAAGATGGGCCGGGTTGAACTCTTTTATTTCTTTTTCTTTTTTTTTTTCTCTCTCGATCAATTGGCTCTAGGGTCTCAAACTTGTTTCTAGCGGCGCAACGATAGTATTGATGCCAAGTTTGTATTCTCCAATGAATGTTCAATAGGCAGGGATGACAGTGGCGTTACTGTTGACGAGGAGGGGTTGTGATGATTGACTCAAGTTGGTTGATGGTGATGATTTGTCTATGGTAGATCTCCAAAATGATGCCTAAGACGTGGACTTGATAGAGGATTGCAACGATTGTGAAGTAGTTTTGTGATGATGGCGACTTCAATGAAGAGGACAATGAGTGGAGTTTAGATCTGCAAGGCGTTTGAAAGCTTCGAGTTTGCAATGACGATTGAAGTTTCGGCACCCTGATTAAAGGCATGAATGATCGCAACTATGGACTGAGAATTCCGCGATGATGGTTGATAGTTTGGTGGGAGGAATTTTGTGAACAATTCTCCTCAACAATGATAGTAGAACAGAGGTTAGGATTTTTAGCAATGGAACCCTTGTGAGGAAATGATGTTTTGATGGTGATGGTCGACAATGGAGATTGGTGGACTGTTGATGATTTCTTTGCGATCAATAGTTAACAATGATGATGATATGTGAATAATGACACAGATTGAAGTTATGCTCTAATACCAAATTGATGTAGCTGGAGAAAGGGATCAGAAAGAAAGGAGATTTGAGAAGAGAAGAAGTAGAGACTAGAGAAAAAGAGAGAAGAAAGCAAGAGGCAAGAGAAGAAGAAAGAGAGAAGAGAAACCGAGGGAGAAGCTTGAGAGAGAAGAAATCACGAAATTTTGTATTATTCAATATGCCAAAAGTTTGAGCAATTCAATACATAAATTCGAAAGTAAAATTAAATCTTAAAAATAAGGAACCAAAACCTATCCTAAATCAAATACTTAAACAAGTCTTAAATATGAAAACATAAATTAAATAAAAATTAAATTACATAACAATATGATTACTCCGAGAGCAAATACTAACAGCCCGTGTGTTCCTTTCTGTTCCCCATCGGTTTTATTTTATGTTGGTCATGGAAGTCATGCATACTCTTTCTTTTGTGGTGATAATTGATAATGCACACTGTTTGAAAGGTAGGTGTATTAAAAGTTCCAATTTTAAGAGATTAAACATGTGAGGAAAATCACATCAATACATGATGTTTTGCTCATATGTTGTAGCATCGGGTAAAAATGAATGAGAAGTATTAAAGTTATAGTTCAACTTAATTCAACAAAGTCTTATCTTAATTATTTGGGGTTCGTGTAAGCCTTATCCCAAATATTTGGGATTGGCAACATGAATCCTATCTCGCCATTATAATCTATTTTAGACTATTCATGCAGTTGAACCACACATTATCATATATTTTTTAATTACTTCTACCAATGTTAATCTTGGTCGCTTTTATCCCATGGCACAACCCTCAATATGAACCATATTGCTCTTTCGTACTGGTGCATTTACTCATTTTCGTTGTACATGACCATATCACCGTAACCGATTTTTTCTCATTTTATCTCCTATAGGTGTTACTCCTACCATCTTACAAATGTGTTCATTTTTTTTTTTGATAAGTACAAATGTGTTCATTTTTAGTTCCATCTTTTCTTGTCTTTCTACACACGTATCCCAATATCCTCATTTTGGTTACACTCATTTTGTTAACATGTTTTTAATTGCCTAACATTCTGTTCCATACAACACCCTGATCTAATACTTGTTCTATAAAATTTATCTTTCAATTTTAAAGGTATACATCGATTGTACAATATGCAAGGGCCACTTCTTCACTTAACCCATGCTACTTTCATTCTATGAGTAATATCATCTCCAATTTTTTCCAATTTTTTCTTTTTATTAACTTTTGATTTTCACCGATAAAAAAAACTCTTGGTTTTCAATCTTCACTACAACCTCGTTTGTATTTTTAGTTTATTAACAATATCATTAGCACAAACATACACAATGGAACTTCATCCTGTATTTGCCTATCTCTTAACTTATTAAGTTTGTATGTATTATTCTCTCCATCTTTGGTACCCAATTTGAAATAAAAATCATCATATGTCCTATGTTTAGCATCTCTTACAACATTCTTTGATTCCTTCCGTGCATTTTTATGTGCTTTTCAACTTGTTTTTTTTCCTAATTTTTTGTCAAGTTTTATAATACTCCTTTTTTACTGTTGCTACTTTTTGGACTTCTTGACTCCGCTACCAAGTTTCCTTACATAGTGGTATTATTCTTTTTGATTTCCCAAAAACTTCTTTTGCCCATTCCACATTCCATTAGTTTCATTATTTAGGTTCCATGGTATTTCTTTTACTAGCATCTTACTTTTAAATAGCTCTATTTTTAAATTCTACCATCTAATTCTTATTAGCTTTATTTTTCTTTTTTTAAATTCTATCATCTAATTCTTATTTTTTAATCTCTTTATTCTTTTGTATGTCTTTTAATATATATGTTTAAAACTATCAAGGGTAAATTACACTGACTTTCCTTGAAATTTCTAACAATTACACTGACCTCTCATATTTTACCTGACAATATACAATAACCCTCCTCTAGTCTAATTTTTTCTCAAAATGATAAAATTGCCCATTTCATGTTTTTTTTTCTTTAATTTTTTTTTTTTAATAATTTTGAACAATTTTTTGATTTTCTAAATATATATAGCTTAAACCTTAAATTTGTTTTTATATAAAATAAAAATAAGTTATTTACCATTAATTTATTTTTATATAAAATAAAAAAAATTAGCCAAAATTGAAAAAATTGCAAAAAATAAAATAAAATAAGAGGAGCAGTTTTGTCATTTTGATTAAAAAATTTGTATGTTGTTAGGTAAAATAGGGGAGGTCAATGTAATTTTAGAGACTTAAAAGGAGGTCAGTATAATAGTTTGAAATCTCAGGGGAGGTTCGTGTAATTTACCCAACTATTCAATCTATGTTGTGAGATTAGGCTTTCTCCTGGAATATTTTTACCATCTTTGCATAATATATGATCTATTCTTCAAGTTAGGTAAAAGTTTATTTGACTTTTATTTGATCCACTTTTAAAGGTTGTTAAATGTTCATATCTTTTTTTAAAATATGTGTTTGTTATAATAAAATAATATGCTACTGTGAAATCTAGTATGGTCCTTCTCATGTACCATCTTATATCCTCTGTAATTTTTTCCTACTTTCCCATTAAAGTCACCTCCAACAAATATCTTTTTACTTCCAGGTATGCTTTGAATTAATTCATCCATACCTTCTTTGAATTGTGCTTTAATGTGTTCATCTAATCCTATTTGGGATGTATAAACACTAATTATATTATCTTCTAAGACAAGTTTTACAAGTATTATGTTAGTCATTCAAGATGTAGTATATTGAGAAGAACCTGTTTGTTAATATTTTTAATGGCTATCTCTACGAAGATAATGATAAGGCTTGGGTGGTGGATTGTGTGGTTGTTTTAAGGGGAGATATGGTTTGGCTCCTTGCTTTAGAAGGTAATTTCAAGATTGGGAGTTCTAGTATGTGGTGAGACTGATTGAGGTGTTTCAGCACTTCAAGCCTTTAGTGGGAAGGAAGATTCCTTCGGTGGAGGCCAAGTAGCTCCAAGAAGTTTTTTTTTTTTTTTTCAGTAAGTAAAAATGAAATTCTATTGCACTGCTCGAGAAGGTCAAAACAATACAAGAAAGTGGACAACTTACAATTAAATGCTGTAAACCCCCTAAAAACTCAACAAAAGAATTTGTACAATGAGGATACGACTCCATATCCCAAAAGTATAGAGAGCGTAACACCCTATCTTGAAACTAGTTAACTCCCTTCCAAAAGTCCTACTAATTCTTTCTTTCCATATACCTCAAAATATACACAAGGGAACAAGCTTCCATGCCTTTCTAACATTACACGAGACTCGAGTAACATGTGACATCTTGATCAAAGCACTAACCAACCTAGGCATTACCTAAGAATGACCAAAACGAGCTAGGAGAATGTCCCACACATCTTTGGCCACCGGGCAATGAGGAAACAAGTGATTGATAGACTATTCTCCTAGTACGCACATGGGGCACCTATTAGCCAAAGAGATCCCCTCTTTTTTAGATTGTCCAACGTTAATATTGCCACCAACACCACCTTCCACAAAAAGAAAGCCACCTTCGTGGGGGCTTTACAATGCCAAATAGCTTTCCATGGGAAATCCACCACTCCTTTGCTAGCCAAATGCAAGTAGAAAGACTTAACTAAAAAGTCTCCCTTAGAATTGAACCTCCCAGAAAAAAAATTATTTTTTTTTGATAAGTCAAGTCAAGTATGATAGACAAGGCGCCAAAGGGGGCACAACCATTTACAAAAAAATAAAGAGTTACATATATCGATTCTTACAATGAAGCTCGCCCAAAAAATCAATAAAATCTAAAAGAGAAATGGGATATTTCCCTATAGTCCAAAACTAAAATGTATCTAAAAAACGCTTCTTAACTAAATGCATGGGACTTTCATCCCCTTCAGAAGTACAACAATTCCACTCCAACTAAATTTGCCAAAAAAGACCAAGATGAACAATCCTCCATTCTCTCTTACACCTCTTCGAAGAACATTCCACATATTCAACAAAGATTATCTTCCTTCTCCCTATCCAACCGAATGTTGTGAAGAAGGGCCAACAACAAAGAAACTAACCTCTTCCACTTCCCAATCATGCAAATCCTGGCAAAAACATGGGGTCCATGTACATCCATTCTCATGAAAGACCACATAATCTTCCACCACTACCTCTCAATTAGAAGCTAAAAGAAATAGATGGGGAAATCTATGCTCCATTTTACTTTCTCCATACCAAAGGTGCCTCCAAAACTTGCCCTACCAATAACAAAACCCGTGAGTTAAAAACAATCCTCTCCTCCTTATCTAATGGTCTTCTAAAGGCCTACCCCATAAGGCCCCTCCACTATTTTAGAACACCATTTCTTTTCACTCCACCTTGGCCTCAATGTTCTCTCTCCATCTCACATTAGACTCCTTCACTCCCAATCCACCACCCTTTAGAGGAAATGTTAGCTTATCCCAATTTACTAAATGGGGACCCATTTCTCCTTCATTCCTCTCCCAAAGGAACTTTTTTTTTTTCCAATTCCTCGGTCAAGTGGCTTTTTTTTTTTTTGCGTGTGTTGGTGCTGGCATAGGACACGATGTTGATTACCGATGATCTTAAGAAAAGATATTTTGTTTTGGCTAATAGGTGTTACATGTGTAAAGTAGAAGAGGAGATGGTTGATCATCTCTTCCTCTATTGTTTGATGGCCAAAGATGCTTGGAGTTTGTTGTTCTTCCTTTTTGGTTATTCGTGGATCATGCCAACTATAGTTTGGGGCTTTTAGTGGGTTGGGAAGGGGGTAAAGTGGGAAAGGGTGAGAGAAAGGTGTGGAGGATGGCCTTCCTTTGTCCTCCTTTGGTGTTTGTGGAAGGAAAGGAATCAGAGGATTTTTTGAAGGGACCGTGTAGATTTAAAGATATTTTTTTGGAAATGTTTTACTTTTGGATACAAGAAATTTACCACACGTATGTAGATTCTTTTGTTAATATTTTTGGGGGATTTGAGACTAATTTTGTGTCTCTTCCCTTTGTATATGAGTTTCACCCTCCTGGGGCAATGCTTTTATTGCAATACCTTTACTCATAAAAAAGGTAAGGCTTTTGGTAGGTTAGCCATCCTAATTGTTTTAAGTGTATTGTTGTTTGGCAAACCTAGGATTTAGAGCTATCTTAGTTTGAGATAAGCAGGAGATTGTGCAATGATCAACTATCATAGGTGTTATTAGATGGTTTGGCTATAAGTCTTATGTCCAAGAGCGAAGTACAAAAAAGAAATCCACTATCAAAGATGAAGGTTACAAATTGGAGTCACAAAACCAATAGACAAACTCATAGTTCTTTATCTCTTTAATTTTTTCAGAAAAGTTATAATTTATTCGAGTTCAAAATCTTAAAATATTGAAACTAGGCGGAATTGTCAAAAAATAAAGTAGGTGCGGCTCAGGTGGCACCCCCCGGAGGGGGTGTTCTCCATCTTGAGTGCTGGTCGGTACTTCTGTAGTGCCACCCGTGGTGCTAAAAAAAAAAAAAAAAAAAGAAAAAAATGGTGCCATTCTTAGAGTGTCGATCGTAGACTGTAATTGGTATTTTCAGAACTCCAGTGCCGACTGATGACCAAACATGTGTGAAACGCACCACGGTCCAATCGCAACCATTGCGATTGTCTAAAGACCTATTTATACAACATTAGTTTATTCTATTATCTTTTGAGTTCTCATTTTTGGTGTATTTCATGCTGATAATAAAGAGCATACATTTGGGTGGTTGTATGCAAATATGAGTTTTGATTAATGTGTGAAAGAGGATCGATTAATCTCAGCTTGTATAATGCTAGAATCTTGTAGGTCATAGGCAATGGTGTGGTGTCAATCACTAGGAGGGCCTTGAGATGATTTGGTTGTAGTGTCATAGATTGATATGTGGCGATACTCAATGATGCGTTAAACATATTCAAAAAATTCTAAAAAAGTCGTGTAATATTTTTAAAAAATATGAATAACAAAATGCATCTTATCAATAGAACAAAAATTCTTAGAAGCACGGACATGGACATGGGACACGGTACAACACAACTTGGACACGACATTTTTTTTAAAAAAGTAGAGCACGGATATGTTAGGGACACATTGAATATATATTTATATATTTTTTTATATAACTATATAATAAAAATCTAAAAATATATATTAATCAAAATTCAACATAAAAACACACAAATTGAAAAATACTTATTAAGATATTAAAAAATAACAAAGACATTAATAAAAATGTAAGAATTTTTTCATTTAATCATTAACATACATGATTCAAGTTGTAAAACAAATTTACTAACTATTAGGTAGAACATAGATATGTTAATAAAACCAAAAAAGTAGAGGAGAAAAGGAGGGAAAAATACAAAAATTAAAAGAAAAAAAATGTCTCCCTAATGTGTCTTATCATGTCTGGGACATGTCTGAATTTGAACACTCTTTTTTCGTGTGTTCGATACGTCTCCAGGATGTATCCGAATGTGTCCGTGTTTGGCACACGGACACGGACACGGACACGAGCCAAAATAAAGTGCTTCCGTGCTTCATAGAACAGAATATATAATCCTACACATACAACATTGTCTAAATGAATTAATGTTGGCAATATAAGGCTAATCCACTATTCACTATTAAGCCTTACATATGATATGAAAGAAAGAGAGTTTTGTTCATGTCATTAATAAATAAATAAATAAATGAAAGGAATTGGATGCATGGTTGAAAATTAGATATAATAGATTAGGAAGTACGGACTACTCTAATGTGGCCACCCGTGTCGCACATGTTTGAGACACGGGCACGTACCCGTCACATGAAAAGAGTATCCCTTTTCTTTTTTTTTATTATTCCGGACACGTCCAAGACACGTTTGGACACACCGGGGGTTCGAAATGCAATTTTGGAGATTTAAACTTGTGGGGGGAGAGAAGAGGGGGGGGGGTGTAATAAATAGGAGTGAAGGAGATCATGCACTTTGGAGATTTAAGACTGGAGATAGATAAGGAGACTTTGGAGAAGGACATGGTCAACCTTTGAAGAGTAGATCATCTTTGGAGAAATACTCGTGATCAAATTAATAAAGTTCAAAGCATTGTCAAAAGTGTTTGGAGTTGATATATATGCTTGGATGATGCAAGGATGTCTTTAGGGATCAAGTTGCAACTGAGGTGAGTGACTGCTGTTGTATCCTTTAATGACTTGGGAGACGACGTTGGTTCGGCATTGTATCATGAATTGTCTCATGCGACATTGCAGCTAGAGGATATGTCTCGGTCGATACACACACGATGTCGCATGATACGTTCTAAGATGTGGTCATTTCAATTGATACTTGTAACATATATTGGTCTAGTCTCAGAATGGCTCAAGACCGAGACATCTTGGGTAATTTGTCTTGGTCTTGGCCAAAAATTTGAACCATGGACAGGAGTCTGAATTTTGTCATTTTGTTGGTCCTGAGAAGAATCCAGCCTTGGGTTGGGAAAGATGGCTACCCCAATATTATCTTGTCTCAAAGATGAACAATAAACTCCCTTTAAATTGTTCCTTGGATAAGATGTGAATGCTATACCCATCTTCTGTTTGTTGAGCAATGGTCCTAAAGTCTTCAAGTTGGGGAACTGCAGCCATTCCATGACAATTTCTTCAAGTCCTTGCATTGTTTACTACTTAAACTTGTGGCATTCTAGGCAAGTTGCTTAACTTTTGTAGGCTTTGTTTTTTTCTGGCACTGATTCTAATGTTGTTCTGCAACTTGATATTCTTTGCCTGTACTGAATTAATGGTCCATTTATGCGTTCTGGCTTGTTTTCTTCTCTGATCGGTCTTTCTTTTGGTACCTGTCTTTTGTTGGTTCTGTGTTCATCTCTTTGTTTAGTGGTTCAATGCTTTGGTTTCCACGGGATGTGGGCATCTTGGTGGGGTTGTTTTGATATCTGGATTATCTTAGTCATCATGTTGTTTTTTTCTTTGATATCTCTTTCAACATGGTTGTTGGATCTTGCTTTTTTGTTTTGTTTGGTAGCCCTGTGTCACTCTAGAGAGTGACTATGCATTCGCGTTCATGCTCTCTTCATGTGGTTGGCAAAGATGTGCTTATATGTACATTGCTTTTGATTTTGAGGGGGAGTTAACTTCAGTCTACTATCATTAATGGGCCATTTGATTTGTTTGATGCATGGGAAATTAGATGTTGAGAGACTGCAGTTTGATCAAATTGAATCTCAAACATTCTGTGAAATTCTAGTAGTAGTGATTTATATCAAAATGCGGTTTTAATTTTGCTTGAAACATTGTGGTGGTGGCTCAAAGTTCTTGAGTTACAAGATCATGAGAAAGCTTGCTAGATAATTATATTTCTCTTCCAAAGTGATTCCTTGATGACGGCAGTCGTCTTTTCTTTATTATATTGTTAAAGTTTTCCCCATTTTATAATAGGGTTCAGCTTAAGCTGACGTACTAGCTTCCAAAATAGGCTGCTGCTTGTCTGAAATCTCAGTTTTCTAGTGGGTGTTGTCTTATGAGAAGTAGTAGGGATAAGGAATATTCTAGAAATGGGTTGCAGGTATTAATATTTTGTATTGAATATGTAAGTGGTGATTGTTTCAGGTATGGTTGTGTCTATTTGACTTTTGTTAAAGTGAAAACCTACTTCCATATCTTCCTAGTAGTAGGTAATTATTGTTTTGGTAGTTTCATTGCTTTCAAATATTCATCAAGCACCTGGTGCTGGGGGCTTCATTGCTCCAATGCTGCTACTCTGCCTGCAATGTTGTTGATAGATGGACATCATAATAGTCTCTTAAGGTCTGGATATGTGGGTTATTCTGAGATGATGGGATCTCTCTCTCTCTCTCTCTCTCTCTCTCATTTTGTTTAGCAGTTTGGGGATGTGAATCAAGTATTGGGTGGGATAGAGATGATGTGGTCCTAGGGTTGTGTTTTAGAATATAGGAAGCATGTTACTGCTGTTTGGCTTCATATCTTCCCTTGTACGGCTCTGTTTGCTTCCATACTGGTCCAATAAGCTGTGTTATATATAATAATAATAAGGAATAAATGTGTTGATAGAAACTTGATTTTGAGAAAAGGCAGCATATTATAGGGTTGCGCTTTGGGACCCATGCAGAATAAAGACGACGTATTGGGGGGATCGCAGGCAGGCAAGATATTTAGCTATGTAGCTGGTGGCACGTTACGTCGGCCAACTCCTTTTTATCACCGACCGGTGGCAGTGACTAGTGACTACTATATATCATAAAAAATGGTTCATGTCTTACGGTCCCCACCACATATTCTTACATGCTTTCCTTCGTGGGGTTCCAATTTTTCCAATTACGGCACCACAAACAGTCCAAGGTTGAGTAAAAAAAATTTTTAGTGGGATTGGAGCAACTGTAATTTATCATGTGTTATGAGAAAATATTCGGTGCCTTCCCAAGCTGCATGTTATAACATGACATGTGGACTCCTTTGAAAGCTGTTAAACCTTTATTTTTTGGAACTTTTAAGATTTTTTTTTTTTTTAAATGTTTACTTGTGATGTTTAAAAGGATTGTCCACCACCTATTATTACTAGATGATGGTATTACATATGCCCGATGACATGGTGCCTCGGGACACCCTATATTTTCTTGTGTGTTAAGATTTACTTGGAAAAAAAGAAAAAGTGAGTCATCATTGAAAGGATGCACCGTGTTACAGGAAGAGGTCGATGTGGGGACGGTTTCATTACTTCTTTCTTTCTTAGGAATAGAACATTCACGGGAGGAGAGCATGATAGTGTTCTAATAATTTTTCGACTATGAAATGACAAGACAAGAGAAAAAGGGGG
This sequence comes from Nyssa sinensis, assembly GCA_008638375.1. Taxonomy (NCBI): domain Eukaryota; kingdom Viridiplantae; phylum Streptophyta; class Magnoliopsida; order Cornales; family Nyssaceae; genus Nyssa; species Nyssa sinensis. The sequence goes on from CM018032.1 coordinate 55,594,633, forward strand.
TGATTTATGGGAGTAGGAACGCTTTTGGAAACATAGGTCATAGGATATAAAATTTCCTCGGTATCTTTCTCTTTTCCTTGTCTCCCAAGCTTGTATTTAGGAGCTCGAGATAGAGATTAAGGTTTGTTTGGTTAGGTTTTTAAATTCATATTTTAAATTTTAAAATACGGGATACGTGTTTGATAAATTATTAATTTTAATTTTTTTTAATTTAAATTATCATATTCAAATATTATGGTACAAGGGTTTTTTTAATTTTTTTTAATTTAAATTATTATATTCAAATATTATGGTACAAGGGCATGAACCAGCAAACTTAAGTACATGAACAAAAAAACAATTCAATAGAAGAGAATGGTCCTCTCTATAAAATATTATCTTGGTACTAGGAGTTGATATACTTGAGTGTGAGTTTTAATTCAAGGGTAAAGTTGTTTTATAATGATGTGGAAACTATGGTTTCACTTGTGAAAATAGCTTTTCTCTTTGCGTTCATTTATTGATCTACACAAACGTGGACGAAACTCTCTATAGCTTAGGGGCAATCACACCCCTCAAATATTTATTTGAAATTTTTTTAATTTTTTTTCAATTATATTCTTTTAATTTATACTATTGCCTCTCACATCATTTGTTTTTGAGTGTTTGGGCCAACAGGTCAAGAAAAATACTAAAATTATCATACAATTCAAGTTCAAACATATTAATTCATAAAGTTTTTTTAATTATTTAGTTATGAAAATACCCTTTCATTGAAATCCTTTCAAAATCTAGGACAACTTTCAAAAAAAATTTGTAAAATTTTAAAATTTAATAACTTTTAATTTATAAATTTATTTTTAATAAAATCTATATATTTGAAATCTAAACATCGGGATTTATCAAACAAAATTTATATTAAATATGAAATTTTGAAGAAAAAAAAATTACTATACACCTTCCAATGAAAAGCTTGATCTCAACAAATTGTAAAATTTCGTTTCAGCGAAAATGTTTAAATTTATATTTTCATAAAAATTAAGAAATTTTTTAATAGTATTTAGTTTTAAAAATATAAAAAAAAATAAAATAAAATAAAATAGAATAAAATTAAGTTGGAATATAAGTATTTGTAATTTGTCAATAAAAATTAAAAATGATCATTTCAAATATTTTAATTATCATAAATCTCATAAAAGTTAGAATAAAGATTTTTCTTTATTTGTTCACCGACCACCTAAGTCTCAAAAGCTTCATTCAATTTCCAATGAACAGGTTGGTTGATCTGAGTGAGGAGAAGTTGGATTGTCAACCATGACTTCATTAGAGGGAGGAGCAAGCTAGGTAGGATGGGAAAGTTTCATTTACACCATTAATTGGGGTAGCTATGGACAAACATGACGGATTCAAAGTTGTACCTCAAGAGTCAAAAATATATGTTTTAAAGTTCTCACACAATACCCTTTAAAAGAATTGAAAGAGACAATTCTATTTTTACATGATAATTGTCAAATTAGAATTTTCAAGTCACGATCCAATTTGAATCATTTCATGAGAGATTGTCATTCAACTTTAAATTTAAATATTTATATGAAATTCACTTAAATTTCAATACAAATAAAATATAAGTGATTGTCTCATGAGACAAATTGACTTAATCAGAGATAAAAAGAAAAAATACATCTTTTTCATAGACACGACTTTACTTTGAGTTATTGCACACACATCATTAGAATTTTTTTTTCATAGAACTTGTATAAAAAATAAAATAAAATATACTGACATCTTTTAAAATTTTTGACAATTATATTAATCTTTTGCGAATTTTTTAAAATTTTACTAATCTCACATAGTTTTACTAACAAACTACAAATACTCTTTTCCAATCGGTTTTTTTTTTTTTTTCAAAATTGTCTCTTTTATGTTTTTCTTTTCTTTTTTTTTTTGCATTTTTTTCAATATTTGACCTTTTTTTAAAAGAAATTTATATATATATAACTTTTTAAAGAAAAATAACTTAAAAATAAGTTTAAGATTTTAATCAATATTTATTTGAAAAAAATAATTGGTCAAAATTGAAAAAAAAAACATAAAAATGATAATTTTGTTATTTTAAAAAAAAAATTGATTAGATGCGGAGTATTTATAATTTGTTAGGTAAGGTATAAGAAATTAATGTAATTTTAAAAATTTTAAAAAAATTAATGTAATTATAAAAAATCTCATAAAGAATTAATATAATTTATTAAAAAAAAACCAAATTAAATGTTTCACAAGAAAACTTTTTTCTCTAAGAAGAGAAGAAGAATAAGATCTCCATCAAATTCAGGAAATATTAGTTGAACCCCATTAAATGGGCATGTTTCACAAAGAAGGCCCCCACATGGCGGTGGCTTGTTAGGCTAGTAGGGTGACAGTTTTGTACGAGGTCCAAATTTCCAAAACAAAATTACCTCAAATTTGTTGCATGGCAATTCGAAATCTAGGTTTTTTTTGGGAGTTATGGATTTTGTGGATTGGTAGGACCAACTCACTTGCTCTCCATCTCGCACTTCCACAAACTTTTTTTCTATCCATCCATCCACTTAATTAAACCAGTTTAGTAGATTTAATAATAATAATAAAAAAAAAAACTCAAAACACATACTAAAATATATGACAAATCAGATAATCCATACAAAGGCGGAGCCAATAAATTTTGTTTTTAGGAGATTAGGATTTTTATCAGAGTAATTTTAGGATTTTTTTTTTTCAAATTAGAAAAATTCTATATACAAATTTTGTTTTCTTAAAGAGTAAGATAATAGGAGGATTAATAGATTATAGTTAATGGGTAGTGTTGAGTTAGAATTAGAATTAGGTCAAAATTTAGGATGGGCTAAATTTTTTTCTTACTCTGTATTTAATAATATTATTTATATAATTAAAAAATATAAATAATAATAGTAAATAATTATTTTGATAATAAATATACAGTCGATCCTCTTATAATTAATATTTAATCAGTTAATAATCTCTAATAATTAATAAATTTTTAGGGAACCAACTTGGTCTATGGGTTATAATTAATAATTCTATTACTTAATAATTAATACTTTTTTTAAAAAATATTAACTTTTAAAGAGATAAAATAGTTATATATGTACTCATATATATTCTATTTAGGACATATCTTAGTAATGATATTATTAATTTAACATGGTTGAAGTCAAAAATATTTTAAGTTAAGTTAAAAAAATTATGATATCTAAAAACAAAACTTTTTTATTTGAAAAAAAAAGGAGTTTTTTTAACACTTTAAATTGAGTATTATTGTATTTTTTTTTTACAAAAAACCAAAACGTCATTGAAAAGTTGTATATAATATCATATTTTTGTTTCTAAAATCATTTACATGTAAAAAATGTTTATTGATTTATGAAAATATTAGAAAAATTAATAAATCTAATAAGTAATAAATTTTCGATTTCTCATGTCTATTAATTATAAGAGGTTTGACTATATAATATATTTTGAAAATAGATATGAATAAGATTAGAAATTAAGTCAATAGTATAACGTACCATAATAATTTAAAACAAAACACACATTTAATGGTTTTAAGTATGCAACAACTTTTAATTAAGTACCATTAGAATTAAGCATCCTAGACTTATTGTTTCATTAAGTGCGATTCAAAAGTTGAATTTGACTTGTTATCCAAACAATTCATAAATCAGATAAATATGATTGATGAATGCATGATTTTGACAAGTGACACTATACATATGGATTTATTTTGTAGTCACGTGTTGTAAAAGTTTGATGGGAAAATTTCATGTAAAGAAAATAGAGTAAGAGATTGTCTTTTCTTTATGTTTACAAGTAAAACATTTTGTAGTCAAGTGTCTGATATAAATTTGGTGAGAAAATTTCATACAAAGAAAGTAGAGTAAGACATGTTCTTTTCTTTTGTTTACAAGTAATGTTAGGAAATTTCCGCTACTTCTAGCACGTGTGAAGACCAATTATTTGAGAAAAGTTGGACCCAATCATGAAAGGGACAATCCTTTGTTGATTGATTATCATTTGTTTATAAGTAAGAGTAATGTTATGCTGATCCAGTAATTCTATTAAAAATATTTATAAAGCTGATATGACAGTGTTGTATTGATTTCATATTACATCATGATGTGATACGAAATTAATACAACACTGTCACATCAATTATATAAACACTTTTAACAAAAAATTTAAGTAAGCATAGTATTATTGTATAAGTAAACAAAATATTATGAATAGTTTAAGAGTCATAAACCCTTAATTTAGATAACAAAAAAGGAAATTATATTTGCACTTCTCAACTCCACATTTATAAATTGATATTACCAAATTATCTTCACATACTTATTTTTAATAAAAGATAATTTTTTTTTTTGGGTAAATAAAATAACTTTTTTTAAAAATTATGTTTTTTTTTTTTAAAAATAGATAATTTTATCTATTAAAGTAAAAATCCTTTAAATAAGGTGGATTTTATAATTTCCATTTTAATAGGAGGAGAATTGTATAATTTCATTTTACAACTTGAACCCATTTGATAAAATACTAAATAATATATCTTTACATACTTTTTTTAATAAAAGATAATTATATTTATTAAAGTTAAACTCCTTTAAATATAATTTAAATAAGGTAGATTTTATAATTTTCATTTGAATAGAAGGAGAATTTTATAATTTCATTTTACAACTTAAACCCATTTGATAAAATATGAAATTCTAATATTTTTTTCTTAAAAAAATTAAGACTAAACAGATCATAATTCAGCTTTGCTATTACGCGTCAGCAGGCTTACGGACTGACAGGCTGTAGAAAGTAGGTCTTTCAATAATTTAATTAAGAACAATGCTATATTTTTAACAAAATTATATCTCAAATTTGAAAAATGCTATGTATCATAAATTTTATATTTCAAATATTGTGATAATATAATATTAGTACTGTATTAAATTATGTAATTAATATATTATGATGATATAATTTTATATCACTGTCACAACATTTGAGATAGAAATTTAAAAAATACAGTGTTAGTTCTCAAATTTTTATTTTAAATGATGTAACATTTTTTTTATTAAAAATATTTTAATTCGTTTAATTAATGCAATTATGTCATATTAGTACTACATCTATTTGAGATAAAAGTTTAGAATGTAAATTTGGGCATTGTCGTATTAATGTTTAATTAATAATGATCCTTCACATAAAACCTAATAGAAATAATTAAATTCAGATTCAAACTTAAATTTGAGTTAAAAATTTTATAAAATAAAAATCATTTCCAAGTAGTAAATTTAAACCCATATCTAATTATTTTTATTTAATCTTAAACTCAAATTAATGTAACATTATTTCATAATTCAAATCACTATTCAAAATAAATTTAAACTTTGTGGGACAGGAAGGAAAATTATTTTAAGACAACATGAGAATTTTTTTTTTAAATATTTAAGTAAAAACTAAGAGTGGATCGGCGAAGAAGTACCAAATTTAAACTAAAACTTTTACTCAAAGTTTCCAGAGTTGTAGATGGTTTTAGGGGTATTTCTAATAGTAAACTTTAAACTCATATCAAATATATTTTTACTTAAATTTAAACATAAATTAGTAGAATATTATTTATAGACTCAAATCACTATTCAAAGTAAATTTAAAAATTTTAAGACACTAATTTTTTTTTTGGACACAATGTGAAAACTTAAAAAAAAATTAAATTATAAATTAAAAGTGACGGGTGCAAAGTATCAAATTCAAATAAAATTTGAATAATGTTATGCTTACCTACAAAATTTTTTACACTCACATAATACATGTAGGGTCTACTCACTTTCAGTCTCATATGAAGAACCACACATGTATTATGTGAGTGTTAGAAAAATTAATATAAAATTTCAATAATGCTGATAAGTGTATCATCATGAGTAATATTTAACTAATACAACATAGATAATGCTCGACTCTGTACTGGATAGGAGCTATATCTTTTATTTATGTATGTGTCACAATTTTAATATGTCATGTATATAATCACATGTACATTATGTGATTATTTAACTTTAATAAAAAAATAAAATTTAAAAGCACATGTAAATTATATATGTAATAAATTATAATTAAGACACGTATCTAAATAAGAGAATGTTGTTTTTACTTAGTATGTAACGAAAATTGTTAACTCAAAAAAAAAAAAAAAAAACTTTTTCAACAAATTTAATAAAGAATACTTAACTCCAAACTCATGAACCAACCACCGTCAGTAAAACTAACATTACTCATAAATTTTTTACTCAAATTTCATAAACGCAGATGGCCGTACAAAGGTCTGAAAGTTCGGTTTCAATTGGGCTTTAATAGGCAGGCAACCACCTATTACAAACACACTCTCTCTCTCTCTCTCTGTGTATATTTATATATATGTATGTATTTATATGTATATATAAAGTTTATAATCAGTGAGGAATCAAACAGGGACGAGGAGAAAGGCTTCATGAAACCCACAACATAGCAAAAGAAAGATTACAAGAGTGGTTTTTAGTTAAAAGAAAACCCAAAAATGAAAACGAAACCTCATCTGATCAGCTTCACCATCACCATCACCATTCTCTTCTCTATCCTCTTCTTCCCAACCGGAAAACCAGACCTTGCTGCTGACAGAACTGCGCTACTGGCCCTCCGCTCTGCTGTGGGCGGCCGATCCCTTCTCTGGAATCTCTCTGAGCCCTCCCCATGCTCATGGACGGGCGTCACCTGCGAGTCTGGCAATGTCACCGAGCTCCGTCTTCCCGGGATGGGACTCTCCGGCCAAATCCCACCCAACACAATCGGAAACCTGACCCACCTCCACACCCTCAGCCTCCGTGTCAACTCCCTCTCCGGCCCCCTTCCCTCCGACTTCGCCTCCATCTCCGGCCTCCGCAACCTCTACCTCCAGGGCAACCACTTCTCTGGCCCAATCCCCAGCTTCATCTTCTCTCTCCCCGACCTTGTCCGCGTTAGCCTCGCCTCCAACAACTTCTCCGGCGATATCCCTCTTGCATTCAACAATCTGACCCGCTTGGCAACTCTCTTCTTGGAACACAACGAGCTCACCGGTTCCATCTCGGACCTGAACCCCCCATCTCTCGAACAGTTCAATGTTTCGTTCAATCAATTGACAGGTACAGTCCCTTCAAGACTTTCCCGAATGCCCGCGAGCGCGTTCACTGGTAATTCCCTCTGCGGTGCACCGCTTTTATCTTGTAATGGTACTGAGAGCAATAAGAAATTGTCCGGCGGCGCAATTGCCGGAATTGTAATCGGATCAGTAACTGGGTTTCTGCTCATTATTGTAATTTTGATCTTCTTGTGTCGAAAGAAGAGTAGAACGAAGGCGGATTCGAAGGATGTTGCAGCAGCAAAGCAGGCCGGAATTGAAATTCCAGCCGCAAAATCGGGCGATGCGGACACTTCGAGTACTAGGTACCCAGCAACGGCGGCCGGAACCAAGACCAAGGGTGATGTTAGTGGAAGTAAGAAATTGGTGTTTTTCGGGAATTCAGCAAGGGTTTTTGATTTGGAGGATTTGTTGAGGGCGTCTGCGGAGGTACTCGGAAAAGGGACATTTGGGACTGCGTATAAGGCGATTTTGGAAAATGGGATGACGGTAGCGGTGAAGAGATTGAAGGATGTGGCGGTGCCGGAGAAGGAATTTAGGGAGAAGATTGAAGCAGTGGGCGCGATGGATCATGAGAATTTAGTCCCTCTAAGGGCTTCCTATTATAGCAGCGATGAGAAGCTTCTTGTTTATGACTACATGCCAATGGGTAGCTTATCTGCACTTCTGCATGGTGAGCACCTCTTTTGCACCATGTTTGGCCTTTTAGATTTGCTATAATTGCAGTAAATTCTTTCTTGCACTCTTTCATGAGGGTGATATGTCTTGTATATATTTGCATTGTATCTATTGCCTCAGAATGGTTATTGGTGATTTGGTTCCCAATCTTTAAGTGATTTTTTATTTTTGCTGTCATGCATTGCCATGCCTGTAAATTGCATTTTATGGGCAGGAAAGAAAGGATTTTGGGGTTTATCATATGTGGTAGTGAAATCTAACGAGAATGAGTTAAGTGCCTCTGTTGAAGAAGAGAACTGAGAAATCATACCAACCATTGGCGGAGCCAGGAATTTTTTTTGAGGGGGAGGCTAAAAAAATTTTGAAAGAAATTTTAGGAAAGAATATTTTTTTTCATGTAAGATTTTCTTTTTTTTGGGGGGGGGGGGGGGGGGGGTGAGGGGGGGCTTTGCAAAATTTTAAAGAAAATGTTTTTCTTCAAAAAATTAGAAGTAGAAAATTACATTAAAAAAATTTCAAAAATTTGGGGGGGAATATAGCCCCTCAATGTGGTTCTGCCATTGATACCAGCAGCTAACTTCCATTTCTAGTATCTGCTTGTTTATATTTTCTCATTTGATATTGAGGTTTCAGGTTTTACCAGTAATAAATATTGACAAGAAATCTTGTGATAAATCTTTTTTTTTTTTTTTTTTCCTTTTTCAAAACATTGCTCTATAAATTTTCATTTAAAAATTAAGTTGAATTCCTCCTAACCAACCTGCTGCAATCATACCAACAACTAACTTCCATTTCTAGTATTTGTTTGTTTATATTTTCTCATTTGATATTGAAGTTTCAGGTTTTACCAGTAATAAATAATAACAAGAAATCTGGTTACAAATCATTTTTTTTCCTTTTTCAAAACATTTCTCTATAAATTTTCATTTAAAAATTAAGTTGAATTCCTCCTAACCAACCTGCTGCAATTTAATGCAGCGCACCTAGGCTTTCTTTTTTATTTACGAGGGGTTGAGACTTGCAGAGAACAGATATCAACACACACAAACACACTCACACATACATTTCAAATTTAGTAAAAATGCTGTATGGTCATGGTCGTTTGCCAGACATGATTAAGGGGAATGAACAAAACACCCCCCTCATATGCAGTCCCAGGAATCAAAGTAATGGGAGACTTATCCTCTATGAAATCTTGCCCAGTGTTTGTTTAAGCAAGGGATTAAACATGGGATATCCCTCAAGTAGTCGAGTCACATGTTTTTGTTCTGGAAATGAAATTTGTAACATGTTTTGATGTGATGGTTTTATCCCCCTTTTTCTTATAGTGGGGAGTAATTCAGTAATGTGGTTATAAAATTGAGGACATATTTGTCAAAACATGTGCTGCTTCTTTAGAGGGTATTATCAATACCACACCTCCTTTGGTTTTTTGTATAGTACTGTCTATAACTCACTGTGAAACCCATCTGACATTATGTCCTATTGATAGTACCCTAGTTATTTGGCAAAACAAACACAGTATAAGAGCTTCATAAATTACTATCTGTGTAATCCAGTTAATATTTCTTGCTACAAGCTGGACCAAAGTTTTCTGTCCCTTTTACTGAAAGTCACCTTAAATGTGTTAATTTGAAATTCTTTTGAATTTACTGGAGTTAATGTGGTGTATGCAGGGTGTTGCAATTATCCATATATTGTGTTTTGTTTCTGTTTAGGATTGTATTTATTTTGGTTACATATTTGTCTGTGGCTTCATAGCTAGAATTAAGTTCCACTTTCCCCTCTCACGCATTGGCAACTTTCCACTTATTTCTTTGATAATTCCACTAAAATATGATATTGAATGTAAAACTATTAAAATCCAGCAACCTCTTCGTGATCTTGTTGAGATCCAATGTCATTGGAAGAGCAGCCAAATAACTGAAAACAGAACCCCTTGCTAATTTGCTTTGGACCTAATAATATTATTTCATTTCTCTTTTTCTTCATTACAGGAAATAGAGGAGCTGGTAGGACACCGTTAAACTGGGAAACAAGGTCTGGGATTGCCCTTGGAGCCACCCGTGGGATTGCTTACCTCCATTCACAGGGCCCAACAGTCTCCCATGGCAACATCAAATCATCAAATGTCCTCCTCACTAAATCCTATGAAGCCCGTGTCTCTGATTTTGGCCTTGCTCATCTTGTTGGACCCACCTCCACTCCCAACCGCGTTGCTGGCTACCGGGCACCAGAGGTGACAGATGCTCGAAAAGTCTCCCAGAAAGCAGATGTCTACAGTTTTGGAGTGTTGCTATTGGAACTGCTAACGGGTAAGGCTCCCACCCATGCCCTCTTGAACGAGGAGGGGAATAGACCTCCCAAGATGGGTCGAATCTGTGGTTAAAGAAGAATGGACTGCTGAGGTATTTGACCTTGAGCTCCTCAGGTATCAAAATGTTGAGGAGGAGATGGTTCAGCTCTTGCAACTTGCTATGGACTGTGCTGCTCAGTACCCTGATAAGCGCCCTTCAATGGCTGAGGTGACAAGCCGAATTGAAGAGATTTGTCGCTCTAGCTTACAAGAGCAAGACCCACAAAATGATATAGTCAATGATGCATAGCAGCAGGCTTATTGTATCCATTTCAGGTGCACCACAATCCTTCAGGTTTGGACAGAAGGAAAATCAACATTTTTCATTATCTCCATATTTTTAGCGTACTTAAATGCGCTTTGATTGTTTGTTTATTCTTGGGGTTTATCTTTGATTGAGAATCAATTGTGAATCTTCTTTTTCTTTTTCTTATTGACCCTTTTCTCATAGCAACAATTTTCATTTTCCTATGTAGTTTCAAATTTGATGTAATATGTTAGGAGATTCCAATGTTATCATTATTGTTTTTTTGGTTGTGTGCAACTGTGAATGACTGTCAATTTATACTTGTTGGGTGGATGGCCCTGTGATTTTATCTTTTTATCCCATCTTTATAGCTTTTGCTTGTGATGCAACTTTGATTTGTTGAGAATGAGCTGTTTTACTTGCTGTCATTAGCATGATTTCAGCTTTTCATGTTCAGATTGGCTTTCTGGTTTTGAATCTGAATTGATATATAACTCTCACTCTCTCTCTCTCTCTTTCAATAGAGTTTGGATTGAGATAGTGATACCAAACACCAATGCCTTGTGAGTTTACTCTGTTTGGTAGCCAGATTTGATTAACAAATCAATGAAATTGGTCTTTTCCTCATAATTATATACTGAACAAGAATATTTGAAGTTGTCCATCAGGTTCCGTGGGGCTCCCAACAGATAAGGGTTCTTGTTACTGTTTTTTTTCTTTTTCTTTTGGGTCTTCTTTTCTTGCTTTCCATTGTGCCCAAAAAAATAAGATTATAAAAACCCATTTCTAATTAACCTGCCATTTGGCTGCTGTTGGCAAACTCGTTTTTAAATGTTGACAAAAATTTGTCTCTAATGAAAAAAAATTCACTGCAATATACTGGCAAGAAATCTTTATAAATTAACACATGTAGACTCAAATTGATCATATGTGAGAGACGTGTTAGAAAATATAACAATAAAGTTATATCATCTTTAACAGTTTAAATTTTTAGATGAGTTGATAATTTCACAAGAGTAATTAGTAATTTAACATGATATCAGAGCTTTTGTTACGACAAATTTGGGTTGTGTAAAAATATTGGGTAATACTATTGTAAGCTTGTGTGGAAATGAGACATTGTTTTAATTCTTGAATGACTTAGGAATTAGAGATAAGTGGTTGGGATGAATGAAAATTCAATTCCTAAATTATCTAATGATTAAAATACTCTATTTTATATGTACTCGAACTTATATTGGCATTACTCAAAAATATTTATGCGAATAAACATTTACTGAGGATAAGTAATTAGATATTTGGTAAAAATTATGAAATAAAAATAGAAATAACAAAAAAAAAGCATAAAAAGTAATGAAAAGAAATTTGAAGAAAAAAAAACATGAAAGCGATAGTTTTGTCATTTTATAAAAAAGCTTGATTAGATGGGGTATTTGTATTTCGTCAGTAAATATAAGAGATATTAGTATAATTGTTAGAATAAAAAAAAATTAGCGTAATTTATCTTAAACTTTAACTTGTCACTTATTTTAATTGACCTTCCACTAATTAACTCTAGGGGTTCAAGTCGGGTGGGCAAACCTGAGCCTAAATTTCTGAGCTTGAATTTAAATTGGAACAAGCCTAGGTAGGGATGTCAGGTACCCGAATTCAAATTGCCACCACTTAAACTATATATTTGATATATCAATTAATATGAATCGTTAGATTTCAAACATGCAAATGATTTTGACCGTTCTTTCTATTAATATATATCACTAGAAAATGTAACGAAGCAGATTCAAAATAAAATGGAAAAGTCACTGAAAAATCTTTTAAAATCCAATTCGAAGAGCCTGTTATGAAACTTGAACCCAAAACCTGACCAAGTCCAACAAAAAGTTAAATGTTTGAGTACTTAAAAAAAATTCGATACTAGATATATTTTAGCCAGATCGGGCTCGAGTTTACTTTTCGGGGGTCGGACTTGGGCTCGATGACCTATATCGTGAGCTGAATTTGATCAAGACTCAAATCTGGCCCCCCCCCGGGACCGAGTTACACCCTAATTAACTCATTATTAATATCAGAGGGTCCATGAAATAACTCGTCGATGTTACCCTCAATTAATCGCGGATGTCCGTTCCATTCCAAAGCGGTGATTCTCCACGCGCATTGAGGCGGTTACAATGGTTCAGGAGCCCAAGGGAAAAACACAAATGCTGCGTCGGTGGCAATTTAAATGTCCCCCCACGAGGACTGTTTTATTATTTTATGCATCAAACCTTTTTTATTTTTAGCAAGTGATAGGTCTTCTTTCTAAATAAGGCAGTACGTATATAGAATGATTTTTGCTGCTGCTATACCCACCACGTGATTCTATACCCACCACATGATATATATATATATATATATATATATATATATAGGGAATATCACAAACACACACAAGATACTCTTCCCTTCCCTGTATAGAAAGATTTGAGATAATTTATACATACATATGATACTTTCCCTTCCATATACAGAAAGATTTGAGCTGCTATCCGTACCATATGTTATATACAAGATAATATAATGTTATTCTAAATTTAAATTTGTGTAAAATATTTAATGATTTTAAAATTAGAATTAAAGTGATTGAAATAAATAAATTTTAAATTATTTAATAATTAAAGACACTCAAACTTACAATAACATAGCTTATATATATATATATATATATATATAGGCAGTCCCAAAACCAATAAATTGAGCGGGATCATCTCGGCCTTGCATTGATTGATGAGTTATTTATGTTAAAAAAAACAGTTGATTTTTGGGAGTTACTATGTAAAATCAAGTCAACAAATTGAGTTGGTTGAATTTTTGGTACAGCAGCTGCTCTGGAAGCTACACGACTAGATTAACTGTGAGTATATAGAGCAAAGAAAGAATGTGATAATTTTAGAGGAAGGTGTGATAAGGTTAAATCCAATGAAGGTATAGTTTATAAAAAATATTTTGGTTTGGGAGGGAAGGGGATAAATTTGTAAAAATAAAATGAACATTTATACATAATTTTTCAAAGAGAGGTGAAACTTTGAATGGAAGATGAAGAAAGTATTCTTGAAAAAACAAAAAGAGTTCATTTTTTCTTTTTCTTTTTAATTTGTTTAAACAAAAAGGAAAGAAAGAAAGAAAAAGAAGAAATGCTTCATGATTTTAGTACTCTTCCTTGTAAATATAGAATTGTTTAAAAGACAAATGTTAAGGAGAGAGAGAGAGAGACAAAGAGGAAATTGACACCTTTTCTTTTCTTTTACTTTTGAGGAGAAATGAAATATAGTGAATTTGGAAGGAATGGTTTTCCTCGGGTTTTTGACCCAACCCAAGTACTTTTTATTTCTGAACTTATTTTACAAACTTCTGTAATTAATACACATCTTTCTTGAATATTGATGCTGCACTTTTTTTGCCTTGACACACCGTAGGTTTCTTGTGCACAATATTGTTTGTTTTGGGCCTTAAAGGCTTTCACGACTTTGTTTCTTTAAGGCGAAAAATGTTTTGTGCAAGGGAGAGAGCAGCTTGGAACTTATAAGCGATTTCAGTGTCCGACTCCTAACCGATGTGAACTCAAAGTGGCACAACAAATATATATATATATATATATATATTGCTTCTTAATAAAATTTTAAGTAAGACGCTTCTTCATTTTTTTGATACAACGATGTGTGAAAGAATCAAATTACGTAAAGAGTTAACACTTATACTACTTGAATAAGATATTAATTTTGATGTCTCTTCATTAAAAGGTGTTGTATAGCATGAAGTCTTTTCAATTTTTACTTTCTAATAAGAATTGTGTTTTGAAAAAAATATTATATATTGTATACAATTTTGTTAGGAAGAGACATGATTTTTATATTTTTTGCTACATGAATTTAGAAAATAAATTTAAAACAATATAAGTATGAAAGAGTACCAAAGTACAAGTAATACTAATTATTTTTTATACAAGGATGGGGGAGGGTCTAGAAGAGAGAACGAATTCATTCCAATTGCATAAAGAACGGACACTTATACCTTGGTCTCAAGTAAAATTAAATTTTTAGTAATGTAAAAAATAGATAAAGAACTTACTTATGACTTAAATTATATATTATATATTATCTTTGTAAAAAATAGTTTATCATCCTTGAAAATATATATAAACATCTTATTTTTAAATTAAAATTGTACAATTTTGAACAAATTTTTTATATTAATGTAATTATTGTAACCTTTCAAACTAGCAAAACACAAGCCCATTTGAATAGAGTTAATAGCAACTCTAATAGTAAAAGTCATTTAGTTATGTTAAAGTTAAATTTTAACAATGTTATAGTATTAAAAAATTATTTTTTGATATTTTTTTTCTAATACTGAAAGTTATTTTTTGACATTGCTGTTTCAAGAAATAACTTTGATTAAATTTGAGCAGTTGGATTAAAATGTTTTGTGCCATTCAAATTATGGTAGCCGCCTCTTAAAAGTCTTCTCAAATTTTAGAGAAAGTTTGGCAAACTTAAATTTTGAGAAAATATTATAGGCCATTTGGAACTTACTTTTTTAAGTGACGGTTAAAATTTAATGTTGGGATTATATGTCCTTAGAGCCACTAATTAAGACATTTTATTATTAATAAATTAAAATTTATTATTGATTATCATTACATATTGTGGGTATGCTTGTATCATTTCAATGCATGAGTAGTGTGTTGTTGTGTCCTCAAATTAAATTGTGGATGATCTTGATGTATGAAAATGATTGCTACTTAGTAGGGTGACATAACTCTGTCATCAGAGTAGTTGAACTCACAACTGATATGTTAGCTTGGTTGATACGTTGAACAAGATCACTAACTAGATTACTTTACTAAATGACTGTCTTACATGTGTTTGTTTATCTAGTTCACTAAATTGTAAATAGCTCTCAATCTTGAGAAGATAGTAAACTCAGAATTTTTATGCTGACAACTTTAATATACTACATAGTGAGATCTTATATTTTGGATAGTCAGTGTTACAATGTTTGCGAACATGTATCTTCAATATAGAATCCACGTAGGATAACGTATTGGATGATTTCATTCGATCACAAAAATTTAAGTACTCAGTCGGTTTTTCTAAAACTAGTTTTTCGTATATACATTATCTTTAATTCAATTATAGTTATTTACGAAATATTTATTATGATCATTTTATGTGATCGATTGTGAATAACTAAAGTTTCAAAAAGTAGTATATAATAAGTAACCAATAAGGTAAACAGTTAATTTGTATTATCACATTATGTTGCTTATTTATGTGAAGGAGTTTATTTGCAAATAAATTTAGTAAATTGGGCCTTAAGATAATTTTCATCTTTTTGGAGTACAATTACAACATTGTAGTAGGACATGTCTGTAATTAATCAATTCTTAGTTATGATCAAGTGAGATCAGATAACTGAGTCACGATCAAGTGAGATGTATTCAAAGTTTACTATGATTAATTTATATTAATCATATAGATAAAGTAAAGTTTAAATTATGTATATATATTTATTTAAATTTTGAAAGTTAGATAAGTAATCACTTTTGTCTATCTCTTGTCCACATATATATATAATTATTATAGTAATTTTTTAAATTTTGGAATATAAGATATAATATATAATTGATTGAGATTCTATATGTGGCTTGGTTGAGACCTACTCTCTTTCTGTATATTTAATAATTAGAAAATAATAATGAAACTCTGTTAGTAAGGCAATTTTAGTGGTGTGGTATAATCATGTTTTCGTATGAATTAACATCAAATCGTCATCGACTTGAGGGACACTAAAAGTAATATTATTATATTTATCGTTTTGATTAATCAACTAGGGTGAGGATTTAGAAAAAATTTTAAATTTTTGTAGCTTTAAGGGTGAGTTTCTATAAACCGAGCGATAAAAACTTAAAAATTAAAGTTTAAAATCTCGAGTCCAAGCCCTTTTTAAAACCAGTAAAAATTTATCCCATCGTTATTTTATAATTTTAAAATTAATCAAACTGCCTACAACTTGACCAGACACTTGTTAAAAAAAATAAATACATGGAGGCTTGTTCTTACAATCATTTCATACTCGAGGGACCCACCTGCTTTCTCCAGACTGGCAGAGTCCCATCTCTTCTGGCGTTATCAACAGGGAAAACATAGCAATTGAGTTGTCGGACTCTATTATGGTCCCCTATTGTGAGCCATTTTAATAGGGGATGACTATAAAGCATCCTCTTTTAAATTATCATCAGACCCCATATTCTAATCGTTACATAACTTTTTGATTCTTTCATTGTCGAGCAACTTTGGAGTGAAATTTGGGGTGTCAAATTTATAATTATCAAAATAATATTTTAAATTTTAAATTTTTTACTTCAAAGAGGTTGGTATATGTGGTTACAAAATAGCATCTAACGGTCTGGAGTCCTATTTTTATAAACTTTGGAAAGAGAAAAAAGAGAGGTGTCATTTGACGATTGGATCATTTTCATTTTTATTAGGGATAATTAGGCTGCGTTTGGATTGTAATTCAGATATGATTTTCTGAAACATGTTTTTGAAATGTGTTTCAATATTTTGTAATTTATTTTTTAAAAACTGTGAAAATGTGTTTGGTTATGCTAATCAGAATTTAGTTTCTGAGTTAAAAACAGTGAAAATGCGTTTGGATATAAGAATATCCAAATTTAAATTTGAGAACAAAATTGTGAGAATATGTTTGGATTATTTTTCAAGATATTTTTAATTTTTAATTTAAAAATATAAAAATTATTTTATAAAAAATGAAATGTGAAACAATTTTTTTGCCAAACACATCTCTATCAAAGTGATAATTTGCCATTTTTTTGAGAATAAAAAATAGTTTTTGATTTAGATATGAAAACACGTACATGCACATACAAAAAGCACACATTAAAAATCTCATACTTTCTAACTAATGAGTAATGACACCGTTGAAAATGTGAGAGATTTGAAGAGAGTGAGAGAGAGAGATTTGAAGAGAGTGAGAGTTGGTTGTCGTGTGACTGATTTAGGCGCCCTAGGTGGTAAAGAAGAGAGAAAGAAAAAAAAATCAAAAAAAAAATTTGGTTCAGAAGAACAAAATCAAGCAGCGGGCTGGTCATCGATCGTCTGCTGCTTGCTTCTGATCAAGATCAAGAGGTCTTTGGCAAGACAGCTACAACTTTTGTGTGAAGACGAAAGCTCAGTACGGGGGAGGCTGTAGTTTGAGATTTTTACAGATATGTTTCAGCTATGTGAAGGTGAAAGCTCAGTACCGGGGGGGGGGGGAGGGGAGAGAGGGCTGTATTTTGAGATCTCTACAACTTCTGTGCGAAGACGAAAGCTTAGTACGGGAGGAGGGGGCTGTATTTTGAAATCTCTGAAGATATGTTTCAGCTATGTAAGGACGAAAGCTCAGTACGGGGGGGCTGTATTTTGATTTCTAAAGATATGTTTCAGCTCATTCTGACAGAAACACTCCTTAGTCAACTTTATTTTCAATACCAAACAGTATCTCTACTTCTTGGATACTGTAAATCAGTTTTTCAAACACAAAGCAAACAGGGTCTTACATTTACCTCTCCTGAAGTTTCTGACAATATAGAAACCTCTTCTATAATTTCTGAAATAACACTGTCCCCCTTCTAGTTTCAATATCTATAACAGATTCCCCCTTGCCGTTAGTTGACCGTCAAAATTTGATGATGTAAGCAATTTTTTTTGTTTAAGTACCAATTTTACCCCTTACAAGTCATGGTTAAATGACCAAACTATCCTCACTTTTAATATTATAATTTTATCAAAAAAATCCACAACACTCTCTCTCCTTTTTGTCCATCCTCTCTCTCTATCCAAATCCCCCTCAGCCTGTAACCCCAAACAGTGCACAGCCCCCCTCTCATATCCGATCAATCTTTTTGAGGTTATCACCCACCCACCACCACTACCACCGACGTCACCCAGAACTGAAATTAAAAAACTTGGTGCTCCAGCCCTTCCTCTAAACCCAGAGGGATACACACACACACACACACACACATGAAAACTAGAAAATCAGGCAAGAGCAATGGAACTATCAGTACGGAGGCAGCATGGCGGGGACGGTGGCGTACCCCAAAGAGAACCGAAAGGGTTGTTGCCGTTTTGACGAATCTGGAATATTGTTCAAGTCCAAGCCCGGTGCTCTACTGACGTTTGTTTTGGTCGATCGTGGAGATACTCTTTGGGGTTTTGGATGTAGGTGCTCTGCCGACGTTTCTTTCTGTGATTCAGATTTTCGGCCGCCTCTTCCCCCTCTCCTTCCTCTGTTTTGGATGTAGGTGAGGTTTGATTGTGTAGTAGAGAGAGGGTAGTTTTGGGTTGAAATTGAAATCATCCATCTGGCATAATCATTTTGTGTGGTGAGCATCTGGGTGTTGCAAATGCGGCGGCGGTTGCGCCACTGGTGGTCGCCGGGGACCCAAGCGAGGGTGGATTCGGGGTTGGGTTGGGAAGTGACGACGTCGGGGACGGTGCGATTGCAGAAGGTTTGGTCGTGTTTTTGGAGGATTTCTTTGGCTGTATCCGGGGAGGAAGTGACGGTGGTGATGATGGAACCGAGTTGGAGAGTCATGGTGGGTCGTGAACGGTCCATAACCCAACCCATAAGGTTGCTTCCAAAACTCACTCTGTTCTTCATCTCTGTCACCATCGTTCTCACTTTTTTTAGCAATATTAAACTATGAATTGGAATACCCATTTGAGATTGAGGATTCTTTTTGAGGAATTTCATCTCTGCCACCATTGTTCTCACTTTTTTTGAGCAATATTAAGCTGTGAATTAGAATACTCATTTGAGATTGAGGATGCTTTTTGAGGAATCAAACATGGGTTGGGCGAAAATGGGACTAGGGGGTCAAGATTAAAACCCATCTTCAACATTCCGAGAAAACCATAAGGAAAAAGAAAGAAAAACCAGAATCTTCAACCTCCTGGTGTTGTTGTGGTTGCAAAAACCCATTTGAATAGAAGAAATTCAAGAATCAGATCAAGAAAATCATGCTTCTTTGTATGTTTGTTTACCAAGAAAATATGGGAAAAAGAGAATAATTTATTTTTTATTTAAAAAGTATTATTAAAATAGAGGGGTAAAGTGGTAAAAGAATAAATTTTGTTAACACTATTTGTCAGGGAGGACAATGTTATTTCAGAAACTACAAGGGAGGTTTCTACAATTGTCAGAAACCTCAGGGGAGGTAAGTGTAATTACCCTTTTTTATTATTACAACAACTATCATTTCAACAACTCTATTTTAACAAAGAATTCTATAAATACAGGGAATTTGTGAAGAGAAAACTTACCAAAACTCAAAAAATTACTTTAAAAATTATTCTATAAATTTAGAATGATTTTATTTATTTAACTAATTTTTATAATTAAATAATTTTTTTAATTTAGTTAATTGTTAGAATTTAAATTAAATTAATTTTTGTAATTTAATTTAAAAAATTAATTTAAATTAAACCGTTATGAAAACTATACCCGTTAAAATATAACCGTTAAGTTTAATAATATTTTTTAATAAAAAATATTAAAGTATTAAAATGGCACTTCATTTTGGCGCCTACCATTGGAGCAGATTTATAATTTAGGGATGCCATAACACTATTCAAGATTGCAAATAGAGTTTTTGGCACCCCAAAATAGCAACTTCTTTTAGAGTTGCTCTCATATAAAATTATAGTAATAAGGTCAGAGTTCGAATTTAAGTAGTGTAAGTGTATATTTATTTTATATAATTGGCGTAACTTTAACTTATTCTTATTTATTGTTGTATTAAAAAAATAGAATAATGCTGTATATTCTAAATTTTGATAATAAAATTTACATTTAAATTATATGATAATAAATTATTAATAAAAAATTTATTATGTATAAAAAAACACTATACATAAAAGACCGTCTTTTGTCTTTTGAATACCTATCTTTAAAAACATCTTTTAAATATATTTTTTCAATAAAACTTTGATAATAATTATAAATCATAATATTGATTTGAGAAACATGTAAAAATTGTATGAATCTAATAAATTTGAATAAAAACAACTTGAATGAGATTTTAAAATAAAAAACTCTTATTGGCAGAGAATTGTTAATGACATGGTTAAAGTTAATTGAGGTTAGTTTTTTAGTAACTCATGACTTTTTTTTAAGGAAAATGCCATGGGTTCTATTCTCATTCTCTCGCCCGGGGAATGTGTTTAGTTTATTTTTTCATCTCGGTTTTGAGTTGGGTGTTTTTCTTTGTATTTGTTACATTTTATGAACTTGTAAAGTAATAATAACTGTAAAATACACATTCTATTGATAAAAAATAAAGAAAAAGACATGGTTAAAATTATATGAAAATTGTGATTTTGGTACCATGTTAATTTTGGTTTATGAACATTAAATTACAATGAAATTATGAAATTTTTTATGTTTTCCTTTGTTTTTTTTAATACTTTATTTGACATATGAATTTAGTGAATTAAACAATAGTTATAAAAAAAAATTCTTTGAATTTTTACGGCTATTAAAGGTGGGCCTTAAGGTCTTAAAGAAAGCTAGAGCCTCATCTAATTTTTTTTTTAATAAAAAAAAAGGTCTCAAAAGTTCCTTGTATAATTTACATAATTTTGTGATCTCCCAAGTAATTTCAAACAATTGTTCAACCAATTGAGTTAATATATATTTATTTTATTTTATTTATCATACTTGTATTATTTTTTATAAATTAAGATTTAAATGATATTTAACAACAACTTAAGAATAAATAACGAAGGTTTGATGGAGTTTTTGTTAGTACAGAAAAATGTCATTAAATGTATTTTTGAAATATGAAATATATATTAAACTCAAAAGATAAGATAATAGAATCATAAAATCAATAAAAACAAGAACATATATCTTTGCTATCTTATTTCAAATGCTTAAATATTATTGATTAAGGTTTTTAACAATTATACAGATAGTTCTTCATCGAATTTTTTAAAAGTACATTATTCTCACCTACTTATTGATAAATCGCATTTTTTTTCATCCAGTCCATTTGTTTTTTCAAAATGTTAACAGTGTCACTTTTACTTTTTATTTTTTATTTTTCATTTTTCATTTTTTCAATTCTTGACTTGTTTTTTTAAAAATTTTTATTTTCAAATAAATATTGATTAAAATATTTTTGATAAAAATAAAATAGAACTTGTTTAGTTTAAATTTATTTTTATATAAAATGAATTTTAAAAAAAAAGTTAGGAAAATTTTAGTCACTATTGGAAAAATGAAAAAAATAAAAATATGAAAAGAGTATTTTTTTCATTTTGAGAAAAAATTGGACAAGAGGGAGAGATATATGCAGTTTGTTAATAAAAATATGAGATAATAGTGTAATTAAAAAAATTTCAAATTTTTTTTAATTGTTAGAAATCTTAAAAAAAGTCATTATAATTTATCCTATAATTTTAGGGGTTTGAATTTTATAAATAATACGGTACAAAAACATAAAACATAAGAAATGTTGGTATATAAATAACTATAATTCTTTACCAATATAAGTAAAATTGTTAATATCTAAATAACATTTCTTATAGGGTTTATATTTATCTTATAGTCTAATATTATATAAAAAAATAAAATAAGTTATTTGAGTTGATTAGTTCAATGAGAAACTTGTTTGAAATTAATTCGTAAAATTAACAAGTTAAACTTGAATATAATTTGAAATTCATTTACTTGAATAATTCACTGTTGAATTAGACTATACTCTGACTCATTTATATCTCTATTAATAATATATACTTTAATATACAAAATTTAGTACAAGAAAAATTATTCTTACAAAATGTAAATTCAAACTCATATGATACATAGTATTTTTTAAGGTTACTGTAAACTGAAACTCAAATGATATATAGTATTTTTTAAAACTATAAATAAAATAATTGAAAAAGATAAAAATTTAATTTAAAAAATATTTAATAATTAAAACACCTTGTGTCATTGAGATCGAACTTATCATAGAATTACCTATTATTTGCTGTGAATATCAGACATCCCAATTAATCGGCAGGAGAGTCACAGTTGAGAGACGCGCCATTTTAAAGCGAGTGGGGGATTCTAAGGTGCTGCCAGGTGATTGGTAACCGGAATGGCCAGTCAACAGTGCTTTCAGCTTTCAATGGCTGTCAGGGTTCTGAAAAGCAATTAATGTCTTCGGCTGACTGATCTCAACTTCCAATCCAACTGCTGTTCTTTAGTTTCTTTGCATGGAGATTGGCTTTCCTCATTCTCCTTATTCTTTCTAATTTTTAATTATAATTCTATTATTTTTCTTTTCAATATTAAATTAAAATTTTAAAACTCAAAATGGAGATAGATTTTCTGGGTCTGAATAGGAAAGACTTACCAAAGATGGCGAAAGACAAGTCCAAGGATGTATGCATAGATTCGGGTATGTTTATGTTCCCCCTCCCCCTCCTACTCCCCCTCCCACAGTTGTTCTCCTGTTAATTCAGTTATATGTTTGTTTTATATTATAAGAACACTATATATATATATATATATGAAGGCACATTCATGGCAATTCTTCCCCCTTTTCCCACCTCAAAAACTATATATCTTTGTTTCTTCCATTCTTTAATGTGTTTTGTGTTCTTTATAAATTAAACCCCAAGGACACATTTACACTGCAAATATCATTTTCTATTTTCTTTTTTACCCAACAAATTGTTGGAGTTGGCATCACAGATCTGTGTGTTGGGGGTTGAGAAAATATTCAACAGGATGTAAAACAAGTGGCCTTTAATTTTTTTAGATTATTGAATACTTGATTGGACCTGAGGCAATCCCAAAAAATGGGGAATGTATGAGTTTACCCTAATTTTTTGTTTTTTACTCTCTTTTTTTTTTTTTCTTCCTATTTTGGGTATTTTTAGTTGCCTAATAATTCTATTAGGATTAGTACCGGAGAAGTAGTTTTCTATTCAAAATAGTAGTTTAGTTTTATAAATATGATATAATAGGCTTTTATTAGACAATTCTTATCAATAATATACAAGTTTTGAGTTTTAGAGAATTCTTTTCTTATTGAACAAGTAATACTTGTATTACATGAATTCAAGGAATTAGATGTTTTAATTCTTTTTCACGTTTTGTACTGTGTCATCATCATTTGTTTCTGACAAATTCTTTTTCTCTCATTATTTTCAAACAAGTTTACCATAAAAGTAGGAAAGTGTTTGAATTTGTGAGGGATAATCACACTAAACTGCCCCATAGCACTTAGCTCCAAATTAGGTAAGATAAATTTTCTCCAACCTAAATATGTATTTCAACTATAATTTGTTACGTAGATAATGTAAATTTTTTTTATATGTATTTAATTTTTAATTTTTAGTTAAAAATAAATAATCATGTTATTGCATTATATATATATATATATATATATATATATAAAAGTTACAATATAGACACGAATCTTAACGGAAGGATGTTTCTCTTACTTAATTTGTGGCTAAGGATTGTTGATAAATAAATTAATTGGGGTTAGCTCAGTTAATCACCATATCCTCTTCATTAGGAGGAGGTCATGGGTCCAAGTATCACTTCTTTCATTTGGGAGGTATTGTGAGTATTATTTTTACTTAATCATAAGTTGTATTGATTTATTTATCCAACACTTATATTTGAGAGACTCTTAGATTGGACTGGTTTGGTTTGTAGTTGTGTTGGTGTTAGATTAGGTTGATTTATATGGTAATCTGATGGAGGTCAGAGAGAAAATTTGGTTATTTCTATCAATGATTCTTTACTGAATTTCAAATCATTTCATGCATGACAGTTGGTAGGGTGCAATGGCCACGTTCATCCAATGCCTCTTTAGCACCTCTATTCATACCTCTCGAAGCTACTAAGCAAGCAAAATCTGGTTATGATCCCATATCTACTGGTTTCTTGCCTATTTTAACGGGCTATGCATTTGGTAGTCATAGTAAACCTCCTTGTTTACCCAAGGTTCAATTCCATTCTTTATCTGTTCATAACTCTCTATAATCTTAGAATTTATACAACTGTTCTAGTTATATAACTCTCTCTCTCTCTCTCTCTCTCTCTCTCTCTCTCTCTCTCTCTATGTATGTATGTATGTGTGGTTACAGAATAACACATGGACACTCCCTATTTTGGATAAAACGACTTCAGCTAGTTCGAGCAACTTTTCTTTCAACAATGAGAACTTGGCTGCAGCTTCCATGGAGCAACAAAGTCTTAGAGGGATTTCAATTGGAAAGCCACCTTCCACCTTCACCAAGAATCGTTTTGATCTCGGGACAAGCCAATTTAAGGTGTTAAAACAGTCTCATAATTTATTTTTATTCAAGTTTTCCCTATGGGTTATCAACAATTTAATATTCAACTATAGATTTTTATTTTACCCCAAAAAAATTTAACGTTAAAGTTGAATTCTAGGAATAATGCCAACTCCTCGGGGATGCCTGCCCAGATTACCATCTTTTATGCAGATGCTGTACATGTTTTTCAAGACATCTCTCCTCAAACGGTCTCTCTCTCTCTCTCTCTCTCTCTCTATATATATATATATATATATATATATATATATATGTGTGTGTGTGTGTGTGTGTATCCTTGGCTTAAATTGACACTTTTGGTGGTCGTTAGGCTGAGGCCATTATGCTCATTGCTGGAAATGGGTGTGCTGACACCAAAAATCTCTCAAAGCCAGTATCCGAAGACATACACAGCAACCAGCTGCTACAAGCTCCTGATCATACGCTCCATTCGCGGCAGAATGCTGATGAAACTTTCATAGAAGGGAGTACTAGTATGTATGTTGCAATATATTTAGTACTTATACCTCTCTTTCTCTCCCTGCATGTCAAATTTATCCCAAATAAAACTTGACTCCAAAACTAGGTTAGAAGAACATCTTTCTAGGCCGGGTACGTATCTTAACTATAATTCGACACGTATACTTTTTTATTTTATTTATTTTATAATTAAAACTAAATAATTATGTAATTACATGCATAATAGATTAAAGTTGTGATGCATATCTAGATAAGAAGAAGTTCTTTTTACCTAATTTCAAGCCAAGTACTTAAGCAATTAACAAATGTTTTGTTATGTAGCAGTACCACAGGCTCGCAAAGCAACCTTGGCTCGATTTTTGGAGAAGCGCAAGGATCGGTAAGTTTTCTTATTTGGAAGAATTTGTTTAAAAGAAGTTAAAACCATCCCACGGTGTGAAAACCTTTATGATTTAAATATTTTGTAAGATTCATGTGTGGCGACTGTTCGGCCGAACAATGTTTTATTGTTATTTTCCTTTAACTTGTACTTGAGGGCATGGTTAGTTTGTGTTTTGTCAGAAAAATAGATCACATTGATCTCAGGAAGTTCCTAAAAAGTTGGGTTAATTAATTTAAGTACATGCACGCATGTTTAAATCTGCTTTGTTTGAGAGGCAAGTTAGTTTATTCGATATCTTGTATACATGATTTCGATCTGTTGGCTACAGTTAATGACAACATCTAACCGTGCAGGCTGATAAACGTAGGCCATACAAGGAATCAGTGGACTGCACTACTCCTCACCAAATCAGATAAATAGGAGCTGCTACCCTTTTATTCAACGACCAGACACTTCATCTTCATAAACAAAATTATTCTGCAACATATGAGAATTCTATTAGAATATAAATATTTATCTGTCCTAAATAATGGAATTATAATAACAATCACACGGTGTCACTGTCATAAAAATAACTTCTAGTAAAAAGGGGGTAATCCCGTGTACGAAACTCTTGCTACTTTGAAATCTAAGTAAGATTAGATGTATGTAATTTCATCTTGGTCCCGTGACCTCCAAATGATAAAGCAACCAAATAAGAAGATCATGAACAACCAAATTAACTGGAAATTTAAAAGGTTGCTTCTTGTGCATCTCATTTCCTTCATTTTATTAATGATTATTTCTTCATCAAAACTTAAACCAGCATCTCTGTTGAGCAGATGTTTCTTTTTCATTCACTGTGATTCTATACTTATATTCCTTCTTCCAGAATATTATGACTCTATATGTTTGAAAGAAAATATATATTTAGACTTTACTTGATGGAACTTGACACCCAACTACAAGTTTTGGGGAGGAACCAAGTGTTGAATGCAAATCCTTATGTCCAGTCCCTCTTTTTTCCTTCATAGTCCATTGTTTTGCAAAGAAATTACTAGGAAACCAGCCAGACACACTATTTGGGGATAATTGCTTGTAGCTATAGAGAACTTAGTCCAACTCAGAATCGGTTTGGATATATAAGCAATAGAGATGTATTATGAACACATATAAGTAGTAGATATTGTAAAATACATATTTGGATACATAAAACATTGAGTAGTGAAGCCGAAGTCTTTACATGGCCGAATACTATCAAATGCCTCGCGTTAAAGAGAGAGTCACGATTTCAAACTCCATTACTAGCCTAGACCTAGAGGGAAGGGGTTAATAGGGTTCAAATTTCATGAACCCTGCGATAGGTTCAAAAAAATATTGAATTAGATTTAACAATTAAAATGTAACACATAGACCTTAATGTATCATACATAAAATTACATTAAAGAAGGCTTTTCTGTTATCTCTTACAAAAAATTAGGAATACTACTTTCACGAATTTTCCAATGAAATTTGCTAGGCCATTAGCATTTTCAGGTTACTATTGCTTAGCAACCTACCAATGCCAATGTCATAACACACATGCTACTATGAACATAATTAAGTAGCAAAATCCACAATCTGGTCTACATTTTATCAACATCTTAATCATCACATTACCAAGAGTTCAATATTTTCAACAGTAAAGGTATTGTAAATGGATCAGCACCATCTTCAATCTACATTGCAACATTGAGATACGAAGAACTGAAGGAATTCAAACAAAATGATAAAAAAATGGATCAAACAATGAATGAAAGACTTCCCTGAACTATTTAAGTACAAGATAGAGACCGTTTGTTGAGAACAACAGCAACAGAAAGAAGGGTAAGAAGATCCCACAATGAAGGATTAATCATGATCAGTACTGCTTCTTATAAGCTGAAGACCTTCCCTAAAGCATGAAGTTTAACATTGATCAAACCTTAAACAAACACCAAACAGGAGAGATAAGGTCACACCAACGGGATCCTTTTGACAGTTTTTGAGTGGTTAATAAGCCAATCTATGACAGCATCTATGTTTATGGAATCCTTGCATGAGATCATGTAGCAGCATACTTCTCTGTCTGTGATTGTCTCAAGACTACTGAGATTCAAAAAAACAAAATTGAAACAAGGAAGGAAATTTAGAAAATAATTCCCCCCCCCCCCCCCCCCCCCAAAAAAAATACACACACACACACGTATGTATAACATTATTGAGATAAATCTTATATGAATATAGTTAAATACAATTTCTTGCAAAAGGTTTATGCAAATTAACTTACAGCTGATCCATCAGTGCTTGCTTGGAAAGAGCTTCCGACTTGTCAGTTTTGTTACCAAGGACAAGCAAAGGAATTCCATTCAGTGAAGATTTCATCAAGAAGTCATGCAGCTCAGATTTAGATATGGGAACACTGTCTCTATCAGCAGCATCAACTACATATCTGCAATTTGCATGAAGAGGACTAGAAGTTAGTGCAATTGAAAGCAAACCAAGGAAAATCAGAACCGCTTAGGCCATTAGGCCTTCTGGATATAGATCTAGACATAGCTCACTACCCCCATCTCCCAAGAAGAAGGAGAATAGAAAATTTTTCTTCTTAGATTAAAAATACTTATTGAGATTCCCTCTCTCCGTGCTTCCTGCATCTTCTTGGTAAACTAAGCACAACATAAGTTTCAAATTTAAGAAATTCAAGTCTATTGTTCAACTACAGATCCAAGTGAAATTAAATTTCTCACAGTACCACCAATTGTTAAAACAGATCAAACCAATCAAATCTCTTCTAAGAAATAGTTCAATAAATTTGGCTCTATTTGAAATTCTGAATATGCAAAAGAAATTTTTTTATTTTTCAAAACTACCAGGTCGGTGGCCATTATATCATAAAATGGTGTATCAGCATGCTGCTGATGAAAACCATTGACAGGCATTTGCCCGTATCTCTAAAGGCACCTTAGTTGAACACATACTAAAACAAAGCAACATGATGCACAAAAGAGGGAAGGTTAAGAGACAGAGGACTTACAGAATTGCAGAGGCACCCCGACAGTAAAGCTCCCAAGTGGTGTGAAACCTCTGTTGCCCACCAAGATCACAAATTTTTATTTTTACATTTCATTTTGTAACCTTTTGCATATTTTATGTTTACTCACAGCGATGGCATTGACAAGAGCAGACTTTCCTGCATTCTGAAGGCCTACCAAGGAGACTTCCGCTTCCTGGAATAAACTGATACGCAGAAATGGTAAGAATTCGGAGAGAAAATTCGGAACAAAAGAAGCCAAAACGCACTGTTCTTTGTTGTGAAAAAACAATTCAATAATGGGAATTAGCCTTTCTTCTTGCAACAGTATGATAATAACAGATTAAAAGATGAAATGAAGCATCCATGCCTCTGCTTCTGCTGCCTGGACATGAGAGAAAAGCAAATAACAAAAATCTAAAAGACTCACACCTACAAACTTTATCTTTAAGAATGCAGTTTGAACACTTTACATTGATCCTCTAATAATTAATATACAAGAATTTAATGATCTCTAAAAATTAATATTTTTTTGAGGAACCCCTTGTACATGAAGGCTGCACACTTTCCTTCTAGTCCAACATGCAGCCTTCTCCCTTTGCACAACTTCTTCGATATCAAACTCCTCAATCTTGCAGCACAACTTATTTCCCCTTCTAAGCTCACCAAAAAACCCCGTTCCATTTTTCAATCTCAACCTATAAGACTTTCGAGTTTTCTTTAAAGTTATCAAGAATATAAAACTAAACTTCTGCAGGACATAAACTTTTATTTTATTTTATTTTTACCCTTTCACCTTGTACTGCAACTATCTGATCTTCAAATTTATAAAAATGACCTATAAAGAAAACAAAAATGAAAGAAAGAACCAATTGATGATTCTTCCTCTCCATCTCGCTCCAGTGACCGGTCCTGCATGAAAATCATCCACTCATTACCCACCCTGTCCCCTTGTCTGAATATATATATATATGTGTGTGTGTGTGTGTGTGTGTGTTCAATAGAATGCAACTAAATATTACTTCACAGGCTGTCATTTAATAAAACATCTTCAGGGCAAAGAGAAGATCAAGTCCGAACACAATAAAGTATGAACACAATTTCAAGAAAACAATGGGAAGATAAAATATCATAAGAGAGGATGGGAAATGGAAAACTTAAAGAAATTAAGAGAAGGGAGTTACCGACGGAACCAATTGAGGAAGGAGTCCCACAAACCCATTTCCAAGAAACCAAGAGCTTCGCTGAAATCCCTAAGAAATTTGAAGAAACCCTAGGGTTTATTGAATTCTCAGAAAACGAAAACTAGCAAGACGAGGAGGGAAGTGAGTGAAAGAAAACGAATTGCGAATCTGTTTTCCGGCGTACTGTCTGTTTTCTGTAACTGCTGGCGTAGAGAGTCGTTTTATAGGGGCAATTATAGGGTGTGAGCACAAACATAAAACAGCGGTGGGACATGGCGTTTTTTAGGCCCTACACGTGGCAGAGATTAGCACACAGAAGAGAAATGATAGAATTAATAAGCATAAGAATAACAAAAAATATAAAACAAAATTGCAGTACAAAAAAACACTAAAAAACAACCCAGTAAATTAAAAGATAATCAACCAAGACATTTTTGTAACTTTATTTTAAAGAAAAAAGAAAAGTAAAAAGAAGCTTCTTAACAAAAGTTTAGAGGATAAGTATCCCGAATTTGAATGTCTTACTAGTTAATTGTTGACAGTTAAAAATTAAAAAATTGATCCTGATTATCACGAAAAAAAAAACTTAATTTAATACGCGTAAACTGATTTAAAATATTTTCTCACCGATTTATCTAAAAAAAATACAAAAACCTAAAAGAGAGTGCGAAAAGTGACCTCTAGATCAAATCAAATGGGCTTCCAACCTATTTGATGATTAAAATATATTATAAAGTTTACAAATTCAATTTTTAGGGTATGAATTCTTTTTATTTTATTTTATTTTTAACGGTTAAATCTTCATTAAAAATTTTTAGCCATTCGAACTTTCTTGAAAGAAGGAGAAAGATAAAAGCATGGTCTTTGGCTAGGAGAGTGGGCACAATATATGGTAAAATCTAAGAAATCTAAGTATATGCACCATTTAAGGACAAATTAGATTTATTTTTTTGAAACAACAATAGTTAGCTCCGAATTAGAAAAGACGAACTTACTCTTATTCGGGTACATGTCTTAATCATAATTCGTTATGTATTCAATACATGTGTATTTTTTAATTTTATTTAATTTTTATATTTTAATTAAAATTAAATAGTCACATGATATTTATGTGAAAGTATACGTGACAAATTAAAATTATGACATGCACCTGGGTAAAAGTAAGTTCATTTTACGTGATTTAGAGCCAAGTATTGATTTTTTTAAATCTTCTTCCTTGGAATGATCTTTCTCTAGGAGAGGGATCCTATGGATTCAAATCTTGATCATATGAACACTTTTTTCCCTTTTTTTTTTTGTTTAAAAAAAGGGTTTCATAAGGACTCTTTAAACTTTTAAAATAAATAATTTTTTTGAGATATAATAATTTTCAACAAAAAAAAGGTCTCATATTCATTGTAAAAAAATTCTCCCTATTTTTCTCAATATTTTTTTTTATCAAACAAACAAATCTGGAATCTTTTTTCTTGAAATTTTCAAATTATTAGAAATAATTATATCATTGCAACTCATGTTTCATATTTTCTTAAAACATCACTTTTTTCATTCTAAATTTTTTGTTTAATTATTAACTACATTTTCTCGAATAATTTGTGAATTACCAATCAGCTCAATCCCAAAAATTGCATGCTCTTGCTTATCTCAGTAAATAAATAAGAATTTAGAATGCCAACAAATTACGTTGGGCAAAGGCCAGCCCAACTAAGGCCCAAAATCATTTGTTTCTTATTTCATTATTCTTCAATTCTCCAAAGTCAAATTCATGCTTATTAGGGGCTACTATTTTCACTTTTCTCAAATGACCACTTTCCTCATACTTCTAAGTAGGGCCTTCAACTTGGACTTGTACTCTTTACCCTGTGGGCTTTGTACATGCTCCACTGATGAACGTACTTGTGCGTGGGCTTGGGACTTGTTTTACAGTTGTACTAAGACTTTGGGCTTGCTCTCTTTACAGTGTGGGCTTTGGACTTTCTCTCTTTTTTTTTTTTATACAATGATGGAGGGAAAATGAAACTCACGCTAATTGCGGTGAACACTTGCACCACTTGAACGTCCACGAGTCACATGACAAAATTCACAGGTTTTATTTGAAACAATACTTTCATATTTGATTGTTGACCCTATATATAAGAGTTACTATAAAATGTTATCGGGATTTCGTTATAACATTGCTAACATCAATGACTCGTAGCACCATATATGCAGTCCAACAATAGTATCCAAAATAAATATATATTTTTATATTTAATGTATTTTAAAACCAATCAATTAGGAGAGAAATTATGGTAGTAATCATTCTCATTGTCTTTCATCTCTCTTTTAAACAGGAGTCATATATACCTCCTATCATCTGCTCTGAGGCATTTTACCTTCTGTGATGCCTCTTCTATTAGAGTGCAAAATTTGGGTGTTGGGGAAGACAAAATAATAGTTAGGTCATTTGGCTCGTGTGACGCCTCCCCTCTTAGAGATTATATAACTGAACCAAAATCTATAATAATGAAGTTTCATATACATAGTTTTATATGAACCTATCCGTGATTTTCAAGTCTTAGTTAATAGTGTGACTTTAGACTCGTCTTAGATTCTCTCTCATCTATTATATATTGTGGAATATATATCTATAGAAAGCATATTTAGTGGGCATGAATTGAAAATGCAAAGACTCTATGCGAAAGCATTGAAAATAGATTCAAATAATGTAGCTGTTTTTGTTGAGAAAACAAAACCCAAAGAAGAAAAAGAAAGAAATCAAAGAAAAATTCAACACAGTCGACCTTGATGGGAAGGCAGAAGACTGAAAAAGTGAAAAGCAGCAAGAGTTATTTTCCTCCAACCTCCATTGTACAAAAAAGAAAGAAAAATGGATATAGAGAGAAACTTTTAACATGATTAGTAGTAGTAGTACATTGACCACCAAGCCAACTGCCAACCCAACGCTGAGAAGATATACAATTAATTCAGTCTCTCATTTGACCAAAAACCCTTTCCATCTATTGCTCATATTCTTCCTTTTCGGCTGTTTGGCATCATTTCTCTTACATGCCCCAGTAACGTCCTTGTATGAGCTCTGAGCATGGAGGAGAATTTATCTTCAAGATGGCCCCAAAAGTCAATTTTTTTTTTTTTTTTTTTTCATGTTCATGCTACCTCCACCCATCATATATATATATATATATATATATATATATATATATATATATATATTTCTACATACACATCAGGGGCGGCTTAACACATTCAGAGGTCTAAAGCAAAATTGTAAAATGAGGTTTTTTTTATTTATTAAAATTTTATAAATTTTTTGTTTAAAATTTATTTTTCTAGCTTTTTGATATGCAAAATTATTAATTAAATTTTTATAATGAATTTTTTCTAACATTTTTTTTTTCAATTGATAGTATTGCCAATCTATTTAATCTTTCTTGAGACATTGTTAATCTTAAGTAAGATTTTATTAATTTTAGTTTTGAAAAACTTCTTTCTACCGAAGTAACGGTTACGGGAATTGTTAACATTATTTTATAACAATATATGCATTTGGAAAAGAATCAAATCTTTTTATATGATTGAGTGCGTCGATTGGAGTATTATTTTCTATTTGTATAGCTTCTTTTAAAATCTTTTAATTCTAAAAATAAATCTAAATTATCAATATCTGAAAAATTATTATATTTTAAGGAACATTTAAAATTAAGACAATGTTCTTTTAAACTATCATTGTCTAGTGACTTCAATTTTTTACCACTAAAAGAAAACCAAAAATATTTTTATATATTTTAAATTGTTCAAATCTACTTTGAAGTGAAAAAATTATTTGATCTATTATGTATATAAAATAATCAATTCTAAATGATTCTTCAAGTGATTTTAGTTGTTTCATTATTATCATTCTCATCAAAATAGTTACTTTCTACGAATGATACGTTTTCATGAAATACAGGTTCTATTTTCATTTCAAATGTAATTTCTTTAGAAGAAATTCTAGCGGATGCAGACTACTTTTCAAAATGCCAGGTTGCAGAGTACTTTTCAAAAAATATAAATGTAGCAGGTTGTCAGGTTGCATAGTACTTTTTAGACTTAAAGAAAGAATTTTATAAATAAAAAAATAAGAATGTTAATTATTGGAAAAAGCAAAATGAGATAAACAAGAAGATAATAAATACTATAAAAAAAATAGTTATTAGGTGATAGTTGTATAATAAAAGAGAGAAATTAAGAAGACAAAAAAATTTATTTATTTTATTATAATAAATATATTTTTTTAAATATAAAAAAAAATTATAGGACCTAAAAAATTGGGGGCCTAAAGCTAGGGTTTTACTGACTTTACCTTTAGCCGGCCCGATACACACACATAATTAATATATATGACTTGTATATTAAGATTTTACACTATGATAAAAATTAATTAAGGAGATTATCAGCGTAGTCAGGAATTTAATTGAGAGAGGACAAACTTTGTTTTTAATGTTAAATAATAAGTTTTAAAATTAAAAATAGATATAAAATTTTAATATTAGTTAATAATATTTTTAGTAAGCAACTAAATTAACTAATAAAAATGAATTTAAAAATTATAAAACAAGTCCCATCAAAGAAAGACTCCATAAAAAAAGTTAGGCTATATTAAAAAATAGAAAGAAAATCAACAAAAGTTCCATTAAAGGGATCAAATTGAATTAAAAATAAGGATCATAAAGTGTAAAACTTTAATTTAGAGGAGACAAAAATATAAATTAAAGGGATATATTTGAATTTTTAAAAAAATATATAAGAAGATTTTGTAATTAAAAAAGTTGTTGGGGAGAGTGGGGGAGAGCAATTGACCCCTGGCCATGCTAGCTCCTTCCATGACTATTATTTGGAAATCAAACCTCAACATTGTGCTTTCTTGGTCTTATGAAAAAATAGTTTTGTCGGAACTACCACAAACCATTATGCACGGCCTTTGATGCAATCGCACACCCACAGCTCTGATCAAAATAACATTGTTTCAAACTTCTGATTACTTAAAAAAGAAGGTAAAAGAGGAGATCTTTCTAACGCCTCAAGAACCAACCCCAAAAAATGTCACACGTGCTGCCCAAAGTTTGGGTTGAATCTCACATGCCATCGGCTTTATCCATGCGCAAACACTACATATTAGTGCCACGTCAGTCCTAATTCGTGCAATGTTTATCACATGTCGGTGTTATATCGTGTCGTGTTATTGAGCTGCATACTTAGCTTGCCATGTCAATAAGCAAAAAATTTGTTGCCTAACAAGGGAAATATTCATTTTTAAGTTATAAATTAACTGAGACAATCAAAACTCATATGTCAATTTAAGAAAATATTTTATAAAATTTTTGTTTTTAATTTAAGTAACGTTATTCAAAAAATATTAAGGTCTCATGTAATTGAGTGATATCATTTTTCTTCTTGAATGAATCCGAATTACATGAGATAATATGTCATGTGTACATTGCACACATATAACATATTATCTAATTGTAAGAAGTAGGTTCGGCAAAATTGATGTGTTGAGTGGGTTTTGGGCAGATTGAAAATGGGTCGGGTCAAAACGGGTTGAATCCATAAGTAATTAAACAGGTCACATACGGGTCAGGTTAACCCGAATCCAACCCGTTATTTTTTTTTTCTACTCTAATAGAAGAAATATTATTTTTAAATAATTACAATAATTGTTTTACTTTGGATCTCTTAAAAATCCAACAAAACACCATTGCTAAAAGAAAGTCAAGAATATAGTTAGAAAATCAACAAGGTCGATTCAGTTTAAAATTCGAGTAAACCGAATCAACCCAAGAACCAAACTCTCACTATTGTTTTTTTAAAAAATTAATATGTATATATATATATATATGTAAGTATTATATATA
Organism: Nyssa sinensis; assembly: GCA_008638375.1. Lineage (NCBI taxonomy): Eukaryota > Viridiplantae > Streptophyta > Magnoliopsida > Cornales > Nyssaceae > Nyssa > Nyssa sinensis. The sequence goes on from CM018032.1 coordinate 55,630,446, forward strand.
TTATACTGTATATATATACATACACATATATATAGTATATTATGTGTACTGTATATATATACATATTGTATTATATATATACATACTGTATTATATATATGTATGTATATATACTTTATTATGCATGTATATATGTACATATATATATATGTTTTTAATATGTATATATATATATATATACTGTATTATATATATATATATTGTATTATGTATATTATATATGTTTTTAATATGTATATATATATATACTGTATTATATATATATATATATTGTATTATGTATATTATATATATATATATATGTACTGTATTAAATATTATGTATATATGCATTGTATATATATTATACTATATATATGCTATGTATAATTACATGAAACCACTTATTAATATTTTTATGCGAGTTAAGAGTTTATCAATTTTCAGAGTGAGAGAGTAAATTTTGAGTTTTACAATTACCAAATTACTCATAAAGTAACCATTAGTTATCATGACTATATATTATATATGTTTTACATTTTTGTTTTTTTTGTTTTTTCAAATGGAGATATATATATATATTCTTTTATATATATAAATATATTCTTATACTATTTTGTTATTTTTCATTCTCAATCCGTCAAATACTCATATTTAATTTGTATTGACTTGTTAAATTGACAAATTTCTTATTACTCAATCCGTTTATGACTCGTTAACTAAATAAGTTATTCATATTAATTAATTAATGGATGGGTTAAGAATAATATTCACAGCCTCTAATAGGAAGCATTTAACCCGGAGTACTGAATAATAGCTCCACCATACCAAGCGCCACTAAAAGTGTCCATCAATAACCATAAGTTTGGTTATTTAAAAAAGGTAAAAAGAAAAAAACACTCAAAGGTCAAAACAGGAAACGCAGGGTCAGGCCTAAATATAACTGGGCTTTTTGTCTTGCTAGTTATCCGAATTGGGCCAGGCCTATATATGTCACAAAATTTTTACATAAAGTCCTTTAATAGACCTCTTAAAACACCTCAAAAAAAAAAAAAAAACGAAAATTACTTGTAATCCCAGTTAGACCTGTATGTAAATAATTTTCTGTGGTATAAAAGTGATCATTTATCTCGTTGTCGTTAAAATTAAAATAAAATTCATAATGCTATTAACAAAAAAAAAAAATCAAAAGACTAAAATAGTTCTATTTCCTTTCTAAAATTTAGAGTTTAAAAATGCATGTAACTCTTCCGTGATATGGTTCAAATTGCAATAATTCATATATTTTTAAGACATGTTGTGTATTTTGACAAAAAAAAGATTGACGATTTCACTTTATTTTTAAGACAAAGGGAGTAAATATTTACTTTTATACCACGTGAAAGTTATGTGTACACCAGGCTAACCACAGGAGATTATGAGTAATTTTTCAAAAAAAAAAATAGCAGCATCACTTGTCATGTCCAGATTTTTGTGATTCTATTAATGCATGCATCACATGTGAAAAGAACAATGAGGGGACCTTGCATTAGTTTCCATCCTTAAAGAAAGTATTGATCTGTTCGTCTCTTTTTCGGGCCTCCAGTCGAATGCTTCTAAGAGCACCATTTTCCTTGCTGGTATTGAAGAGGGCCTGAAACAGAACATCTTCCTTCATGTTGGTTTTCCTGAAGAAGCCCTCCCTGTTCGTTACCTTGAAGTTCCTCTCATCCCCACCAAGCTCAAAGCCGTGGACTGTAAATCCCTTGTTGATAGAATCATTTCCAAGACCTCCTCCTGGACAAATAAATTTCTTTCCTACGCTGGGCGGATTCAGCTTATCAAGTCTGTGCTTTTTAGTATCCAGATTTATTGGTCTTCTCACTTTGTCCTCCACAAGAAAGTGATCAACCAAATTGAGCAAGCTATGCGATCCTTTCTTCGGAGTGGTAACCATTTCCCCTCTACTAGGTCTAAAATTGCCTGGGATGATATTACTTGCCCGAAGGAAGAAGGCGGTCCAGGAATCAAGAAAATTGAGGAGTGGAATCATGCGGCTTTTGGTAATCTCATTTGGTATCTGTGTCAACACCCGTCTTCCTCCCCTTGGGTTTTTTGGGCTCGCAAGAATCTCATCAAAGGTAGAAACCTGTGGGAGATCAGATGTCCTCAATCTTGCTTGTGGGCTTGACATAAGATTTTACAATTTCGGTCTCTCTTCGAAGCTCACATCATTGGTAATGGTTAGTTTGCCTCCCTTTGGTTTGATTATTGGTTGCCCAGTGGTTCAATCATGGATACTATGGGAGAGAGAGTTATCTATGAATCAGGTTTAGGAAGGAGTGCCAGAGTTAGTTGCATCATCTCTAACAATCAATGGAATTGGCCTACTGCAAATTCTCCTCAAATTCTGGAGCTCAAGCAAAATATGCTGCCTAATCTCCTTCCTATCCCTAATAGAGAAGATAAGGCGATCTGGAGGCCTTGCTCTGATGGAATTTTTTCAATCCATTCTGCTTGGAGGACTATTTGAAATTGCAAGCTGGCAGTTCCTTGGTGGTAGGTTATCTGGTTTCCTAAGGTCATTCCAAGAACTAGCTTTATTTTATGGATGGCTATCCGCAACTGTCTTAGATCCAAGGATCGGATCTTTAGCTCTTTCGTGGACAAACAATTCCTTCTTTGCAATCATGAAAATGAGTCACATGACCATCTTTTCTTCTTGTGTCCTTTCATAGCTAACATATGGCAGCTTATGATCTCTAAAAGTGGTCATCAATGGCCTTCTGGAAATTGGCAGCACACTATTGAGTGGGCTAGAACCACCTTCAAAGGAAAAAGCTTTTCTTCCTTAATTGGCAAGCTCATCCTCGTATGCACTGTTTACACCATTTGGAAGGAAAGGAATTCGCGCATTTTTACTAACCAAAAGAAGACTCATCAGGCGCTTATTGTCCAAATCCAAGATTTGATCCGTGGCCCGTCCACTATTACAGGCATAAGCCTACTGACTCAAATAGGCATCCCCATTGTATATGGTCGCTTCCTAGTAGCATTTTTTTCTAGTTTGGTTCTGTTTAGTTACCTAGCTGTTTGCTAGTTGGTTCTTCTTTTGTAGCCTTGGGATGGGTGTCATTCTTTGTAGAAGTCCTCCCATCCCCTAGGCTTACTTCGGGGCTTATCTCATTGATCTTGTACATTTTTTTCTTTTTTTTAATGCATTTATTTATTTATCAAAAAAAAAAAAAAAGCAACACTGGCAAGACGTGGAAGTACTTTCATAAACTCTTCTAACTCTTTGTGGAGACATAACAATGGCACTGTCATGTGTCAAAAAAAAGATGGACATCTTGTACAAGCATTCAGTTACTCTTTGTACCTTCTTTCTTTTTAACTTTTAACTCACTGCAGAGAGGGTGGCAAGTCCCTTATAATAAAATACTCTTTCTGTATTTCACTACTATATGTATGTGTGTGTGTGTACCACACTATCATTTACGGCTATCAAATATATGACCCCATAGATTGGGAGCCATCAATTGAAAATTCAATTTCACTATGTATCATTTGGACCCTCCTAATGTTTTTTGGATTAAACTTTGGGCAATTAATTTGCTTAATACATACGATTGTGGGACCATATTTGAGTATATTTGTTGTATTGCGAGCATAATAGTTGGACTGTATATGTTTTTTAAAATCATTTTTTATGATTTGGGTGTGTTTTACTTTTACTTTTTCCCCATGCTCAGCTACAAGTAGCGGGCCAAGCATCTCATTTCTCATATATATATACTTCATATTCAAGTGTGGCGGTGGATGATGTGGCGCTTTCTGAAGGCGACATGGCACGTGTGGTACGCGCAGAATTATTTTCATACCCCGCGTCCTTCATACCGTCCTTTAATAATAGGGTTGTTAGAATAGGTAATTTAACGCATCTCGTTAAAATTTGTCATATTTCATTTTAAATGAAAATAATTTGTTAAAAAAAAAGATTATTTATTAAAATTTGAGACTGAATTTGTAGTGAAAGTAATAATCCTATCTTCACTTTAATTTATATAAAATAAAATAATTTTATATTACATCATCAGTATTTATATTTAAAAAAAAAATCTTATTCTAATTTTATATTAATATACATATTTTTTATTTTAATACATATGATAGTTTGTTTAAAATATATTAATTATAATTAATTTAATAAAATAAATAAATAAAATTTAAAAATAATAAAAATTCTTTCTAATTATAAAAATTTTGCACGACGAGATAGGAAGGAGTTTCTTGTCCCAAATTTGCCCTCTCGTCATTTCTAGTAAGGATGTCATGGGGACTACGCGTGCACTGAATTTGGGAGCAACACGTGTATAATTAAATAATAAATAATAAATAGATAGATGGATGAAGATGGACTTGGCTAGGTCCTCTCTCTAGAGGGGTTTGATTTATATATGAAGGTGGTGGTGGTTAGTCTACCCAGCCAGTTTTTCTGTATTTGTATTTCTCTCAAAACACCTCTCTCATTTTTCTCTCTCTGTATTTCTTGCTCTTTTGATCATAGTTTTGGGTGAAGATGGGTAGACAACCTTGCTGTGACAAAGTTGGGCTGAAGAAGGGGCCATGGACAGCTGAAGAAGACAAGAAGCTCATCAACTTCATCCTCACCAATGGCCAATGCTGTTGGAGAGCTGTTCCCAAACTTGCAGGTCCCTCATAATTTCAAATTCTATATATTACCAAAATTTGGAGAGAGAGAGAGAGAGAGAGAGAGAGAGAGAGAGAGAGAGAAATCTTTTTATTCTTTCTACCTAAATTGAAAGCTAAAATGGATTGTGAATTTTCTTCTCCCAGCTGAGTTTTATTTTTCTTTTGAGAAAATGAAATGGGTGTTTATTAATAATTAAAAAGAATCATTTATGTCATAAGGAAACAGGAAATTAATAATTGTTTTGTGTATTGAGCATGGTGATGGTGGGTGACATTGCAGGACTGCTAAGGTGTGGTAAGAGTTGCAGGCTGAGATGGACAAACTATCTTAGACCAGACTTGAAGAGAGGTCTGCTATCAGAAGATGAAGAGAAGATGGTTATTGATCTCCATGCTCAACTTGGCAACAGGTTTGTCTCTTCCACTAATAACCCCCTCTCTCTCTCTCTCTCTCTCTCTCTCATAGCAGGGCAGCCCTCTCCTCATAGTAGACAGTCCAGGTGGTAAGGACAGATGTGGGATTGTGTGATCACGAATTTAATTTTTTAACCAATAAGTACAACACTTTAAATAGTGTTTTTACTTGTGAGCGATGAAATTGATACCTTCAAAATTAGTTCTTAATCATTCATAAACCGAGAGAGAGTGGGAATAGTTTGATTATAAAAAAATATATATAATAACTTCTCTCTCTATATATATATATATATATACATCTAATCTTCTTCCTTCTCCAAAGGCTCAATGTCAGAGTTGGTAAAGTAGGCTGCATTATCACTTGTTGATCATTCATAACTGAAAAAGTGGCAGACAAGAACTGAAAATGGAATGAGTCCAATTTGAGGCACTCATTCCTTTTCCAGTTAATTATCTTTTTCTTTTAATGCAGTTCTTGCATTTGTGATCAATCATCCATTATAACCAGCAGACCCATTTACATTGGGACTGATTAGTCTTTTTAAATAAAGTAATGGGTCTTCTTTTCCAAGAATTTTTCTTTTATAGGAAATACTTTTCATTATTATTTGGACCATTCTAGAGGCTATTAAAAGTAAAAGAACTATGTTCTTTAAAATTGTTTTGCAGATGGTCCAAGATTGCTTCTCATCTTCCAGGAAGAACTGATAATGAGATAAAAAACCATTGGAATACCCACATCAAGAAAAAGCTGAAGAAGATGGGGATTGATCCTCTCACTCACAAGCCCCTGCCGGCCATAACTGATCAACCCCAAGAACAACCACAACTTGATGGCTTTTCTGAACTGATTGATCAGAAAAAGGAAATAGAGACATCATTGCAGTCATCATCCATTACTGAGGCCAAGGAAGAAGATCAGAAAAGCAACGGAGTCCCATTTGACTCATCAATGGAAGTCAACTATGGCTTTTGCACAGATGAAGTTCCACTGATTGAAGCTCATGAGATTTTGATTGACCCCTATGCTCCTTCATTATCAACCTCCTCCTCCTCGTCATCATCTTCTTCTTCTTCTTATTATCGTACTGGTTCATCCAACATTCTTGAAGATTTGAAGTTACCAAATTTTGACTGGCATGGTGATTACACCACCAACAGCATGGATTTCTGGGATGATGATTTCAGTGGTTTTGATTTTTTGATTAATGATGACAGTGACAGAAATCCAATAATGGCCGTGGATCAAGAATCTTGGAAAATTGAGCTCTTGTGATCTTAAAATGTCTTCTCTGGGGCTTGTTTGTTAGTTAAAGTGAATAAAAGTCAAGAATATGGGTAAAAATCCCATCTCTCCCATTCCTTTTTTGTTTTTGTTTTTCTTTTTTTTATTCTCTATTTGAAAAGGATAAATAAAAACAAGAACTCCTGTACATGAAAGAATGAAATTATAATTTTTGTTATATTATTCTATCCATAGATGTCTCTCTTTCTGTCTAGTTAATTTAAAACCTCATTTTGAGAAGAATTTATTAAGTGAGACAATTACAAATGTGAAATAACATTGTCTATCACAAAATTTAACACGTTCTTTTAAAAATTAAAATTTTTTTTTTAACAAAAGAAGTGAGACACTGAAGATTCTAACGTTGGATGTGTTTATTTTCAAACTAACGTTGGATGTGTTTATTTTCAAACTTCACAAGCGACGTAAGAGTAACATTGAGTGTGCTTATTTTCAAACTTCACAAACGACGTAAGAGTTACCAAAAAAATGAACCTTCATTTTGAGGGTAGAAAAAAAAAAGACTTTGTAATTTTTTGCATACTTGTGTTTACGAAATAATTTTTTTTTGGGGGACTGAAATTTCATTTGTGATGATAAAATCTTTTATTTTTATAAATATGATTTAAGTTTGAATTCGAGATTTAATGCATGTATACATACATTTGTATAAAAAAAATTTCTTTTATTATTGTAAAAAAAATGATTTTTTTTTTTTTTTTTTTTTTTTGCGTTTTAGAAGAGTGAAGTCAAGTGAATGAGAACAAAAAAAGATTCAATCATCCTAGGTCTAGAAGTCGTCAATGTGTACCAAATGAATTGGTATATTATAGATTCCTCATGTGGAGGTTGTAAAATGTAGCAGTATTATAAAAGTTGGCTACACCTGACCAATTAGGATGTCTTAATCCTTCAAATTAATTCCCAATATCAAATACAGTAGTTTTAAAGTGGATGAATTGAAAAATAAAAGGGGTAAGAAAGTCAAATAATTAATCATTGGATTTTGAATTTCGAAGCATTATTTAAAGGAGCCTAAATTGGGGGGTGGGGGGAAGATGCCAAACCTCCAAGGCTTCAAATGGGAACAGAATATTATTTCATCATTCATTTGAAAAAAAAAAAAAAAACAAAATTTCTTCGTGACAAAAAAGATTTTCAGTTGATGGAAGAAATTTATTTATTTTTTTAAAAAAATCAACAATAACAAAAAGGTTTTCAAGTAACTGAATGGTAAATATATTGAAAATAAAATTCAAGTATCTCGATTTCGAATTCATTTTACATTAATGAGTGACAGTTAGATTAACATAACGTCTATACAAAGAATTTTCAAATACCAATAATAATAGTTGTTAAGAAAATTTTTAAAACTAATTTAAGCACCCAACTAATAATTATGATTTACATAATGTTTGTACAAAAATTAATGTGCCTATTTGTGTAAGCAGACCGTTCAAAGTAACATTTAAGGCAAAAGTCTGTAAGATGAATATTTATCTTATGTGCGCAAAAACTACTCGGACAAACGAACCTTCAATCTTTTGGACCTCTTTTTGTGATTTATTTTTTAATGCCTATTTTGAATCTTAGCGTAATAGCAAGATTGTTTTATTATAATTTAAAAGTTATGAATTTAAGTCGTAGAAATAACTTCTCTGCTTATATATATTTAATATTTTTCATACCTTGCAATGATAAAAACTTTATATTTTGAATTTGTAATGAAAGGATATTCAGTAAATAACTTCTCTTATATGTAATTTTTCTTTTTAACAATTCAAATTCAGCCCTAGACCCATTCCTCATTTTGAATTATCTTGCACGCAACACTCTCTCATGACTTTAGTAAACTATACTTAAATTGGACAGTTCTTTATCATTGAACTGTCACCCAAAATCATCGTACTATATTTCATAAAATCTTAATCGTATCTTCCAATAAAATCAATTGTGCTTATAAATTTATTTATATGTGGAAAAAAAATAGTCTAGAGAATCAGAATCTTTTCATTATTTTATTTTTAATCACTTAAAATCTGTTAGAATTGCTTCATCATAACATTAATGTTGCAAATATAAGCAAGCTAACCTTACATCAACAACTTCACAAGAATATAAAGAAGCCATACATGATCCATGAGTCAATTCAAAGCAGTAGAGCGTCAATTCTCACATATACATATACATATATAAATATATATATATATATAAGTCTTTTGTCTAATGTATGAAGTAATAGTTTATTTGTGTTTTTGTGTATACATATATATATGTATATGTATGTATTCTATTGCCTTTGCTTGCGAAGGGTTACAAAGATGGCATTTTTTTTTTGTAATCATGTTGAAAATTGGAGGCTCAACTCATTCAATTCCTTAAAACTCAGGTGTTAAGGAGAGGGGGGCAGCCAGCCATATAAATGGACGTAGAGAGGCTAAAGGCAGGCGATATAGGACAAACCAACAAGGCAAAACCGTAAGATAGGAGTGACAATGACATATATGGGTCCAACTGTATATTAAATTCAAAAAACAATTGCGTGAGGAATACATGTATTGAATATGATATTAAAATCCATGAAGCTTCTATATGTGGAACATTTAGCCTGTTTGGCTGGTTAGAATTTTTTTTTTATTCTTTTTTTGAGGCCATACTGATCAGGAATATATATGACTTAAAAAAAAATGAATCAATCAAATGAAAGATGAATTTAAGAGAGAGAAAAATATGCATTCTTAGAAAAAAAAAATAAACAAAATAGAAAATAAATATTTATTCCTTTGGACTTTGGAGAGAGGAGGGATAGGGATGACAAAGGTGCAAGTTTGGAGTAGAATCCCTCCCCTCATCTTCATCCCATGTAAAAGAGCATTCTCTATCTCCGCTCTATCCATTAATTATGTCCTCCATCCCTGTCTTATCTCACTAATGGTGGAGGCAGCACCCCACCCTCTCAAAAAAAGTTTCAAAATTATATTTTTTATTTCTTATTTTGTTAGAATTTGGAAAGTATTAGGACTTGACCTCTTAAATTTTTTTATAAATTTATAAAAATCTATCTAAATTTTGATATACACACTTTCATCCCTTAACTATAATCATTGGATGTGCCATTATATCTCGGCATGTCACCTTATTAATTTTTCAAAAATTAAAACTAACAAAATAAAATTATTACTATACATACACAAATTATACATACATAATATATATATATATACGCACATCTAGATTTATATATGTAGAGCTATTTACGAGGATATGAGAATATATAATGGTGTTTATGTTATAAAAAAAGGCCAAACCCTAAGGGAATATCCTCGAGAGTTAAGAAGGGAGATTTTCTTTGATAGTTTCCACTCGAACCAATCCTTAACACATGCAGGATTAAGTCGTGGACTCACGCAACAGTTAGAGTTTGAGCCCATACTAAACTTTGGGTATGATTTGTCCATCCACTTGAGACTCGTCCTATTAATATATTGCATTAACGCTTGGGAAGTTATCCCCAAGACTTGAACTGGAAACCTTAGGAATAACTTCCTAAAGCCCTTTCTAGTTAAACTACCCCTTAGCGTTAATGATGTTTACGTAATATAAATATATGAGATGGGATACTTAAATTCATCCCTACTCCCTTCTTATGTTCGAATTTTAATTTCCACTCCCTCATTTATTTATTTTCCTAAACTCATCCTATTAGTTCAATCCAAATAGTTATACAACTTTACCAATAGATAAAGATGTGAGAGGAAAATCCTCCACAAATGAGTGTCTTCCTGAAAAGAAAAGAAAAAAAAGGTCACCTGCCAACCAAGGATTTTACCCATGGACTCTCGTGCTACCTTGTTTATTGATTGCCCTGGTGAGTGTGGTAGTCTAGTCATTTTGCCTTAATATATGACAGGTATTATTTTTAAGTTTACCAATTAATTTTATGCCCGTACAAAAGACAACTTTGATTAATCAGGACCATTTCACATACCTGTTGGCGTGTTTGCGCAGAAGAAAGAAATGGTCCTTTTGTCAAAAGTGTGTCCTTTATATGATAAAGCTTTAATTAATTAAGGAGAGATTTCTGTTTAAATTAAGCTCTGAACTCTTCTTCTAAAAATTGTCCACAAACATAGCCATAGAATGATTAGATCCCAAGAAAAACATTCCTTGATCATGCTGTCTGCAAACTCATTCAGATACATTTTCCATATAAATAATGCAATGTATGCATTTGGTTCTGTTTCAAAACAATTGAGATGAAAACGCGCTTTCATAATCTTCAATGTAATATATAGACCGCTGTTGTTATATATTATTACATAGCATAATCAGGTTTAGTATAGCAATTAATTAGGAGTAAATGAAAATTAGTAGTCCCATGCGAGACTCATTCCTTCAAGATTAGTATGAAATATTCAACTTCCCACATAGACTTCAGACTAATTAATTAAGCAGGTTGATGCTTCTTTCTTCCATCCACTGCATATAAAAAAAAATTAGTCTAAACGTGGTCAAGTAACCTTTGCATTAACAATTCCCACAAGTCTTTTTCTTCTCCAAGTCTTTTATCATAGAAAAAAACACATCCATGTTAAGAATGGTGAATGATATTGCTTTCTATTTTAACATTAATATCATATTGATATACCATAAAATAACAGTACAGTCTCCATGTGACACGTATACTACAGATCAGTTAAAACTCAGCCATCCAGAGCAGGCTTAGACTCTTAGCCTTTAGAGCTCACGGAACCGAGCACAAGGCCTTCAGAGCATCCTTCAGGGTTCAGAACTCATCACCGCCTTGAATATCCTACCAAACTAAGGAAAAGGAAACAGTCTTCAACAAAGAAACTACCACCTACGGATATCTATCAAGTGCAGTGTCCAACATGGTAACTGCCGCTCTCCGATGATCAAATCCCTACATTCATGGCTCAAAATCATAATCAACTTAGGAAACTAGTAGCCTATAAATAAAGCCCTAAGGTACGCTGTTAGATTCATGCTCATTTTTTGGTTTACAATTACAGTCTTTCAATTCAGTTTTATTGACTTAAGCATCGGAGCGGCTACCGCTAGAGCCAACCCGGTGGCCCTTTGATCCTTCTCTTTGAGTGTTTCTCTGGCAACAAAGATCGGAGCCCCAGTCGACCAAAAAATGCAGCATCACACACACACACACATATATATATATATATATATATAATTAAAAGACTAGTCCAATATACGAAACTTCTATTATTACAAAGCCTGAAAAAGACTAACGAGGGTAATTTTTTTACTTGACACTATGACTTTCTGTCACAATGAGAAAGCCTAGTCATTGCACGGGACCTGCCCTCATACCCATTTTTATATATATAATGTTGTTTGAAATAAATAAAATAGATAACCAAGTCTGGCAACAGCCAATCAAATGATAAATTAAATGTTGATCCAAGGCAATCCACAAGACACCAAGTCAAAGTGAACCTTGGCAAGTGTCATGAAGGCCCACCTGACCTTGTAAACCAGCTTCTGAGGAGAGGTTCTGTACTTTGAATTCCTTTGACTTTGAAGGCTTAGTTGGTTAAATTTTGGGTACCCCAAAGGCCAAAAGAATATAAATTGTGTAATGACAGAATTAGAACAAGATTAGCTAGGAATAAACAATAAATTAATTAAATTGGATTCTTGTAGCCCCATTGACCTAGATCTTTGCATTAATTTTCTCTCCTAATTTAAGCACTAATACTACATAATGTTTGTGTAACAAGCAATCATCTAAATAAATAAAAGTTAGAGCATCTTCTATACTTAAATATTATTTTATTTATGTCAATTTTTATTTCTTTTAATGTCAAATGTGATATGAAAAATGACATTATTATTTTTTAATAAATTAAATAATATTCTATTGAAACAATAACCCTTACATTCATACTAAATTTTAAAAATAATATATTAAATGACTCATGCATTGAAACTGCCCGTTTGGCTCACGGTATTGACTTCTAGATGCTGCCAAATAAGTAGGAAAGTGAGAAACACTATTCAGCCGCTTTTCTTTTCTTTACTTTTCTTTTTCTTTTTTTCTTTTCCTTTTGATATGAAGCCGCTTTTCTATTAATGCTACATCACAACTGTAATTTGAGTTTTTTTTTATATTACTACAATATTGTAGATGATATGAGTCTTGATTTTTCTCATCTTTTCTCTTTTCACTTCTTGATCTAAGGGAGTAAAATTATTATATTAAATATAAGTGAGTCCTAATTTTAGAGTCATTTTTAAGTAATTCTTGATAAAATGACATTATCTTTTCAATAGCGTCCAATCATATATATATATATATATGTGCGTGTGTATGTGTGTGTGCTTTTTGTGACTCACTAAAAAAAATAAATCATAAGATACATGACACGATTTTATGAAATTTTGGCCAATGATAATCAAAATGCGGTAAGGAAATTAAATTATCAAATTATAAGATAATGGAAAATGACCCAAATGACAGTGAGTTGGGGAAATTCAACTAAAGTTTGAATTCAAATTCTCAAACACACTTCTCTTTCATAGTGTGAAAGGGTGAAAAAGTTTACATTCCTCCCTTTTTGGACTGCCAATTTTCTTGCCAGTCTTTCAACGTAAACAAGAAAAGCATTCACACACTGTCTTTGCCTGTAAAAATGGAAGGGAAAAAAAATTAATGCTTTTTTTTTCAAGATAAAATAGTGAATTTTGGAAAATTATTAGGCAACCTTTTTTTTTTTTTTGGGGGGGGGGGGGGTCATGTGGTGATGTCTTCTCATTGACACTGTTATGGCTTCTCCATGTCCATCCATCAGTTTGATTTAATGAAATACATGCATTAGGAGATGGTTTAGGAAAACAATGATCATTTTCCCAAAACAAATTAGAAGTTAATTTACAAATCATGCTTTCCTTATAAATTAATTTTTTTAATATAGAACAAATGGTTTTTAATTTCATGGCTCATTCGAAACAAAGTCATGCGTCGACAATGACATGAATGTGACCCGACACGATCTAAAAATTTTTTGACCACCCCAATTTTAACTCGTTTCTTTGTATTCTTTTGGTTTCTTACAATGAATTAGTAATTTCTTAATCATATTAATAAAATGAGTTAATAATCCATTAGAATTAGTAGTTTTAGTTGTATAAATATGATATATTCATTCTTTTATTATTTAACTTATTAATAATATTTTCAATTTTGAAATTAAAGAATTTTTTCTTATTGGGTGAAGAATTTTATTTGTTCTTAATTACTGAAATATTCAAATTTTTTATTCTCTTTCACTTTTTTATGTTACCGTTATTTCTTAACATTTGATTGGAAAAAAATTATAAAATCATGCACAGTGATACTTGCTTGGAAGCAACGTCTAATCATTTGGATTATTCTTAAACATGCTTTAATTGTGATAAAAAAACATTATAAGTATTTGGTGGGCCATTCGCACAAATTACAGTCTGATCACGAGCTTAATGATGGATCAAAATCCTAGCTAGCACTAAGTATTTTACCAGAATCTTGACCCATGATGCATTCTAAGAGCAGATGCAGCTGATCATTTTGTTTTCCCCTTAGTACAATTTCTCTTTGGCAACCATGGAAATGATGATTGAGATTATGATTTCTTTGACAAGGATGGCGATGGTTGTGTGGTTAAACAAAATACAACTGGGAATCTGCCTTGGCATCAACTTTAAAGTTTCACTATAGCCAACTCAATTTGGTCAAGTTTATGTCTTCAATTTGGTCCATATAACTCTTAGGGATTGATTGAGTGAAGTAAGGATAGTTTTGTAAAGAGTTTATTTTTTAAATTTGTAAATTCGATTCTTACTATCCGTATTTTTGAGACCAACAATCAGTTAAGACTAATAACTTGAGCAGTTATATGTCCTTGCAAGACAATGGCCTACGTAGAAAAAGGAATATTAGTTGGGTTTTGATTACTTATACATCTTCTTTGCTTGACAAAAGAAACAAACAAAAAAAAGTGTTCCCACATATATATATATATATATATAGATATATATTACAAAATAAAATAAAGGATAAATTACGTGATCTCTCCTTGGCATTTCTAATAATTATAAAGACATTTCCAATGATTTTAGAAATGATACTAACTTTTTCTACTTTTACTGATAAATTATAAAGACCTTTTTCCAGTCTTATTTTTTAAAATTGATAAAATTAATCCTTTCATGTTTTTTTCTTGTATTTTTAAAATTTTGACCAATTTTTTAATTTTTAAATAAATATTAATTAAAATCTTATTTTACTAAAATAATATAAGCTATTTATCTTAAATTTATTTTTTTTTATATAAAACTAAAAATTTTCTTTAAAAAATTAGAAAAAAAATGGATCAAAATTAAAAATAAAATAAAATAGATAAAAGGGATAATTTTGTCATTTTAAAAAAATTATGGCTAGAGGAGAGGACTTTGTAATTTGTCAATAAAATAAAAAAGTCAATATCATTTCAAAAATCTCAAGAAAAAATCTTTATAATTGTCAAAAACCTCAAGAAAAAATTAGTATAATTACCTTAAAATAAATACATGATCTAAGAGTAAAATTGAAATAAATAACCCAACGTTATATTGAAAATAACATAAATAGTGTAGGTATTTGGTTTATTATGAGTGTAACCGACTAAATGGACTTCTCTTGTTAATTTTGAGATGAACGATTTGATTTCTTTAGCGATGAATTATTCAATGAAACTATCGTATTACATTATTGTGTGACAATGTCTCACATATTCTTAATTTTTTTCGTAAATCATGGAAAGTAATTTTCTCATAAATTTAAAATTTTTTTAAAAATTTATAAAATACCATCACGTAATAACACTGATGTAACGATTTTACTAAATAATTACTCATCCTTAACCCCTTGCATCTAAGTGTCATGTACCATGATATAGGCTCACTTTGCACTTGGTGTAGTTTCACTACTCTTCGGCATTCTCCTTGTAGGAATGTTCATTTTTGGTCATCCCCATTTTTAGTTGTTTAAATATTAATAAAAATTTTAAATTTATTTTTATATAAATAAAAATAGGTTATGTATTTTAATTTTAAATAAAATAAAAAATATATATTTAAAAAAGTTAGAAAAAAATTAGTTGAAATTG
Source organism: Nyssa sinensis (assembly GCA_008638375.1). Taxonomy (NCBI): domain Eukaryota; kingdom Viridiplantae; phylum Streptophyta; class Magnoliopsida; order Cornales; family Nyssaceae; genus Nyssa; species Nyssa sinensis. Next base: position 55,645,983 of record CM018032.1, read on the forward strand.
AAAAAACATAAAAATAAATAAATAAAAGAGATAGTTTTGTTATTTTGAAGAAAAAAAATTAATTAGAAAGAGATAACTGTATATTGTTTGACAAACACTTTAAAAAAATTCAATATAATTTGTGAGAAATTACCTTTTTTTTTTTTAATATTCATTAGAAATTTATCCTTTCATTTAATTCACAAATTTAGTTCATATAAAAAAATTACTGATGGTTGACTGGGTGAACGTATTTTCCCTGATTTAATTAGATGGTTGGAATTGTCTGGAACTTTCACGGGACAATCGTTTCAAGCACTGTCCAATGTCTACGAGAGACAATGACTTACAAGTGGCGTTGGGAGGCCCACAAACAAAGTATCGTGATTTGGCGGAAGCTGGGTCCCACTGCTTGTGACAGATCACTGTGGCTATACCACATCATGCGCATCATTCTCGATCCACATCACACACAGATTCTACCATTCTCATTCACATATTTTGTACGCCAGCAAGAACGACAAATGGCAGTCTCCCAAGTCGACACGCGCTTTCAAATGAAGACTTTTTTGTTGAGATGTCGACCAATCATCCTGGTCTATGTAACGGCACCCAATCATAAATCTCCAAAATACAAATATGGTAGTTAGTTTCATTTTGTGGGGCATCTAAATTGGGAGCGCGTTGTCCAAATGGGGCGCATTTGATTGTAGTGCTATAACAAAATTCCGACTTCCAAATCCTTCCCCATGAAATTGTTCGTTGAAACCTACCCCGCTTCTGGGAACAATAAAGTAAGATACAAAGGCCGTTGGGGTATTTTTTTCCTCCTCAATAGTAAAAGGGCAAAACGTGTAGTAGCAGCAAAATTGTTTGGTCATGGAGATTTGTCTCCACTCTCCGCCATACGCGTGCTACAGCAGACGCACTTTTTTTCCTCTTCAGTGCCCGACATTTCCACCAGAAAGTAAAAGTGTCAGTGCCTAGCCAAAGTCAAACAGATTTCTGATGCAACGTGTGATGTCACAGTGAGTTCAACAGTGTAAGAGAAATTATTACAGCGCTAGGGACTGATAGTCCGGCCAATCATAAAATGACGTATATATAGTATGTTATATTTATAAAAAATGATAATTATATAATAAGTTTTCTTATAAAAAATTATTTTAAAAAGTAAAAAATTTAAAATTTGATTAACACATACAATTCACATGTCAATATTATACGTATATTCCCAACATTTTATTTTATTTGCTTCTTATATGATATGTACTTGTTTATATGTATTTAAGGATGGAAAAAAATATTATAAAAATTCATCTTTATATAATTTTTTTTTTTAGTAAATTACACTAATTTCTTACAAGATTTATGACAATTCTCTGAGATTTCTAAAATTATACAAACATCTTTTACTTTATAAAATAATATACAGATACTTTTTTACTATCAATTTTTGTTTTAAAATGACAAAATTATTCCTTTTATTTATTTATTTTTACATTTTTCTAATTTTGTCCAATTTATTCTAACTTTTTTTTAAAGATTTTCAAATTTTTTTATTAAAAAATAAATAAAAATAAATTTAAGGTTTTTATCTATATTTATTTGAAAAATGAAAAAAGAAAAATGGTCAATGTTTAAAAAATTGAAAAAAAATATGAAAAGAGTAGTTTTGTCATTTTGAAAGAAAAAAAATTAACTGTAGGGAAGTATCTGTATATTATGTTGTAAAGTAGAGGAGGTCAATGTAATTTCAAAAATCTCAAGATAAGTCAATGTAATTTAAGAAATCTCAAGATAGATCAATGTAATTTCAAAAATTTCAAAAAAGATCAGTATAATTTACTTTTTTTTTTTTATTTACTTTCTTTCTTATTTTTTGTATCTCCATAAATTTGTTTGGTTATTAGGTGTAAAATGAGTTGCATTGATGGGCTTACCAACAAGTTTAGCATTACATATATGTATATCTATAGAGTTTAATTTATGTTTTAAAATGTGATACACATTACAAATAAATAATATTAAAATAATTTCAATATATAAAAATGTTGGTAAATCCTTGCTACCAATGAATCATTGTTAAGGGTACATTTTAATTTTGATAAAAATATTTTAATTTTATACATACATTACCATGTAAATTGCTAAGATTAATTAATTATCATTTTAATAAGACTCTACTGGTTTGTAGTGAAATCTCTTTAATTATTACTTTTTGAAATTCATGCATATGGGATAACCAAGGCCATTATAATATATACAACACTAGAAATATAATAACAGGAACAAATAAATTTAAAAAAGAAAAAGAAAAAGAAAATGTCCCTCTACAATCATTGCATCCACATAAGGATTATACATATTTAGACAAATAGAAAACTAATGGGAGTGGAAGTGTGATATGGATTGGGAGCAAAGCATGACCAAGAACATGAACCCAATTTGATGATTGTTTATATACATAATTAATGTGTGCATAATGCATATACGTGTGTTTGTATATTGTGTGCAATGTGCATAATGCATATACGTATGTTTGTGTGTGTGTGTGTGTATATATATATATATATATATCAATTACTTATATAATATATGAGGGTTTCTCGTCTTTCTTTTTATCAGAGAATTTTATTCTTCATGTATTAATTATTTAAGATAATGTCATTCGTTCATTTTTATTTTTTAATAAATGTAATTATTTTTGTTAGTAGGATTCACAATACCCATGCAAAGCATGAATTACCAACTAGTATGTATGTGTGTGTGTGTGTGTGTGTATATATATATATATATATATATATTAGTTGTTTGTCCGCACGAATAGGACAAAATTCATTAATTTACACTTAAAATTTGTAAGGTTATTTTTATTACAGGACAAAATACAATACATAGGACCGACTCTAGGTAATTTGAGACCTAAAACAACTACTCAAATAAAGTATTCTTTTATTTTAATACATAATTCTAATTCATCCAACCTTACTACAAGTTATGGTGCAAAACCCATGTGAAATTGATAATAATTTTGGGCTATTATTGTAAGTCTCACTAGACTTCCATGTGCCTTTTTCTTCCCATTCCTCAATAGTTTTTTTAATTTTCTATTCACATTTTTTTAATATGTTTTTTTTTATATATTTATTTATAGAAATATATATTGTAATTGTAATAGAACATTGAATGTTTCCTTCGATAATTAACTTCAACTTTAGCTTTTTCATACTCACGTTATATATATATATATATATATATATATATATATTGTCATTGTATTTTAATCACAATAGGGCATCTATGTTTCCTTGGACAATTATACTTCTTCTAGTTACGTGTTCGGAGTCTTTTTTATGAAACTTATATTTTTATAGATCTTAGACTTAGGAGACTTTTTTTTATGATACTTATACTTTTATAAGTCTTAAACTTTTAGTTGAATTATACTATATATATATATAGAGAGATATATAGATAGATATACCAATTTGGAGCCTTCTTGATATATAAAACTTAATGTAACTAATTTGCTTGATTCATCCCTGAGTCGACTCGGCATTACATTTTATATAGAAAGACGATCCATCATGAAAACTAACATGATGAAGCATATCAATAAAGCAAACATGACAACCAAAAGCTTCATTTTTATTATAGTTATGATATATATATATATATATATAGAGAGAGAGAGAGAGAGAGAGAGAGAGAGAGAGGGGGGGGGGAGGGGGTAGGCAAATAAGTTATTTGAGCAGGATGATTTGTAAGGCACTTTTTTTAAGGGGATGGAGGCAATGTGGGAAGGACCAAAGAAACATGCCAGCAACTGGCAGCTTCATTGGGGCGGTTGCCGAATCATAGGCCGGTCGCCCCACGCGCATGGTGTCCATTAGGTCTGTTTTTTAAGTGGATTTTGGGTCCCACTCTCCCAAAGCTTGGAGAGCTGATCCTATCGGGCATTTTCATTATGAATCATATGAATCAATGCCCCAATGAGCGCATCTTTCTTACTACTTCAAACTCATTGTCTTCCTCCATGCAACAATCTACCTTGCATTCAATTTGACCGATCATCACTAGACACATCATATATTCCCCAACACCTTTTGTCAATTTACTTATATAAAATGTTGAGGTTGCTTTTATATATATACACATATATGTGTGTGCGCGCACTTGCGCTTGCGTGTGTATTATTCCCACTAATAATTCACTAAAATGACTTAAGCAATAGGATGAGGTGACGTTATGCTAACATAATAGGCAGCTTGAAAACGAAGGGAGAAGTTTTCAATAGGATTGGATTATCACGTGACAATATACTCTTACTTAAAAAGATGTATCATAACACACGTAGCATCGTATCATTAAAAGGACACACAACAATAATGGTAGCTCCATTTTAAAAAAAAGAAGTCCAGTTATTCGGTAGCACTATACTATTGTCACTTGTGATTTGAACTTTGCATTGAAACTCACATGAATTCACAAAAGTAATACATCATAATGATAGTAACATAATGCTACTGTACCACTAAAATTTTTTCCCTCAGTCTCATTCAATAAATTTTCACTAAAAAAAAAAGTTAAATTAGTTAAAAAAAAAAATTTAGGTGAACCGAGTCCATCGACTTGATTGATGAGCCCAGCCAATAACTCTACATCATACAACAAAAAAGTTTACATCTTCTTAAAAATAGACGACTTGTAGACGTAGCATAATTTGATTACATTGGTTCATAAATTTTGGATAAATGCAAACAAAATTGTTTTTCCACGGTTCGAAAAAATTTTGTTTTCCATTTTTGGATAAAAAGCATTTTTGGTTTAGAGTTCAAAAAGTCCACCTTAGCATATGCGCATGTGTACGCGTTTCTAGCTATTTAGACTTTGTTTGGCAAATGGGACCAAAAAGTGGAAAATAAATGGAGTACCCTATAGCACAAATATCTCATGCCAACACTTGCCACCGCCACCAAAAAGAAAAAAAAAAGAAAAAGAAAGAGTAAATGAACATTTTTGAAGGGACATTAGAGCCCCCACAAGGGCAGAAAAACTGGATTTCACACCACCACCATCTCTGTGTCCATCACTTTCATAGGTGGTGATGATGATGATAGATACAGAATTTTTGTATATTTTCATACTATTCATGGTAATGCCTCCATCCATTTTTTTTTTATACCAAACAACCTTATCCTCTGCAACCACACTAAATGCTTCTACATTGTTCTTGATTTTGTGCCAAGGTGTACCCATTTTGGGACTTTAGGATATGGAGGGGAGACATTTTGTTTTGGAGGGTTCTTTCAATTCATTTATTATAATATAATATGATGAGTAGCATTGAGACACACAAACCCCTCTTGCGTTTTCATTTTGCTTTCATAGTCTTTGCAATCATCATTTAGATTTTCCATTAAGCTACTTGTTTCAATCATTTTTCAACACATGCATCACAATTTTCTAGCTTCTCTTTTGAGTTTGTTACAACCAAACTCAGTTGCATAGGCATAAATGCTTAATTAGGAAAATAAACTTAACTCAATTCAACAAATTCTTATATCTCAATTATTCGAAATCGGTTACATAAATTGTTTAGTCATTTTGTGCTCAATTTAAGACCATTTTTTCAATTAAATTATACATTATCATGTTCTTTTATACTTATTTTTACCAAAAATAATTTTAATAGTAAATATTTATAAATACCTAATTAGAAAAAATATTACCCAAAAACAACAAAAATAATTTAAATTCACAACTTGTTTTCGCAACCCTATCCCAACTCCCAATATGGTCACTTAAGTTTCAAAAGGTACAATTTTAATTATTAAAAAAAATAATATTTTGGAGTTAAAAGTGAACATATTGGAGTGCAAGGTAGATTTCCCTACACACACACACACATAAATATATGTGCGGGTATTAAGTTATTAACATTATTTATGTTACAATCAATTGAATAATAAAATTATAATGTAATAAAACATAGAAGAATACAAAACCTAACAATGAGAACCTCTAAAGTATGAACTCAATACAGACAATTCAGACGTAACTTGTGATTGGATGAAAATAAATGATTCCATTACTTAGATACTTTGGACACGTGAATCTAAGTAAAATTGATTGGATCAAGCTAAAGTTAAGATAATTAGATGTCATCCACTGCGTCATCAACACTAATATTCCAACACTAGAGTTGATCTTATTGCATGCCAGTCGAAAAGGTGATCATAACTTGTCTCCCATACAAGTCAAAACATCACCTTCAAATCCATATATCCAAAATTCAAACTTTCAGATTCGAAGAGAGTTCAAAATTTGAATCAAAACCTAATGATAGTTAGAAGAGACAATGACCATTAAGTCTTAAAAACCCTTGCCACTTGTTAATATATAATCAGTGGAAATAATTCTTAAAATTATCGTTAAAAAAAAAAAAAAAACAGAAGAAGAAAGGAGGAGACTAATGAGGTTATTGGATGCCTGCTAAAAAATAATAAATTGTACAAACGAAAATTGTGGAAAATTTATATGTTTCTGCAATTTTATTTAGTTGTTGGGTAGACTTATTTTGAAGTAAATTCTACATGAGGAACGAAAATTTTGTTTAACTTTTGCGGCTAATTTTACTTTTTTGTACCCTATATATTATTGGTCCCAATCCTAATTTTAGTATAGAGGTTTTTTTTTTTTTTTTTTATAAATAAATGATATTATCAATTTTCATTTATTTCATATTTGATTTAAAAATTAGACTGGAAAGGAATCAATAGGGAGTGAGAGCTCAACACTTGCAGAGACTGAGAAAGAGGATATAGCTCTTTAATTAATTTTTTGTAATACCAATAATACTCTTAATATTATGAAATTACTAATTACTAGTATGGTTAATTTAAAAAAAGTATAATTGTAAATTAATATAAAATCCTTTCTCCTCTTCTCTCTCATCTATCACTTCCAAACAAGATGAAAGGATTACCCTCTCCCCTACCCTCATTAGTTATCCAAATATGAAAGAGAGATTACCTTCTCATTTTCTTCATAATTAAAACTCCCCTCTCCTCTCCTCTCTTTCAAACTTATTCAAATGGACTGTAAGGTTGCTTCATTGTGACATGAAACCTTGAAAGTCGCATATTCAAGTAACAAAAACAATCTCTTTGCAGTGGCTATTTATCTAACACTCTTTCTGAGTAATTATCTGGTAAGACTGTCACACCACATAATTGTGTGAGAGCCCTCTTACAATCTTTCAAAATATCCTAAATTTGAAGAGAAGTTTACTCCTTTAAATCATGAAAAATTTCAAAATTTATGAGACCATCACACAGTTACGTGGTGTGACAATGTCACTAAATAACTTCTCTCTTTTAAGGACTGCAATAACAAGATTCTCATGCAGTGAACTAACCACTGATTTCCTCAAGGTTTGCAACCAAAAAATCAAGCATGTTTCTTATTGTTGAAAAGGCATCACTTGAGAACTGGGTAGTAAATTTTCTTCAAAATTCTTACTTCACTCCACTCAAGTAAGGGTAGACCTTAACTCCCATAATGTAGCTGGGCCTACCAATTTGGGGGGAAAAAACATCAACACATGCAATATTATCGTAAGCAGCAAAAGAAAAGTGAGTTTGTAATCCTAAAAGTCTCAGTTCTAAAGCATTTCATAGGATCTCATCAAGTAAAGGAACCGACCAACTCCCCTAGGATTTGGATTGGAATAGAAATTGATGCAAAAGAAGGGTATAGAATGGCACCAGTTTCCACCCTAAAGCTTACCACTTGAAAGCCTCCTGCCAAGCACACATCCACCATGCGCACTAGGCGACTGCGTTTTTGCTATATTACATACAAGCAGAAGAATGAGGCCATAATACTTCTTCACATAATAATCAATTATGCACAAAGAGCCTGATAAAGAAAACATGGGTAAAGATCATGTTAGTATTGTTAAAGCAGCAAGATGTATTGTAGCTACCTAAAAATGGCAATAGATTTCATCAAGTCTCAACTTTTTCATGATTGCCAAACGGTGGTAACATTTAGAACAGCTACATATCAGCTGCCATCAAACCCAACACAAATATGCTGCAAACATTGACCAAATATACACTCAGATTTTGAACATCATTTGTTTCTTTCTTCAATTTATATACAATTTCTTCACCACAGCTACTTATATTTTCTTATTCATCTTTGCCCATTCATTTCAACTCAATGTTTCTCACTTTTTATGGTACAAGAAGTAGGTCTGTGCAATGATGTAGGATCCAAACACACGAAATCTTAAAGCTAGTTGATAAAGCTTCATGTAAAGAAAACCCTCCAACAAATGCATGAAACAACCAAACTGAAATAAATGATGAAACAGAATGTAGTGTATAAAGTCTGTATAGTAAGTTTGAACTTGTAAGCAAGAACCACTACAATGGGGATCTGTGGAATCCCGTAAACAAGAAACCGAAAGAACTTTGTCTCGACAGAGAATATAGAGGCTGGCAATTTTTTATGTCTACAGGAGCAGTAAATTGAAACCAGAAAGCAACTCATCCAAAAGAAGAAATGTCCATTAACCAATAGGAAGGCACAAAAATAAAAGAGAGAGATTTGATTAATGTGGATGAACCAACTCCAAGCAAAAAACAAAGCAGTGAAGATTGAAAGCGCACATGTTCCATAACCCCTGATAACCATTGAATTTAAACGGCATGATATTACAGTTCAATTTATGCAATTTATAAGAATGAAGCTTCCTATCATTTGGTAATTTCAGCCACTGATGACCTGACTAGTCTAGCTACAAAACATAATACAAATCAATGAACAATCAACTCCTTAAGCTTTCAACCCAAAATAAATATATGGAAAAGCAAAAAGGGAAATGCTTCAGATTTTACTTTACTACTACATCAAAATAATTTCACAATGACTCGTCATTTTTTTACAAGTCCACTAAACAAAAGCATACTGAATATTGCTTCATACTTTGACAAGTATTTACAAAAGTTTGAAGTGAAACTAACCTCCAATTAAAGCTCTAACTTGATCTGTGGACTATGAGAACCACTGTATTCCATAGCCTTCTTTGGGATATCAGTTGACACAATAGATCCACCATTATAACCATTCATAAGCAATTTCCCAATCTTTGATCTCCACTCTGAGCTGTCACTCTCATTCTTTCTGTCATGAACAACTCTGTCACAATAGTTAAGCATTGTTCCTATACCACTATTTGGTATCCAACCATATTCCATCAACACCTGTGCCTCACCTTCAGTCAAGTCCTCTCCAACCTTAAATCATAGAGGCAAGATGGCATAAAATACAAAATTCAACAACAAATTCTCTGATAAAAACAATAATATTTTATAAAAACAATTGCTTGGTTCAATGGTAAAATGCTGGGATTATGACACGTGAGGAGAGAATGTGACTTGTCTGGGAGCAACCACTTTGTACAAAAATAATGTCAAACATTAAGTTTGTCTCTGGTCTACCCTTTCCAAACACCCTACGTAAGCAGGACCAACACTGGCTAATAGCCTTTACCATATAAAGTTTAATGGTTAGGTATTTAATCTACAAATCAAATGTCATTCAGTCTTCAAATAAGCTAATGGCACTAATATGGTAGAGACATAACTGAAACAAGTAGAACCATGCTTGTAAGCTTCAATCAACGACCATAAAAGAAAACCAGTACCTTTTTTTAAAGATACCATTACCTAGTTTCAGTACAGTCAGTGCAAAGAGCTGGGGCCTGGGAGGGGTTGACTAGATACAAACCTAACCTCCAATATTATTTATGTGAAGTGGCTGCCCTTAGACTCAAGCCAGTATTCTAATACTTGGCAACCTGAACTTTTACCATTATACTAACTTCAACTGAAGTAATTAAACAAATTAATAATTAAAGCAGGAAATTCAGACCAAATACTGGTATAGGAGTATAAAAACAAAACCCCAAAAAATAATCAATAGATCTTTTTTTTTATCGGTAATAGTAACTTGTATTAATCAAAAGGGGCCAGAGAGAGGCACCCAAAGCAATACAATAAAAGGGACTGGCTACAAAAATCAAACCTTAAAATCCCCTAAAAATCCATAAGCCAATCTAGATACATAGGATATTCTACCTTAATCCAAAAAAAAACAAAGTTTTCAAAAACTTGTCTTTCAACTTCCACGGAGGAGATTCCACCCCTTCTCAAACTTTCTATAATTCCTCTCTGCAAAAGCACCAAACAAGGCAAACGAGGGCCATGGTCCAAGCAATCTTCAAATCCTTCCTAATCTTCTTGCATCTCCAACCCAAAAAAAGTTGCTTCACATTCGCCGGCACAACCCAAGAGCAACCAAAATACTAAAGAACAAGTTTCACGCATCCCACGTAACCTTTTAATGCAATAACAAATGATCTACCAATTCTGCCATTTCTTTGCATAAAACGCGACAACTTGGGAAATGATAACCTATTCTCTTCAAACTGTCCACAGTCAAAATAGCTCCAAGCCACCTCCCAAGCAAAAAAAAAGTGGCTTTCTTTGGAACTCTAGATTTCCAAATCAACCGCCATGAGAAGGATTCTAACCAAATGCCTACCAAACCAAAAAGGAACCATCCACACCAACTTTCCAATTAATCCCATCCACCCTATTATCTTCCAAAACCACACTACTCAAAATAGTCAGTAGCTCATCAACCTCTCCAACCTAGTAAAAAAAGTGTCTTCTAAACTTCGAGCTCCAGAGCCTTCTGCCCCGCGCCCCCCCCCCCCCCCCCCCCCCACCACAAGATCAATACAATCCACCACTGAAGCTTCCTTGTCAATAGTAATGTTGTAAAGATTTGGAAATTTATCTTTCAATAGCCCTACCCCACACCATAGGTCTCCCCAAAAGTGCACCCTCAACCCATCCCCAATGTCAAACTTGATGCACGGAATGAAGCCTTCTTTGCTTTTGCCTATAGCTTTCCAAACTCCACAATCGTACGACCATGTTGTGTCTCGAGGAAGACACCCTCACCTTACACCAACCACACTTCTCCACAAAGCCCTTTCTTCCATAGCAAAGCACCACATACATTTTCCAAACAATGTTTTGTTAAACATTCCCAAAACTCTAATCCCCAAACCTCCTTCCACTAAGGGAGCTTTCAATTTGTCCCAACTAACAAAGTGAATCTTCTTTCCTTCCTCACTACTCCCCCACAAAAAATCTCACTGAAACTTCTCAAGCTTCTTTTTAACCCGAACTGGCATCTTGAAGAGAGACGTGTAGTAGGTAGGTAAATTTTCCGGAGTGATCCTCCCCACCCCTACCCCCTCAGAGAGATACTGATGCTCCCAACTTGGGAGCCTCTTCTAGAATATTTCAATTATTGCATCCCAAATCCCTGAAGAACAAGAAGAAGCTTTAGCGGCAAGCCAAGGTAAACAATAGGGAGGTTGCCTACCTTACAACGTAAAGCTTAAGCCATCTCCACCACATCGCCACATCCCAAACTAGAATTATCTCCGTCTTACTTATGTTAATTCTTAACCCAAACACTGCTTCAAAGCAGAACAAGAGACATCTGAGAAACTGCCATTCCCAACCAGAATTATCTCCGTCTTACTAATGTTAATTTTTAACCCAAACAAAAGAGACATCTGAGAAACCGGAGTTGATCTCCCACCGCATCAAAGAAGACAATCATATCATATGCGAATAAAATATGTCAGATTTCAATCCTTCTTCCCTCCTCATCCTGAATCTCAAAACCCCTAATCAACCCTCCCTATCTAGCTTTATCCATCATCTTACTTAAGACCTCCATAAAAAATACAAACAAGAAAGGAGACAGAAGGATCCCCCTATCGCAAACCCCTTGAGGAATGAAAGAAGCTTGTTGGGTTCCATTTACCAACACCGAATACGAGACTGACGAGATGCACATTTGGATCCAATTCCTCCATTTATCTCCAAACCCCATCTTAGCCATCACAGAGAACAAAAAATCCAGTTCACATAATCAAAGACTTTCTTTCTCAATGTCCAGCTTGCACACAGATCCTTTCTCTTTCCGTCTTCTTCTCAAGTCAACACATTCATTTGCAATCAAAGTCGCGTCCACGATCTGGCTTCCCCCAAAAAAGCATTTTGGCTTAGCGAAATAATACTAGTTGTTAAATCACCAGCTCATCTAAAAGCTTGAGCTATTACAGAGGGTGTAACTTTATTTTTATTTTCTCTAACACACCCGCTCACGTGTGGCCACTTTGAACCTACACGTGTCAATTCATATTTTTAGAGTGACGGTGAGATTTGAACTCAGGACCTTTTTGCCTACTCTGCTACCATGTTAAATCAGCAACTCATCTAAAAGCTTAAGCTATTAGAGAAGGTATAACTTTATTATTATATTCTCTAACACTAGCCATTACTCTCCTCAATCTCAAGGCCAGTACCTTCGCCATCAACTTGTACATGCTCCCTACTAAGCTGATTAGCCTATAATCCTTAATGTTCTCAGCCCCTTCCTTCTTTGGAATCAATGCAATAAACAAAGCATTAAGACTCCACTCAAAGGAAGAAAACTGATGAAATTAAGTGAAGGCAGCCTTAACATTACCTTAATGCTCCTCCAACAAGGCCACTAGAATGCCATCGTAAACCCATCCAAACCTGGAGCTTTTTCTCCATCACAAGATCGCAAGGCTGCTAGAAATTCCTCCTTGAAAAGTTTCTTCCAATCCATTCATCTTTGCCTATGTAATAGAAGAGAAATGCATCCCATCTAACCTTGACCTCTAATCACAGGCTTCAGTTTACAATTCCTTGTTGAAACCCACAATTCCTTCCTTCACCTCATCTACCCTTGCAGCTTGCCTATCCCCAACCAACACGGAGCTGATATTGTTCCTCCTCTTATTGTAGTTAGTCACTCTGTGAAAGAACTTTGTGTTGCGGTCCCCTTCTTTCAACCAAAGAGCTCTAGATTTTTGCCTCCAAGAGATCTACTCCATCTTCAAAACTCGGCCCAATTCCCCTTTTAGCCCATCTCTAGCACACTTTTCCTCCTTAGATAGCAGCCCGACCTATTCTTTTCTGTCTAACTGTTGTATATCCATCAACATTTTTACCTTCCTACTTCCTATGTTGGACATTACCGAACTCTTCCAGATTCCACTTCTTTGTCTGATTTTAGCATTTTTAATTTCTGAGCTACCTCATAACTTGGATCACTACTAACTTCGTACCCCCTCCATCAAACATCCACCCTCCCTCGAAAGCTAGGGTCTTGGAGCCACATATTCTCAAATCTAAAATGCGCATTTCCCCATCTTAAGTCGCCACTATCCAGCAAAAGAGGACCATAATCCAAAACAGGCTTTGAAAGGCACGTTTGAGTCACATGATCACATCAGGAAATTTATTCTCACCGGCCCTGATTAGGAATCTATCTAGCCTAGACATAGTTGGGTCTTCTATATCACTCTTCCAAGTGTGTCTGCCACCCTCCAAATGAGGATCCACCATCCTCCTCTCAACGAACACCAAAAAGCCCTCATGCCCTTCGTTAACCTTCCTGCACCTTTCCGCTCATATGGAAACCTAACCACGTTAAAATCACCACCAATAACCCTAAGATTTGCTCCCCCATGCGCATACAGATTCAACTCCTCCTAGAAGGCACCTCGGTCATTCTCAACAGTTGGCCCATAAACACCTGTGAACACCCAATCACTGCCATCAGACTCTAGCCTCAACTTGCATGATAGAAAAAATTGCCCTTTCCAAAGATTTAATCCCTTCAAGACTCTGGAATCCGACATTAGCAAGATGCCCCCAGTTGTACCTCTAGCTGCCAAATATCTCCACTCCACCCACCTCACACTCCACAAACTCCTAACAAAACCCTGAGAAATCTCCAGTACCTTGGTTTCTTGAGACACACAAGAGTTGGCTTCCACCCTTTTAACACCCCTTTAATAACGGCTCTTTTATTTGGGTCACCAGCCTCCTGCTCTCAGAGTCCTTGGATACTCCATAACACTTGTCCAACACTTCCCAAATGTAGTCATAACTCAAAGATATTGTTTTTATTTTGAAGAAGTATATGATATTTCTTGCCTCCTTGGAAACTCCATGACATGTCTCAAACATGTCCTAAACATGGGATGCAGCATTTTTGTAAGCTAGAAGAGTTTTTTTTTTTATAACAAGTATGGCGCACACAGCCACTTCCCAACTAAGACTTACACCCCACATCTCTCCCTTTCGAGATGGCAAAATACCACTCAATTGTGACAGCTTGTATAATAATAGAGTACCATTATAATTAAAAGCATAACTGTGGTTTTAAATACTTGGACTATTTATTAAAGAAGAAAAATTGAAATATAATAAGAGTAAATTGTATCAAACTTTGTTCCAAATCCATGTCCATGCAATATACTCTCAATTTCCTTGGGCGAGTTTTTACAATTTTAAGTTAGAAACTAGGAATCATATATGCATATATATATATATATATATATACACACACACACACACACACACACATATATTGACGTACTTTGATTTGTCCTCATGCGTGTGTATCTAGTTCCTTCAAAATGTGTTTTATTTGTGTCTATGTTGTATATTGATGCGTCGTCACATACCCACATTCATGCCCATGCTTCATAAAATTCGTATCCCTTCGAAGTTAAAGACTACTTGATGCATCCTCATATACATTCATGTCCATGCTTCATAGAATTTCCATCCCTTCAAAGTAAGAGAATGACAGAGTGAGTATGGGACCAGCTACACTCGGTGATAAAAGCATATCATTACAACAGTTCCCAATGCAGCACCAAAAGTAATAATTAATGTCCAAAACCTCCCTCATATCCTCTCATTCTTTCTTGGCTAAAAGCCCGCTGTTCCTCATTTTCTCTTTCCATCTTTTCTCCTCAATTGTTCTCCTTTTTATTTCTAGGTAATGATTTGAAAGTGCAATTCTTACTTCATCATTTGTTTTCTGGATTAAAATGAAACTTGCAATTCTGCAGAAATCTCATACCAAAAACTTACTTCATTGACCCAACCATATCTGGCGTACAGATCAATAAGGGGATCAGCCAAACACTCTGGCCCACAACCTACCAACAATAATCAAGCCCTGAACTAGCTTGCCCCATTTTAAACCCACTCTGAGCAAAAAAAAGAGAAAGCTTTTGTGTATGTTTATGTTTTTACCAGTACGGGCCTTGGCGCAAAGGTAAGGATGCTCTGTGGCGACCTAAAAGTCATGGGTTCAAGTCATGAAAATACCCTCTCTGCTTGCTGGCATCCCCATACCCTGCAGTAGCAGGAGCCTTACCCATTCTGAACCAGCCATTTTCGCTCTCTTAAACATATCCATGGCTTCATCATAGAAACCTTCTCATGTTTTACACAAGAGGCTATCAAACTTGACCATTTTTTAAACAAAGGGAAGATGATATCCAAACCCACCAAATCTTCAAAACATATCAAAAAGATTAACCTGCAAACAAGCTTTGAAGAAAAGCACAGTGATAACCTAACCACATTTTGATGTTTGATGTCCCAGCATGAGAAAATCCAAATTTTTGAGAGTTGGCACCCAGAAATTACATAATTCTCCTCCATCCATCTCTCTCTATTGAAAGTTTCTTCACCAAACGTGTCTCCTCAAAAGAAATTGATCCAGAAGACTATGCAATATATGTCTTGGCCCTCTTGGGGTTTGGAATCCCCAAGGGGACAAAAGACAATCTGCTTCTTTCTCTTTGCTGTCATTATAGAGAAGAGACCAAAAATGAAAGGCTTTGGGATGTCTGTACGATTTTGTTCAGTAAAGATTTTAAAGCAGAGTTCAGCCAGGAAACCTTAAGGCAGGAATCTATTGTGGATTTTTAACCTAAATAGGAGTTTTTTGGGTACTAAACATCTGCAAAGCAGTTCATTCATCCTCTTATTTTAAGTATAGATCCAGATATAAATAAAGAGATGGACGACAGACCACACAAGACTGACAAATATGATGGAAACATATGTCATGTCTAGCAGAGCATTGGCATTGTTTCTGATCCCACACATCAGAAATGAACAATGATCAACGCCAGAGTAAATTGAGCCACTTATCTGACCAATTAGAGAATTTGGTAATGGTCAAGTCAGTAATAAACATATTTCTTAATAAACTGAAGAAACACCATGGCATGTATCTCATGCTCTGCCCCATGTTACATCGTGACTACTCACTAGCAAATACTTGAATACAGCAACAGAGTAGGTCAACAAACATATTAACATATTATTAGCAATCATGAAAATAAATGCACATAAGGTGATTACCAATAATGCTTTGTTCTCAATTATATTAACCCTGCTACAGTTAGTAAGCTTCATGGCAATCATCAACCGCTTAACCTGCCAATCAATGGGTAAGGAATCCACCAACTCAAAGAAGTATGTTGCATAGCCATATTCAGGACGTTCCAGCACTATTCTGCATTCAAGTGGAATGGGAATATCTCCATCATCAGGAACAAGTAGATCAAGTAGATAGAGAGACAGAGATAGATATAATTGCAAATATATATATATATATATAGAGAGAGAGAGAGAGAGGATGATTTTAAAGCATAATTTTGTGTTGTCGATAATACACCTTCTATGTCTTTCAAAGACAAATAAAAATGATTGGAGGTCTCGGCACCAACCCCATTCAACAGGCCACTTCCGAAACTGTAGATAACGTGCCTAAAAGGGGAAAAAAGAATGATTATGAATAATGAACAACAGTGATATAAGACCTTATAATCAACATGGGTGGAAATGAAGTAAAATGACACGAAGGTAATTTCACCATTTTCCACATTTTAAACACCAAGTTAAACAAAAGTTATAACCTGCTCCACAAGTGATATTAGACAAGCCAAGCAAGTAACTAGCCTTCTCACCCTTTGTGCACCGTATGGGTGCAAGCTTCAATAATGAGTGGCGCCGAGAGAAAAGCTGCCGCCACACACACATATATAAACTAACATCAGAAACGAAATGGAGCAAGTATGCAATTTAAAACAAGCCTCAAAAAATAACATGAAAATGAATGGGGAAAAAAATGGTGTCATGATGTGCATAAATATTCAGTTGTCACTTGAAAATCAATTGACACACAAATAATAAATAGTACATGGTAGCAAACAAGCATAAATGGGAATCGATTGACACAAATAATAAATAGTAGATAGTAGCAAACAAGTATAAATGGGAATATATATATATATATATATATCCACGTTCCAGTAGCTTTTCACTATTTTATAAAACAAATGTATATAGATTTATGGGTCCAACCTCCCTGCTTAAAGAGAGAAGTTCACATGCTCCCCACTTAATTTAGACAAAATTACCCCCCTCAAAGCTAAAACTTCTCAAATTAAACACTGACAATTTGATCGTTCCAGAAACCTATCTCTGACCCATCAAAATTTCATTTCAGAGTGACATTTTAGTCAATTCCAAATTGGAAATGTTTCAGTCGTTCAGAAACATTTGAGAAATGCATCGAAAATCAAAAAGTTATGAAAATACTTGGAAACATTAAGTAAAATCTACTAATGAGTGAAGGTAACCTATAATTGATTAGTTGAATATGTTTCACACCTATACCTTCATCCACACAAGTGGACACCCAATGCGAATAAGTCATCAAAATAATATCAATTATCAAAAAATTCTTTACTAGTGAAAAAAAAAAAAAAGGTATAACAAACTCTAAAGTTTATTTTCTCATGTAATATTAAATTATTATAATTAAAATAATTGTGATCCTATCCCACATCGGTTGAGTGGGAGTAGTTTGATTTGTATACAAGACACCACAAACCTTGCTACTAATAACTTGGCTTAAGCATTTTTGGCCATGTGGTTGGATCATTTCTTCATGTTATTGGGATAGCAAACTTGGGGCGTTGCAAAGAGGTATCAAAGCCAGGTTTTCCAACGGTAGAGGCCCTTAGATTGTTTGATTAATAGGCACTTGTGAGATATTTGGATTAACCCTGGAAGGACGTGTGATCCTAAGAAGAGAATGTGATACTCATATCTCACATCGGTTGGATGGAGGTAGTTTGATTAGCAATATAAAACATCACAAGCCTTGCTACTAATAACTTGGGCTTAAGAATTTTATGCTATGGGGTTCGGTTTTTCTTCAAGTTATTGGGTTAGCAAGCTTGGGGGATTACAAAGTAGTATTAGAACCGGCTCCCAGAGGGTAGAGGCCCTGCCTCTAGAGTGTTCGCTTAATGGATAGCTAAGAGAGATTTGGATCAACCTCACGATGAAGTGTGGTCCTAAAAGGGGCAAGAATGTGATACTCTTATCCCACATCGGTTAGGTGAGAGTATTTTGATCGGTATGTAAGACACCACAACGTTGTTACTAATTACCTACCTTAAGCATTTTGGGCCATGTGGTTGGACCCTTTCTTCAGGTTATTAGGACAGCAAGCTTGGGGCGTTAAAATAACACTATGACTTTGTTACAGTTCTTGTTTTATTTATTTATGTTAGTGAGAGTAATATTGCAATTCTTCTTCCATTTGTCTTTCACTATATAAACAAATGGAAGAGTGAAGGCTTGATAGGTTGCATTTTAACTTTTTCTTTTCTTCTCTCATACTCATCTTTGGTATTGTGATTCTCAACTTGGTATCAGAGCCATAAGAGCCCTAGATTGTTTAAAAACATTGTAAAAAGACATCAGGATAGTGAACAATAACTAACGGGTTGTTGACGTCAGCATCCATATAGGATGACATCACCTTTTTCTGATGCCAATCACATGCACTGGATCGGATCTTCGAGCTGGTGTTTATGGTGATTCTTTTGGAATTTTTTGAAGCCATTTGATAGGTTTTTCCAATTTTCGGAGTTTTCCCAAAAAATTACCTATATTTTTCGATCTGTTGATGCACAAATTTTTTCAAGTTTTTGATGGTTCAAGGGTCCGAATAGGCCTAAGAAGGTTGCTTGGAGAAGTCCATTGCCATGTGTTGCATTTTTCAGTTGCAAGTGTTGGATTCTAAGGGTCTACTCTTCCTCAGTTCTTCTTCTAGTCATACAATAGCTTGATGATTGATGCTTGGATCATTTTCTTGACTACTACTTAGGTGTTTGCTGCTATGTTGGGGTTATTCTTATCATTTTGGACGTTATGTGATGATTTGGTTTTCATTCAATCTCTATTTCTAGACTTCGGCATAGCACAATGTTATTTTTCATGTGGTTGGTTGTGTTCTTGCTATAAATGGGTAATTTTTGACTAATCTAAAGTATCCTCTTTTGTGTATAGTTCTGTGGTCGTTTCCTATGGCTTCTTCTCGCGATAACAATCACGATGGGTTTCGTGGTAATTGTTCTGCTAATCCAATGCCACAGACAACTACTACTGGTAATCATGTTGTTGATTCTTATGCTGACATTATTACCAACTTAACCAACTCATTCATCAGTTGTCTTCTTTCTCTCGCATCTCACCTACACGTACAACTACATTGGCAAATTCAGGTGATTCTATTTGTGTGGTTGGAAAACCTTCAGCCCCTTGGGTTATTGATTCTGAAGTCAGTGCTCATATCTCTGGTACTTCTTCTCTATTCTCTAAAATCACATATTGTGCTCACTAATGATTCTTTCCTGACCTGTGCTTGCTTCTAGAGATTTACACTCTAGTTTATTTGTTCCTCATTCTCCTTTTAACTTATTATTTGTAAGTA
Source organism: Nyssa sinensis (assembly GCA_008638375.1). Lineage (NCBI taxonomy): Eukaryota > Viridiplantae > Streptophyta > Magnoliopsida > Cornales > Nyssaceae > Nyssa > Nyssa sinensis. The sequence goes on from CM018032.1 coordinate 55,665,762, forward strand.
AGCTAACCAAATCCTTACAATATTCGGTAACCTTTTGTCCATCTTCTTGTGTTTTTCAAGACCTCAAGACTAAGAAGGTAATTGGTATGGGACATGAGCACAATGGTCTTTATTCTTTAGATCTTGAAGATTCTAGGTACTGCCTCGAGTGCCACAGTTTCTCCCCTCCAATGGCATTTTTGTCTAAGTCATCCGTCATTGTCAAAGTTACGTCAAGTTGTTCCTAATTTGAAGTCCTATTTTTGTTCTAGAATGTGAGATTGTCAATTAGGCAAACATCACTGTAGTTCCTTTCCTCATAGTTTAGGGAGGCGAGAATCTAGTCTCTTTAATCTTGTTTATTCAGACATTTGAGGTCCTAAAAGAGTAAAAAGTCTTTCTGGTTTTTAGTATTTTATAATTTGTGGATGATTTTTCTCGCATGTGTTGGTTATTTCTTATGAAAGATTGCTCTAAATTACCTAAGGTTTTTGTTATCTTTTATAATGAAATCTTGGGTCAATTTGATAAGCGCACTAAGATCCTTCGTTCTAACAATGCTTGTGAATATAGTCAATCATTTATGCATATTTTTGTAACGAGCGTGGCATTATTCATCAAACTACATGTCCTCCTACTTCACAACAAAATGGTATTGTAGAGCGTAAGAATCGTCATTTGTTGGATGTTGCTCGTACTTTGATGTTTAACATGAATGTGCCCAAACCATTTTGGACTAATGCAATTCTTATTGCTAATTATCTCATTAATCACATGTCATCTTCAGTTCTAGCCAACAAGTCTCCCTTCTCTCTTCTTTATCCCAAGTGTTCGGCCATTTTGTCTTACTCCTCGTGCCTTTGGTTATGTGTGTATGTTCATCTTTTGGGTCCAAGATGTGATAAACTGTCTCCACGATTGGTTAAGTATGTTTTTTTAGGATATTCTCGTACTCAAAAAAGTTATCAATGTTATGATCTTCTCTCTCGTCGTCATTGTATCAGTGTTGATGTTACATTTTTTGAGTCATCTTCATTCTTCTCTACAGGATGTACTCTTAATCCTGATTTGGTTCCCTTCTAATCAGAGGGAACTTATTTTGCCTGTTCTTTCTGACTTTGTATCATCTTCTTCTCTTGTGGCTGCTCCTCCACTCCAGGTTTATCAACGTTGTAAAGATTGACCAGTTGTACCATGGGTTCCTGCTACTCAAACAACACCAGCTTCTACTGAAGTCTTGCTTACTACGTCGTCAATTGTCCCATCTACCGATTTTCCCATTGCATTACAAATGCCGCCCATTGCATTACGAAAAGGTACTCAAGAGTTGTACTCAGCATCTCATTTCCAACTTTGTTTCTTTTCATCGTCTTTCTTTCTCTTTCCATTGTTTTCTAGTCCTCGTTATCTTCAGTTTTTGTTCCTAGTTCTTTTCAACAGACATTGTTTTCTCCTCGATGGAATTTGGTTATGGATAAGGAGATGAATGCTCTCTATAAGAATCAAACCTTGGATCTTACTAATCTTCCTCCTGGGAAATAACTTGTTGATTATCGTTGGGTCTATACAATGAAATACCATCCTGGTGGTTCTGTTGAGCGTTTGAAGGCCAGATTAGTTGCCAAAGGTTATACTCAAACATATAACATGGATAACTGTGAGACATTCTCTCCTATTGCGCATCTTAACTCTAGTTAGAGTTCTTGTTTCAGTTACGGTGAGTCTTAATTGGCCTTTATATTAGCTAGACATCAAGAATGCTTTTTTGCATGGGGATTTACAAGAGGAGGTTTATGTGGACCAGCCTCCATGATATGTTGTTTTTGGAAAGGAATGATGGTAGGTCATTTGCGAAAAGCATTGTATGGGTTGAAACAATCTCCACGTGCGCGGTTTGATTAGTTCAATACAGTTATACTTCAGTATGGCTTTCAACGATCTACTTCCGATCATTATGTGTTCACACGTCGTTCATCTTCTAGTATTATTGTTCTAATAATCTATTTAGATGACGTTATCATCAGTGGTAGTGATTCCGCAAGCAATGCTGACTTAAAAAAACATTTAAGTAAGTAATTTCACACTAAAAACTTTGGTTTTATTCGCTATTTCCTTGGAATTGAAGTCACCAAGTCCAAGGAATGTATTAGTTTGTGTTAGCGAAAGTATGCCATGGACTTACTCTCTGAAACTAGGAACACTCGGTGCCCATCTTGTTGATACTCCGATGGATTTCACAGTGAAATTAGATGTTGAAAGTTATGAAGTGTTCGAGGATTCAGGACGGTATCATAGGTTGGTTGATAAACTGATTTATCTCATTGTGACACATCCAGATATCACTTATGTTGTTGGTGTAATTAGTCAATTTATACATGTTCCTCGTAAACCTCATTGGGAGGCTATCTATCATATTTTTCGGTATCTCAAGGGAGCACCAAGTAGAGGATTGTTATATAAGCCGCCATCACCCTTGTCCATTACTGGATTTTGTGATGCCTGACTGGGCCAGATAATTGTAGTGATAGATGGTGTACTTCTGATTATTGTACATGTGTTGATGATAATCTTGTTACTTAGCGTAGTAAGAAACAAAATCTAGTGGCTTGGTCGAGTGCTGAAGTTGAGTACCATACGATGGCCCATATGGCATATGAGATGTTGTGGGATTCAATCTTTGCTTCGTGATTTAGGTGTGAACGTGCCATCTCCCATGTTGATGTATTGTGATAATCCAAACAATTATCTTCATTGCTAGTAATCCCATGTTCCATGAACGCACCAAGCACATCGATATGGATTGTCATTTCATTCGGGATCTTCTTATGCAAAAGCAGATTTCTATTCCTTATGTTCAGTCTGGAGATCAGTTAGGTGATATCTTTACCAAGCCATTGGTCCGGCCTGCGTTCAAGCATCTATGTTCCAAGTTGGGCATATTTGATCTCTATGTTCCAGCTTGAGGGGGAGTGTTAGAGTTTTTGTTTTATTTATTTACGTTAGTGAGGGTAATATTGTAATTCTTCTTCCATTTGTCTTTCGCTATATAAACAAATGGAAAAATGAAGGCTTGATAGGTTGCTTTTTATCTTTTTCTTCTCTTCTCTCATACTATCTTTGGCATAAACTATATAATATACACAAATATTGAAATAACTTACAAGCAAGGATCAAAATTTCGTTTCTTTTCCATCGAAACGGCTGAAACGTTTCCGTTTCTTAAGGAACCGAAACGAAACACTAATAGAATATCGAAATTCACATGTTTCCATGGAAACAAAATTATTTCCGTAAAAACATACCGAAACTAGTGAAAACATATCGAATAAGGAGAAAATTTTATTTTGTATCAACAATAATTCTAGAAGTTAGTAAAAAATAATATCTATTTATTTTTCAAGGATTAAGACTCAAAATTACAAGAAGATATTTCTATTATTTTTCCTAAAATAATAGAAAAGTAGTAGGAAAAATAAAGTAGTAGAGAAACAACTATTTTAATACTAAGATTACTAATTATAATAGGTTTAAATCGTTATTTGTTTTACTTTTTATTTTATATGTAACTTGTGTCAAATTATCTAATTCGTGAATATTACATAGTACATATCTATTATGTCATTTATCATGAATTAATGTCATTTATCATGAATATGATGTATATACCTTAAACCTGCACAAATATTCAATAAATAGCTTATTTGTATAAATAAATAAATTTTAAGTTACGTTTCCACATGTTTTCATTTTTTTCTCCGTTTCCATTATGTTTCCGAAACGTTTCCGTTTCCAGACAGACCTGAAACTATATATCGAAACGATATTTTGATCATTGCTTACAAGTAAAATAAAAAGCTAAAGTAAAACTATTAGCAAGCTTCACTATAGTAATTAGCAACTAAGTATAATGAAAAGCTTTTTTCCTACATCCTTCATATTCCTCTTCTTTTATGTCTACTTCTACTTCTACTTCTCTGCTATTTCTCAAAGAAATTGGAGGTGTTTAATTGTGTTTTAAACTTTAATCATTCAATATCTCTCTCTTTGTATTCTAATGGTTACTAGCTTTTATCAATCTTTGTGATTTTTGCTGGCAAGGGTGAAAATAGTTTGTCAATTTTAGTAGGTTTCAATGGAAACAACTTTATTTCGACAAAAAAAATATATGAATTTCCACCTTTAACCAAGTTTCCTAGTGGTTCACTAGAAAATGGACACGTTTTAGTCGTTTAGATAGAAACAAAAAGAAATTTTAATCCTTGCCTCTAATTTCCCATTCACAAAAAGGCCCAATATATGAGACCACCTATAAACGACTCTCTCTCTCTCTCTCTCTCTCTCTCTCTCTCTCACAATATATATATATATATAAATATATAAGGGGTCAGGGTGTTATGTATTAACAGATTGAAGGATACAGCAGCAGTGGAAGAATGGCACTCTCGTGAAGGGCGTAGTAACAACAGAAGAGAATTCGCCCAACAGTGTTAGTATTAATAGCTGATGACAAGACCAGCTGTGGAGGTGATTGGGTTTTAGAGATGAAGGTTTAGGGGTGGAGATGTGGGTGAGATGAGATGACAATGACAGACGCCAAAGAAGATTTGGTAAGAAGCTGTAGAAATGATGATGGTGGCAATGTACTTGTGTGTGTGTGTGTGTGTGTGTGTGTGAGAGAGAGAGAGAGAGAGAGAGAGAGAGAGACAATGACTCTGACGGAAATGTAGTGGTTGTTTTTTCCAGCGGAATCAGGGATGATTATGATAGTAGCTGCTGGTTTTGGTGGCAATGGAGGAGGTTTCACTCAATAAATGGATTTGATGGAGAACTATGATAGTGGCGCCAGCAAGGAGCTCACTATATTCCCATTCCCAGTATGTCATCTCTCATATCAAATCATCCAAGTCTAGCCAAAGATTGGTGGAGTTGGTTCATTAGTGATAAAATAACCATAAGGATTTGATGCAACAATCATAATAACAACAACAACAACCACAATAATAGTAATAATAATGGTTTTCTTGTGCAAATAATAGGGGGAGCTTTGCTAACATCCCACTACAAGGGGGTGAGGCTACAGGGCCTGATATGCGTATGTAGCAGGGAGGTTAACAGGACCTGATATAGGTGTGCACATATATAAACATGCATATACCCATTCTTTCCAATCCTAAAGACCCTACCTTAACAAAGCCCAGTCATTTTCCTCCATCAAGATTAATCTTAGCAACCGATAAAACCACAAAGACCAAAGTTATTGTTCAAAAACACAGACGTAGCTCATGAACGGCCCCCCAAAACCAAAAATCTATCCAATAAATCCCTACCCCTCCGTCAACTTTTCCACAACCCTAACCTCTAGCTAGATTGCTAATCCCTAAAGAGCTTACATCACCAAGTTTGTTTCTCAAAACCAAAACCTCACAACAATGATTTCCTTCACAAGATGTCTCTCCCACTGCTGAACCTGCCATAACCTAAAAGCACATTGCTTAACCAACAAAGACCAACTCCCACCCTTTCCCCCCCCTCCTATTCCAATCTATCAATTCACTTTTCCTTCCACACCATTGAGTCTTGCTCTAACCTAAAAGGCACCCTAACCTGATCAAAGAACATGACGAAAAGATATGATCATGTAAAATTTCTTTGAAAAGCAAGACATACACCCACATCCCTACTGGGACATAAACCCTGCAGGAGATACCACTCAAGCTAACAGCTGGTGGTGGTAAAGTTAAGACATGTAAGTTTACTTTCAGTTTCTCTTCCATACATGATATTTGATAGATGGAGTCTGTAAGCTATAGAACTTTTGAACAAGTACAACTTAGGATTTAAATTTAAGCACAATAACCAAAGGAAATGATTGTCTCAATTGGCCATAATTTCCGGAACAACAACATCAGTAACTGTTTCCCTTTTTAAACAAACACAATTGATGAATAATTCCCCATCCATTTTATTTCCTATCTTTCCATGGTTACATGGTATAGTTAAAACAAACCTGATGTGCATTATACCCCATTTAACTTTCGTAATCATCTTAAAACAACTACAAGATTTCTTGTTCGGATGACGAAGTAATATACAATACAGAAACTAAGGAACCGAAACGGAAAATATGAGAATTGAATTTTGAAAGACAATGAAATGGAATCACAGAATTGTTGCCAACCTTTGATATCACAGCTTCAAGCTCTGCAAAGCCGTCTTCACTAAAAGAATCATCCAGAGGTTCATTGCTCTCCATTTCCCCATAAAGCTTAATTTCGTTGACTGTTACCCCTTTGTCAACCAACACCTGACCACGCTGTCATCTATAAATGATTCTATTCCAAAGGAAAACACAGTAGTGACATGAATACTACCTGCAGGAGTCCAGGAGCATCTTCCTCCAGTGCCGTTTCAACTGAATCACTGCAAAATATATTAGAAAGAAGAGAAACCCTCAGTAGAGCAATCATGAAGATGGAAAAGAAAATTCTAAAATATTTACATGGAGATGCATGTTCAGAAACATACAAACAAATATGTGTATCTTTATTTGGTACATCTTACATATCCATAGATACACATGATATGAAAACACACACACACACACAAACATATATATGTTAATCAGAAAAATATATTACGTAGCAGTTTTTCTCCTCTTCTTCGGACGGTTGATTCTTAATGGTTTAGCAGAGTCAGATACAATGGGGCTACAGTCTCTGGCAGATGGCACAATTTTCCCCAAGCATTTGAAGTTTCTGGAAATATCAAAATTAGGAACCGCTCTTGAGGCCAGCAACTTAATCCGATCTTGCAGCAACATATGGTCTACTTCATCTCCATAAGATTCATCTGGGGTTTCCAGTTCACTCTTCACTGATACTATCTTAGTATAGGGGAAGTTACCTACAGCATTCTTGTCCAGACTGTGTAAGCCATTGTTATCCAAGAGTTCAACCTTGACATTTACAAAGGTTGTTGAAGCTGAACTAAGCATACTTTTATGGCCACCAGACACAAATTCTTGTCCACCACATGATTCATACGCTGTGGAAGCTATCTTAGATGAGCATATCCCGTCACTTTCCTGAAGCCCCACAGAATTTCCTGATTTAGTTGATTCAATATGCCTGCAAGAACCCGTCAATGCTGAACATTGAGGAGCTGCAGAGGATGGTCCTGCAATAATACCATTTAATGAACCAGGCCCTGACATCTCGCAAAAGTCATAAGTATTTCTTTCAAGAACATCAAAAGTATAATTTACACCCCCTGATGATTCTCCGTCAACAGAATGACCCTCTCCCTTTCCTATCCCAGCAATGCTTTGAATCATGTCTTCCACAACTGGGTTAGACAACCATGAAGAATTACCCTGTGAAAGATAAGGTAATCAGCAACTTTAATCAGCAAGGCAATAGCTTCAACTCACCCCCCCCCAAACAAAAAAAAATCACTTTTCCTGGGGTGCATCACCACATAGAACATAATTAAAAGGCAAAGAACTCAATTCAAACTACATCACAACATATACCTCCAAATAAGAGAAGAAAATAGAAGAACTAAGGAAGAGACAAAAAGTTTATCTCACTTGGCCAAATGGCAAGACAATGCTGCCAGCTCCCATAAAATTAACTGAAATGCGACTTTAACCATACAACATCAAACAACACGCAATCGCTATTGAGCTGATTACATTTCCTAAAAACACCTTGTTTGAGGGGGGAAAAAAAGGCAGGGACGGCTGCCCATGTTTGGTGAGGCGGGGGGGAGAAAGAAGACCATAACACTTATTCTGCATTTACCACCACATTTTGAGTGTATTGAACAAAGATATGCATATCCATCGTATCTCATGCCCTCTGCAGGTTGTGGTTGTAAAATCAGTTTAATATTTAGTGGATTTCTTGACCAATAACTAATAAGCATAGGAAATTGGCGAGACTAAAAGGAGGCACAAATTTGTAAATTGATGATGTCATTTCTTTGATTCAGCAATGTGTTGCTATCTTGAGATTGATTGCACAGACAGATAACTGGCAAAGCACCACATACAAACATAAAAGAATTTAGCACTAACTAGTTAAGCAAAAAAGAACTATTTTACACACAAAATATGACAAGGAAATAAATGATTTACTTCATTTGCTCAACAAACCACTTCATGTATTAAGGATTAAATGAATAAGATTAACCAGTAAAACCTTAAAATTTCAGAACCATGAACAAAAGAAGGCTAACACTTTCCAACTAAATTCACACAATTCGACCTGCTGGATTCGAACCAGCAACCAAGAGGAATAATCCTCTGCTCTGCCTTCTGAGCTAAGGTCGACCAAAGAGAAACCTCCATCTCTCCATGTATAAGCATTGCACTGCCATGAGACGACTGTGGAAACAACGTAGAATATGTCAACCCATGCCACATGAACTATTTATAATACCTTTTTTTTTATAAGTGAACTACTTATAAAAGCCTTAATATATAGTCCCACTGCATATGCACATAGGTTAATAATAAACAAAACAGTTTCTGTATAAATTAACTCAATGGGAGAAAGTTTAACACTGTACAAAGAAGGAACACTATTTTGTATATATAGATTGCAAAAAAGGGGACACTGTGGTAGTGAAAATGATGCTTAAAGGTGTTAATAAATTATTTTTTGCATAGACTATCAGTAGTAGATCACCTCTACTACAAACGAAGATTTTTCCATCAAGATTCTTGGACCAAATTCCATATCCAAGACACCAATTACCAACGTCCTTTTTTCCTAAGTAAAGACACTAAGTAAAAACTTAAGCGAACAAAAATAAAATAAAACTTCATCAAGTGCAGAGAAGGTTAAAACCTCATCAATTTCCATATGGATACTAATGGTTTATCCTTAAATTTTAATACAAGTAGGTCCATTAAGCTCAAAAGAATATCCATCAACCCTCAAAAAGTCAAGTAAATGAAGGTTGCCATGCAAAGATGAAAAAATTTGAGCGATGACATAGAATTGGAATCATTCAAACTCAAGAACTACAAGTGAAGACGTATAATATTTCTTCTGTAATCTTGAGAGTTTTAGGAAAAGATTGAACAATTAGAAAGCTCACTGTAATTTAGGGAATTTAAAGATTTCATTTAAAATGGTTTTTCAAAGATTAATTAAAGTCAAACACAAGTTTTGAATATCAGTCGACCCATAAGTCAACTCAGTCGACTGACCTGAATGGACTTGGGCAAATTTTTCATTATTGGGTGATTCAGTCGCCCCAACTATGATTCCGCTGACTGAATTGAGTTATGCCTTAAAATGTTTTCAGTTTTTATAAGAATCGGTCGACTTAAGAATTGAATCAATCAACTAAAATTGGTTATGTTATTGAAAATCTTCATTTCTTTTAAAATCAGTCGACTGAATCTTAAAAGGTTTCAATTCTGGAGAACTCAATCAACTTAATATCTGGCTCAGTCGATTGAATGTTCTACTCTTTGAAAGGCATTCAAGCTCTGCTTCAATCAGTTGATTTAAAATAAGTATCAGTCAACTGAATCAGGTGAGAATTAATGAACATTTAGGCTCTGTTAAACTTATTCGACTCAAAGGCTAGTATCAGTCGACTGAATTAACCAATTTTTAAAACACAATATTTTTCAGTCAACCAAAGAAAAATTCAGTCAACTGAATTTGTTAATCCAGCACTACAATGATTAGATTTTTGACTGATTTGAAAGACAATAACGGTTAGTTTTTGTTCTTAACAATTATATTTTCAAACTGCCTATAAAAAAGGTGATCAAACAGCATTTACTACTAATGCATTGAATACATTGAATAGAGAAAACTTCAAATTATTTCAAAACTTTCAAATACCTAGATCCTCAAGTACTTTGAGCTTTTAATTGCTCAATCACTATTACAAAAATGATCCTTGTTGTATATTTGCTCTTGAAGAGAGTAGTTCATTTATTATAAACCTTCAACCATCATTTATTATGAGATTATTGCGGGTTAGGTTACCCTTGAGAGACAAAGGGAGTTTGTCTAGAAAAAAAAAAAAAAAGTAGGGAGCTCTATTGTTGAAAGAGTTTGATCTCCACTTCGAAAGAACTCATTAGTAGATCACTCAAGTAAGAAGCTTAAGTTGAGAACGTAGGACCACCGAACCTCGTAAAAAATTTGTGTCAATCTCTCAACTCTCCTTTACTTTGTTGTTGTTAATTTAATTGCTTAATAATATATACATATATTTTAAATTGACAAAATGTGAAAACTACCCAATTCATCCCCCTTTTGGGTAGATTTTTGGGCAACAGAGACCACAATTTGCAAGCCTGATGCAAAATTCCTTAACTATATTGCTTGAGACATGGCTTTATAACAAGATATCATTTCTTTTCTTTTCTTGTTCTTTGGTTTAATGGCAAGAATATACAACTGGGAGTAACCCTCCCTTGCTCATAGACAACACCCTAACCTGAATGAAGATGGGATTCGATCCCAAGTCTCTGGTACAACTACTTGGAGACTTTACAAGCTAAGCTAGTTAGCACCTTCACATGCTATAAATTTTGCTTGCATAGCCGAGAAAGTGATACTATTATAGCATAGAAGCATATGAGTCATGAGACGCCTACTATTTCATTGCCCTACTACTAACTAGAGGTGAAGCTACATTATACCAGGGGGGGCAATGGCCCCCCAAACTTTTGAAATTTTGATTTTTACCCCAATATTTTTATAGATATTTTTAAAAAAAATTAGAATATCACCCATCTCCCCCCCCCCCCAAATTTTTTTTTTATATTTTCACAAAATACCCTCTAAAATTATATTTTTTTATTCTTCCTCCTAGGCTCAACTCGTTTATGTTCATGAACAGTAAGAGCATATACGGTAACTTGTATTTTATTTTATTTATTTTCACTCATGTATGTGCCTTCTAGGCCATTGCCTAAATTTAAATCTCTGGAGACTCCAATTACTTACACATTAATTGTTTCAAAACCAATAGAAGTTATTATTAGGCTAGGGCTTGATCACCTAGGCAACCGAGTAAAGCAATTTTCAGTCATATCGCCTTAACATGTTATAGGTCAAGTGCCTTCAAAGAAGCGATCACCTTAGGCTAGGCAAGAAGCAACCAAGTGATAGACTTTTTAAATTATAAAGTATTATGCTTGTATATCCTTTATGTTTATAATATTTTATGCACTTATTTAACAATTATGTAAGACACATATCAATATAAAAGAACATAGGTGTAAGTCTATCGAACATTAGCACAAGACTGGTCTAATAAGCATTTAAATTATTTGAATAAATACAAAACTTTGAGGAAAATACACTTTCAACATGTAAAAAATTAAAATAGAAATTTATATTGCACTACAACCAAAAAACTATCATCATTCTTCACAAAATTTGGACTTGGCCCTCCATAAAATCTCTTCCCTCGAATCAACCAAATTGACCACCTATATATTTAATCTTCCCAACATAAGCCTGAACTTTAATAATCAATTTAGAAGTGTATGAGATTATCCCTATCATGTCTTCTACATTATTAGGACCAACAAATTCACAAAATTTTCTTTGATTCAAGACATTGATATATTACAAAATTTTGAATATTCATTGAGAAGAAAGAACCTAAGCTAAAAATGATCACATCACTTAAATAAGTCATATGTCACCTTTCAATTGATCTTTTTAGTATTACCTAATATAATTATTATAACTATTAGATACTATTAACTTAGAATAGGTTAACTTTTAATGTCTAATATATCTCTTTTATTATTTTTATGAGTTAGTGTCTTGCTTTATTTAAGCTAGCGCTTTTTTATCGTCTTGCTTTTCAAATAATGTAGGACCTTAGCACCTTAAAGGAACCTTTAGTCTTTAACTACACTAAATTTGATGAAATTTAATGGTTATGATCCAACAAACTTATAGGCAATTCCTTCCCAAGGAAGTTACCCTAATTGGTTCATCTCCAACGTCGCTTGCTACTCCACTTCTCACATGCATAATCATCTTCCCAAAAAACTATAGATTCTTGTTAGATTATGGGAAAGAGAGCTAATGACAGATTGATTTCCACTTGAAGACTCATGATTTTTTAGATTGTAAAGCCATCCAATGACTTGAAGATGGAGATGAGAGTTATTCCTTTAAGGAACTAGTGTGTAAAATTTTTCTGTCTCTTGTTTAATATGCCTATTACTGATACTTTTTTTGCTGATTATTTTTAATTGGTTTATTTAGCATATCTAATGTAGTCGAATCATCTTAATTTGCTTTCAATGATCCATTTTATCCGTTTTGACAAAATGGGATGTTTGGTCAGCTAGCAACCAAACCGAGACAAAACAAGTTTTTGTTCGCCAAAAATTATGTTAGCTAAGCTTGAACGCACATATAAATAGGGTTGTCAATTTTTGACACGACATGATAACACGAATCAAACACGACACAAAGTTAACGGGTTTGGGTTGAACATAAATGGGTTTGAATCAAACATAAATGGGTTTGGATCATAACAGGTTGACACGTATAACACAATTAATAAACATGTCGTGTTTGAATTTTAATAGTGTTAACCCTGTTTAACATGACTTAACACGTTTAATTATAAAAAATATCACGACTTAGGGTAATTCATCTCACATTGAAAGTTTATCAAGGTTTGGAGATTTTTAACTTATAAAAAAGGTTCCTACTTTGATTTAGCTCATGTCCAAAGTTTACTAAACTTGAAAATTATCTATACATATTAAAAGATATATTACTTTTTTATTTAAAAAATAAAAAATTAAAATAAATAGGTTAAGCATATCGACACGTGTAACCAGTTTAATAAATGGGCTTGGGTTTGAGTTTTGAAACTTGACACAATTAGTTAATAATGCCAAAGTTAGGGTTGACACATATTTTCGAATATGTATGCCTTGACACTACCCGAACACGACACGATAATACGATTGACACCCCTAGATATAGATGTTCGTCACAAGCCCAAGCCGAACTTGATCCGGCCCTTATCTCGCCAAAACTGAGCCCAAACAAGCCAAAGCTCGGTCTAGATTAGATCATTTGCAGTCCAATGTATAAAAGGGAAGAGAGGGTTGGTCCCCTGCTTCTTCTTGAAACATTAAGTTGCTACTACTCCCAAAAAGAAAACACACAAAAGAACTAAGAAAGAATCAGAAAAAATCACCGGATGGTTGCAAACCGAGGCAATTTTGGTGTGAGTGATGGCTTTGAGTAAGTTCAAATTTTATTTGATCATGCATACACTAATCACAAAATTTCATCTGATACCTGGTATAGTTGTGTCCAAATAATCAAATTTTGCTTGCATGAAAGTTCCATTCGTACATCATGTTTTGATAAGATTCTACATTTTAGAATATGCCCCTTTCAATGGCATTTCCATTTAAGTCTTCACACAATTAGAAAGGTATAGGTGTTCAAATCCTAGACATACAAGCACTCCGTGAAAGCGTGAAAGGTACAGGTGTTGCAATGCTAAACATACAAGCACTCCGTGAAAGCAGTGACTTCAGTTTGAATATACACTATTCTCTCAGACAGAACAAGTCTCTATTTCTATCAAGGAATTTGCATGAAATGAGTCGAGAAAAAAAAATGCCAACCCTTTTTGAACTTTTCCTTCTGGCATTTATCCTTTTCTAATGAAAACAAGACTTAACAAAAGAGTTTTGGTTGGGTTATCAACAAAATAAATTATTTGACCATAATTTATGCAAAATACAAAGGACAAAATCACATATACACCAATAACTTTTGTGTGTGTGTGTGTGTGTATTTGATAAGTAGTTCAGAATATATTTTACATCTGAGACTCTTTAAGAATATAATCTACTTACTGCCTTAGTCAAATATTAGTGTGATTTTAGAAGGATTAAGCAGAAATTATACCAGCTGTCACAGTTAAGTGTTTGACAGACACAACTGAACAAGGACAAGCAGATAGTCCAGCTTAAAAAGGGCCCATTGTTCAGCTTAAAGTTTCAAAAACAGAACTACAAAAACAAATTAACAAAAATCCAAACTGCATCGGACGTTTCTATTTTATCAGAAAACTAATTCTTGAACTTATCAAGGCTTGATAAAACATTCACATTACTCATATTCAGAGAAAAATCCAGGCACTATTCTGTGGACAATTAGGAAGGAAAAAAATGACAAAAAAAAAAATTCCACAATAATGTGTTCAGAGGTGGTCACACCGAGAGAATTACAGTCCCCTATTGCATAGGGAGCTTCACTGGTTAACGTGTAGTAACCTCATCTTCCAGTTTGATTCATTATTGGACTCAGTCCCTTTCATCCGAGTATAATCTTCTACATTCATTGATGACTAGAAATTCATATTTTTAACACCCCCACCCCAGGAGAGAGAGAGAGAGGGAGGAAATTACCTCCAGTAGTGGTTTTGTCAATTCCAATGATTTCCTGGTGAAGTAAAATAGAGAAATTAGGATTCAGTAAATTCTGCACTCCATCCAAATTCAAAGAAAATGGGAGGGTGCATAAACATAATAAGAGACAGATTCAAAATGTCAGTTAAATTCTTATTCGCCAAACCTTGAATTTAGAGCATCCAATTAAAAAGAAAGAACTACAAATCATCAAGGACAAAACAGCACCTTGACAGCAGCATCCTCCGCCGCTCTTTCAGTACAATGTGATCCAGATCATCCTCAAAGTCATCAGGGATCTCAGTATTTAACTTAATCACTTGTGCATCAGCACCTGAAGAGCCCTTTACATAATTTCCCGACAAACTCATTAAGCTGTTATCAATATGCTCAACCTTTATATTGACAGGATGTGTTGATGGTATTGAACACTGAAGCAAAGGACTTGCAGTGGCATCGACATTAACTTCAGACAATGCTATCCGATTTGAGGAAATGAGCTTGTTCACTTGAGTCCCTTGGTAACAGTATGCACCCAGAACACCTGCATTTTATTTTATTTTTTTGCAGTGGCATTTTTTAAACATGGATCAACAGCACCAGAAACTACTGACTTTTTAAAGTAATGAACTTCAAAAATAACTTCTCCAACAACTTTACCGGCACCACTTTGTTCCGGCAGAAATCTCTCATTAATCTGTTCCGCAGCAAAGCAAGCAGGACGGAAACCATGACATGCCCTTTTAATTAACAAAAATTAAAATAAATGAGTAAACCGAAAAAGAAAAAAAAAAAAAAAACATGTAACAAATAAGGGACACTTCATTGCTTTTAGTGTTATTCCTCTTATCATTATTATTGTTATTGCTGTTGTTGTTATAGCAAGACGACAGCAGCAGCAATCAATAACTCAATAATATGATCCCTTCAAATATCAAACACCCACTTCCGGAGCTAATCTCCAAACAATTCCATGTTTTATTTTCCTTCTTTTTTCTGAAAAGTGTGTTTTACTTTCCTTCTTTTAACTATTAAAAATGCATCGTGTTCTAAAAATTAGAATCCATAAACATGAAGCCATAAAACATAAC
The DNA here is from genome assembly GCA_008638375.1 of Nyssa sinensis. NCBI lineage: Eukaryota > Viridiplantae > Streptophyta > Magnoliopsida > Cornales > Nyssaceae > Nyssa > Nyssa sinensis. The sequence goes on from CM018032.1 coordinate 55,681,275, forward strand.
AATACCGGCATACCACTGTAAAGCATACACAACATTTTCCTAGAAGGAAATGTAAAGTATTTAATCACCCTGATTATTATGCAAAGTGGGCATTGGAAACAACTACAAGGCAAAATCGAAGCATAAGAATAGCAATGGATTATAACATCACAATACAGTCTGAACAAGAAAGAGAAAGATTAATAATTATAACAAGAAAAAAGAAGTTGTCAACTTAACACAAACAAACAAAAAACAAATCCGTGATGGACACCCCCCCCCTCCCCCAACACACATGGTAAAGCCCATTACAAAGTGAAAATCTAAATGGACGCAAAATTGTATAACAAAACAGCAAATGTGTATAAATGAAAACATCACTGAGGCTAAATTACCTGGGAATCACATTTCTGATCTTCCTTCTTAACAACGTTATGAATTGGGGGTCTGCATATAACCACAAAACAAGGTTTTTAACACTAAACCCACAATCTTATAATCTTATAAAACAATCAACCAAATCGGAAACTTACGTCGATGGATTGTTGCTTTCTTTCTCGAATCTAATGTCGCTGAAATCAGAAAGACGCTTACTTGCAAGTAGCATTTTCAAACGTTGTTTCAATGGAACACGATCGTGCTCCTCGGTCCAAACACCATCACGAGTTCCATTCTCGGATTTGGACGAAGTGTTATCAGAACCAGAAAATTGACCCATTGTTTAAAACTTTCGGCTCTGATTATGACCATCCACGGTTTATATACAGGTAACAAAGGTATAAGTAAGAAAAAGAAATCAAATACTAATTTCTTAAACTAGGGTTTTATAGATAATGAAGAGTACCAGTGGCGGTGTCTCGTGTGTATTGTGTAGTGACAAATGAGGTTGGCTGATTTGCGAGGTCTGCGACTGCTCCGTTAGTCGCGCGTTTTGGCGCGCGATGAGAGAGAATTGAAGTGATAATATATTATCGCCATTTTGTCAGAGAACAAGTAGAGAGGGAGACTTTGGAGTCTTTGAAGATCAAAAAGGCCCCTTAAGGGGAGCCCAGCCCCTTTGCTTTTTATTTACGAAGATAAATTCACTTTGTTTGTGATAGGATTCGAAGCCACACTTGCGCCTTTTGACCTTCTGTTCTGGTTATGGCGTGTAGGTAGGAACAACAAATTAATTCATCCTGTTTTTAATGGGAGGTATGAAATATCAATAAACAGGTTTATTAGTCCCGTTTTTAATGAGAGGTATGAAGTGTTACAGTATCTTTGGACGAAAGGAATCGGAAAAAAAAAAATAGAAAGAGAAGGAAGAAGAGCTTATATCATGTTTGTTTTAAAAATTAATACTCATTTTAGTAATTTTGTTATCCCTTTACAAGTAGACGAAAATGGAGGAAAAGAAAAGAAAAGATTTAATAAATTTTTAATAATATCAATTGATGCTGTACTTTTCGACTCGTAATAAGTGTGGGCTCTGTGACCTGTAGAATCACTCAAAAAGATGATCAGAGGACCACCAGATTGGCTCCGGCGGTAGCCGCTCCGATGCTTAAGTAAGTAAATGGAATTGAAAGCCAAAGTATGAGTATAAAAATAAAGCGTACCTTTAGGGTTTAATTTATAGGTCGGGGCCTTGCCTAAGTTGCTTAGGATTCGATGCCATGAATATAGGGATTTGATCATCGGAGATTGCAGTTACCTTGTAGGAGTATTGAGTCGTAGATAGGAGATAATCATAGATAGTAGTTTCCTTGTTGAAGACTGTTTCCGTGTTGAAGATTGTTTCCTTATTCCCTACTTGGTAGTTGTTAAGGAAGCCATAAGGTCGGAACCATATGAAATGCTGAATGAATATTATCCAGAGCATAAAGTCTGGAAGATATGTGCATGAGAACGCCTTGGAGGCTCCACCTGTACTGCATGACCGAGTTTGTCGGCTCTGTAGGATATATATATATATATATATATATATATGAGAATGCCCTGAAGGCTGTGAATGCTCTGTATGACCGAGTTTATCAGCTCTGCGTGATGTATATATGAGAATGCCCTGAAGGCTTGTGGCTGCTCTGTATGATCGAAATTATCAGCTCTGTATGCACACGTGTCTCAAGGTGATTGGTGTGTCTGTTTGTGGTATATCAGCTACTCCCCCCCCGAGCCCTAGTTAGAAGCTAGGGCTTAACTAGGGTTATGGGCTTTGTGAAGAGTCATACGTTTCGTTTCTCTATTTCTCGAGACGTCGGTTTAATGAGTCATTTATTGCGCAACCGATACTTGAGAAGCCATCATTATTTTCAACCGTTGTGTCGACTTGTATTAGGAGGCTCATATTTCGAATGGGTATATAAAGAGAGGGAAAGATCTTTCATACCTTTCTTCTGCACTTGCTTCTATAGTACCAAAGGCTGCCACCGCCATTTGACATATTTTGAAGTTTGAAGAATATCCGGTGTTCGTAGTCCTTTCTCAACTTCAGGTTTGATTTTAGTCTCCTTCTACATTCCTTCTCATTTGCTTCATTTCTTTCTTTTGTTTGCCATGTCTGGCCTTGAGTCTCCCTCTGGTTCGGGCAGTCCTTTTGGGACCGTCCCTCACCTTCAGTTAGTGAATCTTCCTTCTATAGATGATGATGAGAATAGAATGATAGAGCCCCCTTCTAGTCCAGAGGTTAGGATTGTTGATGCATTTGATGAGCCCCCGAATAGGGCTGGTGAGAACTCTGGTCGATCCGGTTACAGAGAGGAGGGTGAGAGTGCCATCACCGAGAAAATGTTGACGGAGTTGTGGGAGAAATTCAATCTTCCCTCCAACGTTACTTTCAAGGTCCCTGACTCTCGGGATCGCCCAAGCAATGTTAGAGAGGGGAAAATCTGCGCTTACCTGGCCTGGTTTGAAATGGGATTGACACTCCCCCTTCCTGATATTATAAAACAATTATTTTGTTGGTTCGACCTTTGCCCCGCAGACCTGAACCTTAACAGTTGGAGACATCTGTTGAGCTTCATTGTGTTGGGGCATATGAACAATGTCAATGTATCTCTTGACTTGATCTGTAGTAATATGGATCTAAAACTTTAGAAGGCGGAAGGCCTTTATTACATGTCTTTTGATAGTGGGTTCAGACCCCTTACTTCCGTGCCCTCTTCCAACAAGACCTAGAAGAAGTGGTATTTCTTCATAAAAGGAGGATGGGAATTCAAGGACTTCGAAGGCCAACCTTCAGCATTCCCTCGAACCACTAGGCGAAAGGGTGAGGACCAATTTTTTCGTGGCTGTGTTGACTTCTTTTTGTACACCAATTACTGAACTGATCAACTTTTGTGTTTTTTGTGCAGTTAGGAGTGTGTGGAGAAGATCGAAATTCTCCTCTACGATTCAGAAGCAATACAAGAAGCTCTTAAAGCCCAACAACCGAAATCATTCCTCCATCGTCACTCCTGATAAATTGATGGCTGCCAGAGGAAGTGTTGAGGAGCTTGCAAAGAATATAATGGTACGGTGGGGGACCGAGCCATCTTCATCTGTGGCAGTGGGAGAGGCTTCTTCCCCAATGGACCCTCCCATCCAAGCGAAGAGGAGGAGGATATTTTCGACCTCTCCTAACCCCATTCAGGTGGAAAGAGAGACGCCTGCCCCCATTTTTATGGTCCCCCCAGCCCCGTCTAAGCAAGCGGGCAAGGGGATGTCATGTTCGGTGGCCCCTGATGCTGTGGGGGCCAAAAAGATTCTGGAGGACTTTTGGGCCAAAGGCTCAAGCAAAATTAGGCCCTAGAAGCCGGAGAAGTTTCTTGCTGACCTGGCTTCTCTTCAAGTCAAGGTAAGTTCTTCGAGGCTTTATCTCCTTTCACTTTTTTCAAGTGTTTTGGTTGGTTCTGAACTGTGTGCTTTGTACACTATAGGCTCTGCACACCCTTCCTGCCTTGACGGAGGTCACTCCCCCTTCAGAGGAGGTTGATCAACTAAAGACCGAGCTGGACGAACTTAGGCTTTAGCTTGGCACTGCCCAGTCGGAGGCCCACGATTCTGTAAAGAAGTTGAAGGAGTTTCAGAATTCTCTGATCGTGATGGAGTCAGAGAGGGATCTTGCTGTTCAGAGAAAAAAGAGGCTGAAGAGGGAGTTGGACGGCGTGCGGTTTGAATTCAACCAGAAGCTTGAAGATGCGGTGGAGCAGGCCAAGGTGGATAATGAGATGGAGATGAGGATGGAACTGGAAAGAATGGCCAACACTCTGATCATGTTTGGCTTTAACAACTTCCAAGATCGGTTCTTTGCCAAATTTCCTGAATTCGACATATCCTCGATTGTGCCTCCAGGGGCTACCCCTCTTGAGGTTGCAATTCCGAACGAGGTGGTCGACGTTCTTCCTGCCGGAGACCGAAGTTGTCGTCCCGAGTGAGATGGTTGATGCTGCTCCTGCCGATCCCCTTCCAACCGTTGAGCCTGCCTCTACCGATTAGGCTTGAAATATGCTTAGCCTAGGTTTTTTTTTTTTTTTTTTTTTGAACTTTAGTGTAACAGACTTCTTCAGTGAAACAGCTTTTCTTCATCAAATGTTTTTTCTTGTGCTTGGTTGACTCATGTAGTATTTCCTTTGAATTTGTTGTTGATGTGAGAAATTGATGCAAGTAAGGCTGTTCTGGACCCCTTTAAATCAGCTTCCAAGAATTGGCAATTATCTTCCAAACTGCAGTTGCGATAAGATAATGATTGTAGACTAGTTTTGATTGCTTCTTCCTCTTTGGATGAGGTAAGAAAGCAATTTCAATCTGACATATAAGGATCTGACGATGATCTTGTGCCACATATATACTGAGAGTAAATTTCTGAAGAATTCTCAGGCAGCTTGTTCTGAACCCAAGTCCTGTAGTAAGAACGGTGTCTTGTGTCTATTGCTCTGATATTGGAGACTTCTGCCTCCTAAATCATTCAGACCTGGACTGATATATATCCGAACTGAAGGCTTTTTGTCATACACGTGGTCCGTCAAGGATCAACGGAATGGCAAAGACTGTGAGGTCTGTATGTTAGACGGAAGGTAAAAAGTGGATCGAATTTTGTTTGCTTTGATCAGTTCGGTATGCTTGGGGAGGCCTTGTATCTTGTCGCCTAAGTATCCGAAAGGACAATCCTATACGTCATCCATTTATACAGCTGTCTTTTGGGTTTTCGAGACCAACCCTTGATTTAACTGTTGCGACAGTTCGTCTGGGTGACTTTTGGGCTTCGAGGGTCTATATATAGGGAGGAGAAGCATAAGGTTGCCCCCTATCTCTTTTACTTGTATTCCCATATTGTTCCCCTATCGGAGAGAATTTGAATGCCTTTTAGGGGCTTACCGTTTGCCTGGAGATGATTGGCGATTTTCAGTCCGAATTGGGAATGATTAAACTGCGGTCGAGAGTTAACCTTCCCTTTGATTCAGTCTCCAAGGAAGGATTAGAGGAGGCTAAGATCTTCTTGTCCATCTTAGCATCCGGTCGAGATTTCTTCGATAGAAGGTCGACCCTCCTTGATTCAACCGAGGCTTGAAGCATTGGTGATGAAAACGAAGGTGGGATGCCTCCTTCCCTTTGTGTCTTGGCAGAGACCCTTGCTTAAATCGGCTAGGGTGTGACAACTGCTCTGAGGGAGATGAATGGAGGTCCCCTAAGACCTAGAGCCCTCATCATCCGTTGGTCTTGAGATCAATGACAGTGATGATGAAATGACCTGGGTGCTTCTTGATGCAGATTGGGGTTCAGGATTCCTTCTTTTCAAATGGAGCCGGTGGCGGCGGTAATGGAAGTTCGGATCCTGGATCCCTTTCTCATTCGAAGAAGAAAGCCATGATGTCGTATAGTGTTTGCCATTGTTGTAGCTTTTTGTGTACTTGTCCTGTTTTCAATCTTCTTGTATTGATGTAAATTTTCTGAATCATCAATAAAATTGGGTTCCTTCTTCTCAGATCTAATGTTCTTTGTATTTGAATGTGCTCTTCTGGAGTTAAAACACCTTTTCATGCACTTCTGATATATGATTGTTCTAAGAATAGATCAAAGAAACTTTGTAGAAGTCTTGAATCAAAGTGCTTCAAACCTGCGCGGTACTATAGTACTTGTTGCTTGCTGATAGATAAGCCAAATAATCTAAGTATCAGATCTGAGGTGTTCTGATCTAGGAAACTTTAGTTTATAGATGTTCGGAACTTCTGTCTTTGGATGGACTGGATCATAGAATCTGTGTGTTAAAGATGGACCAGGCTTGGAGGACCTGTGCATTATAGATGGACCAAGTCCTAAGGCTTGTGCATTATAGATGGACCAAGTATGAAGACTTGTACATTATGGACCAGGCTTTAGAGGCCTGTGCATTATAGATGGACCAAGTACGAAGACTTGTACATTATGGACCAGGCTCTAGAGGCCTGTGCATCATAGATGGACTAAGTACGAAGACTTGTACATTATGGACCAGGCTCTGAAGGCATGTGCATCGTAGATGGACCAAGTACGAAGACTTGTACATTATGGACCAGGCTCTGGAGGCCTGTGCATCGTAGATGGACCAAGTACGAAGACTTGTACATTATGGACCAAGCTCTGGAGGCCTGTGCATTGTAGATGGACCAAGTACGAAGACTTGTACATTATGGACCAAGCTCTGGAGGCCTGTGCATTTATAGGTGGACCAAGTACTAAGACTTGTACATTATGGACCAGGCTCTAGAGGCCTGTGCATTTATAGATGAACATTCCATGGAAGTAAAAGAAAGAAACATCTCTATTAATAATACTTCCGTAAATGTTCCACGTTCCATGGCCTAGGAATGGGCTTCCCAGTCATGTCTTCTAGCCAGTAGGTGGTAAGCCTTACAACCTTTGTTACTTTGTAGGGGCCTTCCTAGTTTGGTGACAGTTTTTCCATAGTGGGATCCTTGGTGTTTTGAAAGACTCTTCTTAAGACTAAGTCTTCGACTTGAAAGCTGACCGTCTTGAGTCCTACCTTGGATTTGTCGACCATTCTCTACTGATAGGCTTCCATCTTAATGCTGGCTTGATCCCTTCTTTCTTCAAGCAAATCCAAGTTTTCCATCAGCTACTGATCATTGGATTCTTGCTCAAAGGCTTCAGTTCTCAAGGTTGGCATACCGATCTCAACCGGAATTACTGCTTCTGTACCATAAGCCAGCGAGAAGGGAGTTTCAGAGGTGGGAGTTCTTCTGGTTGTTCTGTAGGCCCAAAGAACTCCAAGGAGTTCCTTTGCCCACTTTTCTTTAGCCTGTTCCAACCTTTTCTTTAATCCGTCAAGGATCGTTCGGTTGGTGACATCTGCTTGCCCATTTGCTTGTGGATGACCTGGAGAGGCAAAGTGTTGCCTAATGTTGAGATTTTCACAGAATTTCTTGAAGCCTTTACCAGTGAACTGTGTCCCATTGTTGGAGATAATCACACGTGGTATGCCGAACCTGCACACAATGTTCTTCCAGGTGAAGCTCTCAACTTCCTTTTCTGTGATATGTGTTAGAGGTTCAGCTTCGGCCCATTTAGAGAAGTAGTCAATGGCTACCAAGAGATACTTCTTGTTTGGTGGGGCCCTTGGTAATGGACCCACGATGTCCATTCCCCATTGAGCAAAGGGCTAAGGACTAGGAATCGGAATGAGCTCGTGATGAGGCTAATGTTGATATGGGGCAAATCTTTGGCATTTGTCGCACTTCTGAACATACTCCTTAGCCTGCTTTAGCATGCTAGGCCAGTAATAGCCCTGAGACAGAGCTTGGTGAGCTATAGTTCTGCCCCCATTATGATTCCCGCAAATTCCCTCGTGTATTTCAGCCAAAACATATTGTGATTCTTCTGGAGTTAAGCATTTTAACAGAGGTTGAGAATACGACCTTCTGTACAGCTTGTTGTTCAGGATTAGGTACCGAGCCGCTCTGATTCGGATTCTCCTGGCTTTGTTTTTATCTTCTGGGAGGAGCCCGGATTGCAGGTACTAGAGGATTGGAGTCATCCAGTTCTGGGGTTGTTCAGCAATTTGAGCAACTTAGGCTTCCTTTATGCTAGGTCCTGGTTGATAGGAGATTTTTACTGTGGAGTTTGCTTCAGACTTTAGGCGGGACGCCATGTTAGCCAAAGCATCTGCTCTGCAGTTCTAGCTTCTTTCAATTTTTTGGATAGTGAATGTCTGGAAGGAATGCTTCAAGTGGTTCACCAGTTCGGAGTACCGGAGCATCCCATCATCTTTAATGGCTAATTCTCCCAGGACTTGGCTTACCACCAGTTGGGAGTTTGAGAAGACTTTGAGGTTCTGAGCCTCACATTCCAAGGCAAGCTTCCTGCCTAAGATTAGAGCTTCATATTCTGCTTCATTATTGGAAGCTTTGAATCCCAAGCTGACTGCTTTTTCTGACGTGAGCCCATCAGGGGACTGTAGTACCAGGCCTACTCTCGAGCCCTGATCGGTTGACAATCCATCGATGTAGAGCAGCCTGGTTCCCGAGGTTCCGATGAGTTGTGCCTCGTCTTGAAGTGCCGGGGTGAACTCGACAACAAAATCAGCCAAGGCTTGCCCTTTGATAAAGTTTCGAGGCACATACGATATGTCGAATTCCCCTAGCTCCACAGACCACTTTACTAACCTTCCTGATACCTCAAGTTTCCTCAATATTGACTTCAGAGGATAGGCAGTTGGGATTTCAATTGGATGGGCTTGGAAATAAGGTCGGAGCTTTCGAGCTGATATGACCAAAGCATAGGCTAGCTTTTCTACTTCTGGATATCTTTTTTCCGTGTCAAGTAGTGCCCTACTGACGTAAAATATGGGCCTCTGTATTCCTCTGTCCTGTTGACTAATGCGGAGCTGACCGCGTTTTCAGAGACTGCAAGGTACAAGAGTAGCTTTTCTCCCTGTACTGGTTTCGACAGAAGCTCTGGCGAGGCTAGATACTCCTTTAGTTCTTGAAAAGCTCTCTTGCATTCTTCCGTCCACTGCAAAGCCTTGTTACCTTTCAGAGCTTTGAAAAAAGGTAGGCAGCGATCAGTGGATTTGGAGATAAATCTGGTCAGTGCCGCAATTCTGTTGTTCAGTGCCTGAATGTCCTTCTGGTTTTTGGTGACTTCAGTCCAATCAAAGCTTGGATCTGAGTAGGGTCTACTTCGATACCCCTTTGAGAGACAATGTATCCCAAGAATTTTCCCTTCGTAACCCCGAAGGTACATTTCGAGCGGTTGAGCTTCATCCTGTGTTGTCTGAGGATATCGAAGGTCTGAGCTAAGTGCTGGAGGTGACTACCTTTCTGCAGACTTTTAACCAGCATGTCGTCGATGTATACCTCCATGGTACTGCCGAGCAGTGGGCTGAACATCTTGTTCACCAACCGCTGATAAATGGCTCCAGGGTTCTTTAAACCGAAAGGCATTACTCTGTAACAGTAGAGACCTCGTTCGGTTATGAAGGCTGTCTTCTCTTGATCTGGAGGGTACATCTGAATTTGGTTGTACCCAGAGTAGGCATCCATGAAGCTCATGAGCTCGTGCCCTGCAGTGGCGTCAACTAGTTGATCTATTCTTGGTAGTGGAAAGCTGTCTTTGGGGCACGCTTTATTGAGGTCTGTTTAATCAACACAGACTCTCCACTTGCCATTTTTTTTCTTGACCAGGACGGTATTGGCTAGCCACTCGGGATAGAACACTTCTCATATCATCCTAGCTTCAAGCAGCCTCTGGACTTCTTCATTTATAATCCGATGTCGTTTAGGAGCAATCGTTATTCTCTTCTGTCTGACTGGTGGATGATCTGGATCTACCATCAGCTTGTGAGTTATGAGGCTAGGGTCTATACCCTCCGTGTCTCTGGTCTCCCAAGCAAATATAGAGAGGTTGTCTTTCAGAAACCTGACTATGTTTTCCTGCTCGGTGTGCGTCAAATCTGGGCCGATGTACAAATAACACCCCTCTGATTCTGAATTGACCAATACTTTGATGGGCTCATCAACAGGTTTGGCTCGACTGTCTCGTCCCCTTGGGCTCAGGGGTTCTTCAATGCTGGAGGGGCAATCTTCCACCTTCGAAGTGTGGGTGAGAACTGGATCTGCACAATCCCGAGTGTACTGTAATTGTTATTTGGGGGCCTTCTCCTTGAGGGCAATAGCATGGCACTCCCGGGAGGTTGGCTGACATCCTCTGACGGAGTGTACGTTCTGGTTGTGGACATACTTCAGACACTGATGGAGGGTCGAGGTGACCGCCCCTATCTGGTGTAACCAAGGTCTCCCGATTATGACGTTGTAGGGAGATTTCATATTCAACACCATGTCCTCCGAAATGGTGGTCTTTTGCCCTTCACCCTCTCTTACAGTAGTAGGAAGGTCGATTCTCCCTAATGGGGTGCTGAGATTGCCATCAAAAGCTGCCATCACGGCAGTAGTGGGCTTGATGTTGCGTGGTCCATTCCCATCTGTTTAAGTGGCTCATAGAACAGTATGTTGACGGAGCTGCCAGTGTCGACCAAGACTCTCCTAATCTCGAAGTTGGCAATTTTTAGAGTGATGACGAGGGCATCATTGTGAGGGCAGTGTACCCCTGCTAGATCTTGTTCAGTGAATTGGATCTCCGGTGCTGGCTTGAGCCTCTTTTCCACGTTGGAGATCTGTAATATGTTCAGGGCAGCTCTGGCCTCCTGAGCATATCTCTTTCTTGCCCTGTTGGACATTCCTATGATAGGGGAGTCAGCATAGAGGACATAGATGACATGGTTGTTCTGCCTCTGAGGCTCGTTTCGTCCTTCCCTCTGCTCGGGCCTCTGGTCTGGCCGTTGTTGAGGCTTGTCTTCTTGGGGGTTCTGCCTTCCGTCTTGCTTGACGAACTCCCGAAGACGCCCTTTCTTTATGAGCTGCTCTATCTCATACTGGAGGGTCCTGCATGTGTTAGTCGTATGTCCATGATCTTTATGAAAATTACAATACTTACTTTGGTCCTGAAGATTCCCGATCACGAATCTGCCGGAGTATCTGGTTCGGTGTAGTGTTCAAAGGAGTAAAGTTAGTGAACTCCCTTGGTTCGGAATTGTACACAGCTCTGGGTGCTGCTCTATTCTCTGGATTCCTGGCCCTCTTCTTACTGGAGTCTCTTCTGTGGTCCTCCTTCTTGTGATCCTCCCTCTTTGGATTGTCCTTATGGGTCTAGTCTTTGCCCTTCTGGGATGTGTGGTTGGTTTCTTCCAGGTTGATGTATTTCCTGGCCCGATCCATTAGTGCTGCCATGTCGGCTGGAGGGCTCTTTGTTAAGGAGTCTCTGAAGCCACCGTGGGCAAGCCCAGCAATTAAGACAGCTACAAGGAATTTTGGGCTGCAGTCAGTGATCTCCGTGAGTTCGGCATTGAAGCGCGTAATGTAGGCTCTGAGGGACTCCTCCTTAGTCTGCTTGACATTTAACAGGAACACTGGTCCCCTTCTAAGCCTTCTGCTGGTCATAAACCTGTCCAAGAATTGTCTACAGAGCTCATAGAAGCTAGAAACTGAGTTCGGAGGGAGGTTGTGGAACCATTTCAGAGCAGTTCCTTTCAAGCTGGTGATGAAAGTTCGGCACATAAAAGCATCAGAGGCCCCGTGGAGGGCCATTGTATGCTGGTAGTGCGAGAGATGATCTCCTGAGTCTCCAGACCCGTCGTACAGGGTGAACTTTGGCACCATGAACTTTCTGGGCCTTTCTTCTGACATGATGGCATGAGTGAATGGGGTGGCCAGTCTTCCGAGCAGCTTGGCCAACTTGTTTTGCTCTAGAGGGTTCTGAGGTCCTCTCAAAGCAATTGTTCTGTCCATAGACTCGGCAATTTCCTCTACCCTCCGCGGGTCTCTGAGTCTAACATCTTGCGAACCCTGTCTAACAGCCTCGGCTTCAGGGTAGTAGGGTTGAGTACTTCCTTCGGACGGAGGAGGGTTACGAATCGGAGGGATTGGTGCTGCATGGGGATGAGGCTCCTGTGGTGCCAGATGTGCTCCCGAAGCCCTTGGAGTTGGGGCTCGAGTAGTGCTCCGGTAATGGACGTCAGGGACGAAGGCTGATGTTCCCCAGCTTGGAGCTGCTGATGGCTGTAGATCTCTGGCAACGCGGGCAACACCCTGGGGGTGCCCGGGCTAGTTATTTGGAGCCTGCTCATGGGGCTCTTCATTCTCCGTGGTAACAGGGGGTTGAGTTCCCGCAGCACTGTTGACCGGTGGGTTAGGAAGGTTCGTCCCTTGATTCTGTGTGAGCGTTGCTAGCGTTCTAGTGATGGCAAGCAACTGTTCCTGCACCAGTTCATTGTGTCGTTTGATCGATTTGATCTCGTGTCGCATGGGATCAACCGTTGGCCCCCTTGCTCGTGGAGCAGGCAGCCGACGTTAAGAGCTTTGCGGAATCTGAGTATTCTGTCGCAGTCGGAGATTTGGGGCCATAGTTTTCCTGTAAGGAAAGAGATGAGTTTGTGACTAGAGCACTTGGAGATTAGTCGTTCCTACAGACGGCGCCAAACTGATGCTGCACTTTTCGACTCGCAATAAGTGTGGGCTCCGTGACCTGTAGAATCACTCAGAAAGATGATCAGAGGACCACCGGATTGGCTCCGGCGGTAGCCGCTCCGATGCTTAAGTAAGTAAATGGAATTGAAAGACTGTATTGAAAGCCAAAGTATGAGTATAAAAATAAAGCGTACCTTTAGGGTTTAATTTATAGGTCGTGGCCTTGCCTAAGTTGATTAGGATTCGATGCCATGAATATAGGGATTTGATCATCAGAGATTGCAGTTACCTGGTGGAGTATTGAGTCGTAGATGAAGATAATCATAGATAGTAGTTTCCTTGTTGAAGACTGTTTCCGTGTTGAAGATTATTTCCTTATTCCCTACTTGGCAGTTGTTAAGGAAGCTATAAGATCGGAACCATATGAAATGCTGAATGACTATTATCCAGAGCATAAGGTCTGAAGATATGTGCATGAGAACGCCTTGGAAGCTCTGCCTGCACTGCATGACCGAGTTTGTCGGCTCTATATATATATATATATATATATATATATATATATATATATATATATATATATATATATATATATATATATATATATATATATATATGAGAATGCCCTGAAGGTTGTGAATGCTCTGTATGACCGAGTTTATCGGCTCTGCGTGATGTATATATGAGAATGCCCTGAAGGCTTGTGGCTGCTTTGTATGATCGAGATTATCAGCTTTGTATGCACACGTGTCTCAAGGTGATTGGTGTGTCTGTTTGTGGTATATCATCAATATTACTCTTAAAATTATAAAAGTCAAGATAAAAATGACACATCTATCCTGAGGTATCCAAAAGGTATAATAATAAAATTATATAAAAATTTTTCTTTTCCTTTCTTTTCTTTATCATTCCCAAAAAAGATGAAAAAATTATATAAGTCTTTTCTCTCCTTCCCTTTTATTAATTATTCAAACATAAAAGAGAGATTATTCTCTCATCTCATTTCCTTTCCTTTTCTCGTAACTAATACTCCTATTTCGTTTCATTTCCCTCTTATTTATCCAAACGAACTGTAATAAACAGACTTAAAATAAAGTTGTAATAAGTTTTTAAAAATTTGTTCGGATTCAGGTCAGGACAAGGGTAGGGGTGAGGGGATAGTTATTCCGTTTTGTTTATATATTAATTTTTTTATTTTTAAAATATACTAATTTTACTAATAAATTATATTATATAAAATAGGTTTTAAAGTTTCTCATACAACTCATACTATTTTTTGTGCTGATTATTTTTATAACAATTTTTTAATTTATTTATAAAAAAAAGTTTCAACTTATCTTAAAAAAAAAAACTCAAGGTTTTACGATGAAGGCGAGGTTAGAGTTAGGGTAAATCACTAGGCGGAGGCAAGGTAGAGTCACGAGAAACATAAAAGAAGTTGGAATTAGAAACGAACGTCTTGCCATGTTGTCATTCCAAAGCGTGGGTATGGATTAGTAGATTATGAGGCCAAGGATCAGCATCGAGAATTTGGAATTATTAAATAGTTTTCTTTTGGGCCTTTTGCCCTCTTAATGGGTTTTTGGCTGATCTATTAGAATTTTTACTGCTTTCTAGTGGTCACTTAATTTTAAGTCCACTTTATTTCAAGAAAAAATTATCGTTGTCTCTCATTGTAGAGCTGCACTTTTAGACTTGTGACAAATGCTTGGCACATCAAAGCAATAGTACCACTCACAAGTGTCATAGTGTAGTAAACTGATCTGCAAGGTCAATCTTCCCATCATACTACTCAAATTTGAAGAGGACAAACATCTTTGAGCGTTCTTTTACTATAATCCGGGGAGTGAAAAGGGATTCATGTCATTCCGTATAGGACATACACATATCTTTCGTCAAACTATTATGGAACCTTTTTCTTCAGATCTGTCTTGACCACTTCTTGAGAATCCACAACCATTTCCACATTTGTTTATGACCTCAAACAATGGGTTGAAAGATCTTTTAGATGATATCCATCATCACGTGTTCTTTGAGTACAATCATAGGTTTCATGTTCCTTGTCATCCATAGGACAAAGGGTGAAAGAGAAGCAGAAGTTTGCAGTTGCGCCTAAACTATGGTAGCCACGGTTTGAGTCAATGTCTAAACTTGTTATGCCAATAGTTCAATTTGTTGATCTACATGGTCGATTGTTGGGTCGCTTGGGCTTAGGATGCCTATTAGTGGTTTGGGATTATTGAGAAGGGACTGTTCGATTTCTTAACGAATGCAGATTTGAAGCCATTTTAGTTTTTTTATTACGCTAGAAAATTGACTAAATGACCAATTTTTTACAGATGGATGTCAAACTTGAGTAATAAAAAATTGGAAATTGGCATTTTGAGATTCCCACAAGATTATCAGAAGAGACTTGGTGATGGCCATTCCGACGATCAAGTAAAAAAAAAAAAAGATCGATGAGAAAGACATTGCAAATATCAAATTAAAAATAGAACTTCAAGTTTGAATACATAGCTTAACCCCATTATATAATAGACTAGTTACCATTCTTAATGGAATTCTTTGAGGAGTGAATCACAAAATTTACCTTATTGAAAAGATAAGTTCAAAGTGGCAATTTTCATCTTGGAGTCTACGACTATAGTGTCAAGATAAGAAGAAGAAGTCTGAAGTCGGTAATAGTAAGGCATATTGCATCGATAAATAAATACGATAGGATATGACTCGGGATGTTTCCGAGTTCAACTTCCTTGATAGACTAACTATCAACCAAGCTGAGTTCATACCTTGATAGCAAAACCTCATTTTTAAATCTGAAAAAATAGCCCATCTCTCCACCAGAAAATCACAAAATTGAATAGCGGAGGTTTGTACACTAACCAACCAACATCCATACATCCCGAGTTATGTCTTAATCCTACCAAGTGTCACAGTCTCAATCGTCATAATGTTTTAGTCATATCAACTGTTATCCTTATTTTGGTTTAGTTGGTTTGTATCCTTTTGGACCCTAGTCTCCCCAAGTCATGGTTCCCTCCAAATAAAAGAACTAGCGAAAGAGCTTATTGCTCCTGCCAAGAACTGACTGAACTTCAAGCTTGACAAAGCTTCAAATCCTTTCTAGTAATTCATGTAGTAGTGAAAACAAGTTTCATCGGCATCAAGTTGGCAGACTTGGTACTCGAAACACTTTTTCTCTAAAAAGAAGAATAATTGGTGAGTGAGCAGAAAAAAAAAAAATAATAGTAAGTGGTGAAAAATAGAAACCAAAGGTCCTACGTTATAGCTGCAAACTGTATACACCAATACAGTTGTAGTGGAAACGGCCTCCCAGTCTAACAGTCCATTTGGACAAGTAGGAGGAAAAAGAAAGAAAATGAGAGTATTAGTTATGAGATAAAGGAAAGGAGAGGAGAAGAGAGACTAATCCCTTCTTTATGTTTGAATAACTAATAAAATGAAAGGATAGGAAAGACTAATATCTTATTTGGGAATGATAAAGCGAGAAAGGAAAGGAAATAATTTTATATTATTTTATTATTATACCTTTTGGATGTCTTAGGATAGAAGTGTCATTTTTATTTTAGCTTTTATAATTTTAAGAGTAATATTGGTATTATAAAAAATTTATTAAATCATTCTTTCCTCTCCTTCCATTTCTGCCCACTTTTGGAGGGAATGACAAAATTGCTTAAATGAGGATTAAGCTCTCCTTCCCTTTCCTTCCCTTTCCCTCTTAATTTTTAAAACAAACATGATATAAGCTTCCCTTCCTTCTCCTTTCCTTTCCTTTCTTTCTAATTTCTTCCATCCAAATATAGTGTAAGTGTAAACATTATTGACTTTGAACTCGCGTAGCATCTCCAACCAACTATCTTTAGCTTCATATTTATTTTGGTGTTTTATTTAAATTTAAAGATAATGGATTTCATATTTTTATTCTAACCATACTAATTTTCAAATCACTATTTATTTTTTAAATCATACTTTTTATAATATATTATTCGTGTCTAAAATACAATTATTTAACATATATTTTTCCGTCCAAAATAGTCAAAGATAAACTACTTTTTATATTTAATTGGCTTCAGGTATCATTAGGAGTAAAATGATAATTTTATATTTTACGTGTATTAATTTTCGGGATTTAATTTTACAAATCAAATCCCGCCGTTGAGTCCAAAATGCCCAAAAATGTTAGGTTGCACTATTTTTTTATTTTATTTGGACATCCGAACTATTTTACCAAATTAAATTAATTATTAGTTTAGAGTATTATAAAAATAATTAATGAATTGAATACTGCAAGAATAGTGAACTTTCAAATTTGAATATCAAAATTGAAAACGATGTTCATGTCTTCAAATTTGATGTCAATTTAAAGATGAATTGGAGACTCCTTTTTGCTTCCCCCACCTTCAAATTTGAATATTTGAAGGTGAGTTGGAGATGCTCTCACAATTCTGTACTTCCAAACTAGATAGTATTAATTATTGTCTTTGCTTCTAAATGATCACATCTACTGGTTTGAGTAATAAGTATTAGATCACACTTTGCATATTTTTCACAGATTATGAAGAAAATTCACCCCCTCGAACAGATTAATGGTCCAGATCTAAATAATAATTATATATACTTTTCATGTGCCATATAACTTAAATATTTGCACATCTTTGTTTATTAGTTGTTTTGGTGCTTTCTCTCGAGTATTTTACTTGAAATGCACATTAGGTATGTATCCCAACTTTCAAAGAAGTTCATTGAGGGTGACATGGTATTTGGCAATGGACACAGATTGTCCTTATTTTCAGAAAGCCACTTGTCCCTCTCTTTCTACAAAATTGTGAGGCATTTAACACTGGAGCAATGTTGGAGAGTAGCAATATTCAACACCGGAGCCCTTAAACACGATCAATCAATCCGATCTGTGAATTTGATTCCCCTAAACTTGATCATGAGAGGGACATTTTCCTCATCAGTTTACTATTTATTTTTGAAATTGGACATTTGCCTATCATGGTCATGGTCATGGTCATGGTCATGGTCAAGTTCAAGGTCAAGGTCAAATTGGATTAGTTGAAGGATGAAGGTACTCCCACTTAGTATATTTTTACCATAGGTAAAGGCGTGAAACTTGAAAGATGGGGAAGGTGTAAAAACCCAGAAGATAATATAAAGGCACTGAATATGACCGTTGAAACCAGCTGTTTTTCCCACGTACCTGTGGCCAGTCACTATGTCCTTTGTGGGCCACAGTCTCTCACCTCAGCCCCCTCTGCCTTCCCCTATATATATATATATATATATATACGTGTGTGCTCGCACAAATACACAGAAAAAACCAAACAGCTGAAAAGCGTGCAACGGCTACCAACAGAGTCTGTTGTTCATTTCTAGGCAACAAGCCCAAAGGCCCCAAACCAAAACTACTTTATACTATGAATTGAGAAAGATGATTCCTCAACCGTCTGATCTCCCGACAAACCTCCACGTGATTGATGAAAAAACCCACTCTCATAAATACCCCACCTTTCCCGATACTCGCAGCCTGCTCCCCATCTCTCTCTCTCTCTCTCTCTCTCTCTCTCTCCTTGATTTTATTACTATCATAATTTCATTCCCAACCTCACTGCCTCACCCAACCGCCTCACCTATTGCCTCCCTCCCTCTCTTTATCTCTCTCAATATGTTGGGTTTCATTCAAATTGTTGAGAGGGTTTGTGCTAAAAGAATCATGGCATTGATTCTTCATCTGCTTTTAGCAGTCTCTGTTGTTTCTGCTGATGAAGGTGAGCCTTCTTCTTCTTCTTCTTCTTATTTTCTCTGGGTTTTTTCATTTGATCGCACTATTTCCTTGTTTATATGAGTTTCTTTTGTTAGGTTTTCCTTTATACACTAGTGGTATACTGGTATTTGAGATCTTTTCTTAAGGAAGTAAAACTTTGTTGTTTCTTAGCTGAACCAGAAAGAAATGGGTATATATAGTCTCCCTGAGTGATCTTTGAGCTCTAACTGAAGCAATACCCATTACAGAACCCTTTTCCTTTTGCCATCTTCTTTGTACTGTTTGTTTAATTAGATATGAGACCAATAATTATTGAAAGAGTAAAGCTTCTCTCTCCTCTTTTTCTTTCTATCTGTTGAAGTTTAGTGAGTTGTCTTTCACAGTAGAGCATCTCCAAAAAGGGAAGTCATTTTTTTAAGTAAAAAAAAAAACCATTTGACTCCTGTCACATTTTTATGCTGATAATGTCATGTATTTAGTATTCATATGATGTTAATAAACTCATGTGAGTACATGAGTACCAATATATGTGCCATGAATAATTATTTTTTTTATGCGTCTCACACTTCCATATATTCACTCTAATATCTAAAATGATTATTTATTTATAATTTAATATATATTTTTCTTTTCTATCTCTTTCTCTCTTTTAACTAACTTTTTCACAAAATTTGGCTTTCTTCTCTCTCTACAAAAGATGGGTTTGGTGATTATTTTTTTAGTAATTTCATTTGACTCCCATCTTCGAGATGCTCTAATACTATTACTCTTCTAGTAATATTTTTTCGGAAGTAAAATTTCAAATGATAAGATAAAATCTTGTTACATTTGCAACACATCAAATCAAGAAATAATATACATGGAATACAATTCTGACACATTATTTGTGATAATTTTTTTTTGAAAAGCATAGAATTACTTTAACTTTTAATGTGAGAACTAGAGGGGACAGTGGTGGGTTGAAGCTTGAAAGTTTGATTTCTTAATGGTATAAAATATGTCTGTTTTTGTTGTTTAACACAAGTAATAAATAGCTGTACATAATACATACATATATTGCATAATAAGCATTATCTTCCAGCTCATTTGGTTGTACCAGAATACATTTTGCCTTGATAATGTCAACAAATTGGTCAAAGGTTAAAGGATTTAAGCACTTGGGTCTTGGGCCACTTGATGGAAATATGGGATACATAGCATGTCGCTTTATCTCTAGGACTAGGATTTTGGTGCAGACTAGGACATGGCATGCTGCACTGTCTTCACATTATAATGCAAATTTTATTTATTTATTATTTTTTTTGATAAATGTCTTTTGGAAAAAAATTTTGGTGCAGACTAGGACATGGCATGCTGCACTGTCTTCACATTATAATGCAAATTTTATTTATTTATTTATTTTTTGATAAATGTCTTTTGGAAAAAAATTTGTACTTCCTAAAATTATTTTGAAAACTCATGTTTAATGAGAAGGCATGACTATGATCCCTGCTTTTACCGTAAAAAGCAGGGATGGAATAATGTTAGGTCAGTACGGAGTCTGCGAATACAAGTTCCACCTTTTTAATGCAACGGTGCTGATACTCTTTTGAAAACTCATGTTTAAGGTTTAATAAGAAGGCATGACTGTAAAAGCGGGGATGTAATAATGTTAGGCGTGACTTCAGATTGCAGGCCTCACAATCCAAGTTCACCAATGATTTTAAAAACTTCAATGCGGCTATATTGATGCATTTGATATGTGTTGATTTAGGCATTTGTAGATGCAGATTGAGGGGTATGGAATGGGACCAATGGTCCTGGCCAATCATGAATTGACGTGTGTGCAATATGTTAGGTTTGTAAGATATCATAAAATAACTTCTGTTCAGATAACAATTTATGATTGGTAGGGATCATTGACTAAGTCAATGGTGGTCCAGGAGGACCAGGACCATACAAATAAGTTCTCGCCTTTTGGAGCTTGGCTGGGTTTCTCAACACATTCTAAAAAGGAGGAGATGCAAATGAATTTGAAATTAGTTGCATAGAAATTTTAGTTTATAGTTGATTGTAGATTTGGAGTGTTATAACATTCAGATATTAAATTATCTTTTGGGCCTTCTTATTTTGATGAAGTTGATTTTTGGCAAGACTTTGTGTTTCAATTAGTTGTTACAGCATTTAGCATGATCCATACGATTGTCAATCTCCTAATCTCCAATAAGGGATTGATTGTATTATCTATGATTTTTGTATAGAAAAGCTTACAGTTAATGGGTCTCATGTAGGGGTGTCAATTTTTAACACGACTCGAACACAACACGAAGTTAGTGGGTTTGGGTCATAAACGGGTTGACATGTATAACACGATTAATAAATAGGTCGTGTTTGGGTTTTACTAGTGTCAACCCGTTTAACACGTTTAATTATAAAATATATTATGAGTTAAGGTAATTCGTCTCACATTAAATATTTATCAAGGTTTTGAGATTTTTTATTTATAAAAGATGTTTCTATTTTGATTTGGCCCATATCTAAAGTTACTAAACTTGAAAATTATCTATACATATTAAAAGATAGGTAAATTTTTTTATTTAAAAAATTAAAATAAACGGGTTAAGTGTGTCGACACGTGTAACCTGTTTAATAAATGGATTGAGTTTGGGTTTTGAAACTTGACACGATTAGTAAATAGTGTTAGGTTTGGGTTCAATATATTTTCGAATATGTATACCTTGACACGACCCGAACACGACACGATAACATGAATTGACACCCTAGTCTCATGGGACTCAAACCTGGCGTGAGTTAGATATATAAATCATATATATGATAAGAAATTGTTATATGTTTAGCAATTTTTCTCACTCTATTTTTAAGTCTTAGACATAAGGTAGTGTGACTCGTATATATTTATTATAGTAAATCCTACAATTTTGTGTTTAGAGAAGTTATTTTATATGACAGTCACATCCAAGTGATTTCTATTGCAAGTCTACCATTCAAGGGGAAGTCTAATTTTCTGTGTTTTTAAGAATGTGAAAAAAAAGGGGTGAGAAAATTGTCATATATAGCATCACTTAGTTAGATGAACCTGAATGGTGCTGGTCTGTTTTATCATATAACAATTACTAACTTGTACTGAGATAGATTTAAAATTCAGATATCCATTGAATTATAATGATTATTTCTTTTTTTTGCAGATGCATTTATCGGTGTGAATATAGAAACAGATCTCTCTGACGTTCCACACCCAACTCAAATAGTAGCCCTCCTAAAAGCCCAGCAAATACGACATGTTCGGCTATATAATGCTGACCGTGGCATGCTTCTTGCACTTGCCAATACGGGCATAAAAGTTGCTATCTCCGTCCCCAATGAACAGCTCCTAGGCATTGGCCAGTCAAATTCTACCGCTGCTAACTGGGTCTCCCACAATGTTGTAGCACATTACCCAGCTACCAATATCACCACAATTTGCTGTTGGTTCTGAGGTTCTAACCACCCTCCCAAATGCAGCAACTGTCCTCGTCAACGCCCTCAAGTTCATCCATTCAGCACTCGTGGCATCCAATCTTGACACGCAAATCAGAGTCTCAACACCTCTTTCTTCCTCAATCATTCTGGATTCATTCCCACCATCACAAGCTTTCTTTAACCGCTCCTGGAATCCAGTTTTAGTCCCTATGCTTAATTTCTTGCAGTCAACGGGTTCATTTCTGATGCTAAATATATACCCTTATTATGACTACATGCAATCTAACGGTGTTATTCCATTAGATTATGCACTCTTCAAACCCCTTCCCTCGAACAAAGAAGCTGTTGATGCCAATACACTCCTCCACTACTCCAACGTCTTTGATGCTATGATTGACGCAGCTTACTTTGCAATGTCTTTTCTTAACTTCACTAACATTCCTGTAATAGTGACTGAATCAGGCTGGCCATCAAAAGGTGATCCTAATGAACCACAAGCCACTTTAGACAATGCCAACACTTACAACAGCAATTTGATAAGGCATGTGCTGAACAAAACTGGGACTCCTAAGCACCCTGGAATTGCTGTTAGTACTTATATTTATGAGCTCTATAATGAGGATACAAAACCTGGGCCTGTGTCAGAGAAGAACTGGGGATTGTTTGATGCCAATGGGGTGCCCATTTACATTTTACACTTGACTGGGTCAGGTTCAGTGTTGGCAAATGATACTACAAACCAGACTTACTGTACTGCGAAGGAAGGCGCTGATGCAAAAATGCTGCAAGCTGCTTTAGATTGGGCTTGTGGACCTGGGAAGGTGGATTGTTCACCTTTATTACAGGGGAAACCATGCTATGATCCAGACACTGTCGCTGCTCATGCAACTTATGCGTTTGACACTTATTATCAACAGATGGGGAAGGCTTCGGGGACTTGTGACTTCAATGGGGTGGCTGCAATTACCACCACAGATCCAAGTAAGATTACAATAATAGAACAAGCACAAACTGTCTTTGTTCTTTGGGTGTTTTGGTTTTTCAATTTTCTTAAAATGTTTATACATTGGTAACATGTTTATGTTGGGAATGAAACAGTGTGACTTAATCGTATTCTTCTGTTTGCAATGGTGCAGGTCATGGTTCTTGTGTATTTTCCAGAAGGTAATATTCATTTATTTTGCAGAATAATCTTGTTTTTGCTGCATTTCCATAAATCACCTGAACTTGTATGTATTGATGAGCAACTCACATGTCTCATCTGTGCGCATGCAGTGGTGGCAAGAATGGAATTTTTCTCAACACCACAGCCCCGGCCATGAATTCTACTAGCTCGGGCTCATCTGCCCGCTACTTTTATGGTGGGGCTTTCACAAGTGTTATTGTCATAATCAGAGTTCTACTATGGAGTGCAGTTTTCTTGTAGATTAGTATGTTTTGGAATCATCTTCAATTTCTGTTCCAGAAAGTTTGAGCAGGATGTGGTGCTCGTTTCCTCACAAAACTTGCAAATCCAGTTTTGTTCTTCCATGAAATAGAAGAACTTCGAGGATGAGTGTAGTGATCTTTGGACAGCAAAGCTGGGGACTTTGAGATGCAGGTCCAATTAATTTTGTACAAAACAAATTAAATGGTCAGGATTTATTAGACTATATATGAGTTTATTTGTTATTCTTTTAAAATTAGATTTATGATTTTTTTTCTCCTTCCAGCTCAAATCATTCTCCTCCTTTCTTTCAAGGTGGTTAAATTCTTTTCTTCTATGGATAAACCAGAAGAGATTATTAGCCTATGATCCTATCATATTGCCCTTTGGATTATTATTACTTTGTTTGAATCATGATATTCTCATCTGCTAGAATTGGGATGTTTTGATAATCCATTTAAATTTTAAACAGTGAAAATGTTCTATAATATTTTCGATTATGTTTTATAAAGTGTAATTATTAGTTGTCACTAAAATTGAAAAGTATTCTAAATTTCAAGTTAAATAAATATGACTAATTATTAATATTCAGTTTTTCAATCTTGGTTTACTGGTTTATCCTTAAGTTTTTAGTTCTATATACCCACTTAAAAATCTTATTATAATAAACTTGTGCTTTGTTTGTTACGAGGGGCTACAAGACTATAGGAAAGTTGTGTTGATTATTATTTTTATTTAAATTAGGACCGACTTGAAACAATTTGAGGCTTAAATAGACAAATTTAAATATTTATTTTTTATTTTTTAATATTAATATATTTTTTATTTAAAATTTATTTTTTTTCGGTTTCTTGATAGTTCATGTAACATAGTTGAATTTTATCAATTTTAATTTAGAAAAACTTCTTTACGAAAAATCAACTGTTATAATCGGTACAATTTCTTGTTTTCATGACCATTTTAGTTTTTTTTTTTAATTAGATATAAAATGGTCAGAGCTAAGAGTTTTCTTGTTATTAAACTTAAATATTTATGAGTTATAAAATTTTATTTGGATTATACTATAGAAGTGTATAAAATTTGAAATCTATTTTATAAGTGAATCTTAAAGTGGTTGTTTTTTTATTTAATGTTAAAGTCGACCTGATCTAAATAATACCCATCATTTAATTTCGCAAAGGGAAATGTTATGATTTCTAAGAGAAAAAAATGCTATGCTTTTCAAATATATAATCAAGTTTTACATCCTAATATTGATAGTGCAATAAGTAATGTAATTAATGAATTATAATAAAATTATTATGTCATTGTCACATCATTTGGAATAGAAATTTAAGAAATATAACATTATTCTTTTCAAGAACGGTAAAAAAGTGTATTTTGAATTAAGTTGTAAGTGTTTCGATGAATATATTTGAAACGATCTTAAATGATATTTGTATTATTTGGATGACCTATTAAATATGTTATATAGATAAAAAAAAAACAAGTGCTTTTAAAACAGACATTTAAAAAAAGTTATTTACTGATATTTTTTTAAAAATAACATTTAAATTTGTTATTCTAATAAACTGTTTTAAAATATTTAAATAAACATTCAAATATTAAAAAAATTCAACTTAAATTTCAAAACACTCCATCCGAAAAGGTCACCGCTGTCCAAACACGCCAATGAATCAAACTCATCAAACATTTTCCGTCTGTATTTTTCTTTTGACTTGCATTGGACCATCCATTATCTCATAGTCACGTTTTTGTAGTTATCTAATAGTTATGTTTTTGTTTTTAAATATTGTTACACAAAAACATTTGGAATTTGTTTTTTAATGATACCAAAATCGTTCCAACAAAATAGATAACAATAAATCTTATAATTAGGACGTATTTTAAAAATTAATAAAGTACAAATAACTTAATTTAAAATTATTTAATATTTAATAAATAATTTTTAATAGCACGTAGGGTTTTTTTTTTTCTAAACTCTTTTTTAAAACTTATACAAACCCAAATCAGCGTGATTAATTTTGTCAACAAATATAAATAATTTAATGAATTTTTCATTGTCCCAGACTATGAAGGATTTAGGGATGGCAATTTGTTGCGCCCGTTGGGAATGTGTCCTGTCTCTACTCTAATAAAGTGGGTATAGGGTGTTCATAAACGGGATCGTTCAATAGGAGGTGTCAATTTTTAACATGACACGAAGTTAACGGATTTGAGTTTAACATAAATGAGTTTGGGTTATAAACGGGTTGACACGTATAACACGATTAATAAACTAGGTCAGGTTTGAGTTTTACTAGTGTCAACCCGTTTAACACGACTTAACACGTTTAATTATAAAATATATCATGAGTTAAGGTAATTCATCTCATATCAAATATTTATCAAGATTTTGAGATTTTTTATTTATAAAAAAAGTTTCTACTTTGATTTGACCCATATCCAAAGTTACTAAACTTGAAAATTATCTATACATATTAAAAGATAGGTAAATTTTTTTTATTTTAAAAATAACAAAAATTAAAATAAACTGGTTAAGTGGGTCGACACTATAATCTGTTTAATAAATGGGTTGGGTTTGGGTTTTGAAACTTGACACGATTAGTTAATAGTGTCGGGTTAGGGTTCACACATATTTTTGAATATGTATGCCTTGACACGACCCGAACACAACACGATAACACGAATTGATACTCCTACTGTTCGGAATGTGTCATGTCTCTACTCTAATAGAGCGGGTATGGAGTGTTCATAAACGGGATCAGGATAAGACTCTTAAAATTCTGTTGAGCTCAGGATGAGTTTGAAGGATGGTCACCCCATCTCGTTTATGTATTAATTTTTTTTATTTATTCTTATATATACTATATTTATTAATAAATAATACTGTATAAAATTAGTTTCTAAGATTTTTTATATCATACTTATATTATTTTTTTTATATTAATTATTTTATAATAAAAAATTTATTTATTTATTAAAATTCTATGGCTAGAAAGTAAATTAAAATTTTAATTTAAGAAATTAATTATTTTAATATATATATCGAAATTCAAGACAAACAAAATAGGGATAAAATTAAAAAGTATAAACGGAGTTATGATTAAAATAAACTTTAAATGGTGCGAAACAGAATTAAAGATAAAAATTATAAATAAAATTGGAATTAAAAAAATATAAATAAAATCGAAATCAGAAAGAGAGCGATAAATGACACTCCTTTTCAAACCCGTCCGTTGTTATTCATAGACGGATCCGAACTGGTCAAAATCTATTGGTTTTTTTGGAACATTGAGGAGCGAGTCCAATCAGGCTTTTGCAACGGCACAAAACTAACAGGCAGATGTGTAATTATCGAGAAGATGGCGTCCAATTATTTAGGGTTCAATCAAACCCTAATTTTCTCTCAATAAATTTGCTACCATCACCTCCTCTGCAGCAGCCTTCAAGAGATGCTTCGCCGGAGTTTCCTTCCATTTTCTTTCATTTTTGTTTGTATGCAATTTAATTTTATCGGAAAATCTTCATACCTTTCTAATCACGAAGAGGCATCTAACTATGATTTCCTCTGTTAATAAATAGCAGAGGAAATACGAAGAGATGCGAAATCAAGTCTCAACAAAAAACCTCTGGACATGCAGATTCTAGTTTTCCAATGGATTCCTGCTTTTTCTCGTAGGTTTCACATTCTTCCTATGGCTTGTAACTTGTCCAGTTTTTAATCGCTTGCTATCTTGCTCTTTGTTGCAGACGGCGCGCTTTAGCATCTTTTTTATTTGAATAAAATTTGTTGGGGATCGCTCGATGATGATGAATTTGCTTTAACCACACCGAAGAGAGCCCCGAGGATTGGGTTTAATCCTTTTGGATTTAAGTTAAGAGTGTGATTTGCCTCCACTTGTTGTGCTTTATGGTGTTTTATGAATCTTTTCTCTATGGGTTTGAGGGACGATATGAGTACCTCATTCTTATAGAGAGAAGATGAAGGCATTGTTTAGCACTATTTTGTGGGATTTCTCACACCCTCTCTTAAATCTCTTGGATGATTGCCCTCCTCACAGTGTTCTCATGTGGAAAAATTTTGGCCATTGACTGAGAGCGTTTTGCCTATTTTTGTCCTGTTTTATTGTTATTATTTGATTTGATTCGATTTGATTCTTTGATGGTCTTGTTATTTAAAGCAACCATTTTGAATCCAAACTTGGGAAAATTTATGGCTGGGATCTTGTTTGGTTGCTGAGAAAAATAGTAGATTAGAAGGAAATCAATCCCGTCTGGTTCAGAAGTTTTTCTGAAACGTGTTTGATCGAAAAAAAAAAAACCATATATACCACACCCATTGCATCCGTAAACGATCCGAGTCACCGAGTCAGAGCAGTGTTTTGAGAGCCCATATTCATGGAAAGCAACCGGATCAATGAGCGCGATCCATCCATTGAGCCAATGTGTAGAGAGCATTAATCCAGCGAAGCACTTTTCGTGTTTTGTTCACAAGTTTGATTTGTTAATGAATTTGATCTCGAAAAGTACTTTTTGCCTGGTTTATTTTAGAGTTGTACTCATTTGAAATGAATAAAAAAATGAACGTGAATATTGAATTATAAAAATTTTGATGAAGAATTTACATTTTATTTAGATGTTTTCGAGATTAAAGATGATAACTCAAAATAAAAGACGAGAATAATTTTCACTTTGAATAGTGAAAGAAAAGAAAAACACATTTGATATTTATTTTATTATAATTATATTAATTTTTAATAAATATTTAAGGTTATATTTGATATTTTTATTTTTGAAGAGATTGTAGAAATGAATGATTTTTTTGATACTGTCAATTTTTTTTTCATATTTTAAAGTTGGTATTTCAAGATTTAGTTTAGTTTGGTGGAAGATAATAAGAGACTTCTTGGAATTAGAATTTTATTTCAGGGTCTATTTCATGTAATGCTTATTTTATTGGTCAAATTGAGTAATTTTTATTTTATTTTTATTATATTCTTGTGTATCCAAAACATGGTCGGAATGAAATGTAAAATCGGAGTTGGAAGGTAGGAGAGAAAAGGGCAAGGGAGGGTTTAAAAATGGGGAAGGAAAGTAAAAGAGATATGGAAATCTCTTACACATTTTTTAATTCATTTCACTCTTATTTCAAAAGTTAGTGATTTTTTGTTCTACTTCAATTTTGAAATAAATGAATTTTTATTTTCTCTTATTCTTCTTACAAAATAAATTATCTTTTTTTTTTCTTTTTACTCTCCCCAATTTTTTCCAAGTGAGGATTGCATTTCTTTCTTTTCCTTTTTGTTAACTATCCAAACATAAAAAAGAAATTACATTATCTTTTCATTTGTAATTAATGTTATTAACTCTCTTTCTCTAGTGTAAAAGAAAAAAAGATATTAATGAAAGTGTATAATCTTTACATGCTAATGCACATTAATTAATGAATAATTAGCGCTAAAGTAGTATTTACATGAAGAGTAATGTTAAGATATAATGACTTTGAAAATTTCATATTTTGATATCCAAAATTATCATAACTTGAAGGTTCAATTAGCATCACTACCCTCAAAAACCAAATAATGATAATATAATAATAATGTTGGTGTTACACAGCCACCTGTAACACAGTCTTGTACTGGTGACAAAAATTTCTAGCCATATAATTGATTCTAAAAGCAGAATGTCTTTAACATAATATATTCTATTATATGTATGTATATATGGGTTTTAAAATTTATAGGTATATCAAGTACATTTTGCAGCTGAAATTGGTCAATGAGAAGGTGCTGGTGCTGGTGCTGGTGCTGGTGCTGGGGAAGGAGAAGCTGGAAATAGGCTGGAGAAGAGTCGGTCTGCAAGCACTTGATTGGCTGCATCAGAAGGATGGAAAGCGTCCCAAAATACGTAATCCTTCCGGTTGCGGCACAACTTGGAGTTAGGCAAGCACAGCCCGCCAAGACTTGTGTCTACATTGCAACATGAGGTGTTGGACACCTTAAAACCTACACAATAACCAAATAAAAAAAATAATAATAAAAAAAAATCAAAATGCAGTTTCATTTTTTTTTTGGATAAATTAAGTTTTTGATAATTATACTAATTTTTTTTAAGTTTTATACTGAATTTTCCTACTTCATCTTTGACAAACTATAAATATTTCTTTCTAATCAATTTTTTTTTAAATGACAAAACTATTCATTGCATGTTTCTTTTTTTTTTTTCAAAAATTTTCCATATTTGTTTATTTTTTTCATTTTTAAGTAAATATTGATTAAACCTTAAATTTATTTTTATATAAAATAAAAAATCATTTTAAAAAAGTTAAAAAAAAAATTGGTCAAAATTTAAAAAATGTAAAAAAATAATAATAATATGAAAGGGATAATTTTGTCATTTTAAAAAAATTGATTGGAGAGGGTATTTGTAATTTGTTAGTAAAAGTAGAGAATTTCAGTGTAATTTCAGAAACCTTACAACTCGTTTGGATGGAGAGAAAAAAAAAATTAAGGTGGAAGGATAACTAATCTCTCATTTGAGAGTTTTTAATGGAGAGAAACAAAATAATAGGAAAGAAAATTTGAAGGTTTTAGCCCCTTTGGAGAGAAAATAAAGTGTTTTAATAATTTTTTATGAAATACTAAAAATACCCATAAATGAAAGAATTAAAATCTCTGAAACATAAACAAAAGAAATGTATAATTGTCAAATAATTTTTTATACTTTTTTTTCTTCTCTCCCACTAATCTTTTTTTTTTGTTGGAAAAAATGGACAGTCCCACCAGGTGCTCTGGGCACTAAAAAGTAGGTCTAACCCCACATAGAGACTCGATCCTAAGTGTTGAGAGAAGAAATCGAGTTCTTATCCACTGAAACAACCACTTGGTGGTCCCACTAATCATTCAAACAAGAAATAATAACATTTTTTTTTCTTTTTTCTTTAATTTTAATTTTAATTTTTTTTTTCTCTCTAAGAACTTCCAAACGAACTATTAAGAAAAATCGGTGTAATTTTAAAATTCTTAAGAGAAGTCGGTATAATTATTAAAAATCTCGGAACGACAAGTGTAATTTATCCTTTTTTATATAAAAAAAAAAATTGAGTGTTTTTTGTTTTTAATGATGTATGAGAAAATTCTGGTTTACCATAGGCATGGGGGTTGATAATTAAATCTTGAACTGCTTGGTAAGTGTCTGCAAACGCTAGTTGTGAAGCTGGAAGGCGTTTGTTTAGAGATACTATTAGGTTTTGTACCGCGGAGTTGAATTGAAGCACCCATTGATTGACTTTTGTCAGGCATCGCCCGTGCCTTGATTTCACCCTTTGGGAAGGAATGCAGCCGAGAGGGCTAAGTCCATGGAACACCATCTTTCTTGCACCAAGTTGGTGGAGCCTCTACCATTAGAAATTATATATATATATATACACACACACACACACACACATTTAGCCGATCAAAGTTACATGAGTGTGATGATCACATGAAATAACTTATTATATAGAAAATATGTTACGAAAAAACAAAGATTACCGTAAGTTGTTTATTTAAGGTTGACATTAGGAGTTCGATAAATTCATCGTGTGTGTACTGCTGACCGTCTGGTAAGAAGGGTTGCAAGAAGTTGTTGACATAATCATTGCTACCTGAAAAAATCAAAGATTTGTGTTTATTACATAAAAATAAAATAAAATTGGTGAGATCGATAAAGAAAAGACAGATTAAGAAGCAGTAAAAGTACTTTCAAAATCATTTAAACATATTTTAGGAGTATTATTTGCCATTCATTTTTGCATTTCAAAACAAGAAAAGTACTTTCAAAATATAATGGAAAGAGTATGTTATATTTAGATTTAGGATTTCAAGAGTACCAAGTCCAATGAAGCACACAGCTTCATTGATAAGCTTGCTAGCAGCCTGTTCTCCAATTTTAGCCTTGATTGCTTTTGTTGTATTCTCAAAGTAATTTATTTGATCATCAAAAGATAGTCTCTGAACCTAAAGTTCCAAAAACAAATATATTAAAAATAAACTACAAGTAATTGAATGTATTTACTTCAATTATATCAATGAGCAAATGAAGAACAGGGTTATTACAAAATAAAGTCCTGTTTCATTGAGAATTCCAGCTCCACCAGATGCATAGTTAACTCCTTTAAGGATTGCATTATCATTTGGTGCCAAAGAAAGATATGGCGGCGGCGATGGAATTCCAAGCTTCTCGGCTTCCATTTTCACAAAAAAATAGTCAAATATTTCAATATTAATAAATGAAGTTACACAATAAAATTATGAAAAAGAAAGAAAATGATTTTGAGATGATCATCATACATATTATATCGCCGATAGTCCTTCCATTGGTGAACCTTCCGGTAGGCTGTCCACCGGGATAGTCAATTCCATAAAAAGGGTAATTTGATTTTGCAAGAGAGTATTGCATGAAGTTGTTGTTTCCAACTTCTGTCAAGGAGTCGCCGAATATGAATGTAACGAGTGACGCGGATGAAGCCACAGATGCCATGGTTGCAACCACCAAGAGAACTGTAAAAGCTACTCCC
Source organism: Nyssa sinensis (assembly GCA_008638375.1). NCBI lineage: Eukaryota > Viridiplantae > Streptophyta > Magnoliopsida > Cornales > Nyssaceae > Nyssa > Nyssa sinensis. The sequence continues at coordinate 55,712,963 of CM018032.1, forward strand.
AACAATCCCATTTTTTCACTTGTTTTGGCTTCTTGTTTGAAGGAGTAGTGACACGCAAAGAATTTATAGTGGGTGTGGAGAGACTGTCATTGTGTTTTAAGTCATGCCCAGTTTTCTAAGTTTGCTCATATTAGGTGATTATGTGCAGTGTGATAAAAGATCTTAATGGTGGGATGTTCTGGTGGCAAGGGAGATTCTTCAAGTGGTTGATGGTAGTCACTCTTTATTGGTTGGCCAACTCATCTCATAAGAGTCAGCATAGTTAGTTTTGTTAGGTTTTTTGCCCATCTTATGGAAATGTTATGGTTCTCCTAGGACCACATCAACATCACAAGTATAAATAAATGTCTCTTTACCTCCCCAATACGCACACACACACATACACTAAATTATATCATTATATGCTTTGGTGTTGTGTAACAAAATTATTAAATCTCAATCAACTTAAGCAATCCAAATGGCCAAGCTCAAATTCAATTCTAAGTTGATAGCTTAGCAAGCTTAGGCTTACCAACACTATGCTGGCAAACCCTTTTTTTGGATTTTTGGGGGTAAATTACTCTGATCTCTCTATTTTTAATAAAAAAACAAAATATACATCCCTCAATACTTTTTTTTAAAATGAAAAAATTATCTTTTTTTTTTTTTTTTGTATTTTTTCAAATTTGACTAATTTTTTCTCCACTTTTTCTTTAAAGAATTTTTTAGTTTTATATAAAAATGAATTTATGGTAAATAACTTATTTTCAATTTATATAAAAATAAATTAAGATTTTAATCAATATTTATTTAAAAATGGGAAGTAAAAGTTGAAAAAATTGGTCAAAATTAAAAAAATGCCAAAAAAAAAAACATAAAGGGGTAATTTTGTCATTTTGAAAAAAATTGACTAGAACGGGGTATTTTTAGTTTATCAGTAAAAAAAAAAAAATAGTGTAATTTCAAAAATCTCAGAAGAGATTAATGTAATTGTTAAAAGTTTTAAGAAAAGTCAATGTAATTAAATTTTTTTTTTTTAAAGTTTGACAGTGGATCCTTTGGAAATTAACACACTTCTTCATTTGAAGAAAAAGAATAGAAGTGTTACAATTTCAAAATCTTGGACTATGTTGTAGCTACTAATATTTATTGCTCAAAATACCATAGCCCTTCTCATGTTTATTAAAATGTCAATAAGTTGTAGCAGAGAGCAGTTACAATAACTTGCTCTTTACTGACTTTTCTTTGCTGATCACTCTAGTGCTAAAGCCACCAGCTACCATAATTCCTTAAAAAAAGGTACAATAAAGAAAGTCACAAAAATATTCAAATATCACATGTGGGGTCTACCATATGGTAAGCGGATCCCACAATATGATATGTGAATATAAGAATATTTTCTAAGTATAGCATTACAATTTGTAAATACTTATTTGTAATCTATATTACCTAAGTATGGATTATCTTCCAGTGTTTTCACAAAAAAATGTTTTACACTTTTACTTGACTAAAATACCCTTTCTAATAAATTTTATTCTCACTTTACCAATGGTATGACCATTTAGTTTCCAAACTTCCCAAAACTTTATTCCCAAATTTCTCTACTTTTCTGATGTTATGTCCATTCAGTTTCCAAACTTCCCAAAAAAAGAGAAAACTCTCTTGATATCACTATATAGCTGCACCACTTCAATGGCTTGTACAGGAATGCAAAAATTGGCTTAGATATGGTAATAAATTTTATTCCCACTTTCCTCACTTTACCAATGGTATGACCATTTAGTTTCTAAACTTCCCAAAAATTTATTCCCAAATTTCTTTACTTTCTCGACGTTATGCCCATTCAGTTTCCAAACTTATAAAAAAAAAAAAACTCTCTTGATATCACTACACAGCTGCTTCACTTCAATGACTCGCAATACAGGAATGCAAGAATTGGCTTAGATATGGGTTTCGAGATTTAAATTTTTTTTGTTATGGATTTATTTTATTATCTTGAGTTAAAATTTTCATTATTGGATATGCATTCACATTGTTCTTGAAAAAATATTTTATTGATTAATATCAATTTAGAATTTTATGTAATTGAGTGATTTTTATATTATTTGAATCCATTTCAGGTAGGCAAGAGATTGCTAAAATCAATAAGAAGAAATCAAAATTCTTCGGAATTTGACATAATTTCAGGTACATATATTGTTCCCTTTTTTCCTTGCTCTATAGGTCTCATATTGGACCTTGCCTGGCTTCCTATTATGTCTTCTGTTCATTTTATCCTTTATATACATCAAATAGGTCTATTTGCAATTTCTATACCAATTTTAGGTTTATAATATTTAATGAACCAATCAATCTTCATATAGACTGAATTTCTCCAATTAGGAATGATTTCAGTGTATCCAATGTTAATTTCTCGCATTCATTTAACCTTTTAATTTTTGAAATCAAATCACTGCTGATTTTAGGTTTTCTTTTTGTGGGTTGCTTCAGAAATTGATGCTTCATGACTCCTATGATAAATAGATAAATAATTAGAAAAAACAAATGAGATCAAATAGTTTTAGACTTCTACAAGAAAAAAGAATTGTGCAAGAAACAAATAGAAGTGAAATTAAAAAAAAATGAAAAAAGAAATATATAGAAGAAAAAATGTAGGGGAAGAAAATAATAGAAAAGACCAAATAAATAGAAGTTGGAGAAAACAAATACAAAAAAAAACATATACAAAAGAGATTTTATAATCTTATACAAGAAAAAAGAATTGTGCAAGAAACTAATAGAAGTGAAATTAAAAATAAAAAATAAATAAATATATAGAAGAATAAATGTAGGGGAAGGAAATAATTAGAAGCTGAAGAAAACAAATACAAAAGACATTTTAGAATCCTAATCTTAGAAGAAAAAGAAATATTAAAAATAATTAATTAATTAAATAAAAGAAAAAAAACATAGTGGAAATAAAAAATTAACATAATTAGGTTTTCATCATCTTAATGTTGAATTATAATAGAATTGTTGATAATAAGACTCCTTTAAAATTGAATTTTTTTTTGGATAAAGAAGAACTATAAATGGAGAAAATGTAAGAAATCGAAAACTAGAGGATACTTCCAAAAAAGCAATTATAAAGAATTCTAAATTGAAGAACCGTCTCTAATGGGGGACAGTTTTAGTAGCAGCATTGGTCATACTTTATACTTTATAAATGTTGTAATTTTTCTTTCTTTGGCATTAAAAGTAATGATATCCTTTTGATATTATTGGACTATTGCCAACACTTTTTCTATTATTTGAGTTAACAATATAATCATGTCTATCAAAATACAGACCAATACAACCCAACCTCTTTTGAAGTTCAATATTTCCATACCTTATTCATGAACATATGCTAATAAAATCAATTTATTTCTTTTTCTTTCCCCTTCATTGTTGATGCGATCTTGAACACAACACACATTATCAATCTTCTCTCTATGAATTTCTTTAAAAACACTCAAAATCAATAATTGTGTTTTGTATTATAGGGGAAAAATGTAGAGAAAGAAACGCTAAAACTTTTCCCTGCACACAAAGATTTTTTCTTTTTTTTTTATTAAATATTTTTATTATATGAAGGGTTGTCGCAATCGATTTAAGAGTTTAGAGACGAGAGGATTGGTAGTTGCAACCAAAAATAGTAGTAGGACCGTTGAAACTTGCTCCCTCTCTTCCCCCCTTTTTCTAATAGCTTTCTGCAAAGTCAAACTATTAAAATGTTAATTTTTTTAAGTATTAAAGGGGTAGATGATTAGTTATGAAAATTGATTCATTTAATTGTAATTTTCTTTGCTGTGAAATAAGTATATTTTACATTAGTTTGTGTGGTTAAATAAGTGTCATTTTATTAATTTTTAGTATTTGTTTTATTTAAAAATGATTTTGTTACTATTTGATTATATTTGATTGCAACAATCCCACTAATATATTTGATTTTAAATATTTTAATTAAAATCTTAATATTAATTTTTAAACTTACAAAATTTTTAATATTTTTCAAGATATTTTTATTGATTTTTTGAGATCTATTCAATTTTTTTATTTGTACCATGAATATGCTATATCTAAATATGTTTATTGATTCGATATATAAAATAATTATTTCTATGTTAGAATAATTTATTTTATACATAACATTATATCATTAGATTAATATTTCTACTAAAGGACTACTACTACATTCATTTGTAACGGATTCATCTAGGAATAAATGGTAGCATGTACATGATGTGCATGTGGAATGGTGTCGTAATTATCAATAATAAATGGTTAAAGGTCCTGGAGCTTAAAATAAAGAAGAAAAATCCAAAATGTAGAATGCTTAGCAAGTAAATGACTTTTAATTTGCTAATTTTGGAATTGCATACTACTAAAACTACACCGATTCATTAGTTTCAAAAGACATTACCAGATAATAGGAGAACGTGAAAGTTTTACCTTCTTGAAAGGTCAAACACACCCAAGAATGTAGGAGAAAGGAAAAAAAAAATTAAAAGATGAATAAATTATAAGTGGAATTAACTAATCCTAATATAATGAAGTCTACCTATATCTAATAGCATAATACATTTCTGCTGAAATGAGGACATAGAGCCTATCTTTAAAAAATCCAAAGCATTCAATCTTAGAATCCAAATTAGCTTCTTTGTTTGCATCTTGATTAGATTCTTTATGATGCTGCACTTTTTGACTCGCAATAAGTGAGGACTCCGTGACCTGTAGAACACTCAGAAAGACGATCAGAGGTCCACCGGATTGGCTCCGGCGGTAGCCGCTCCGATGCTTAAGTAAGTAAAAGGAATTGAAAGACTGTATTGAAAGCCAAAGAATGAGCATAAAAATAAAGCGTACCTTTAGGGTTTAATTTATAAGTCGTGGCCTTCCTAAGTTGATTAGGATTCGATGCCATGAATATAGGGATTTGGTCATCGGAGATTGCAGTTACCTTGTGGAGTATTAAGTCGTAGATAGAGATAATCATAGATAGTAGTTTCCATGTTGAATACTGTTTCCTTATTCCCTGCTTGGCAGTTGTTAAGGAAACCATAAGGTCGGAGCCGTATGAGGTGTTGATTAAATATTGCCCAGGACATAAGGTCTGGGAGATATGTGTATGAGAATGCCTTGGAGGCTTCGCCTGCACTGTATGACCGAGTTTATCGGCTCTGAATGATATATGAGAATGCCCTGAAGGTTAGTCACTGCTCTGTATGATCGAGATTATCAGCTCTGAATGATATATATATGAGAATGCCCTGAAGGCTAGTCACTGCTCTGTATGATCGAGATTATCAGCTCCGTATGCACACGTGTCTCAAGGTGATTGGTGTGTCTGTTTGTGGTATATCAGCTACTCCCCCCTCCCCGAGCCCTAGTTAGAAGCTAGGGCTTAACTAGGGTTATGGGTCTTGTGAAGAGTCATACGTTTTGTTCCTCCGTTTCTCGAGACGTCGGTTTAATGCGTCATTTATTGTGCAGCCGTTACTTGAGAATCCATCATTATCTTCAGCCGTTGTGTCGGCTCGTCTTGGAAGGCTCATATTTCGAATGTGTATATAAAGAGAGGGAAAAGTCTTTCATACCTTTCTTCTGCATTCGCTTCTACAGTACCAGACCGCCATTTGACATATTTTGAAGTTTGAAGGATATCCGGTGTTCATAGTCCTTTCTTGATCTCAGGTTCGACTTTTAGTCCCCTTCTACATTCCTTCTCATTTGTTTCATTTCTTTCTCTTGTTCGCCATGTCTGGCTACGAGTCACACTCTGGTTCGGGCAGTCCTTCGAAGACCGTTCCTCAACTGCAGTTAGTGAATATTGATGAAAATAGACTGGTAGAACCCCCTATTGTCCGGGGGTTAGGATTGTTGATGCATTCGATGAGCCCCCAAATAGGGCTGGTGAGACTTCTGGTCGATCCGGCTACAGAGAGGAGGGTAAGAGTGTGATTATTGAAACCATGTTGAAGGAGTTATGGGCGAAGCTCAAACTTCCCACAAATGTTACTTTCAGGGTCCCAGATTCTCGGGATCGCCCAAGCGATGTTAGAGAGGGGGAAATCTGTGCCTATCTGGCCTGGTTTGAAATGGGTCTTACACTCCCCCTTCCTGATATAATAAAATAGTTCTTTTGTTGGTTTAACCTTTGCCCTGCAAACCTGAACCTTAACAGTTGGAGACATCTGTTGAGCTTCATCGTGTTAGGGCATATGAATAATGTCGAGGTGTCCCTCGATTTGATCCGTAGCAATATGGATCTAAAACTTCAAAAGGCGGAGGGCCTTTATTATATGTCTTTTGATAGCGGGTTCAGACCCCTTACTTCTGTGCCCTCCTCCAACAAGACCTGGAAGAAGTGGTACTTTTTCATTAAAGGAGAATGGGAATTCAAGAACTTTGAAGGTCAACCCTCCGCATTCCCTCGAACCACCGGGCCAAGGGGTGAGGAGCAACTTTTTCGTGGCTGCATTGATTTTGTTTTGTTCGCCAATTGTTGAACTGATCAATTTATGTGCTTGTTTTGCAATCAAGAGTGCGTGGAGGAGACCAGACTTCTCTCCCACGATTCAGAAGCAATATAAAAAGCTCTTGAAGCCCAGCAGTCGAGACCATTCTTCCATTGTTAACGCTGATAGATTGATGGCTGCCAGGGGGAGTGTTGAGGAGATTGCTGATAATGTGATGGCTCAGTGGGAGACCGGGCCATCACCGTCCGTGGCGACAGGGGAGGCTTCCTTTCCAGCGGTCCCTCCCGTTCAAAAGAAGCGGAGGTTAGTTTTGTCCTCTCCTGAGCTTGCTGATGGGGAGGAAGAGACTCCTGTCCCCATTTCGGTGGTCCCCCCAGTCCCGTCCCGTCGAGCAGGTAAGGGGGCATCATCATCGGTGGCTCCTGATGCTGCTGATCAGGGGGCTAAGAGGATTCTGAGGGACTTCTGGGCCAAAGGCTCAGTTAAACTCAAGCCTCAGAAGTCGGGGAAGCTTCTTGCTGATTTGACCACTCTTCAGGTTAAGGTGAGTTCGTCGGGCCCTTTTTCTTTCCCTTTTCTTCAAGTGTTTAGGCTGGTATTGAACTGTTCACTTTGTATTATGCAGACCCTGCACACCCTTTTTGCTTTGGTGGAGGTTTCTCCACCTGCAGAGGAGTTTGACCGACTTAGAGCCGATCTGGACGATCTAGGGCTTCAGCTTGGTACTGCTCGGTCGGAGGCTCACGACTCCGCAAAGAAGCTGAAGGAGTGTCAGAACTCCTTGATCGTGATGGAGTCGGAGAGGGACCTTGCCGTTGAGCGGGCAAAGAGGTTGCAGGCGGAGATGAACGGCATGCGGCATCAGTACCGTAAACAGCTTGATGACGTTGTGGAGCAGGCATTGATGGATAATGAGGAGGAAATGAAGTCGAAGCTGGAAGGAATGACCCATCGCTTGATTACGTTTGGGTTCAACAACTTCCGTTCCCGGCTCCTTGCCAAGTTTCCTGACCTTGATGTCTCCTCAATTGTGCCGCCTGGATCTGAACCTTTAGAGGTTGTTATCCAGGGTGAAGTGGCTGATGTCCTCCCTGCCGATCCCACGAAAGTGGTCGTACCGATTGAGATGGCTGATGCTGCCCCTGCCGATCCTTCTCCGGTCGTTGATTCTGCTCCTGCTGATCAGGCTTAGGATGTATATTTTTTTATTCTTAACTTCCAATGTACTGGAAATATACATTCGTTAATGGAACAGTCTTTTGCTTGATGCTCGTCTCTTTAGTTATATTGCTCTGTAGTACTTTAACTTGTGGTTGATGGTGGTAATTGTTGCAAATAGCGCTGCTCTGGAGTTTAGTGTATACCAGACCAGATTTTACTCTGTAGGTAGTTGTATTCTGAGCTGCTTTTCTTGCCCTAGGTCAGTAATTAAAGACTTTTTTTGCAAACATTTCAAAGCTGACTGTTCTGAACCCGGAGACTTATAATAATAAGTGGATATTTCGTGATTATAGTTCCGTTGATCAGAACTTCAGCCTCCAGATCTGTTAAGACAAGGGTCAAAGTACATCAAAGTTGATGGACCTTTGTTGTGTACGTGGCCCATCAAGCGTTAATGACCTTGAGAAACTGTCACGTCAACATATACGTGGACAAGACTAAAAAGTCTATGTATTGCGTGTGTGGCTTTGCCTTTTGCTTCTCCCGAGAAGGTGGTTTAATGCCTCATTTATTGCACCACCGTCGTTTGGGATTTTGAAGCTAACTCTTCGCCTAACCGTTGCGACGGTTCATTTGGGTGGCTCTTGGGCTTCGAAGGCCTATATATATGGAAGAGGAGCGTACGGTTGCTTCCTATCTTCTTACTTTGCTTCGTTGTTGGAAAGGTTTTTAGATGTTTTTCAAAAAACTGCTGTTTATTCGGAGATGATTGACGGTCTTCAGTCTGAGTTGGGAATGATTAAATTGTGGCCGAGAGTTAACCTTCCCTTTGTTTCAGTCTCCAAGGAAGGATTAGAGGAGGTTGAGATCTTCTTGTCCATCTTGGCATCCGGTCGAGATTTCTCCGATGGGAGGTGGTCCCTCCTTGATTCAACATAGGCTTAGAGCGTCGGTGATGAAGACGAAGGCGAGATGCTTCCTTCCCTCTGTATTCTGGCAGGCACCCTTGCTCGAATCGGCCGGGGTGTGACAACTGCTTTGAGAGAGATGAATGTGGGCTGCTTCCTCCCCTTTGTGACTTGGTAGAGACCCTTGCTTCAATCGGCTGGGGCGTCATGCCGATTACAAAGATGGAGAATGAAAAGTCTCCTAAGGCCCAGAGCCCTCATCATCCGTTGGTACTGAGATCATAAATAGCGATGATGAAATGGCCTGGGCGCTCCTTGATGCAGATTGGGGTTCAGGGTTCCTTCCTTTCAAATGGAGCCGGCGGCGGCGGTAATGGAAGGTTGGATCCTGTGCCCTTATATTATCCGAGGAAGAAAGCCATGATGCTGCAAATAAAAGTGATATAGTAGCTTTCTGTAGTAGCCTATGTAATGGTGTCCTTGTTGTGGCCTTTTGTGTACTTGTTTTGTTTCCAGTCTTCCTGTACTGATGTAAATCTTCTGAATCATTATAAAAAATTGAGTTCCTTCTTCTCAGATCTGGTGTTCTTTGAATTTGAATTTGCTTTTCTGTAGTTAAAGCACTTTCTCGTGCACTTCTAATATATGAATGTTCTAAGAATAGATCTAAGAAACTTGGTAGGATGCTTGCATCAAAGTACTTTACTCCTGATCGGTACTATAGTACTTGCTGCTTGTTTGACAGATAGGCCAAATAATATAAATATCAGATCTGAGGTGTTCCGATCTAGGAAACTTTAGTTTGTAGATGTTCGGAACTTCTGCCTTTGGATGGACCGGATCATAGAATCTGTGTTTTAAAGATAGACCAGGCTGAAGAGACCTGTGTACTATAAATGGACCAAGTCTTAAGACTTGTGCATTATAAATGGACCAAGTACGAAGACTTGTACATTATGGACCAGGCTCTGGAGGCCTGTGCATTATAGATAGACCAAGTACTAAGACTTGTACATTATGGACCAGGCTCTGGAGGCCTGTGCATTATAGATGGACCAAGTCCTAAGACTTGTGTATTATAAATGGACCAAGTACGAAGACTTGTACATTATGGACTAGGCTCTAGAGGCCTGTGCATTATAGATGGACCAAGCACTGAGACTTGTACATTATGGACCAGGCTCTGGAGGCCTGTGCATTATAGATGGACCAAGTCCTAAGACTTGTGCATTATAAATGGACCAAGTACGAAGACTTGTACATTATGGTCCAGGCTCTAGAGGCCTATGCATTATAGATGGACCAAGCACTGAGACTTGTACATTATGGACCAGGATCTGGAGGCCTGTGCATTATAGATGGACCAAGCACTGAGACTTGTACATTATGGACCAGGTTCTAGAGGCCTGTGCATTATAGATGGACCAAGCACTGAGACTTGTACATTATGGACCAGGCTCTGGAGGCCTGTGCATTATAGATGGACCAAGCACTGAGACTTCTACATTATGGACCAGGCTCTAGAGGCCTGTGCATTATAGATGGACCAAACACTGAGACTTGTACATTATGGACCAGGCTCTGGAAGCCTGTGCATTATAGATGGACCAAGTACGAAGACTTGTACATTATGGACCAGGCTCTGGAGGCCTGTGCATTATAGATGGACCAAGCACTGAGACTTGTACATTATGAACCAGGCTCTGGAGGCCTGTGCATTTATAGATGGACCGAGTGCAAAGACTCGTACATTATGGATCAGGCTCTGAAGGCCTGTGCATTTATAGATGAACATTCTATGGAAGTAAAAGAAATATCTCTACTGATAATACTTCCGTGAGTGTTCTATGTTCCATAGCCTAGGAACAGGCTTCCCAGTCATGTTTTCTAACCAGTAGGTGGTAGGCCGAACAACCTTTGTTACTTTGTAGGGCCCTTCCCAGTTTGGTGACAACTTTCCCATAGTGGGATCCTTGGTGTTTTGAAAGACTCTTCTTAAGACATAGTCTCCGACTTGAAAGCTGACTGTCTTGAGTCCTACCTTGGATTTGTCGACCATTCTTTGTTGATAGGCTTCCATCCTGATACTGGCTTGATCCCTTCTCTCTTCGAGCAAATCCAAGTTTTCCATCAGCTGTTGATCATTGGATTCTTGCTCAAAGGCTTCTGTTCTCAGGGTTGGCATACCGATCTCAACCAGAATTACTACTTCTGTCCCATAGGTTAGTGAGAAGGGAGTTTCAGAGGTGGGAGTTCTTCTGGTTGTTCTGTAGGCCCAAAGGACTCCAAGGAGTTCTTCTGCCCACTTTCCTTTGGCCTGTTCCAACCTTTTCTTTAACCCGTCAAGGATTGTTCGGTTGGTGACCTATGCTTGCCCATTTGCTTGTGGATGGCCTGGAAAGGCGAAGTGCTGCCTAATGGTGAAATTTTCGCAGAATGTCTTGAAGCCTTTGCCAGTGAATTGTGTCCCATTGTCGGAGATAATTACACGTGGTATGCCGAACCTGCACACAATGTTCTTCCAGGTGAAGCTCTCAACTTCCTTTTCTGTGATATGTGTCAGAGGTTCGGCTTCGGCCCATTTAGAGAAGTAGTCGATGGCCACCAAGAGATATTTCCTGTTTGGAGGTGCCCTTGTAAAGGACCCACAATGTCTATCCCCCACTGAGCAAAGGGCCAAGGACTAGGAATCGGGATAAGCTCATGATGAGGCTAATGTTGGTACAGGGCAAATCTCTGGCATTTGTCGCACTTCCGAACATATTCCTTAGCCTGTTTCAACATGCCAGGCCAGTAATAGCCCTGCGATAGAGCTCGGTGGGCTATAGTTCTGCCCCCATTATGATTCCCGCAAATTCCTTCGTGTATTTCAGCCAAGACATATTGTGACTCTTCTGGAGCTAAGCATTTTAACAGAGGATGAGAATACAACCTTCTGTAAAGCTTGTTGTTTAGGATCAGGTACCGAGCCGCTCTGATTCGGATTCTCCTGGCTTTGTTTTTGTCCTCTGGGAGGAGCCAGGATCTTAGATACTGGAGGATTGGGGTCATCCAATTCTGGGGCTGTTCATCAATTTGAGCAATTTGGGCTTCCTCAATGCTGGATCCTGGCTGAAAGGAGATTTTAATTGTGGAGTTTGCTTCAGACTTGAGGCGGGAGGCCATGTTAGCCAGAGCATCTGCTCTGCAATTCTGGCTTCTCTCAATTTTCTGGATAGTAAATGTCTAGAAGGAATGCTTCAAGTGGTTCACCAGTTCGGAGTACCGGAGCATCCTATCATCTTTAATGGCAAATTCTCCCAAGACTTGGCTCACCACCAGTTGGGAGTTAGAGAAGACATCGAGGTTCTGAGCCTCGCATTCCAAGGCAAGCTTCATGCCTAAAATTAGGGCTTCATATTCGGCTTCATTATTGGAAGCTTTGAATCCTAGGCTGACTGCTTTTTCTGACGTGAGCCCATCAGGAGACTGTAGTACCAGGCCTACCCCTGAACCTTGATCGGTTTACGATCCATCAATGTATAGCAGCCAGGTTCCCGAAGTTTCGGTGAGTTGCGCTTTGTTCTGAAGTGCTGGGGTGAACTCTGCAACGAAATCAGCTAAGGCCTGCCCTTTGATGGAGTTTCGGGGTACATATGATATGTCGAATTCCCTAGCTCCACAGACCACTTCACCAATCTTCTCGATACCTCAGGTTTCCTCAGTATTGACTTCAGAGGATAGGCAGTTGGGATCTCGATTGGATGGGCTTGAAAATAAGGCCGAAGCTTCTGAGCTGATATGACCAAGGCATAGGCCAGTTTCTCTACTTCTGGGTATCTTTTTTCCGTGTCAAGTAGTGCCCTACTGACGTAGAAAATAGGCCTCTGTACTCCTCTGGCCTGTCTGATTAATGCGGAGCTGACCGCATTTTCGGAAACTGCAAGGTACAGGAGTAGCTTTTCTCCTTGTACTGGTTTTGACAGGAATTCTGGAGAGGCTAGATACTCTTTTAGTTCTTGAAAGGATTCTTCGCATTGTTTCCGTCCACCTGCAAAGCTTTGCTGCCCTTCAGAGCTTTGAAGAAAGGTAGGCAGCGGTCAGTGGATTTGGAGATAAATCTGCTCAGTACCGCAATTCTGCCATTTAATGCCTGAATTTCCTTCCTTGGTTCTTGGTGACTTCAGTCCAATCAGAGCTTGGATCTGAGTGGGGTCTGCTTCGATACCCCTCTGAGAGACAATGTATCCCAAGAACTTTCCCTTCGTAACTCCGAAGGTACATTTCGAGGGGTTGAGCTTCATCCTGTGTTGTCTGAGGATATCGAAGGTCTGGGCTAAGTGCTGGAGGTGACTGCCTTTCTGCAGACTCTTTACCAGCATATCGTCGATGTATACCTTCATGGTGCTGCCGAGCAATGGGCCGAACATCTTGTTTACCAACCGCTGATAAGTGGCTCCAGCGTTCTTCAAACCGAAAGGCATTACTCGGTAGCAGTAGAGCCCTCGTTCGGTTATGAAAACTGTCTTCTCTTGATCTGAAGGGTACATCTAGATTTGGTTGTATCCAGAGTAGGCATCCATGAAGCTCATAAGCTCATGCCCCGCAGTGGCGTCAACCAGTTGGTCTATTCTTGGCAGTGGAAAGCTGTCCTTGGGGCACGCCTTGTTGAGGTCTGTATAATCAACGCAGACTCTCCACTTGCCATTTTTCTTTTTGACAAGCACGGTGTTGGCTAGCCACTCGGGATAGAACACTTCCCGTATCATCCTGGCGTCCAGCAGCCTTTGGACTTCTTCATTTACAATCCGATGCCGTTCAGGAGCAATCAGCCTTGTCTTTTGTCTGACTGGCGGGTGATCCGGATCCACCATCAGCTTGTGAGTTATAAGATTGGGATCTATTCCCTCCATGTCTTTGGTCTCCCAAGTGAAGATAAAGAGGTTGTCTTTTAAAAACCTGACTATCTTCTCCTGCTCGGTGTGTGTTAGGTCTAGGCCGATGTTCAAATAACGCCCCTCTGCTTCTGAACTGACCAATACTTTAATGGGCTCGCCAACAGGTTTGGCTCGGCTGTCGCGTCCCCTTGGGCTCAAGGGTTCTTCAATGTTGGATGGGCAATCCTCTACCTCGGGAGAGTGAGTGAGAACCGGTTCTGCATAGTCCTGAGTGTACTGTAATTGCTATTTAGGGGCCCTCTCCTTAAGGGCAATAGCGTGGCACTATCGGGAGGTTGGCTGACACCCTCTGACCGAGTGGACGCTCTGGTTGTGGACGTACTTCAGACACTGATAGAGGGTCGAAGTGACGGCTCCTATTTGATGCAACCAGGGTCTCCCGATTATGACGTTGTAGGGAGACTTCATGTTTAACACCATGTACTCTGAGATGGTGGTCTTCTGCCCTTCACCCTCTCCTACGGTGGTAGGAAGGTCGACTCTCCCCAAAGGGGTACTGAGGTTACCATCAAAAGCTGCCATCACAGCGGTGGTGGGCTTGACGTTGTCGTGGTCTATCCCCATCTATTTAAGCGGCTCATAGAACAGTATGTTGACGGAGCTGCCAGTATCGACCAGGACTCTCCTTGTCTCGAAGTTGGCGATTCTAAGGGTGATAACAAGGGCATCATTGTGAGGGCAATGTACTCCTGCTAGATCTTGCTCAGTGAATTGAATCTCTGGTGCTAGCTTGAGCCTCTTTTCTACGTTGGAGATCTGTAATACGTTCGGGGCAACTCTGGCCTCCCGAGCATATCTCTTTCTTGCCCTGTTGGACATTCCTGTGATAGGGGAGTCAGCATGGAGGACGTAGATAACATGGTTGTTCTGCCTCTGAGGCTCGTTTCGTCCTTCCCTCTGCTCCTGCCTCTGCTCGGGCCTTTGATCTGGCCGTTGTTGAGGCTTGTCGTCTTGGGGGTTCTGCCTTCCGTCCAACTTGACGAACTCCCGAAGGCGCCCCTTCTTTATAAGCTGCTCTATCTCATACCGGAGGGTCCTGCATGTGTTAGTTGTATGTCCATGATCTTTATGGAAATTACAATACCTACTTTGGTCCCACAGGCTGGGATCTCCTTTGACTGGTTCCGGACCACTTCAGGTTCTCCCGATCTCGGATCTGCCGGAGTACCTGGTTTGGTGTGGTGTTTAAAGGAGTGAAGTTGGTGAACTCCCTTGGTCCGGAGTTGTACACAGCTCAGGGTGCTGTTCTCTTCTCTGGGCTCCTGGCCCTCTTTTTGTTGGAGTCTCTTCTGTGATCCTCCTTCTTGTGGTCCTCCTTCTTCGGATTGTCCCTCTCGGTCTGATCTTTGCCCTTCTGGGATGTGCGGTTGGCTTCTTCTAGGTTGATGTACTTTCTGGCCCGATCCATTAATGCCATCATATCGGCAGGAGGGCTCTTTGTTAAAGAATCTCTAAATCCACCTTAGGCAAGCCCAGCAGTTAGGGCTGCTACAAGGAATTTCGGGCTGCAGTCAGTGATCTCCGTGAGTTCGGTATTGAAGCTCGCGATGTAGGCTCTGAGGGATTCCTCCCTAGTTTGCTTAACATTTAGCAGGAACTCTGGGCCCCTTCTGAGCGTCCTGCTGGTCATAAACCTGTCCAAGAACTGTCTACCGAGCTTGTAGAAGCTGGTAATTGAGTTCGGAGGGAGGTTGTGGAACCACTTCAGAGTAGTTCCCTTCAAGCTGGTGATGAAGGTTCGGCACATGAAAGCATCAAAGGCTCCGTGAAGGGCCATCGTATGCTGATAGTGCGAGAGATGATCCCCTGGATCTCCAGATCCATCATATAGGGTGAACTTGGGCACCATGAACTTTCTGGGCCTCTCTTCTGACATGATGGTGTGAATGAACGGAGTGGCTAGTCTTCCGAGCAGCCTGGCCAACTCGTCTTGTTCTGGAGGGTTCTGAGGTCCTCTCAAGGCGATTGTTCGGTCCATAGACTCGGCAATTTCCTCTACTCTCCGTGGGTCTCTGAGTCTGACATCTTGCGAACCCTGCCTGACAGCCTCGGCTTCAGGGTAGTAGGGTTGGGTACGCCCTTCGGACGGAGGAGGATTCTGAACCGGAGGGATTGGTGCTGCATGGGGATGAGGCTCCTGCGGTGCCGGATGTGCTCCCGAGGCCCTTGGAGTTGGGGCCCGAGTAGTACTCCGGTAATGGACGTCAGGAACGAAGGCTGATGTTCCCCAGCTTGGAGCTGACGGTTGTGGATCTCTGCCAACGCGGGCAACGCCCGGGGGGTGCCCAGGCTGGTTAGTTGGAGCCTGCTCATGGAGTTCTTCATTCTCCGTGGCAACAGAAGGTTGCGTTCCTGCGGCGAAGTTGACCGGCGGGTTAGGAGAACCCGCTGCCTTGGTTTTGTGTGAGTGTTGCCAGCGTTCTAGTGATGGCAAGCAACTGTTCTTGCACCAGTTCATTGTGTCGTTTGATCGATTCGATCTCTTGTCGCATGGGGTTAACCGCTGGTCCCTTTGTACGAGGAGCAGGCGGCTGACGCTGAGAGTTTTGCGAATTCTGAGTATTCTGTCGTGGTCGGAGATTTGGTGCCATGGTTTTCCGGTGGAAAGAGATGAGTTTATGAATAGAGCACTTGGAGATTAGTCGCTCCCACAGACGACGCCAAACTGATGCTGCACTTTTTGACTCGCAATAAGTGAGAGCTCCTGTGACCTGTAGAACACTCAGAAAGACGATCAAAAGTCCATCGGATTGGCTCCGGCGGTAGCCGCTCCGATGCTTAAGTAAGTAAAAGGAATTGAAAGACTGTATTGAAAGCCAAAGAAGGAGCATAAAAATAAAGCGTACCTTTAGGGTTTAATTTATAAGTCGTGGCCTTCCTAAGTTGATTAGGATTCGATGCCATGAATATAGGGATTTGATCATCGGAGATTGCAGTTACCTTGTGGAGTATTAAGTCGTAGATGGAGATAATCATAGATAGTAGTTTCCGTGTTGAATACTGTTTCCTTATTCCCTGCTTGGCAGTTGTTAAGGAAACCATAAGGTCGGAGCCGTATGAGGTGTTGATTAAATATTGCCTAGGACATAAGGTCTGGGAGATATGTGCATGAGAATGCCTTGGAGGCTTCGCCTGCACTGTATGACCGAGTTTATCGGCTCTGAATGATATATATGAGAATGCCCTTGAAGGCTAGTCACTGCTTTGTATGATCGAGATTATCAGCTCTGAATGATATATATATATATATATAAATATATGAGAATGCCTTGAAGGCTAGTCACTACTCTGTATGATCGAGATTATCAGCTCCGTATGCACACGTGTCTCAAGGTGATTGGTGTGTCTGTTTGTGGTATATCACTTTATAAGAAAATGTGTACCGAAAGTTATCTATAAAAAAAAAAAATGTATACTGAAACTGAAAGCCTAGGCCTATTCATTACACCAATTATATTGAATCAATTGATAATCAAATTTTACCACTGAATTGACAATCCCCTTCATTATTCTCTAATTTTAATCCAAAAAGATATAATATTTTACACATTTTTTAAAAACTTTCAAAAGGTAGGGTGCAAATCTAAATTAGGGATTTCGATAATATATAGAAGAATAAATGTAGGGGAAGGAAATAATTAGAAGTTGAAGAAAACAAATACCAAAGACATTTTAGAATCCTAATCTTAGAAGAAAACGAAATATTAAAAAGAAATAATTAATTAAATAAAAGAAAAAAAATAGTGGAAATAAAAAGTTAACATAATTAGGTTTTCATCGTTTTAATGTTGAATTATAATAGAATTGTTGATGATAAGACTCCTTTAAAATTAATTTTTTTTTGACAAAAAAAGAACTATAAATGGAGAAAAATGTAAGAAATCGAAAACTAGAGGATACTTCCAAAAAAGCAATTATAAAGAAATACAAGTCATAAAGAAAATAAATTCAAGAATTCTAAATTGAAGAATCGTCTCTAATGGGGACAGTTTTAGTAGCAGCACTGGTCCTACTCTATAGTTTATCAATGCTGTAATTTTTTTTTCTTTGCCATTAAAAAGTAATGATATCCTTTTGATATTATTGGACTATTGCCAACACATTTTCTATCATTTGAATTAACAATATAATCATGTCTGTCAAAATACTGACCAATACAACCCAACCTATTTTGAAGTTCAATATTTCCATACCTCATTCACGAATATATGCTAATAACATCAATTTATTTCCTTTTCTTTCCCCTTCATTGTTGATGCGACCTTGAACACAACATGCATTATTAATCTTCTCTCTATGAATTTCTTTAAAAATACTCAAAATTAATAATTGTGTTTTGTATTATAGGGGGAAAATGTGGAGAAAGAAAAGCTAAAAATTTTCCCTGCACACAGATTTTTTCTTATTTTTTATTAATTTTTTTTTTATATGAAGGGTTGTTGCAATCGATTTAAGAGTTTAGAGACGAGATGACTGGTATGTAGTTGCAACCAAAAATACTAGCAGGACTGTTGAAACTTTCTCCCTCTCTTCCCTCCTTCTCTAATAGCTTTCTGCAAGTCAAACTATTAAAATGGTAATTTTTTTAAGTATTAAAAGGGTAGATGAATAGTTATGAAAATTGATTCATTTAATTGTAATTTTTTTTGCTGTGAAATAAGTATATTTTACATTAGTTTGTGTGGTTAAATAAGTGTCATTTTATTAATTTTTAGTATTTGTTTTATTTAGAAATGATTTTGTTACGATTTGATTATATTTGACAACAACAATCCCACTAATATATTTGATTTTAAATATTTTAATTAAAATTTTAATATTAATTTTTAAACTTACATAATTTTAATATTTTTCAAGATATTGTTATTGATTTTTTGAGATCTATTCCTTTTTTTTATTTGTACCATGAATATGTTATATCTAAATATGTTTATTGATTTGATATATAAAATAATTATTTATATGTTAGAATAATTTATTTTATACATAACATTATATCATTAGGTTAATATTTCTACTAAAGGACTACTACTACATTCATTTGTAACAGATTCATTTAAGAATAAATGGTAGCATGTACATGATGTGCATGTAGAATGGTGTCGTAATTATCAATAATAAATGGTAAAAGGTCTTGGAGCTTAAAATAAAGAAAAAAAAATCCAAAATGTAGAATTCTTAGCAAGTAAATGACGTTGGATTTGCTAATTTTGGAATTGCATACTACTAAAACTATATCAGTTCATTAATTTAAAAGACATTACCTGATAAGAGGAGAATGTGAAAGTTTTTCCTTCTTGAAAGGTCAAACACACCCAAGAATGTAGGAGAAAGGAAAAAAAATTAAAAGATGAATAAATTATAAGTGGAATTAACTAATTCCTATATAATGAAGTCTACCTATCTCTAATGGCAGAAAACATTTATGCTGAAATGAGGGTATATAGCCTATCTTTAAAAAATCCAAAGCATTCAATCTTAGAATCCAAATTAGCTTCCTTGTTTGCATCTTGATTAGATTCTTTATAAGAAAATGTGTACCAAAAGTTATCTATAAAAAAAAATGTATACTGAAAGTGAAGGCCTAGGCATGTTCATTACACCAATTATATTGAATCAATTAATAATCACATTTTACCACTGAATTGGCAATCCCCTTCATTATTCTCTAATTTTGATCCAAAAATATATAATATTTTACACATTTTTTAAAAAATTTTAAAGGTAGGGTGTGAAGCTAAATTAGGGATTTTCATTGTTAAAGTTAAAATTGTAGTGTTTTTTTTTTTGGTTCAAGTTGAAGGTTAAGGTGCTACGAAGTATTTGGTTTCAAGTTCAAATGTGTTATTTGGAGGCGCTAGGAAGCATTTGGGTTTAGGTTCAAACACGTTATTTCGGCCTTAAGTATTCATGCCCTATATTTTAGTTTTCTGACTAAGGAGATTTCGTAACCTATGAGAACCGTGTCCCCCCAGTTGATTCTATTGAGTAATTTGTTTTACATATGTGGTTGATTTAGGTGATGATATAATTTATAATAGTAAAAGGAGTCCACAACTAGAAGGTACCAGTTGAACATTTTGCAATTCTCTGAGAAGTTTTAACTGTTTTATGGTGTGAATTTTTGTTTCTCCTTTTTGGCTTTGTAGGTTTTTTTTGTGGGGTGTGTGTGTGTGTGTGGGGGGGGGGGGGGGGAAGATTAAGGGGTTTATTTTGTCAAAACGTGCAATGCTAGGTATCATATTTCAAGATATGCGATTGGTTATCTTCCCTATAAGTATTTGTAAGTATTTCTTTAAAATTGATGCATTATGTTTGTCATGCATTCTCTCTTTCTGCTGGTTTTCAGGCAAAGTAACAACTCAAATATTTTTTGTCCCTTGATGGTTTGTGCAGTCTCAATTCACTCTCATTTCCAAGTTGAATGAGGTATGCAATGAGTTGCCTGCCTTCCAAGATGCTATACCAAAAAAATAGCCAGATGCACCCGTTGAGGTACCTAACTAATGGAAGTTCTTACTAACATTTGCTTCATGCAACTTTAGTATATACCATAGTTATTGCATGTTTTTTGTTTATAATTCTAAATGGCAGCATTGACTTTTCCTTTTGGCTTTTATTTTAAAGTTGATCTAGCTGTTAGAAAGCAGGTTATTTTGTTGAAGGAAGCTTGTTCTCTATTTCAATAAATGCATATACTCCACTCAGTTATGAAATTCGTTAAACTTTCACACGAGTTTAATTGGAAGGTTGATTTGGGTCATTGCATTATCTAAAGACAAGCTTACTATAATGGCTGGAGCATTGTTATTGGATCTATATTCTAGAGTTGGCTTAAACTAGAATGCCATCAAAGACTAATACTTAAGGATTCTATAGCCTGTATGTTTTTTAAAAGTGGTCTATCAATCATTTTTTCCTCCTTGAAGTTCTTTAGCTGATTTTTCTCCATTTGTTTTGAAAAGTAAATATTTTGTGGATAAGAGAAGAATATACAAGGCTTAGGGGCACAACACGCATACAAAAGAGCACAAATAAGGATGGAAAACTTTCTAAAGCAAAGGAACCATCCCGAAGCACCAATCCACATCCATTACAAACTAAAGCCCCTAAACCATTACAAAAAAAATACTAGCAGGAAGCCCCCATTCTTGTTGTAGCTCTCGATTTAAGCTATCATTTTTCACACCTTTGAGTTTCAATAGTCTGTTTTGAAACATACCTTGCACCTCCCTACTAATCACCGTTTCCTATCGAGACTTCCTCTTAAAAAGATTTTTCACCATTAATGCCCCTCGTTGAATAATTTTTTCAGTGCTATACACCCTTTGACCAAGAAATAATGCACTAGGTTTTTTAATTCAATTAATTTATAACACTGCTTGGCTTGACTATATATGTGTTTGTTTATTTCTTTATTGAACATAAAAAATGAAAATATACTTGAATTATATTCAACTTTATGTTTATCGACATTCTTTTGTTTCTATTTTTTTTCAGTCTCTTTGATATATAACTATTTGGGTTATATAACTTTTATTGTTTCGCTGGATATTTTGTATAAACATCAATGTGTCTTCACCAAACACCAAAAATCAAAAACTTACCATTAGTCACCTTAAATTTCATGACCCTCAATTTTGATAAATCTAATTCAATATAACAAATATTGTTGGATGCATGGCTTTAAGGTTATCCATAAATTCTTAGTTATGAAAAACATTCAAATAGGTGGCAGTTCTGTTCCCAAGGGCTTGGTATTTCCCTATCAATTTGGTTATTTGAAATATCTAAGTAGAACAATCCTGATTGGTTCTCTAGGTTTGGAAAATTTTGCAGTTTGCAAGAAGCCAATTTCAATGTGGTGATTCGGGGCAAGACAAGCTAGAGTTACTTCCGCTTGCATTGATTGCTAAGCTATTATATGAAAGGTCAAGTGTAGTAAGATGACAGGGCTTTTGAATCGTTTCTAGCTTTGTAGTGCCATTGAAGTTGTTGAAAGAAAGTACAAGGATGTTGAGGCTTTCAAGTTTGAAAAAAGACACAGGAATGACCCCTTGTAAATTGTTACTACTCAGATTGAGTATATCCAATAAAGACGAGGATGCAGTGCAAAATTTATGGAGTTGACCATCACATTGGTTGTTGGAAAGTCTAAACTTTCTGCAGTGAACCATAAGTTACTTTTAGGTGTAATTGGCATGATATTAATTGAGGATATGACAAGTAAAATGACCATATTGGTTAAGTTTGAATGTTATTTATGTCGTTGTTATTTAAACCAATGTTTCTTAAATTTATTTAAACTTTTAGCATGTTGAAATAGTAAAACTATAACAAAGCTTATTCACGTGCAATGCACGTGCATCTCTACTAGTGCTTAATAAAGTGTCAAAAATAGTAAAACAAAAGCATCACAAATGATGAATTATTTATAAATAAACTTGTAAGTGAAATCATAAACATATCATACGTGCAAGTGGAAGAATGTACAACAAGTATGTCTTGTGCATGGCCACATGCTATATGCATGTTTGGTTTTAGAAAGTATGTTTAAGTTGTTTATGAAAACTATCATATTAGAGGTACAAAGAAGTTATTTCCAATTACCCACTTTGATGGGCAAGTGAGATATAACTAGGAGTGCAACTTAAGTGAGCCGGACTCGAGTTGAATCATGTCCAAGTTCAAGACCGATCTTGAACCCGAAAAATACAACTCGATCTTGATCTAAATAAAAATTTATTAATATCAAGTTCAATTCGGATCTAACAATTTTTCAACAATTCAATTTATCAATTCCAATATTCAGGTTTTATTCACAATCTCTTTAATAAATTGTTGTCTTTTCCTTATTTTAATTATACATTAAAAGTTTCAATAATTTTTTCTTAACTTCTCCTTCTAAAAGAAACTGAAAGTCATCAAAATAATTCTTTCAATATAATTTAAGTTTAAAAAAATATTAAAGGTCAACAAGGTTTTGAAATTATAAAAATGTAATTTTCTACTAATCTAATAGTAAATAACTAAAGTGTAAAAAATATACTCACTCCGTCCCATTTTAAGAGTCTTTTATTCTATTTTGCACTGTCCCATTTTAAGAGTCCCATTAAAAAGTCAACATACTTTTAACATATGAATTTCCAAAACTACCCTTTATTACACCTAATGTGAACATGATTTACAATTAAATGAGGGATAATATGTAAAATTTAAATAAGTTTCAAAATAATAAAATAATATTTCTTAAAAAATTAAAATTTCCAAATGGAACTTTCATTTTGGAACGGAGGGAGTAATATATAAAAATATTGGGTTTAGGCTTGGTTGGGCTTAGGTTTTCAAAGCCCCACCCTAATTTAGCTAAGGTTTTAGTTTTATTGCTCAGGCCCGTCCTAAAATGTAATAATATAAACCCAAAGTCTTAAAAAAATCGGGTTAAACTCTAATTAGATTTGAGTTGGCTTGCTCCAATTGCACCCTAGATATAACCAGTGGTGGATCCAAATATTAGAATTAGGGGAGTCGAGAGTGCAAACATTAAAATTTAAAAAGAATGTTTATGAATATATATAAAAAAAAAATTTGAGGCCCAAGTCCTAATTTTTTTAATAAAAAAATTGAAAAATTAAGAGATAAAAATTTACAATTTCAAAATTTTTGATAGTTTGAACAAGAAACTAATTTTATATTTCAATAGATAACTTATGCATCAAGGTAATATATTTTTCTAGTATGATTTAGTGTTGGTTTGGATGAGCGGTGAAAAATTATTATTTGAGTTAAATTGTAAGTGTTTATATGAATGTATTTGAAATGAACTTAAATGAAGTATTTGGATAAACTGTTAAAAGTGTTGAATACATTATATAGACAAAAAATAAGCATTTTTAAAATAGGTATTTGAAAAAAGTTCTTCATTGATATTTTTTCAAAATGAACATTCGAACTTAGAAATGTCCAAACAGGACATTTCCAAAACATTAAAACAAGTATTCATATATTAAAAAAAAAAAAAAACCGAATTAAACTCCAAAATGTCTATTTAAAAATGCCATTGTCCATCCAAGCATAGCTACTAGTAATGACCATAAAAGTTGAAACTCTGAAGATTTTTGTAAAACTTAAAGTCTCACAATGTGAAGGAGCCAACGGTCCCCAAACGGGCTAGCTACTTTATTGTCTTCTTGTTTCTGATAGCCATTATTAATTTGGTCACTACTATTGTCATTCTTTTTATATAAATTATTATTACTTTTTTTTATATTAATTTGGTTTTGTTTGTGCCTGCACATGCATCGCTGGATTACTTGCATTGCAGAAGAGGAAGTTAATTAATGGGATCGAGTTCTTATTTGAGATCACAAAGTTTTCTTCCACATAATTCAAGTCAAGTTTGAAGCACAACACACACATTTAGAAAAAAGAAAAAAAAATCGCCCCGTTGTTATACTAAAAAAGGAAGAGGAAGTTGACAATTTTTTGTTTTTATACAACAATGAAGAGGAAAAATCAAATTTACGTTAATTATATAGAGAATGAACATTTGTATTATTCGAATAGGATATCAGATCTAAATATTAACAGTTAACGACAATCAAATGAAAAAAAAAAAAGTGTGTATGTATGTAGCGTATATAATCCAAGCAAAGGGGGACTACAGGTAGGGTAGGTTGGGCTCTAATTCATTCCAAAATTTAGAAAATATTTTTTATAAATGTAAAATTTTGATATTTTTCAAATTAGTTTACCCTAAAATTTTAACTCAGTTCGAATTTTACCCATTATTTTTCTCATTTATCACTCAAAATTTTATCTTACACCCAAATTTTTTTACCCAATCCAGTTTTTACCCATCATTTCTCTCATTTTCATTCTAAAAATTTGATCTAACCCAGAATTTTGATTAAAATTTTGTTCAAAAAATTTCTAACCCTCTCTAACTTTTTTCCTGATTCCGTCCTTGAATCAAGCAATATGTGAAAAAAGTAAGAATGCCATAACTACAATAATTGTTAGGCACATCACGCAAAAAAAAAAAAAACCCCCAAAAAAAAAGAAAAAGGAAACCCCCCTGCTTGAAGCATTCCATTACGTGCAGCAAAAACCATCTAAGAATCAAATCAAAGACCGTCTTTTTATGGCTGAGAAAAATTTCTGGGTATCAATTTGTAGGAAGTCCTTTCTCACAAAGCATTTGCCTTTAAAGCATTTTACAGTTCAACCATTTCTCTTTTCCTTTTTGATTGATCAGCTTTCTCGACACTGGGAATCAGTGCCATATATGCCTCCATTCAGAATATCATTTAAAAAGCAAAATGGGATTTGAGAGAAATTGGCAATATTCAGTAACACTAGGAAGAATTTCCATACTAGACAGCAAGTGTTTGGAAACTTAGATAACTAAATAATGCTATGACAATTAAAATGGAGAGTTTGGTTTGGGACTTATACATTTAATGCTCATTTAATTGAGTTGTGAAAAAGTGTTGTTTGAAATAAACAAACGAGTATTTGGATGAATTGTTAAAAAATGTTTTAACAATTATCAAATGGGGACAAATTTAATGAAAAAAGTTAGACTTAACAACTTAACTCAAACCATAATTAATGAAAAAATTATGATCAATAAGTACAGTTTAAAATTTCATCCCAAAGAACCTATTATCAATTAAGTATTTAATGAACCTCTCAAAATGCATTAAGATTGTATTTGGTTCAATTTATTAGTCGTATTTAATGATTTTTTTAACTTTCAAAATAGACTTTTTAAATTTGTTGGGTGTTTGGTTTGATGGGTAAATATCACTTAATGGATTTACACTTAACCTAGAGAAAGACTTTTTCAAAAAGTATTCTAGTAAAACTTTTTCTAAAAATAGTCCAGTGACACAAACTGATTATCCAAACACTACATATCATTTAATTACTTATCGAATATATTAATTCAAACACTTAATAACTTAACTAAAATAATATTTTTCCACGACAATTTATTCTAACCTCTACTTAACTCAAATCACAATTAAATATAATCAACAAGTTGAATAAAATATAACCCGAATGTCATGGTTTGTCAAAAGGAAAAAAGCAAAACAAAAACACAGAGAAAATTCATCATTTTGGTTGAGTGGCACAGAGAAAATTCATCATATTGGTTGAGTGGCACAGAGAAGCACCATTTACTCAAGGCATCAGTTAGACTTTCTTTTTCCAATATGGATTCATTAAACTTAGTAATCATGTACCAAAAAGTAGTTTTCCACTACTCCATCTAATTTGGGAAAGGATTAAATTAATTGTACTTAAATAGTGCCTTTTTTTTCAAGAAAAATGTAAGAAATTTTGAAATTAAACTGCCTAGATTAAATATAATTAAATATCAAACACTGGACTGGTTGCCCACTTCTTGTTTATTTATTTGGGTTTTCTTTACATTTTCTCTGATTATTTTTAGCATATATGTCAATGTTTGTTTTAAATGCCATTGTTTTTCCTTTTACCAATATTTGGGGGAGTGAAATTACTATTTATTATTTGACTAATATACAAATTAATTAACAGCTAATTTATAATTACTTTTATTGTTTATTACTATTCTATATTCACAACAACACATACCGTATCATCATTTGTGTAGGTTATGTAAGAAGTTGTCGCTTGATGTAATGACAAGATTTTGTCGAGTTCTTACTAAGGTTTAAGTTTAGGTTTTGATTGAGACATGAAAGAATGAAGAAGTTCATCAAAGGTGCGAAAATGAAAATTTAAAAATAAAAATATGAATTTAAATGGTTTAATGCCTAGATATTGAAACATTTTATACTTAAAAATGAGAGAGAGGGGGGATAAAAGAAGAGAGACAAATTATAGTTAAAACTCATATGAAAATGACCCAATTCTTCTATGGAACTTAATTTATATCTCAATAAATGTATGAGAAGACTCTTATTTGATCACATTAATAAAATTTGGAGTCTGTTCTTAATTCATTGATTGTAGATTGGAATAATAATCTATCAACTTGGAAGAAGAAAAAAGACATCTGGTGATGGTGATGAAAAGAACCCCCCACCACCTCCCAGGGACCCACATGTAAATTTGAGAAACTCTTTTTATTCTTTTGACCCAAAAAATTATAATAAATAAAAGTTTGTAGACCTCATTCCAATTTTAATTTTGATTTTTTTCAAAGTATAACTTCAAATTAGAATACTTCTAGATGAGAGAAAGGGACCCATGAAGACATTGCTCTGACAATTTCAAAGAGAAAGCCAGCTAGTTTGAACAAAGAATATTACCAGAATAAGTCATTTCTTTGCCTAGGTTGACACTTCCCCGGCATTATGCTAATACTACAAGTATTAGTAAACAATTAATATAATTGGATCATTCAATGATAACTTCCCGGCAAAGCAATGGGCCATTTGGGTCTGGGAAAAAGCATTTAACCTTCTCATTAATCTTCTACGACTCTTATCAAATTATTGGATAAATTACATTTAATTCTTATGAGATTTTTAATAATTATAAAATAAAAAAAATTAAAATTCTTGTAATAACACTAATTTTTCTTATTTTTACTTGACAAATTATTGTATTCTTATTTTTTTTATTTAAAATGGTGAAAGTATTCATTTTTAATTTTTTTTTATTTTATAAATTTGGACCAACTTTTCTATTTTTTTTTATTTTTAAATAAATATTAATTAAAGTTTTATTTGACTAAAAAATATAAGTGATTTTTCTTAGTTTTTTTATATAAAAAATATTTTAGAAAAATAATTGTCAAAATAAAAAAATGTAAATAAAATAAAATAAAATAAACACTTTTATCATTTTGAAAAAAAATAACATTGAAAGAAAAGTCTTAATAGTTTATCAGTAAAATTAATAAAACTAAAAAAATGTTAGTATCATTTTAAAAAATTTTAATAAAATTTTTATAATTATTAAAAATATCAAGAGGATTATATAATTTATTTTAAACTTTATATATATATATATATATATAAATCCTCCTTTTCTTGTTCCTTTATACTCTTTTTGATTTTTGGTTAATGGGTGGCATCTGATAAATTCTCGGGTAGTAAGATTCCATTATATATATATATATATATATATATATATTTTCCCTTGTCAATGTATTCACACACTCCAACAAGATGATATATATACATATATATATATATATATATCCTCCTTCTCTTGTTCCTTTATACTCTTTTTGATTTTTGGTTAATGGGTGGCATCTGATAAATTCTCGGGTAGTAAGATTCCATCCGTCAACTACATGTCTTCTTTGAAACCAATGTTTGCTTGTGGTAACTCTGTGTCCAACTCAAATTCAAAGTAAGACTTTTCATCCAACATTTCACGCGCATCCCCTCCACCTGACTCTGTATTTACCCCAAATTGAGTTCCTTTTCTACTTCCTCTCATTTTATTTTATTTTTAAAGACGAAAACTAGATTCAGCACAGTAGCTACCTTTCTCTACAATGCAATTCTCATTTTTTAACACCCTGGCCTATACATACATATATAATTATATAAATATATATGTGCTAATGTGCGTGTGTATATCTATATATATATATATATATGGAAATCACGGACCCACGTGGAGCTTCCAGCAGGGTCTCCTTTGTTTCTCTCTATCTACCATCCAGGCTCCAGTAGCAGGAGTCTTTAAATTATTATGATCTTCCCTTCTTTGTGAGGTTTGTTTCTCTGGTTGTAATTATTTACAGCAGCTGTAAAGGGAGGATCTTAAAATGTCTGTGTCGTGTGGGGTGGAATGCGTACTGGTGCTGGGATGCCTGCGGTGGGGGTGGAAGCGTTGCACCTACATCGGCAACAACGACAGCGAAACCTGGCCCACCGCCACAGTCGACGAGTTCGAGCCCGTACCCCGCATCTGCCGCATCGTCCTCGCCGTCTACGAGGAGGACCTCCGCAAACCACAGTTCGAGCCCGACGGCGGATACCGTCTCAACCAGGACTGGGTAATCAAGCGCGTGACCTACGAGCAAACCCATGGTAACGCACCGCCGTACCTCATCTACGCCGATCACGACCACCGGGAGATCGTCCTCGCCATCCGCGGCCTCAATTTGGCTAAAGAGAGCGACTACAAGCTCCTTCTAGACAACCGGTTGGGTATGCAGATGTTCGATGGCGGGTACGTCCACTACGGGCTCTTGAAATCGGCGACTTGGCTGTTGGATCAAGAATCAGAAACTCTTAAACGGCTGTGGATGGAGAATGGATCGTCGTATAAGATGGTGTTTGCGGGACACTCTTTGGGGTCCGGTATCGCCGCCTTGTTGACGGTGATTGTTGTGAATCACAGAGACAAACTTGGCGGGATTCCAAGGAGTAATGTGCAGTGTTACTCAATTGCCCCAGCTAGGTGTATGTCGCTCAATTTGGCAGTGAAGTATGCGGATGTTATACAATCCATAGTTTTGCAGGTAAGAAATTTGGATACATCAATTTTTTTCCTTTTTCAACTGATGTTCCTTTCGTTGTTTGCTAAATTAACTGATCATAGAATTTTATTTTATTTTATTTTATTTCATTTCATTACATTTGTGGGGGCTTATATATATATATATATATATTCTCATAATTGTATGCTTAATTCATTTATTTTTAGTTTCGCAATACAATTTAACAGGTAGTATTTACATAATGCAGTGTTAGAAATGCTCTCCCCCGTCATCCTATCCAAAAAAAAAAAAAAAACTTATTTTCAATTAAACTAGGAATATATTAACTCAATATGCAAAATTTTGGATGTGGGTGTGTAACATGTCTTAACATCTCAACTTAGGAACCTCTGTTTTTTTATCCCCTACCCTTTCTGTGATTGTTAAATGGTATGGAGATTGCTAAATAAACTTAAAACAAAATTATGAACCTCAAAAAAGTTTAAGGAAACAGTTCATGTGCTTGGATGGTTTCCAGGGGCAGAGCAAAGATTTTATGTTAGTGGGGGCAATTTAAAACTCACTAAAAAAAATTAAATTTTAATTCCAAAAATCTATAAAACAAACTAATGTATTTTGAATAATTACAATGAACAAAAATTTAAAAGATTTTTTTTCCCGGTAAATAACAAATATTTATATATTCAATCATAATATTAACAAAAAGTAAGAATAAGTTGAACCCAACATCTATACCTTTTTCGCTATAATTAAAAAAATTGCAATCTTCGTACATGTTATCCATGGAACTCCTAAACACTATGTGCCCACTTATGCGACCCACATGCTAACAATACATATATTATTTCTATTCATCGCGTTCAGATACTATTGATCTACCATTAGTGTGCTGCATTTTACATAAATTTCTAAGTTGCTATCAGTAGGAAATAATATTTTTAACTTGAATTTCCACTACTGAGTGGTTGTATATGCATATTATGATTGTAGAATATATCCTTGGTTAGAAAATAGGAATATGAAAACATCAAATGTTGTGCTCCATTGTGTGCAATACTGAGGGGTGGGACTAAATTAACTTAAACATAAGTTAACCCCAATGATTGAAAATTTGACTTGAAAACAGTGTTGTGGGGCTCTTTGGGTTCGACTAGGTGTATCGATGGATAAGAGTGTCTTGGCTCAAGGAAGCAGTCAAGTAACCTGAGACGGTAAAATGAAGGAAGATGAGAGGCACTGTTCCTTCAGAGGGAGTCCCAGACACTGATGATCGTGCCCAATCCAAGCTTACTGATTCCGGAGTCCTTAAATGGCCTTGAATTGGGCTCATGTGAGTGAAGCACACTGCACAGATTGCTGTCTCAGAGCAATGGGGAGTCTACAAAACTGATAGTTGTGAGGCTTTCAGTGCTACATTCATAGGCCTGTGGAGTTAGAAAATAATAAGTTTGCTAGCAATGGGAATGGAGATGTGATTCACTCGTCAATGGTTCTTGTATGATAGGTCCAGTTACTACCAATACCTCACCATGTTAGCTTCAAAAAGGGATTGAAACCCTCTATTCGATATGTCTATTGTCCACAAAGCTTTTGCATCAATAATTATTAAACATCTGATTAAGATTTATATGATCTGGTTAAAAATCATATTTTAATTCATTACAATAAAGCAGCTCATTTATTTCAGACCCAAAAACTTATTTTTGGGGTTCTTTTCTAGAGTAAAACCAAAAGTTGATTTAAGCAGCCCCAAATAATCCAAACCAAACAAACCCTAATATGAGTATGTGTTTTGACATAGACATGGAGTGTCAGACACAGCAATTCCTCAAATTCCAAACAATGGGACATGGCTAATATTTTGTGTTTGTGTGTGTGAAAAATCACTATATTTATCCTGTACTTTTATCTATGCTTTTGTGTATTTACACATGCAAAAGAATTATAGAAAATAAACAATGATGCAAATAGTGACCATATACAAATTTAGTTTGTAGAAATGCGTTGCGCATTTTCTACTTTTGCATGGCTTTTATTTTAATGAAAAGGGCTCTTTCATAAATATCCAACATGTCAAATATCAATAAGGGGAAGTGTCCTACATGACATAGCCCATAAATCATCTTGATTTTTTTTCTCTATTGAAATATTCAATGGTGTAGGATATTTGAGAGAGAGAGAGCATACAGGATGGTAGAAACTTATACAATCGTGTTCAAATCTTCTAACTGGGACACGTTAGAGGTGGATTGATTTCTTTTTCTTTTTTTTTGGATGCTGATATGGCAAGATGAGAATAATGTGTGGTTATTCTGCTTCAATGTTTCAATGGAGTGCAGCCATGTTCTGGTTGTCAATTGACTCTAGTATGCTTTGAACAGAGAGAATAGATATCTATGTCAGTGACAGCAACTTTGCAGGTGAAGATTTTAGAGAATGCTTTCCCCGATTCTTTATCCATCATTTATATTCTGTTTTTCTTTTGTTTAATTTTCATTCTTCCAGGGACATTCTACTCTTGATATGTCATTTGCCTCCCCATGTTTATTGATAAAGTTTCTGCGGTCTCTGTTAGTTCATTTTATTTTAATATTTTGAAAACCTGCATACCAACATCTATCTAAATTAAGTAAATTTACTCCAATTTAGTGTTGTGACGGTTCCAACTTAACTTTGATCTTATTCAGGATGATTTCTTACCAAGAACACCCACCCCCTTGGAAGACATTTTCAAATCACTTTTCTGGTTAGTTTTCTTCTTCTTCTTTTGTCTCTCTCTCTCTCTCTTTCTCTATGATATCTCGGAGACTGAATAAAGCCTACAAATCTTTCTTTTATTTTTGGATTCTCTGCCTTGTAGAAGAGTGAATTGTTATTATCTAAGAAGCACAAACACTCTATTTTGGTTCATTGACACTTTTAGACACTTGTCCGGACACTTGAATCATGGATGTTGATGATTAAATGAAGAAATTCTTTAATTTTTATTTAATGGCTATGTTATTTTAATATCTTAATAATATTTTTTAAATTTGTCTGTTTGTATGCCAAGTTTAATTGAAATAATATTAGGTTTTTATTATATGGTCATATAAAAAATATAAAAATTTATATATATTCAACGTGTCCCTAACGTGTCCATGTCGTACTTTTTTTAGAAATAACGTGTCTGCATGTTCGTGTCGTGTCGTGTCGTATCCATGTCTCATGTCTCGTGTCTGTATCCGTGCTTCTTAGGTTATTATTATCTCTTAAACCAGGCCTTAATCCTTTGGACAGCTTGCCCTGCTTGTTATTCTTGGTTTGTTTGAGGGACACCTTCATTGCAGAAGGTAGGAAGCTCAGAGATCCAAGAAGACTATATGCACCTGGAAGAATGTATCATATTGTAGAAAGAAAATTTTGCAGGTAACAGCATAACTGAACTATTGCCAGTTTTATTCTAATAATTGTTGCAATTATCACGATTTCCAGTGCTCAGCTAACCATAGGTGATCTGTGTGCCATTCATGAACAGATTTGCTCAACCATTGCATACATCATTCAGTTTTAAGTGGAGACCCTTTTTTCTTCAAACTTGTGACATTTTTTAATTCAGTTGAGGTCAAAACCATAAAACTTGCCTAGATCTGCAACACTAGACAATTGTGGCACTATTGTAGAATTACCATTTCTTTGTAGGCTATGTTAAGTGGTCAAGTGTCAACCATTTCCCTATTTCAACTAAGAGACTAAATTAATTTCTGAAATTCATAATCAATAAATAATTTGGGGCATAAGTATCTCTTCTGAAGAAGTATTCTGTAATTGTTGCCAAAAAATTGTGATTGCTTTGAAACTGAGTTCCTCATTGCTTGGTACACACAGATGTGGGAGGTATCCTCCAGAGGTTAGAACTGCCATACCAGGTTGATGGCAGATTCGAACATATTGTCTTATCATGCAATGCTACATCAGATCACGGAATTATTTGGATAGAAAGAGAAGCAGAGAAAGCTGTAGAAGTAAGTGCGAAGCAATTTTTTACATTCTATTTCTATTACTTTTTCCTTTGTCCATTATTCGCGCCTTTTTTATATAAAAATTGTATTATTATCGATCATTCACCCTTAATGTTTCTATTTCCCGAGGTAATTTAATTTACACACAAACAAAATTGGGGGGAGAGGAAGGTTGTTCCCTTTCTCATCTCACCATTGGTGCTGGAGAAACTCAAATTTGCTCAATAG
This sequence comes from Nyssa sinensis, assembly GCA_008638375.1. NCBI lineage: Eukaryota > Viridiplantae > Streptophyta > Magnoliopsida > Cornales > Nyssaceae > Nyssa > Nyssa sinensis. The sequence goes on from CM018032.1 coordinate 55,746,134, forward strand.
AAACTCCAGCTAAATTTATGAATGTTCCGTAGGAAATATCTTGACAAATTTAACATGGACTTTGTTACCATTGGGCCAACAGAGTATTATCAACTTTTCTTTTAATGAAATTGTATGAATTGAACTCTTTACCTTCAGTTCATGTTAATAGAGAAGAATGGCGACATGGTTAATATTGAGGGCCATGCTAGGGGGCAAGGGCGGCCTAAATTAACTTTAGTAGAGGTAGTTAAAAAAGATATGTTAATGTGTGGTCAAACGGAGAGAATAACCTTAAATAAAGATGAATGGCGAGATAGGATTCATGTAGCTGACCCCAAATAATTGGGACAAGGCTTTGTTGAGTGGAGTTATTTTCAGCTCATGCTAATCTGATCCACAGACTCCTAATATTCTAGAATGAAACCAATTCTTTCCGTAGGTCATATTTGCCTTATGGAAGGGGACTTGCAATTGATACTTTTGCATATATTTTGGGCTAAACATGTTGATGAGATGTGTTTGTAATTTTTCATGCAAGTGTTTTGACATTGGTGTTTCTCAGAGTTTCTCTAGGGGCACTTTAACTGGGTAAGATAAAATTAATTAGTTTGGTCATGGTGGATACCACTATGCCATTGATGCTGCAATTTGATCAGTTGATAGAAATGCAATTTCAGTACCTGTAATTTCACGCATCATGCTTTAGACATAAAATACAAGTAATAATTTTTACGATTCAAGATTATGTCTGCATGGCCATATTTAATATCAATTGGTCTAGAATTATCTCCAAGTAATAGTAAAATAATGATATTTCAGCATTAAACTGTACAAAAGGGTGTTTATGCAGGGTCTCACTTAAATCTGCTTATGCTACTTTGGAATGCAAACAAACAGCCAAAACAGCAACATTTGTCTTTTCATTTGATATTCATGCTGGCCATGGCCATTTCAGGTTTTATTGATTACAAAAAGTGGTGTCTTCTTGAAATGCACAAGTTGGTTGTTGCTACAAACATAAAAAACTTTGCTTTGAGTGGTTTGCCCGAATTCTTTCAAAAATGTGTCATTGCTTATTTTAGTACAACTACATTTTCCTTTTCTTTGGGTTTAGGGTTTAGGTGCATGACCTTTTCTTTTTAGCATATTTGTATCTCTAAAATGTAAAATAAGCAGAACATAAATTGTCTGGGGTATTCCTGATTGCTCTAGGATTCCTGCCTTAAGCATGTGTCTTTCAAATTTCGGTTAAAAATATACCACCGTCCCTAAAAGCATACCTTCTTGCAGACAATGAAGCAGTGTAGCTCCAAAACTATCACAACTCCCCCAAAAATACAGAAACTTGAGAGGTTGCAGACAATTGAAAAAGAACACAGGGATGCATTGGAAAGAGCTGTTAGTTTGAACATACCTCATGCTGTGACCACTCCCGAAGGGGAACCCTCAGGGAACAACGAGGAGGATGAACCCTCCGCAGAGGCAGGGCCTTCTCAGAATGAGAACGAAGATGCCTCAAAAACCAATTCAAAGCCCAGCAGCAGTAGAACCAACTGGAATGAAGTGGTTGAGAAACTTTACAAAAGGAATGAGTCAGGAGAACTGTTGCTGAAGAGAGATACAACCACCCCAAAATAATGGTCTTTCTCCCATGGTTTTTCTTTTTTGAATCTTCATCATTGGTGAATATATGCAATAGGGGTTAGATCCTCAAGAGTTTGTTCCTGGTTTTTTGTTCTCATATTCAATTCTTTGTACACTAAGAGTCTGCATTTTTTGTAAAGGTTATGTACAACCCCGGGGATCACGTCCTTTGAAGGGTAACCTACACGTCCACAATGAAAAATATTAAAGAACACCACCATCTTTGTCTAATGCAATCTGTTTATCAAGGAATTCTTGTGTATTACATTTTGTTTATTCTTGCTTCATCTACATTTGCTATTTTCCTTTGAATGTTGAACATGCAATACATTGTGGGTGAAAAATATATCTTTAATTGAACATGGCGTTTGATACTAGGTCAAGAATGCCAATACTTCATGACCGAACGTAGGGGCCAAATTCCACTGAATGGGGGCTTGACATTGCTAGCAGCTTACATCTTTTGCAGTGGATTCAGAAAATATTGGGAACCTTATGCAGCCTAGAATCAGAAATTTGAGGATGTACAAAGGTGATTCAGTTGTTTTTGAAGGCAAGGAACAGCCCTGGGGCCCCTAGCCTTGGTCCAACACGATGCCCCCATGCCGCGGGGGGGCGGGGCTTAGAAGCTAAATGAGAATGCAATTTGGCGCCTTCTATAAAGTCCCAACTGGATTCCAATTCATTGTACTTGCATCCAATTTGCATAGTTCATCAAACAATGTTGATTTTAGGATAAATTACACTTACTTTTTCTGAGGTTTCTAACAATTACAGAAACCTCTCTTATACTTTTTGAAATAATATTGTCTCTCTTCTGATCTGATTTACTGATCTATAACAGATTCTTCCTTTCCCTCAACGTCCGTTTTTGACACAGACGTTAAATGATGATGTAAGCTAAAAAATAATGTTATATATTCAAATTGCTCTTGTAATTTATTAATGATAGTCTTTTTCTGGGTTTGATGAATAGGTTGATAGGGTTTGTTTTATGTGTATGTATATATATAATTTCTAATTCAGAAAAAAAGTGAGAAATTTGTGATTTTTTCCTTTGGGTTTGCTGGGTGGATTGATTGGGTTTCTTTGTGTGTGTGTAACTTAGCATTCGATTTTAACAAGATGCAGAAGGATAAAATGTTAGGAGACTGATCCGGTTGGGAGAGGTTGATAGAGATGAGACTGATCCGGCTGCGAATGGCACAAATGATACTAAAACATTAATGATAAATTACCGTGAGATTGGCTATATTTACAATCTTTGTTTTTTGCCTAATTTCAAAACCAACAGTTCTCTGCAAGTAAAAAGATTTATGAAGGGCAGCACCTTGAATTCTTTCATAGAGATGTAGTAGTCCTATGCCAAAAAACAACTACTCTCCTTTGAAAATGTAACAAGAAGCAACTGCCAAAGTTGAGCTGATAAATCATTCATCTTGTCTTCAACCTTAACCACTACCAAAAAAAACTTCAGCTTTCTCTACACCAGAATCATGACCTCAAATAATTTAAAGCAAGGTTACAATTTCAAAAGTTACATAAATAACAGCATGTAATCAGCTAAATGAAGCAAAAAGAGAGAATTTTAGGTCAAAACCTGGACATTTTGTAAATAATCTAGTTTCATATGCAAAGTTAAATCTCATTGTTGAAATGCATTCTGAAAAAACCCAAATCAAAATTTATTTCGAAGGAAATGCAAGACATTGTAGGGTATTTAACAGCTGGATTCGAAGGAACAATCTATTTCTTTGATGGAGAAAGAGAAAACTCAGAGGCAGGGGCTGAAAGGAGAGTTGGGTTGGATTTTAATGTGCTCTCTCTCTCATACCTCCCTTCAGAGCCTGTGATAACTTCCACAAATTCATCAAATAATCCAATAAACTGAACTTCAAAATGTTAAAAAATTCTAACAAAGTTTAATAACTTAGCATTAGATCAGAGGGTGCTGCTGTGGAGATGTGTGCACGTGCGTGTGTTAGTGTGAGAGAAATGTGTGTGAGTGCATGTAAGTGTGAGAGAGAAGATAACAGATTGATAGAAAGAAAGCAAAGAATTTAAGTTTGATACCAGAGATTTTGAATATAATATTATTTTTTTCTATTAGAGTATTTTGGTAACTTAAACTTTGCCGTTAAGGCGTTACTCTGTAAATTTGACAAAAGAGACAATGTTATTTCAGAAAATATAAGGAAGGTTTCTGCAATTGTCAAAAACCTCAAGAAAAGTAAATGTAATTCACCCTTGATTTTATTTTCTCCATCCACTCATTCCCAATATTCCTGGATTATCTGTATCAGTGGATGTCCATGGATAAGTCCAGGAAAGAAAGATAAATTCAAAGTTGCAGAATGTGGCTTTTTCACCCACGCGCCACGTCCACCGTGCATGTATATATATGCTCTACACAGACAAGCGCAATATAAAGACATGAAAATACTTCGGAAGTACAGTTGAACAATCTCGGCACTTAGAAAATCTCACCCCAAGAGCTCAATGACCACAATAAGACCAAATACAAGGGAAAAAGCCACACATCCACCCCAAAAGTAACAAAAAAGAAAAAACCAAAAACCACTATGGAAGTCACAATCTAAAATTTTTATACAGCTAACATTGCAACTTTAGACTACAATTTTCGCAGAGCTTGAAGGTTCTAGTTAAGTTTGCATGGCATCGGCATGATAGTTTTCCAGTTCCTTATCAAGTTCATCAGCTGACTTCTCAACAGCTTTCTTCATCCCACGGCCGTGGCCCCGCCCTTGACCCCGAGCACGGCCGCGGCCCCGCCCTGGACCACGAGCACGGCCACGGCCATTCCATAAACCCCCTCCTCGGCTCCTCTGACTGAAACAAAAACAAAGCACGTAAATATACAACCGTACCATTTTAAACACCTTGGCACTGGTAATTATAAGAGTTTTGTGCAAAGTATTAAATGGTTAAAAGAATTTGAGACAAGGCAAGCTGCCAATCAACATTTAATTTACTCGTGCATAAACTTCACTCTTGCCTCCTAGAAATCGTCTAGGCTTGTTGAGTTGGCTTGAAAAGAGGCAATTTACATATAGATCTCAGAAACATAAGAGACATCACCAAATCTTTTGCACAGCTGACAATTTTCATCATTAATTACAATAAACTCAACTCAACAAAGCATTCTCCCAATTATTTGGGCCAGCTACATGAATCTTATCTCGCCATTATTTTCTATTTAAGACAATTCTTTCCGTTAAACCACAAATTACCACATTTTTTAATTATTTCTACTAAAGTTAATTTTGGCCACCCTCGCCCCCTACATAACCCTCAATATTAATCGTCGCTATTCCCTATTGATGCATTTATTGGTCTTCCTTTTACATGAACATATCACCTTAGCCAATGTTCTCTCATTTGATTTCTTATAGGTGCTATTCCTACCATCTCACGAATATGTTCATTCCTAATTCTATTATTTCTCGTCTTGCCACACATTCATCCTCATTTCAGCTACACTCACTAACATGTTTCTTAACTGCCCAGAATTCTGATTGATTACAATAACTAAGAATATATTTGTCCCACAAGTGTGAACTCTACTCAAAATGCCACAGGATCTATTTCATGCTCGGGGAGAGAGAGAGAGAGAGAGAGGAAACCCATCCAATACAACTCTGATAATCTTACTAGTATTGTCCCGTTACTCTGTTACTTCTCTCATTTCTACCTCTACCTCATTTTCAGCTTTCCTGGTAACTATATCATGACCTTAGCGATACTGGGTAATCTACTATCATATAATCTTCCTCAAAGCATTCATGCCGCAAAATTCATGGGCGATATGCAGTCCCATTTACAAAATGACTAAAGAAACTTGCAGTGAAAAACTCAAAAACATTAGTATAAAAAAATTGACAAATAAGCCCAAACCAGTGATGTACAAGTCTTTAGATTCAAATCAGCCAAACTAACACAGTCAAACATTAAGATTTGGAAAGGCAAATCTATGTCTTTTCTGAAATTCTGTCTAATAGCAACACCTTTTTGACAAGCTCTCTTAATATAGTATACTAGACTAGCAAAAGAGAGCACCAATCCTCCAATGCATTCAACTTTGTAAAAAGTACTCAAGGTATTTTACAAGGAACATAATAACACAGTCAAATGTTTTGGAAAAAAAATTACACGAGAACTAAAATACTTGCCAAAAAAGGCCTTACCCAGAACCACGATTAGCTGTAGCAGCGCCTCGGGATCGCCCTTCTCCTGGCCTGCATTATTTCAAGAGTCAATGGAGCACTTGAAAAAAGTATTCAAGGTATTTACAAGGAAAATAATAACAGAATCTAAAATGTTTTGGAAAAAAATTACACAAGGACTAAAATAATTGCCAAAAAAGGACTTACCCAAAACCATGATTAGCTGTAGCAACAACTCTGGCTTGAGTTGCTCCTGGCCTGCATGATTTCAAGAGTCAAAGGAGTACTTGATAGTTGATACAACAATAAAAATAAATAAATGAAATAACTAATAGTTTGACTCTCAACAGTAACAGCATTTGACATAATTTTTCAACAGAGCTCTGTTAACGATTCTCTAAATAAGAGTAGCAATAATTATACAAAATGCCACAAAAGAAACAAACGCACATGGTCCCTTGTTCAGACCAAAAAAATCTGGTCAAACGAAGTAAAAAATAGGGACACAATGGCAACCCAACCCAAGAATTGAACCCAATCAATTTTCCTTTTCAATAAAATTCTATCAATTTCACCACAGTTCTAAGCTATAATAGAGCTTCAAACAACAAACATCAATCACATCTTTAATAAAGGAAAATAAGAATAATTTGCTGAAATGATGGCGCAATGCAATCACACGATAATAAAAAAAAAATTAACAAATGGAAGTATTACAACCCCACTATAACAATTAATTAAACTAAAAAGTGCACGTTTGTGAAGTAGACAACTTTATCCTTGTAAAAGCATAGATATTTAGCTGATCCAGACAGTTTTGTTAACCAGACTAGGATTGAATGCAGCAGCAACCATCTCTCCCTTGAGGAAAAGTAAAGATATTGTATTGCAGACAATAACACCATAGGGTACAACCCTTTTACACACGTAGTAAGCAGGAATGACAAACGTAGACTCCCCCTATACAAACAAATGTAGAAGCAATTATCTCGTCCTTAGAACTAACTAAACAGTGATCAATAGGACCTAGATGGACAAATGATAAATTCAGGTAATCAGACAACAGATCTGACAATCTACTTCTCATTCTAAGGCACCCATCTTCTTTTCTTCAACAGGGATCACATCCACAAGCATTAAAAAAAAATTCAGATTGAACAGTTCCAGAAATCAAACTTATAGCAGCATGTATAACACTAGGAAATTCAGAGAAGGATGAAGCCAAATCTACATAAATAACAAAATAGCATCATACAGATGACAAAATTGAAAATCCATGGGTGACATGGTTGAGAGCAACAATCTGTCATAAGCCCTGCTACATTCAAACAAGTAAATAGAAGCTGTTTATATCTAGCCTTTAAACGTCATGTAAGGTGTCACGTCCATCTCATCAAACTGAAACCTCAAGCAAGGCTAAGAAGCACTGACATGTCTTGGAGGCCATAGTGTCGGTGTCTAACACGTTTAGGACACGGGCATGCTTAGACACATTAAATTTGCGTATCCGAATTTTTGCTTATTTTTCAAAATTTTGAATACATTTCCGACACAGCAAGACACAGTTAAGAAGATGAGTTTTCAAAAAGAAAAATTAATTGAAGGAGTGGAGAACCATCAAATATCAGTTAAGAAGGTAAAGAAAGAAAGAAAGAAGAGCGGCTAGTGGCCTACTGTTAGACCCTTTTCTACTTGACATGGTGGCATGGCCATGGGGAGGCATGCCATGCCTTGATGGCTTGACATGGGGGGGAGGCATGCTATGCCATTGGAATAACATTCAAGAGTTGGAATGGGATTCAGAAGCGGAATGTCATCCAGGGTTGGAATGACATTCCGAAGTTGGCTAAGTTGGTGAGCCTCAACCAATGCCAAGGCCAAGATAAGGGTGGCCTGTCATGGGCATCCTTGTGGATATGTTGAAGATGTTCTAAGTATTAGAGGAATACTTGGACAATCCAAAGTTGGTGCAGCTGATGTGTATGCCTTTGACAGCAAGGGTTAAGGCTGCACTTTGTGAACACTTAGGTGCATTGTTTGCCTTTGGCAAGACTAATGCACACAGGAGGAGGACCTGATTTTGCAAAAAGTTGTATCCACTCTTGTTAGAGTGACAAATCTTCATAAGACATATATAGGGGGGGAGTACCTCCTTGAGGCGCCCATGGGCGAGTGTCCTATGCGGCTAAGGAAGACCAAGACATGTGGAGGCGTGGCTTGGCATTGAGACTGATGGTTCAGTACAGACTTGGTGCAGCAGTGTCAACTGCCAGGCAGTTGTGCATGGCTGCCTATATATGCATGCTAGGGTTGCGAGATATGGAAGCACAAAAGTGTATATACAGAGTTGTATAAACACACAAGGGTGTGGAAGACGAATCTGAGAGGGAGAAAGTCTGGTTTTGTAACCCTTAGCCGGGTGTCCTTTGTATTCATTTGAGAGTGCATTGAATAAAAGGTTGGGAAGAGTGTCTCCAGTAATGGCTGTGTGTTCTATATGTGTGTGCCTTAGTTTCTGTTTGTGATTGAACTATACAAAACAATGTTGTAAGCCTCTTCTAAGGCTGCAGCCTACTTTGGGTTTGTGTGGTTGGCTTGTCAAGGCAGCGATCTTGACGCCGCACAGGCAGAAAAATTTGGTTCGAATTTTGACCTTGTGACACCTACCATGCGAGATCAACGATCAACACCAAATACCCAGGTACCTCCTCCTCCTCACTGCCCCCCGCAATCGGTTCTCAATCCCCCCTAGTTCCTCATTTGCTTTAATGATGTTCCCCCCCCCCCCCCCAAAAAAAAAAAAAACAAAAAAAAAAATTGAGTGCTATGTCCCTTGAGTTCTTGAAAAAAAAAATATGGTTTTGGTAATATTATTTTTTATTTGTTAAATTCTTTTTTATAACATTTATTAAATTCTGTAAATAAGTTTAATTTGTATTTAACTCTTTTTTGAACTCTTATTATAAGAAAGTCTAAAAGTAATAAACCCTTCCTTGCTTTTATATGTCTAATTTTTTTTTTTTTTTTTATAAGTAAAATTTGTATATATAATGGTGCCCAAGAAGGGCAACAAGGGCAAAAACCCCAAAAGCTTACATCTGTTTTAGAGAATCCAAAAAATCTACAAAAGAAGAGACATTTACAGGAAAAGCCTCTTTGACCCAAAAAAATAATAAACGCAACAAAACATCTTTAAAGAGAGGAGTAGCGAGCATCTTCAAAAACACGGTTGTTCCTTTCAGTCCAGATGCTCCACATGAGGCAAATTGGAGCTATTCTCCAAACCTTCTTAATCTTCTTTGGAAGATTGCATCCCTCCCAAACGAACAGGAAATCTTTTATTGTGCCTGGCATTACCCATGAGAAGCCAAACACAGCAAAATAATATTCCAACAACTCCATGAGACAGGGCAGTGGACGAGCAAGTGATCCACCTTTTCCTCCTCGTTCTTACAAAGGTAGCATCTGCTAGCCAAGAGAAAGCCTCTTTTCTTCAGATTGTCCACCGTTAAGATTGCCTTCCAAAAAATCTTCCCAAGCAAAAAAAGAAGCTTTAGGGGGGGCTTTTGAATACCAAATGAGCTTCCAAGGAAAGGGAGAGTTATCTAAATCGAATATGCTTTTATAGAATGATCGAACAGAAAAGGATTTCTTATCCGACCTCCAATCTCTCTTATCCTCCCTATCTTCTTTAGCCCTGGAAATCATTGAGATAATGAAGGAAAGAGCCCACCTCTTCTAACTCCCAATCAAAAAAATCTCTTCTAAATCGGGGAGTCCAGATAAGTTTGTTCCCAACTTTCTCCAAACACTCACTAGCCCAAGCCTCTTTATTGCTAGCCAAGCTGTATAATCTAGGAAATTTCGCCCTCAACGACTCGTCCCTCATTCCAATCATCATCCCAAAATGTCACCCTACCACCATTTCCGAGAACAAAGCGGCATCTTACCATGAAAGTCGACCATCCGTCTCTAATGTAACCCCAGGGACCACATCCCCTTGACCACTCCACACTGTCCCGAACATCATCCTCCAGGATCACACCCATACTTAGTAGCGATGATCTCCCGCCAGAGCTCCCCATTAGTTTCCCCAAATCTCCATAGTCATTTCCCTAATAGGGCTGTATTGAAGGTACCCAAGTCTTTTACCCCTAAGCCCCCATGAGTCACCGGCTTCTTAATTTTATCCCAAGCAACAAGATGTATCTTTTTGTTCTCCCCTTCATGACCCCATAAGAAGTCCCTCTGAATCTTCTCAAGTCTCCTGCTCACAGTCTTTGGAATAGGAAAAAGGGACATGAAATAGGTAGGGAGATTGGCCAGGGTGCTTTTGACAAGGGTGAGTCTGCCTCCCTTAGACAGGAGTTGAGCTTGAGCTTTCCATCCTGACAGTTTGCTGAGAAATTTGCCAACCACAAGATCCCAAACCCCAATGAAACGCGGAGGAGCACCCAGCGGAAGACCCAAATAAGTCGAGAGAAATCTACCCACTCTGCAACCCAAAGTGCTGGCTAACAAATCCTACTCAGGAATCGACACAACCGGGAGTAATGCTGCTTTTTGCAAGGTTGATCCGCAGACCTGACACAACTTCAAAGCAAACAAGAATGCACCGGACAAAACGAAGTTGGAGGACTGTAGGGTCACAGAAAATGATGGTATCGTTAGCAAACAAAAGATGGGAAATGTCAACTCCACTGCCTCTGCTGTCCCCCAATTGAAAGCCTTTGACAAGACCAACCTCCTCCGCACAAAACAAAAACTGACTCAAGGCCTCTATAGCTATCACAAAGAGGTAGGGGGATAGAGGATCTCCCTGCCTCAACCCTCTAGAAGAACGGAAAAAACCCTCAGGGGATCCATTGACGAGGACCGAAAAAGAGACTGTGGATATACATGACTGAATCCACTTCCTCCATTTGGCCCCAAAGCCCATCTTTGCCGGCCTACCCATCAAAAAGCTTCAGCTAACATGATCAAAAGCCTTCTCAATATCCAGTTTGCAAACGAGACCCTTCCTTTTCTGCTTCCTCCTAGAATCAATGCATTCATTAGTAGTGAGAGCCGCATCCAGAATTTGTCTACCCTCCACAAAAGTATGATGACTGGAAGAGATGATACTGCCCATAATCTTCTTCATCCTTAAGGAGATGACCTTTGCAATCAGCTTATAAACACTGCTCACAAGACTTATAGGACGAAAATCCTTGATGCTAGTAGCTCCTTCCTTTTTAGGAATGAGGGTAATGAAAAAGGCATTGAGACTACGCTCAAAACCCCCTTCCCTGTGAAAATCCTTAAAGAACCGTCATAATATTTGCTTTCAGAACACGCCAACATTTTTTAAAAAAAGCCATAGTGAATCCGTCAGGACCTGGGGCTTTATCCCCATTGCTATGCCTCTAAAGCTCTCACCATTTTATCTTCTGAGAAGGGGATCTCCAAGTTAAAGGAATCATCCCCATTCAGTCTTTCCAAGCACAAGGTCATCCACCCCAGGTCTCCAACTGTGCGGCTCCGAGTAAAGGCTAGAAAAGAAATCAACACCACCTTTTCTAATGGAATCTTTCTCAATGAGAACTTGACTATCAATAGCAATGGAGGAGATGTTATTCTTTCTGTAGTGAGTAGAAGCCATTATGTGGAAGAATTTAGTGTTACAGGTCTCCCTCTCTAAGCTAAATGGCCCTAGATTTCTGCCTCCAAAGGATCTCCTCCATCTTGAGAATCTTCCTAATCTGGCCCTTCAAACCTTCTCTTTCAATCCCTTTTTTTCAGCAAAAAGAGAGCCCAGCTGATCCTCCCTATCCAGCTCCAAATGGTTGTTCAGCAAAGACTTGCTTCCTAACCTGAAGTGAATCAAAAACCTCATGGTACCACTTTTCATATCAACTTTAAGGAGCTTCATTTTTTTGGCGACACATTAGCTTGGAGATCCAGTCACAACATTAAGAATCCCTACCAATTTTTCACCAACTCCACAAAGCCATCAGATTCAAGCCACAGTGTTCTCAAATCTAAAGGGACTCTTTCCTACGCTCAAACCCCCGCAGTACAACATAATGAGATGGTGATCAGAACAAGGCCTCGAAAGACACTTTTGGGAGATACCTGGAAAGACATCCTCCCAGTTGTGAGATACCAAAAATCTATCCAATCGAGATATAGCCGACTAATGACCTCCTCTGGACCAAGTAAAACGTCCTCCCTCCAAATTGAAATCCACCAGGCTTTGGGCATTAATGAACTCGTTGAAGCTCCTCATAGCCGAAATTAGTCTTCCACCCCCCAATCTTTCATTCAGATTCCGAACAACATTGAAATCCCCCATATACACCAAGGGACTTGCCAGGAGGAAAGCAACGACTACAGCTCATCCCAAAATAAACCCCCAACACCATTATCTACTGGCCTATAGGTGCCACAAAAACCCCACACGAGAGAGTTGGAATAGCAAGTTAAACTTGCACGAGATGGAGAACTCTCCCACTCGATGCTCAATACAAGTGATCAACCGCGAGTCTCATGCTACTAAAATACCTCTTGTCGTGCCTTGGGCATCCAGAGCAGCCCACTTAATCCATCTAGGGCCCCCAAATGGATCGAACAAAAGTTCTCGCAATACACCCCATTTTAGTTTCCTAAAGGCATATAACTGTAGGCCTCCATTCCTGTAATAATCCTTTGATAACTGCTCGTTTGTCCAGGTCATTTAAACCCCTCACATTCCAAGATAAAACTTTTAAATGCATAAAAACTAAATCTTCTCGGTGCCATTGGTAAGAACCTCCATCTCCTTGCTGCCCCCATAATTAATCGAGCATGACAACTCTTTCATTACTCTTCTCAAGCGTTTTGCTGACTTATCCTCCTTGTCATTCTCCAGTAGCAAATCTAGGATTGGTTCTAGAAAGGGAATTACACAGCACAATTTCTCTAAATAACTCCCCCATGCGGTCCTCAAAGCCTGCGCACGGAACACCTAGAATTTTACTCACCTTTCCCAATTTTCGGAGCACCCAGTCATCCAGTTATGGTCTATTGATGATGTAGGAACGCTAGCTGATGGCGCCTCCACTTGAATCTGGGCGGAGGCATTGGAATAATCTGTCGGCAGTACAACTACTAACGGATGGTAATCTACTGGGTTCTTCGATAGAACCTGATTTCACAAAGCCACTTTGCCCACTTGATCCACTGATAGAGGGTCCATGCCTTGAACTGAAATCAGTTCAACTTCTGTAGCAAAGGAGCACTCAGCAATCTAGTTATTGCGGCTGGCATCATTGCAAGTAGCTGTGTTCCAGGTATTGTAGGAACTCCCGTTCGTCCAGCATGCTGCTATGGTCTGAAACATGCCCTTCTGTGTTGGCAGTCCCCTTGTGATGCCGCTGCCTGCTTGTCTTTCTTTCCTTTTTCTTCTCCTTACCGTGATGCAGAATCCCTGAAGCTCTCTTCGATGGTTGCAGCATCGATCTCCTTCCCTAGAGCTAATAACCTGAAGCCTTATTCGATTGCTGCATCAACGCACTACTCCCCTGGAGTAGAATTCCTGAAATTCTCTTCGGTGGCTGCAGCAACTATCTCTATTGTTGCTGTTACATTTCCAAAAGCAGCCTGCATTTTTAGAGAGCCCTCCTTCATAGTAGCACGCCCCGAGCTGGGCTGAGGCGCATAGAGATGAGCATGGGCCTGCCCGAACCCTCCTGATAGACCTCCTCCCCGTTGGGCCAAAAGTGGGCGCCCTCTTATTCAGACCATTGAGTGAAATCCCAGGCCTGAAACGATGGTCCAAGCTTCTTCTTCCATTTCTTTTAATTTGATGATGGGTCGGCCCAACATTGTTAGTAATTGAATGGCCTAAACCCATATAGCCCCATGCGCGTTCTGGACCCTTCCATTCATCACGTGACCGTCTCACAATCACTTTAGGTATGAAATTTGAATCGTCCAGTACGAGCATAGGAGAGAGCCCATCGTTGTTCACCACGCGTCCCTCCCCTGACAGAGTGGGAGCTAGAGGTTTGACGCACCCCTGGAGCGTGAGCGTCCGAAGCTTCCCTTCCACCTCCTCCGGTAGCTGCTGCAACTTCCGGTCTTCTCGGATCAACGTCGGTGCACGTCGGACCAGCTTCCGACCAAACCGGTATCGAAAATGACCAAGATCCACATTTGATGCTGAGGGAGGCTGGAACATTCTCCAGTCGACCTTTAACTAGCATTCTCGCCCATCTCAGGTGACGGCACTCGGCTGTGGCCTCGTCCGTCTTCACAAAGTGACCGCATCGATTCCCCATAGCCCGGAAGACTTCCGTACTCCAAAGGAAGGCTGGTAAGCCCATAAGCCTTATCCAGATTAGGCCATCTTCTTTCAAACCCAAACAGCAACCCCTATGGGGACCAAGGTTGCAGGGTCACTGGTAGCCCCTCGAAGGACCAGTTTCTGCGACTGAGAATCCTAGTAGGCCACTTCTACCGGACGGCAGCTCAAATAGAAACCATGCAGCCATTCAAGTCAAGAACCTTCAATCCAGCTTGGATCCCCCATTTCTTGAGTGCCCATTTCTGAATTTTCAAGCTTGTCTGGGACTGGTGTGTTCATATCGCTGAATCTGCCGATTAAGCAACGCCGGAGATGTTTAAACCGACTCTCGCAAGAGCCCATGTGGATCACTATATTGTCACGAGCGTTAGCCGGCTGCGACTCCACCATCACAGGTTCCTGAGGCCAATCACCAATTTTACAGGCTTCCAAGTATGACCCCTTAGGGGCCGTGGCAGTTCTTGGTGCTAACAACCCTAACAATCTGACGGCTTGTGCATAGATTGATCAACCACCTTTCACAATGTCTTCTGGCAAAAAAAGGAGTCTTGTCCCCCTTTGTGATCAACCCTCTAGGCGCATATAACTCCCCCTTCGATTGGATCCTTTCCATAGAAGAGACTTCGATTTCAGTCAATGCACTCCAAGAGGAAACACCACTCCTGCGTTTTCCTGTCGAGAGAGATTCTAGGGTGTTGCATATCCATACCAATTCCCATCTCAAAACCCATAAGCTTCTAACCACACCTTTGCCCCTTTCGACGATTTGAAATAGTTTGCCCGTCGACTCCACATCACGAACCACGTCGAAAGATTTTCCTCCGATCTAGGCGAACATTCTTTTCCCGGAAGTAGTGACCGTAACAATTTACATCGTTGGAAGTTGATCGGGATCTTTCACGTTCATTGCTTTTGTCTAGTTTAATCTTCCTTGCCAAGTTAATGCCTCTTTATCTTCTCTAGAGAATAATTTGTGTACTTCACCAATATACTTATTTCACATCACTAAATTAGTTCCAAAGGAATTTATATTAATTTTTAGTAAATCAACTTAATGAAATTTGTCATAAAATAAGCACAGTCTTGAAATTGATTGAAATAATGTTGGAATTTGATTACATGATCATATATATAAAAAGAAATATATAATATTCAACATGTCTGTGTCATATCTTGTCTTGTCTCCATATTTGTGCTTCTTAGCTTAAAAGACAAATGTTGTCAAATTATTGAATAAAAAGGTCATGTGCATGGCCCTATTTGGATATATCCAGAAAGGTATGACCTCAATCCACTCAATTGTTGTCAAAAGATGGGATAAGCAGAGAAGAGGCTGTCATAGGGAATTCACACCTTGGCGCTTAATGTCTATCCGAGACAGAAGGTGAGACCTGAGGGGCCTCCTTATGAAGGGGGTGTTGGTAACCCAATCATGGGGATTATTGGAGACATCTAGAAGGCATCTGGTTAAGTTGGTCGGTGGCTAAAGTGGGGGCAAGCCAGGTTGGCCTCAACTCTAGACTTTGTCTAGGGTCGGCAGGGGCTCATCTTGGCAAATGGCAAGTTTGAAAGAAGACGGATCATATCCCTCCAACCATGGTTGTTAAAATGATGATCCGGATCCTACAATATTACAATCCAAAAATACCAAATCAATCTAGACCACACCAAAAATCCTTAAAAGGTAATACCCTCATGAGACCCTTACATGATTGCAGGTATCATAAGATCTTGAGTTGACTCCTAATTCTACACTATAGTTTTATAATGTTATTTTGGTAAGAGTTTTTGTTAAGTTACGATCCAAGACCCAAATAATATTATAAAATATACCAAGACTCGGTCAAATGTCAAAAGTGAGACAATAATTCAAAAAATTTGACTTTGAATGGCTTTTTGAATTTGCTTTGAAGTTCAAACTAGTCAAATGACTTGGTGGTTAATTTAAGCCATTTAACTCTTTATTTTTTATTAATATAGATCCAATAATGCTATTTGATCAAAAGTTCCCTATAAAAATATTGATATAGTCAGATCAACTTCTCTCTTGCTTCCTTTCCTAATCCCCCACCGCTATACTATAAAAATATTGATTTAGTCATATCCTCTTCCACTAGTCTTATATGTAAATTTAATATTTTCATGTAACGATTGATCTGCCATGAATGATTTATGAACTTTTTTTATTCATATTTTACATTTAATATTTCAATATGCTATAATAGTGAGCATTATATAATTAAAAATTTGTTATGTTGCTAATGTACCACAAAATTGTAAACGAGGACTTGTGAAAACTTATGTGCTTTATATTGTTTTAATTTTTCTATATTTTTTCATGAGTTGCACAAATGGGTCCAACACATGAGAGGTCCCAACAGCCCACCTCTAGAAACTTACTTAAAAATGGGTCCAATAAAAAGGTGACAACTAACACAGTGACACCTAGCAAAATGAAATTGTTTGGGCCTAGGTCACATGACACACCACTTTAGCATCCCAGATTCCCTATAAGTACCCCTTTATGACCAGCATTAATGGCCTAGAGTTCAAACTGGTCTCTCTCTAAGCTATAGCCAAAAGGCTCATTAATTGCACCACCTATATCCTTTGAAGACTCTCAGGATCAATGTTACTGGAACGTGGATTGTTACGGTACGGGGAACTGGAATGTAGATCGTCACTTGTTATAGAACATGGTACGTTAAAGGTAGACTTCTTTAGATCACTTTGTTGGAACGAAATACATTTATTTAGAACGTAATGTGCTTTTTATTGTATTTGTAATAGTATTGGTATGTCTATATATACATCAAAAAAATTTAAACAAATCCAAGCCATTATAGAATAAAATTTCAATGATGTGTTTATATTTTGTATAATTTTTTCAGGACGGGACTTTCGACATTTTAAACTGGAACGCTAAATCTTGCATACCAAATCGTTAATGATCCATGTTTTGGATCACGCGATCTCATTTCGCAATTCACTAGAGGAGGAACGAATTGTGGTAACCATGCTCCAGATGAACTTATGGCTTAACAAACTACACCCATTCCTCTATTCGGATTGCCCCATTCTCAATTGGACCAGATCTTTCTAATTCTACATTGCCACACAATCACTTCATGATGCAAGAATCCCAGGTACCAACAGAACTTAACCAGTCCACAAGCCCCATATTTAGTCTCTCATCAACCTTAAGGAGATAATACAGTCAGCTTGGGAATTGTTACAAAAAAAATGACAAAAAAACCAATCAGTTCAAATGAGCCCTTGCAACATCTAGAAAGGCATACGTAAATGTTCAGGCAATATGTACATTGAAACATCTTGACAAACAAATCCTTGCAGCCTTGAGCAAGGCAGATGCAAATATTCAGTACTAGGGGAGAATATCCTATGTCTTTAATCATCAGCCTAGTCTGTCACTCAAGCATTAAAAAGGACGAGATAAATTTGACAAAAATGTAAAAAAGAAAAGAAAATAAACACAGGTAAGAAAAGGAGAAGTAAATACGTACGTCATAACAACTGTCCTCCTTCCATTTACTCCAGCTACATTGACGCGAGCCGAAACAGGAATCTCTGAGTTGGTACCTACTATTTCAATCTTCATAGGCTTTCCATCCAATTGTACATTATTATACCGCTTAAGTGCTTGAAATGCATCACTTCTTCTGGCAAACACTACTTCAGCTGAACCCTGTGACCGAATAAAAAGATTAGAACGTCTGTAAGTAGAATGACCAGCAAAGTACAACATAAGAATAATGTTACGAAAAGCAAACTTTAGTAACCACATGACTGCATAAAAAACATAAGATACAAACTAAACATATTTTATCTGAAAAATGCAAAACATATGGACCACAGAAAACCATAATCATACAAATTATATAGCTATCCCCAAAAAAGGCACACCAAAGAAATCATATGCACCAAAACAAACTATATCTAGTCCAATATAAATCATAGGTTTAAAATAGATGTGTTTGGATTTGCAAGAATATATTCAAGCTATGCCAAAGAGCTTTAGCACATATACAAATACATGCAGACCCTCTACAATATGTGCACAAGTGCTATGCCAAAGAGCTTTAGCACACATGCAATACATGCAGACTGTCCACAATACATATATATATACACACACACACACACACACACACACTAAGAACAGTGTTCTTCCATAACTCAACCAACAAAGGCAATACAAAAGTATTCATCATTTCTACCAACTGTGAATATATCAAATTACTAGATTCGCCAAATACCCTGCAAGTTTTGGACAAGAAAATGATATATCTCATAAGCACCATTTTGCCTCATGATCCTCAATGCTCATAAGCCATAAGGTAACTTATAACCACTAAAATGAAGCCATTACAACTATGTCATACAGGTCTTCCAAAACGAGAAAGAAGCATTCATGTCATACATGAATTGGAGATACATATGTATACCACAAAAAATGCAAGCAATCAGACACATTTTTGCAAGGCAAGCCCATGTCCAGGGAACGCAAGCCATCAACCACACATTAAAAAAAGCATGTCCACTGTTTATTGTGTGCATGTGTGTGAGTAATAGAGAGAGAGAGAGAGGGGAGAGAGAGAGAGAGAGGGGGGGAAAGGAACACATTCCTCATTTGAAGCAACTTCCCAACAGGATTTTGTACATAAGGTCTCTATGCTACATTGATACATTATATTGAAATCATTATTAATAATGTCAGACATGTTATGTTAGAACATTCCATCTGCCCCCAAGCTGTAGAAGAATAGAACTGAGTCATTTTCTCAATTGCATTTGTAAATGTGTATTAAAATATTTTTTTGATAAGTAAAATTTGTATTAAAATATGATATATGACAAATCTGAGACCCATTATGATTCATTTTAATGATGTCCTCTTGTGGTGTAAGAACCAAGTTTATACTTAAAGCTATAGACTCACAAGTCTAATAGATGGGATTATATAGATTTATGAACCACCCAACAGACAATGGTTAGGAACAGGTCTCGGGCTCCAGCAGAGACAAAAATGATGGACACAACTACTCTCATAAATCTAAATATTGGGGCAAAAGCACACGGCCATGTATATGGAATTTTAATAAATACATCAAGTAAAGCATTCTTTTGTCTATAAGTGCCAAAAAGGTATAAAGACTAATAAACAAAGTAATTACTTTCATAACATTTTTGACAAAACACATATAGAACTTTTTCTTTACAGAATCCAAAGTTATTAAAGGTAAAACACTTCTGAGAGTACCCAAACTGCTGTTGCAAATACAGTGACATGCAACAACTTAAAAGGTGACAGAATGCTTACAGGAGAAGACAAAAAAAAAATGTACAACAGAAATTCACCCATGAAAACTTTAGATGTTAAGTAGGAGGAGCAACAGATAGGAATTGGACATGAGATTGAATTCAATATCCATTTGACAGAAATGTGTGATTAAATTTGAGATATTTAAAACCAATTCAAAAAGCTAATAAACAGAAAGCAAGCAAACTCAAATCAAAAGCTGCATAATCTAGGGATGTTAGTTGAGCCAGCTCAGTCCAACTATAATATGATGGATATTTGGGTAAACATTATGCCCTGAGGATTCTCTGCATGAGTGCACACGAAGGTTTGTCCAGAAATACAAGTGTAACAATCTCTCAGTGCACTTAAAAAAAAAAAAAAAGAATCTCTCTCTACAAAATTTTTGATTTGCCATTATCGCTCAAGCATATAACCTACCCCCCTCCCCCTCTCTTTCTCCATAAATAATCTGGCAAAAGCAACAAATTTTTTGGTCAGTTGGACTTTCGTTTTTGCATATTTTTGTTTTTGACAAATTTCAGAGATAATTATGAAACCTTTCAAAGGGGTAATCTCCACATAGGCACATCTGCAATGCTGAATTGCATTCTTGACCCTACTGAATCAATTCTATGTTCTCACAGCGACCAAAAATCTGTATCATGGATATACATATTCTATCAAATAGCCTTTGCCTGGCACGATGGGAAGGTCTCATCTGTCCAGCAAAGTATCAAGGGCTAAACTTCTAGGAATCAGCCATACAAAAAATGTGGGTAAGGCTGCCTACTATTTATCTCTCCCAAACCTCGCCGAGCGCAGGAGTCTTGTGCACCACTACAGCCTTTATCAAATAGACATCCCGATTCAAAACAAATCAAGTGAAAAAGGAGGAGAAAACAAAAAGAAAGGGACAGCGATACTGCCACCACATTCACCACATATCACAAACATGCCGTAAATAGCTCACAGTCAAACAAGGCATTTAGCCAATCAAGGAGAAATCAGATCATCATATAGGAACTGAACAACTGGTACCAAAACAAGATAATGGGAAGTGTCGGTACTAAACTTCAATACTTACACTTGGGCGACCATTTTTGCCATAATGAACAGCATATCGTTTCAGTTCTCCAATCTCTGAGAAAAGTTCCTGGGTCGCAAGTCAATTTTCAACATAACTCGTTAAGAAATCCATTACAAAATGCGTCTAATGCAAAAAGATATGGCTCAAATTGTACCCTAATATCTTCATTGGTCACTCTAACATCCAAGTTGGAAACATATAACTTAGTGCCATTTTCTACTCTTGTTAACCCTGCAGCTCTAAGGCTGTCTTCAAACAAATCATGCTGCCATGGAAAATTCTTGGTTCTGCGGAAAGACTGATGCAACCATACCAAAAAAAATCCAGGTTGGGAGAAGTAAATGTCAGCATAGTACCATAAAATTAGATAATTCACCATTCTTCAATAGAGTTAATCAGATAGCAGCTAAAAGGTCCATGACATCAAGAATATAATCCAGTTATATTAAAACTCAACAACCAAGTAATCTAATAACAAGGTATATTGAACTACATTGTATGGATTGTAGATGGAGAGTAGAGGATTTGACCCACTGCATATAAACTGGCACTATGCTACAGGTGAGAGCTCCAGTTCTGAAGCTCAGCTAAGGAAGCCCTTTGCAAAACGCCATGAACTAGGAGAGTAACTGAAAATCACGCCCGAAGAAATTCCGAATATTGCAAAAGGATCCATCATAAACTCCCCGTCTAAACAACCAGTAATCATAGACTAAAGTGATTGCAACTAAAATGTATGGATTAGGGATGGGAATAGAAATTTCAACCCCACTAATTGTTAGCAGATGATATACTGGTGAATGCTCAAGAACGTATGTTCAACTAATGAAGCTCCTTTGCAAAAAAAAATGCTAGGAAGTAGCATTATAACTTAACAACGCCACCAAAGAATTTCCCCATATATCAACAAGATCCATTGCAAAGTCCCAGAATGAAACCCGCGATTACAAGTAAACCGTGATGATCATGTATTAATGCACAGTGAGCCGACGGTGCTTTTGTGGATGAATCAAATTGAGCTTCTCCATGAACAAAATAAGGTCACAGATCCTCTCATGTTTGTTTTTCTATAGCAGGGATAGATATCCTTGTGTTTTGGGTCCTAAAGCATGTCAGAGTCTCTAGCATATGCATAAGAGATCCATAGTTTCAAGCTTGCCTTGGCAATGGCATAAGATGATGGTCGAGCATTCACCCCAAGGGGACCCCTACGAGGTGCACCCGTCATTCTTCCACCAGAAAATGACCCTCTTGGCCCTCGACCACGTCGGGCCCTGGCTTGTCCCCTAATTCTCTCAGTATTACGCCTGGTCTTTATCATGTCATCAAGTGACATATCCAAAGAAGCCATGGAAATGCAGTTTATGCAAACCTACTCCAAAGAAAATAGACCTGCCAAATAACAAAATCAAAGTAACATCATTAACAATAGAATTAGTCATATAAATGTTAAGTTTAAACCTAATATAAAAAATGCTTGAACAACAATGATGTCTTCCTGTGGGGTGGGATCAACACATCACCGTCCCATTCTGTGAAAGATATCATGACTTCAATACAATTGTGGGCAACTATATATATGTGTGTGTGTGTGTGTGTAACTAGTGACTTTTATGTTACCAGAGGCAATTTGACATAATGCAAATGTAAATCGTTAAGAAAATACAAAAGGCAGTTCAGTGCACGAGGCTCTGCCACTGCAGTGTGTGGAGAGGGTTAGATATATGTAGCCTTACTCAACATGCGGTCACAGTGGAACAACCTTACTGTTGCATAATAAAAATTATTATTGAAGAACCAAGAAACTAGAAGCATATTGGTTGATAAGAGGCCATTTTTAGGGCCCAAAAAAATTAAAAATAAAAATCCAAAGCAGAAACTATAAGCTTATAAGAAATTTGGCAAGATAAAGTGCCAAAACCCAACCCGACCCAATTCAACTATACCAAATGACATCTACCCAGAGTTAGAAGGTAAAAGGCAATAGACAAGTGCAAAAATAATTATACTTCTCATACACAAACAAACAGGGGAAATATCGGTTTATGGCATTATGCGTTTATACAAATAACTGAATATATGTTTTCATATTTTGACAAGAAAAAAAGAAGAAGAAAAAAAAAATGCCAAAAGAGGTTCAATGTTTCGTAACCCCAAATCTTATCGGATAAAATGACATAAAACCAGAAATCAGTCATGTTACAGCCGCGAAACGAAAGTCTTAGAACGTTTGAAAAATGAGTGTTGACTTCACAAATACAAAACCAGGGGAAAATATTTGTAAAATGGAAATTGCGAGAAAAAAAATGAAAATTATAAAACAGGAAACAAGATTGCCATGACTCCTGAGGCTCTCATTGCATAAGGCTGCCACCAGCCCCTCCAACCTACCACCACAGCCTCCACTCTCGTCAACAGCTCCAAAAAAAAAAAAAATACGCCGCTCTCCATAACACGCTGTTCTCAAAACATCTACTAGTTCTTATAAATAATTTTTGGAATAAAAACACAATCCACGTGCCCTAAATTCTCCCAAAAATGGGGGAAAACTTTGATTACAAAAAATTCCAACGTCCATAAATAAATCCGAGGCATTAATCGCATGAAAAAAAACAAAATCTATACATATACGCGTACACAAGCGCACGTGCACTTACAAAAAAAAAAGAATGAAGATGAAGGAGAAGGAGAAGGAAAATACCTGGAAATTAATCCCAAATTCGTTCACAACACAAAATCGTAAACAAATTCGCTATCTTTCGGTACCAATACAATGAATTTTGGCGGGAATTTCTGATGGAGAATGCAGACCGGTAAAAAATCGCGCATAAAGAGAAAGGGAGAAAACGATTAGCGATCAGAGTTTTGGAGAGTCGTTCGTATGGATGGAGCTTCAGACAAGATATTAGGGTTTACGAAGAGGGAGAGAAGAAGAGATTACGAAAGCTTGAATATCTGAGAGGACCCTTTTCAGGTTTTTAGGGTTTCTATGTGCTTAGCGGAAGACGGTGATTTGTGGGGGACACTCTTTTGACGTCAACGCTCGAGCTATTGCCCGCAATAAGTTGCTCCGTGGGAATATCTCTGCCCCACGTATCCATTATTGGTTTTAGGATGGCAACGGGCGGGTCATTCCATTCCCCAATCCACGTCCCGTTAAATCCGATTAAATCCACTGGTAAAATGCAGCGAGACTATAATTAAAATTTTTACTTATTTTATTAAATTAATTATATTTAATATATTTAAATAAAAATACTATATATTTTAAAAAAATCAATATACATATTATTAGAGAATTATAATTGTTGTGATACTTTGAGTCCCACATTGAATAGGAGTCGGGTACTGGCGTCTCTTATAAGCCTCAGTCGTCTTCTCTTTTACATTAGGCTTTTTTCGCCTAGGAAGAACAAAGTCGTGAGGGCTTTAAAACTCAAAGCGGACAATATGGTGCAAGCGGAGCCTACTATGAGCCAGGACGAAAAAGTATAGCATCAGTTTGGCACCGTCTGTGAGAACGTTTGGGCAACGTTCCTCGTTCCTGTGCTCCACCTGTAACACTCCGACCTCGATTAATTAATAATTAGTTCGCTAATTATTAATTAGAAACGACATAAAGAATAATCAAGGAAGTTAATTGGGAATCTCTCGGTGGTCACGATAGATCAATAAAATAATTAAACACATCAAGAGAGGATGGTATAATACCCGAACCTAATTATCAATTAATTATGTGAAATGATGTCATTTTAACACTACAAAAATTCAAATTAGCTAATTACGAAAGTCACAAAGAAGTAATAACTGGCACGAGGCCTTTGATATCGAAGCAAGCCTAAATAGGAAATGACTAGAAGAAACCACTTCGTAAAAAGCGCAATAGAGAAGGAATTACGAAGAAAATAGCTAAAACAGAATTCTGTGCCAGCCAAACAAGACATAAGCCCAAATTAGAAAAAAATTCCCAAAAGTGAGACCAAGGGGATTTGAACCCCTAACCAAGTGAGGGGAGTAATTCCATTAAAAAATTTTACCAAGTTGGCTGCCAGCACTTTGGTGCTTAATTATACAACAAAAAAAAATATATATATAAACTCAAATTACCCAAACCCACCTCCCAAATTGGCCAATGGCCATTCATGCAACAACTCAGCCCACATCACCCTACACCTCAGCCCTATTATCATGTCTACCCCCCCAGTTCTCATGATCACATGATGTGCATGCATAGGGTAAGGGTATAGGTGTACACTTATATATGTACAAGCCTTACACTCTAAAAATAAAAATAAAAACCCTCATGTGTGTGTGTGCTGTTCAGACGTGTAGATGTGAGTGATTGTGAGCGAGAGACAGAAAGAGACTTTGTGGAAGATTATACAAGCTCGTGTGTGTGCATGCATATGAGTGTGTCTCACTTAAGTGCACAAGAGGAAGGGATTGAGCAACCTTGAAGGGGTGTGAAGGGACCAAGCAAAGCCACGAATAAAGAAGGAAATCCTAGTCCAGAAGGTATAAGGCATTAACATTTTTTTTATTTTCTCATAATTTTCAGTACTGTTTAGTGTTATTTGAGCTTTATAACTACATGCATGGAACACTGAGATGTTTACTATTATTATGAGTGAACTAGGAGGTTCAGGTAGGCTTGAAAAACCCTAAATCCGTACACATGCGCCATTAATGGACCTCCAACAATGCAGGTCTGGACCGACCAAAACAAAACTCCATTCTTTCCTTTAGGACTCAAATGAGGTCCCTTAAGGATTCCAAATCCGTTGGAATGATCTCAAATGGATGATAAATAGGGAAGAAAATCCCATTTGCAATCGCAGTCCAAGAATCGGGTCTCTTGAAATCAAGTTCCAAACTTGATTCTTGGAATGTGGTTTTGAAGACACTAGGCCAAGGATCACAACCGAACAAGAACCATAAAAAATAATGGAGAAACAAGCTCAAATCAAGCCTGTTACAGACCATGATGATAGTGTAGAAATCATGTGTTTTGATCCAATTCAATCCAAGAAAACAATGTTAGAAACTTACTTTAGGCCTTAGGGACACAATGGAATCAAAACAAAAAGAAAAAACACTCTAGAAAGTCACGAAATTAAAAAACAAAATTCTCTGCAACTAGGGCTACAGTGACCCTAGTGTTGGGGAAGATGAACAGTGAAGGATCGGGTTCTGGGTCAAGCCCCGACCTAACCACGAAATAGTTTAAACCCTTTAATGAAGCTACATCATTTTGTTTAAAAGAATAAAAAATAAATTATTCGATGGGGCTGACGTCAGCACGACATCATCGTGATGCAGTAGACCGGCTAAACTGGTTGGTTCAGCACAACTAAGACCGGTTCACTTAAAAAACGAAGTGAACCTTCTGGTTTATTTTAAATGTTTTATAAAATTACGTTTAGATCTCCAAAAAATTCTAAAATTTCATTTCAACCCCAACAAGTTATGGAAATCCTATTATGGCCCAATCCGTGGGATTTAAATGCAAATACACCCCTGAAAAATAATAAAATAAATTATTTTATTATTTTATTAATTGAGTAAAATGATTATTTTGCCATTGGACATTAAATAGGTCAAATGGAGTCTAAATAAAATAAGCAAATAGTGTATTTTGACTATTTTGGACGTTCTGGACCTAATAGCGGGGTCCATTTCATGAGACGGGACTCCAAAAAATTAAGACTCGTTAAAGTATAAATTAAGACAAGTTATACCCTGAAAATAAGACCCTGAAAGTATAAACTAATAACTTCTCAGACCAACGGTGAGGTCCGTGTTGTGAGACGGGACCCTGAAAATAAAGACACGTAAAAATGTAAAATGACCAAATTACCCCAAGTGCCCCTAAAGCCAAATGGAAACACGAGAAGGTCTAAATCGACTTTTTTCAACGTTCTGGACTCAATGGTGAAGACTATATTATGAGATAAAGTGCGAAAAAATATGATGTGTAAACATGTGTCGTAATAAAACCAAACTTAAAAATTTTTAAGTTACCAGATGAGTATAAATTAGGATGAAGTTTAATCCCTAACACGTCAATTTTGTTTTAGGTAATAATTATCATGGATAAGACTCAGAAGGTTATGGATAAGAAGCAACAAGAATTCATGAAAGATTTGTTATGGTAACAAAAGGTAATTGCCAAAAAAATAAGGATTGGCAAGATGACTGAAATCGTCTCAGTTAGGCCATTTATATATAAAGCCCCAATCATCCCAATGGGACGACTTATGAAAGAAGTTGCAGCAAAGAGACTTGTTGAAACAAAATTAAAGAAAGAAGAAGCGAACCGAGAAAACACTGAAACCCTAAACGAAATGATTCGAAGGTAATAGCTATTTATCATTAAAGCACATAAAGTAACTAGATATGTAATACAACTATAAGTTAGGTTGATTTTAGATTAGGATCAATTTGGTTTAAATGGAAGGGAAATCTATGAAATTTGCATAAATTATTTTAGGTTGAGGAAGGAAAAGGGGAAAGGAAAAGGCACCGCAGTAAAGCCAGCCTAAAAGTATAAGGTGAGTAATCCTGTACTTTGAAGTAGAGGTTTTTAATCTCCATGGATTCTAAAGAAATTTGAAGTTCAAATATACTGAAGTGTTTTTATGAAAATATCTGCAATACTTCTAAAGTTAAATTCTCGTACTTATATGCTTTATATTTCAATGTTCTATCCTTTTATTTATAAATTCTAATATGGCATGCAAAACTCACTTCTTGATATTACTGACAGTTGATACGTTTATTGATAACTTGCATAATTTAAAATATTTTAGCACTCCTTAATTTTAAAACTTTAGTATATTTTATTTATTTTGGTTGATTTTGTGTTTCATTTTTTATTATTTAAATTTTATTGCAGATTTGAAGAAATTGAAGCAGCTCAATCCATGACGACTTAAGCTGGACAATCTATTCATTAGGCCGTGAGTTCCTCACCATGATAGTTGATCCAATATTCAATTACAAGTTGTCCAACAAAAGCTAAGGAAAAAAAGAATAAGAGAGAGATAGAGAGAGAGAGAGAGAAAGAGGTCACGCAGCTGGGAGGCGCGGTTGAAAGCAAAAGGTGAAAAAATATACAAAAAAGGCTTAGAGGCTTGGCTTGCGGCTGAAGCAGAAAATCAAAAGGAAAGAAAAAGAAGAAGTCAACAAGGCGCTGGAACGTGCGGCTAGGAGAGGAAAAGGCCAAAAGAAAGAAAAAAAAAAAAAAAGCCCACAAGCGTAGCCCATGAAGTTGCGCCAGCATCTAGCGTCTAGGGCTCAAGGAAGGTTTTAAGAAAAGAGTGGCAGCAGAGATTTAAAGGGGAGAACAGACCTGGAAAACGGGGTGCGGCGCAAGGAGATCAAAAAGCAGATTAGCTACAGCTTGGAGTCCTTAGGGGATTGGCTGGAAAAAGGGAATCAACGGTAGCACTCTAAGGCGCAAGCAACGAAAAAAAGAAGTAGCTGCGGCACGAGAAAAAAGTGACTTGGACGGAGGCGCATCAAAGCAGGAAGAAAAAACGCTACAGGAAGTTGAAGTGGTGCGGTAGCAGGAGTACTTGCGGTTGGGTCTTGGCTGTGTGGCAGGGAGAGTTTTGAAGAAAAGGAGGCTGACGCAAGCGACAGAACAGGAAATAAACGAAAGAATAAAGCTGGAACGGCTATACGGCTGCGGCTTAAAGGCACACTTTGAACTGCGCCGATTATTTTTCAGTGTTTATTTTCTTCCGTTCTTCTCATAAAAAAAATCATGGTGAATTCGTTTATGTTGAAATTAATTTTTAGCATGATCTAATTTTTATTTATTCTAAGAAAACGATGTAGTCTAGTTCTGAACTATGCTTGCTTTTCTATGCTAGTTTGAAGTAATTCTTTTTCATGTTTGTCTAATTTATTCTGAACTTATTGCTTCTAATTAACTGGCCACTAATTAGATGATTTTAATATTGTGATTTGCTGTCGAAAGAGGGAATCATAGGATAGGTTTGGATATTTCAGCATAGGTAAATATAGAGATCGAAAGACTTATGTGAACTTATGTAGTATTAAAAAATCATTGGTTTTATTGCATTCTTGCTTTATTAATTTGCATACTCTTGTGTAAAATAATGAACAAGAATAGTTTCCAATTGACTGTCGAAAGAGGCTTTTGGATGATTTAGAGATTTGCTAATAAACATAGAGAATTAAATTCAATTAGTTAGAAGAGTAAAGCATAGCGAGGGATTAGGTGAAATCGATTTCCTAGAATGCTTCTCTCACATTATTTGATTTTCGAACAACATCTCTCATTTCATTTAAGTATTTTCTTTACGTTGATTTTAT
The DNA here is from genome assembly GCA_008638375.1 of Nyssa sinensis. Taxonomy (NCBI): domain Eukaryota; kingdom Viridiplantae; phylum Streptophyta; class Magnoliopsida; order Cornales; family Nyssaceae; genus Nyssa; species Nyssa sinensis. The sequence goes on from CM018032.1 coordinate 55,775,023, forward strand.
TTTAATTTGCAATTCCAAAGATTTTAATAAATTTTATAAATAAAGTCGAGATTAGTTTAATTTCGGTACTTGTCAAAAGTAAGACATCAATCTTTGAGGACGATACTATTCTTATCACTTTATTATAAAACTACGATACTGTGCACTTACAGTTTTGCACTGATCATTTATCCTTTGCATGTCTATGTAAATGTCAATTTTATTAAATGCCTCTTGAAATACTATGCTTTAATAAATCCCTGTCTTTCGTGATTTAAATTCCTGACGCTCTTATGTCCAATATTTCAAGTATTGTCCTCCAAATATTTAAAAGCCCTGTTAAATTGTCCGTGTTTTGAATACATATGAAAATTCATTCTCTTATTGAAGCCATGTTTTAATTATACATGAAAAGCAATTATTGAAGAAGCCATTTTTTAAATGCTCATAAAAAGCATTTCATGAAGAACTCATGTTTTGGAAGATAATTGTGCATAAGCACCAAGTAATGATATTGGGATTCCTTCGGAACTCAATTAACATGAAGAATGCCCGGTAGCAGGATCTAATCCCCTAGGCATGAGATATATCCACGAGAAGTAAAACTGAAATTTGGTTCAAAACAGATTTCCACCTAATCCAAGTGAAAATATGAAAATGTTTTCAGAAATGGTAGTAGGTTTTTAAACCCCTATTTATCTGAATTAGGTTTTTACATAACCTCATGTCTTAAAAAAGAAGTTTGCATCCTCCTATTTTCATGAAAAGGATTTCATGCATTCTATTTACAAGTAAATGTTTCAAACATTCATGGCCACTAAATGGTCATCCTGTATGTATTACAAGTTTCAACTACATATTTAATACCTCACCCGAATGTTTTTAAATGCTTCGTGTTACAAGTTCCATAAAGTTCCTTGTACTTGCATACATGAAATATCTGCTTTTACTCGAATGCTTTAAATGTTTCGTGTTATGTGGTTTAAAGATTTCTATACTCTGTATTTGAAGTATATGTACAATTGGTAGTGTATGTTATATGAAGTTTCTCTCTTAAACCAACCCACTACCAGTTGAAACTCATGACAAAGTAATGAAATTACTCACTGGACTTTTTAAAGCTCACCCCATTCCCTAACATTTTTCAGGTGATGATGATGGATGAGAGCCTTGCCCAATTTGGGGATAGGAGATTGGCAACTCCATTTTGATTAGGAATTTTGGAAGTACTAGGACTCGTAGTTGCTCAAATTTTGATGTAGTAATTTTTGGACAAATATGTACTTAAGCCCGAGAGGCAACGGATATGTAATATGTATAACTTTAAATTTTTAGTATGCTCTGAATGTATATTATTTGTTTATCGCTCCGAAGAAAAAGGAGTGACGGTACCGAGCAGGCATGCGAAAAGAAAAAGTTTTTCATGCTTCCGCAATTTGCCAGTCCTGGCCCTATCGCACAGCCGTTCGGCGTCGTTGCTCACGTGAAGCCTCACCCCGACGGCCCACGGGCCGAAGGGTGGCGGTCGCGATCCTGGATCCGCAGAGGCTGGATTCCGGGTCGTGACACCACTAGTCCCGATTGGGGGGAGTAGCTAGCGTCTCTTATAAGCCCCAGTTGTCTTCTCTCTTGCATTAGGCATTTTTCGCCGAGGAAGAACAAAGCCGTGAGGGCTCTTAAGCCCAAAGGAGACAATATGGTGCACGCGAAGCCTATTATATGACAGGACGAAAAGTGCAACATCATTAATAATATTATTTTATTTTATAAATATATTACTATATAAAATTTGTCTAAACTTTTAATATAAAACTAAAAAATATCATTATAAACATTCACAATATACATATAAAAAAAAGAAACGTGTGTGACACATTTATCATAACTTACGTCAAATCTAAAAAAGTCTATTTATCTCAAATTTATTTTACTTGAGAGCAGGATACATCGAGTTACAAGAGATCAAATTAATTTGTCATTTGAATTAGTTTCAAATAAATGATTAATTAATTTATAAATATAATACAGGAAGAATAATCCAATTTCGGTGATATTACTTGTTAATTTAAAAAATAAGATTAATATTTGTGCAAAAATAGATAAAAAGAATAATTAGTAATAATTTAATATTATAAACACTAACAAATTATTATTATTATTATTATTTTGAAAAAAATAACCTTACTATCGTATAAAATGTATATCATTATTAATGCCAAATATTAGATCACATTATTATAAATTTGTACTTTAATGTTATATTTGGAAAGGAGGGGGAAAAATAGAAGGGAGAAAAAGAAGATAATGAAAATTATTTACTTTTATTTGGTTGAAAAAAATGTAAATAGAAAAGATAGAAGGGAAAACAAAAAATGAGAAAGAAAGAAAAATAGAGTTATTTCTAAAGCATACTTGATCTCTTTAACTAAAAATTTAAATTTAAGTTTATATTAATTTTAATTTTTCTTCCTAAAATGGACAAAATGCATTTGGAAAAAATAATGAACATGCATTAGAAGAAGCTCTTCGAACATGCATTTATGGCCGCCAGAGAACGACGTCGTGCCAACACTTGCGAAAAGCATAATTTTGAACCCAAACTGCATTAGTAAGTGTAGTCATGATTTCCCTTCTCTAAGAAGTCGTTTTTGTTCCCTCGTCAAAACGCAGCGTCTCTCGTTCCTTCCCCCGCCCAGACACAGGATTTTGCGGAGCACTTAACCGCCAAGGCCCAAAGAGTAGAGCGCGCGCGAACTTCTCTCTCAGTTTCAGATCGATCAAAGAAATGCGAACCAGAAACCAGTCCAAGCGACAGGACCAATCAACCGGTACATTCGTCAAGCGCGTATTCTATATGTTTTTATGTATACAGTTAACATTTATGTGTGTGTATATATATATATATATATATATGTATCTGCACTGTTTATTCATATTTGGGGAAACTCTGTTTAATTGTATGATACATATTTGCTCGTTGTTCCTTCCAAGCCCTAAATCCTAGTTTTCTGTTTGGTTGCTCAGAATGGCTGAGGGTATAAACACCAATTAAATTCTGACCCCGTTCTTTGTTGTTTAGGTTTCCGGACCACTGAGCCAAATAGTCTTGTTAGGTTGTAAATAATGAAGCATCTAAGATTCCAAGCTTCAATTTCAGTGAGCCAATAGAGAGTAACTTTAAATACATCGTCATAGGATTAAGTAATGAAACTATATACTTCAGGATGGTTCAATCCACTGATTTTTAGAAAAAAAAAATTATATAAATATGAAATCACATGGTTACACTAAATTGCATTTCAATGGTATAATTGCTCAAACAATTTATTTTCTAATTTTGGCTACCAGCACTAAAGGCTTTTAATGCATTGTCCCTTTTGGGCAGGCAGCGAAGAAATGAGGAAAACATCAGAAAGTCAAAGCTGTTTAGAATCTCTTAATGATGGCGGTTTGTTTTATTATCCCACTTTTATATTTGTTTAGGTTTAAAACATTTTAAGGGATCGGCTATGAATGAATAACTCTCCCCAGAACTGCACCAGAGCATGGGGCACTGTCTAGCCTATTAACATATAAATAAATAAAGCATCATCAATTAGTATATAAGATATAGTACTTGATTTCAGGCACTCTTACTGCAATCTCGCATGAGGCTGTAGGCAAACTTTTGAGACGAGCAAACAGACATGGACCGTCAGGGCTGAAGAAACAAGATAACTACCTCCGTCAATGTGATTCTGCAGGCAAGGTTAGTTTTATCAGCTTATTTTTATAATCCAGTCATAGCAAGGACAATGTCAGTTAGTTTGTTATTTATATGGCACGCTGAATTTCAACTTATAATTTGTCTTTGAAGTTATTTGGAATTAATTTGTGGTAATCCCAATTTATGGAGAGATTACATAGTTTTTGTTTTCAGCTGGAGAGTGGGTCAGAGAGGACTGACAAAAAAGGTTTAGGTACAACGGTTACACAAAATATGTCGGAGGCTGAAGGTTGTAGTAGAGATGCAATACAAGACACTCCCTTGGATAATTTGGTTGACATTCATCCTGATATGAAAGAAGAAACAGATGAGTTAGATTGGGAAGACGGATCTATTCCCATTTTGTATTCCACAAACAATCATCAAGCTGACTCAATTGAGGGAGTGACTATTGAATTTGATGGGCTACCAGATTCTACTAAACGGAAGTCTTTTCGTCGTGCTTCCGCAGAAGACAAGGTGACTTTGATTCACAGCTAAAAATTACATTGGACATCACATCTGTTGATTGTAACTTTTTGCCTATTGTTTGAATGAGCCAACATTTATTGGTTCCACACAGGAATTGGCTGAGCTTGTCCACAAGGTCCATTTGCTTTGTTTACTAGGGCGGGGAAGGTTAATTGACAGTACTTGTAATGATCCTCTCATCCAGGTTGTTTTTTGTATCACTGGATGTTTTACCTGGAATGCTGTCTCTGTAATCCGTACTGTTCTTTGTTTTTCCATTAATGCTGTCTCTGTAATCCTTACCATTCTTTGTTTTTCCATTAATGCTGTCTCCGTAATCCTTACCGTTCTTTGTTTTTCCATTTCATATTCTGCTGCTGTGGGTTATTGTGATGATCATAGTCAAATGAGTTTATTATCAACTGTGTGCTAATGACATTCCCTTGACTATATATGGTTGGACTCTACCACTTCTTCAACAACGTTAAATTTTTGTCAGAGGATGCAGGATTAGCCTTCTGGAATAGATGTTAGATGCTGGCTCCATGGCTCTTTCCTCTGGTGAACATAACAGTTTTATTTAGTTACATATGTACATCGTCTGGTGAATTCTTGGACTCCTAAATGATTAGAGTGGATGGAATAGTCTTAAGAATAAACTGATCTGGTAATATTTTTAAGCATTTTTATCCATGCAGGTCATATTAAATCATTAAAAGGGAAAAACTGCAGTTGCTTATTAGCTTTAGTAGGGAAATTGAAACTTGTTGTGGTTTCTTCAAAGATGTTACTTGGGCTTGGGGGCCAATCAATTAGATATATTTAGGGCATGCTTGAATCATCTCAAATGACTGAAAAATTAAAACACCATCATTTTATTTAATGTCCTCAAATGTGATGATGATGGGATGTCAAATACAGTCTCAAGGAAAGACCAAAGTTATTGATGTTTTCTAAATTATCAAATGTGCAATATTTGTATGTAATTCTATATCTTCTGGTCTGTTTCCATTTCAGTTTTTTTCCCTTTTCTTTTCTGTATGGGGGTGGTGGGGGTGCTGATAGATGTCCGAACACCAAGGCTTTCTTAAGCCTTTTGCAGTTCTGAAATGGCTTCATTTGAGAGTTCCTGACTCAACACGTGCATGTAGATGGACCTTTGGGTGCTTTCATGAAAATATGCCATGGACTCAATTGTACTAGAATTGATGGTTTCTGACCAGAATATTCAGCTCCCTAATCCAATTGTTAGGCATGTGTGATAAATGGAACTACAGGATATGTTTTTTCTTGAAATCATTTTGTGTGAGCTTGTCAGGGCTGATGATTTTGCTTCTAATGCGAACAGAATCAATGTTTATAATATGCGTAGGCACCATTGGATTTATATAATGGAAAGGCACATGCTTCAGCTTCTTATCTCAATTTCTCTGTTTTCTCTCTTTTAAAACTAATTTAGTAGGAAGTTGGTTTGGTGTTCATTGGGCTTCTGCAAGCTGATGGAGTTGGGTCATGTTAACCAATTTGCTCTTCAAGGAATGGCCACATTGAATGACTTTTGTTGATCATGGCATTCATCATGTTTGGCTTCTTCATTACTTCTTTATTACTTGGATACTGCCCGACTTTCCTTTCTTTCTTGCTGCCTCTACTTGCTCTCTTCTAGCATTAAGTGAGTTTTTCTGTTAGTAAAAGGAAGAAATGGTGCAAAAGTTGTATGACCATCTTTTGTTTCTAGAACTGTAAATATATATATATTTATATATATTTCAGTATACGAGGGGTTATATAGTTCGTGGATATAATTATACTCCCACAATCCTAAACAAATTGTGGCACTAGCCACTTGCATTATTAACATCATTGTTCAGGCATTACTCAATGGTTCATAGCCAATGCATGTACCTTCTCTCAAATTTTTAGTATGTTTTTATCACCATTTGACTAGGATCTTCTTACTTCTATTCTATGCAAGTAATTCTGGCGGTATTTCTTGTGCTTTCTTTTTCCAATATTTAACTGAGTCTCTAGTGAGTCTATCTTGTGTGAAAGTTTGCCTTACAATTTAAAAGGGTTGCCTTCTATTAATTAGAGTACTAGTTTATTTTTTGGTGGTTTGCTAATTGCCAACATGCTTTCTTTTTCTTATTTAGTTTTTTATTGTTTTGTTCATTTCCTCTTTCCTGTCATGGGAATAGTGGAAAGCGAACATATTTTGTTAATTTTTGCCAAATTAAATTGTCATGGCAGGCTTCCTTACTTTCACTTCTGCCATCACACTTGCTGAAGATATCAGATGTTACAAAATTGACTGCTAATGCTTTGGCTCCGCTAGTCAATTGGGTATTAGATTTTTCCTATTCTTTTTGTCTTTGTTTTATTTTATTTTATATAGTATTTTGCCTTTTCTTCCCCTGTAGGTGTAGAGAGCAGCTCAGCCGTCTTTTGTCATTTTTTGGGGCATATTACTTGCTCTATCTGATGCCATTTTGCATCACTTGCAGTTTCATAATAACTTCCGTATTAGAAGTCCAAGCTGTACTGAGAGATCAATGCATTCAGCTTTGGCATTTGCTCTTGAGAATCGTGAAGGGACTCCAGAGGAGGTAGTTTTTTGCTCTCTTCATTCTAGGTTTGTGTGTGACTGGATTGAGTTTCCTGAGTTTAGTGCATGTAACTACCTTGTATATGTGTGCAGTACATGTGATCTATTACTGATGGAGTCTATTATTGGCAATGTGGCTATATAGACCAATGCAATTCATTGAAATGTTATTATATTTCGTTTCTTGTCTTCTTTGCCATGAAATGTTGGTTAAATGTTGAGGGATGTGAGGCCTCAACCACAAACATCAGATGAACAAGTTCTTGCAGCCAAAACATTTAAATTTTTTAAGGTGGTATGCTATATATGCGGTGGAAATTGTGAACCAGGGATTATGAGTAGTGAATGTATATTGTCAATTAACTGAAGATTGCAATTCAGAGAACAATGTGTTTCTGAATGCAATTGCTTTCTGGCATAAATGACAAATGTTGACAAAATTTTTGAAGGGGACTATAAAATGAATTTAAGGTGTTCGTATATGTCTCATCTGATGGACAGTCTGATCTAGAAAGTGTTAGAAGGAGAATATATCAGTGCAGAAAGCTGAACTAGATGATGCGAGTAACCGGAAAGATGGATTTCAATGTCCTATATAAAAAAAGCAGAAAATAAACTACTAATTACTACTAGATTAGTTAATCAAACCAAGTGAAATGGATATAATATTTTCTCCAGCTCCGTTTAAATGGTGTTGAGCCATAAACTCATTTCACATTTCCCCAAAGCCATGTATTATGGAACTCTGATCTCAGTCTCCAGTTTCATTTAAATGGTGCTGAGCCATAAACTCATTTCATTTTCCCCGAAGCCATGTATTATGGAACTCTGATCTATATATTTAAGCCATCTAGGGTTTCTCTGGACTTTTCAGATTGTTATGTTCAGCTTACCAAATTTGTTAAAATGTTTACCAATTTGTAGAAGTACCATGCAACATCATTCTTTGTTTAGATATTGCTTGCAAATAATTATCCTTACTATGTTTCTTTGGTAAAATATTCACTTCTTTGGGATAGAATAAAGTAGCAACTCCTATGAAGCATAGATACTCTATTTTAGCTTACATGTCTGTGTCAGACACGTGTCGGACACTAACACTTTTGGACACTTTCCCGACACGTGAGCCCAATTTTTTTTCTTGAATTTTGAACACGTTGCGTACTTGTTATGAACACATTAGTACACATTTTGGACGCTTTTTTATTTTATTTTTTCCCACCTTTTCTCATTTTCTCCTTTGTTTTTTTGGTCATATATGTACATATATATGTTCTATATAGTAGTTAGTAACTTTGTTTTGGAACTTAATCATGAATATTGATGATTAAATGAAGAAGCTCTTAAATTTTATTTAATGACTCTATTATTTTAATATCTTAACAATATTTTTGTGTTTTTATGTTAATTTTAATTGAAATAATGTTAGGTTTTTATTCTCTGTCATATAAAAAATATCAATATATGTATATATTCAACGTGTTCCTAATGTATTTGTGTCCTACTTTTTGAGAAATATCGTGTTCGTGTCTCTTGTCCATGTTCGTGCTTATTAGAGCAGCTCAACGTGGCTGAGTGTGTCAGTGGAAGAATACATATTCTTTTGCATTTTGAGGAGAAGTTACAGGATCATTTTTTTTGCAGATTGCGGCATTGTCTGTTGCACTATTCAGGGGACTGAATCTTACAACCCGGTATGGTGTTATAACAAAACCGAGAATGGTATTTTCTGTTTGCTAATAATCAATACTTTTGTTATCATTTACCTTCATTGCCTTTGTAATTTTACAAATTAGTTTTTCTCTCTCCCCCCCTCTTTTCTTCTTCTTCTTCCTCTTCTTCTTCTTCTTCTTATTATTATTACTAATATTATTTGTGTGAATAATTTTTTTGACAATTAAATTATTTCTGTGAATATTATGATGCCAAATTGTGAGCCTTGAGAGTTGAGGTAGGAGACATGCTCCTTCATGCTTATTTTTGCATAGAAGTTCACTTACCTTCCGATGTGAAAAAGCTTGTTGCCTCCATTCAATTAAACAACAATATACTGGGATTTGAATATTAAATTTATTAAATTTTCTAGGTGTGCAAGTATACAATTTCAATTGCACTGATGCTTTGACTTCGATTTGGTTAGAACCCAAGTGCTTTTGTGATGGCCCAATTTTTTTTTCATGGGAAATAGAAGCGTGCTGACCTGTTTTATGACCCAATTGAACATCTGGTCTGACCCGAATCATATAAGGGTCTCTTTATTGGGTCTTTATTAGGGTACATAATTGTTTTCTTGTTTTGAGGCTCTGTGAGTGTCTGTGATGATTGTGAATGAATAAATAGGTTGCAAGTTCTCCTTGTAATCTCAAAAATTTACCGTTAGTGAATTTGATCTCCCTTTCACCGTAGATATAGAACCACATAACTACTGTTTCCTTTGTTTTTGAAATCTTCCTATTGGTTAGCATTTGATTGCATCACATCTCTCTTTTCCTTTGCTTTGAAATCAATTGTGTAGCTGCTTGGCACTCTCATTTTTCTTTCTGTGGTAGTTTGCTATGCCCAGCATTTGTACCCCTCTAGCATAGCTATGATGGTGAGGATGTTTTTTTTTTTTATTATTTATTTATATATATTAGTAAATAGAAACATATATAAAAAGGTGCCCGAGGGGGGCGGACTCAATACAACAAGGGACCGGCTACTGGCTACAAGATCAAGGCCTAAAGTCCCTTAAAAAAATCAACTAGCTGATTTACATGAGTAGGATAGGCCACTTATCTTTAAGCACAAAGGGAGGTTTATCAACCCCTCAAAAAAACGGCTATCTCTCTCCTTCCATGGGCCCCACAATAAACACAGCGGAGCCATTCTTCAAGCTTTTAGAGACAAACCCCCTAGCTTGTTCCTTCTTTACCGTAGCTGGCAGGACCCAATGAACTCCAAACATGCTAAAGATTAGCTCCGAACAATCTCTTGCCAGTTGTCACAGTACAGTGGATAAGCAAATGGTCCACTGTCTCAACCTCTCTTTTACACATGCTGCATCTCGCCAAGCCGAAGTCCCTTTTTTTTTTGAAGATTTTCTGAAGTAAGAATGGCCCCCCAAGAGGCCTCCCATGCAAAGAAAGCTACTTTAGATGGGACCTTGGAATAGCATACCAACCTCCATGGGAAATTAGAGGCTTCTGTCTCTATAAGCATGTTGTAAAATGACTTGACTGAAAACTTACCTAACCTGTCAACTTTCCAAGCCAGAGTGTTGATCTGATTCTCAACAATTCTACAACTTCAAGCCAAGCCAGCATCCTATTCACCTCCAAGATTTTCCAGTCGAAAAATTTATTCTGAACAAGGAACCCCAAACAACCCCTCCTCCCCTTAAATAACAATCCTTAACCAAATCATTTCTGTTGGTGGAGAGTCTGAACAATAGATGAAAATTTTCCTTCCAGGTCCCTTCCCCACTCCAGTCATCATCCCAGAATCTGATTTTAGAACCACCCCCCGGGATCAACCAAACAGCTCCTTTAAAGTCCTCCTACCCTCCACTAATGGCCTTCCACAAGCTACACCCAACAGGACATATAAATCCCAATCATGCCTCCTACTTTGCCACTCAGTGCACCTTACCCCTCTGTCACCATGTGACCGTCTGGAGAAAGAACTACCAAAGGAGAACAGAACATAGGCTCCTCTCTTATACTGTCATCCCGGATGACTAGTTCTCCTCCCCCCCCGGCTACTTCCGAATGATTCTGAACTGTGGAGAACCCTTGAGACCCCCTTGTCGGGTCCCTACATTGGCTGCCTTCTTCTGACAACCGGATAGATGTAGAAGACACCACCCACCTGTTGACAGCTCGTGCCACATGCCTCTGCAATTCCTCGTTTGAGGGGAACCCTCTTCCGAGGTAGAAAAATTCCCAACGTCGAGCCCCCTGCTGAACTCCAATTGCTGCCCTGCCTCCTCTTTCGAGCCGCACTCCTCCACTCTCCCCCGGCTCACATTGCCTATCTTCCTGCTTCTTCGAACCATCAATTGGCCTTAGGACGACCCATCTTCGAAGCTCGATCTTCCTGCACCTTCCTCTTCATCATTCCATTTCCACTGAATCTGCATATTAGGGCTTGCATCATGAACAGGAACCTTCTCACCCAAATTTGATTGAAATTGGGGTTGGGAATCCCCTTCTCCGTCGTGCCCTGAGAATCAAGATGGGCCTTGAAATCGGGTTGGGCTCCTCAACTCTTTCTTGGCCAGTACACGCCTATTTCCCACCCCATTTTGTTATTCCATTTCAACAAGGCAATTTTGGGCCCCAAAATTCTGGTTCTGGACTTGCCCACAGGGCTTTCTTGCTCTCGGACTGCCGCCCCATGAGTCTTCTCCATGAAACACCCCTCTCCCCTTTCCCTTTGCATATTTTGACCCTTTTCAGTCCTGAACCAATTCCTATTGGATCTCTCCATACCTGGATTCCCCCATCCCATGATTGGGCCCCAGGTAGAACTATGAACCTTCCCCTCACTTGGCCCATATTAGACGGCCCACCTCGGATCACTTTACGTCCCATAGTGTTTTTGAAATTCAAACTCCTCCCTTCAGCCATCATGCCATCTCCCCATCCCTCACCACGTATCCTTGCTGCAGTACCACCTCCAATCTCCCCACCATTCGACTTCAGCAAGTGATAATGCTTCACCCCCAACCTCCTTTCAGTCTCTCCAAACCCAGGCCGATGACCCTCCCCCCCCCCCCCCAAAAAAAAAAAAAAAAACTCCATGGGGATTAGACGAGGACCCACTTCAGCCCAAACAGGGACCTCAAACAAATCCTTCCCCACCCTAATTTTTACCCATGCTGGAATGGAATCTGGAGAACCTCGAACTAGCACTCTGGCCCATTGTAGGTGGTTCCGTCCTTGCGTATTTTCGTCCACTCCCACAAAACCCCCACACCTCTCACCTAGGGATCGGATCAGCTCCAAACTCCACAGTTTTGCTGGGAGGCCCAAGAAGCGAACCCAGAATTGTTTCAACTCTCCCTCATGGTGGCAGCAGCTCCCTTGGACCATAACTTTAGTTCGATTTGGACTCCATCAATAAGCCAGAGTTGACTCTTCATAATTCTCAAAGCCTCTGACTTGGATGGGAACTTGAACATATGAAGACTACCTTGCATCTCCTTGACTTTCACCCCGTGACAACCTTCCAATGTCAATGCACCCACTGTTGAACTCTTTCTCTTTCCGGTAATGGCTCTGTTAGAGAACACCATCTACCTATGAGACAGCTTTCCAAAAAGTGTGCGTTCCTCGCAAGACTCCGAGAGCACTGCCACATCTTCCCCTGCTCCCCTCAGCCCAGGAAAGACCGTCAGAGGATTGAGGGGCCATTCTTTTAACTTGGTTCCTCCTTGTACATGGTTCCAATTTAAATATTGTGATGACAGGGATCTGGGTTGCAATATTACTTAGCGTCTTGGCCACAAGAGACCATCCCCCACCCCTATCCTCCTCTGGTATGTAGATACACTTCCTCCCTTCCTGGTTCTCTGACTCAACCTTTATGTACGCACCCATAGCATTCCTCCTCTGCCATAGCCACAAGCTGTGTCCCTTTCCATGCAAGCCCCTAGGATACACTAAGTTCTTCTTCTCCTTAGACCCCTCGTCCAATGCCCCACACAGCCATTGGAGTTCCGATCTGTTTATCCACAACCTACGCACCACCCTGGCTCCCCTCTCTATGACCTGAAGCCTGTTCTGCCAAGGGCCTCCTTCATTGACGACCTCAAAGGACTTGGATCCAACACACGCAATCGTTGTTCCGAGAAACAGAAAGACTTTATCAGCTTTTGAGTTATCTATGTCAATAATTAATAATACACGAATCGACGCATATTGATATGTATATGTTGTAACTCAACTGCCATATAAGAAAAAAAGATTTTTTGAGTTGGTTTGTAAATCAGTGGCTCCAAATTCCTAGGCAATCGATGAGATCTTTAAGCTTTAAACACTATTGTTTTTGAGAGTTGGCTAAAAGAAAATGTTACAAAATATACGTAGGATTATTCTAGAATATACGGGCTGTAGGGTTGACTGTATAGGCCCAATCATAGGGATTCTAATTAGTTTACTTTCCTAGTTTAGTCTCTCAATTTGTGTATAAATACACTTGTATATTTTGAATGGAATAATATAGAGAATTATTCTTCTCTCTTGGTTTACATGGTATCAGAGCCATTCTGAGAGTTAGGGTTTCTTTTCTTTTATTTTTCTTTTCTTTTTCTTTCTTCTCTTCTTTCCGGCCATTCTGCCCAGTGAGCAGAAGTGGTAACAGTCCTTGGATCACCCAGTTCGAGTGATCGTCTTCTCTCACCGCCGGCGTGGACCAGTAATTCACCTACCGATCGGCCTCTCTCTGAAGTCCGGTCATCAGAATCTCAGCGCGTGAGCCTCACGCGCCACCAGAAACTTCTGCCTTCGTCAGCTACCTCACGCGCCGGCGCGTGGAGGCGCGTGTGGCTGCGCCTCTATCTCCGATCAGTCTTCTCGGCGTCGCCTCACTCTCTCCGGCACTCCTGTGTATTCGGTTGCTTTGCTGCTATTCGTTTGGACACTCTGGTTGCCCTATTGCTTCACGGTTGTTCATGTGCTTCACTGTTACTGTTCTTCTTGGCTAGTTTCTTCTGTTACTGGTCTTCACTGCTTCACTGCTGCTGCTGTTGCTTCACTGCTGCTGCTGTTGCCTTACTACACTGTGTTCTGTTTCTATGGCTGAAGAACAGAAGAGTTCGGTTGTGACAGATGTTATTCCTATGATGTCCAGAATCACAGAACACAAGTTAACTGGTCCCAATTATTTCGATTGGTGTAAGACCGTCAGAATTTATCTGCGGAGCCTTTCTAAGGACAACATCTCACGGCTGATCCCCCCACGGATAATACTCGCCAGGAGTGGTTGCGAGATGATGCTCGCTTGTTCTTGCAAATCAGAAACTCTATTGACACTGAGGTTGTTAGCCTGATTAATCACTGTGAGTATGTTAAAGAATTGATGGAATATTTAGAATTTCTGTATTCTGGAAAGGGAAACTGTCACGTATCTATGAGGTTTGTAAGGGCTTTTACCGAGCTGAACAACAAGATCACTCTCTTCAGGCCTATTTTATGAATTTCAAACGAATATATGAAGAATTGAATATCTTGTTGCCTTTCAGTCCTGATATCAAAGTCCAGCAAGCTCAACGGGAGCAAATGGCAGTAATGAGTTTCTTGGCTGGCCTTAATTCTCAGTTTGAGATTGCTAAATCTCAGATTCTCTCTAGTACTGAGATTTCCTCTCTCCATGAGGTCTTCACTAGGGTCCTTCGCACAGCTACTAGTATATCTGTTGCTCCATCTGTTCATGCTTCTAGTGCTATTGTCAGTCATCATGGTGGATCTGACACTGGACGGTCTTATCCTAAGCATAGAGGAGGAGGTACAGGTAGTCCGGATGCAGGGGGAGTTGTCTGTTATTATTGTCATGAGTTGGGCCATACCAAACGCACGTGTAAGAAATTGCAAAATAAGTCTCAGAAGTCTCATTCAGCCCTTGTTGCGGTTACTCCTACACCTAGCACATCTGAGCCAACCATTACAGTCTCTGCAGATGCCTTCGCTAAATTCACCCAGTATCAAGCAGCATTGCAGCATTCATCTCCATCTGTCACTGCCAGTGCCGAGTTAGGTAAACCAAATACGTGTCTTCTTTCCTCTTCTTCACAATGGGTCATTGATTCTGGTGCTACAGATCATATGACAGGTAATTCTAGTCTTTTCTCCACTTTTCAGTCACACACATCTCCTTCTAATGTTACTTTAGCAGATGGTTCCACCTCTTTTGTGCTTGGGTCTGGTACTGTTAATCCAACTCCATTGATTTCGATGTCTTCTGTCTTGAGTCTGCCACGATTTTCTTTTAATTTAATGTCTGTAAGTAAACTTACTCGTACCCTGAATTGTAGCATCTCATTTTTTCCTGATCATTGTCTTTTTCAGGATCTTATGACGAAGAAGATTATTGGTAAAGATACCCAGGTGCCTAGGCCCATTGCCTGTTCCAGTGTCGTCACTCCATTTGAAGCACATTGTCGGTTGGGACATCCTTCTTTGCCTCTGTTGAAGAAATTATGTCCTCAGTTTCATTATGTTTCTTCCTTAGATTGTGAGTCGTGTCAGTTTGCCAAACATCATCGTTTGCCGTCAGTCCCTCGAGTCAATAAACGGGCTAGTTTTCCCTTTGAGATAGTCCATTCTGATGTTTGGGGTCCGTGTCCTGTTGTGTCCACTACTGGATTTCGATATTTTGTTTCTTTTGTTGATGATTTTTCTCGTGTAACTTGGCTTTATTTAATGAAAAATCGTTCGGAATTATTTTCCCATTTTAGTGCCTTTTGTGCTGAAATTAAAACACAGTTTAATGTTTCTGTGCATACATTACGAAGTGATAATGCCAAAGAATATTTTTCTGATCCCTTTCAGGCCTATATGGTTCACAATGGCATCCTTCACCAATCCTCTTGTGTTGACACACCCTCTCAGAATGGTGTGGCCGAACGGAAAAATAAGCATCTTCTTGAGACAGCCAGGGTCCTCTTATTCCAAATGCACGTTCCTAAACAATTTTGGGCTGATGCAGTTTCCACAGCCTGTTTTTTGATTAATCGCATGCCTTCCTCTGTTCTTAATGGTGAGATTTCTTACAATGTCCTTTTTCCTACTAAACCCTTGTTTCCTATTGCCCCCCGGATATTTGGTAGTACTTGTTTTGCTCGTGATGTTCGTCCCCAGGTCACTAAATTAGATCCCAAGTCTTTAAAATGTGTTTTTCTGGGTTACTCTCGTCTCCAAAAGGGGTATCGGTGCTACTGTCCTAGCCTTCACAAGTATCTTGTGTCCGCTGATGTTACCTTTCTTGAACATCTTCCTTTTTTCTCTGCTGCTTCTATTTCTCCGAGTCAAGGGGATGATGATGATTTGTTGGTTTATACTATCACCTCTCCGCCCCCCACTGTAGCTCCTTCCCCTGTTCCCCCTCCACCCCCACCACCTCCTATTCGCTATGTCTATTCCCGACGACGAGACCCATCTGCTCCATGTCCCGCACCGGTTTCTTCTTCGCCATCGGATCCTGTGGCTGATGATCTTGATCTTCCCATTGCCCTTCGCAAAGGTACGCGTCAGTGCACTTATCCTATTTCCTCGTTTGTTTCTTATGCTCACTTGTCTTCTCCTTCGTGTTCTTTTGTTGCTTCCCTTGATTCTGTGTCTCTTCCCAAAACTGTCCATGATGCCTTGTCCCATCCCGGATGGCGTGATGCTATGATTGAAGAGATGAATGCTTTAGATGCTAATGATACTTGGGCTTTAGTGCCTTTACCTGCAGGAAAGAAAGCTATTGGCTGTAAATGGGTGTTTGCGGTCAAATTCAATTCCGATGGTTCCGTGGCTCGCCTTAAAGCCCGTCTTGTGGCTAAAGGCTATGCTCAGACTTATGGTGTGGATTATTCTGATACTTTCTCCCCTGTTGCTAAGTTGACCTCGGTTCGCTTATTTATTTCTCTGGCAGCTACTAATGATTGGCCTTTACATCAGTTAGACATCAAAAATGCTTTCTTACATGGTGATCTCCAGGAGGAAGTGTATATGGAGCAACCACCTGGATTTGTTGCTCAGGGGGAGTGTGGGCGCGTTTGTCATCTTCGCAAGTCCTTATATGGTTTGAAACAGAGTCCCCGTGCTTGGTTTGGAAAATTTAGTCAGGCAGTGGAGAAGTTTGGCATGAATAAGAGTAAGTCTGACCACTCAGTTTTCTATAAGCATTCTACATCTGGCCTCATTCTCCTTGTTGTGTATGTGGATGATATTGTCATTACTGGAAGTGATACTGTGGGAATTTCATCTTTGAAGTCCTTTCTTCATAGCCAGTTTCACACAAAAGATTTAGGGGTGTTGAAGTATTTCTTGGGAATTGAGGTGACGAGAAGCAAGAAAGGCATTGTCCTATCCCAGAGGAAATATGTGCTTGACCTGTTAACTGAGACTGGAAAGTTGGGGGCTAAGCCATGCAACGCTCCAATGCTTCCCAACCTACAACTCACGAAAGATGGAGATTTATTTGAAGATCCGGAAAAATACAGGAGGCTGGTTGGAAAGTTGAACTATCTTACAGTGACACGTCCTGATATTGCATACTCTGTTAGTATTGTCAGTCAATTCATGTCCTCCCCAACAGTTCACCATTGGGCAGCGTTAGAACAGATCTTGTGTTACTTAAAGGGAGCTCCTGGACGAGGGTTACTGTACAAGAATCATGGACATACTCACATCGAATGTTTTTCAGATGCAGATTGGGCAGGTTCCAAGATTGACCGCAGATCCACTACCGGATACTGCGTTTTTGTTAGAGGAAATTTGATTTCATGGAAGAGTAAGAAACAAAATGTTGTGTCCCGATCCAGTGCAGAATCAGAATATAGAGCTATGGCACAATCTGTATGTGAGATAATGTGGATATATCAACTCTTGATTGAGGTTGGTCTTAAAGCTTCAATACCAGCAAAATTGTGGTGTGATAACCAAGCGGCTCTCCATATTGCTTCCAATCCTGTGTTTCATGAACGGACTAAGCATATTGAGATTGACTGTCATTTTGTTCGTGAAAAGTTGCAGCAAAATTTGATCTCTACCGGATACGTGAAAACTGGAGAACAGTTAGGAGATATCTTCACAAAGGCTCTCAATGGGGCTCGAGTCGATTATATTTGCAACAAGCTGGGCCTAATTAATATCTATGCTCCAGCTTGAGGGGGAGTGTTACAAAATATACGTAGGATTATTCTAGAATATACGGGCTGTAGGGTTGACTGTATAGGCCTAATCATAGGGATTCTAATTAGTTTACTTTCCTAGTTTAGTCTCTCAATTTGTGTATAAATACACTTGTATATTTTGAATGGAATAATATAGAGAATTATTCTTCTCTCTTGGTTTACAGAAAAAAAGGTTTTTTGTTCTTCAGTTATGTATGTGAATCTTGTGTCATTTTTCTGGACCCCAGATATGTAAGGTGAGCTCTAGAAACACGTCTTCTTTTTCATCTGCGCCTCATACCTTGAGGCTTAAAATTATGGCTAAGCCTTAAAATGTATGTATGTGAATCTTGTGTCATTTTTCTGGACCCCAGATGTATAAGGTGAGCTCTAGAAACACAGCTTCTTTTTCATCTGCGCCTCATACCTTGAGGCTTAAAATTATGGCTAAGCCTTAAAATGTTGTGCTTGAGATGCACCTCAAGGCATAAGCCTCACAGGCCCTTTAACATGGGACATCTCTCTCAAATTTTATTGAGGAATAAGTGGTAAAACATGTCTGGTTGCCTATTTTTTGAGGAAAAGGTCATCACAATAGTAATGTTCATACCCTTTGCTTTTAGTTATTTGGTCCACTGACTTATCATTAATGTGGAAGGGAGAGTAAGGATAAGGGAAATAATTTTCCGCTCAGTTCTTGAAGTGAAAATGAAATAATCTATGGCCCACGAGTTGTCTGTCTTTCACTTTTGGATTTCTTCGGGTGAACCATCAAATCTGGGCCACAATAGTAATTGGGTCATCCATTCATTGCTTTAAATGTTCTTAACATTCTCTTAGAGTTCAATTCCTTCTATGTGTGAGTTAGTTGGTCATTTTGCAATTATGATTTACCTTGTGGGTTAACATTATACTTTTGAGTTTGACCTTCTGCATTACAGTTTTAATATAGAGTTACATTTGTATTTGGGGAGTGCGAATATATATATATATATATATATATATGAATGAATGTATGTATGGGGAGCCCCTATTCTGTCTGTGCACCTTGTGTTCATTTATATGGCAGTCCCAGTGAAGAATCACATGCTGGTTCTAGAATTGTCGTTAACAGTTTTTTTAATGTATAATTAAGATCCTCTACGGTTCTAGGATCTTTATTAGCAAATATACCTTTTGCAGTGCCAGCAAAGAAACACACGCTGGTTCTGAAATTGTCTTCAATGATTTATTAAGATGCATAATAAAGATCCTCTGAGGTCATAGGTCCTTTATTGGAGAATTTGTTGTATGGTCCGGGACCAATGGTCCCCGGCCAATCACAGGTTGCCATGTGTTCAATATGTTGGGCTTGTAGGAGAGTAAAATAACTTTTGTTGACGTGTCAAGTTATGATTGGTTGGGACCTTTGACTAAGTTAATGGTCCTGGACCATCTAATAAGTTCTCCCTTTATTGGCATGCACGTTTCATTGGCAGTGCCAGCAAATAATCATTTACTGGTTCTAGAACTCTCTTTGATGTTTTCTTTCCCTTAGAAGGATTTAACAAAAATTATCTGCAGTTGTAGGTCCTTTATTAGCTCAGAACGATGTCATTTGCATTTTTTGATCTTTGCTGTTACTATTCTACATTGATGTATAGCTATTGAGAACTGTCCTGTGTCATAATTACTTTAAAAATTAAATCTTGATCTTCTGAAGCCAGGATTTATGACTTTAGGAAATCTTCATCATTTATAGTACTTGTTTTAATGGTATCTATCTATCTTCCCCCCAGGTTTGTGTCCATTTTGGATGTGGCCTCTTTGAAACCTGATGCTGGCAAATCTGAATCTATTAGTCAAGATGCAAGCAGAGCAGGTAAGGGGATATTTAGCTCGTCAACACTGATGGTGGCCAGACCAAATCAGGTTTCTATATCTCCTATTAAACAATCATCATCAGATGACAAGGACAATGCATGTGAAACTTCTTTGAGGGGTTCATGCAGAACTAAGAATAGTAAGTCAACAAGCAATATATCTCAATCCAAAGAGAATAGCAAGTCAACAAGCAATAATTCTCAATCCAAAGATTCCCCCATTGCTGATCAGCTGAATGATAGATTGTTAGATTCATTAGCTTGCGAGGCACAAACTGATATTTCTGATGTATCCCTTGTCACAAATTCTGCGGGATCAAAGAGGAAAGGGGATCGTGAGTTTGAGATTCAGTTGGAAATGGCTCTTTCTGCCACTGCCGTTAAGATTTCTAAAAGCAGTATGAGCTCAGATGTGAAAGACATGCATAGAAATTCACAAAGTCTCTCATCTCCTTCTAAAGGAAAGAAAAGAATTAAAAGTGAAGAATCTTCAACTTTATCTCAGGGAATCTCTACCGCTGTGGGATCGAGAAAGGTAGGACCCCCTCTATATTGGGCAGAAGTCTACTGCAGCGGAGAGAACTTGACAGGAAAGTGGGTGCATGTTGATGCTGTCAATGCAATTATTGATGGAGAACAGAACGTAGAAGCTGCAGCTGCTGCATGCAAAACATCTGTGAGATATGCAGTTGCTTTTGCAGGGTTTGGGGCTAAAGATGTAACCCGCAGGTTCTTTTCCTTTTTTAAATCCCTTTTCCTTTCCACATCTTCTCTTCATATGTTCATTGTCACATCTTATTTCTTATTAATCGAGGAATAGTTTTGTGGTTCTTGAGTACTCCTAGCTCCTAGGATGTTGGTATAAATTTGTTTCCTCATTGCATTATCCTCTGTACAATCTTTTGGAGAAGCACAATTTTGCAGGCCTCTTATTTTTGAGAACTACTTCCATTCATAGTGTCCATGATCATCTTATGAAGCCATCTATTTATCAAAACAAACTTATTAGCTTGGAAAAGATCATGTTTGTGTAATTATTGTAAGTATGCTTTGATTATATTGAATATATGCTGTTACATCTTGGCGACTTGATCCATGAATATATGAAAGTAGATCATCTGATGCACGTGTTATTTATTGTATGGAAGGAATTCAGTATTCACACTACTGTACCTACAAACTTCTCAATTAATAGAGGTAGTAGTGACAACATTATCACAAGCTATAGAGAGATTACTAATTTCTTCAAGATGGGCCTTTGTTGGAAACTCTACACCCCTATTTCCTTCTATTCTCTACGTTGTGTTATTAATGCTGTGAACTATCACATCTTTTATTTATCTTGATTTCTGCATGCATGTCCACTTACTGTCATTGAAAAACATTTGTTGCATGGACCTGAATTGACGAACAACTCTAGGTTCAACAAAAATGGTTTATATAGGTTTGTGCAATCATGGAAGCTTTGTAATGTGGGTATATAACATTTTCTGTATATAGTACATATTATTGCCACTGGTTTCGTATTCTGGAGTTCCACAAGTCACGATGATATTTATATAGGTGTCAAGTTAAATCCCCCCCCCCCCCCCCCCTCCCTTTTCCTTTTTTTTCCATAAAGAGAGAAATATGGCATGGGAATTTTGATTTTCTTGGAAGGCTGTTATTGTTATGCTACCCCAGGGGCCCATGAAAAAATGGCTATTAATGATTCCAAATGATGTGGCATCAGTAAAAGGGTTAATTGAGATATATGAACCCTTGTGTTAATCTCATTATACAGATTCACTAATTCATTTACATTGCAGGTATTGTATGAAATGGTACAAGATAGCATCACAGCGAATTAATTCAATTTGGTGGGATGAGGTGTTGGCACCATTCAAGGAGCTGGAGTCAGGAGGAACTGGAGGCATGGTCCATTTGGAGCAGGATGCTTCAAATGGACATGAGAATGTAGAAGCAGTGAAAATTTCTGATCCTCTGGATCGAGATTGTCGTCTACCAGACACTGTCAACTTGTCCGGGAAGTCAAGCATGGAAGTGCCAAAAGAGTATGGTAAGAAAATGGATGCAGAATCTTCCGTTTCTACTAGAACCTTTCTTGAGGATATGGAGTTGGAAACTAGGGCTTTAACCGAGCCTCTTCCAACTAATCAACAGGTATAGAGGATCTTCATGGTTAGACAAACATGATGTAAAAATTGTTTGTTATTTTTGTAACTGTTTCTTTTTTGGAAATCTGTGTTATATGCAGGCCTATAAAAACCATCAACTATATGCTATTGAAAGATGGCTTACCAATTATCAGATTCTGCATCCAAAAGGCCCCATACTAGGTTTTTGTTCTGGTCATCCGGTTTATCCACGAACTTGTGTCCAAAAATTACATACAAAGGAAAGATGGTTGCGCGAGGGGGTACAAGTGAAGGCCAATGAGCTTCCAGCAAAGGTTTGATGTGGCTCATGGAATTCACAGTTGTAGTAATACATGCATCAGTCTATTGGATGGTTGAGCACTTCATTGTAGTTCATCTCCATTCATTTGCTTTCTTTTCTTCAGATGTTGAAGCGTTCTCTAAAGCTTAACAAAGCGCAACCTTCTAAAGGTGATGATCATGGTGAAGAGGGTTGTGAAAGGATTAGTGCTCTATATGGGAAGTGGCAAACGGAGCCATTATGTCTGCCTCATGCTGTAAATGGGATTGTTCCAAAGGTAAAATTCTTTTTACCAATTCCGATTTTGTTGCTCACTCATAAAGTGAGGTATAGCTGCCTTTCAAGCCCAATCAAAAAAATTAAAATTTTGTTGTTCATTCGTGAATATGAGGTTCTAGTGAAATTTTTTTATCCATGCTCATTAAAAGAGAGAAGAAAAGCCACACACTAATCATATGACAGAACCAAGGGAAACCTGAATTCTAATTGTTAGATATCTGAACCCTTGTGGTTGGATGAGTTGGAAAGAGGTTTGGGTAATATCCCCTGGGTCCTAGGTTCAACTCCCAAGGGCCACTTACCTATTGAAAAAAATAAAATTCATTAGATATCTGATAAATAAAAACAAAAATTATTGAACCAAAGATCCTAATATCAGACTCTCAAGGGTGGCTAGTCTTTTCATTATTTGCCAAAAAATAAAAATATATTGTGGGAAGGAGTTTTTTCCAAGCCCCGTGAGAGAGAGAGATGCTCTCAACCCCTTGGGAAAGCTTGACACCTTAAGTTCATAATTACATCATTTAAGGTTTTGAAAATAACACTTGTTTTGAGGTCTCATCTGTGTCTTTGGTGCCTCAAATTTCCTTCTTCAAATTCTTAAGTGGATATACAAATTTTCCTCACAGTACAAAGGTCATCCACATTTGCTTGCCTGTCGCCCTCTATCTCCACGTGCTCCGAGCCTGTTACTTCATATTACTGCTATCTATCCCACATCTTTATTTTCTGAACGTGTCAGTTGTGTATTGATAGTGCACCGACTTTAGTTAAGAATCCTATTAAATCAGACACTATCTTTTCGTTTCTTTTTCTATTTGGGACCTCAAATGTCCTGGAAGCCTATTAAAGCAGACACATCTCTTCATTTACCAGGAGAATAAGTTCAACTTTGATGGTTGCACCCCTGGAAATCTTGGTCAATGGTTCCAGATATTTGGCCTCGTGTACTCGGTCATTGGTTGGGAGACACTTATCTTTGGCTCTACAAATTAATGTCACTTGGGTTTAGTTAAATTTCATATAGAGGTTTTACATCTAGAATCATACTAATATACTTCTAAATTGTCTTATTAATGTGGTCGGTTGGTTATCATTGGGCTTATCAAAATAATAAATTTAACTTTCAGCTTGAAATGTTGAAAGTAATTTGGTGCTTTATAGAATGAGAGGTCTTGCAATGCCATGGTTTATTTATACTTTTTCCTTTCTGGTTATAAGCTGGGTGGGGATCTCTTACAGTTATCATTTGTGAATTATTAATGTTTACATGGATGGTTGGGGTTAAGAATCTTCCTGGGATGTGATATAAGAAGTTTGGCATTCATTGATTGCCCTGAGATTCTTCACTTCATTGGTTTAAGTAGGAATAATGTGTTGAAAATTACTATTTCCACTAGTTTTCTTGTGACTTTGACTCAGAAAATTCCATCACTAGAGGGGTTGATGCGAAGAGGTTTCTTACTCATGAGTCATGATAATCCCATTCATTAGAAGCCCTCTTCCTTAATCCACATTAGCAAAATGTCTCCTCTTTTTTTTTTTCACATACGATGTGGTATGTTTTCTTCTTCTTACTTCATTGGTGATACCCATGGCAATGCTAGCTCAACAGTCAACTGTGTCATTGGAGTGGTAAAATGACTCACCATATGTGCATGCATTATGAAAATAATGTTGTACATTATGATTTGCTTGAAAAGAAATGTGACGTTCTATCACTTATTTTTGTACTTTTGGGATGAAAATAGCCATTCAAATGGTAGCACAATTGCAAGTTCAATATTGAATTCACTATAAGGCCCTTTTGAATGTTAGAAGCAGCTAATATTCATCTGCTCCAATTGATGTTGTTTCGGTCTGGTTTGTGCAGAAAATTGACTTTATTCAGTAGTGTTAGTTGTCAGTAAAAGTTGATGTCATTTTATATTAATGATGAAGCTTAAATGATGTTGTTTTGAAGTAGTTTAAAACAAAGAGTGATGCCATACTTTTTTACTACATTGTTTCTATTATTGCATTTGTTTCTCTTGGTTTTATTGATGTCTGGTTTTACAGAACAGCTGTCTTTGCCATTTAATAGTTGGTCTGAAAATGTTCATTTATATTGTATAACATTGTTATTTCTTTTGAATTATTGACAATATGAAAGTTGTTGGTGTGCTACTCTCTCTCTCTCTCTCTCTCTCTCTCTCTCTCCTTGGGAGTTGAATTTTTTTCCTTCTCTCATCTCGCTTATTTGTTGATATTGATGCTGGTACTTCTGAGTTTTATATAATTGATTCAGTGTTTCAGGGACATCATATATCTATATGATAACTGTGGGACCAAATGTTGGTGTTTGACTAGGTTATTGGTTTATATCTTATGTTTATTGTTTTATTTTTTGGGTGTCTCATCCCATTTCCACTTCATTTAGTGATAGATTTTAGACACGGAACTATCTGGCTGCTGAAGATTATTCTTTCATGTTCAATATGTTCATTTGGCTGCCTGGTTGTATGAATTATAGATATGAGATATATAAGTTTTATGGAACACACTAAGAATGCGTGCTAGCACTTGATATACAATAGGAGTGACAAGATATAATGTGTTTGAATGTTGTTCTCTTCTTTATGAATCTATCTGATAAAATTATGATTGTTGAGCTCTGAATTTATCTTCTAGAATGAACGTGGCCAAGTGGATGTGTGGTCTGAAAAGTCCCTCCCACCAGGAACTGTGCACTTGAGATTGCCAAGGGTTGCTCCTGTTGCAAAGAGGCTGGAAATTGATTTTGCACCTGCTATGGTTGGATTTGAATTCCGAAATGGTCGCTCTACCCCTGTATTTGACGGCATTGTGGTGTGTGCAGAGTTCAAAGACGCAATTTTAGAGGTACCTTGTACTCAACTTTGTGAATGAATCAGGTCTTGTGGGAACTGTGACAAAGTCTCATTTTATTGAGTTGATCCTCGAATAATCAACAGTTTATTATTTTGAATCTTGCCAATAGTTCCAAACTTGTTTATATAGTTCTTGAATTATG
Organism: Nyssa sinensis; assembly: GCA_008638375.1. Taxonomy (NCBI): domain Eukaryota; kingdom Viridiplantae; phylum Streptophyta; class Magnoliopsida; order Cornales; family Nyssaceae; genus Nyssa; species Nyssa sinensis. The sequence goes on from CM018032.1 coordinate 55,800,295, forward strand.
ACAAGAATTTTAATATGGTAGTTCTTGTGCCCTTGAAGATGCATTTCCTTAGCTCCAACGATGTACTTCTGTTATATTACTGGATTCTAAGTCATTCTCTGTGGAAGTTGCTGATTCTCTTAAGTTGCTGGTTACTTTGTTCTTTAGGCATATGCAGAAGAAGAAGACAGAAGAGAGGCTGAGGAGAAGAAGAGGAACGAAGTGCAAGCTATTTCGAGGTGGTATCAGCTTCTTTCATCTATTATTACCCGGCAAAGGTTGAAGAACTGTTATGGGGATGGTGGGCCATCACAAATCTCCAATGACATCCACAAAAAGAAAGATAAAGTTTATGCACAGGTTGATGGGAGTGAGGATAACAGGCAAGGTTCTATACTCCAGCAACAGAACATGCATGACGAGAAGCTCGATTTTCTGTCAACAGTGCCCACCGAAGATCATGAGCATGTGTATATGAGCGATGATCAGACATTTGATGAAGAGAGTTCAGTGCGGACAAAACGATGTCGTTGTGGATTTTCAATTCAAGTGGAGGAGTTGTAGCACATCTGACCAGATATCATTCCACCGGTGATCGGTCATGATGGTTCTTTACAATCAATCTTGTAAGATTTTGGGTTAGATTTGGCAGTCTTGAAACTTTGTGATACCAGAAATAGAAGGAACTTCTATGTAGCTTTTTTGTATTCTACCAGAGATTTTGGCTCACTGGGAGAGCGAGGTTTGCATGACTTTTACACACTGTCGTAATATATACGTATACAGTATGTAGTATTGGTGAATTTATAACAGAAATTCAGGGAAATTTGTATATGCCGATGAAATACAAAAAGGTTTGGGAATGATTTCTTCGAAGGAACATCCTCACACCAAATATTGTGCTGAAATCTAACTTTTCCGCCATCTCATACGGCATGCTCTGTCGTATTGTCCGCTGCTTCACTCGAATCCCTAAGAGTGATGTGGAGAGATGAAAGGTTCAAGGAAGCTGCTTCAACGGGTGATCCCTCGAAAGAGCAAGTACAACTAAAAATCCCAAACATTTAGAGAATTCCTTCAATCTTTTCCTAATCCCTTTTATAGGCTTACCGCAAAGTATTGTGCCGAAATCTCACTCTGTAACCCAAATTTCTAACCAAATCAAAAACATCAATCACCTCCCCAACCTAAATAAGTACACTATTTCCCATGTTGATTCGAACAAATAACAACAATGATACCTCAACTGATTTCCATCAGGATTATAACAGATAAAGAATAATAGTATCTTTACAACATTTTATTAAAAAAAAATTATCTATTGACTTAGCTGTTCTAGTATTAATGAATTCAGCTTTTAGTGCTAATCCCGTTATGTGAGTATAAGAGGTTTAATTGACTAGTACCAAGAGTCTTAATTAACTAGTATCCGCATATACTAAGAAGCCCAATTAAGCAAATAAAACAATTGATTTAGGCCCCAATTATGAAGCAGACTCCAAGATTTATGTCTCTAATATAATCTCAACTAGAAGTCTAAAGTTAATAAAAATTTAACTTTGCAAAAAAGGCCTCGTAAAGTCTGGGTCAAGCCTAGCTTGTAACCGAGTGGTAGTCATAACTTAGTCTAGTATAGCATAGCTTTTGTAGCTCCCTACACTTATCATCAAATCCACCATTTCTTTTCTACCATCACTATTTTTTCCAATTATATACCTACTTCCATTATGTTGTATTATTCCATGTTATAATACGAAGTTTCATTTGATGTATGGTTTGCATTCCATATCTTTTAGTTGTTCATGTTATGAATCACCATATTTTGTAAAGTCTTTCGCTAAAAGGTAGTTCAAGGACAATTTTCTACTCTCTAACAACACTTGATTTCTATACATAGTCATAAGGATTCAATCTTAGTAGAAATAAGTCCATCTAACTCTAACACACACATTAATTCACGTGTACTGAACCAAAGATGAAAACAAGTTTTTATAAACCAAACATGAACAGATGATATGGAGATGAGAGTGCATATAGAATCAAAAAAGTGATATTACTTTGCGAGACTATTGTTATTTTCAAAGAAAATTGTTGTCATACAATATCTTGCTATGTTATGTCCCTAATCCCCACATACCCGAACTTCTTTATCCATATTTTTTAAACATTCGTGCTTTTTTTTACTCCAATAGACAACTCGTAGTTATTCAAGATCACTATCACATTTAGTATTGAACGCCAGCCAATACAAGTTTTTCAGGACATAAGGTTAAAAAAACATTTGGAATGCAAACTTGTATCATAAAAGTATCATTTCAAGTAATGTTTTAATTAAAACAACTTTTTCTTTTACATTAAAATAACTTTAAAATTGTAAAAGGTTCAAGTCAATGCCCACCTCAAGTAAAACTCGTATCCTTTATTCCATCATAAAATCAATCAATGCCATAACTTGTATTTTGAAGGACTTATTGATGAAAAACCACTTAAATTGAACGATTTGGAGCCTGAGTCCATGCTCCAATAGTTTTTGGTTGTAAGTGTCATTTATTTTTTTTATTTCTTTTAAAGTTGAAATCCATTTTGATAAGTTGTTACTAACTAATTTCTATATATGATTGTTTTGCCTCTTAGTTCATTATAGAAAATGTTGCTCCAACATGATACACATTCCTCTATCCATGTACGCATGTGTCCCTATGATTTTTTTCTAATTGCAAAATTAAATAAATTCAAATATTTCATTTCATTTTTTTTAAATCAATATTTTTAGACTCTAAAAATTGAGATATATGAAACAAAATTCATATTGCATATAAAATTCAGTAAAAATGCTCACATATTTTAAATAGTTATAGATGAACACTAATATGACTTTTAAAACATGTTTTGATGCCTGGAGCAAAAAACATTGAAGGTGAATGAGTATATTAAAGCTAAGAGTATAATGATGTGTTGCATATATAAATGAATACCAATATGATTCTTAAAGCATGTAAAGTGGAGTATTTGAATAATTGTTCCTATACAACTTAATGGAGAGAGGAAATGTTAGTTATTTTACTTTGGGAATTTAATTGATATGAAATAACTTAGGAAATGTGAAATTTCATTGTTTCTTTAAAGTGTAACTAACTTCAAACTAGTTTCAATGAAAACAATGAAATTTCGTAATTTCTTTAAAATTGGAATTAAATGGATATTAGTTTAATTAAAACAATGCAATTTCACTTGTCTCGAACTTAATTGAAATCGGTTTGATCATGTGAAATAAATTTCATTATTTTTTTAAAGTGGAAATGAATTGAATTGTTTTAATTAAAATAATACAATTTCAGTGTTTGAAACTTGTTTGATTAAGTACAATAAAATTTCACTATTTCTTTGAAACTAGAATCAAAGTAAGATTAATTTGATTGAAATAGTGAAATTTCACTATTTGAATCTTTATAGAAATTTAGTTGATAAAAACAATGAAAACAATCCAGTTTCAATTTATTTCCAAATAATTAAATTTCAATAAAGATTCAAATAGAGAAATTTCAATATTTTTTAAAAAGTAGGAGCGAATTGAAATTGATTTAATTAAAATAGCAAAACTTCACTATTTTTTCAAAAGTAAATGTAAATTGAAACAAGTCTAATTGAAATAGTGAAATTCCACCATTCAAAACTTAATAAAAACTGGTTTGTTTAAATCCAAAGAAATTTCACTATTTCTTTGAAGTGAAAGTAAATTGAACAATTTTGATTAAAACAATAAAATTTTACTATACAAAACTTAATTAAAATTGGTTTAAGTATAGTGAATTTCGCTGTTACTTTTAAAATGTGAATAAATTAAAACTAATTTCATTACAATATTGAATTTTCACTATATGCAGAAAAATAGTAACTAATTTTATTAAAATTGTAAATTTTCACCATTTAAAACTAAATTGAAACTATTTTAATTAAGAACATTAAAATTTCACTATTTGTAAGTTAATTCAAACTAGTTTCAGTTAAAATAGTGAAATCCATTATCTAAAACTTAATTGAAACTAATTTGATTAAAACATTGAAATTTCACTGTCTGAAACCTCTTTGAAACTAGTTTGATTAAAAGTTAGAAATATGAAATTTCACTGTCTAAAACTTAATTGAAACTAGTTTGATTGAATATATATATATATATATATATATATATATAACCCAAAAAAATAAATATAGAAAGAACACCCACAAATAAGCATTAATCTCTCTTCTATTAAAATTAAAAATAAGCAGCCTCCACAACTACTGCACAATGTACATGCAATCACACAAACCCACTACAATGCTGTAACCATGTCAAACAAAAGATCAAACAACTCCAGAGAGATCAATGCATCACATCACTGTTAAAGGGTCATCAGAACTTAGTTCGCCTGCACACCAGTTTGTGCCATTTCAGGCTTCACCTTCCGAGGCCTACCCCTAGGCCTCCCAGTCTTCGACACTGTCGGCCCACTTGAAGTAGCCGCCGGCCGCGCCTTCTTCTGTGCAGGAGGCGCATTTGGGTCCTTCCGAGGCCGCCCACGGCCCCGCTTTGGCGGAGCGTTAGGGTCTGGCTTCATGTAGTTGTTCTTGAGGAAAACCAGCTCTCCACTATCCTTCATGCTGTTCAGATGGTCCGAGAGCAAATTTGAATGCCCAGCTGGTAAATCTCCGTGCTTTGATTCGATGTACTTGGATATGGATGATTTGTTCGAGCCGTCCTTTTCATTCAAATCCGCTATAGCTTCCAAAATCATCTGCAAAATACCCATAAATCATATACAATTTAGTGATCAAGTACAAATTATAACAACATTTAGACTAATTATAGCTTAATTTTAACATACACTTTACCAATTGTAAAATGAGGGTTACAAGATAAGTGGATTTTTTTTTAGGGATTCCTCATGAACCAATTTTTTAGCGTAATAAAATCAACCAAATCGGAAAAAATGGATTTTTCTTTGAATCAATTGAAGCTATCAAAAAATAGAAAATGAGGGTTGCAAGAAAATCGGAATTTTCTTTTCTGAGTTTATATAAAACAGCAATAATTTATATATATATATACACATAGTAAAAAAAATCATCTGAATACGCAAAAATCGGAATCACTGAAATATGAAGAGTTTAGATCAGTTTGAGCTGATTTTTTTTCTCTAACATGAAATGGGAAAATGATGGTGACGAAAGCTTGTTTTACCTCTGGGTATGGAGGGAGTGATGGAGGTTTGTTAACCTCTTCGGCCGCCATTGGAAGTTGCAGACAGATGCTTTTGACTCCCACAGCAAAGCAGATTCGGCTTAAAAGCACAGTAAATTGTCTGAAGCTAAGAAAGCGAGAGAGCTTGGAGAGGGAATTTAAGAAGAGCACGACGAAGGGTTTTCTCTTGTGACGAAATTGACGGTCGAGAATTGTAGAATGAAGAATGATCGGACGGTTAAGGTTGTGTAATGAAGAGGTCACACGGATCGGTGACGTGGTTAGTGTTTTGTATTTATGTTGGAATTACTGAAATATCCCTCATTAGTTTTTTTCTCCTTTTTCTTTGTTTCTTTTAATTTTTAATAAATTACTAAAAAACAAATCCATAATCATTTAGATTCCAGAATTATTACTCAGCATAATGATAAAATGCTAGAGCTTTTAAGTGTGAGAATAAAAAAAATTTAGAATAAATATTTTATGTAAAAGTTATACTAAATATTAAGTCTATTTTTAATTTATCATTTTCCACACCTTATTAAACTAAGTCAATATAATAATTAAAACGAGATTGAAAATTTATTAATTATTAGAACTATTAATTATTAAATTTTTTTATACTTTTTATTAATCAATAAATGTTTCTTACATGTAAATATTTTTTGTACAAAAACAAGTTGTTATATGTAACTCTTCAGTTACATTATAATTTTTATAAAAAATAAATATAATACTTAACTTAAGACATAAAAAAATTCTTAATATTCTTCTAATATCATAATTTTTTAAATTTATAATATTTTTAACTCCAATTAAGTTGAATTAATAAATATAAATACCAAAACATTTTATAAATGGGTTGTAGATAATTACGTATATAACTTTTTTATCTCTCTAATAATTAATATTATAAAGATTTTTTTAAAAAAGTAATAATTATTAATTAATAAAGTTAATAATTATTTATCATGAAATCAAGTTGGATTCTTAAAAAATTATTAACTTATTGAATATTAATTATAAGAGAGTCAATTATACTAAGAAATAAAATTTACATGCATACATTTGGTTATGATGAGTTATCATAATAGACAGTACAAAAGTTTTATTTTAGGTTTCCTTTAGTTTGGTGGAGAATCATGAAAAGTGCAAGAAAATAAAAAAAAATTAGTTGTATTTTAGTAGGTTGATTAGGAGAAAAGAAAAAATAATTGACAAAGTGGGATTATCTAACTCTTTTTTTTTTTTTTTGAAAAAAAAATAAAATTAAGATTTTTCCATGAATGTGGTTTTGTATATTATGGATTTTCAATTTGTCAATTGTCTAGGTGTGTACATTTTGTATTAATTTTTATTTTTCAAATTTGGATTATATGTTGTTTAGTTTCACATTTTATTTTTGTTCTAGAAAATAAATATAAGTAAATCTTGAAAAATAATTAATTCTTGGCAAATTCATTCAGCTTCTTTATGTGTTTTTACAGATTAGGCAAATGAATTACTTTTGAAAAATTCTAAAGATGCCACACCTTTTCAATTATTTTGTGTTTCCTCCTAATTAGACTTCTAAAATTTAGATAACTTTTCCTCCTATGGAATTTCATGAATTCTCCATCTGACCAAACATGACCTTAGAAAGGAAAAGGAGAAAAAAAGATAAAATATTTCCCCCCCTTTTTTTCTACTACTTACATAAAAGTAGTAATTAAATTTCGAACTTAAAAAATGTAATAAAGAAAAAAAATTATTATTATTATTATTGCATGTGCTTTTCATTCCTATTTTTTTATTCTAACTAAATAAAGGAAAAAATATTATTATTATTATTATTATTATTTAACATTATTTTTACCCTTGTTAAATTCACAAAACAAATGTAATTATGAAAATGCCTGAAATAGAGAAGAATGACCAGACATAATTCATTTAGTCGAACTCAAATAATTGAAATAAAACTATGTTGAGTTGAGTTAAACATGAGTGTAAAAATTTAGTTAACCCACTTCGACACCAAGTTTAACCCCAATACTTAAGTCCAAAAGTTTGATTTATAATATTAAAAATACTCCTCAAAAAGTTCTTCCAAACTTATAAGAAACTTCTTATATGTTTTGAGGTTGTTTTTTTTTTTTTTCAAGTTTTTTTTTTTTAATTTTCTTTCTAAAGATGAAAATCTCATAATATTGAAGTGTTAAAATTTATTATTATTGTTTTTAACAACTAGTTTTCTTCTTTTTGATTTATTATTACTATTATAGGCAATAAGAATTGATTTCTTAACTTCATTTCTTTTACTAAAATGATTTTGTCTTATGACAATTTTCAAAAACATCTAATAAGACTTTGCTTAATACTTTGAAGTGGATATCACTAAAGTTAATGGCTTATGCCTTTTGTTTTATTTCGATTTTTATACAAATAAAATAAGCCTTCATTTTTTAATTTTTTTTTTGGACCTAGTAATAAAAAACAAAGCCTACACACCTCACAATTATTTCTCATTCAGGACCTAAAAGAGAACATCATCATATTCATTTACTTAGCTTTATTAACAAGGCTTCAAACTTTAATCTCACATGTTTTCTATTTAGATTTAAATGAATCCAATTTAGGGGGAGAAAGTATTCATTTGTACTCTTGGAGCAATAAATATTTGATATAAGCAAAATGTGTAAGTCACACTGTATCTGCATTTGGACTAATTAATTTTTTTTATTATTAATAAATGATTATATTTTTTAATATAATTGGGGTGGAATGGAGGGTGATTTTTTTGGTAGCTACCTTTGAAGCCCATGGCAAGACTTGATTTTTGATATTTTCATTGGAATGTTAAATCTCAAAAGTAACAAATGAATACAGTAAATATGCATATGGGATAGCAAAAGAACACATTTACTACTTTTTATTGGAGATGATTTTATGCATAATGATTCTTTTACTTTATTTTCTAACGCAAGATAATAAAATTCATGTAATAGTCTCATAATCTCATTACCTTATATTCAAGCAAGAGTAATCATTATAACTTATTTCAAACCTGCTCCTCTCATCTTGTCTTCCTCAAAAAATTAATTTTATTAAATTTTAAAATATTAAAACTGTTATAAATACAAATATATACACTAATTAAATACTTGTATATATGTGATGTGAGATTGTTTTTAAAAATTATGAGAATATTAAAAGTATATATATAATTTTAAAATATAATCATAATAAAACACATGATATTTAAACTCATTTACAGCGGAACCCGTATTGAGTTTTAGTCTCTTCTCTATTCTTTTCAACAATAAATTATTCAATGAGATAGTCATTCATTCTCATCATCCAATGTAGTGTGATTTTTTTCACAAATTTTATAATTATTTTGATAAATAATTTTTTTATAAAATAAAAAAGTGTTAAAATTTATAGAAAATAATCACACCATATGATAATAAATAATGAAGCAAAATTATCTAATAAGACTGTAACTTCTCAACCTGCAGAGCTCTTCAAACTCACCAATGAAAAGTATGAAACCAAGATACGAAACATGGTGCCACCATCACATCCCTCTGCGACCCAGACAAACAAGCCACTCCCTCTCTCTATCTCTCAACACATATTGTACTTGTATATCAGTATATGTCTACAAACATACATGTGCGTGCGCGTGCATATATATGTTTAATGTTGCCATACTGGAGATGTTAATGGTGTTCTGGTTTGTTTTCTTTTGAACGAAACCTTGCTGATGTTGTTCTTGGATTTGACTCTCTGGTGCCCTATTTGGTGCGTTCTTTCTGATCTTGCTCTTTGAAATTATCATTATTATTTTTATTTCTTTCGTTTACTGAAGATGTAGAAGAATTTTCTCCATGGTGTGGAATGAAATTTTGGAATTTTTATATCATTTGAGTATTGTAATGAGAATTGATCTTTCAATGATTAAGATGAAGTGTCATTATGATCATGTGCATAATGAATCAAGTTTATATCTTATATGTCCTAGCAGAAATAACCTGCATTTGAGCCATAGATTCAAAGCATAATGGATTTACAAGCATCATGAAATGACTTGTGGCACATTTTTACGCCAGCACAAATTTTGTTCTGTTAGTATCAATGCTATGAAGATTGTTAACCCAAAATATCACCATGATCACATATATTGGACCATCTATTTTGAAGCATTTTTCTTATTTATCTTTTTTTTGATTTACAATGTCAAATCACACATGAATAGATCATATGGTCTCTCAATTTCTATCCATGTAGATATCTGCAGTGTGATATTTTGTATAGGGGAAGTCCTGCATGCTTACAAAATTAGGAAGCTGAGGTTGGAGAGTTTCTTCGCAAGTTCTGTGTTGATAGCCCATCATTGGTTACAAATTTGTCTTCCCATGAAAATTCAGTTTCCTTGAAGAATCAAGGAAAAATTTTATAGAGGGAAAAATGTTTTTTTATATATTTCATCCTATTCGGAGGATGTATTCTTTGCATTATGAGCTAGTTGAATTTGAATTCTTTGCTACTAAACCCCTTAGGTTTGAACCGTAAATAAGTCACCTTTGACCCTTTTTCTTCTTCTTCTTTTTGTTGTAGGTGGCCTGTGATGTACTTAGCTACACAAGAGTTCTAATTCCTTCTTGAACAAATATATTGAGACTTATTATATTAGGGAAACACTATATTAGAAAATACAAGATTTATATGATTAAGATCAAATCTGGTCGTCTGCATATTGAAGCTGTGATTTATATGATTATTTGCACTTTAGCATTTCTTGCTCCTCCCCCTCCCCCCCTTTTTCCCTAGAGTCTTGAGTTTTGCAACGTGCTTATATCATAGGTGATGCAGACAAATAATTTTTTTTAAAAGTAGTGCTTTCCAAATTCTATCATTTTCATGAAATGAAAATTTTCTCACATTATTTTCAGGTGGGCTGCTACAAGGGTTTCGATAAAGTGGTTTGGGAGTTAGTCGAACATAAAGATGGCAAAAGTCCATCAATCACCTTTCCGAATACAACAGTCATGATGGGGATGAAGGCTTACTCTTTGTTTTGTTGCTACCCTTTCTGATGCTCATGCATAGCTTTATCAAATGATTCTTCATTTATCTTTTTGTCATTTTGGGTCAGTGGAACGACTCTTCTTTTGTTCCTGAGCAGTATATACCTAGGAGATGTTACTGAAACTGTAACTTATACTCCTTCAAATACAGCATTGTGCTTGGAAATGGAAGCAGTGCTTAAAGTTTAGCCCACTCCAATAAACTCAGCTCAACACACCTACTGGAATTTAATCCCATGGATCAGAATTCAATCCCAACGAGTGAAATCTTAACAGTTAAAGTTACTGTTTTTTACTTCACTTCAGAAAAGAAAATTGGCAGCTCAATCCATGAGGTCACTGGCTTGGGTTATGACCATAACTATATGCTTGACTGTGGGGAAGAGAAATTGGACTTGAATCATGCAGCCAAGGTGAAGGACCCGTACAGCTCGGGGGTGTTGAATTTATGGATAGATGCTCCTGGAATGTAGTTTTACACTGCAAACTCTGTTAGTGGTGTCATCAGTAAAGATGGAGCTATTTATGGAAAGCATTCAAGGCTATGTTTGGAGTCACACGGATTTCCGAATGCCATTAACCAGTCAAGTTTCCCTTCTATTGTTCAACCAGGCGAGGAGTACGCACAGAATGTTGTTTGAGTTCTCAGTTCAGTAAACCAATAATCTCCAGAGGTATAGTCAGATAAGTCAAGTTCAGTTGTTGAATCTTTTATTATTTATTTATTTAATTTTTTTTTCTTCCTGTGGGAAGGTGGTGGCTTTGGATTGATAGAATTATTTTGAACTGGGTGATGCAATGAGATCCTCATTCAAAATTTTTAGTTAAGTGACATGGTCATAATGTACAGATCCCATATGCCCATTTCTACATGCTGTATCCGAAAAAAAAAAAAAAAAAGGGTTGCCAAATAGCCTAATAAAGTCATTACATCGGGAAAATATATTTCTGTATCTTGTCAGTGGTATTTTCCCTCTCTCGTCATTATTGTGTGGAACCCCTAAGGTAGGAGACATCGCTATTCCCCCCGTGAATCTTTAGAATTACCGGTGCTGAGCTTTCAACTCACCTCTGACCATCAAATGAAATGAATTATAGTTAAGCTATGAAAATCTCAATCCATGCCAGAGGATATAGACACATTTTAACATAACTTTCTATTCCATGTCTGTTACTGGGAGAATGGATTTCCAGATAACAGAACTGATTGGGTTTGCCTGCCAGGAGGACTATTATTGCTCAAGGCAAAAATACAATGTTAAAACAGCTCTTGCCTATATATTGCAGGCTAATTATGTGATGAAATCGGTCACAGCTCCAAGTAAAAGCAACAGATTCAATTAAACACAATCAATACATGTTTACAGTTCTCCATCAGTGACAACCACCTATTCATTTGAACACAACAGACACATGTTTACAAATTGATCCAACTTTACCCCTCATTCAAACCATCAATGCATGAAAATTGACCTTCCTTGCTTGTCTTCCTCTCCAGCAAAAGAAAGAAAAAAAAGTTTACTAGCCTTGGGTAGCCTGACTTACACACAGAGAAATCCTCTCTCTCTCTCTCTCTCTCCCCCCCCCCCCCTATTCCATTTTCACCTTTCTCTGGAAAGGTGCTAATGATGACTAGAGGAGAATCTTCAAAAATTTGGGACTTTAAAAAGTCCCCGAGGAAATGGGGCAGACTTCAACTTTGTAGTCTGCATCTCAAAATAGGATGCCAGGAATCTCCCTCTCCGTCTAGAGATTTTCCTTTCATATCATTAAAATGCAGAATTTTGTGAGCTTCCTGTCCATTGTGACCAATGCAGTCTTGGACCACTTAACTTGCATAGTCATTGATGAACTCTAAGAGCAATCTGCATTTATTGATTGTCAGAAATACTTTGATGTAACAATATTATCAAATTTCTGAATCATATCAGTAAGAATATATTGTATGAAAAGGACAATTATTTACCTTGCATCTTCCCATTTGTGCAGACTATTCACAATAGAGGATCATCACCCATGTTTCTCACACGGAGTTCCACCGTCCTCAAATCGCGAAGATGTTGCAAAATTTCTTGAAGAAGATCCATCCCTTTATCTCCTTTCTTTAAGGAGCTAATACAATGCTTTAGAAATTCCCTATCTGCTTCAAGAGCTTGTAACCTCTCGTAGACATGATCTACCTCCTCTTCAATGGCAAGTTTCTTGTTCTCAAGTTCAAATGTGGAAACCAAAGAGTTCTGTATCCCATTCTTAGTAGAATCCGATTTGATGTGTTCCCCATTCAATTCCCCTTCTTCAGTTATGATACTAGTTTCATCAAAAAGAGGAAGAAGCCTCCTTGCTTTGGAACCCATTATTTTGTTCTCTGGACAATGTTTTCCATTGAGAACCTCAGAAAACACATTTGAAACCTCATTTTCATCTGGACTGCTAAAATCAAAACTCTCAGAGAACTCTTTGCAATAATCATCTGCAAAATGATCAATTGGTCTTACATCCTCAAACAACTGCTCCTCATCATCACCCAACGTGAAAAGCTTCTCCTCCAATGCCTTGAGCTCCTCTAAAATGGAAAGTCTCTCTTCCTCGAATTCTGCCAGAGATTCAGTCAAGTGTGCTTAAATGCTTCACACAATCTAGCCCCATTTCTTCGAGATTTTGAACTGCATCAGCAGGCGTATTGTTGTTACTGCTTTCTTGATGGCCATAAAAGCTACTGTCTTCATCCCTCCCTTCACTGATTAAGATCAACAGATAGCTCATCATTATCCTCGGCATTGCTACAAGAAGCAGAAGAGCCTCTACTTCTTACACTTCCATCTCTCTTTCTCACTATCACCATCTTCTCTTTTGCTTCATAATCCAAGACCTTCTTACGATACATTTCCAGCTCTTTCTCCAATTCTTGCTTCTCCTTCTCTCTCTTTATCATGAGTTCATTTAATAACTGCAAGGCTTCCTGGTCATACTCTGATTGTTCTTCCATCATCCTCTGGTATTGCAATGCTTCCATCTGCATAGCCGCCTTCTCTTCTTGAAGCCTGGTTATCATGGCCATTGTCTGGTTGGCAGCTATTGCAGCAGCACTCCTCTCTTCTTCTAGTTCTGCATATAAAGCACTTAGAGCCTTGCGTTCAGATTTTAGTGCTGATTTCAGCCTTTCAATGGTAAAAGCCCCATCACCACCTTCCATCTCACTTATTACACTTCCATCCCAGGACTCCTCTGTTCCTGATTCTCTTTTCTCAAAGAGTAACAATTTCTTATGTAGGTGGTGGAGACCATCCATGTAAGTCGGTGTGTCTGGAAACTTCTCAGTCCTCCACCTCATTGCTCTCTGAGTGTAAGGATAAATGATGGTTTATCCCTTCATGATTCTTACCAGCCAGACTCGTTCTTTCTTGTCTGGTGCCTTTCTCGAGTTGCTTTAGACCTTGTAATACCCAACTTCAATCATTAGAAGCCTTTCTTGTAATACATGCAAAATGAAATTAATACTTTGGATCATTTGAATCATCAGTTGTATTACATGATTAATGAAATTCTTACCCTGGTCATTCTCAACTATGGATGCATCAAGGCTGATAGAAATTCCAATATTCTCACTGCTCATGGAAGGTTGATCTACTTGAAGGAATGGCAATGAAGAATTGGTTCTTTAGCTTGGCTCTGATAAGCTGGTTCATGATCAGATACTTCCATGCCTATCAAGATCTCAGATTTGCTGTCATCACTCAACAATCTACAACCGCTTTCTTCACCTGCTGGATATAATTAATGAGTAAATGATTTAGAAATAGAGAATTCATGTTTGTGGGAAAAGAAAAGATGATTTTAACTGAAACTATTCTGAATGTTCAAATATTCTTATACCTGGATCTTTCACGGCTGCTGGTTCAACATTGTAGTCACCATTGCCGGGGGTTTGAGCAACATGAGTAACAACTAGTTGTTCACATGTCCTAGCCACTAAATCTTGTATCTGCAGTTCAACCATTTGAATAGAATAGTTCTGAGTCTCACCAATCTCTAAGCTTTTTTCCATTCCACAACTTGTCTTCTCTGCACTACTGTTCATGGTGGATGAAGCAACCTCTTCTGAGACACATTTAGCCTCTTCGAATTAAATTGACTTGTGGTTCAATCTGTTGCTCGGAATTAAAATTTCCATGGTCATGCCTTCCTGCCAGATCTTCCTCTCTACGTGTGAATGATCTTTGGCTTGCAATAGTAGAGGAATCAATCAATTCAACAGGTACCAAGCGATCAAAAACACAAGGATTCTTATCATGTAGAGGCAGATTCATGAGTTTAAGTGATTCATCATCCTCACAACATATTTGAATCATGGTGCCATCATCATCTGTATGACTGGATTCATGCTCTCGTGTTTCGGGACATGCCTTCTCATCTCCATTTCCTTCTTTCACATCATGGAAGTTTGATACCGACCTTGAACAATCCTCCTCCACTGCTGCTCCAAAGCTAAAACTTTCAACTATCTGAAACTATCTGATCTTCATCTTCTACCCGTTCATCATCTTCTTCTTCTTCTTTCTGTTCATTATCACAGTCATTGTCATGATCTGCTGGAATCTCAGATTTATATATGTCTGAGTATTTGCCTTCATTGTTGTTGTCATCCTTCGTTTCTGTAATCAAACTTCCTTTCTGGGAATAATCCAAAACACCCCAAGAGGGCTTAAGCAGCAAATAAGAAGGGTAGATTTTGCTGCTCAAGCTCTCATCACAGCATGAGCATCTAGAATTCCTCTCACCATTTTCAATTCTGTTCTCACTCACCCATGTAAAGAAAGCAACCTTTCGCGAGGTTTCAGTAGACTTCTCAATGTGTTTCAGGCCGAGAGGACAAGCAATCCTCACACAAGTTCTTTGACTCAGGCCAATTTCTTGTGATTGGGACAGAGAGCCAATTTGGAAATCTCAGTGGCATGTTCTTCACAAACAAGATCTCTGTAAGAACTTCTGTTCTTGTTAGGCTCCAATATGTGATCAACTCTTGAACACCATAGGCAGGGTGGTTTAAGGCCAAAGTAGTTGGCGAACTTTGCGATGAGAAATGAAAACAAGGAGTTGAGGAGAAGGAGAAATATCAAAACCCATTCGAGCACTGCATAGATTAGAATTACAGTGATTTTGTGGGTGTTTTTATGCAACATGGTTGCAAACTTGTTGGCAGCCATAGATGTTGCTAAGCTTTCTTGATTTTTACAGAGAGGGAGAGAGGGAGAGAGGGAGAGAGGAGAGAAGAATGTGCTATGAAGGGTTGACAAAACAACAGATACTGGGTTCGGGTTCTTAGCAGAGAATCATAGAAGTATTCAGGAGTGCTGTACATTATGTACACACATTACACATTTGTGTCAGTGTATTCAATATAACCATATATTATTATTTATCAATGTTTCAATGGTACGCTTGAGTTCCAAACAAAGGAAGATCTATCAACAAAGTTTCTCTATACTCATACTGACATTGGCAGAGCTAGACCATTGGCTTGGAGACAAATAAAAATTGAAATTAAAAGAGTCTTTTATAAACAAATGAAAAATTTTGGAAGGGTAATTTATAATTTTTGAAATTTATTTTATAAAAATAAGGAATAAAATATAAAATATTTAAAATTTTAAAAAGGTCATGGTCACCCCTTATATCTGCCTTTGTACACAGTTGGAGTCTACTCACCTTGGTCTCATTAAAAACTATTCAATGATTGGGTTTAATAGTCTCAATAATTAAATGATATGTCACATGTGCATTTACAATATATTATTGCATTTATAGCTTTTTATTTGACTCTTAAGACTATGATCCCGAGGGATCCACGGAATAATTACTCAGCCTTATTGGGTGAGGCTAGGATGAGTAGACCCCAATCATCTGAGTGTTAAAAAATTTTGTTGGAATATTTTGTTAGAAAATTTAGAATTAATGTTTTTCAAATGTTAAATTTGTTCTTATAATAAATGCTAAAATGCATAAATATTTAATTTGTGATCCATAGGGCATCAAGAAACTTCATTCACAAAAGCCAAACCGTGGCCTCAGTTGACACAGATTTAGAAAATTTAAGTTGGGATGAAACTGAAAACATTTATATTTGATTGAGATATAATAAATTATATTAAAATTTTGGTGGCTAATAATAATTATTTATTAACAAATATTTTTGCATAATTTAAATAAGATATAAGTTTTTTTTTTTTTTTAAATTAGGGGCCTTGCCTAAGGTCCAATCAAACTCACTTTTATCCAGTTTGGTTTCAAAGATTCTTACTTTTAAGAAATTACCTTGACATTATTTCTTTTTCTGTTTTATTTTTTTTTTACCTTAAATAAAGTGTATAAATAGCATTAAACTTTTGTTCTTTAATAAAAAAATAATAATAGAGCTTAACAACAATTTTTATAACCGTTACAAGTTAAAACAATAGAAAATGGTCCAATTATTCAAGCAATGGCAGCTGAGAGAGCAATTTTCTTCCTGCCCATGTAATAAAAAAAACTTAAAACTATTTGGTAAAGCAGAAATCGTCACTTTGCATAACGCTTTTAGAAATTAATTTTGCTGAAAATCAAAGTCGTCATTCCAAATAACAATTTCAACTGTTAAAAGCATCAATCCCCCATTCCTTGTGCAAAGTTTATTGTCTAAAACTTAGAGAATCATTTGCAAATCAGACCCCCCAACATATATAAAATTACTATTAAAGACTAAAGTTGAAAATGTACTTTTTTTTTTGCCATCCTAGTCCAATGTGTGTGGTTTGGGCTACATCACGCGCCAGTGATGGCCCACCATCTTCCATTTGAGGAGTTGGTAGCCCACATTTGAAGTATACTCTGGGCCCACCTGCCATGGTTCAGATAAAGAAACAGTCACCACTCAGGCCATTAGGCTTTTTGGGGCCTATATTATTTTTTTATATATATCCTATTATCCTTTTATATTTCTATAAATACTTTTCTAATTTAGAGTTCAATGAACCCAAAATAATTTTTTGGGCCTACTAAATAATTCTAATGCACATGTCTCTTTTCAATGCATTATTTTGCTAATTCTTTATAGAAAGAAGTTGTTTGTTCGAGCGGTGGGATTAGCTTTTAGTTTTACGGATACTGTTTTGAAACAAAGTACTGAGTATTACTGACTTATAAGAATTGAATTTTTAACCTCGGACGCTTAAAAATGCAAACTAAAATTCATATAATTGAGATACAGACTTTGTTGAGTTGAGTTATGAAAATTAAAATTCGAGAGTAATCAATAAAAATTATAATCCGACGAAATAATCTGGGGTAAATTATAATTCTAAAAAAAAAAATCAAATTACTATATACATAAGTATATGTAAAGTGAGGGCATACATACTGTGAAGTCTAAACTTGTGCAAGAAAGCTTGACAATTTGGTTTTCTACATTGAAAATAAAGCAATGGCAGGGTATGATTAAAGATAGCTGTCAAAAAAGGGCAGCATGATGGAAAGGCTGGAAGAAAGGAAAAGTTGAAAGTAGGAAAAAGGAAACAAAGTGGATCAAATTAGGGGATTGTGATGATGACTAGAGAGCCTTTGTGTGTGTATATACATTTATAAAGCTGTAAATAATGTGTTGGGATCATGGTCTGTCTCTCTCTCTCTACTCATGCTTTTTTATTCCTCAGCTTTTCTTTTCTTTTCTTTTTTTCCCCCCTCCTACTTCTTTCTTTGGCTTTTGAAAAGATCTTTTTCTCATTTTGAGATTAGAAAAGTTAGTGGAAACCGAACACCAAAAGTGTTTGTATTAAATTAGCAAAACAGTGTGCACTAATCCCTGATGTTGAGGAATTTTCGGCGCGAAAATGACAATATTAAACTTAGTTTGGATCAGCACTGATGGGGGTAGCAAGGTTCCATTAGGTAAATTTTGAAAAGTTCAATCAAGAAAAGTGAGTTTGACATGATAACTCACCACAATTGCACAAGAGGGTTTATAACTTCTGAAGTAATTTTGATAACAAAAATGTTAATCACACAAATTTATGGCATTTTTGAAAAACGCTAATCATTTATTATAATGAATTCCCAACACTTAGTGTCTCACTGCGAGAAATTTCTTTATATATACCATTACTCTTTTTTTTTTAAGATTACAATTTGAAAAAAAAATAGTAAAATTGATCTATTATGACATGAGAGTCGAAAGTCGCACGTTGAAGTAACAGAAATAACCTTTTCCGTTTATAAAGATAAGATTACTG
This sequence comes from Nyssa sinensis, assembly GCA_008638375.1. Lineage (NCBI taxonomy): Eukaryota > Viridiplantae > Streptophyta > Magnoliopsida > Cornales > Nyssaceae > Nyssa > Nyssa sinensis. The sequence goes on from CM018032.1 coordinate 55,818,825, forward strand.
TACATTTAACCTTCCTAATATCTTGCATTAGACTAGCCCTTTAATTTATTTCAGGGGTTGATAAATGGATGGGTGAATTAAAACTACAACATATATGATATAAGATTTCACATAAATAATGGCATCATAACAATAACATGCATGATGCCTACACCACTCCTTTTAAATCTTCATCTTGAGTTTCACATAGTCTGACAGCAAACCCTACTGCTAAATTAAGAACATATAAAAGTGCAGTAGCTCAGTTGACAGAAACATAAATGGTAAAAAAATAAGGCAAATGGCTGAGACCCCTGGGCATGCCTTCACTCCAAGTAGGACCCTCCATCTCTTGATGGAGATTATCATTCTTGTAGGGTACCATTCATCCAGAGGAACTGGACATAATCATCAAAAGTTGTTTATGCAAGATGGCATTGTTATGTAATCATCCAAATTCCCTGTTCGTAAAGATTCCAATCCTGTTGCATGGATTAGTATGACAATAAACTCAGATGTTAATGTTAAAAAGATCAATGTTGGAATCCATCAGCATCCCAGCTGACTTATTATTGAGTCATTGAACTTACTAGGCAACAAAATCATATATAACATTTAAAACAAGTTAATATTACATCATAGAAGGGAGACCTTTACAAGTTCAGTCCAAGGTTGTCCCTGAATCATAAAGGAAACTAAAATGGAAAGGGCAAGCAATTTAAAATACATTTAGAAAATTAACCTAAATACTAACTTAAGAAAATAAAAGTTCATTTCTTTGTTGCATAATTATTTTGCGTGATTAGTGGATTTATCCTAATAAATATTCAGCCATCATGTTAATATCTACAGTATGATTTTATAGACGATTCTTAGTCCATTGCTGAATCATTGTCAGCTTCTTTGATGTCCAACTCCGTTGGCTTTTGATTCATCATGAACCTCCAGCTGTCCCCCTCTTCTATTTCCCACTGTTTTTTCAGTTCATAGATAGCTTTCGACGCTGCAGCAGCAATTGTTGGATTTCTATCTTCTGCCAGTCTCTGCATATGGAAACAGGAATATCAACCATGGCAGCAATGGGGTTGGGGCGTAGAAAGAAAAAGAAAAATATCGAGGCCCAAGAACCATTTGTTTTAAAAATTAAACCTGCAATGCTCCCATGCCTGCATTTCCAAGAGTCCACATTGATGGGGCTGCTGCTAATGCATTAGCTAATGCTTTTCTGCACCCAGGGAACCCCAAAAATAAAAATAAAAAATCCAAAAACATAATATAATAGAAGCCAAGTGGGTGAAAACATCTACAAGCTTAGGATTCAATGACAAAACTGGGAGTTAGACACATTGAATTCTCAGGGGACTTTTGTGTTGGAGTCTACATGTTATCCACTCCCTCAAGTCATCAGCATGATCATAATATATGTATCAAATTTCACTTCATTGAACTTTCTAACTATGATTACTACTTATTTAGGGTTGAAGCAAATTATGCGGCTGCAAATGCCAAATAGAATGACTTTCAAAAGAACAACAATGATAGTGGCCGATGAAAATAGGATGTGAAGGTACTACAGAATGGAGAGTGAAGCCAAGAATGACAAGGATAACAGTTAGAAGAGATTTAGAGTCTCTCAGGTCGAAACATTCTCACAAGATGGAATCACACAGAAAATTTCCTCTTGCTGAACCCTATCATTTGAAATTTGGAACCACGGCACATAATAGTCCACAGATATCGTTATTTCATGTATACATTTCTGATAGACGACGTATCTATTTTGGAGGAGTTGTTTTCACCAAAGCATCTTGGTTGTGGAGTAGTTGTATCATCTTAAAGTTTCCTGTCAGATGCGCAATTACAAAAAACAGGCTGAACAGTTACTTCTTGAAAACGGATTACATGCTTGTTCATGTTTTATTATGCCATGAAATCACAATTTTAAGCATATTTTACAATTTTGTTGTATTATTTTGTAAAATACATAGGCAGAAACCTTACCTAGTATTGACGTCAGGAGAACTTGAACACTCCGCCAATAATGATACACTACTTTTACCATCCATTGCATCAAGATCTATTAGTGTTGCAACCAACAACTCAAGCTGCTCCAGAAGGCAAATAATACGTAAATAGATAAACAATGAAACCATTACATCTATGATTCCCTCTAAAATAAAAATATGCATTCCTTCAATTCAAACCTCTTCAGGATCAGTGTAGTCAATTCCATCAGCTTCAGAAAGTGCAGATGCCATACTCCAGTAAGCTTCCTGCACATCACAAACATAGCAGCATAAATTTCATGACCCTAATGCAAATAATGAAGGATTAAGTGTTGAGAAGAACATTAGAGAGGACCTGAAGGGCAGTAATACGATCACTGGACACTTCCCCTGGAAAGAAATCAAAAGTTTTCCCATTCTTTTCAATCATTATACGCCCCATCATGCCATTAGCTGATAGAGAACTTTTGTTCCCTGCGCAAAGGACTAGATTACAACACCACATCAGGAATTAGAATTTCAAAGCCTAAGTAACTTCACCACAAGTTTAATTTTATTTTTCCTTGTTAATTGGAGAGATAAACCATCACTAAAGTAACTTACAACTTGTACAACTTGCTCACCATCATGTCATTGATGTTTTTGATAAACTGTGAAAAAGTAAAACGAGAACATGAATTTCTAAAGGCATAAAACAAAATAGCGCATAATATATTTATAACAGGGAAAATATGATGAAGGACAGAACTAGATGAGTTGTCTTTTGCCATAAATTTTTAAATCCAATGATTTGATGGAAAATATAGCAGTCAATGTAAATAATCGGACCTCCAAAGCCATTAGGGAATCTTCCATTGCACGTTTCTTGGCGCAGAAGTCTGCACGCCGCAAATCAGCCTGGGAATGAGTTAAAAGGTGGCTTCAATTTGTATTACATTACATTTCTACAGTATGACAGTTAAACTGCTGAATTTGCATAAAGAGTTTACAACAGAGACATGCATGAATTTTGCATAATATAATTGGAATATCATTAGTATAATGAACACATGAATGGTGGCACTATCTGCACTCGAAGAATGCACTCTTTTGCTCCACCATTATTCCCAAATAATTGAAATGACTCAGATGCCCTTGTAGCATCCTTTTTCATTACAGTTCCCAATACATTATCTCTTCTCCTCTTTCTTCTCTCCTCTCCTTCAGGTTTCGTCGAGACAAAACTTCTAGAACTGATCTCTCTCTCTCTCTCTCTCTTTCTATATATGTATATATATATATGCCATTTTTTAACTAGCCTACATAAATGCCCGAATCTTCTTACTATTCCACCAATCTCCTTCGTTCTAATTCTGCACAAAAAGATAGTATTGAAATAAAGTGTGTACCATTAAATTGGGGGTTTCCAATTGAAGGATTTCTGGTGTGATTGAAATGATTCAAGTTCATGTTGTTGTTTCAATTTGAAGACTATCTACTTGAATAAAGTGGTTTTTAGGTATCTATTATGCGGTTTCTGTCTCAGAATGTGAGATTTAAATGGCTTGAGATTTACATGTAAATTGATTCTTTTGACAAGAAAAGTTCTACTTTTATTGAATTAGTTCAATGGAAGCTATATCCCTCCATGTGAAGATGACTGATATTTTTCCGTAAGACATATATCTGTGTAAAGTCCAGATTACTTCAAATATGATTGCTTCCATGCTGCCCAGTCATGTCGGAAAATTCATGAAAAAATGGTAATGTATTTGAAAGTGCTAGAGCATCAAGATCCATTTATGAATCAATCAGAGAGATTTAAATCTTCAGATTTCGACCAAAATTTAAATTTCCATCTTTATTCAAGCTCCCGTTTAAGGTTTGAGACTTTACACTTGCCTATGAATCAAGAAGAGTCACTTTGGGAGCTGACCAGGGCAACAGGGATATTCAGATTGATTATAAGTTTGCCTTTGGATAGTAGTATTATATGGGTCTGTGTGTGTGTTTTTCTTTTCCTAGCAGTCAGGTGCTCTCTGTGTTGTGTTTCAGGAGATACCTAAAATAAAAGAGAGAAAAGAGAGGAGCAAAAATAACGTAACGAAAATAGTGTTGCAAAGGGATGGTACAAGAGCATTTCAATTATTTCGAAATAAGGGTGGTGCCAAAGCGCATTTTTGGCGTGTCTGTGTCGGACACCAACAGTCTCAGACACTTTCCAAACAAGCGTCAGACACGCAAAAAAAAAGTGTCCAAATTTTTTTTTATCTTTTTTGAATTTTAGTACACATTTTCTTCTTTTTAAAATTTTTTTTTTTACCCCCCTTTTCTCTTATCCTTTGTTTTTTTTTTTTTTTTTTTGTTTATATGTATACATATATACGTTTAATGTAGCAGTTAGTAAATATATGTTCTATGCAATAGTTAGTAAGTATATGTTTCATGTACTAGTTAATAAATTTGTTTTGGAACTTGAATCATGAATGTTGATGATTAAATAAAGAAATTCTTAAATTTTTACTCAATGACTTTGTTATTTTAATATCTTAATAATATTTTTATGATTTATGTATTTTTATGTCAATTTTAATTGAAATAATTTCAAGTTTTTATTATATGCTCATAAAAAATATATATTCTACATGTTTCTGAAGTATCCATGTCCTACTTTTTTAAGAAATGTTGTGTCCGTGTGTCCTTGTCGTGTCTGTGTCCGTGTCCCACGCCCGTATTCGTGTTTCTTAGGTGCCACCTTATATGAACCTTTAAATGAATGTCATGCAACAAACACTCCTCATGTTTGAAATGGGACCCATGCCCATTTCTGCCTAAAAAGGTCATAGCAATGACAGACGCATGGGACTAAGCAGTAAATAAAAAATGTAACAATGAAAACAAAAGCACCTCCAAGGCTCCATCACTCCAATGCTGGTCAGCAGCACTCTTTAATCTAGATTGAGCTTCGTCCTTTAAAATCTGACAAGGATACAAGATTCATTAAAAAAATTACCCAGAATGGGACTATGACTGGATGACTACATCTGCAACCAAAGCAACAGTTGAGTTTTATGGTACATACAGTAGCAATGCGATGAAGGCGTTCAGCTTTTTTCTTCACATTAAGGTCAATTTTCTCGGTATCCTCTTTTGCCCGAGCTACCAAGAAAAAAATGAATAAAAAGAAGGGCTTGAAAGAGTTAAAAAAATGCCACAAGTAATAAAATGAGGGAGCATTTGGATACCACCTGAATGAAATCATTCCATTTTTGTTTTCATAAAGCCAGTGGGAAAAAATATGGTGTCTAAAAGAAGTCATTGACTCCCCCCCACCAAAAAAAAAGGAAAAAAAATTCATCACCGAAAATGAAGACAAAAAATTGAAACAAATGTTATGCAATCAATTGATCCGAAAGCTTAAGCTCAAGCGCTCAACACTCCCCTCCACATGCGATTCCGGGCTCGCCCATGGAAAGGCGAAGAAACCATAGACAAATGCAAAGAATAGAATGCAAATGAAAATGGAAACTAAATGCAAATGGAGAGACTTGAGCCCAAGTCCTCTCATAACCAAGATTCTAATATCATTATAAACTACCAATTGCTCCAAAAATTTGAGTTATTAGAAAATGGACCAATAATGTATATCAAGCTCTCAACAACAAAGGCTCTCTTAAATTTCTAAAACTGATATATGAATGCAACAAGATATAGTCATTTTGAATACAATAAAAAATAAAATGAATTATTACAAATTCTTTGTAGTACAAAACTGAATCACTTAATTTTAGCATAGTTTGGACTTTGGAGGAACCCCCATGAGATAATTAAATGCTAGCATATCCATATCATTTGAAAATAATGTTATAACTACTTGTAGTACAAAAGGTAAAAGAATATACCATCAAGCTTAAGAAACTCTGACCCAAGAATAGCAAGGTCTTGGCGTGCACGAGCATCCAACCTCATTATGCCACTAAAAACAATTGGCAGATTGTAAGCAGCCATTCGACCTTAGCAATTCATTTTAGACTATGTAAACTTTGGTACTGAAGAACAGCTAACATGCTCCCAAAAAAAAAAAACTCAACTTTAAGCCCATTAAACAGAACCATTGTTACAAATTAAGAAAGAGTTGAATTTACATGTGTTTGAGTGTACTTTACCTAAATTGAACTCAATTCAACCAAACCTTTTCCCAACTAGTTGGGGTTGACTACATGAATCGTATTTCGTCATTTTGCTCCATGTAAAGTTATTTTCTTTTCTTTTTTATCAATAAAGTCATTTTCTTAGTTAAACCACATGTTGTCGTACATTTTCTTACTATCTCAACCCAAGTTCATTTCAGTAACCCTTTCCAATATCTTTACCCTCAATGTGGGTCATGTCATTTTTTCCCTCTAATACAGTTATAGGCCTTCATTGTACTTTACCCAAACTTTTCATTTAGAATTTAAAAACATATCACAATTTTTTTGTTTAAACTTTGTGAATAAACCCTAAAGTATTCAAGAAATTCTATATTTTCCCAAACAAATATAAATTGACAATGAAGATTATAATAGCTCAGCTGGTAAGTCTGGATTCCACAGATCTGCAATTTTATTTTATTTTTTTCATTTGGGCCAGTATTCAAATCCCTCCTATGCTTCTATATGCCATATTCACCCACCAAACTTACAAGCAGTGGGTAAACAATGCCCCCCCCACTCCGCCAAAAAAAAAAAAACTAATATAACATGTGGTTGTCCCAGTCTTTAAAACATAATAAGGACCAGAAGAAGATAAATTGTTGATTGCTACTGCAAGCACACTTGAGAAAAATCGTCATGCAGATTAGATACAATGGGATACTAAGCATTACCGAGAAAGTAAGACAATGTCATTCCGAGCCCTTTCATTAACATACTTTGCGTCATTGTAAACAAATTTACAAGCCTCAGCTAATCCCTGAATTGAGTGAACAGTTCTCTCAGGCATGATGGGGTGTTCATCGTCTTCATCTTCACCTCTTGCTCTGATAGTAGAAAATGATTTTATTAGTAGAAGATAAAAAAAATAACAACAAAGCTATAACATGTAATAGGTGCCAACTCAACTTAACAAAGCCTTGTCATAACTATTTAGGACACGCGACATCAATCCTTTTTTGCCAGCCCATTCTACCAACATTTGAAAATGCCCAAATATTTGGTCATGTATTTTAAGGATTCATGTTCATGAGGAGTTTGACTAAGGTTTTATGCTAACTGTTAGCCACCAAATGCAACAATTAACCTTTTTCAAGACTTGGAACTAACTGTGTAAGAATAAGACCGATCACAATGCAAGTTGAGTTATGTAATACATACAAACATGGAAAATTATAGAAATGCTAAATCATTGGAAAAATAAACAAGTGCATATGATATATAATACTAGAATGACTGATAGAAGATAATATAACAATGGAGAAGAATCAGAGGAGGTATAAATATTTTTATATTAGGACAGAAAAAATAAGATAGAAACAATGATCAAAATTTCGTTTCTTTTCCATCGAAACGGCCGAAATGTTTCCGTTTCTCAGGGAACCGAAACGAAACACTAGTGAAATACTGAAATTCACATGTTTCCATCGAAGTAAAACTGTTTCCATGGAAATATACCGAAACTAGTGGAAACATACCAAATTAGAGGAAACATTTCTTTCGTATAAATAATAATTATAGAAGTTAGTAAAATATAATATCTATTTATTTTTCAAGGATTTAGACTCAAAATGAAGACATTTCTATTATTTTTCCTAAATTAATAGAAAAGTGTAGGAAAAAATAAAGTGTAGATAAACAATTATTTTAATACTTAGTTAATAATTATAATAGGTTTAAATTATTATTTATTTTATACTTAGTTACTAATTATAATAAGTTTAAATCACTACTTGTTTTACTTATTATTTTATTTCTAACTTGTGTCAAATTGTCTAATTTTTAGATATAACATAGTATATATCTATTATGTTATGGTATTATATTTAATTATAATAATTTTACATATTTTATAATAAATATATAATAATTTCATATTATATAAAAAATTAGCTCTAATTTTTTTATACTAGTTTTTAATTAATAAAGAGTTATTTGGTATTAATAACTCATTTGCATTTACGTTTTTTTTTCAATTTCATCCTAATATCTTCTTGTGTGGATGGACATGTTCCCTAAAACATTTACAATTAATTATACTATTTATCTTCGCACATTCGTATATTTTACTTTATATTTTCAAAGTGTTTCTACATATTTTAATTTTTTTCATTGTTTCCACCATATTTCCGAAATGTTTCTGAAATGTTTCTTTTTTTGGGTGACCGAAACAACACTGCAAAACGAAATTTTGGTCCTTGAATAGAAATAAAAATTAGTAAATCACCTTAATTTGGAAAATCAGTAGTGCTGTGAACTTGATCTGCCAAATAATACCGTAACACATGATTGCCAAGAGAAACAAGAGAAGGCTAATAGGTAGGGATAGCATACTTATTTTTGTATTCTTATTTCGTACTTCTACTTACAAGCATGCTAAACTCATGAAATCAATCCTTTGTGAACTATGTAGGAGAAGTTAAAAGAGGGCTGACCCTCAAAGAGCACCACATTACTATATTCAGTGCAACATCCTACTCTCCAGGCGACTGTGGGATGAAACCCAACAGACACATTGCTAACAAATGGGTCCCACCATGTTGCTGCCACAGGGCCAAAGCCCACTGCGTGAAGCAACAAGCTCTAATACCACTCTGTAACACCCCCAATCTTAGATTTCATAAAATTGAGGTGCATGACTGGCCACCAAGGCCTCATACCCAACTATATTATATAAGTGACTCATACATTGTAATTAATTAAAGAGATGTAATTGAATAAAACTCTCTAAGTATGGCAGGGTTTAGTAAGGTACTGTTTGGTCAGAGAATCTAATTTCGTGTCATTTGCTACTCATCATTCATTTTTGCAAAAGCTATCTTATCATACAATATCTAAGAGTTCACATCTCACACCACCCTTAGCTAACAAAATTACATTATGACCTAGAGTTAACAAAAAGGAACTAAATTTTACAATACACCATTAAGTTATAATAGATCAAAGTTCATAACAACAAAGCCTCCCTCTCATAGGCAATAACATTTAAGCATACTTCAAATGGACAATTCCAGAATAATTCCTTTTTAAGGCTCGCTGGCTTTTATACTCCCGCCCCCACCACTTAGACAACGCATAGAAGTCCTGTTAGGCATGAGTTTTATCATAATAACAAATACACTATCTCTATCAAACTGTCCATGGGATTGGAAATAATATCACTCAATCACATTTTTAATAACCTTCAAAATAAAGCTTAAAACAAGGTAAAAGCAATTTTAGTACAATTGATCCATTTAAGCATCTAAATTCGTAAATCCAAACAAGTAAAGCAAAAAGGAATATACTAGCCCATGGTACGAGGTTACTTGCCTTGTGTTTCCAACTTTCCTACACTGAGCTTTTGATTCGTATCAATCCTCCTAATGAGCTCTTATATACACCAAATAAATCATGTAGATGTCATCTCACACATAAAGTTCTTTGTTTATAGTTTCTATCTTAACTAATGTGTTAAGTGCTTCCTTAGGGTTTCATATGATAAAATTACACTTCAATTCTATTCAAATTACAACTCCATACATAAGAGATATGTTTATGTAGTATCTCAATTTCCACATACTTAAGTGTGTTCCTATGAACTAAAGAAGGCTATTATAAGGTCTTCAAAGTCCCTCAAGCTTTAATCTACTAATTCAGGTAGCATTTCTATTGATTAAATATAAGAAAAGAATAATAGGATGAAGATTCATACCTTATGTTAAGAGAGATTTCAAGCTTCAAGCTTCAATCTTCAATTCTATCTTCTTCTTTTTTTAATTTCTCTTTCTCCCTTTCCAAAGAGAATGACACAGGAGCTAGGTCCACCTTATATATATGTTTTCATCCAATAGGTGGCCTTACATTGATCACTAAGGTGCCTCTTTCACATATATTACATGCATAAAAATGACGCCTCATGCTAGGTGTCACTTTCTTATTGGAGGATTAGGTGCGCTAAGATGATGTTTCAAGTTTTCATAGGTTAAAATATATCGAGGTATGTGTTTGGCCTAGAAGTTTTTTTATCCAAACTTTCTCTAATTTGCACCTTAGTCCCTCCATTTCCATTATTTGTATTTTGGTCAAAAAGTAATTGTACTTCAGTCCTTCTACCGTAACATTTTAGCATTTAGCTCCTATATATTTATGGCCATCCCACTTAGGGTCAGTCAATACTCTCACTTTAACATCTAATGAAGTACCACCCTAAAAGGAGTACTCCGACCCTCGGAGATCACCACAGTACAATATTTAGCTCAACATCCTACTCTCCGTGCAATTTAGCCCAGCCTCTTACTCTCCACGCAGTGTGGGACGAAACCCAACAGCCACTTGGTTGAGAAGTGGATCCCACCAAATTACTTCCACACGTCCTCATGTGCCACAGCTGCAGGGCTGAAGCCCATCATGAGGAGCAACCAACTTCTTAGCAAATGTAGCAAACCTGCTCGTAAAGCCCCAAAAGGAGTGCTTTGACATTTAGAGAGCACCATTACCCCAACATCCAAGTGATATGAGATGAAACCCAACTTGGGTGATAAAACAATCCTGCCATACTTTTGCCACACATCCCCGTGTGCCACAACCATAGGACGAAAGCCCATCGTGAGGAGCAACAGGCTCTGGTGCCACTCTATCACACCCCCCCGACCTTGGATCTCATGGAGTTAAGACGCATAATCAGCGACCAAGGTCCTATTCAATGTCATCACTGTCTTGTACAATGAAAGCTAAATTAAAGAAATGTAATTACATTAACCTCTCCAAGTAAGGCTTTGTTTGGTTAGAGCATCTAATTTCACGTCATTTTCTACTTGCCATCTATAAAGCACGAACACTTTATTTTAGCTCACATGCCTGTGTCAGACACCGACACTCCCGAACATGTCTAAAACGCGAAAAAAAGAGTATTCAATTTTTATTTTATTTTTTTAAATTTGGACACATTATGAACATGTTAGGGACACTTTTTTATTTTTTGGTTTTCCTCTTTTTCTCCTCTTATCCTCTGTTTTTTTGTTATATACACACACACACACACATATTTTATTTAATAGTTAGTCTTTTTTATTTATTTAATGCTTTGTTATTTTTAAAATTTTTGTAATTTGTGTGTTTTATGTCAATTTTAATTGAAATAATGTTGGGTTTTTATTATATGGTCATATAAAAAATATAATATATATATATATATTCAACGTGTCCTCGACATATCTGTGTTTTACTTTTTTGAGAAATATCGTATCCGCATGTCCATGTTGTGTTGTATCTGTGTCTCGTATCTATATTCGTGCTTCTTAGCTTGCCATACCAAATGAAGCGAACTTAGCATATTGCCCCAAAGGAGTAGTACTCCGATTCTCCGAAAGCACAGCAGTACTATATTCAACCCAACATCTTACACTCCAGACAATGAGGGATGAAACCCAACAGCCGCTTGGCTGACAAAATGGGTCCCACCACGCTGCTGCAACATGTCCTCATGTGCCACAACCGTACCACCGCGAGGAGCAACAGGCTCCAATTCCAAATGTAGCAAACCCACCTACCGCCCTAGAAGGAGTACTTTGATCCTCAGAGAGAACCACTGTACTATATTCAGCCCAACATACTCTCTATGTGACGTGGGACAAAACCCCACAACCACTTGGCTGACAAATTGGCATCATTCTTGCCGTCTAAAGTTATTCAAGCCCCTTCCAGTTTTATTAATATTTCTAAAATAGTTAAAGTTAGGTGAACGCAACTTTAGTTGAAGTCTACCTTCTAATATAATGTTTACATTAATGTTCATCTTAAGCCATACGAGAAAGTCATTAAAACTACTACACAGCATTCAAATAAGTGCAGAATATTTGGAATATCAACCTACAGAAGTCTCAAGGTTAGAACACCGTGAGCAATGGGCTGTGTATCATAGCAATTCATATCAAACACAATTTTTTTTCCTGTCAAACTTATTTTGGAGATCATTAATATTATTTCATGAAAGCCACTACAGATTATTGATTAAGCAATAAACAAATAACAACATGACCATCACCAACATTGTAAGGGTTTCTGCAAGTAGTGATGTCATATGTCCTGCTAAAGAGGATTTGAGTATCATTATTACCTATATATATCTGAACAATCATCACAATGTCTAGTACATTCCTTTGCTTCAGTATTATGCATCCTTGCTTGACTGACATCTGGTGGAGGATCCTCGAGACACAACATAGCTACCAGGTTTTCCACATATGTGCCACAAGCCCTTATTAGAAAACTTCAATTTCAGTGTCAAAGGATGTCGAATGCTCTGTTGTCTAACCTCAATTCCTTGAATTGTTCCTTGTAATACATGTACTGACTTGGCAAATGAATAATTGATTCCATGTAGTTTAGTGATAGTTGTTCTATTAGTCACCACAGGACCACTGGAAACCTTGCTCGCAGTATGTGCCATGGGAAGGATCAAGATTAGAAGCAAATAATCTTAGCCAGTATTTCTTTAGCTGACGCTCAAAGCTGAAGGAAATGAAGAAATGGAATTAGGAGTAAGCTCTACATAGCACTTCAGATAGAAAATCTATGAAAAATTAACACCAACATTACGATAAATTATTTTTTTATCATGACAATCTTATTCAAAAAATACATGATAGTGCTGCATTACAGGCTTAAAAAGTTTAAGAGCATTGAATATGATAGCAATCCTCAATTTGAAAATGTCCCTCTTAGCAAAGTCTCGCGGAAGTACCATGTGGCACAAATAGAGTTAGTTGGATTACAAATGCATGGAGAAATTTTAGAAGTCTGAAAGCACCTTGGATCCCTATACAGTTGTAATCCAATCAAATGGATTTTGTCATGAGGGAACCCATAACACTTCACCACTGGTATTAGTGTATAAATCCATTTTCCTAAATTCGAACAAGAAGGAAACAAACTGATCATTGGGCAGAAATTAATTTCTAATAGCTGTCATACTTAAAATGTTCAAAATACTGCTGTAATCGATATGCCCAAAGCTTAGTTTGTCATCTAGGCTTGAATTACCAAGCAAATACTCTCAACTGATCCGGAAAGACATGACATCTTTTTCTCCCTACTACAGATAATTTATAATGCCAGCAACACAATATTATGTCTCTAGGATTGTTGTCGTGGATGGAGCCAATGTAGACCCAGGGGGGTCAATTGCCCCACCACCCCCACCCCCACCCCCACCCCCACCCCCACCCCCAAATTTTTATTTACAAATTTTCTTATACTTTTTAAAAAACTTTCAAAAATAACTCTTTAAATTATGTCCCCCCCCCCCCCTTCCCCCTCCAAATTACATTTTTCACACTTTATCCTTATTTTAATTTGATCTCTTCAATACGATTTTTATCAATTTTTTAGAGTTTTTATATAGCGTAAAGTTTTTTAAGAGTCTCTTTATTTGATTAGACTTCTTGTTTAATTTATAAGTACTTTCTATCAATTATTTTAGCTTTTTATCAAAACAACATTAAGTTTTCATATTTCTTTAAATTTTAAATTTATAATTGACCATTAAGATAGAGTTTGCCCCTCCAAGGATAAATTTCAGGTGGATATTGGTGGTGAAATATAGAAAATTGAGAAAGAAGTAGAATAATGAATAAAAAATTGAATAGAAGAAGAAAAAAAAATTGAAGAAGAGAGATGTTTGGGCAAGGCACATCCAGGACGCTGCTCTTTCTTCAAGAGAGTGATTTCCTATATATATATATATATATATATATATATATATATATATATAACAAGCATATTATAGACACTCCCTCTGTTTTGATGTACCAACCACCTCATATACTTGGCGAACTTGAGACCAATCCAGGTTTCTACATTCACAATTATCTTTCTTTGCCCTGTCTAGCATCTTGCTCCACTTCAGATACCAAGATAGTAAGACTATGACCTTACTTCGTGTCTACAATGAGGAGTTGTTTTTTCATAGCTATAGAAATTTTTTAAACTGAGTTCAAAGCTTGATTATTCTGCAGTGATTGAATGATAAGAAAACTTCTAAAAAGGAACGACATTCATCAATTTTGGTACACCAAAGTAATTTTTTAAGTGCAAAAAGAAGGCATTCATTCATAAGCATTCCATCAAGCAAAATGTACTAAAAAGAATATCAGGTTTCTATCTGTGAGAGAAAAGTATAGAATCCAGGTGGAAAGACATCACAAATTGACCAAAAGGATATTCACAGGAGTCATGTAATAGAATTTCCTTTTCTTCTCTTGTATCAGCTGTATGCCCTAATCAGTCAATAAGAACATGATTCACATATGATAAAGAATCTCAACATGAGAAAATCTCTACATAATTTTTGGATTTCTGTTATCATAATCAGTGGGAAATTCAGATTAGATAAATAATTCAAAGCAAACCTGAAAAGTATAATTGAGCCATGAACAAGAAACAGCAAGAAAATGACTAAAAAAATACAGTGATAATGACTTAGCACAACTAATTTGAGCATGAAACATTAACTATGAGAATAATTAAAGAACACACTCCAAAGAATAAAGAAGAACACAGCATTGAATTAGCCTATGTACAAGAACAAAGTAGTCAAGAATGGAGGAAAATGCTGATACCCAGTAACTCACTTGTGCAATGCAGCACGCTACCTTTCTAGAGAGAGAGGGGGAAAGAGAGAGAGCAGGGAAATGGGTGAATGGGTGTGAATCCTAGTAAGAGAAAAGGAGGAGAGGGGGGTCCATGAAAGATGGAAAGAAATTCCATCCACAAGTTCAGCCTGTGGCCCCCTGGTTGCCAACACCTGCAAACAAGGAATTAACGGGGATTTGCGTCTCTGCAACTATGACTTTTGGGTTCTATTACACTTGGAAGACATCGTACGGCTAGGTTGCTCGCCACGTCACCCGTATCATACACTGTCACGAAATGACTGAAAAACCAGCCTATTCTGTTAGGTTTCTATTGGTTATTACGGCGGACTGCAGTTTTTTGAAATGGAGAGGAGCGTAGCTAGTACAAATAGTGGATAACCTGATAAGGTCAAGGATGCCGAGTGGGAGACTATAACTCAAGATAGCTCTATTCTCAAATTTTTTACCCCATCCAAGCGAATTTTTTGAATTTTATGTCTTTTTTTATAGTAGCCAGACTCATAAATTTTTTAAAAACATTTACCTTCTGAACAAGGTTTTTTCAACAAAAACGTTTTAAAAAAATAGACTTTAAAAACATTTTTTTGAAAACACTGCATTTTATTAGATACAATTTTAAATATTTAAGAATTAATTACTTTTTAAATTATTATATTTCAAGTCAAAAGGAGTTTAAAAACGTTTTTTAAAAGATGTCGTTATATAAAAATATTATTCTAAAAGTTGAATAAGTTTGAACATTTACAAAAAAATATATATGATTTTAGAAAATTTAAAACAAAAAATTTGTCTCGATAAAGGGAAGAAATTCACTATTCCCACTCCCTCACTCTTCATTTGCACTCTAAAAATTTTGATTTTCGAAGTCAAACAAATAATATTTTAGAGCACAAGTGAAAATGGAGGAGTGGGAGTAGCTATTTCCTAAATTAATTTTTAATTTCAAAACCTAATTTGGTTGACATAATAAGTAATAATTATTTGATATTTCCCCCTCTCAGCCCCTTTTCTTGACTCCCTTTTGTTTTTCTCCTTCAGCTTTTGCATTTAATACATTTTGATATTTTGTGTTTTATATATATCTTTATACACATATATTCTTATATACATAAACATACACAATTTGTGTATGTATTATACGTATATTTATATATATGCATATATATATATAATTATATGCATGTACAATCATATATTCTTACTTATAATGCACGTATGTATTTAAATTTGTGTATACCCGTATATTATCCAATACTTGGTCTTTTATAGTTATATTTGAACTACTATTTCAAATCTCGTAAAGTGAGCCAGTTTGCTCGGGTGTTTTTAGGTCGGGATATTACAACATGCATATTAATTTTATTTTGTGACATATTTAATATTATAACATTTAGATGACATCACCTTTTTTTTTTTCGGTCGAATGGTCAAGTATCCCATCTTTTTTTCTTTTTCTTTTTTTTCCATTGTAACATGGTGGTGTAGGCTTGATCACTAATTACATATAAATGTGTTAGTGTTGTCAATATATAATGTGTATATATAAATGTTAATAGTCATAAAAATCTATGTTACTTTGAATAAATAATTTCCATCCTCCTTGAATCTCCAATATATAAATGGATTTTTCACAATGAAATCTAATATATCCTGTGGCCAAGAGATGTTCCTGTCAAAGCCGGCAGTGGACTGCTGGCATTACCGATTCATTACCAATAAGAAAAGTGGTGTGGTACAAATTTAAGAATAATATTTGAATGTTCTAATGTTTCTAATTACTTGCTTAGGATGAGATCTATTAGTGGGACTTATGACATGTGAATTCCACATTATATGAGTGTTGGGCATTATTTAGACACTAGATATTTGGACATTAAATTATTGTTTTCCGATTTATTAGACTAATGCTATGTTGATAAAAAAAAATTTACTTAAAAAAGTTTACACAGACAAGGTGACAGTGTTGTATTGGTTTCATATTATATCATGATGCGATATGATGTAGTAGGAAACTAATACAACACTGTCAGCTCATCTGTGTAAATATTTTTGATAAAAAAATCTGATAAACATAGTATTACTCTATTTATTATCATCAACTCTAGCAATTAGCTGGACTTCAGAGAAAAAGAGAGTGAGAGAGGGGGGGTTCTTTGGTTGAGGTTTTCTATCATTTCTTATCTGAATTTTAGCTCACATCGAAATATTTGGCCGAACTCAATCATTACTCATCATTTGTCTTATTTTTCACTTCAAAATTTTAACTTTATCGAAAATCTTGACTAAAATTATTATCAAAAACTTTCTAACCCTCTTTTAATTTTTTTCCTAGTTCCACCCTCAATTACTATGCATGTATATATTCATAACAGTTTGAAGGCTTCTTGACAACTGTAATGGAGTCAAGATCAGCCTCACCCCGCCACCCCACATCATGATGAAAAGGTGATTAACAAAACATAAATGAGAACAGGATCATTTATTTTTTGAATGCCCCCTTCAATTAATTCTCTGCTAAATTGTGGAAGTCGGTTATGCATTCTTGCCTAATTCAAACCCCCATCTGAAATAGCTAGCCTGCCACATTAATGGACCTTTTCAGTGGTGCAAATGTGAGGAAACCATACCTGCTTGCAGGGCCTGTTTTGTGGGATGTTGCATGTGTTTTTGTATCATTGAGAGATTTGGAGGGATAAATAAAGAATGCTCTTTTGAGAAAGGGATAAATTGAGCTTTATTAAGTTTAGTTTTTCAACCCTATGGTGTTCTACTTTAATAAATAAATTTATTCTTAATTAAAGCTGAATTTTCAAATGGAAAATGGTATGTTTTTCAAATATTTATCCCAAATGTTGCATCTCAGATGATGCGGTACAGTAATATTAATAGTACATTAAATCATGTAATTAATGTGCCACAGTAAGACTCTATCATGTCACTGTCACATCATTTGTGATAGAAATTTAAAATAAAATTTTAAGAAGTGTAGCATTACTCTTTCTAAATATGTAAGGATAATTTATTAATCATATTTTATAAATGTGAAACCTTTTATAATTTTTTGGGAGTGCAATAACATCCTTTTTTGAAATACCAAATATATCTTTAATGCAAGAATTAAAACTTATGACAACAAATCACAAAAAGGGTATAATTAAAAAATAATTTCATTTTTTTTCTTCTTTTCTATCCAAATTTCCCAATCATATAATAATTTCTTGTAATATATGGAAGTTTCATTTATAACAATGAAAACCCATCTTTCTTGAGAGGCTTGAAAGCCCATGGATAACACTAGACTAAACTGCCCTCGGTTATCCTAATAAAATTGCTATAATTAATTAAGTGAAAATAAAGAAACATAGAGTGATTGGAGGTAGGTTTAGGGGCATTTGGGACCGCCTTCCTTGGTCTTCCAGTTGTTATAGCAAGGGCATGTTTGTTTGTTGCCATAAGTTCCAGGAGGCACGCACAGGCACTTTGAGCAGCACTTGAGACAGAAGAACATGCACGGCTTCTTGTGTGATGTCGCCGAGCACCTATAAGTACATCTTGGCCGGCAATCTGTAAACAGTCAAGGATTAATTAATTTGTAATCTTGCTTAGAATCTATGTATCAAAATTACCTCTAATATTGTTGTGATCATACTAATTATACATATAGATATATAGAATTAGTTTGAACAATCGTCATATCCAAGTACAAATTGGGATACCTACAATTATTCGTAAATCACAAATATATTATATTAGTTTATATCAATTGATTTGAACAATCGTCATATCCAAGTGTATATTTGGTTTAGTTTAATAAATCTCAAAATGGTCATTTTTAAGTTTAAAATGGACGTTTTTAATAAATGAAGTCAGCATTTTTCAAAACTGTAATAAGTGTAAAACGTAAGTTTTCATTAAATTGTTAAGATAAATTTTTTTAAATTGTATTTTTTTACTGCTCATTTAAACTGGCCTCGAGTGACAGATCGGTAATATCACTATACTTTTAAGTAGATTCAAAATTGTTAATTCAACTCAAATTTCAAGGAGAAATTATGAAATTAGTGAAAGAATTGAAATCCAAGATTTTATATTATATAATGGTATGTAATTATACCTGCAGGACGGAGCCTATTGTAACCCTGTTACAAGAATAAACAAAGAAGGAAAAAGAAAAACTTATCAGAGATTACTTAAGAAAAATATGAGTAGAAATGAAGCAAATTAAGTTGGCCGGTTTGGTACCTCAGCCACATGGGAAAATGTAATCAAGAGGAGGAGAAGTGGCAAAAGAAGCAAGAGAGTGTTGTACGGACTTCTTGCCATTTTTCTTTTTTCTCTCCCTCTTTAATCTCTCTCACTAAAACCGAGAAGATGAGGAATGAGAATGGAAGTAGGAGGGGAATTTAAAGGGAAGGGAAAGGGAATTCAATGCGATGTTTGAGGCGTGAATACGGGGGAAATTCACGTAAAAGTCCATGTGATCTCGATGGGCTCTCTTAGCGTTGAAAGCGCCGTGTCTGTTGTTTGGTTTATTCTCTTTTGTCAACTTTAACATGTTAGCTGTTTCTCTTTTTCACTTTTTTTTTTAGAACTCAATCTTGAGCTGTTAAATCTGTTTTAGGATTTTTGATATCCATCCCTCCCAACCCTCATATACCACCTCTCACTTCTCTCTCCTTTTTTTTTTTCTTCTCTCTCTCTCTCTCTCTCTCTCTCTCTCTCTCTCTCTCTCTCTATATATATATATATATATATATATATATATATATGCGAAAAAAAAATGATATCATAAGAGAATCTCATATGGATATCTTTTACCCAAAAAAATTTCTCATACAGATTTCCTCAAGTCTTCTAATTTTTTATAAGGCAGGTCTTGTACCAAAAGATTATACAGAGAATAATTCAATAACTAAAATTTTATATGGTTCCACTTGCCCTAAATTTATTAATCCGGGTGTTTCAGACTACTATAAAGTAGCCCCCCCCCCTCTCTCTCTCTCTCTATATATATATATATACACACACACAAAAAAATATTAACATTAGTCGTGATTAACATTTATATTATATGCAACGATAATACAGACGATAATTAGATTACGAATGTCCATAATTTACTACTCAGGCTAGCATTTCTCTTTTTATATATAAATATATACATACACACACACACGTAGTTTCTGAAATTAATTTCTTTTTTTCTTTCTTTCTTTTTGACGGTGTACCCTTTGTACTTTGTTTAGTTTAATTTGTATATCACCGACAATATAATAAATCGAAGACCACAAGCTTGTCCTTGAAAGTACCATAGAGGATTGTAGCTTGAATTTTTGACCCGACCCGGGTATATTTAAAAGTTATTGACCCGACCCAAGCCCTTTTCAACTTAATTCCCGGACCCAGGTACTTTTCAAAAGCGTATAAATCTTATACGCTTTTGCACGCCATCGGTGTAAAAGCGTATTAAACTATTACGCCTTTAAAAGGCGTATTAGTTTCATACGCCTTTTAAAGGCGTAGCAAACTAATACGCCTCTTAAAGGCGGAGCCATCTCCTACGCTTTTATCTCACTATTTCTTTACCAGCGACCAGTTCAAAACCGTATTCTGTCAACACGACTTTGAGAACTCGAAGACACAACTGTGGCCGTCGTTCGTCGTCCCTAACGTCACCGTTGCTTCGCCGGCCGATTGCCTTTGCCGGTAAACATGATAGAACTCTCTCTCTCTCTCTCTCTATATATATATATATATTCTTAATTTAAGTTTTATTTAATTGATTAAACTGTGTAATTAGGTTTTTGAGATTGGTAAATGTTTTTTTTTTTTTTTTTGCAAATTCAGTTGTTGTCCATCTCAGAGCTACTGGTGACGCTCCAATTCTGAAGCAAACCAAGTTCAAGGCATGTCTTCTGACGCTTCATTAGGGTTTATATTTTATATACATTGTTTAATTATTATTTACTATTGTTTCGATTTTAATTTCTATACTCTCCTGGAATTGCTGATTCTAAGAACCATACATGAAGCCCTAGGTCAGTATTAATATATATATATATATATATATATGTATATATTTAATTCAACATCCTAAAGCCCAAGTTAGGATGGATTTTGAAATATAAGTATAAATACATATTTCAGTGCCTCATAATATGCAGTGGAAATCCTCTATTATTTTTTTTGGTGGGGTGAGGAGTGTTGGGGTTATAGTTGATTTTTGTGAACTTCTCTAATATGTTCCTGTTTGATGCTCTATTTTAGTTGTTTATTTGTGATTTAGTTGGTAAATATATAGAGAGCTAAGAGAGATGTTTTGTTATTTACTGTTCATGCTCCCTCGCAAAATTTCTGAAGCACTTGTATTTGCAGGGTTTTTGAATTTCTGGGGAAAAAAACTTGAAGTCTGTTACCATCCTTTTACCTTGTGATTCATTTAACCTTTGTGTTTATGTTTGAAATCTTTGTAGTGTTTCGCTTGATTTATATGTATCACCACATTGTCAGTCAAATAAGATAACAAATCTGATTGCTCTCTCTCTCATATTTTTTGCCCTTTTAGTGAGACAGTGGTTAGTTTCTATGCATTTTTGCAGATAGCTTATTTCTGAAAATTGTTTGGGGCCTTGAGACTCGTTATTTCTGAAACTTGGATTGGTCACACTCAGTTTTCTTTTTCAACTATTATTTAGTGTTGTTTGTTTTTTATATTCATTATTTGACTGCATAATCCACTTTTATATTCCACTATTATTTAGTCAAATCCATATACTTGTATATTCTCCAATCTCAGGTTCTTATTTACATATATACCTAAAGCAGTACAAATTAAATAATCAATACAAAAAATTAGGTACTCATGAAATGTATTCTCAAGCAAAAGAAAACATTAATACCTTCCGGATTCATCTTAGGCATTCCCTTCAGTGAATCTGGAATCTTGAGAAAACTCTGTCTCGCCACATCAAACTTCCGCCGAATCTTCCTAATCACATCATCAATGGACAAATTGTTAGCTTACGGTAGCTGATCCTCGTCTTCCAATTTCACTCTTTGTTCAGAATATACGCTCGCATTGTAGCTCCTAAAGCTTCCTCCAACACCTATACCCAAGTAAACCTCAAAATGTAAAACAATTCTTTCCATTTCCAATCAAAGGAGAAAACAACAAATAAACAACCGAAGAGACAGACCTCCTCGAGCTGTCCTCCGATCCGGTCTCGTGGTCGCGGTGGAAAGTGAAGCTTTTTGTTGTACCCATAAAGGTCGTTCATGTACAATCCTTGGAAGCAAAAAGTGTACCAAGATTTACGAAAGGGTGGGAGGGAAAATATTAATTTAGGAAATTTTGTAGAAATCAGCTCACAAGTCACATGAGAATATTTTCTGTTGGTCATACCCTCATCCATGTGATTTATGCTCTACCAAAATAAGTGAAAAATATTTCATTAGCATCCACTATTAGTAAGTGACATGATCACTTGGTACTCTAAACACATTAAATATTTTTTTCAATACACATAAATGTAGTTAAAAATAGAAACACCCAAAACATTATTTTAATATTTTTGTGCATTAATATTTTATATCAAGATACCTACTACGAAATTAGTAGGGTTTTAGATTAGTTGTGGAAAGGTAAAATGTCTGTAGTCCTGTTATTTTATATCAGTTGTGGATAGGGGTGCAAATGAGCCGAGTCGAGTCGAGTATTTGATGTTTGGACTCGGCTCGCGAAAAAATCGAGTCTGGCTCGACTCGGCTCGAAACTCGACTCAAGCTCAAATTCCTGATCGAACTCGGCTCGTGAATGGATTGTCAAGCTCGAGCTCGAACTCGACTCGGCTCGAAAAATTAAACAAGCCTCATTCGAGCTAGAGCTCGAACTCGAGCTCGAGTTACTCAATTTTTTTTATTTTTTATTTTGTGGTCAACTGAATAAAAATTATGTTATTTTCGTATAATAAAAAAATAATACAACTCACAGAATAAATCAACACAACTTTAAAATTTTAATATAATTTTTTTAAAAAAAATTCATTATATACCAATATAGCTGTAGAGTTTAGAATTTAAACAAATGGAATACCTTGCATCAACAAGACAGTAATAAACTAAAATAACTCATTATAGAGAAAATATAATATTAGAAATTAAATCATTATTCTGTAAACAAATTGACCCATCTTCCTCTTGAAAGTATTTCTACTACGTGGCCGATCCATGGTGTGTGGTTTAGATTAGTTTGTGCTTCTTTTGTTTACTAAAATAAGTTATTGTACTTTTTGTACTTATCTAATATATTTGTCTTAGTTACATATGGATCAACCGAGAGAGTTACCTGATCCCGGCCCTAGTGATCCATCAGTATTATACTTACAGCATCAGCATCGTTCCACTGCTATTTGGGAGGGCCGTGAGTTCCGCCCATTGCACTGTCGACGCATTGAGGCATCGTTACGTAGAGTAGTAGGTCGGTTAGACACACAGGTCCTTCGATGTTTGGTAAGGGCGGGTTTCTATGGGGTGCATCGGTTGGGCTTCATGGCACTAGATTGGAGCCTCATCACTGCACTCATCGAGCGGTGGAGAGTTGAGACCCACACATTTCATTTGCCTGTGGGTGAGACGACCATTACACTACAGGATGTTTCAGTACTACTTGGGTTGCCGGTTGATGGCGACGCAGTTATTGGTCCGGACGTGCAGAGGCCTATTCCCGAGTGGCAGCAGTTGTGCCACGACTTGCTCGGGATTACTCCTCCTCAGACTGCTTTTGATGGATCGCGTCTTCGGTTGAGCGCATTGACGCCCCATTTATCTGAGCCGATCCCCGATGACGCTGACGATGGATTTATTGCGGCGTACAGCAGGACATACATTATGTATCTTCTAGGTGGTTGCCTTTTTACAGACAAGTCATCTAGTAAGGTGAGAATGATGTTCTTACCTCTGCTACGAGACCTTGATCAGGCAGGCAGGCTTAGCTGGGGTAGTGCGGCTTTAGCATGTTTATACCGTGAGCTTTGTCTTGCCACGAGGTCCGAGGCTGCATCTATTGGTGGCCCACTTCTTCTTGTTCAGGTGCGAATTGCTAACATTATGTTTTACATTTTATATTCAATGTTTATAAGATGAAATAAAGTTGTCATCCCATTTATGTTGTTATATTTGCTCCAGCTATGGGCTTGGGAGCGACTGCGTCATATTCGATTAGAGCGTCGCGACATACATCCACGGGCACCATCCCCACCGACAGCTGCAGCCTTACCCCGTGCTCCCCTAGGATGCAGGTATATTAAGTGATGCTTTCAATTGTTATACTTGACTTTTTGTTGTATTGGATTACTTATTTTTTACATGCCTACAATTTAATTGAATATATAGATTAACTTACGTAAAATTTGTCAACTATAGGTGGGATGTCCCTCACTACCATTCTTCCACCCCTGCCCATAGTCTACGACACTACCGAGACCAGTTAGACCAGATGAGGCCGGACTATGTATGTACACAATTATGTGATATAATATGTATATCTCAATTTAGATATAAAAAATGGTATTAGTATTCAAACTAACAACATGTATAACATAATGTAGATGATTTGGGAGCCATATACTGCAGATGTCATGCAGTCATTGCCCGACTATTGCCTCAGTGGTCAGGCGATTTGGGGAGCACGCGTGCCACTGATTTTCTTTGCAATTGTTGAATGGCACTTCCCAGATCGCGTATTGCGGCAGTTCGGTGTAGTGCAGAGCATACCTGCTGCGTGTGATTCATCCACAGAGCTACATCGTATAGACATGCGAGGGAGGCACAGATATGATTGGCCCAATCGTCACAGGGATTATATCGGCCATTGGGACCACCGTCTCGACCACATTGTTTTTGGGGATGGTTCAGATAGAGGTACTGCTCAGTGTACCGATGACTATATGTCTTGGTACACAACGATTACACGTAGATTGATCGGGCCAGTTATTCAGATGCCAGCGGTTGGATTCCAACCCGTTGGCAGCATTCGACATCTGTTGGTATAATAAATATCTCTTATAGAACTCACTCGTGACTTGCGGCCTACTTCTTATTATTTACTGATAAATTTAAATTTTTCAGGAGGATACAATGACACGCATATCTCAGATTTCAATTATCCCCGAGATTGGTGATACACATCATCAGGACTTATTCGACCTGGTCCGCTATATCCATGACATGTCTACTGCATGCTTGGTTGCTGTTGACGAGGATCGGCGAGTGCATGACGGGGAGGGCCAACAGTACGCATATTCAGCGCCATCAGCCAGTCACCATACTCAGCCACAGTCACAGGAGCCATTCGACACGAGTTTTCTTCATTCTATGAGCACACCTGTGGCTGATCATGGGATTGCTTCACACCAGTCCTCCCCTGTACCAGATCCCTTTTCGTCATTCTACGTCATGGAGCCTGACTATGTGCATGTCGGTGGTGATGATGGGGTGGAGGAGCCCGTTGGTGATGTTCCAGTGCCAGAGCCGGCACAACATGGGATGGAGACACAGTGTCTGACACAGGCTGTTGACATGGAGGTGCAGCAAGAAATGCAAGAGGGTCCAACTGATGTTATAGTGTACAGGAGACGACGGACGGCACGAGCCAGACCACGTGAGCATGGACGAGGTCACTGGCATACACACATTGATGAGGGTTCGTCACAGTTGACTCAGGTCACGTTGCAGCCTCCACGAAGCAGACCAGTACGACAAAAGAAAAAACCAACATGTGGCACTTAACTGGTAGGGTATATTATATTTTTGTTGTTGATGATAACAACTTGAGTAAAAATTAGCCAACCAACATGCGTTTGATTTCTTCGCTTCACTTCTTTTTGGTAGGAATAATTGGAATGACTGTACCAAATTTTTTGTAGGATCCAGTCACAAATTCAAACTTCAGGAAAACAAGCTCTTCAGGTATGTATCACATTGTACTCTCAGTTCAAACATGCATGCTGTTAACAGTTTGCTACAACAACACAAAAATGTAATATTTTTCGAAACCTTTGTTTATTGAAGAACCAGATTTTATGAATTTATTACAGCTTTAATCTTTGTAAGAGATGTTAAGAAGCTCAGACAGGAGCAAGATGTAATTTGTGTGCTTTTATATTTATTTTGCTGTTTTTTTCTATATAATACATAAGTGTTTCTTCAAGATTGGGGAAAGAAAAAATAAAAGTGATCGATATTATATGCTACAATACATGTTGATAGGTGTGTATATATATATATATATATCTTTATATTGGTACTTAAGACAGCCAAAAGAGAACTAAAATTGTTCTATATATTTTTTTACATAATCTAAAGTTTTTCATGCTCTGGAATCTGGATGATGTCTGTATCATAACTGTTTTGTTAAATCCAGATGCTTTGTTGTCAAACGTTAGTATATGATAGGAGTTATTTTGATCACCATATTGAAGGTTACAGCCTGAATCAATTTTACTACAATTCTGACAAACTCCATTATATTCTTTGTTGACCTGTTTTTTCAGAAACTATTTGTCCATGAGATCTAAATTAAAAAGGGGCAGGATGTTGGATTCTATTTAGAATCATATCATTCATAAATTTGTGCATCTTCAATTCATTTGTTAATAAATTTTCTGGTTTTTTTGGATTGACTTCTTTCATAATTTTTAATCAGGTTCTTCTCTCTGTGACGGAGTAATTTATCAATGCTTTGTGCAAATGCGTATAGGATAAAGCTAAAGCAATCTGTTAGCAATTTGACTATCACCAAACCAGATATTCAGTTTCTTGGGCACTTGATAATTGAACATCATTGTTGGTTCCTTGTTATAAAAGAACTTTTTCTTTTCATATTCAGCAGTGACTTGTGTATGGTTGCTGATTAAGATACCTATAAGCAATTGTACATTTTAGGTTTTTTAGGCTATGCTATAGTTTTTTTTTTTTTTTGGGAGGGGGGGGTGGTGACTCATCGCTGCATTAAGTGATCATTGCTCATGTCAATTTGTGTAATCTTCAAGAACTATACTTAACCTTTCAAAATTTATGCAGATTATACATGGAAATCAACCATGTGCTGCTCATTTTGTTTCATTTCTTATTCAAGCCTACCAAAGAGCGTTACCAGTTTATCTTCCTGTTTATTTGATTCCTGCACTAATAGTTCATCGTCAAGGTCTCACGAAAAGGTAATGTATTTTCTTGTTTCTTCCCTAGTTATATATAATTCTCCATTCTGTTTTCCAAATGCATTGCCATAACTTTTGCTGATGTGTGGTTGGTGTCAAGAGTCTTCTGCTACTGAAATTATATAATCTGGTACTTGAGCTAATTTACTTTTTCGTAGAGTTGTCACAGTTTACTGTAGGGAATCTCAATTGCCTTCAAGCGTCCTAAGGTAACCAAGTACCTAGATTACTTGGATAGTTAATATGTGGCTGAGCTGGATGATTACACAAGCAATTGTTTTTATTGGCACAAATTAAAAATTAAAAATTAAGGTATATTTACTTAATCTGTCCGAAAAGTGCCTGTCTGTTTACTCCTCAATATCTCCTCAGTAGGATGAAAATTAAAATATTCTCTCCTCAAATGTTGAACAAAATATTTTGTGGTTATGCGAATTCAGAAAGCAACTGGGATACAAATTCTGGTCATCCTACATGTAATTGTTTTTGACATTTGTTACCTTTGGTGGATGCAAATAAATGACATTTTTATATGGATTAAATTGTATGCAGGTGAAGGAGTGTGCAGTCGAACTTGCCAAGGCCATGGAGAATGAAGATGGGGTGGAAGGAGCAGTGAAAGCTTTCTTTAAACATCTTCCTTGTAGAAAGCCTGAGCCTGAGCCAGCACCCATGCCATCAAGTTTGTTCTCTATAAGTAGATGCTTTGGTTGTTCTTAAATCTCTTGAGTCGGTAATGTTTTCTGCTGCTCTAATTTGTGTATTCTCGATAGTTTATCACATTGACATTGTAATTCTGATAAAAGTGAGATGTCCTCAACAGTGCATTTTTCCTAACAAGACTCCATTATCTCTGTTCATAATTTTGTTCTGCGTACAGCATCCCTTCCCTGAGTTGTATTTATGCTATGCATTGTGTGTTTTTTATATTCATTAAATGAAGGAAATATTCTTTTTGTTATGTTTTTAATTGTTGTTCTTATTGTTGATTTTGTCCCAAACTAAATGCACACGCTGCGAGTCCTTTCTTAACTCAAATCTTTTCATCTTTTTGCATGCAAGATTGATATTCTTGGATACAATGTTTATAAAAATGAAATGTTTGTGTACACGTATTCATGCATGGTGGTGCTATAAGGAAAAAAAAAAACCAAAAATAGGGTAATGGGAACAAAACAATATTGTAAATTGCTATTGAAAATATATTCTCTTGAAAGGAAGAAGTATTTTACAGGACGGAACTAGTCTTTTGAATGACAACATGCATTGAATAATGGTTACTTATAGAGATCTACCATGAGGATGAGTAACTTTAGTGAACTATCTTGAAATTTCAAATTTGAATTTCAATAATTGTAACTTGTGATGTGAGGTTGCTTTCAGTCCAGTTTTCTGGTGCAGTAGTGTTTTACTAAATTAGTTAAAAAAAAGTTGCATTGCAGATGATGGCGATCTTAAGATAACAATAGCAGATGGAGTTTTTGGAGGATTAGCATATCTGTGTATATAAGTTTTTGTCACTTGTGATCTGATAAAGTTGCTGTTATTTGAATCTCTTGATGTGTGCCACGTCTAAGGAAGAAGAACATGGGTTGGAGGCATGACGTGAAGTTGCAGTGCATGCAACGAATAGCTGATAGATGATAGGTGAAAAGGGCTTGGGTCGGGTCAATAACTTTCAAATATACCCGGGTCGGGTCAAAAATTCCTCCATTCATTATGTATCACTATCACCTTGGATACACGAGAAACATTTATTGCAGCAGCACAAGTTTTTAATTTTATTTTATTTTCCAGGAAAAAGAAATAATAAAGTTTAAATATAAATCTAGAATTTTTCAAAAATTTTAATTTTGAGTTTCAAAATTTTTTAAAATAAATATTTATCCTAATTTATGAAAAATTTGATCAAATTAATATAAAAAATATAATTATTTTCTATAATCTAAATTTGTATAAGATTTTAAATTTATACAAAAAAAAAAAAAAAAAACTATTATTCAATGTTAGTTCTACTCAAATTAATCGACTCAAATTCTACTCAAAAAAGTGTATTTAATTAGAGATAAATTTAGAACTTCTATTATTTTATGTGAAGTGATTATTCTCATATTTCAACTCAAATTTGGGCAATTTATTTAACAAATGTTGAAACCATTAAATGAAAAAAAAAATGGTTTTCATTTAAAAAAAAAAAAAGAAAATAAGAAATAATGATAGTGTTTTGACAGAATAATAATATTAAAAACAACAACGATAATAATATAGCATAAGCATGAGGTTCATTCACAAGTTGCCAATCAGCTCAGCATAAACCATACTATAGGTGACCGAACAAGTTCAATTTCATCTGAAAACGTGTCAAAAGACACAAATTTTATGCAACACTGAACTTGTGATAAACGCTTAAACTCACTAAGATTGAACTTGCATGACCATCACTCATAAACATCAGCATTTCAATGAAAAACTATGACATTAAACCCAAGATAAATTTTGAGAAAAACTTGGAGAGACTGTTCCAACTGTATGCTGGAAAATGTACCCATTTTACAGCTTAACAATGCAAAATATTGTTTTCAAAGGTGGTGTGAGATATTATGACTATGCAAATAACCATTACCCCAAAAAAAAAATTGGAGAGGCTGAATTGCTCCACTATGGATAAGCTGTGAAACATCAAGCAGCTACAATATGATCGCCGGTACCCCTTCCCCACCGGTGTTCTAAATTGTTCATGATATCAATAAGGAACTTCTACGAGTAAAGGATTGATGAGCGGTGACTGTCAAAACAAGAAAGCAGCTTACATCAAATTCTCATATTATCCCATCGAGTTGTAAAATGTAAAATAATAAATGCTTCACTCCTAAGCATGAAAAGTTTCTTCTTTTCCTTTCAAATTCATTGCAAGTTTAATCAAATATATTATGAACAATTTGTGACTACCTCTTGATTCAGCAACATTTTCAACTCTCTATATTAACAGTAAAGTAATTCATTGTGTGGAAAACCTTTAATGAGGTGAAGGGCTACATCAACGTCCATCAAATTTTTCCAACTCAGCATGATTTTGCCTCTTTCGTTTAGTTATCAACAGATGATTATTACAAAGACTTTTCCGCAACCAGAATCCAGAAGGCAACATTAATCATTATGTTTTCAAATAATATTTACACAATTCCATTCAGGGAAAGTGTCTGTACACTAACCATAAATAGTAAATCACAACCATGATATGAACAATAAAATAGTAGATGGAAAATTTTCAGTGAGTTATGGACATATGAATCTAATTACCTTATTGATCCACTAGATATTGGTGAAACCTTGCGAGCGCCTGCTAATGTGGCAAGGGGCACATTTCTGTAGCATGCCACCAGTTCCATGTTAGCGTGCAGATCCAGTTGCAATGTTCCCCCATACCTCTTAAAAGTCAGCATGCCATCCGTTTCAACCTCAAAACAGAAAGTAACCGTCTCCTACGGGAGAGCGGAATGGGGGTAGTGCAAAACCAATCGCCTGAATTTACCAATCATGAGACAAGTTCATCAAAAATCGAATTTTTGTATTCTCATGAGATTATCGTCCATTCTTGTCCGTACATTCCTAAAATATTTAAACTCTCAAACTAGGGACTGATTCTTTGCCTCTTATAAATGTCACAGCACAAGTCACCACACAATATCCTTGTAGCTTCAAGATATTGACACAAGGATCTTGTTGCTGGAAAAATTATGCCTTAACTCTCGTGGATATAGACAGCTATGTTTAACTCACTAATTGCCAAATACAAACTACATGTAGGGCAGAACTTATTGGGTTTTTAATTTTCTAAGATACAAGTTATATCTTAAACCACACAAATCTGAGATTTTAATATTTGATTTAGTCATCTGTTAAAACTTATGCATCTCACTAGAGAGAAGTAAACTTACATTGACAGCAACAACCCTTAAAGCAATGCTTGCTTCACTAGACTTGGTGAACTAAGCCCTTCATGAAGTGCATCCACAAGAGCTTCTGCAATTCCAATTTTTGCAAATTTTCGAGCATAACCAAAAACCTGTAGCGTGTATATGAAGCAGTTCATTGAGAAACAAGTCCCATATTGGCGGGAAAAAAATTAAGTTCATTTTCCTCTATTTAAGTGAGCTATGGTGATGCATAAAAGTTAGATTTGAATTTTCTATGAATCCTTTACTTACTTGGGAAGCCACAACACGATTATCAGCAGGTGTTAACAGGATTCGTATAACATCAAATAAACTATTAATGCTCCTTTTATGCTGTCCCCTCAGAAGTTGGATTATAAGCTCATCAATTTTCAAGTCCATGAATGACTCCTTAAGAATCTCATTACCAGTTGCAGCAGCAGCAACAACAGAAAACCCACTATTCAAAATTACAGAATAACCCCTGCAAAAATATATATCATCTTAATCAATCATATTCTTCGAATTTTCTTACGCTTTTCCCAATTTGGCATCTCAATGATCTCATTGAGCCATGAAAAGCTAAGTCAGAACGATCAACACAAGGGTACACATATACCAAGCTCTCTTAACCCAAAAAAAAAAGCATGATACATACTCGTTGTAAACCGTGGTCTGCTGCATTTTGAAACAAGTGCAACCAAAACCTGAGTAAGTTGATGGTTTATGAACCAATGAAAGTTGAGCCAGTAAGGCAATAACCCTGAAAATTTGATAAAATAATCATTAATCCTTGACATAATAGCGTGGAAAAATAACCATCTGACTGCACCCAAAGAAAAAAGATTTCTGAGTTATCAAGATCTAGTAGTTGCTTCTCATTTCCTGATACAAAGTGGGGCATGCTGCCCTTTAAAAAAAAAAAGATCGGATATGGACATAACAGTTGGGCTCTTACCTTAGTAATGTAATTGCTCTATCTTTATGCCCTACTACCAAGAGTTGGAGTGAAAGCTGTTTGGAGTATAGTAAAACAGTGGCAGGATTGTCACAGAGGGTCACTAGCACTGCAGCACCCAGTACTATGTTTGAATATGTTGTTTCCATCAATTTGAAGGACCAATGCCTGCTTGGGGATGGTTGTTAGTAGGACAAGAGCGACGATCGTGACCAGTTTGCCTACATATACCACAATGATTATGTGTAGCGACTTCTCGGATGTCCATCTCGTTCCGAAGTCGTGATGACCTAGGACGACCCCTTCTCCTTAGAAGCGCGGGATTGTGGCATACTCTCGGACCAGATGGTGTATCCCAATAATCCTCATGGTAGAGTGGATAAAATTGTGATTGCCATGTCCTCTCGTACGCGCCAATACTGTAACATTCATCCACAAATTGATGAAAAGACACTCTCAAGTCTGCCATAACTGCGATTGCATGGGAACAAGGCATCTTATAAATATTCCACTTCCCACAACTGCAAGTGCTCGTATGAAGATTAACCACTTGAGCATTACCCTTGCCTGTTAAAACTCTCATAATTCCAAGACCGGAGTTATATGGTGTTAACTTGTGACGTCCAGCCTTTTCCTGATTCCGACTAATCCTGGCTGCTGCGTAAGGAGTATAGGTATAGTTATTATTTACACCGTCCGAAGCTAATACCCGTCTTACATTGAAGTAGTAAACCACCCGTTCAAAGATAAACTCCACACATGCAGTGATAGGCAAGTTTCTTGCTCCCTTCAACACACCATTGAAGACCTCGGATATATTAGTCGTCCGCATCCCATAGCGACGACCATCATCATGAGCAATACTCCACTGATCTGCCGGAATATTCATTAAATATTCTCTCGCATCTTTATTCAGCTTGCCAATTTCTTCCATGACTCGTTCGAATTTTCGAATTTGATGAGTACTTCCGGCAATCCACACCAGTTTCTTCAAGTGTGCATTCTTAAACCTGCTGTTAAAATTGCTTTGAACATGTCGAAGGCAAAAACGATGATATGCGTGGGGCGGTTTCCATCTAGAATTAGGGGCATTAACAGCTGCAAGGATCCCGTTGTGTCTATCAGAAATCAAACAAATACCTTCCCTATCCCGGATGACATAATCCTTCAAATGCTCAAGGAACCAACTCCAACTACTGTAACTCTCCTCATCAACGATAGCAAATGCAAGTGGAAAGATTTGATTGTTTCCATCTGCTCCCATTGCAATTAGCAGTTTCCCCTTATATCTCCCATATAAGAAGGTAGCATCTATACTAACAACCGGCCTACAGTGGCTAAACCCTTCAATTGATGGTTTGAATGCCCAAAAAATCTTATGTAATATCACATCATCAGCTGATGAAGTATGGAAAGTCTGCTACTTCACGATTGTTCCATCATTATATTTTTTCAATGCACCCATAAATTTTGGCAAGAAATTGTATGAGGACTCCCAATCTCCAAAAACCCTTGCCACGGCTTTTTGCTTCGCCATCCAAGCCTTCTTATAAGAGACTTGGTAGTTAAATTTTTGCTGCACATAGTCTCTAATAACAACTATTTTAAGAGATGGATCCGTTTTTACAAGCCCTTGGATTTCAGCCCCAATCAATATGGAATTCAATTGCCTGTGATCCCTGTTTACACCAGGATATAAGCAAGTATGAGGTCCTTCAAGTTTTGTTATTTCAAACCACCCATGCTTCTTCCTCTTACAGGCACGCATTCTCCACTGGCAACTACACTCATCATGCATTTTACATCGTAGAGACCATATTTTTGAGTTTGTTTCCACAACCTCATATTGTTGGTGTGTTCTAATGGAATACATTTGAATAGCATTTCTCAACTGATCCTTATCAGCGAATATTAGACCCTTTGATAACTCATCCCTCATCGGGTCCCATACATGGCCATGAAGTGAAGAGCTACTATCCAAGGTTTGATTAGGCAACTCTACAGTACTGAAAAACGGTGACATAGGCTCATGCATTCGGGATTCTGCATGCATTCCATCAGAAGCTTGCCCTAGTACGGCTTCTTCATCTTCCTCATCATCTTCACCCAACTCATCCATCATCCTTTCTTCCTCCTCCTCCGCCTCCTCGACTGAGTTGTGTGGACTGAGGTTTACGTCCACCCCTCTATAAGCCCAGGACGAATCATCCGTCATAGCAACTTCTTGAACAACTGTTTCGCGATTCGGCATTGCATGCAACTGTTGTGTTCCATCATTATATGGTGAGTTTGACATATTTGACTGATGGGGCGGAAACTCCTCTATCATCGGTATATTTTGTGATGCATTCCCATAGTCTTGTGTTAGCAATCTAGTGAATGGTCCTGCCACCTGACTGGTTCCCCAACCTTGGTTCCAATTCTCTATTTCCACATACAAGTCGATACTACGTATTTGTTCACTCTCAAATATAGCACCAACCATTGCTTCAACAGTGTTATTGTCAACAATTTCCAATGGCATATACTTTGTTATTTGTGGTCCCAATATTGATGGAAATCTGCAAGTCATTTTCAAGTGACATGAATTTCGATCCAACTGCAATGCATTACAGACGCAATCCACCATTTCACTGTAAGTAACGTCATGATTCACTCTTACACATGTTCTCGGAGTATGCACATCGTAAGAAAACCCTTCTTCCCCATAAAATGTGTTGCCCCCCAAGAATAGACATACAGTTGCGCGTCTCCGTGCCATTTATAACCTCCAATCTAGAATGAAAAAATTTAGTCAATTTCAAATTTTCAGCAATACATACAAACTACAAATATGTAAGTAATTGACAAAAAAAATACACCACTCATACAACAACTCAAACAGTAGCCTAAAACTTCAGCAACCAGCCCAAAAAAACATCCATAAAGCAGCCAAAAACTTTACAAAACAGCCCTTAAAATCAGCCATAAAGCAGCTAAAAATTTTAACACTGTTTTGTAATAAATTGCAAGGATAGAATCATAACCAACAATAAATTGACTGAATGAGGAGGTCCCGATAGATCAGATTGTGTTTTATGCCCTTAAAAATCAACCATAAAACAGCCTTTAAAAGGCTTAACATCATTTATTCTCACTAATATTCAGAAATTACATTCCAATTGGTAACAACTTTACACAAATAAATTTATTGATTCAAGATTTTTTTTTTTTTTTTTTTTTTTTTTTTCTGAAGGTTCTCCATCCAACTAAATTACCAAGTAATTTTTTAACATGTTTAACAAAATTCAAAATAAAGGAATTTAAAACTCATATATTTAAAATCTCTAGATTTTCAAAATCTGTTGTTTGGGATTAATTTTTTTTTAAAAAAATACACCTCTATATTTATTTGTTAAGCTCAAATGAGTATTTATTTGACAATCTTGCAGACATCCCATCCAACTAAATTAAAGTATGAAAGTTAATAGAAATAGATCTGTAAATATTCAATTTGAAAATTAATAGAAATAGAGAGGTTCAATGTATATACCTGTAATTTCAGTATGAAAGTAGTCTAACAGCAATTTTGATGCCCAACCCCGAACTGGCCTGTGCCTTTGTGAGATGAACTGAGAGATATTACTGAAAAAAAAAACCGTCAAACAGAACGGAGTGAGAGTGAAGAATTCAGTCTCACCGGAGGGACTGAAGCCAACTAGACTAGGAAGAGTCCAGATCCACTTGAGCTATTATTCCTTCTATTGATCTAACCAAGAGATCAGGAAAAACGGAAGAGAGAAAGACTGGTGTTGGTGGCTCCAAGAGGAAAAACGGAAGAGAAAGACGGAGGAAGAACTACTGTCGCGTGGAGTTATAACACCATAAACGCGTATTAAACTATTACGCCTTTAAAAGGCGTATTAGTTTGCTACGCCTTTAAAAGGCGTATCAAACTAATACGCCTTTTAAAGGCGTAATAGTTTAATACACTTTTACACTCAGAAGCGTATAAGATTTATACGCTTTTGAAAAGTACCTGGGTCCGGGAATTAAGTTGAAAAGGGCTTGGGTCGGGTCAATAACTTTCAAATATACCCGGGTCGGGTCAAAAATTCATTGTAGCTTACTCTTGACAGCAAAGAACATAAGATTCTTCTCTCTCCCCTTTTTTTTTTTTTTTTTTTTTTTGAGTTTTAAAGATTTTTTTTTCTGGCTGATTTTATAAATATATATAGGCTGATTTGTTTTAATGTTTTTTTGTAGGGTGATTTTTCTAATTTTAAAGTAGCTTTTGACCACTATTTTTATGAAATACGAAGTTATTATTGGATTAACTAAAAAGAATTCTATAAAAATTATTTAATGGTGTAACAATAAAGAGTAATTAATTATACCTCTATATATTAATAACTTGAGTTGACTGTTTCTTTTCCCCCTTTTTTATGTCATGCAATGTAGAAGACAATAGACATTAAAAACAAGGAAAATTTGAAAATTTGTAGTTCCTTTGAGATTCATCAAATCATGCATTTCCAATTCTGTATAACCATTTACCATATTTTAAATGTAATGAGGGGGAAAAGAAAGAACACTATAACTCAAGTCATTATAACCAAACAAAAAAAAAAAGTGACTGAAAGATCTCATACTGAGAACCAGCGCATCAAAACTGCAAATTTGACAGCATGTGCATTGGCCGCTGCTTCTATATCTATTTCAAATGTTCAAAACAAAAGGAACTCATCCTCTATCCATTTTTTTCATGGGCCATCTAGCTTACCTATGCCGGAAATGATTAGATGCGTAATGATGGCATGAGCCATCAGCTGCTATCGAGCTTCTCCAACAGAGTTAACTCAGATGGGGGAAGGGAAGTTAAGGTCTACCAACTTTTTCAAGTCCCAATAGTGCATGTTTTGTGACATAATGGCAGCACCAACAGCCAACGCAATGGACGCGAACACTATACTCTTCATGCATTTAGAGCCCCGTGACAATCGTCCCAAGAGCAACTTGCACTGCTTTTCTGCGTCTTTGAAGGATGCTTGATGGACAGCATCCTCTCCGGTCGCCAATTCTTTCTCATTCTACAGGACAACAATACAAAACAAGTTAGATAGTTGATTCCATTTACTCTTAAAAAAATACAGATATAATATGCAAAAAGTCATGGAAATTACAGTGGATTTGAGAAGTATTGGAAAAAATATTGGGAACCAATAATGACAAATTTCAGCAAGAATTAGCGAGAGAGAGAGAGAGAGAGAGATTCTTTAATTTTTGGGTGTGGGTTTGGGGGATGCAAGGGATGTGTGGAGAGAATAAAGAAGCATGTTATTGTTTTTATAAAATCAAACATGCATCAATAACAATGTTTGTGATTGTGAGATCCAGAAATAAATGTTATATTGTCAGATGATTGAGGTATTATAAAAACCCAGAGGAATTATCTCAATGACAAAATAGTAAACAACTAGAAATTTTCTCAAGGGAAGAAAAAAAATATGGGAGGATTTTGTCAGAGTGCAAAACTTTCCATTTTCCCTTAGTCATTTTTTCCATTCGATTTTTTTTTTTTCCAGTCCCCAAGTCAAGACACATCCTTAAAGCAGCTTATTTTCTGGTATAGAATATCTGAAAATTTTATTTACCTTCTGCTTGAAACTCTTTAAAAGTCACCTTTAAAGGTTCAAGAGTAGAATGTTTAACAGACTGCTCCTTCCATTCATCAGACAACTTTCTCAAAACAACAACACTTGCTTCAAGATTATCTAGATAAAGATTGTCCTGTTTCAAAATGTTTCAGAAAGGAAAAACAAAGAGGCATTGATGTGTGTATGAGAAGAGGAATAAAGCTCAAGCTAATAAATAGAAGTAGCAGAAAATAATAACCACAACTGCTCACCCATTGCTTGTAACATTCAGGGTTTTGTGTCAAACACCATATAAATATATCACTTGCTTCCCTTGATAGTTCAGGGATACCTGCAAACGATTTCATAAATCAAGCCTGATATAAAGTTATACATCTACATTCCAAACAATGTTTTAAAAACTGGACTGCCTAGTTGGACCAGTAGAACCAGGGACCAGTCTAGGTTCCGGTCCATCAAAGCCCCCAAAACCATTCTTATGTAAAAATCGTCATTTTGATTAGAACCGGAAAAACCAGTGGTTCAATTGAACCACCAACAGTTACTAGGAACTGCCCAGTTCCATAGAACCATATAAACTACAATGTACAATTTTTTTTAAAAACTTTTATTCAAGTTCTGGTGGATGCAACTTGCTGAGACATGCAACTTAATGATGCACTATGGAACTCATCTAATCCAATATTTAATGCAAGACCGATGGAGGTCTTTTATAAACCTCCAATTCCCATGCCTTCCAGTCCTTGTTCAATGTGAGAAAAA
Organism: Nyssa sinensis; assembly: GCA_008638375.1. Lineage (NCBI taxonomy): Eukaryota > Viridiplantae > Streptophyta > Magnoliopsida > Cornales > Nyssaceae > Nyssa > Nyssa sinensis. The sequence continues at coordinate 55,857,124 of CM018032.1, forward strand.
GCAATGAGATAGGGATTTCAAACAAATTTTGTGCTTTGTGCTTTTATCAGTACATAAACTCTTGCAATCCTTTTCTTTTATCCGATGCGGGACTTCTAAGAAGAGCCCAACCCCAGGTTGTTTTATACTGATACAGCCATGAGATTTTATTTGGATTCAAATGTTTTGAAAACTTAATAAATTAAAAGAGTAACTTTACTTGTGACTTTTACAATTGGTTATCTATTGTTATGAGTTTGGGATCAGTTTGTCTTTAAGGAATGCAATCTTTATATTTAAACTAGTTACTTAAAATTTTTTAGATCATATCTTTATATTATTTTAGTACAATGATTATAACAAATCTATGTTGTTTTAAATACTGTTGTGTTGTAGATATTTTTAAATTTAAGATGATAATAAATTTTCCATAACTTTCAATTTTTTTTCATACTCTAATAATTTTTATATATTATTAAAAATAATAATAAATATATTTATGACATCATAATTTGATTTTGGTTGATTCGACGGTTGAACTAGTGAACAGTGACCTGATCTTTTTGTGCTTCACGGAAAGTATGGATTTTGAAACATTGGTTCCAAAGAAACAAAACAGCGACAAAAAAGTAGTCTATTCAAGTTTGTCTTTACCTTCTCCGGCAGCTTTGAGAGCAAACTGAAATATTTGCTGTGTCATTTGCTTCGTTGCTTTGCTTCCAGGGGAACCAGCAAGAGCAACATCTTTTAAGGTGGGATACACAGCTTCAAACCTCTCAGTAGCCTGCGCAAAATATATTAATAAAAATGTCTCTGAGACCAATTTCTGTGATAATCAGAGCCTCTTGTGTAAACAATTGCATATGTTACCAAACAATACAGACCTTAACTCTGGCCGAGGGTGCTGGGAATGTGGCTCTCATCAGAAGCTCAAGAGCTGATGGTGGTACTAGGCGCTCCCCCTTTCTGACTGCACCATTCAATAGAATAGGACGAGCTTTTGGGGCAGATAAGATTCTGCAGTTAGGTTTCAATTTATAAGTTTTATAAAAGAAAAGAACAATAGCCACTGAATTAATCAGAATGGTTTACAACCTCTCCACCAGCTGTAAAATCAAATCTCTGGACTGCGGGTTACTACTTGATTTACTGCTCAGCATCGGCAAGAGCAAATATACCCAAATGAAGAGCCCCACAACCAAATCTCCTTGACAAGCCTACAGAAACCAATTCAATCTTAGTTTTAAGAATGATCAGAAACAATTATCTTCATTCTCCGAAAAATACGTATCTGCACCAATGCAGCAATGTCCTCTAATATCACCTGAGCAATCAACCAAATTATGACTGGAAGCTTATCTTGTCCTTGATATTTTGGATTCTCCCTCATTATAGGCAACAGACTGATCAATACATCAGGTTTCCGTCGCAATACCATTGCTAAAACCATAAATATGTCAACCTGCAGCTCCGCCATTGTCTCATATTAATACACCGATGATTAAGATGACCAACAAAGATAATATTCGAAGGCGACCATGGAAAATGTTACAGCAGCATTCTTTTTTTAATTATTTTCCCTGACGGAGATAGGGAAAAAATATATATATAGACGACTGAAAGTAAATGTTCCATTCAAACATATGGTTTCCCACTACAGATCCTAGCACTGGCAAGTGATTCTCACACCTCACAAAAGCTTTGATCATTACTAAAATTCTTCTTTCATAGAACATATAGCAAGGATTCCCAGCTTCAAAGCATAATCAGGATAAAATACGTCCACTATTACTCATATCAACAAACAATCATAGACAGCTTCTCTCAGCTTCACAAAATAAAATGGTAGGGGGAAGTAACATCATATCAAATTCACAAGTTGTAGATCATGCATAAATGCGAAGGAATGGACTGTGGAATCCCAAGAAGATGGTCATTACAAGGTTTGGATATTAGAGACTGAAAGCAGAGGCCCCTACAAGTGCATGAGTTGGTAGATGACAATGCATATTTTGTGTTCTTAACAGGAAATTCCAATTGAACTGGGATGCATGAGATGCATTTATTTAAGGCACCCCATTCCAATGGAACTAGGATGCATAAGATGCCTTTATTTAAGGCACCCAATTGGTGTTGATCCCTAGTGTGTATTTCTATTAGATACAAAATATGTCAACATCAAACATAGAAGTATTGATGGACTTAACTGGTTGAAATGAAAAAGACTGACAAGAAGTTATGAGACATAGATTAATCATAATAGGGTGTCAATCATTTACAAAATCTTAGGAACTGGACATGAGAGTGATTCATGACAATTATACTGAAGATTTTCCAATAGGGTTCCAGTCAGCCAAATAAAAGATCAATTGTAACCCCAAATTGAGTAATAGGGTAGCAAAGGAGAATTGTACACATTTCGAAAGTGATTCCCTGGAAGAGTCATTTATTGCCACTAGAAGGCTGGATTGCATCTTGACCTCCAAGCATTAACACTAGTTCCATCTCCCCATAACAAAATTCAAAGTTGTGCCGTCTAGTTCAAACAAGTTACATATATCCTATGTTAAGTAGGACACTTTTCTCTGTATACGATGAGCATCTTGGACATTCATCAACCTAAACACCTCATCAAAATGTATCGATATGAGTTGGACTCTTAAAAGGATTTGTTTATTAGTCGATTTTATTTTGGGTCTTTTTGGTAATTTCTCTTTCTTAGGGTTGTCTATAAAAAGGTTAATCGCATTTGAATATTCAAGTTTTGGATGAATGAAGAATTTTCTCTCATATTGGTGCAGGATTCCAATATTTTTTGCATCCCCAGGGTGTGGATGCCTAGGCTTCCATTTTCCTTAGGTGCAGATTCCTAAGGTTGTCCTGCATCATAAAGAATTCTAAGATTCTTTGTCTCTTGAATGTGAATCCCCCAAAAAGCTTCAAAAGAAAAGTAAAGAAAGAAAGAAAAGGTGGAGATGCAATATAATCATCCTGAAAGGCTTAAAAGGTCCTTAGGATTCCGAATCAATTCACCACGATTCCCATCCCCATCAATTCCTTACCTTGGTCAATTCCCTCTACTTGTTCAAATCAACTGGAGCTCAAACCATATTGAATCATGCGATTCAAATAGTAAAATGAATGCTTTTGACAACTATGGATGAGTATGTTGCACCAACACTTCCCTGAAGGAGTTGTGTCCGTGCAAAAGGCTAGATACATGGTGGACCAGTTGGGTCAAGGCTGTAAGTTTACTTTTGGAAAAATGGTGTATTTGTAATCAATATAAATATTGTCAATGTCTAACAAAATCTGAAAAATTTTCAGGATACTTGTAAAGAAAGTAAGATAGATTGGATTGAAAAATATATATCTAAATTATAATGATAAAACATTTCAGCTTTTCCTCTCTTTTTTTTCATTTCTTTTTGGGGAACATCACTGCATATATTTAGTTTGATATTTTTGGAAATAGATTTAAAGACAAAAAACAGTTTCTGCAGGAAGAAAGTCTAAAATTTTTTTAAAAATAAAATATCTTATCAAAATTTGTTATAAAGATAAATGAAACTAATATATGATCAGAGAATATTTCATATATCCGAAATGTATAGCTGTTCAAATGTCCATTTGAGCTTGAATGTTTCATTTTCAGTTACTTTTGCTGTCATTTGTACTGCTACTGATTACCAACTGATTGAGTGCATTTGTATATTTTCCTAACTTTTCCATCATTTCATGTCTTGTTTGAAAAAAAACAAGTTGAATTGCACGTGTGATTACTCATTACTACAACTTGACTATGACAACCCTAACTATGGGCATCCAACAATGATATTCAATGGGATCCAAAGAGACCATGCCTTCATCCATTGGATCCCAAGTGCCTAGGTCAAAAGAAAACATGTCCATGTTGAATCATGACACATGTCCAATCCCATGAATCGTGAATGGCTATTCCTTCTAGTTCGAATCTTCTCTAGTGTTTATTTTATTCTTACCCCTACATTCTACCATGGACGAAAGCCTTACATTTGTCAAAATCATAACAAACTAGACAGCACAAAAACTCTCATATATTTATGTTGACAACATGAAGTGAAGGTAAGTAATGAAGGGGGAAAAAAAGGCAAAAATTTACCTGAGATTTTGAAGGCACTTGTTGGACCACCTTTTTCAATCCTTTGACAGATCCTTGATGGATGGCTAGGTCACCAAGAATGCTATCCAATGACCACAGAACAAATGAACAAAGTGCTTCAAGAGATCGCTGGTTAAGCCATTCAACTGATGTTTTATAAACAGCTTCAGATATGTGAGAAAGAGGGATCTGTTGAGAGTAAAATAATAATTCAAATTTAGAAAATTCTGAAATACGAGCGCGCACACGTATATGCATACAGACATCCTAGTAACAGAGTATGTGATGAACGATATAATCAAACTATTTTAGTGTTGTGAAACAATAAGATGTTATAAAGCAAAAATGATCCATGTAAATCCATAAATTGAAGAGCCAAACAAATCTAGGAAAGGGTACAAGAAAAATTACCATCATTGATTAAAAGAGGCATCTAATTACAGATCCTTCAAATTCTTAAAGATACAAAAAGTAATATTGAAATCAACACCAAATGAAGTTTGAAAAAGACACGTAAAAACACATGCATTGCATGCAGAAAATGCACACTTCTACAGTTCTACGGATTTATTTTCAACATACACCTCTTGCATTAGAAACTCAGACTTTTTGCCTCACAGATGATCCACATTTCAGAGTAACAATTTTCCAGCAAAAAAGGTGAGACCTTTGAAGGCCTCCCTGCCATAAATTAAGTTTCTCTCTAAAATTGTCGATTAAAAGTGGCACAAAAAGACCTTTTTCTTTTAGCTCTTCATCTGATAGAATCAAATTCAAATAACTAACTAAAAGTTAGAGAAACTCACACCAGTCATCTTTGCAACAGATGACTCTTTGAATGTCTTCATCCATGGGAATTGAGACGCACTGACCGAAGCAAATGCGCGGCCGAAATAGTCTGCGAACCGCATGAGCTGTATATCCTGCTGCGATTCATACGAAGCCTAAGGAGGAAAAAAAACACAAAATTCAATCGATATCTATCTAAAAACAACAGATCAGAGTGCATTAAATCAAATTGATACAAAAAAAAATTAAAGAATTTACAACTCACCGTTATGTCAGCAAGGAAAGCAGCAAGATCAGAGGTATCAATTTTTTCCGCTGCGTCAGCGACAGAAACCTTCGGCTTCTTTGGTTTCTTTGGCTTCGGTTTTTTCGCCTCCGTACCGCCATTGTGAGCGCCGTTGGAGGCTTCGACATCACTTCCGCCTTCGCCGTCGTCGTCGTTCAACTTGGCGGCTGAGTTCTCTATGTCGCCAACGATAGCGGCCTTCTGAGCTTCCAACGCACGGCGGCGACGTTCCTCGGAGTGCTGCTCGATCGACTGGAAAACGTCGCCGGAGAAGGCGGAGCCGAGCTTTTGGGGATCGGAGAATTTCTCAGGAGGATTCTTCGAGCGTTTCCTCTGGCTCTTCGCATACGACACCGTTTGCCACCCGTAATCATTGCTGACGTTGTCGTTAACTTTGCTGCTCTCTTCTCCTCTCAGAATTGCCTCAATGGCCGCAGAATTTTCTTCCATGGCTGAGCTTTCTCTCTCCACTTTCTTTTTCCTCTCTCTAAATCCTCCCTACAGAGTCTCGGAGACACTGTTTGTGTCCCTCTCGTTCGCGCCGTCGACGACGAGAGATCACAGGGATATAGAGTGGAGGAGGAGGAGGAAGAGGCGGAGGCGGGTCGGGTTTTGGAAGAAGAGGACAACAGAAGGATCAGAAAGATAGTCCACGTGTATAAGTTTGTTTTCTTTGAGCCGTTTAGACCTTCATTTCTTGCAAGAATAACAAAAATGCCATTATGAGATTTCGATTGGGATAATTGGGTTCATCCAGACACTCCACAACCCACAATAGTCAAGCTGTTAAAAAAAATATATTTTAAAAATTAAGAGCTATCCTTCTTTCTTTTCTTTTTTTTATGTTTTCATAAAATACCTTCTTGAATTTTATTCCTCTTCCCTAAGAGCTCATTTGAGGGTAATTCGAATTTTGGAGAATAAATTTTACATAAATGATTATTTGAAAATAAATTTTAAAAAATGTAATTAATTTATTATTTATATGTTTAGTAAAAATTATGCAAAAGCAATTTTAATTGTTATTTTTATCCTTTGATATTGTACTTATTAAGTAATGTGTAAGTGTTGGTCCAATGGTAAAAGTTGTAAGAAGTCAAATGGATTTTCATAAGTTAATTTTTTTTTTTTTAGTTCTCCAAGCTATGATTTTGCTTGTGGCCCTCGTGATCAAACTTCATTTTGAAAAATGCAACCAAACATTTCAAAAACTTGTTCATATAGTTGCTCAAATATTTATCCTAAAGGAAGGTGAATATAAGATTTAGTAAATATTGACAAGTTTTATAAACTTTAAAAATGTATGCCATAAAAATAAAAGTATATAAAAGAGTAGAGAGAGAGAGAGAGAGAGAGCAAACACGACATTTTTTTTGAGGTTAGGAAAACTTTCTACATTCTCAACTCAAGCATCATCAATTGAGTTTTTTCATTATATTAATCTCCTAACATGTGGAGGTCAAACTTTTACAACAAGAGTTCCTCACTCTTTTCTGAGCAAAATATTTCATTTTACTTCACAAGGGTAGCACCCATCTACAAATCTCACTACAATGAGAAGATACAAAGTTTGTTTACTAACAAGAATATGATTGTTGCATTTCAAAATATAGTCATTTTCTTCCTTTTTTTTGTGTGTTTAAAATTTGAATTCTTAAGTGTTAGATCGACTAATTCAATCGACTAAATCATTAATCAATCAACAAGATTAAGATCTGGTCGATTGATCAAATCAACTAATTTGTTTAGATGGTTTGAGGTTTGATTATTTAAGAACAATCATATGTACACTATTTAAGAACAATCAGATGTATGTTGTTTTAGTCTTTAAAAGTTAGCCGATTGAATCTTCTAAAAGGCCAAGTGTATTCGACAGTATGTTTAGGCTATTGTCTTGAAAATGTCACTTAGTCGACTGGTTTGTTTAATGTAAAAATAAGTCTTAAGAATAAGTCAAGTAGTTCTTAGAATTAGTCGACTGGTTTTAACTGAAGGTGTCTTCTTACTTACTTTTTATAATGTACTGTTTTCAAAACTTTTTGATCTTTCAAAACTTGAAATATGACAATGTGATTTGTTCTTACTTGATTATTTTAAATAATAAGAATTTATGACCAATGATCAATCCAATCATATATCACTCCAAACCAAAAAAGTAAAAAAAATAAGAAGTTTTTTTATTGACTTCTCTTGATTCCTTGCGCTTGAGTATATTTATTTGATTGTATCATTATGAGAGCATTTATCTTAATTTGATTTTAGCTTTAAAGTATGCACTTAAGTGAAATCCTTAAACTTGATGAATTTTGTCATTTTTTTATCAATAATTTTTTTTAACCTAAATGATCTATTTATATTGTCACTAGAATAAAACCTTAATCCACATGAAGCCATGAACAATATTTTATTATCATTAAAATTACTGAGATATTCTTAATTGAAAACTCTTAGGACTAACAATCTTCTATTTTTTTTATGATGATAAAATATTATTCTTTAAATAAAAATAATAAAATAAGGACAAAATTAATAAATAATTATGATTTTTCATATATGTGACCCTGCTAATTTATAAATTTAAATTCATTTCTTAATATAAATAAATTTTTAAAACAATTTTGTAATTTTAAATACCTTGAAGGGTAAAATGGGATAGGGGTGGATGAGAAGAAAATGAGGACTTTCACGCGAGACCCGGCAACAGTAGCCTTTTGTGATAACGCATGCTCTTTATTTTTGTGTCTCATGAGTTCTGATCACCTGCTAACTCAACACGAACTAAAAAACACCGCTTACCTGGTTGGTTACTAGCTCAAGTAAAACACTGAACTTAAGCCTGCTAGAACCGTCGGATCACTAAATCGTGATATCATAATATTCAATCAAACGGTTTAAAAACTAGCTACTAATTTAGTAAACTAGTCCATAGATGATAAGATCATAACCCTTTTATATAAGGATCATATATGGCTGGTGGGGGCATATAAGTAAATAAATAAATCTGAAAGAAAGATAGACCTTTCCACGTTTCACATTTTATAAAAATTTATATTTTTAGATAAATTATATTAATTTTTCTTAAAAATTATGATAATTATATTAATTTTTTTTAAAATTTTTAAAATTATACTGATCTTTTTTATTTTATTTCACAAAATACAAGTATTTCATTTAGTCAATTTTTTATAATTAAAATGACAAAATTGATATTTTTATTTATTTATTTTTACATTTTAAACCAATTTTTTAAAGATTTTTTGTATTTTATTTTAAAATAAATTTAAGATTTTTATTAATATTTAGTTGAAAAATAAAATAAAAAAATCTAATTTTTAAAAATTGAAAAATAATATATAAAAGAGATAGTTTTATTATTTAAAAAAAAAAACTGAATGAATGAGATAACTATATATTATTACGTAAAACAGTTTAATTTACTCTTATTTAAAAAAAAAACCATCGTGGGATGCCCACATCAAATGGTTATAATATGTTGGTTCGTGGAGCAGGAAAGATAATGCTACTTTTTTTACTTATCAAAAAAAAAAAAAATAATGCTACTTTTTCACCATATGACACGTGTTATATTCCGATTGAGAAGCAAACTATGAATTAATAATTAATTACTTGTACTGTAATATTATCACTCTAATAAAAAAATATTAATTTTTACATTTGTGATTATCAATTATTCTAGTAGTTTGTATATATTTAGCTATTTTTCATAAAAAAAATTATTGGCACTTCAAAAAATTTATTATTAAATAAGAAAAATTAGATTTTAAAGATGTTCAAAGTGAGTACTTATATTTTATTTAAGTGGTAGAAGTGTTAATTTTTCTCGTACCTGGCACGAATTTGATTTTCTTATTTTTATGTTATATATATATATATATATATATATATATATATATGTAAGGTATCCATAACTAGCAGTGGCCCAGTGATCTACTCATTTTTTAAAAAATTAACAGGGTTCAAGTCATAACATGAGTTATCCCAAAAAAATCTCAGAAATTATAGTTAAAAGGCAAAACTATAGGTATCATATGGGATTCATATATATATATATATATATATATGAGTTAATTAACCTTAAGTTTCTTGAAAAGATGCTATATTATTATAAGATCCGTACATCTTTTCAATTCAAGATGAAAGACTCAGTTATTTCTCTTTTTGAGCTCAGGTTTATTATGATGACATTATACTTGCAATTTTTTTTTTTGTAAATGACAACAATATCCTAATAAAACTTATTTTTCCAAAATATAAATAAAAAAAATTTTCCAAATTGAGAAACCCCTTCTCACGTCCAACCATCTCATATACCCTACTGTCAGACCCTAAGTAAGCTTAGCCGTCATGGACATGCTTGGTGGCACCTTGCACCAAGACATGATCCAAGTCAGGCAAGCAAGGTGATGAATACCTTCTACACAAGAGGTCATGGTGGTTTCTGTCAAATCGGCAATTGTTCCTAAGACATATATAGGGGGGTACTCCTCCCCACCACCCCAAGGCATAAGAGCAGCATGTCTAGGCAAGCCTTGGCACGGCATGGCTTGCCCAAGCCCTATGGACCCGTTGGTGTTGGATTGGGGTGGAGCATAGGGCATGGCTCGGTGGCATTACGGTTTGGGTTTAATATGGCTCGGTGGGCCGAACTACAGTGGGACTGACTATGGCAGCTGAAGGTCAGAATGTCACGACATGTGCCGGGCACATGACCTGACAGCATGACATGGGTGCACCACAGCATACAAACAGTTGGGCGCATGGCTTGGGTGCAGCCCATCGTGTACCAAGGCAAGTTGCTCTACGCGTGGACACGTGGACAAGACAGTTGTGCAATATCAGACATGTGGGTATATACATATATACATGTGCGGGATGTGCTAGCGCAGCAGTTGGGCGATATTAGACATGCGGGGATATATATATATACATGTGCTTGATATGCTGGCGTAGCAGTTGCAAGCAAGTGGGCGGCATGGGCGTTGTGGCTTGCAGCAGTTTCAACTATACCGCACAGATGTCAGCCTCGGGGGCACACAACAAGGCAGGGGCAGTTCCAGATAATTGCTGTGCCACAGGTGGCGCGCAGAGACTTGTCTAGCAAACCCTTGGGTGGTTCCATCAACCGCCATTCTCCTAGTGTATATAAACACACCAAGGAGCTGCATTTGAGTCAGAGAACTTTTGGGTGGAATTATATTCCTTTGTAATCTATTATTGTTGATATAAAGGTTTGGGAGTGTTTTCCCTGTAAACGAGTGTTGTGCTTTGTTTACTGTATGTGTGTGTGTGCTGCCTTATGAGTTTGAGGGCTGGTTGCAGAGGCAACGCCATCACTGGGGTGCCTTTGTTGAGAAACAAAAAGTTACCCCGTGACACCTACCATGATATAGTAGGGTATCTGAAATAGATTAATTAGTAGATTGTGTCTCACGCATATACCTTTACTATTAAAAAAGAAAAATGACCAGGTTGCGATCAGATGTAGGAGAGAAGTTCGTTTAGGAGCCACCGCATACATTTACTCTTGAATTGATTCGTGAGATTTGTGATCGCTCTTGCCTCCCGCCTCGCTGGTCTTCCAAATCCCCTTGAGTATTGAAAGACAAATTGTTTGATCCAATATTGCCCTGTAAATTCAATGGATCAGTGTTGATTTTTCTTTTCAAATCAAGGCCGTATTTGAAAGAACCATAGTTAGATGAGCAGCTTGAGCAGAAGTTTATGAAAAGTTGAAAAATGAAAAACTGGGGCCTTTACAAAAATTCAGGAAAACCAGAAATGAAATAGCTAGGTCGCAATGCTATAGAAGCATGCACTTCTACAAATTGTGAAATTTTACAATTCACTTTTCTTCACAAATCGATTTTTTTTTAATGCAAATTTTACTACATTGAAAGAGTTTTTGACATACAAAATGGGATCACATGATAATTTTTATACTTTTCTTGGACCATTGGCTGAATGACTTTTTTTTTTCTTCCCCTCTTATGGAGTGTAAATTTTGATAGTGAGAACTGGGAGAGAGTTTGCAGTATAAAATTTGATAGTAGAAACTGAGAGAGAGTTCTTCTGTGTAAATTTTTACACTTTAATATTTTTTTTAAATTTCATATTCAATATGTATCTTGTTTGATAGATATCGATGTTTACAATCCAAATATATAAATTTTATTAATTTTTTTTTTATAGATTACAGGTTATTGAATTTTAAAGTATAGAAAGAAAAAAAATTGAGACTTGCTCCAATTTCTACGCCTTTGTATGGTGTAGGGGTGTTTTTGTCTCAAAAAAGTTATGGATTTAATGGGTTAAAGTGTTTTTGCATGGACCTTATAGTAAAAAAAGTCCATCTCATAGACAAAAAACCAAACAACCCTATATATATATATATATATATATATATATAAGGATAAATTAAATTGATCTTTTTTGAGATTTATGACAATTATACCGACTTCTCTTAAAATTTTTGAAATTACAGACCTCTCCTATTTCATCTGATAATATACAGATACTCCATTCAGTTAATTTTTTTTTTCAAAATGACAAAACTACCTCTTTCATGTTTTTTTCTTTATTTTTTGTCAATTTTTTCAATTTCAAAAATAAAACTTCATCCACCTACTGGACCAAATGGTCGAGTTTTGAAACTACCCAAAATGCTTTTTTGAAAGAAAAAAAACTTTGGGATAATTTTCTTTCAAACACATCTTTGTGATGATAAAATTTTGACCATGAGAAGAGAATTGTAAGCATACTTAACAACACAATAAATAAAAAATAAAATGGTGTGGACTGCATGAGCTTATTCACAAAAAAATGTCAGTCTAGTCATTCAGAGAAAAGCGTTTTAACAGTGAAAATTGAAAGTGCAAATGAGCAAGTTTTTGCGCAAATGAGCCACCTTACTAAGTTTATTAACTTATATGTAACAGATTAATGAATTTTATTGGTTAAAGAATAAAGACCAAGTACAATTGCTTTGAGCTAATAAAACTAAATATGGCTTACAAAAGAAAAAAATATGGAAAGAAAGGAAGCAAAGAAAATAATATTTGTACTTGGTTGCAGTCATGTAAGAAGAGAAAATCCACATTCTCTCATTCTCTTGTTTTCATAACCCCTATTCTTATCACTAGGTTTAAGATTTAAATTTTATTTTTTATATTTTAGATTAGGTTTGAGTAAAAAAAATTCAAGTTCAATCTAAATTAAGATTAGATTTGAGTTGGGACTTTAAAAACACAAACCCAACTTGAACTCGAATTCAATATTTTATATATTTTATTTATCCATCATTAGATTAATAGTAATTCTTTCTTACAAGAATTACTATTTATATTTTTATAATTTCAAAAACTTATCGACGTTTAACATTTTTTTAAAATTAAAGTATGTTAAAAGAATTATTTTAACGATTTTTAATTTTTTTTAGAATGAGAAATTATTAGAACTTTTAGTATATAATCAAAATAGGAAAAAAGATAGAAATTTAATAAATAAATCATGAATAAAATCTATAAATTGGAATTAATAATCGGGTTCGATTATTCGGATTTAGGTTCGGGCTTAGTCCAAGTTCGAGTTAATTATTTTAAAACTTGAATTAAGATTAGGACACAGCTCAACTCGAATCTAGCTTGAACTAATTGCACCGTTAGTTACAACCTCCATGAATAAATTAGGGGTGCCCTAACCTATTAAACCAGACAAATTTGTCCATAAATAAATATGAAAAATATTTTGTTATTTATATTTGAGTGCTCATGCAGTATTCATATTCATACACTGATCTCGTGCCTTGCAAGAGAGGTCACAACTTCAAATATCTGGGACTATCTTAGTTTTTTAGGTCATGTGCTGGAACTATGTGTGGTATGTTAACTTCCCAATTACGGCCCGAACTCGGTTTCTAACATCCGCCCTAGTCGAAGGTAAAGCCCACTCCCAATATTGAACGTAATACACTGGGGGACACTCACGCGAGTCGCGCTCCCTCTCTCTCTCCGTTCCCCGGCGGTAGCTCCGGCAGGCGGCAGGTATGCGATTTTGTTTCTCTCTCTCAGTCTCAGTCCCTCTTTCTCTCGTTCTCCCTTCCTCTAATATCTTATCTCTTCATCGGACCTCAGCTTCTATCTACGGGGCAGCCACCCAACTATTGTATGGTGGCCTTGATTGTTCTGCTCTCCTCCTCCTCAACTTCTTCCGACTTATTGAGGTTATGAATCTGCTTTCAAAATCAGGGTAATTTCATGTTCTCTCCCCCAGTTCCTACCATTCTTTTCTTTCGGCTTAATTACAATTTTATTTTGTTTATTAACGCTGTGTGACTTGAGGCTTCTTAATTTGTAAGCCTTGCTGCGTTTTCGTTTTGATTCCATTTCTCTCATTCAGTCTCTCTCCTGCCTTGTTGTTTTGAAGTTTATATTGATTAAGTTTTTATACTTATTTATATATATATATATATATATATGTTATGTTGTAAAGAATCATGTCTTCTTTGCCAGCATGAACCCCTGACAACGTTATGTGGATCAAGTTAGGCTTGTAGCAGGGTGAGTCATATAATATCTCCCTTAACTTGAAACAATTGTACTATTTAATTTCAATTGTCTTTGTTTATTTATCTTTTGTGCTTGAACTTAGAAATTAAAATGCCTAAATTATGATTTTATACATTGTTTTTATATTATGGGACTCCTTTGAATTATAATTGTTATAAAGTGTGAAATTTTGTACATTTTAAATCTTTTGTAATTAATTTATTATTAATAAATATATTAATGATGACATGTTTCAATTCCGGTTGGGCCACCGATGACCGGGTCATTTTTCCGAACCAGGTTTTTTTCAAGTATGTTTAAAAAACACTTTAGACCAGATTTTGAAGTTCTCTATTGTAAAATTGGAGGGGCATTTAATTCTTTTAAGGTTTAATGCACAAATCAGAAAAGAAACTTAGCTGCAATTCAATCAAAAACATCACAATCCCTAGTTTTAGTTCTTTGCAGACTCAGAGAGAGAGAGAGAGACTGTCTGAGTTTGTCACAACTCGTCATCCATCTTCGCCATCTTCGGACTCTGTCATCGCCATTCTTTGGCTTGTTCAGCTATTCTTGTCGGCTAAACTCATTGTCTCAACTCTCATACTCTCAGTCTGTCAAGTGTCAATTGATTACATACTTATTAGTACTTAATGCTAGATGTATTTTTCTTTGTCATTGCAACCATTAACTGCAACAAGCTTGCTTAGCTACATTTACTGATATTTTTAATCCTTAGTTGGTACACCGTAGGGAAGAACAGTATGTATATCTCAATCCGTAACCAATACTTTGCTGATCAGGGGCATATAAACAACAGGCATGCTTCCTGCTCTAAATAGGATCTTGCCACAGCCCCTGTTCCCCCACATTTTCTACAAAAAAGGAAAAAAGAATAGTTTTTTTGGGTGACTACTCCTTCAGCTTAAACTTATTTACAGCACACTGAAAAAGCACTATATGCTAGAATATTGTAGATGAGTAACTAGAGTAGTTATCATTGTACATTAGACACAATGGTGGGCATACAAGAAACATACTGCTTTAGCCATCAAATCCCTTCTATTATAAAAAAAAAAAGAATTGCAGTGAATTCCCTCCACAACTAAAACCTTCAACTCACTGCCCAAAGAATCAAATAGAAGAAAGCTTAACAGTTACTATTCAAATGCATCATCATCTGAAAGTGGCTGTGCAGCAGCTGCGAGTAATTAAATCACATGCCTGCAACAATAACAAGTGCAGATTAGTGCATTATAATTCCGAGCAACTTAGTCAAAACAAGAGACAATCAAGGTCTAGACAGATTAGTCCAAAATCCAAGTCCGGCAATGCCCAAAAAGTTTTTTTTTGGTATTTAATATTTATCATGTTCTACACACACATGTATATTTAACCAAATATGCTCATTTTAATAATAGATGGCAAGAGTATTAATTACAGCTAAAGTATTAGCCGAGGCAGAAGTTGTATAAAACCAAACAAAAGCTTCAAAATGTATATCCATCCAACAATCTTAATAGAACAACAATTTCATTGAAAAGTTCAATGTATTATCTCTAGAAATTGCAGAGATATCATAAAAAGCCTACATAGTGTCTCCCCGTGCATCCAGCAGAAAAGCCACCAACCACCAAAATCCTCAGTATCCTTATGCCTTGCTAGCAATGTTGTTGGAAAGCCAGTCTAAATCTTCGTAAGGCCCTCCCCAGATGTTGAAGATGTGCTCTGGATGTACTGGTGGCATTGGCTGAGTGAATGCAGACCAAGTTTGTCAGTTATTGCAGCAGCATTCATTGCATTAGGTAGATCTTGTTTGTTAGCAAATACAAGCAAAACAGCATCTCTCAGTTCATCCTCGTTGAACATCCTATGCAACTCATCCCTTGCCTCACAACTCGATCCCTATCATTGCTATCCACCAAAAAGATAAGACCCTGTGTGTTCTGGAATAATTCTGATCTTGTCCTGACCACCAACATCCCATACGGTGAAGCTGATGTTCTTATATTCCACTGTCTTCACATTAAACGCAGTAGTAGGGATTGCCATAACAATTTCTCCTAGCTTGAGCTTGTACAAGATGGTCGTCTTACCAGCAGCATCAAGGCCTACCATTAGAATGCACATCTCCTTCTTGGCAAAAAGCCTGCTGAACAGTTTTTCTTTAATTTTTTTGTTGAGTTGTTATTCTTAAAGTGATTTATTTAATTGGAGTGTTACTGCTTTTTTTTGACAATCTTGTTTTCCCATTATTTAATTAATTATTATTTTTTTTAAAAAAATTCCTTCTTTGTTACCATTATTTCCTTCTTGCACATCTCCTTCTTGGCAAACAGCCTGCTCAACAGTTTTTCTTTAATTTTTTTGGTTGAGTTGTTATTCTTAAAGTGACTTATTTAATTGGAGTGTTACTGCTGTTTTTTGACAATCTTGTTTTCCCATTATTTAATTAATTAATTATTATTTTTTTATAAGAAGTTTGCTTCTTTGTTACCATTATTTCCTTCTTTCTTTTCTATTTCATGTATTTATTTTATTTTAAAATATTTTTTTGTGATACTTCACAAACAGAACTAAATTGCTTGCAAGTAGTTCAAGTCAGACTTAATTAGCATCAACTTTTAAAATACTTCAAATATATTTTTTCACAAATCAAACCTGGCATTAAAATTAGCCCTTTTAGAAAAAAAGATAGAAGTTTCGAAATTGTTTTATGCAAAAAGAAGGGTGGTGTTAAGGCAAGTTGGCCTATTCTAGATAAAAAAGATCCATTTTTCCTTTGTGTACTACTTTAGTTTGAGTCTATGTACCCACACACACAATTTTGGATAACCACCCCTTGACCCCCCAAAAAAAAAGGTGTTGATGTATAAAAGCTAGACTACCAAACAGGTCCATACATATACATATGTAACCCATTTGGTAGTCTAGGTATGTACCCATTTGGTAGTCTAGCTTTTATACATGTCCTACGAGTTTATTTAAAGTTGAATGGGATTGGATGGTTTTCATGTAATTAACCTTTGTTGGACAGGGGAATTCATGAAACACACATGGCTACGAATAATCCAATCTCCAATTTCCTGTTCAATAAGCAACTCCGCCCGACTTTGCATTGGCACTCATCGATTGGTAATAGACACTGAATTCATTCACACTGTATCAGAAGAACAACAGAGTGGTGCCATTGTGAAAACCGTTTGTGATTCATTGCGGAAAGGCTTGAATTGGGATGCATTGACTAGAAGATTTGATTCAGTTGAGTTGAGCAATTCTGTTGTTGAAAAAGTATTACTCGAACTCAAGGAACCCATTGATGCAAAACGTGCTCTCGGTTTCTTTCACTGGTCAGCTCACCAAATGCATTTCAAGCATGGGACTTCGAGTTACTGTATTGCTATTCACATCCTGGTTCGAGCTAAGCTAATCAAAGATGCTCGTGTATTGCTTGAATCAGCTTTGACACAGAGTGTTTCGGGTAATTCTTCGCGATTTTTAATTATTGATTCACTGCTTGGTAGTTATAGAAGTACCAATTCCATTCCGTTCGTGTTTGATTTGTTAATACAAACTTACTCCAAGTTGAGAATGATAGATGTTGCCTTCGATGTTTGCCAGTACTTGGATGAACATGGGTTCACCCCAAGTGTCATTAGTTACAACACATTGATTCATGTAGTTCAAAAGTCTGATCAGACCACTCTGGTTTGGAAGATTTATGAGCATATGATCCAAAAAAGAACATTCCCGAATGAAGTTACAATCAGAATCATGATTAGTGCACTCTGCAAGGAAGGGAAGTTACAAGAATTTGTTGACATCTTGGATAGTATTCATGGGAAGAGATGCTCTCCTACTGTGATTGTTAACACTTGTCTGATCTTTAGGATCTTAGAAGAGGGAAGAGTTGAAGAAGGAATCGTGTTATTGAAGAGATTGTTGCAGAAGAACATGATTCTTGACACCATTTCTTATTCTTTGATTATTTATGCAAGGGTGAAGCTTGGAAGTTTAGACTCTGCATGGGAGGTTTATGAGGAAATGCTTAAGAGAGGTTTTCATGCAAATTCTTTCATATATACTCTGTTTATAGCGGCCCATTTTAAGGAGGGAAGGATTGAAGGTGCAATTGGCTTGATGCAGGAAATGGAAAATACGGGTTTGAAGCCATATAATGAGACTTTTAATCATCTTATTATGGGTTGCTCTAAAGCTGGAAGATCAGAAGAAAGCTTGAAGTTCTGTGAGAAAATGGTGGAGATGGGACTTGTTCCTAGCTGTTTGGCATTCAATGAAATGGTTGGAAAGCTATGTGAAGCTGGGAATATGAAGCGGGCTGATGAGATGTTAACTGTTCTGTTAGACTAAAGGATTTGTAGCAGACGAAATCACATACTCCCACCTAATTGCTGGACATGCTAGAGAAGGCAACATTCAGGAAGTTCTCAAGCTGTATTATGAAATGGAATACAACTCGCTCTCTCCTGGTTTGTCGATTTTTCAATCGTTGATCAGTAGCCATTGTCGAAGTGGAAAATTGGAGGAAGCAGAGAGATATCTGATGGTTATGAAGGATCGATCAATAGGCCCATGTGTATACATTTACGAGACATTGATTGCCAGCCACTTTGACAAGGGTGACAAAACAAGAGCTTATCACCTCTACACTGAAGTAGTTGGAAAAGGATTGAAGCCTAGTACCCAATGGCTTTGTCCTGTGGGTGGAGAAAGCCAGTTAAGGCTCGGAAAATTATTGAATAGGACTGGCACACTGCTGAAGAATGCCTCTGTAATGGTTGAATCTCTTGAGGGGCCAAATTAGAGTAGGGCCAGATTTTTGTGTACATGAACCAATTCAATTATAATTAGTTTTGTGAACGGGTACTTATTTTAGTACTATGAAATTTTATCCTGATTTTAAATAAGACTATCTATTATTAATTGTAATAATTATGTCTCAAATTTTAATTTCATTTCAATTGAAGTCAATTAAAGAAGGACCATTAACGATCGTCTCAAATTAATTATATTTTAATATTTTATAATTTTATGCTAGTTTTAAAATAGTACCATGTAATTATATACTGATTTCAAATAAAGTCTTATAATTTTAATATGTAAACGGCTGTCGTTAAGAAAAATTAAGGAATTGAATTGTTACAATTGATAATTGAGAGTCTTATTTGAAATGGGAACAAAATTTTATAATATTAAAGTATAATTAACCTTTTAATTTAAGGAGACAAATTATAAATGGCCGTTTGCAATTGGTCTCAATTGAAATAAAAAAAAAAATTAAGGGATTGAATTGTTACAATTGATAATCAAGGATCTTATTTAAATTCGAAACAAAATTTCAAGATACTAAAATGTAATTAACCCTTTAATTTAAGGAGAGAATATATTTTGTGTAGTTTATGAACTATGATTGATTTAATTCATTGACTTGTGTGTGTGTGTATGTATGTATATATATATATATATATTTTCTATTTTGATAATTAATATTATAAAAAAAATTTAATAGCATTATAACACATGACTATGGTTATCAGATTCAGAACCGTATCTGTTGTGCCGCTTTGAGTCCCACATCGAATAGAAGTCGAGCACTGGCTGTCGCTTATAAGTCCCAATCATCCTCTCCCTTGCATCAGGCCTTTTTCGTCCCATGAAGAACAAAGCCGTGAGGGCTCTTAAGCCCAAAGCAGGACAATAGGGTGCACGCGGAACCTACTATGTACCAGGACAAAAAATTGCAGCATTCAGTATCGAATAATGATGAATAAATCGATAAAAAGATCGATTCACTGGTTTTATAATTAATATATTTAAAAATATATGGTTTTATAATTAATATATTTAAAAATATATTATATTAGATAGTTATCGTTTTACTTAAATATATATTACAGTTGATAAAACATTATTGTAACAAAACATTAGTCAAGCGGAATGAGAAAGTTTATTTACACTCACAAGTGTTTGTGATAAATGCATTCAATATATATTAAAGTTGATAAAATATTATTGTAACAAAACATTAGTCAAGCGGATGAGAAAGTTTATTTACATTCAAAAGTGTTTGTGATAAATGCATTCAGTACGCTTCAGTATCGATGCATGCTCGTGTTCCGTGGTAAATGACGAACAAGAATCCCGTAGATTTAGATGTCGGTTTAGTAAAAGATTGACCGATTTAAACCGCTTCATATCAAATTAATCCAGTTTAATTGCAAAAATAATTCAAATTAAGTACCATATCGGCACGGGGTGATAACTATGCAAATGGCATAATACCATTAAAAAAGTACACCACTCCATATACAGTGGTGTGTGCCAATTCCATTTAAGAGTTTTTCCTAATTTTCTGTTTACCGTTATGGTTAGGATTACAACCTTCTAAAATAAAAATTTTGACTTTTGATAAAAAAAATTTGTATCTGTTGTTCTATACTAATAATTAATGTTATAAGGAATTTTTTTTTTTTAAAATTATAAAGAAATATTAATTATTCAGTGCTCTTCACCCACCCACGCCATGGAACAGATATAGATAATGTCTCTTTCAATGCCGACCAAGCAGTGTTGCGGTAACCTCGTGAATTGTTATGTTATATGTACATGCTTGCACTCTGTCTTGTTTGGGCAAAATCCAAATTTGAAGGAGGTATGGAATTTTGTAATTTTGAATGGGTCCAAAGTTACAGTATCTGTTTGGTCATTTTGGGAGTTTCTGCCTCCGAATCAAATCCACTGCCTTCTCTGCCAGCCTTTGGGAATCAAACAGGACTTTACACTCTATATATATATATATATATATATATATAGTATATATATATAATTTGTTTCATTCTGTTTCTAGTGGGACGGGTATGAGGTACTCATAAATGGGGTTGAGATAGAGTCGGGGGTGTGATTTTTAAAACTCCGTCGGATTCGAGGAATGATCACCCTGTCCCGACCGCGCCTCGATAAGTTTGTTTATTTATTCTTATATATACTATATTTATCAATAAATAACGTTATATAAAATTAATTTTAAGATTTTTCATATCACACTCATATTTTTTGTTTGTATTAGTTATTTTGGCAAAAAAAAAAAAATTAATTTACTTATCAAAATAAAAGTTTTAACTTACTAAAAATATATATATCTCAAAATTCAAAATTAAAAAAGGATCACTCCGTCCCGTTGCCATTACTATATAAATGACAGTTAATGTTGTTTATGAAATCAGTCGTCTCAAATGTACTGGTATGAGTCAACTTGTCATACAAAATGAATTGAAATTCATAGTAGCCAAATTAGGGTTTGAAAACATTAAATTTGGGGTTTATTTATGGGTTAATAATTCTCTAGTAATTGTTTACTTCCCCCACAAAAAAAAAAAAAAAAAAAAAATCAATTTTAGTATGTTTTGGCAAGCAATAATTTGAGCCTTGTAATATGAAGGAGATGAAGTTTTAGGCTCTAGACAATAGTTTAAGGGCATTTTAGATATTTTGTAGTAAAGAATAAGGGTGCTAATTTTTTATACAAACATAGTATTGAGTTATTGGGTTGGGTTTAAATAAGTTTTTTTGTTATAAATAAGTTAACAAATTTTAAACAATTAATAAACAAGTTCACTTCGGATTTTAATTATATTAACCTATTTAAAATGACTCAAAAGCCTACCAAAATTTGAGACTTTTTCATTTACAAAAAAGAAATTTTCGTTTTATTTTATTTCACATTTAAAATTTATTAAACTAACAAATTATTCTACAATTATATAGATATAATTAAAATTTTTAATTTTAATTAAAGAAGTTAATGATATAATTGACAAAATAAATAAAGAATAATGCTATATTTCTTAAAATTATATCATAAATTTTGGATCTGAGTTTTCTCTCGTAGCAATTGAAGAAGTTTAATGAACATCCCCTCTCATAGAAGATGAGGGGTCTACAGTGGGACCCACTTCTGTGAAACACATATCATGTAAGAAGGGAAATGCACCGGAGAGAATCATTTTCACTAAATTTCTATCATATCATGATATTCGAATTATTAACCATACTTTAAATTATATAAGTAATGTGATTTTATTACATCAGTGTCACATTATATAATGAATGTGATTCTATCACATCATCAGTGCCACATTATATAATTAATATGATTCTATCATATCAGTACCACAATATCTGAAAATAAAAATTTGGTATGTAAATTTAAGAAGAAGAGCATTTCTCATAAATGAATTAATAGTGTAATTAGCACATATAATATGTTTAATAAATGAGTTTAAATTTTCAAACTTTGACAAAATAAATTTTATTTAAGTTGTACCTATTACCTACATAAGAATTTTTTGTGGGTAATTAAATGGGAAATGCTATACTTTTTAAATTTGTATCTCAAATGATGTGTGAGAATCATATTAATTACATAATTTTAAATATTATTTAGTAATTTATTACTATGTCAATACCACATTATTTGAGATAAAAATTTAACAAACAATTTTAAAAAGTGGAACATTAGGTCTTAAACAAATATCATTGAAATATTAATAAATTGGAATATTAATAATCTAAAGCATCAAACACAGTAATTACTAATTAATCTCTCTCTATATATATAAAGAGAGAGATTACATAATTTTAAATATTATTTAATAATTTATTGCTATGTCAATACCATTGAAATAAAAATTTAAAAAACAATTTTAAAACGTGGAACATTTCTCTTAAACAAATATCATTGGAATATTTAATAATCTAAAGCATCAAACACAGTAATTACTAATTAATCTCTCTCTGTGTCTATATATATATATATATATATATATGCGGGTGCTTTTCCTTTGGGACGGGCATCAATACACTAGAGTACAAGCTACATCGAATGGAATAACCATAAGCACTAGGCTTGCACAATCAAATAGCATCTTCACATCATCTGCTTTATAAATCCAAATTGTCCCACTCACATCAGGAAAACAGTTCTTCGATCTTCTCCAAGCTCCATTTCAATCATCAATGGCGTCATTTCTTCTCAACAATCCCATCATTGGTTTCAAAAACCCCACAACACCGTCTGATGGCCACCTTAAACTTGTTCCCATGAAAATTCAGGCCACCCATGTTCCGCATTCATCTCTTGCCCAAACCATTCAGCTGGAACAACTGACGAACAAGCCACTCTTCCAATTTGAAGAATACATGACAACGAAGGCGAAAAGGGTGAACAGAGCGTTAGATGAAGCCGTTCCAATGCAGCAGCCGGTAACGATTCACGAGGCAATGAGGTACTCCCTTCTCGCCGGCGGCAAGCGCGTCCGACCGATCTTGTGCATCGCTTCGTGCGAGTTGGTCGGAGGAGACGAGTCAACGGCGATCCCGGTGGCTTGTGCCGTCGAGATGATCCACACCATGTCGCTTATCCACGACGATCTCCCCTGCATGGACAACGACGACCTTCGCCGAGGCAAGCCCACAAACCACAAGGTTTTCGGCGAAGAAACCGCCGTTCTAGCCGGCGATGCCCTCCTCTCATTGGCTTTTCAACATATAGCTGGCAGGACCATGGACGTGTCAGCAGACAGAGTGGTTCGAGCCATTGCTGAACTGGGTTCGGCAGTTGGGTCAGAAGGGCTTGTAGCAGGTCAGATTGTGGACCTTTCTAGTGCGGGAAAGCAAGTGAATTTGAGGGAATTGGAGTATATTCATGTGCACAAAACGTCGAAGCTCCTGGAGGCTGCGGTGGTGTGTGGGGCGATCATGGGCGGAGGAGATGTGATTGATGTGGAAAGGGTGAGGAAGTATGCGAGGTGCATTGGGTTGCTGTTTCAGGTGGTGGATGATATTTTGGACGTCACCAAGTCATCGGAGGAGTTGGGGAAGACGGCTGGGAAGGATTTGGCTAGCGATAAGGCAACGTATCCGAAGCTGATGGGTCTTGACAAGGCTAGGGACTTTGCCGGTGAGCTGGTGGATCAGGCTATGGAGGAGCTTGGCTACTTTGATGCTGCAAGAGCTGCGCCATTATATCATTTAGCTAACTACATTGCTTACAGACAAAATTAGCTAATTTAGGGTTGTTTTTCTTTTGGTTGTCCTGTCATGGAGGATGCATGTATATACATATATACCTAAAACATGGAAATGTTTTCTTCCCAAGAGCATTTTTAATGTTAAAAATGCCATTTTATGTATGTTAAATTTATATTTTAGTATTGTTAGAAATGACACATCAAATAAAGCATGTATTGAAGTTGCTCTAAGCAGCCATATCCCTATCTAATGTGGACGTGTCGCGACGTCTAACAAAACTTTTTAAATTTTTTGATAAATTTAGAAAACTTGAAGGGTTTGTGAGATACCCTCACAATATTTAATAATAACGTATAATAATTGTTTTACGATAAGTCATCTTACACCTTTTTATTTTATTTCTGGTGAATAAACTTTTAAAACACGAGGTTCTTGAACAAGCAGGATAACAAATTTCAAATATCCTGACTCAAAAAATAACAAACTTTTTAAATTGCAAGTAGTTGAAAAGTGATGAAGTTTGATTTAATAGAGTGATATCATACATAATATTTTTTTCTCAATAAATCTTTTCAATCTTAGATATGAGATAATAAGATTTATTGTAATAAATATATATAAAATGACTTATTTGTATTTAAATGTAAAAAAAATTTAATAAAAAATCCATTATACATAATATTTTCAAATTCAACATCATTACTTAGTTAAGGGTCAAGCCCATCCGGCTGACCTGCCCAGCCCAGATCATCCGGACTTGATTTGCAGTACACATGTGAATTGTAAGGCCTGCCTAATAAATTAAACAGTTATTATCCTTCAGCCACTGAAAAGTCATTTTCCTAAGATGCCATCTCAACAGTAGACTTAAAATCAAAGTTATGGCTTTTCAAGTTTGAAATCATTTGTGCGAACAGTTTTACCTAAGCACTGACAGATAATGAGATTTGAAACCTTTTCTCCGCACCTAAGAGCTACTCTAACCCAAGAGTTACTGAAGTTACTATCTTCAAAACTCTTAAAAAAATGAGTTTCAATTGCTAGCCAAATAATTTTTTAAATTTGAATTTACCCAATTTACTCTTAAATTTGAATTTTTTTTAACGGGTTGTTATAATTTAAATAATAAAAATTATTTTAATAAACAAGACAAATTTTTAATATTATAATATTACTAAAATTTAATTTTATCACGATTAAAATGACTTATATCATTAAATTTAATCGAAAGAATCAAGAAAATGAAATGAGTGTCTTAAAACTCAACCTCAACTTGATCAAAAAAATCAAAAGTGAAAAGAGGAATTGAATAGTATGTAGTCTACTTGATTAACAAAATATGATGGGTCCTAAATAGAGATCTTCTACCCAAAAAGTTGAGCATGTTAAATAACTTTGTCCCTCAATAGGGTAAAATTCATCATATAAGGGTAAAATCATCCAGCATTGGGGGCTGCACCCAATTGAAGGACTTGGGACCCTTGTGTCCTAAATCACATGTTAAAGACATGGGAGGGTTGTTTGGGATAAGCAGCAGCCTCACTCAAACATAGCCCACCGTTCCATATTTGGGACCCAATGGAGAATGGTTTCAAATTGTCCAATAAGGAACTGTCACTGATATAACAAGTTGAACTTTTAAGGCATCATGGTCTCAACAATTAGATTGAAGATTATGTTTATAATAGTGTCATTGTATATATATATATACATATATATATATATATATATATGATTTATTATTTGATTGTTGTGATCCTTGAGATTGATTCATTCAATAATTTTTCAATAATTTTTTACTTTTTAAGTGAAAAAAATCTACATACATGATCGTTCATAATTTATGACAGAACCATTTAATCGTCCAATAAGGAACTGTCACTGATATAACAGGTTGAACTTTTAAGGATCATGGTCTCAATAGTTAGATTGAAGATTACATTTATAATAGTGTTATTATATATATATATATACATGTGATTTATTATCTGACTGATACAATTCTTGAGATTGATTCATTCAATAATTTTTTACTTTTAAGTGAAAAAAATTTACATACATGATCGTTCATAATTTATGACAAAACCATTTACTTTGGTCAATAATTTCAAACATGATATGCATGGAACACTGTTTTTTTTTTCTTTTTCTTTTTAGTCTTGAAAGTGACCCTCTTCCTTCCCATAAATCCTCTTAGTTCTGGTGAAAATGAAATTGAGATTCACTCATAAATCTGTTTGCAACAGTTTAAAATCAATTTTATAAAAAGAATATATGAAAACAATTTTTTTTTTTTTTTGTATTTTGAATATTTCAACTCATTAGAAAATAAAAATGAAAAAAAAAAGTCAAGTATTTCTTAAAAAAAGTATTTTCATTAAAAGAGAGAGAAAATAAAGATAATAAAAAATAAAAAAGTATTCAAATAAACCCTTAGAAACTGCAATATAATATGCTGAAAGTGAAAAATGAAAAATGGACCACACATATGTGAGGAGTGGCTGCAAACTTATCCATAGTGTCATGATAGTGGCATCCTAAGCATCTTTAGCAATCATTTGCTCTATTATTAGAGAAATTAATTTTTTTAATCAAAAATTAAATTCGAAACAATTATATTTGATCTAGAAAACTTTATTTTATTTTATTTTTATTACCAATAATTGCTTTTGAAATGGGCACAAACGCTCCATAATTTACCGACATAGCCTTAAAATCACGAGATTTGAATTTACGATTTTAAGATAATAATTCTATAGATTTCTTCATCCTAGTTAATTAGATTGAAGGCTCGTTTAAATGAAAAATAAAAACATTTTGATTTGATTTTATTTTTTTAAATAATTTAACTAATCATCTGTTTGAACTTATTATAATCAATTCAACTAAATATTTAATTTATCAAAAAATACTCATTTTAGACTTAAAAACACAAATTCTGAGATTCATTAAACAGAATCAAACACAAACTTACCCAACAATTTTATTTTTTTTGGTAAAAATTGCTAAAGATTATAATTTGGAAAATTGATCAAAACCAAGCTTGCCTTTTTTTTATTAGAGTCACATTTAAATACATATTGACAATACGGCATTGATCACTATTGAAGTTGAGAAAAAGATTTTAAAAAGAAAAAGTTCAAAGGAATAATGGAAAAAAAGGCTTGACTAGAAGACGGTAAAATGTAAAAAACGAAATTTGACTGATTGGGGTCTGCTCAATCGCTGTCTCAGGCTCCCATCTCGGCAAAGTGGGCGCTGCTGACTGGCTTGATCGGTGGATTAAGGGTCGGTTAATCCCAGTTGACTCATCCCGAATCGCCGCCGGTGGCAATTTTCCAGGCGGAGGTGGCAATGAGTGGGCGGCTGTGCCAACCCAGCATCAGACACCCGTTGTTCTCTTCCACCCTGTACCCGTCCCCACCCGCATACAGAGCCAACAGCATGCTTGCCTGCTTGAACGCGTTGGACCCCAGGTGGACTGGATCGAATCCGGCGGAAGTCATCCGAGTCCGCCACTGAGGCAGTGTCTCATGCCGCTCGACCCGGTCAGTGCCTTCGCAAGCCACCACGTTACAAATCTGCCGCCCTAAATACAATTCCGACATCACCAAGTCCTCACTGTTCGGCTGCGTTAATCTGGAACCCTCCAACGAGTCGAACATGGTGGAGTAGTAATGCAGAGCTTCGTTGAACCGGTCCAGGAACAACACTCCGTTGTGGTTAGCTTCTTGCTCTACTATGGTTACAATCTTGGGTTTCGTTGCCTTGATTGATGACAGAACTTTATCAATGGCGCCGGGTCGAGCCAAGACCCGATGAAGCTCAAACACGGAGTTAACCGCCACCACCTCGTCCTCACTAGGGCGGATATTGAACATTGACGCATTGAGATCCGCCAAACTATTCACCACGAATCCACGGAATTCGAATTCGACTCCAATCGTTTTGGCCAATTGAGCGAGCTTCCACCCCACCTGCTGCGGGGCATCGCTGTTGTCCGGCTGCGGTGGGCCAATTCCCGTCAGTCTAAAAGCCGGCGGGCCGGCGGGACGCAATGCTAGCGCCTGCAGAAGCACCGGCCACTGCATCCCTTGTTTCAAGCTGAAATCGATCACGTGAACCCTATTTGCCCCCTCGAAGGCTTCAAGGATGGCCTGATTAGCTGTAAAATGCGCGAATTTCAGGTATGGGCAAGTCTCGTAGAAGTGCATCTGCAGGATATCTGAATAGGAGTTCTCGAGTGAATCTTGGGGGAAAATTTTGTAAATTTTCCAAGCTAATGCTTCGGCGAAGTACGTCGCAACCTTTCCCATTGGCCCCACTTGCGACGCCGCCAACAACCCTATGTGCTTCACCAACGCCTCGGCGAGCTTGAGATTCTCTTGTTGCACCGCCTCGGCGCACGCCATTAAGGTGTGGACCAGTCGGACTCCCGTTTCTTGCGAATCGACAAGCACCACAGGCCGCGTAGACTCCGCCGTGGCAGCGCCAGCAACTCCTACCTCTGACGGTGGAGGTGGATCCGGAACGGAATCATATCTAATCGACAATTTCATCCGTTTATTTCCATTCTCTCCCTCTAATTCTGACGATTCATTTTGTTTACAGATGGCTCCTCCAGGAATCGCCCTCAAGTCATACTCGGAGTTATCCTCATAAATCCTATTTTGTTGATTTATTTGCTTAGATTTAGAGAAATCAATACAATTAATCGCAGATGATTCACCTGGAACCAACAGAGAGTCGTCAACAGTGACAGTCTGATTCTGAATAACACCAAAATTATTCAGTGGCGAAGCGTTGAGCTCAGATATCATGCTCTGAACCCATCCCGAGAGGTCAGAAGGATTGTAGTGAACCGTATCAGACTGACAGATGCGATATTCCATCTTCCTGAGTAGTTCCCATCACCATCTCCAGCTGCTCGAGCTTCTGCGCCACGTCGTCCATGTCCGACGACCGAACTTTGTATCCCAAAACCGCCAGAAGCTCATCCATTCCGCCAGCATCTTGTTGCTCCTCCCACATCTTACCCTTTCTCACAGCCACCGACTCCGCCATTGAAGAACTCTCTCCCTTATCACGGTCACGGTCTCGCTTCATTTTTTATCTTTTTTTTTTTTTTTATCTCAAACAAAGCTCACAAAATTCAAATCAATATTTCAGAAACAAGTGTGCTTCAACAACTTGATGATCATCTCAAGTAGATGAGATGACTCTGGCGCTTGGTTTTTCGGAGAACTTTATCTCTCTTTCTCGGAAAATAATGGCAGGTGCTAGAAATTTGGGGGGGGGGGGGGCGCAGGCTGCAAGAGAAGAACAGGTGGGAAAACGGGAGGAGATAAGGAAGAATGGACGCCTTAATAATTTCCTTTTCTTTTTAATTTTTCATTTTTTTAGGGAGCCGTAGCAGCACCGCAACGATGCTCACTGATAGCGTACAACTCGCGCACACCAAAGACAATGCAGCTTCAAAGTCAGGTGGTCTTACTGCTTAATCAATTACATGATATATTGCGGGTGAGAATGAAACGGTGGGGTCCATCTAATCCTGCTTTTGTTTTCAGACA
This sequence comes from Nyssa sinensis, assembly GCA_008638375.1. NCBI lineage: Eukaryota > Viridiplantae > Streptophyta > Magnoliopsida > Cornales > Nyssaceae > Nyssa > Nyssa sinensis. Next base: position 55,886,506 of record CM018032.1, read on the forward strand.
ACATGGTCTGTTTTTTAAAAAGAGAAATACGATTTGAGTTAAGTTATATTTTGAATGAGTAATTATGAAAAATTATTATTATAATTAAGTTATTCAGTATTTGAATAAATTTATTAGATAAGTGTTTAAATAATTTTTATGGTGTTTGGATTAGTGATTAATGAGTGTCATTAGGTTCTTTTTTGAAAAAGTTGTATTAGTACTACTTTTTTAAAAAATGCATTTTGGATTAAATACAGATCTATTAAGTACGATCAATAAGTCGAATCAAACACCGAACAAGTTAGAAAAGTTTGTTTTGAACTTGAAAAAGCAACTGCGTGCGGTTTATAAGTTAAACCAAACATAGCAAACTTAATTAGTCATGCGCGGTCAAGATGCAGTACGCACACCTTCTTAAAGGTGCCTATATTTCATGTGAACGACATCTCACGTGATGTATGACTTTTTTATTTTAGCAATACATTAAATTTAATGTAAATTTTATAAAATACTGAATAATAAAAGTTGTTACATTGTGTGATGATCACATGAAATAAATTCTTGCATTAAAGGAGAGTGTTACGAAAATTTAGGTCTCTAATTATTTTCAAACCAATAAATCAAAGGGTTTATCAATGATAAGCCCTTTGGATAGATTAATTTGGAGTGTGAGTCCATGTTGAACCTTTGAAACCCTTATATCGCAAACCTAATTTTTCTCGATCTCAATCTAACCTCCTCTTCCACCTTTGAGATGAGCGAGGAGGTTAGGGTTTTGGGGAGGTGAAGAACCCATGTCGATCGTCATTTTGAAAGTGTATAAGGCACTGCAATATTTGGATGTTGCTCTTGTTTATGGTTAGCATTGTCTATGATTGCAGAGTTATTAATGATTCTATATCGTTTGGAGTAGAAATTGAGTGGAGTTCTTACTAGGCGTTGTTTTGTGATGTTGAGGGCGTGACGAAAGACAAATACCTCAAAGTTTCACCAAGAAGGTACTCAATGGGTTTGTCAAGCCACGAAAAGAGAAGAAGAGAATTCTTGTTGCAATAGAGTAAGTGTGTGTGGCTAACATTGGAATTAAAATTCTTGCTGATGTGTTCGGCAAGGGTGATGATGGAATTTTAAAGACGGCAAGCAGGCTTGATGTATCACGTGGTAAAAGAGAAACATACAACTGGTCATCACCAATGGGTTTGTCAAGCCACGAAAAAAGAATGAGAAAATTCTTGTTGCAATAGAGCGGGTGTGTGTTGCTAACATTGGAATTAGAATTCTTGTTGATGTGACCGGTGAAGGTGATGATGGAATCTTAGATACGTCAAGTAGGCTTGATGTATCACGTGGTGAAAGAGAAACATACAACTGGTCATCACCTATTTCAATATTTAATGTACGACCTTCCAATGCTATGTCAACAGATGGTGTGGTGTTTAAATAGGTAGGAATGACAAATTATCTCGCTCACCCCTAAGGGTACTAGTTTGGGGAGGGTTAAACAGTGATGGGGTAGGATTTGGGGTAAAATAACATAACTCGTCATGGGTTTGGGATAAGTAACCTCGCCCTATTTATATAGATATTTTATTCAAGTACCCCTCACTCTTTATATAATATCTAAAATACCCTACTATATAAAAATTCATTAGGGTTTTGAGAACATTCTAGCCTTACATGATTCTATCTTTATGCCTCTAACTCATCATCGGCTCGTTGTTTTCACATCGACATCGCATCATAGAGACCCTTTCCATCGTTAGTTCGTCATCAGAAGCTGCTTCATCTTCATTCTATCGTGGATAATTTGAGATTGCATCATAAAGATTCTTCCTTCCTTGACTGGTTTGTTATTCCATCATTGTCTTGTCATCATTAATCATATCGTCACTACCTTTCTAGCATCTTCCAACCGTCATCGCTGGCTGAGTTCTTGTTGTCATCAAGATGCTTCGTCATCATTCAATCGTTAAGATTCATCATAGAGGGTCACATCTTGCTCATAGTTTTGTCATCATCGAAATTGCATCACCATCCAATCATCGTTATTCCCTCACCGGTTTGTCTTCTTTTCTTTAATTATTTTTTCAATTGATCGTTAATCCTACTCCTTAGATTTGATTGTGCCTTATGTTGATTGTTGAGAAAATGAGAAATTTTTTCGTATGTTTGTTTGCTGATCTGTTGCCCTATATTTGTTTTCCAATCATCATTCCCTTACTAGTTTTCTAATTTATTGATTGTTATTTTTTGTATGTTTGTTCACTAAAAAAACTTGAGCAGAGAATTTCTTAGGACATTGATGCTTTTTCCAAGTTTATTATGAAGGTTTCCTAGCTAGGTCGGGGTAGGGGGTGGGGTAGATGAGTAACGGGGATGGGGGGACTCTCTAATTATGTGGGAGCGAGGACTTCTACCCCGCCTCGTTGCTATTCCTAACAACATGTCTCTCTCTCTAGAATCCAAAAGAAAAACAGAGGAAAAAATTTAACGAAAGCCAAAATACGTCATCACATTTTGGAGCTATGAAATTAATACGATTGTATATATTACTTAAACTTCACTATTTTTACAAATAGTAAAATTTCACTATTTTTACAAAGAGTGAAAATTTTTCTCTTTCCCTAACACTTATTCTATTCTCATATTAAAGCCCGTTAATAAATTTGCACAATTAAATTTATTTTTTCAAGAGAGAACAAACATTGAAAAATATTTTTGAGAGAAACAATGAAATTTCTCAGTTGAAAATAACTATATATTTGTTTCAAAATTTCATATGTATTATGTATCTTGTTCGATAGATCTCGAGTTTTAGAGTCTAAATATATAAATTTTATTGAAATTGAATCTATATTTGTGTGATGTTGAAATTTGAAAACATTTCTTGAAACCTGTGTCCTATTCCACCACAATTCTATTATGTAATTCTGAAGAGATACACAAACAATAGATAGATAGAAGGGTATTTTAGTCACAAAATTGTTGAGGGGCTTTTGGGGTAAAAAAGAATAGTTTTGAATCCTATTAATTAACCACCTTTTCTAGGGCTGTTGACCAAATAACCATAAATCAAGCTACTTTTCCTGATAATTCCTTTGAAAAATTGAGACAAAATTATTAAGAAGAATAATTCATAATTTTTTTTCATTTTTATTCTTTTAAATATTGGTGGTCCCCTTTTATTTAAAATATAATAATAATATAGTTTTTCTCACAAGTTTCATAATTTTTTGTTAATATCATATTTTGATATGCTATATTGATCATTTTTATATTTTATAAAATTTAAAAACAATTGTTAAAACTTCTAAAAGTAACCAAATTGAATTCATATCACCAATTCTTTACTACGTTATTTTTAAACTAAGTTCTTTTGCTTCTTTTTCTTTTACCATTTCTTATTTTTACTTTCTATATTTACAACTAGGATTGCAAATGAACCGAGCGATTCATGAACAGTTCGGGCTCGACTCGACTCGAAATTGGCTAGTTCAAACTCGTTTAATTAGCCAATGAACCAAGCTCGAGCTTCATTTTAAGCTCATCAAATAAACGAGTCGAGTTCCAATCAATATCAAGCTCGACTCAACTAACTCGTGAATGGGTAATATATATATATATATATATATATATATATATGATGTGACGTGAAAAGTGAAAATCGATAAGTTTCCTTTCATTTTTTATTCAAGTCTTGTTGCAAGTTGTTCACGTGATATTCAGGTGATATTGTCGGACAACGGTTTCTATTCATTTTAAAATGAGTATATTGCAATCCATTTATTATAAAAGACAATATATGCTCGGTTTTTTAGGATAACTTTTGGCTTTTCCTCGTGCTACCGACAGGTTTGGTAAATTTTTGTCAAATTATTTTGACTTTTTAAACTTTTAAATAGTGTAAAACTAATAGAAATTCTCACAATCCTCCTAGATCTCTAGGACCATTGATTTTACAATATATTGAGCTTTGATTGTATGCAGACAGAAAAAAGTTTGCAATTCCTCAATTCGATCATAGTTGTCTCAAATAAACCAATTTTTTATATGAGTTGAGTTTGCTTGAGTGTTTGCCAAGCTATCATGGAACTGAGCTCGATCAAAGATTTTGTCTTGAGATAAACTTGAGTGAAGCTCAAGCTGAGTTCATAATTCAAACGAGCCGAACTTGAAAATTAAATACTCCACTCGACTCGGCTCATTTGCGCCCCTATTTACAACTATGTCTTGATTCATCCATATCATTTCATTAATTATTAAATTACCAATGGGATCTTTGATCTTGGAAATATTTCATCTATGATTAATAAAGATGATATGATTTAAAATTGTATTTGTTTTTAATATGAAAAATTAAATATTGATATTTTTATGATGAAGAATTCCGGTCACATTTTTGTACGATTGAATAAATTTTGGGTACTTACAATTATTGAAAAATCACAAGTATCAATTAAATCTGAGTGTAAATATATTTAATTTTTTTCCTAATTTTTGTCACATAATAAAGAAACTTGAGTAGTTGGCAAATAATAAGTTAAGAATCAAATTATCCAACAAAAAAGTAAAGAGCCTAATCTAGTAGCATATGCCTACAAAATAATGGTGAAGCTTGACCCTATATCTCAATTTTGAAGCTCAAATTTAATTGAAGAAGGTTTTGTTAATGACTTGTGTTGTTGTGGGTGCCACTGCCAGAAATTTTTTTTTTGTGTGAATTAAGGGGATTTCAGCCGTTTCCTTCCCTAAAAGTGGGAATGAACGCCTTTGATAGAAATAGAAAGCAAGTGATGAGTCGTCAACTAGTTTTAGGGCAAGAAATAAGTAAACTCGTTACTATAGAAATGCAAACAAAGAAAAACTAAAAAGAAATGGAATAAATGAAATTACCATACTCTATTTCATAATTACATTCTAAAAGACTGTCAAAATAAATAAGATACTAAAAATGTGCAACTAAAGAAATAGGCTCGGTGGTTAAGGTACGAAGTGGGAAAGTGTTAAGCACCCACTTCGCCTAATTCGAAAAGACTGGTCCCAAACATTCAATTGCAAGGCTCACTCATCAAGTATAAAGAAACGAAAATGTGACGAAAATAATGATAAAATGGACAAACTGAATGGAAGAAATAAGGAAAAAGGGAAAGGGGAAAGGAATTTGACTTGGGCTCGTAGGCTTCCTACATATACATCCTAGGATGGAAACAAAGTCACGTCGTTCTACCAATTTACCCTATTTTATCAAGAATGATAAGAGAAGGAAGATCAATCGGGTAAAAAGACTGGTAAGGGTTTGAGAAACGTGCCTTAATTAGCTATGACGGTTGAGCAGCACTTCGGCTAAGAAAGACTTGACTTGGTGTCGTGGCTTGGGCGGAGTTTCAGGCTTGTTGTTGACTTGAAACCTTCTCTTCGACAAGACTTCAGGTTTTGAGAGGGAGGAAAGCTAAAGGACTTCTTTTGTCACGATCCAAAACCCACCCTACGCAGATTAGGGGCAACGACTGATACTGCCTCCCGAACTGGCCGTACAAAATCAAATGAATTGAACAAGAGTGGTAGAAACTTTTTTCTTTTTCTTTATATCAATGAATCATTAAAGGCGGAAGCTACACAAATGCAATTCATTTGATCACAAACCGAATTCCATCAACCATCAATTAGTATATGTCCAAGTACAATTTGATCATTATGAATCACTGTATAGGTTTGACATCATTACTAATGTTACAATATCATAATACTCAATATTAAGATCAACCTTACAGAATATATGTTCAAATTTTGACTTGGAGTTTTTTTTTTTTCATCATCAATATTGCTCACAAGTAGCTCCACTAGTTTCCATCATTGCATTTCTTCCCATATGGCGCTACCTGAAAAATGGTTATAAATATGGAGTGAGCTAACTTAGCTCAGTAAGTAAATTTCCTCGCTTTGTCATGGGACAATGTTAGTTGGGTAACAGGATACAACCAAATGACAAACGAAATGATATATAACAATAGCTTGTCACAAAGGAAAATAAATCAACAAAGATGACCTATATGTCTAAAAGCCATATCCCAAAACAATTTGAACAAAGTAATGTAAACAGTTTAGCAATTCAACAATAGAGATTAAGTCTGCACAATAATCAGCTGCCAAATATCACAAGATATCACAAATTGCCAAATCAAATCCAATGATAGGCTTGCAAAGCATATTAACAATCAAAGAGTGCATTATCAGATTATGATTAAAAAAAAGATATGAGATACTAATAAAATAGATGCTATCAACAAATAGGGCCTAGCTATCCCCAAAAGTACTCATCCAGGTTTACCCCATTCTAGGTTCCTAAATAGTATTAGAGCTCTTATCATATATCATGTCCTCCATGGACTAAGTGTTGGGTATCATTCCCAATTACCAACCCGTAGGTCCAAAAGCATCTATAGAATCATATGAATATTGTAACAAACATAACTCTCGGCACTCATAATAATATCATGATCAATAGAATTTCACAAGAGATATACGTACATGTGGAATATCAAATTCTTAGTAGTGAAAAACATAGCAATTTTTCAATATCGAAAGAAAGATATAGAAATGAGCAAGTAATCACATTAAGGCATTGGCAATCGAATTCTCATCATATCCACAGGGTAGAACATGCATCAAATTAAGGAAATCAATAATGTCAGGTATGTATAGAATACAAATTGGCAGCATCGAGGAAATAAAATTGTGACATGGTTAAGAATTACAACATGTTAGAGTTCGAGTTTACTTACATGGAGTTTTAGCATCGCATTTCCATACGGGTACCATATTAGCTATCCCGTAACTTTCTTTTCATTTTTCATCGTTTGAGTGATCCTATAATCACGGATCAAAAATACATGGCATAATGAATTAGTATTCATTCTAACCCCAAACTTTGTTATTTAGTATTTTAAGTTTTTTTGAACTTAGTCTATTTAATTAAGGGTCTTCAATTTGTCCATTTAGGGTTCCCTGATGCTTTATAACTTATTTGGCCCTTTAAGGGTGTTATGGTAATTTATAGCTTCTTTGGCCATTGAAGGGCAATTTGGTAATTTATACTTTTAATGTCCAATATTTTTCGTACATAAATTTATGTATTCAGACTCCATTTTGAGTCTATTTGGTCCTTATATAATTTATATGGACTCATTAATTTTATTTTAATACCTCTGGTAACTTCATTAAGTTCCAAGGACATATTCGTCATTTTTTAGTTTGTTACTGAGTCTTATTTTTCTCAAAGGGGCGTTACTATCAAGCTTGGAATATTGAATATAATTAATTTAGGCCCTTTCGGATCTTAATTTGCATTTATGTGACTTACATCAAGCCTAGGGGTATTTTTATAATTTTACACTTTCATGCATCAAATCTTTCGGTACTTTTTTTTGTTAAAACGGACTTTACCGTTGAGTCTAGAATGCCCAAAAAAGTCCGAATATGTCACCTTTGACATTTAATTGGCTTTTGGATTACTGAAGGTATAATGATAATTTGGCATTTCACATGTTTATATTTTTAGGACTTCGTTTCACAAACAAATCCCGCCATTAGGTCCAGAATATCCCAAAATGTTAAGGTACATATTTTTATAGTCATCGGAGTCCAATTGATCACTTAACTGATCATTATGAAGTATTTGAAATTACTCTAGTTAGCTCGTTCGTATTTTTTGAAATTTAATTTCACAAATCGGACTTTGCCGTTGAGTCTAGAATGCCAAAAAATATTGGGTTATACTATTCTTTTATTTTAATCGGCCTTCATTTGGGTTATTTTTGGCCTAAGGGTATTTTGATAATTTCTCATATAATTAAAGAGATTTAAAATTAATATTTAATTAATTTCTAAACCATTTTATAATTAATCAAAACTGTTGGGGGTCATTTACAGTTAACCGAAGGTGCTGGGGCTTCATTTATAATTTCAGAAACTAGTGGAGGCCAAAACATAATTTTTGAAAACTATTTAAATAAAACTAATTGGTTTAATTGGATTTCAAGTGAACCGGAGCCAAACAGTGCTAAACCAACTGGTTCAGTTTGGTTCAATACATCATGTTGACATCAACCCTACTATTTTATTTTATTTTTAATTTTATTTAACCAAAACGACGTACTTTTGATAAGTGATTAAAAACCATTTTATAATTCGGTTGGGGCCCGACCCAAATTCGACCCCGAGACCCGACCTGCCATTGTTCTTTTTCCCTATTACTCCAATGAGGGTTCGGTGGCTTTTTTCGGTGCTGGCGATTGTCGCCGATTGAATTCTGGTGCAAACTTAATGTGGTTTGAACCCTAATTCAGTGAGGATTTCATTTCTAAAATCAAAGTTTGATTTAATTCACCTTGGCTTGTTGAATATCGAAATTTACAATCAGCTTCGGCGAGACCCCGACTTTTCGGCGACCTCTTGTCTTCCTATTTTGTTGAGCTACAGCGGGTGTTTTCACTCCATTTTTTCTCCATTCGATTTTTGAAACAATGTGGAACATATTCCCGTTCCTAAAACACAACAAAACGAGCCCAAATTACAAGTTTTAAAATTTTCTTCTCCCAACTGTTACCATTATTTTCTCAATGGTTTCTTAACCATTTTTAGTGATTCAAGTTGCTGCATGTTCCATTTTTAATGCTCTTTTCAGTTATGTAATTGGTTTAAAGCTTTAATCAAGTTTGCACAAAAACTCTATTTTTGACAAATTTGGGTCCTATAGTTCTTAGGGTTTTCAAGCTTCAAAACTCGCCATTTTTCTTTTATTTTTATCCCTTAGCAATATAAAACACATGCATGCATAATTTAGGCCATGACAAGCTTGTAAATGAAATTTTTCTAGAGAGATAAAATTTACCCCTCTCTCTCTCTCTCTCTTCAATTTTCTTCTTTCTCTTTCTTCTTGCTTCTACTTTCCTCTTTCTCCCTCTTCTTCTTTTTCACTTTCTCACTCACAACAAGCCTCTCTCTCTCTCTACAATTCTCTATCTCTCTCTCTGCCCTCACACATTACACACATTATTTTTCTCTTTATTTCTTCTCACACACAATATATACATATACATATACATATACATATATATATATATTCAGCACATATATACATATATATATATATTTAATATATATTTAAATTTGCATGAAATCTAATTGGTGGGGAGAGTGGCCCAATGAGGGGTTGACACCTCAGTCCTAGAGTATGCAAACTTGACGTTTTATGTTGCTCTTATCTTGTGAAATATATAACATAGAAGTGCTGCAACTAAGTTGGCTATTTTTTTTTGTGTAAGTTTCTTCCTCATTTTTTGGTCTTAGGTTCAAGTCCTTTGGTCAACACTTTTGACCTTATTTTTCCTCTTTTTCTCTCCTTATGCCTTGTTTGGCATTTTGGGTGTGTTTCTTGAATTTTTGAAATTGCGTTTCAATTACAGTAAAGTTTCTTAACATTCTTGCAATATTTTTTTATTTTTGCACGCTTCTTCTTAATGTCATTAATTTGATTTTTAATACGTCCCATCGTGTTTGGTTTATGCCAAAAATATATTATTTTTATTGAATTTTTTTTGATTCACTTGTATCACTTATTTATTCTCTTCATGTGTCGATTTCACAAGTTAAGATCTTATTAAGCTTTCATAACCTTTATTATCTCGCCTTGATGTATTTAAATGTATTTTAATTATTCTAATAGTCCATCATAATTATTAGAATAATTTCGATTAAACGCGCTCCCATCGTACGTCATGCTAATTTTGCTTGAGTGCACTTCGTGCATTAACTTTTCACATTCACTTGCGTGTTAATCCTCAATTAACATTAGTCGTAATTTCTTATCAAATCATGACTCTCGGCATTAACTTTCATTCTTACATTGGTCGTATTTAATTTACGATTAATTATTTTCATCATTTATGCATTTGCTTTCGTATTAACGGGTCACTCGTCATAACTAGCGTTGCTCATGGTTATTAAGCAAATTAACTTGTGATGATTTTCATTATCATTAATTGCTTTGCTTAATTAGGTCGGGGCGTCACATCTTAAGGGAGAAAAGACTCTAGAGTTATGTCAACAGCATAAAGCTATTCAATAAGTGTCCTCAAAATGGTGATCAATGGGGTGTATTTATAGGTAAAATGTGGAGATTTGATCCAATGACCTATAATTAACCTCACAAATGGAGAGTTAGGATCATGTTTCGAGTGATATTTACATGATTTAATAAAAATAAATTAAATGAATATCCTAAATAAATGAAATAAAAAATGATTATGAAAAATTCAAGGACATATCAAAATGATGTCTACATGTAAGATCAAATGAGGTGTAAAAGAAATGAGATTATTCCTAAATAATCTTCACAAAAATGAGGAATAATTAGGAGGGGTTTCTCAATGAGCCTAACTAACATGCACGTATCCTCTATATAACATATATATCCCACATTTGTTTGACATATATCTTATATATAACACATATATATCTTATATATATGTATAATGTATGCACCTAAATATGATATGTATAAACACAATATGTGTAAACCTAGGTAAGTGAACCAATGAAGTGGTTGCAATGCATCCTATATGTCACCTAGACCGATATGTGGACTAATGAAATGAATGCACACCTAATGCACATAAATATGTAAGCTTATTATAGGAAATAAACAAATGTCTAGATTCATTGTATCTCATTTAAAGGAAATACCTATCATCTAGATTTATAAAAATTCTAAAAATGGAAAGTCCTAAATCACTTAAGATGACCAAATTTCCTTAATTTTGGTGAAAAATGACAAGATTGCCATAAAACATGTGAAATGTCAAAACTGCCCTCCTAAAGGCATGAATATATCACAATTTGTCACAAAAGGCTGAAATTACTAAATTACTCCCAAATGAGTAAATTGATGTGAAAATTATGAAAATGTCATTTAAGTGATTAGAGAGTCCTACTAAAGGTAAGATTATGCCAAAATTATCAAGATGCCTTCAAGGGGCAAAATTGCTCCATAATTATCGAAATGCCCTTAAGAGCTGATAGGTGCACCCTTGAGGACTGAAGGATGTGTAAAATTATAAGAATTTCATCAGGGTCAAAGATGTGTAAAATGACCAAAATACCCTTAGGAAACAAATTGTGATAGAAATTGCCAAAATACTCCTAGGTGAAAAATATCTTAGTAATTCATCAACAATGATGAAACTATTCCTAATCAAGGGTTTTCTCAAAATATGCAACGAAAATGTTCTCGGCATGCCGTGAAGTTATGGTCAAGGATCACAAAATGAGGTGTCTACAATTGTTATAAAAAAAATTGGTTCAATACTACTATAGAGAACAACTTCTAAGACCCTTGTAAGAACAAACAAAACAAAGAGATCATCAAAAGGGCACCGATGATGGCTGCTTTGAAGATCAAGTCAGGAGAGAAAAATAAACTTCCAGAGACTAAAACCAAGGAATAAAGATCAGGCTTTTGGTGCATACCTTAACCTTTTTTCTTTATAGTGGGTCAGTACCATTCTTGACAGAATTCTTCATGGTATGAATCATGTACTTTTCATGTCGATAAGATAAGTTTAAAGTAGAAGTTTTCATGTTGGAGCTTATAACAATATTGAAGAGATAAGAAATTTTAGTGTAAAGTGGGTTAATAGTGAACATGTCATATTGGTTAGCCAGTGCGACAAAACAAAGCTCTTAGTTTTTTCAAACTTGGCGACCCTAATTTTTCGGTGATCAACTTGAAAGAAGAAATACTGGGCTAAACTAAGATCCTAATATTAAAAAAAATTCTATCTAGATCGGTAGGAGTATACTCTAATGGATCGAGATCTGTAATTCGAGTGGCATTTACTTTGGTATCCATGTATCACAATCCTAGCGGTTGTAACATTTTAGTCATATCAACTTGTACTCTTTATAATTATAGATCTTACTTTCTTTACTTAAATGTATTATACTTAAGGATTAATTCAGTTTTTATTCAACATAAAAAATAGTTATATTTTTAAAATACAAAAAACTATATCAATTGTGAAAAAAGGAATCCTGGTGTAAAGAATATGAATGATTTCTTGAAGTCATAAATTGGAATTATATTTTTTTTTTTGCATGCGTTCGTACTTCGCATTTGGTGTTACGATATTTTAAATCGAGTGAGAATGATATTTTATCCTTAAAAAATAAATAAATAAGCCAACCCACATCGGCCTCTTCTAAGAATTGCGAGTATTATTCAAGGATCTACTTCTCCTTAAAGTTTAGATCCTTTTGAGGTGGCTAGCTGAGTTTACCCTTAGGTACTCTTGCTCTTCCATTTGTGTGTTTTATCCCTAAGAAAGAAAGATTATGATATTTTATACTTACCAATAATAATAATAAAAAAGAGTTAACAGTTTATTAGTACATGGGCTACAAAGATGGACAACTTTACTGTTAATGCATTGTCAATGATAATAAGAACATGCTCTTTCAAAGAAAGGTTAGTACTTGGGGAGTCTAATACATGTAACGAAAGAGTGGGGGAGAGCACACAAAGCACATTACGGTTAGTCCCACGATAAACAGATCAAGGATTGAAGATAAATTATTCGTTGGTATATTGTTGTTTATTTTTTCATACAACATTGGAAGAGGAAATATCACATGTTAATTACATAGAGAGTGGATACTTACACTACTTAAATAGAATATTGATTCTATTGACATGATATTTTAGTGAATATATATATATATATGTATATGTATATATACGCACACACGATTGTCAATTTTTTTTGTATGTTTTGACATGTTATTTTATTTATTAGCCTGAATAAATGATCCAAAGGTCAACATAAGATGAGAGTCTTACTTTTTATGTTCATATTACATTTTAGTTTACTTTCTTTAATATTTTTGACAATTACAAGTAGTATTAATGTACGATGGATGTAGTACCTATCAAAAACATGTATTTTGTTTTATAAATGTATTAAGATTATTAGTTTTTCAAATTTATGTCTATCTCAAATTGGTTATTTTTAACAATTTTTATTCAAAAATATGAGTCTTTATTCTATTAGGATTAAGATAAGAATAAGAATTATGGTTTCTTAAGCCAAATAGTAGTATTCAAGTTTTATAAATATAATGAAATAGGTTTTTATAGTTAATTTTTTTTTATCAATAATAGTTAATTACAAATTTTAGGAAACTTTTTTCTCTTATTTGGTAAGTAATCTTCGTATTACTTGATTTTTAAGAAATTCTACGTCTTTACTTGATTCCTTTATACATTTTTATATTACATTAGTTGGTATTAGAGCAAAAATTTTTCTGTCTCAATAACAAACGACAGAGTCGTGATTACAAATCTTATTAAATTGGTGGTGGGACGAAAATTTTATGAGCGAAAATTGATGAATAGATGATTGTTTGATATTTGAATTAATTTATATTAATATAGTTAGAGGACCTTTTGGGATTTTGAATAAGAAAAAAGAAATTTCTTCCCTTGTATTTTTTTTCTTATTTTAGTTCATTATGTCATCTCTTTATTATGTCTTCTCTGTTGTTTAATAATTAAAGAAGATATAAAATCATGCTTATTTCTTATTTTATTTTATTTGTCAATATTTTTAATAACATCCGTATATAATACAGGTCAATGCTAAGTGTATATATATATATATATATATATTGATACGTCATAAAAGGATTCTACTTACATCAAGTGATTTAAACATGTACCAAAAGGGTAAGTCTATTTATATATATATATATATATATCTACTCGCGAAGGGTATACCGAGGTCAATCTCGGTATACCGACATCGGAATAATGAAATGTAGAAGAGACAAAAAGAATGATGGAAAACTCATGATTTCCCTGCTATAGCCTGACAGGCGGTGAGCCCTAGCCCTGCCAAAAGGAGATACAGGTTTGATAACCAGTTCTACACATACACGTGTAAAGGGAGCCGTGAATTTGGAAAGTTAAATGTGAACAGAATACCCACCGCCTGTCAGAAGGCAAACTCACCGCTTCTCCATTCTATAAATTCCCCTGAAGAAGGTATGAAAAAGAGGATCTGCATCTAAATTATTTTTTGATTAAAGAGCCAAACCTTTGATCAAATAAAAGGAGACTAATTTAACCATCGGAGAGGTTACCATCGGAACCTTTTCCAGTGGCTTTTTACGTATCATTTCTTTTCAGGCAAACGGTGACGGACAGTTCCATGACGAGCCAAAATCAGCTGCATCAGCTTGGCGCCGTCTATGGGAAAGTTTAGCGTTCTTCTCTATCTTCTTTTCCCCTCCGTTTAAAGTGTTTGGTCGTCATGGCCTCCAACCGTTGCTCTGCACCACTATCCACTCAACCACTCGCTCAGGATGAAGAAGTTGCAACTTCTGATCCTGTGCAGCAACAATTGGATCAAATTCGAGCTCAGATGCAGAAACAATCTGATCAAACGCAGGCTCAGCTCTTTGCCATATCTCAAGTCTTGGCCTCGTTGACGCAAAATCCATCAGTTCTCCCTCAGTCAAGAGTTCCTGAAAGCAGATATCCATTATTATCTCCCCCGCAAAGGAGGCAATATGAGGAGGGTGGTCCTAGCGCTCGTCCCTTTTCTCCCCAGGGGATGGCTCCAGTTCAACAAGACGTTTTGAGGGGCATACCCAACGTGCAACCTCACAACGTTGTTTATAGCAGGGGCCATGTTGTTAGCCCTTCAAATTCTGGAGCTAACTTGGTGCAATCCGAACCACCACTTCAACCGGCGCCTGCGTCCATTCAAAGGCAGTCCGAACATGCTATCCCCAGTTAGAACAATCCTCAACCCACTGGATTAGAGGTTGGAATACCAGGGTTTCAGCATTCTGGCCCATCCAGAGTACCACTGCGATCAGAAGAAGTGGCAGATTCCATGGGACAAGCAGTTCCTGCTCGAGAAGGCCTTCCACCTCCTCAACAGGACGAAATAGCAAAGCTTCTCGGAAGATTTACGACTCCGTTTACGCCGGCTATATTAGCTGAGGAGCGTCCTCGTAATTTTATTGTCCCAAAATTCACCCCTTATGAAGGATTGGATGATCCTGGTGATCATCTTTCTAATTACCAGCATACAATGGCCCTCCATGGCGCCACTGACGCATTTCTATGCCGCACCTTTGTGACGAGTCTCAAAGGGGCAGCCCTTCGATGGTTCCATAACCTCCCTCCAAATTCCGTCCCCAATTTTTATGAGCTCAGCCGGCACTTTCTTGATCGGTTTTTAACAAGCAGGCGGCTCAGGAAGGGGCCGAAATTTCTCTTGTCCATCAAGCAACGGAAGGGAGAATCCCTCAGGGATTATATTGCTCACTTTAATGCCGAGCTGACCGAGATCACTGATTGCGGTGCATCCTTCCTGGTGGCCGCCTTACATGCTGGACTTTGGCCAGGGCGTTTTCATGATTCCCTGACAAAAAATCCTCCAATCGATATGACGTCATTAATAGAGAAGGCAAGAAAACATATTAACTTGGAAGACACCAGAACATCCCTTCGTCTTGCCAAGGAACAAACACAAAATGAGGGGAAGTCGCAAACGCAGAGTACTGGCAATACCAGCAAACGACAAAGAAGTCCTGAGACGAAAACAACATCCCGAGGGCAAAATCAGACCACCTCGGGACGCTTCAGATCATACGCACCTCTGAGTGTGCCACTACCTCCCCTAACTGCTTCTATATCTGAGATCTATAATCAGGTCAAGACATATGAAAATTTCAAGCGTCCAGATCCATTATATGCTGATCCTGACCACCGAGATCGTAGTAAGTATTGTGATTTCCACCGAGATCACGGACATACTACGGAATTGTGTCGACATCTTCAGCAAGAGATTGAGCAGCTAATTCGGAGGGGACGACTGAAGGAGTTCGTTCAACGAGAGTCTGGACCAAATAATCAGACTCAAAAATCCCAACAACCTCGGCAGGAACCCAGGCCTCAGCCACCACGACAAGATCAGGGGTCCGCTCCTGGGACAAGTCAACCATCACAAGCCAATACTCATGTTATCCTCGTCTTCCATGCCGCTAACTCTCTCTCCGGCATCTCGAATCGGGCAAGGAAACGCTATGCGCGAGAAGCAAAGGTGGCACCAATTTCGGTTCAAATCATGACTCTGGAGAAAAAGTCGAAACCCTCACCACAAATCCAATTCTCCGAACTGGATCTAGCTGGCGTACATCACCCACACGCCGATGCGCTAGTCATTACTCTTCGTGTCGCTAACTTCGACATCTCTAGAGTATTGGTGGACACAGGCAGTTCCACTAATATTTTATTTTATGAGCCTTTCCAGAAGATGAGGTTGAACGTGTCCGATCTCAAAAAAACCTCGGCAGTAATGACTGGTTTTGATGGACATCTAAGTTCTCCCATGGGCGGTATTGACTTCCCAACAACTATTGGAGTCGGTGAGGAACAAAGAACAGTGATATCAGAATATGTGATTGTGGATTGCCGATCTCCATACAATGTAATCATGGGAAGACCATGGCTGCATCAGATAGGGGCCGTCACGTCCACCCTTCATCAATGCCTCAAATATATACAGAATGATGAAGTCTGCACCATTCGAGGTTCCCAATCATCATCTCGGGAATGCCATGTTGTTGCGCTCAAAGGTAACAACCAGCAATAGCAATTACAGACATCTCGGAGGCAAATGATTCTCGACCTATCTGACCGAGGTGAAGATACGTATTGTCCTACCGAGATTGATGCGCCTTTAAGCCCGCGTGGCGTAGATAGCATGGCTGCTCCGGTCCAAGAGCCAATTAAGATCTCGGTAGGACAAGAAGAAGAAGGGCGTTATTTACAGGTGGGCACCGATTTGTCTCCATCAGAACAAGAAGTTATAATTGAGTTTCTGAAAACTCAGTTATCAGCCTTTGCATGGGAAACTAAGGACATGGAAGGTATCGATCCCTCATGTATTTGCCATAAGCTCACAACAAACCCTGATTGCCACCCTGTACGGCAAAAGAGACGAACATTTGCTCCCGAGAGACATAAGATCATTAATGATGAAGTCCAGTGGTTACTAGATGCACAGCTAATCAGGGAGGTATTTTACCCAGAATGGCTTGCTAACACAGTCCTGGTTAAAAAGAAAAATGGGAAATGGCGAGTATACATTGATTATACCGACCTTAACAAAGCTTGCCCTAAGGATAGTTTCCCTATCCCAAGAATTGATCAACTCGTTGAAGCAACTGCTGGTTACGAGTTGATGAGCTTCATGGATGCATACTCAGGATACAACCAGATTCAGATGTATCCTCCTGATCAAGAAAAGACCTCCTTCATCTCTGAACGAGGCTTGTATTGCTATAAAGTAATGCCTTTCGGCCTAAAAAACGCCGGAGCCACCTATCAACGTTTGGTCAACAAAATGTTTGCATCTCTGATCGGTGATACGATGGAGGTATATATCGATGACATGCTGGTCAAGAGTCAGTAGAAGAAGGACCACGTTGAACATTTAAAAAAGACCTTCGACATCCTGAACAAACATAAGATGAAGTTGAATCCATCTAAATGTATCTTTGGGGTCAACCGTGGGAAGTTTCTGGGTTTTCTTGTCTCACAACGAGGCATTGAAGCCGATCCATCCCAAATTAAAGCTTTGGCAGAACTCGAGCCTCCGAGGTCTAGGAAGGAGATACAGACTTTGAATGACCGGATTGCGGCCCTGAATCGCTTCATATCAAGGTCTACGGACCGCTGTCTTCCGTTCTTCAAAGCTCTACGGGGGAATAAGATCTTGGAATGGACCTCTGAATGCGACAAAGCTTTTGTGGAGCTTAAAAAATATATGGCATCTCCAGAGCTGTTATCTACACCAATAAAAGGAGAGAAGCTGCTCTTATACCTCACGGTATCTGAAAATGCCGTAAGCTCTGCGTTACTCCGAGAAGACAAAGGGATTCAAAAACCCATATTCTACGTGAGTAAAGCACTTCTTGGATCAGAAAAATGGTATCCCGAGATAGAAAAGCTAGCCTTCGCACTCGTCATATCGGCCAGAAAACTCAGGCCTTATTTTCAGTCTCATTCAATCATAGTTCCAACTTCATACCCCTTAAAAGCCGTACTACATAAACCTGAAATTTCAGGTCGTCTCGTGAAATGGTCAATAGAGCTGGGAGAATTCGATATCACATACACACCTCGGACTGCCATTAAAGCACAGGCTTTGGCAGATTTTATTGCCGAATTCACCCCGGCACTAAAACAGAAATTAGACGCTAACCTAACCATGGCCACATGGCATTTATATGTGGGTGGCTCTTCCACTGATAAAGGGTCCGGAGTTGGTCTTATCCTCCGATCTCCCGATGGTATTTCTACAGAGAAAGCAGTTACTTTGGGGTTTAGGGCTTCAAACAATGAAGCTGAATATGAGGCATTAATCCTTGGCATGCAACTAGCCCTAGAACATGAGGCTCACAACCTCGAAGCCTTCTCTGATTCCCAATTAGTGGTGGGCCAAGTTCTGGGTGAATTTGCTGTGAAAGATGACAGAATGATCAAATATGCTGAAATGGTAAGTTTTCTACAAAAATCATTTGTCACTTTCCGTATTCATAAAATAGAGAGAAGACAGAACGCAAGGGCGGATGCATTAGCAAATATGGCTTTTCACCTCGGTACCAAAGGGGATTCAGAATTGACTATCTCCTCCCGAAATCACCCCAGTATTGACAAAGTTCAAAAAATTCACATCTTGGAACAATGTCACGACTGGAGAGCTCCTATCTTCAGATACCTGAAAGAAGGAAAACTCCCAGAAGATAGGAATCAAGCACGTAAACTACCGATCAGAGCAGCTCGGTATCTGATTTTAAATGAGCAACTCTACCGTTGATCCTACACCCAACCTTTACTGAGGTGCCTATCTCTAGAAGAATCGGAGTATGTACTAGCCGAGATTCATGAAGGGATATGCGGCAATCATAATGGTGGTAGGACCATCTCACATCGAGCGTTGACCCATGGTTATTACTGGCCCGGTAAGCTGATTCAAGCCAGAGAGTATGTAAAGAAATGTGACAAATGTCAGCGTTTTGCTTCCTATCAACATTTACCACAACAAGAGCTTGTACCCATTGCAAGTCCCTGGCCTTTTGCCCAATGGGGGATGGATATAGTGGGACCTTTGCCAAAGGCCCCGCAAAACAAGAAATATTTGCTAGTTGCAATTGATTATTTCTCCAAATGGGCAGAAGCAGAGCCTTTGACTCATATTACCGAGGTGGATGTAAAGAGGTTTACATGGAAAAATATCGTTTGCCGGTTTGGGGTACCACGAACTATTATATCAGACAACGGTACCCAATTCACAGGAAGGGTATTTAAAAAATTCTGTGACGATCTCCGTATCAGTCAGCATTTTTCCTCACCAAGACATCCACAGGCAAATGGGCAGGCCGAGGTGATGAATCGGACGATATTGAATAGCATAAAAAAGAGGCTGGAACGAGCAAAAGGAAAATGGACAGAAGAACTTCCTAGAGTACTCTGGGCTTACCGAACGACGAGGAGCAGTGCTACCCAGGAAACACCATTCTCACTCACATATGGTTCCGAGGCGGTCATTCCCGTAGAAATCGGTATGCCCACATGGAGAACAGAAGCCTTCAATCAGGAAGCAAATCCGCTTCAGTTAACCGAGAACCTCGACTTACTGGAAGGAAAAAGAGAACAGGCTGCAATCAGGATGGAAGAATGTCGCCAGAAGATGGCCAAAAGCTTTAATCAGAAGGTGAAAGTTACAGCATTCGAATTAGGCGACTTGGTTCTACGAAGAATCTTCCCTAATAACAAGGAGCCTGCAATGGGAAAACTGTCCCCAAACTAGGAAGGACCTTATCGAGTTGTGAAGATTAACAGGCCTACAACCTACTGGTTGGAGGATATGGAGGGAAGATCGATTCCCAGACCATGGAACATCGAGCACCTGAGACAATATTATCAATAAAGTTATTTCTACTTTTCAGGCGATATATCTTCTCAACACAAACGGTCCGCCAACTTGTTCTACCTCAAAAGGCCCCTACAAGCATAAGTGCTGTAGGTATGGCTCCAAGAAAAGAGACTGGTCTACAGACCTGATCTCAAATTCATCAAGGCCCCTACAAGCATAAGTGTTGTAGGTATGGCTCCAAGTGAGGATACTGGTCTACAGACCTGACCTCAGAACTGATCAAAGCCCCTACAAGCATAAGTGCCGTAAGTATGGCCCTAAGCAATGATATTGGTTTTTGTTTGGTGATGCATACAAAAACCTTACCGACCTGATCCACTTCGATAGAAACCAGGTCAGATCCGAGTACTTATTATAAAGGGAAATATGTTTTGTGATATCTTGGTCTATAATCTTTAAGTTATGTCCAAACAACAATCAAATAGTCTTATTATCCTTAATTTGTTAAAATATACTGCCTCGGTATAAAGTATCAAAGATATAAAAAAATGATGAAAGTCAAAACATAGAACTGTAATTATTTTCATTGCCAAAAATTCGAAGTACAAAACAAAGAAGCAAATCACATCAACCTATCTATTAAACATTTTTAGGAGGAACAGCTGATAAGGGTACTACGCCCTCTAACACTTCATCTTGGATCGGGACTTCAGGAGAGGTCGGTTGAGACTGAGCTACCTCCACACCATCTAACTTCGAGATATCCAGATCTGGATACACAACTCGAATTCGGTTGATACATGACTGATAACCGGCATCTGACAACTCCTTTCCCATGGACGTCAGGAGCCCCATCATACTGGCTTTGGTTGCCTCCTTTGTAGCAACCTTAGCCTCTTCAATCTTCTTTATTTCGGATGCCTCGGCCTCCTTAAGCTTTTCTTTCAGCTCAGCTACGTTCTCAGTTAGCTTTGTCCTCTGAGATATCAAGGACTCTGTGCCTTTCCTCGCCAACATAAGCTCTTTTTTGAGCTCTGAACATTGTGCTTCGGATGACTTAATTTTGTCTCGGGATATCTCGAGCTCAGACTGCGACTTCTTCAAAGACGTCTGGGCAATCTTTATGTCTGACTGAGCAGTCAAAAGTACTGCCTTCGTGGCCTTTAGTTCTGACTGGGTGGTTTTTAGCTCGGACTGGGTGGTCTTCAGCTCGGATTGAGCTATTTGTAGTTCATCTTTCAGCCCAGTAAGATGTTGAAGTTGATCATCGCGATCCATTAACATACCCACCGCTCGCAAACCCTATCAACATAAAGATGGAGATTAGAATTAAGTTTCACGCAAATACAGAATAAAAAAAAAAAAAAAAACACTTACCCTAGTATAAACCAGCATCAGATCACCCAAGGTACGCCTAGTGCTTTGGTCTGGAAACCCAGGAGGGAGGGCCGCTTTTAAGGCCAATTTTATTGCCTCTGTACCCGACGAAGCCTCGGAAGGATGCAAAGGAGCTATGTTAGCCCTATCCGATCTGACGGATTGTCCTCCAGGGACCTTATTCCCTGCCTCTCCCATCTCGGCAGGCCGTGGAGCCTCAGTAGAGGCAGGAACCTCTTCAGTCCCACACGTTTCACTCACCGGCCTGACATCGGCACCCATGTCTTCGGTAGTTTGGGGCACCTCCTCAGGAGTAGGATTGGAGGTAGCAGGGCGAGGCGCCTCCCGTTTGGCCCGCGATATCAATCTTCTCTTCTTCTTGACCGGCGGGGCTTCAAAGGAAACGGATGGCTCTCCAACCTTCGATTTACTAGAAGTGTCCCCGACCTTCGGCTTGCTGGGAGGAGGGACACAAGCGGCCAAGATGTTCTTCTTGATTGCTGCGGCCTCCTCCTTAGTTAGACCAGCATCCATCAGGTTCTTTGGTGATAGAATCAGGTAATGCGGCCGAAGAACTGGCTTGAGCAGACGTCGGTAGCGATCTTCAATTTCTGGAGTAAACTCTGCTTTCTTCCACTTCCCACTATCTGCAAACCAACGTATCATATAAACCGTTAGTTACTTCAGTTATATCTAAAAATACTGAACTCTCAACCTATAAATCCTCTAAAATACTCACCCTTGGGCCCGGAATGCCGAGGGAAAAGGCTCATCTGACCTTCATAATCTTCTCGCTCCCAACCTCCTCCAACAAAGAAATACCATTTTTTCCATGTTTTGTTGGAGGACGGTACTGAATTCAGAGGTCTAAACCTCTGATCGAAGCAAGCATAATAGAGGCCCTCAACAGTCAGATGCTTTAGTTCCATCTGACTCCGAATAAGATCCAGATCAATGTGGACCTTATTCAAGTGACCTAAAACTATAAAAGCTAAAAGCTGCCTCCAGCTATTTATATTAAGCTCGGCAGGGCAGATATTGTACCAAGTAAAAAACTCTATGAAAAGAGGGTGGAAAAGAAAACGAATACCCATCTCGAACCATTCGAGATAGGCACAGATTTCCCCCCTTTTTATATCAGAGGGACGGTCTGTAGGTTTTGGGACCCCACAGGTTATATTTTTTGGGAAGCTAAATTTTTTCATAATTGATTTTAACATGCCTTTTGTTACGGCACTTGCTCCCTCCTCTCTAGTGGATATATTAATCTCTCTATCACTAGAATCTACAATATTCTTAGAAGAAGGGGAAGATTCAGCATTAGACGGTTGAGAAGGACCCTCCTCACCGATGGTAGCACACTCGATTCTCACTCCCTCTGTATTTGGATCAGACATGATCAAGGAAAAAAAAAAAAAAAAAAGAAAACGGGATCGGGAAGAACGTAGAATAAAATGAAAAAGGGAAAAAGGAGAAAGAATCGGGAAGGATGTAAATAAAGGAGAAAAAGAAGAGAAGGAGAGTAAAAATTACCAGGTAAAGAAGAGAAAATGTTGTCTAGAACAATGGAAGTCTCGAGCTTGCCGGAAGCAGTAACTATTCTCTCATAAACCACTCGACCGTGTGAGAAAGGCAAAACGGATTTCAAATAAAAATTCATACTGTTTATAAACAGATGCAGCATTAAATGTTTCACACAAAACGGTACGAACATCCGTTCAAAATCTTGAAACCATTAAATTAGACGGCTGTATTAATCAATTACTCCAATTCCCAAAATTAAAAATGCCCGTAGTAATTATTTCTGACGGCTACTAAAAAAACCCCTCGTAAAATGGTTCAAACGGCCATACACGTCAGCCCTCATAAAAAACCCTAAAAACCAAAGTTCTGTACAGGATACAGAACTAAGGCTTCAGGGGGAAGTAACTGATACGTCATAAAAGGATTCTACTTACATCAAGTGATTTAAACATGTACCAAAAGGGTAAGTCTATTTATATATATATCTACTCGCGAAGGGTATACCGAGGTCAATCTCGGTATACCGACATCGGAATAATGAAATGTAGAAGAGACAAAAAGAATGATGGAAAACTCATGATTTCCCTGCTATAGCCTGACAGGCGGTGAGCCGTAGTGTCACGCCCCGAATTCCCGACCGAACCCGGGGACGCGACTGAAGGAAACAAAAGAAGAAAATGAATAGACGAGTAAATAAATAAATAAATATTTGACGAAATTTTTTTTTTTTTTTTGGATAAATAAATGAATACCGATTTAACTAATATAGATACAACCCTATTCCACTAACATAACGCTACATCCATATATCTCTGTCAATACACATACATTCCCGGTTTATAAAAATTTCGGCAGAACCTCCTTTGTTTTTTCGAACCTTTTTCCCCCTGATAAACACAATACATCATATATCATCATATAAATATAAATACATCACAATCCATCCTCACTCGATGGCCACAACCTTATCAAAGTTAAATATACATCGCTTAACTATACAATCAAAATTATACAACTATGATACAACATCTATGTCATTGGGCTTAAGCCCGTACACTACAAAACATGCCTCTCGGGCCAAATGTCCATCTATAATCAAGTCTCCTCCACTCAGCTAAACTTCCCCAAGCCTCAGGTGTCGGGAATATCATCTGAAATATGGTTCCCACGAATGGGTCAGCGCCAACATGCTGGTATGATACAATACTAATGCAAGGAACAAAATGTAAGGCGTGGCATGTGCAAGTGTACATTTATCTCTATATGCCTTCTGAATCATCTATGCATGGCGATAATAACAATCCACATGCCTTCCACATCATCTATGCAATATAACGACAATAATCCGCATGCTTTCCAAATCATGCATACCACGTAATGGTAATGAATCCATATGCCATCCAATTGTCCATGCAATGTAATGACAATGCACATGAACCACCCACACAACTCTATGCCACATGACAATGCATATGAAATACTCACACAACTCTATGCCACATGACAATGCATATGAAATACTCACACAACTCTATGCCACATCCATGTCCACTCTATGCATGTCATGTCAACACCATGCATGTCATGTCACACCCATGTCTCGTTTACGGGTACTCCCCGATGGCACGAAGTACCAATGCAATGGCCAATTTTGGGTTTTTCACCACAGGATCTACACCCTCATAATGCACCAGCACCTCGTGCTGACCCACACTATGCTTTCAAGGAATCACACAATGCCAATATGCCATGATTTCATCATGCAATGATGCAGTTCAAATGAAACATCACTTTCATAAGCATACGCCACATGCTTTACATAATGTATTACATTTAAAATTAAATCACAAGACTTCATCCACAATCTACGTGTCATACTCAATCAATCTCAACACTTACGCAAACCCACGTGTCACAATATCAATAAACCGTTTAGAACATAAATCACATATGATAATAACTTAAGAAGTAAATCACAACTCCCAAATAATCATAAAGAACATGGAAACATATAAACAATCCACTCAAAGAAGCAATCATTCCTGTAACACCCCGACTTTGCGTAATTAATAATTTGTTGTTAACTATTAATTAATACCGGCTTATAGAATCACTTAGGGAATAAATTATAATCCCGACGGTCGCCATAGACCGATTAAATAAAGAAAATGTCTGGAGGGAAGGGTACTTTACCTGAACTCAAATTACTGATTAATTCGGTGAAATAACGCCGTTTTAATACTAACGAAACCCGAATTAGCTAACCCGGGAAATTCCGAATGATTAATAAATGACACGGAACCTCTGACACTGAAGAATACTGAAATATGGAACCCTCGGAAGAAACCACATCGAAAAAGGAGTTACGGAATGAAAGTTATGGAAGAAACATTGAAATCGAATTAATGCGCAGCCAAACAGGGCCTAAGCCCGAAATAGGGGAAAAAGACCAAAAAACGTGGCCAAGGGGATTTGATCCCTTGACCAAACTAGGCAAAATTTAGTTTACCAAAAAATTACCACCTAGGCTAGGAACACTTTTGTGTATATATGTACAAAGATATGTATATAAGTGTAAATCTGATTTGGCCTCTCCCCAAAGTGGCCAATGGACAAACATGCAACACCTCATCCATGCATCACCCTATGCCCCTAGGCCATCATGCCTATGCACCCTAGATCATCATGCCTATACACCACATGATGACCTCTCCTCCAACCAAAATACATGCAAATTAATCATGAGGTTGAGAGGTGTATTGAACAAGGAAAATCTGATTTTATTTATGAAAATCTTCATATATGCATGGGAGAAAATCAGATCTGTATAGAGAGCTTTGTGCACTGATCTATAGAGAGAGAGAGTCCTAGAGAGAGAGTGAGATGATGGTGTCCATGGCTTGTGTATACAACTTTGTATGCATGTATATGTGGAGCAATGGGTGTAACCATGGAGATGCCCTATGAAGGACAAAGGAGGAACTGAGGGGCACTACTGGATCTGAACAAACACCACCACCAAGCCTGAACCGAGCCATTGAGGAGGAAGCCACTGTCTAAAAAGGTAAACACTAAAGTTACCAAATTTTCTGTTTTGATTTATTGGCACTGTTCTGATAATTTTTAGACCATAAAAACTGTATATAGATGTTACTGTGAGGCTTGGGAGTGTTGTAGAACAACTCAGAAGGGTCGGAATAGCCTAGAACCCCAACCCGTGAGTGCAACTGCCATGGATGACCTCCCATACAACAGGTCTGATTCGACCTTAGCCAAACCCATTTTGGCTTACCTAGACCTGTTCTAGACCTCAATAGGGTTCTAAAAACCCTAGACCGCGACCCCAAAACCCTAGGAAAGGCCCTCGAATCTGAACTTGCAGGCCACGGGTCCATGACCCATTTTTATCAACAAGGCTTTAAAACTTGTTTTAAGCACATGAACTGAACCTCCATGACCTAAGGATCACAAGGAACCAAATCTCACGAGATTTGGTTAAGAAATGAAGCTATATGGTCGACTTGCAGGTCTGCGGGATAATGGAGTGAACCGAGCCTTTGAGCTTGATTCGATCCATAAAATCAATGCCAAACCGTTGGCATGACATCCAGAAGATGTTTGAAACCAAAACAGGCCGAAATCCGTGCTTGAAACTTCACGAAATAGAGAAATCGTGAAACTGGAAATTAGGGCTACAGCGCGTAGAAGAGTTGGGGACGATGGAGTTGACTCGCCAACTCGTTCGAGTTAGGCCGAGTCGACCCGGACACGTGTCGAGGCACGAACGTGCCACCTCTTAATTGGAACGGCACCGTTTAGTCAACTGATTTGTTTTAAAATCTGATCCTACCTGTTTGGTTACGACGATAACAAATTAAAATTGGATTAGGGGCAACTGAAACACGGATAGGGACTGAAATTGAGATTAAATGGGATATGTTATCTCGGTTATCTGAAGGGTTAGTGAACCGGTTGGTTCACAGTGTATTGGACCGGTTCAGCCAACTGAACCCTTGAACCCTTGGGTTTGAACCCCTAAATTATGAAATTATATTTTGACCCCCAAATACTTTCTGAAATTACGGATTTGTCCCCAACTGTTTTAAAGAATTACACAGTGGCCCAGACTTTTGAAAATTTATACATTTAAGCCCTGAATAAATTAATTAAATAATAAAATAATTATTTTATTATTTTATTAAATAGGTAAAATTTACAATTTTACCCCTAGACATTAAATATGTCAAATGGAGTCCAAATAAATTAAATAAATAGTGTATTTTCACTATTTCAAGTATTCTGGACTCAATGGTACAGTCCAATTTTGGAAATTATGTACCGAAAAATACAGACCTGTAAGTGATAAACTACTGTACTGCCCCTGATGGCACCAGACCCAAATAAAAATAAAAGACAGTCTATTCTGACTATGTCGGGCGTTCTGAACTCAACGGTGAGGTCCGTTTAACGAACTGGAGTTCCGAAAAATACAGACACATAAAGTGTAAATGACTGAATTGCCCCTAATGATTCCCAAGGTCAATTGAACATAACAGATAGTCCAACTTAATTATGTCGGACACTCTGGACCCAATGGTGAGGTCCATTTTATGAACTGACGTGCCAAAAAATATGACACGTGAAATTACCAAATTACCCCTGATACCGTACGAGACCTAAACAAAGTCCGATTGGGACGAAACTGACACCGGTAAGAGCCCAGACACTGGTGAGACTGTATACTTGATTAGATGACGAATCGGGGTCAGAATTACACAAAACGTAAAATGACCAAAATACCCCTGAGCACAGTAAGTGCAAGTAGAGGTCAAATAAAGGTCAAACTGATCTGATAAATTATCATAGGGATAATTATGAACACTGAAGGGCTAAGTAAGACTCCGGAACAGTTAACGCGTAAAACGAGAAATGACCGATGTGTCCCGACGATCTAAAACAGATACCAAATGAAGTCCAAGGGACTTACAAATTTATACATGAGATATATGGGACGTTCTGAGGACCATGATAAGGGTCCGGGGCAAAAATGACAAAATTACCATTTTGCCCCTAAGACTAAATAAGTACCCAACTGATACCGATTAGAGTCTAAAAGACTTAGAACTTCATGTATACGATATATGGGATATTCTAAGAACCACGACTGGGTCCGGGGCAAGAATGACAAAATTACCATTTTGCCCTATGGTTAAAATGAGAACCTAACTGATACCGATTGGAGTCCAAAGGACGTGGAACTTTGTACTTAAGATATAGAGACTATTCCGAAGACCACGACAGGGTCCGGGACAAGAATGATAAAATGACCATTTTGCCCCTAAGGCTGAAGAAGTAACTGACTGATAACGATTGAAGTCTAAATGACTTGGGTTATAATCCTGATGACTGCTGAGCCTAATTTAAGAATAAAATAGCCCCGGATGAAACCCGATGAGAGGGCGATAGGCTACTAGGCCATCTTAGGTAAACCGATAGATACCTAAGATGACAAATGAGACCTGAATGGATGAGTTCTGATCTGTATATGATTGATGATTATTGTTCAGGATATACATGGAGATGCCTGACGTATCTGGAGGTTATCGGATTGTTTGCGCAAGGAGATAACCGTAACAGTTTGTGAGTAACCTGGAACTTCTGACTTGGTGTATAAGTACACCGTCTAGTTACTGTATTTTGATTTACTGTACTGTTTTGTATACTGTACTGTCTGAATGCATACTTTTCATACTGCATTACACGTAACCTGATTTTGTACTGTCCTGTTCTCCTGTTCAGTTCGGGTCTGTCTTGTTCTGTTGTATGGTCTGTCATGGTTTTATTCTATACTGTTGCGTCTTGTGAGTAAATCTGACTCCTGAATTGGTGTATAAGTTCTGTCTAGATACTGTACTTTGAAGCACTGTACTGTTTTGAACGTTATACTGTTTAAAAGAAAAACATATATTTAAAGTAGCATATGCCTTGTCCTGATTGATATTGTACCAGTTTGTTCCGTCCTGTTCAGTTCTGATATGTCTTGTTCTGATAGATGTATTGTTCCGTTTTGTTCCGACATGTTCAGTTTCGATATGTCTTGATCTGATTGATGTATTGTTTCGTTTGTTTCCGTCATATTCAGTTCCGATATGACTTGTCCTGATTGATATTGTTTCGTTGTTCCGTCATGTTCAGTTCCGATATGACTTGTCCTGATTGATATTGTTTCATTTTATTCCGTCATGTTCAGTTCCGATATGACTTGTCCTAATTGATGTTGTTTCATTTTGTTCCGTCATATTCAGTTCCGATATGACTTGTCCTGATTGATATTGTTTCGTTGTTCCGTCATGTTCAGTTCCGATATGACTTGTCCTGATTGATATTGTTTCATTTTATTCCGTCATGTTCAGTTCCGATATGACTTGTCCTAATTGATGTTGTTTCATTTTGTTCCGTCATGTTCAGTTCCGATATGACTTGTCCTGATTGATATTGTTTCGTTTTATTCCGTCATGTTCAGTTCCGATATGACTTGTCCTAATTGATGTTGTTTCATTTTGTTCCGTCATGTTCAGTTCCGATACGACTTGTCCTGATTGATATTGTTTCGTTTTGTTCCGACATGTTCGGTTCCGATATGACTTGACCTGATTGATATTGTACCGTTTTGATCCGCCATGTTCAGTTCCGATATGTCTTGTTCTGATTGATGTATTGCTCTACTTTGTTCCGCTATGATCCATCCCGTTATGTACCGTCCGTTAATCATCCGTCTGTCTTGATTGATATATGGTCCAGTTCCGTTATGATCTGTCTGAATTCTTGACTTGGTTTATAAGTTACTGCATAGATACTGTATTTTGATGCACTGTACGGTTTTAAAAGTTAAACTGTCTGAATGCATGTTTTTAAATGCAAACCTTATACTGTATTGTACGCGGCATGATTTTGTCCCGTCCTACTATTATTTTGTTCGGTCTGTCTTGTTCCGTTTTATGGTCTATCTGATTTTGTTCTGCTATGATGTGTCTGACTCTGGGTACCATTCTGATTATGAGCGGTCTGGCATAAGTAGGCTTGATTACGCGCCTAACTGATATATTATTGTTATGCCTTGTTATGTTCCGCCCAGTACTGATCTGTTCTGATAATTGAATTAATTGCCTATACTCTCATTGATATTGGCATCATGCACTGTTCCGTCTATTCTGATTTGTTGTTCCGTTTAGTTCAGTTCTGCTTTATTCTACTAAAACTGCATTTAAAGTAGATTTATAAAACTGCTATTTCAGAAACAACTGTACTACCCTTGTGCTTTGTAAACAAGAAATGGTTTTGAAACCCTTGACAGGGAACCTGTGTTACTCATTGGGCTTTTCGAAGCTCACCCCATTCCCTAACATTTTTCAGGAATGATATATGTTGGATCTAATGGCACTGATTTGTGGAGACTGGATTACTGAGGATTGAATCTGTTTAATCAGGTGAGTGATGTACTATGACTGACTTGACTGATATGTACTGAATATAGTATGGCTCATGGATTTAGATGGTACTCTAGAGATTATAGTTCTGCTCTGTTGTTATAGATATGCTCTGAGGTTAGAATTGTTAGCTGTTGGATTTTAGACTTGCTCTGTGTGATACATATCCTACGGTGGATACATGAGTTGCATTCCCTGGACAAAAAAAAAGTTTTAAATTCCGCTGCATCTGACCCTACAGTCGGAGTGCAATTCACTGGAAAGTTCAGAAATTGCCTTCGGTTGGTCGCGTGGCGACTGACTGGCATCACGTCCTCGACATCCGTGTAGGGTGGGGTTCGGGATGTGACAAGGTGGTATCAGAGCAAAGGTTGGAGATAATTAAGATTCTCATAACTGAAGTTGGTGAAATTTTGGAGATCAACTAGTATCACAGAGCGATATCAGAGCATTAGGTTATGAATTAAAGACCACAGAGTACCTGAGCCATAGATACTGAGTTCCACCTTTGGAGATCTGACGTGGAATTGTAAAGGTCTTCGTAATAGACAATAGGCCTATAATTTTGAGGTATCTGAGGACTGGAATTTCCGAATCTGATCTGGATTGGAATGATTTAAGGTTGTAGACTCATGATACTTGGAGATATGTCCATACGAATAATTATAGACCCAACAACCGAAAGGAAAATGACTGTAAGTATGCTGACTCTGGCAATGATGCTTGTGACTAGGGATATCAGGTGAATCACTTGTGGGATCATATGTGATTAAGTGATCTTAGTAGATGATTTCTGCCTATTTGAGGATGATCGCCTGGTTGATCTGATGTAGTATGGGTTCGATGATCAAATGTTGAAGAGATTATACCGTTATGGTTGTACAATCTGACCAAATGGGAATATCTGTATCTGACATAGAATCTGTGTGAAACTGATATAAAATATCTTCTCGATAGAGAGCAATATCTGGAATGATATGATGATCCGATAGACGAATTAGAAAGGGAGACTATGACGATAGGACCTCCTAGATATGACCAGCCTGTTTCTGTTGATCTCATTGAGACTATACACTTTCACTCCAACCGTCATCCTTTGGAGAATTTGCAGTCAAGTGACTTGCTCCGACCTTTAATTAGGTAGCCACCTCTCGTGTCTCTGTGAGAACATTCGATACAGTCAACATGTTCTGTTACGAGATTCGACCTTGCTTGTCTCCTATGGCATAATAAAAGCCTCATTGTGGGTTTACTGGATCTGACCTGACATCTGAAAAATTTGGGAATTGACAACTGATGCCAATTGGAGACATATCAGTAAAAGTGATTACGGTTAAGCCTTAAAACTTTTATAGAAGTGCTAGATGTTAGATTCCTGTATGGATAAACCTGACTGACAGATGACTGTTTTTCCGATATGACCAACTAAGTTTTGAGGACAAAACTTCTCTGAAGGGGGGTAGGATGTAACACCCCGACTTTGCGTAATTAATAATTTGTTGTTAACTATTAATTAATACCGGCTTATAGAATCACTTAGGGAATAAATTATAATCCCGACGGTCGCCATAGACCGATTAAATAAAGAAAATGTCTGGAGGGAAGGGTACTTTACCTGAACTCAAATTACTGATTAATTCGGTGAAATAACGCCGTTTTAATACTAACGAAACCCGAATTAGCTAACCCGGGAAATTCCGAATGATTAATAAATGACACGGAACCTCTGACACTGAAGAATACTGAAATATGGAACCCTCGGAAGAAACCACATCGAAAAAGGAGTTACGGAATGAAAGTTATGGAAGAAACATTGAAATCGAATTAATGCGCAGCCAAACAGGGCCTAAGCCCGAAATAGGGGAAAAAGACCAAAAAACGTGGCCAAGGGGATTTGATCCCTTGACCAAACTAGGCAAAATTTAGTTTACCAAAAAATTACCACCTAGGCTAGGAACACTTTTGTGTATATATGTACAAAGATATGTATATAAGTGTAAATCTGATTTGGCCTCTCCCCAAAGTGGCCAATGGACAAACATGCAACACCTCATCCATGCATCACCCTATGCCCCTAGGCCATCATGCCTATGCACCCTAGATCATCATGCCTATACACCACATGATGACCTCTCCTCCAACCAAAATACATGCAAATTAATCATGAGGTTGAGAGGTGTATTGAACAAGGAAAATCTGATTTTATTTATGAAAATCTTCATATATGCATGGGAGAAAATCAGATCTGTATAGAGAGCTTTGTGCACTGATCTATAGAGAGAGAGAGTCCTAGAGAGAGAGTGAGATGATGGTGTCCATGGCTTGTGTATACAACTTTGTATGCATGTATATGTGGAGCAATGGGTGTAACCATGGAGATGCCCTATGAAGGACAAAGGAGGAACTGAGGGGCACTACTGGATCTGAACAAACACCACCACCAAGCCTGAACCGAGCCATTGAGGAGGAAGCCACTGTCTAAAAAGGTAAACACTAAAGTTACCAAATTTTCTGTTTTGATTTATTGGCACTGTTCTGATAATTTTTAGACCATAAAAACTGTATATAGATGTTACTGTGAGGCTTGGGAGTGTTGTAGAACAACTCAGAAGGGTCGGAATAGCCTAGAACCCCAACCCGTGAGTGCAACTGCCATGGATGACCTCCCATACAACAGGTCTGATTCGACCTTAGCCAAACCCATTTTGGCTTACCTAGACCTGTTCTAGACCTCAATAGGGTTCTAAAAACCCTAGACCGCGACCCCAAAACCCTAGGAAAGGCCCTCGAATCTGAACTTGCAGGCCACGGGTCCATGACCCATTTTTATCAACAAGGCTTTAAAACTTGTTTTAAGCACATGAACTGAACCTCCATGACCTAAGGATCACAAGGAACCAAATCTCACGAGATTTGGTTAAGAAATGAAGCTATATGGTCGACTTGCAGGTCTGCGGGATAATGGAGTGAACCGAGCCTTTGAGCTTGATTCGATCCATAAAATCAATGCCAAACCGTTGGCATGACATCCAGAAGATGTTTGAAACCAAAACAGGCCGAAATCCGTGCTTGAAACTTCACGAAATAGAGAAATCGTGAAACTGGAAATTAGGGCTACAGCGCGTAGAAGAGTTGGGGACGATGGAGTTGACTCGCCAACTCGTTCGAGTTAGGCCGAGTCGACCCGGACACGTGTCGAGGCACGAACGTGCCACCTCTTAATTGGAACGGCACCGTTTAGTCAACTGATTTGTTTTAAAATCTGATCCTACCTGTTTGGTTACGACGATAACAAATTAAAATTGGATTAGGGGCAACTGAAACACGGATAGGGACTGAAATTGAGATTAAATGGGATATGTTATCTCGGTTATCTGAAGGGTTAGTGAACCGGTTGGTTCACAGTGTATTGGACCGGTTCAGCCAACTGAACCCTTGAACCCTTGGGTTTGAACCCCTAAATTATGAAATTATATTTTGACCCCCAAATACTTTCTGAAATTACGGATTTGTCCCCAACTGTTTTAAAGAATTACACAGTGGCCCAGACTTTTGAAAATTTATACATTTAAGCCCTGAATAAATTAATTAAATAATAAAATAATTATTTTATTATTTTATTAAATAGGTAAAATTTACAATTTTACCCCTAGACATTAAATATGTCAAATGGAGTCCAAATAAATTAAATAAATAGTGTATTTTCACTATTTCAAGTATTCTGGACTCAATGGTACAGTCCAATTTTGGAAATTATGTACCGAAAAATACAGACCTGTAAGTGATAAACTACTGTACTGCCCCTGATGGCACCAGACCCAAATAAAAATAAAAGACAGTCTATTCTGACTATGTCGGGCGTTCTGAACTCAACGGTGAGGTCCGTTTAACGAACTGGAGTTCCGAAAAATACAGACACATAAAGTGTAAATGACTGAATTGCCCCTAATGATTCCCAAGGTCAATTGAACATAACAGATAGTCCAACTTAATTATGTCGGACACTCTGGACCCAATGGTGAGGTCCATTTTATGAACTGACGTGCCAAAAAATATGACACGTGAAATTACCAAATTACCCCTGATACCGTACGAGACCTAAACAAAGTCCGATTGGGACGAAACTGACACCGGTAAGAGCCCAGACACTGGTGAGACTGTATACTTGATTAGATGACGAATCGGGGTCAGAATTACACAAAACGTAAAATGACCAAAATACCCCTGAGCACAGTAAGTGCAAGTAGAGGTCAAATAAAGGTCAAACTGATCTGATAAATTATCATAGGGATAATTATGAACACTGAAGGGCTAAGTAAGACTCCGGAACAGTTAACGCGTAAAACGAGAAATGACCGATGTGTCCCGACGATCTAAAACAGATACCAAATGAAGTCCAAGGGACTTACAAATTTATACATGAGATATATGGGACGTTCTGAGGACCATGATAAGGGTCCGGGGCAAAAATGACAAAATTACCATTTTGCCCCTAAGACTAAATAAGTACCCAACTGATACCGATTAGAGTCTAAAAGACTTAGAACTTCATGTATACGATATATGGGATATTCTAAGAACCACGACTGGGTCCGGGGCAAGAATGACAAAATTACCATTTTGCCCTATGGTTAAAATGAGAACCTAACTGATACCGATTGGAGTCCAAAGGACGTGGAACTTTGTACTTAAGATATAGAGACTATTCCGAAGACCACGACAGGGTCCGGGACAAGAATGATAAAATGACCATTTTGCCCCTAAGGCTGAAGAAGTAACTGACTGATAACGATTGAAGTCTAAATGACTTGGGTTATAATCCTGATGACTGCTGAGCCTAATTTAAGAATAAAATAGCCCCGGATGAAACCCGATGAGAGGGCGATAGGCTACTAGGCCATCTTAGGTAAACCGATAGATACCTAAGATGACAAATGAGACCTGAATGGATGAGTTCTGATCTGTATATGATTGATGATTATTGTTCAGGATATACATGGAGATGCCTGACGTATCTGGAGGTTATCGGATTGTTTGCGCAAGGAGATAACCGTAACAGTTTGTGAGTAACCTGGAACTTCTGACTTGGTGTATAAGTACACCGTCTAGTTACTGTATTTTGATTTACTGTACTGTTTTGTATACTGTACTGTCTGAATGCATACTTTTCATACTGCATTACACGTAACCTGATTTTGTACTGTCCTGTTCT
Source organism: Nyssa sinensis (assembly GCA_008638375.1). Classification (NCBI taxonomy): domain Eukaryota; kingdom Viridiplantae; phylum Streptophyta; class Magnoliopsida; order Cornales; family Nyssaceae; genus Nyssa; species Nyssa sinensis. The sequence continues at coordinate 55,922,097 of CM018032.1, forward strand.
CCTGTTCAGTTCGGGTCTGTCTTGTTCTGTTGTATGGTCTGTCATGGTTTTATTCTATACTGTTGCGTCTTGTGAGTAAATCTGACTCCTGAATTGGTGTATAAGTTCTGTCTAGATACTGTACTTTGAAGCACTGTACTGTTTTGAACGTTATACTGTTTAAAAGAAAAACATATATTTAAAGTAGCATATGCCTTGTCCTGATTGATATTGTACCAGTTTGTTCCGTCCTGTTCAGTTCTGATATGTCTTGTTCTGATAGATGTATTGTTCCGTTTTGTTCCGACATGTTCAGTTTCGATATGTCTTGATCTGATTGATGTATTGTTTCGTTTGTTTCCGTCATATTCAGTTCCGATATGACTTGTCCTGATTGATATTGTTTCGTTGTTCCGTCATGTTCAGTTCCGATATGACTTGTCCTGATTGATATTGTTTCATTTTATTCCGTCATGTTCAGTTCCGATATGACTTGTCCTAATTGATGTTGTTTCATTTTGTTCCGTCATATTCAGTTCCGATATGACTTGTCCTGATTGATATTGTTTCGTTGTTCCGTCATGTTCAGTTCCGATATGACTTGTCCTGATTGATATTGTTTCATTTTATTCCGTCATGTTCAGTTCCGATATGACTTGTCCTAATTGATGTTGTTTCATTTTGTTCCGTCATGTTCAGTTCCGATATGACTTGTCCTGATTGATATTGTTTCGTTTTATTCCGTCATGTTCAGTTCCGATATGACTTGTCCTAATTGATGTTGTTTCATTTTGTTCCGTCATGTTCAGTTCCGATACGACTTGTCCTGATTGATATTGTTTCGTTTTGTTCCGACATGTTCGGTTCCGATATGACTTGACCTGATTGATATTGTACCGTTTTGATCCGCCATGTTCAGTTCCGATATGTCTTGTTCTGATTGATGTATTGCTCTACTTTGTTCCGCTATGATCCATCCCGTTATGTACCGTCCGTTAATCATCCGTCTGTCTTGATTGATATATGGTCCAGTTCCGTTATGATCTGTCTGAATTCTTGACTTGGTTTATAAGTTACTGCATAGATACTGTATTTTGATGCACTGTACGGTTTTAAAAGTTAAACTGTCTGAATGCATGTTTTTAAATGCAAACCTTATACTGTATTGTACGCGGCATGATTTTGTCCCGTCCTACTATTATTTTGTTCGGTCTGTCTTGTTCCGTTTTATGGTCTATCTGATTTTGTTCTGCTATGATGTGTCTGACTCTGGGTACCATTCTGATTATGAGCGGTCTGGCATAAGTAGGCTTGATTACGCGCCTAACTGATATATTATTGTTATGCCTTGTTATGTTCCGCCCAGTACTGATCTGTTCTGATAATTGAATTAATTGCCTATACTCTCATTGATATTGGCATCATGCACTGTTCCGTCTATTCTGATTTGTTGTTCCGTTTAGTTCAGTTCTGCTTTATTCTACTAAAACTGCATTTAAAGTAGATTTATAAAACTGCTATTTCAGAAACAACTGTACTACCCTTGTGCTTTGTAAACAAGAAATGGTTTTGAAACCCTTGACAGGGAACCTGTGTTACTCATTGGGCTTTTCGAAGCTCACCCCATTCCCTAACATTTTTCAGGAATGATATATGTTGGATCTAATGGCACTGATTTGTGGAGACTGGATTACTGAGGATTGAATCTGTTTAATCAGGTGAGTGATGTACTATGACTGACTTGACTGATATGTACTGAATATAGTATGGCTCATGGATTTAGATGGTACTCTAGAGATTATAGTTCTGCTCTGTTGTTATAGATATGCTCTGAGGTTAGAATTGTTAGCTGTTGGATTTTAGACTTGCTCTGTGTGATACATATCCTACGGTGGATACATGAGTTGCATTCCCTGGACAAAAAAAAAGTTTTAAATTCCGCTGCATCTGACCCTACAGTCGGAGTGCAATTCACTGGAAAGTTCAGAAATTGCCTTCGGTTGGTCGCGTGGCGACTGACTGGCATCACGTCCTCGACATCCGTGTAGGGTGGGGTTCGGGATGTGACAATTCCTATGTGATCTTCTATCAGCAGACAAGCACAAAAAGCATTGAAGCAATATGCACATCAATCCTAATTTAATTCTATTCCTTACTTAGTAAAGTACCATACCTGATCGGGTTATCTCAACCCTAAGATGCTGTGTCCACTATGCAATCCAAACCAACCAGGTTCATCTTTACTCCACGGTTCCTTCTTCAGCCTTTTTCCCTCAAGCAGATGATGATCTTATTGAGACTATACACTTTCACTCCAACCGTCAACCTTTGGAAAATTTGCAGTCAAGTGTCACAAGCCCCAACCATGTGTCTTGCTCCGGCCTTCAACTGAGTATCCATCTCTCTTCAAAATCTTAAATTCATGACTCAATGGTTGATGAGAATGTTTCCCCCTTGCCATGAGCTGCCAATAAATGCCCATCATCATTTCATGAACAATTCAAATGCCAATTCACCCAACAAAGCATTTTCTATGAGAGCCCAAAACTATTTTGTTTTGGCCCCAAAATCCCATGACCACCAGCACCTGGCAACATACTGCCCTCAACATCCCTCTACACCCACACAACATGACTTTCACCAGCACTTGCCAGATACTGGCCATCAGCAAGGTGCCAATCCAGCATCAAGCATTCCATTCAGTAATTCTGGCCCAGTGGTATGCAACATTTCCTGAACTGCAGCCTTAAGATTTCAAAAACTATTTCCCCAATCAAATTTAGCAAAGAAACCTGCATATCTGCACATTGCCTAATTATAGCAGCAACCATGAAACACCAACAGGAGTTTGAATATAGAGATTCAAAGCCACTCCAAAAAAAAACCCAATTTAAACAAATTATCAAAATACCAAATACCCTATGAGACCATGTCTCAATCCATGCTGTTGTAACCTCCCTTACAGTGCCATTAAAACACCCACAAGTTCAACCGCCACCCAACTGAAACAATGTTGCATACAGAACGGAGCCTAAAGTCTCCTTAAAGTGAGAAACTATGTTTGAATCTGCTGCTGGAGTAACACCCAACTGAACCAATCTAGCCCTGTAACAGCTGCAGCCACGGCTACAACTACTGCTTCCCTGAACCGTCCATTTTCCCTGGCAGCAAACTGCTTCCCCCTTTAATTTATCACAGCAACCAATCAGCTCTTCCAAACACCAACCCTACTGTCTGGTAAACTAACAATCCCACTAACAGCACCATCACTGAACCCCCCCAAATGGCAACTCACAATTTCTTGCCAATTTCATTTCAACTATGCTGTCTTGGTATAACAGGCACTGAAAAAGGATCAACAAACAGAGCATCAAACTTTGTAGCTACTGAGCTGTCCCTAAATATACAGAGTAGTCAATCTACAATGCAGAGATCATGATCTTCAACAAGAAGCTCAAAAGCCCTCAATCTTTTCGTGTTGCCCATAAAGTGGTTGAATGCAGAATTGAAGCAAAGAGCTCACGAGTTCTGGGCAGAGATCGAGACCTGTTCCCAATTTCGGCACATTCATTTTGTCTCTTTGAATCAAGTCTTGCGGCTACCATTTATGGCAGTCACGGCTTAGACAATTGTATCAACAAATCCAACCCAATCAAATCCAAATGACTCTGCCGCAGCTCCTTCATTCTCCTTCAATCCAACCTACAACCTCTGTAACAATCGCAGCCACGCTTACAGCCATCTCCTCACTGCTCGTCAAGGTCAGCCCACAACTGCCTCCTCAAGTTTCAGCACCACTACCAACAACAAATCGCGCCCCAACCTTACGAACCCACAAAACACCATTACACCGCAACCTCCATGCTCAATTTCGACATACAAACCGCAACATCCACACACAGTCCCAAGCCAAATCAGAATCCCCTCTGTTGCACTTCCTTACACCACTGCACACACACATCGTTACACACACAGCCCTCTCTTCCAATGGCCCAAACAACATGAAACGACCCCTGCAACACCTCATTAAAATCACCAAAAGTCCCTTTTATGCCTGAATCAAACTCCTCTTTTCCTCTGTTTTCTGTCTCTCTGCACCAACGCTACAAGAGACCCAAATCAAAATCCAAAATCCCACGCCAGGCCGTCGCCCTTTAGCCTCGAGTCCCCTCGCGACCACCGCCACTTCTTCTCTTCCCTCTCCTCTTTCTTTCTTTCTCTTCTTCTCTCTTTCCTTTCTCTTTTCCTCTCTTTTTCTTCCCCTGTTCTCACGAGAACAGTCCACCGCCCCTGTTTTTCTATCTCTCATCCGTTTTTCCTTTTCTCCCTCTCTCTGTATTTTTTTTTTTCTCTATTCTTCTATACACTCAACACTCACCACACATTTCAGTGCCCCTCCCAAGGCTGCCGACATTATCTTTCTTTCTTTTTTTTTTCTTTTTTTTTTCACTTGAGACATACATATATATATATATATTTTAATTATTTATTTATTTATTTTTTTTTTATTTTTTTATTTATTTATTTATATATTTTTTTTCAAATCTCTACACCTAGCCCTGCCAAAAGGAGATACAGGTTTGATAACCAGTTCTACACATACACGTGTAAAGGGAGCCGTGAATTTGGAAAGTTAAATGTGAACAGAATACCCACCGCCTGTCAGAAGACAAACTCACCGCTTCTCCATTCTATAAATTCCCCTGAAGAAGGTATGAAAAAGAGGATCTGCATCTAAATTATTTTTTGATTAAAGAGCCAAACCTTTGATCAAATAAAAGGAGACTAATTTAACCATCGGAGAGGTTACCATCGGAACCTTTCCCGGTGGCTTTTTACGTATCATTTCTTTTCAGGCAAACGGTGACGGACAGTTCCATGACGAGCCAAAATCAACTGCCTTATATATATATATATATGTGTGTGTGTGTGTGTGTGTGTGTTTGTGATATATGTTGGACAGACATTTGAAAAATTGTTATTTTTGTTTTGGAAAAATACTTATCAATTGCTAAGTGTAAAAATTGTGTAATGTCTGAGAAAAATATGTTATTATAAAAGTGGAAATGGTGCTGGACTATTGGGATTGTGAAATCTAAAGCATTCGTGCATTTCATATCCCATGATTTAATATAAAAGATAAGATCGCTGTCCTCGTCCTTTTCAACGTCATGTTGTACTGTTATAGACAATAATATTAACATCTCTTTATCATAAGGTGTTAATTTTTGGATACGATACGATAACATGATTCAAATGCGATACGAAACTAACGGGTTTGGGTTTAACATAAATGAGTTTGGATCATAAACGGATTGATACGTATAATACGATTAATAAACATGTCGTGTTTAGATTTTTGTAGTGTTAACCTACTTAACACGTTTAATTATAAAAAAATACCATGAGTTAAGGTAATTCGTCTCATATTGAAAGTTTATCAAAGTTTTGAGATTTTTTATTTGTAAAAGAGGTTTCTACTTTGATTTAGTATATGTTCAAAGTTTACTAAACATGAAAATTATCTATACATATTGAAAGATAGATAAATTTTTTATTTAAAAAATAAAAAATAAAAATAAATGGGTTAAGTGTGTCGACACGTGTAACCTGTTTAATAAATGGGTTGGGTTTGGGTTTTGAAACTTGACACGATTACTTAATAGTGTCAGGTTAAGGTTAACACATATTTTCAAATATGTACACCTTGACACGACCCGAACACGACACAATAACGTGAATTGACACCCCTACTCACAACTGATAAATTACTATTATTTTTTTTTTGATAAATTATATTGATTTTTTTAAAGATTTTTAATAATTATATTATTTTTTTTGAAATTACACTGACCTCTTCCGTTTTATCTGACAATGTATAAATATTTCCTTTCATTCAATTTTTTTCTCCCAAATGACAAAATTATCTCTTTTATTTTTTCTTTTAAATTTTTAAAATTTTTGACCAATTGTTTTTTATTTTTAAATAAATATAGACAAAAACCTTAAATATAGACAATAATATTAACATCTCTTCTAACAATTGATAAATTACTATTTTTTAAATAAATTATATTGACTTTAGTTAAGATTTCTATAATTACACTGATTTTTTTGAAAAAAATTTAAAATTACATTGACTTTTCCTGTTTGACCTGACAATGTCTAAATACTTCTTTTCAATCAATTTCTTTTCTTCAAAATGACAAAATTATTCCTTTCATTTTTTCTTTTAAATTTTTAAAACTTTGACCAGTTGTTTTTCATTTTGAAATAAAAATAGACAAAAATCTTAAATTTATTTTTATATAAAATAAAAATAAGTTATGTACCTTAAATTTATTTTTAAATAAAATTATAAAAAAACTTTAAAAGAAGTTAGAAAAAATGGTCAAAATTGAAAAAATACAAAAATAAATAAATAAAAGGGCAGTTTTGTGATTTTGAAAAAAAAAATTGACTGGAGTAAAGTATCTATATGTTGTGAGGTAAAGTAGAAGAGATTTGTATAATTTCAGAAATCTCAAGATAAGTTAGTGTAATTGTCAGAAATCTCAAAGGAGGTTAGTATAATTTATTATATTTTTTTTAATCACTGAAAAAATATGACATGTCATTATAATATATTAAAAAAAACTAATCATATAAAAAAATTTGGTAAAAATGTTAATATCGTTAATGACAAATTTTGTACGAATGAGTGAATCTGTATATTGTCAGTATAACAAAAAAGAGACTTGTATAATTTCAAAAAATACATGGTAGCGCCCAATAAATATCAGATAATTCGGAAGAAGTTAATGTAATTACCCGTTAAAAATAGTTAAAAATTAGACTTTTTAAATAGAATAATGTTATACATAATAAACTCTTTTAATGAAATTTTTATTCTTAGACATAAAATAGTTATGTCGCTTAAAATAAATATACGTGAGACTATTTATTTGTGCATGTAAAATTATTTGAAAAGACATGTCGTCCTAGCTAATATGTTGTGTGGTTTAATTTATCATTGTGTGCATCTTTATCTTTTATTATAAAATTAAAATTAAAATAAAATTTAACATCAGAGTATATATTTCTATAATTTTTAACAAAATACTTTCGCTTTATTGCATTATTGCACTAGAATATGGTGTGTGGTTCAACTTATAGTTGTGTGCATCTTTATCTTTTATTACTAAATTGAAAGTAAAATAAAATATAACATCGGAGTTTATATATCTATTATTTTTAACAAAATACTTTCACTTTATTGTTTTATTGCATGAGAATAATGGTTATAATATTAAGAAAATTATCATTATATCATTCAAACAATTATTTTCATTACTTTTTAAAGATTTTCTTTCATTTTAAATTAAAAATCAACTAAGACTATCGTTTAACAAATTTTATACAACATATTTTTTTTTGTTTATATAATTGTGATTACAACCCAAAAAAATGAGTTTTGAATGCAAAATATTGTATTTATACATACAAAAATTAATTAAAAATAGATTTAAAAAAATATAAAAAAAAATAAGAGTTGATACATCAAAAAATAATAGTAAAAAAATATAAAATTACAGGATACAAAAATATAATTAATAGTTTTCTAAAAATGGTTGATTTTAGAATTTTTTTTCTGAAAACAATTTAAAATGTCATGCAAAAGTCATCATATATATAAATATATATATATATTATTATAAAATAATAAATAATAACCAATCACATAAATGAACACATATATTTATGTGATTCGATTTTTAATCTACGTCTATATTTAAAAGAAATTTTTTTTACTAATTTATTTATAATAAATTAATTAATCTGGTAGTGAAATTCACTCTATTAAAGTCTTTCTATGTATCTTTCTAGAAGGATTTGCCGCCTTGCTGACGCCATCACTTCACTGCTATCAGTAATAACCATATGAAATATCAAAAGGCATGTAACTGAGGCTCACGTGGGGGTGATGACACCCATCTGCCTTCTATTTACAATATATATATAGATATATAGATAAAAGATTGGTGATTGAATATGACATAACAGGAACTTAAGCGACAATTTTGGGAATCTTGTTGACTATATATATATATATATATATATATATATTTCGAAGAATATTTATATCAAAATAGGACCACAAAAGGATAAAAAAAAAAAAAAATGATACCCACACAAACATAAGAAAGTGTTTACGAAAACTAAAATATAACAAGTTCTGAAAATGTGATGCTACTTTCAAAAATCGAATATTAATTTATACATTTTTCGTTATATGAATTGCATAAAGTAAGAAAATATTGTACATTATTTGATTATTGTTCCTTGAATGTTTGAGTCGGGCCTGAGTACCGATGCAAATAAAGTAATATCAATGAGTAATAAAACGCTAAATGCTAAATAATGCAAAAACGCATCGAAATTAGATAATTAAAATTTATTTATTCACATAATAAGTTAAAATTCGAGTCTCAAATTGCATATACACACATGTCTAGAGTAAATGAATACATTTTACAATAATTAATGTTTCAAACATTTAAAATAACACGGTGACCATAATCAATTCTTTAAAATACATTTTACATTAATTAATGTTTCAAAATTAATTTTATAAAATCTGAAACTTCTTCAAATGGGTCTTAACAAATTATCAATAGAGCAATACCAATGTACTAAATGCGAGAGAAGTTTTTTTTTTCCCTGTACGACACTTTTAAATGAGAAATACATCAGAGAAACATGTGTGTGTGTGTGTATATATATATATATATATATGTATATATAACTGTGTTACAGTAACTAAAGTTGCAGTATTAGAATTTTTAAGATAATCCCAATCTTCATTTTCTGATGCCATGTATAACCTAAGTTAACAAAAACACTTCTGTTGTAGTGTAGATGATATAGTAGTATCCATAACAATGGCACTTACCATAATTAAGAAAATAATCACATGGAGTGTCATGGTAGGGGAGGTAATTTAAATTAACTTTCATAGAGATAGTAGAAAAAAAAGATATGATAATATATAGTATAATTGCAGAAATGATCTTAAATAGATTAAAATGACGAGACAAGTTTTACGTAACCAGCTCTAAATAATTAAGATAAGAATTTGTTGAGTTAAGCAATATGATTTATTACACGTTTTTCAAGTTCTTACTTGTTATGTTTGTTAGAATTGTTAACTGTTATTGTAATGCTATTCTTTCCATCTCTTCTTGGGACCATGTTTACCATCCTCTCATATGGATGGAGCCTGCCATGGGATCTACTCATGTAAGAGGGTGACAAACAAGGGTAGTAAGAAGACGTGGGTAGAATAGCATTACTCTAATTGCTAACGGGAAATTACATTATGAGAGAGAGAGAGAGAGAGAGAGAGAGAGAGAGAGTTTTGTAGCAATGGATGCTAATGGAGCTTTCAAACTTAGTGCTCGTTTAGATGAGCGGTGATAAAGTGTGGTTTGAAAATGTGTAGCTTGAGTTAAATTATGAGTGTGGTATTGTAGTATTTGGATAAGCTTTTAAAAGTATTAAATTTTTTATATAGATATAAAATAGGCATTTCCGAAACGAGAGTTTGAAAAGTTTCTTACTGAAACTTTTTTGAAACAATTGAACTTAGAAGTCCAAACAGACGTTTCAAAAATGTCAAAACAAATATTCAAATATAAAAAAAAAAAGCTCGATTTGAACTCTAAAATGTCCGTTTTAGAAATACCACCGCTCATCCAACATGCCTGATTTCCCTTGGCCATTTGAAAGAAGCCAATTCAACCTAAGATTGGTGGTTTGACAAGCTCTTGGTAAGGAAGATGACGATCAATTATTGTTGAGAATGACAAGCACTGCCCTCCAAACAACACAATCATCTAATCCAAATTCTACAGAACTAGTAATTGATTGGCTCAAGGGTCAATATCTCCCAAGAAAGCTTAGAAACAATTTTATTGTGTTGGGAGTGTTAACATTGACAAGTTTGATTAATTCTTTTGGGTTGGACAAATCTCCACCACCAAACGCTTTCTTTTCTGAAACTGACAGAAGGGACCCTCAGAGCATGAGAGCTTTTCGCCAACTACTCCTAAAAGTCTCCTTTTTTGATAGAGTATATATGACTGCATATCTATATATTTCTACTAATCTTTATAAAGTTAGCGTATGTTCATTGCTTGTATCTCGGCAAGTTGACTCAAATATTGACTGATCCACTAGGAAACCTATGTTTTGGACCCTTTTTTACCTGGAGTTGACATCTATTGGCAAGCTCTTGACTATCTACGCTCATTTTTTTTGTACTTGGTTTATGTCCAGGTAAGCCCAGATTTACCTAGTTTGTGCTGAGCTGAACTGGGTTTTAGATTTCTAGCTTGGATTAAGCTTAGGGATATACATACATACATACATACATACATTAATACACACAGACACAGACACACACATATATATTTGTTGGTGTATAGTTTATGGTTAAATACTATCAGCTTAGTGGTCTAGAACGGTAATTTTCAGAAACAAGTTTCTCGGTTCAAGTTCTTATTTTTTTCTTCTTCTTGACTTTGTTTTGGCAAGTATTCTAGTGCTTATTAAGTTATTATAAACATATATAATGTTTGGGCTGTATTATTCAAGCCAGTCCAACCTCAGCCTTCTAGCTGACATTTGTAACATATAATGGGCTATATGATCAGCTGAAGGATTCACCAGAGGGGCAGGAGTTTGGCCAAAGTTTAGGCTAAGTTCAACTAGATTGGGGCATAGCCCAACATGCACCTTCAATACAAAGTCCATGGTTTAGAGATCCCAAAGGTTGCTACAACTTTGTTCCATCCATCTAGCTGTTGAGATCAAATATGGCACATACAAATAAAGCCTCCCTTTGAACATGTCTTGTCTGTGCCACTGTTTTTTTTTTCTTTATTCTTTTTGATAGGTAAATCACACACTTTGTCCCTTAAGGGAACTTGAATCCTCAACCTCCCATATGGAGAGGTGGAGGAGGTACCAACCAAGCTAGGGCTTATTGGTAAATATTTGCAGCCCTAAACTTATTGCCTTTTGATCTCTTGGCATTCCCCAAGTTTATGCCAGACTAGAAGAGATGAGCATTGCCTATAAAAACAACTGTGGCCTAAGCAAAGCAAGGTATAGTTTAAAATTGAATACCTTACACACACAACTCAGAATCCAATTTTCCGAGGACCATAATCTAAGGGTCCTACATTACAAGATAAATGGACATCTCCATTTTATTTTGAAATGGACAGAATCCAAATTGATAATCTAATAACATAAAACTCTGGCTCCATGTCAATTTACTAAAGGCAATATTGAAGTGTTCTTTTCCGTGAAATATTAAAGATGACCTATTCTCTGTCAACAAGAAGACCTCTCCACCAGGAGTAATTTTTCAGTACTCCTGGAGTACTGCCACATATGCAAGACTGTATTGTAGATGCATACGTGACTTATCATCTCACCGTTGGAAGCATTGCTCCGTGAGTACTAAATAAGTTTTCCTCCATCAGGGCTTTGCCACTTAGAGGATCTCATCAAAATGAACATATAAAGGAAAGAGAGAAGTTAAAGTTATAATAAGAGAAGGTGTTGCTGAATTGGAATCATATTCTAGGAATCCACCCACAGGAAAACCAGAACAAAGAGCTAAATCCACTTTTTGCCTGACTTTCTGATCCCACCAGTACAACTTCAGTCGAACGAGCCATTTTAGCAGCATTTGAGACAACTCAAACATGACCTTTTGTTCACACGCTAGACTGATGAAGAATGCCAATAATCAAATATTCTCTTATTCTATGAGGGTGAACCTACAGAAAAGCAGTCTCTTGAAGATGAGATGAGGCCCTAATTGAGGAAACTGAGGTTCATAAACTAACAAGCATTGAATTGAAAAGGATGCATCTAACACAAAGGAATACCTTAGGCCATTTTAATATCACTGAACAGAGTTAAATCCCATGCCATGAAAATGGAAAGGAAAAAATCCGTAGTCCCAATATTATGATAAGCAGAGATAATCCATCACACTCCAGTATCTAATCTAACAAGGGCATAATATATGTATACGGTCCATGGGAGCCCCTTTACACCTCTCCACATTAGCGTTAAGGATTTGTGTTCAATTTGACTTAACTTTGGGCATCGAAGTTCTCACTTTTGCAATTTTCACTTATTACTAGTGCTATCAAGCACAGTCATACCAAGAAAAAATGGTAAAGGACTCGCACCCCCCCCCCCCCCCCCTCCAATCCCAAAAAAAAAATGTAAAAGGAAAATAAAATAAAAAGGATGAATTAAAAGTTGGTGGAGCCCTACAGAAAAGCTATGAAACATGAAAAGGGTCCAAAACAATGCAACAAAAAGGAAAAGAAAATGAGCCCCAATGAGCACATGGCATATGCTTCAGTAGAAGAAGAAACCAAAAAACTCTCACTATGTTGCTTTCAGTAGTGTGAGGTTGAATGAAAGGTCTTCTATTCAAGCAAAGCCAAAATGCAGTTTTGGAAAGGTAGACAATGAATTTTGGAAACAGTAAATTTTGCAAGGAACCATGATATGTACGATAGAATTAAGGAAGCATATCCTTTGAGGATGGTATTGTAATAGAAGGAAGGCTACAAACTTTGAACAAAAATCTAGATAGATTACCATTAAAAATGAATAGTCAATAAAATTAGAACACAATCTTAAAACTAAAGGGTGCATGTACGACTCAGATATTGTGGATCTTCCGCATACCCTAGAACATGTGCTTTCCTTTCAATGAGGAATAAAGGCAATTTTGGATCAAATTATACTAAGAAGTCATCTAATTAAATCACTTTTGTAGGTTCCTTTGGATTCTTTACTAGAAGCTGGCAACAACAGTTAAGTTAAGGCTGCAAAATCTGCAACATATTTTGAACCCTCTGTGTTCTTGGACAATATTTTTTTGACAAGTCAGAAAAAAAAAAAGGTCCAAGAAATACAAGTGTTCTATGAGCTAATTTCTAGTTTTACTGAAGACTAAACTCAAATCAAGGATCAAAACATCCCGGTTTATTGCTGTTGGTGGAAAATCAAAGAAAAAATCATGATATAAACATTTTTGGGGGAATTTTACAGTTATACATGTAAATATTAAATTTTGTATCGATTGATCATCAAAATGGAAGAAGCTTTAGTCAGTAGTTTCATCAGTGACGACTTAAAAACTATGACTTCTTTATACATTCCTACTTATAATCTATCAAAATCACATTTCTCCAACCACTACTATCAGGCCAGTGTAACCCCACCACAAGATGCTTCCACTAACCATATATACTTTAAAGAATTGAAATAATGCACCAGTAAGTCCTTGGAACCTCTACCCCAAATGTATTAGTAACCTAGTAAGTGCATTATACAACTCAATTCTGTTATTAAAGAATCTATCACGCACCAAGACAGCCTTTAAAAATGAGCCTCTGCTTTGACAAAGTCATATCCTTATTCTTCAAGCAAAAGCAAAAGCAAAGACACTGGACCCATCTTTTATCTCCTACCTTCCCCATGGAGTTATCTAATTTCATATCCTCATCACACCCATGCTTCAATTGTCATTTTCCAAACAAGAAAAGGACCAATAAGATACGAAGATCAAGTCAAAAGACTAAAAACAGAAACTTTCGGTGGAAATATATGCCAATCAAGGTGATTCCCAGCACACTCCAAACCGTTAAAGCAAAATATATAATTTATTCATGTAATATATTTTGTCCATGGCTTAAATATTTCAGAGAGCTTAAGCATGAGCACATGATCACAACCAGAGTCACCAGTGACAAATCATAACAACAATTAACTTCTTTGACAAAAAGACAATTCCAAATAAAAAAAAGAAGATGATTCAGTGAGATATTATCTTGAAATTGAAGGACTTATTGAGCCATGCCTTCCAACTACCGCTCCTCTTTTGAGCAATCATCTCAGACCTCGCTTCTGTCATCTGAGGATGGCTCTGCTTCTTGCACAGCACAAAGGTTCTTCCCTCGCATAACCCTATTTTAAGGGATGGATTCATAGCTGCAACAAATTCAAAGAAAACAAAAACCCCATCACATAAAAATTCATAAAAACTCCAAACTCACAAATGGATAAAGTGTCGAAACATAAAAAAGCCTAAGAATTAACGTCTCAAATGGATAGAACTCATCTTTTTCTTCCAAAAATGGGTATACATAGCAAAAATCAACATCAATAGCTGGGTGTTTCTCAATACCATCCAATCCTGCATTTGCTGGATAAAGGAGGAAACGATTGACGTCGGAACCCAGAACCGGAAGGCGCCCTTCGCGAGCATACAGTTTCAGAGCTGTATCAATAACCCCTGCAACACTATCGTCCTCATTCACCACGAATCTTATCGGTCCAGCGCTGCCGAGGACGTTGACAGCAATCAAGAATCGATTTTTCTTCACAATCTGATTCTCATTATTCTTCTTCTTTTGCTTCTGCGGCAACATTTTCTCAGATATACTTCTATTCATTTTCTTACTTTTTTTTTTTTTTGGGTGTTTTCTCTAATAACAAATTGAAATAAAAAATGGGCTGCAAGTTCAGAAGGAGAAAGAAGAGAGAGTATTGCGTTTAGGGGTCGAGGCCAAGGCAGCGATAGTACCAGGCCTCTTTGCAAGAACCAAAGGACGAAGAAAAGAATGGAAGGAGATGAGAGAGAAAGAGAATCGAATGCGTAGAGAGAGAGAACTGCGCGGGTTGCGTACGCGCAGAAGAAGAAGACGCGAGTGACAGCATGAAAGAACGGACGACCCCAACCATTCAAAGTCGAGATTGAAGATGGCTCTGTATATAAGATAATAAAGGATCCGCAGAAGAAGAAGAGATGAAACGGAAAGTTACATTAGGGATAGAGGGAAAGAGGTGGTTGGGCAATGGATCTGATTCTCGCTGTTTGCAGGGCCATATATATATATATATACAGTCGCATATATGCACACAGTATGTAAAGGCGGAGAAGGCAGGTCCTAGGTGCTTCGCTTCATATGTCCACATCAGCTGGTGTTCCTTGTCGTCACAAAAAACAGCAATTTAGCCTTGACGTCCCACCTCTTGTAAGAACATTTCCTATGCCTAACCAAAGTTTATATCAAATTTAAATTTGACTAAAATTCATCAAAATATCCCTCTAATGATTTAATCAAATTTATAATCAATTTATTTTTACTCAAAACAACAAAATATTACTTATTATATTAAAATTTTTACTTAATAAAATAAAATTTTTTTACTTAATACAAAATTATCAAAAATAAATATTTTTAATAGAATTTTTAAGTGAACGAAACGTTATTATACAACATATATTAAATTTTTACTTGTATATATAACATTATGTAACTGCTACTGTTTGCCACATCATGGAATATAACTATATTCCATTTTTTTTCCTCTTCAGCATATGCCAAACAACTGCTCTAATGGAGTCCACCTACTTTTTCAAATCAAAACGGCATGTTGCCATGCATATACAAACGATATTTGTGCTTAAAAAATAGGGTCTAACGAGTTAAAGAGGAAAAATAGTATTTGGCATGGTCCTTTGCTAAGATACTTCTTGTTATTTTAAAGTTCATGTTTTTTTACGATTCTAAGGTGAATGATAATTGATTTTTATCTTTTGAGACGAAATTTATTTTTAATTAATTAGTACTTTATTTTTTAAAAAAAATGATTCTATATTATTGACAATATTTTAAATTATATAATGAAAATAAAATAATAATATAATATCACATCATTATTATTTTATTTAATGTCATATCATTATCACATCACTGAAGATATATATAAATATATGTTAAAAATGTAACATTATTGAAAAAAGAACTTAACATAAAAATGTGTGAAGGAGAGACTTTGTCAAGAGGCATGAAAGTAGTACAAAAATAGAGGGGCAGAGATTTGAAACGTTGATTGTAATGGTCTCATGATCTCAACCCTTTAACTAATGAACTAGTTTACTTACCAAAAAAACACACTAACGTATTTAGCTGAGTTCCCCCCCACCCAAAGAAGGAAAGAAGTGTATAGTTGACCCTCTGGGATGTGCCCTCCAAATCTTTTTTACTATCAATTCATCTGTTGATGATTACTTGAGATGGGTGGGTGTCACCAAATGGGGACTTTCAAATCTGGTCTTAGTTGTGACAGGTGGCGGATAGCGAAACTTGGCCCTAATCACCCTCTTTATATGTACATGTGTGTCATATATTGTATCATATATTTAACCATAATGAAAAATAATTGGAACTTGCTGACAGGTAGTATCCCAGATAACGTCCTCCGTTGCATCACCCACATAAATTTAATATATAATCACTAATCCTAACAATGACATATTGTAATTCAAAAGTCAAAACAATATAGGGTTGTGCTTTCACAGGAGCTTCTTGGAAAAATCTAGGTTGAAGAGCATGGAATATTTAACTTGCCTGTATACTCCTTAGCCCTCTTAATTCCAAGGCAGATGGAAGGCTTATTACTTGATCTCTCCAAGACAAATACACACACACACACACAAGCAAATAAATCTCATCCGCAGATAATATGTAGTACATGCTGCATTCAAATAAATCTTCTAAAAATCTGAGAAGAGAACTCAACGTTTCACCTCTACAGCCTACACAAGTGAACCCTTTCACTCTCTAAACAAAGAATATTATTAGGAGAGAGAACAAATGTCAAATCAACCAAACAACCAACAACTACTAGTAACTCATGAAGTCACCACCTTCCCCAAGTCTTTTTAGCTAACCAGAGGAAGAGCATATTGGGCCACTCTAGGTGGGCACTTCACCATTGCATTTTTTTTCTTCCAATGGCATGTAATACTTTATAATGAGAAAATTTGAAGCTAGACAGTTATCCTGGATTAACACCTCATTTGTAGAAAGCTAGAGGTTCTTCCTTTCCACAACAGCCATCTAACAATATTCTTCAGCATCACCCTCAACATCTACTGTTGGCTGACAGATTTTTCGAAGAACCATAATGCCTCTTACCTTACATGCTTCTATTTTTCACAAAGAACACATGTCCTGAAACTGCTTCGTCAAAACACTTTGTAACATATATATTGTCACCCTTGCTCTCAGCAGAAGAATTATTATCTTGTAACAACTCATTAACGCACCAGTTTTAGCTACACAAAAGGATTGCCACCTATCACTTGATAAGTTTATAGTAAACAAGACATCTCACCAAATAGCATGACAAAAATATTGAGGGACCTCCTTCACATTAGTATTTCCTAATCTTATTTTGGTACATAAGTACTTCACTATTAAGACCAGAATGTAAGACCCCTTAACTCTATTTTTTATTTTGGTTGTGGTGGTGGGGTTGTTGAATTTTCATGTAGATCCAAATTAAAGGTTTCCTCTCTTTAGTTCCCGCAGCACAATCTAAACTTGGAGACAACTTTTAGCAGTGGTTTAGCTCCATTTATCACGTTGTAAGGTAAGGGGCATGAGGTGAGTCTTCCCACAGAAATTGGAGAAAAATATTCAAAATTTTATAACTGCAACAGTAAGTGAATTGACTCCAGTAGAAGTCTCAGATCCCAACTACCAGGAGAACACAAAGATGGCCATACCATTTTCATAAAATTAATGCTCAATGTATTGATGATGCACATAACAAAGCAGTTTATTCCCAAAAAGTCACAATAACAGAACAGGAAATCTAAAGAAAAGGATTACGTGTCAAAATATAAAATAATTTTAAAAATGAAAAAACTTGAGAAAATGAGGGCGGAACTTAGTGCAACGGTAAAGTTGCTTTATAATGACTGGAGTTCATGAAATCAAGTCGTAGAAACAGCCTTTCCACTTGTGCGGGTAAGGCTGTGTATATCTAATCTTTTTCTAAACCCTGCAGTGGCACTGCCCTTTTTAAAACTTGAGAAAATGGCCATAAGACCAAAAAAAAAAAACTTGTGAGCATTGCCAGATGCATACCGAGGAAGAAGAATATTTCCATCCCAAGTCAGAAGTCATAATTTTGGTATAGTTAGAAGGTCCATATGTCATAAGGAAGCAATTAAAGTAACTCTTTTGAGAAGGTAACAACTTGGTATAAAGGTCAGGTGGAGTTTGGGTAGGTTTAGGTTTCAATCTACACGGGGGAGGCAAAACCACACCCCATCCCCTAAAAATAATAATAAATAAAATTTTTAAACACATGGAGGCACACACACACACACACACGTACACAGACACAGAAGATCGATGTAGTTTGTTGAATAATGCCTGAAGATGATAAAGGTTGAAAACTGAAATAATTCAGATTGCAACAAAGAATGAAAGAAATTGCTTCAGATTTCATGTAGATGTAGGTGGCAGTAATGTGTGTTAATGGATTATGAAGACGCTTATTTCGAGGAAGCTACTAAGATGACATATATTGAATTACATGCCTCTTTCCCCAGCTTTATCCTTTGTTTGACCTAGAAATCCCTGTCCTCTTGAGTGACTCTGGAAAAATTCTGAACTGCAAGTGCAAACGAAATGCCATATTCATGTTTGCGAGAAAGGAGAAGTTCAAAAGACAACACTACAAGAATTTTTTTTTTTTTTAATTATATTGTCTTAAATTATGATAAAAGAGGCTAATTTTTGCAGAAGAAATTCAGAGAATTTATTCAATCACATAGTTTGGGCTCCTAAAATATTTCGCCCTCAGGGATTTTTATTTCATTGTATCGAAAGGCCCAATGAATTGGTCTTTCCCTAATATAAACCAGCCAGCTAGACATCACTTTGGATTTTTTTTTTTTGGTCATAGATCTCTTCATCGTCATAAGCAGTTAAACATGACACAAGGACACTTGGGTAAATAAAAGAACCAAGAATAAGAAAATGGAGATCAAACATGGTCCGGACAATCAAATTTGTCCAAAAAGGGTCAAGGAAAGGTCTCCCTAGGTCGAATGAGAAACCGACACAGAACAAACATTTCACATTATGTATTAAGAGTATATCAGAAATAAGATGACAAATTTAATAAGTTTACAGAAATATGAAGCACTTGATCCTTATTGCCTGTTTTCCAATGCTAGAGTCAAGAAGCATCTGATTGCTAATTCTTTCCTTCAATCAATTTAACCTAATGTTCTAAAGCTTGATGTCTCTTTGATCTGACATCCCAAGACAATAACATGCTCTGCCTACCAACTCAAATCACCCTCTATTGAGGTCTAGTTCAGTAGGTACCTGAAAAGTTTCACAAGTGACCTCAAACTAAGAGGCCAGGAGTTCAAGTTCAAGAAAATTGAGGTAAGATAGGAATGAACACATTCGTAAGACGATGAAGGTAGCTCCTATTGGAAATAAAATGAGAGAAAATTGCCTAAGATGGTTTAGTCATGCATAATGACTGACAACTTTTAACTACACTAGTGAGAAAGAGTTAAATAATACATATTGAAGGTAATGCTAGGGAAAAGGGAAGCCCAAAATTAACATTGGGAAAATAATAAGAAAAGATATAATTAATTGAAGTGTAACTGAATTTATGACCCTAGTACATGGCGAAACAAGATTCATGTAACCGAACCCCGGATAAAGGCTTAGTTGAGTTGAGTGTATACATACATACATACATATATATATATATATATATATATATATATAGCACCCATGAAAGGCATATGAAACATCTTCCCCTCACTGTCTCTCACAATTATTTCAATCAATGTTTTCTTATTTTATTCAATTCTGTGGCTCAAATTGAAGCTCAGGACCTCCAATATAAAAAAGATTCATTAGCTCCAATTCCCGAAAATTATTTTCTCCCATTCCATTTGCTGCCAAAATAGTTATAGAGAAACGATTTTGTTCAGATTCATTAGCTCCAATGCATTTGGACGAATCGAAAACGATTGCCAATTCAAAGCACTGCAATCAGCATAATTGTTAATAATCTAAAACGAGTCTGCCACTTGTAATCTTACAAAATAACTTCTGATTTAGAGGATTAAAGTACTCAACAATTTGCAAATAACTGTTCTAATATGGGCGACAAATAAAATCCATGTCAGTTCTTATTAGAGCATCCATTTTCAGAGGCATCCTGATTAAATCGATACTAACATTTGATTTTCCTAGTTTATAGATTAGATAGTATATTCCTACTTTTTATTTTCTTTGATCTACCTAACAATCACATGGTCTAAAGCCTTAATTCCGCAAACGTGGGTGCTTGGGTTTTAGTCAGACCTAGACATTTTTTTGTACAAAGGCACAAGGTGATTGCAAGGATGGAACAAGCACTTAAATGAGAAGGATTCATTGATAGGCCACAATAAATCATCCTACTTTCGGGCAACTTAACATTAGTTCCAAAATCAGAAGCAAAATCTAATTTTTTTTTTATGATTATTCTATAAAGAACATTTATACTAGATTAAATCAACTTTTATGTTATCTCATAGCCTAGGTTGAATCTTGTCAGTATACTGATGAGAACTCCTGAGAGACCGGAATTAGATTCAAAATTCAAACCCTTTTGAAAAATAACTCTTCTCTAAATAGACAAGTGAAAATCAGTCTCAGAATCTTAAACACATAATGAAAAAGCAACAATCTCTAATAATTATTCTTGGAAATTGTCATTTTACAAAACCGCCAAATGCTACTTCACTAGTTTATATAAATATACACAATAAAAGTAAGTTCATACTGAGGAAGTAATATCAATTGGTCTGCACATTTGACATGACCAGTAGCAAACCTGGAGCTATTCCACAATCAACAAGTTGTTTTCCATTAATCCCTCGCCCACAGTAGGCAATTCTGGTGATAAGTGCCACTCTCCATCCACCAAGAACTTGATTTCATACCTTCACAAAATAAAATAACGGGTTAATGTAGAAGAGGAAGAAGAAGAAGAATTTGATTGGCTCAAGAGACTGGTACCGTCCAGGTCTAAGCATTAATGTTGTTGAGAATTTCGTGTATGAACCAGTATACTCTGCTGATAAGTGCTCTCCTTGACTCCAGCCATCAAACGTGCCCATAACTTGCACACTCTGACCACAAAGCATTAAAAAAATTTATTTCCTCCAAATTTAACTATGTATACCCTGCTAATATAACCAACCAGGATCCAAAATTATTCATAGATCGTATATGCACATCAAATGAAAATGATACATTTCAATTGTCAAACCATTCTTCAGAGCAGAGACATCCCCAAACAAAAAGGTTTATCATCAGAAAATGATTACAAATAGTTGAATTATGGTTGTTCCCTCAATATTTAAAATGATCCCACACATCTGACTAACCCGACATACTTCAAATGCAACAGAGTAAAACTAATTTTTAGGCTATGCAAAACCAGATGAAATCATTCTGTTTTGAGTGGTATGCAAATCATAGCTTCAAAAACAAAGCACCACTTGAGTGAAGAAGTAGTGTTAACTAACTTGCTTGAAGGTTAAACAAGTAAGCTAGGTATCTATGTATCTAATTATCTATGCATATAAAAACATGCCTGTGTCAAAGAGAGAAATAAGATACTCTTTAATAGGAAAATTGATGCGGGAAGAAGACAAGTTTGTCTCTGTAATCCCAAAATTTTAAAGCTTATTCCATGTCAATGCAACACCCCATACAACAATTATTACCCTACATGCCTATAATACAATGAAATATTCAAATTTATTTCAATGAGGCATCGAACTTCACCTAAGATCTAAGAAGCACGGATATAGACATAGGACACAGATACGACACGACACGACACGGATATACAGACACGTCATTTCTCAAAAAAGTAGGACACGGACACGTCAAAGACATGTTGAATTTATATAAATTTTTTATATTCTTTATATGACCATATAATAAAAACCTAAGCTTATTTCAATTAAAATTGATATAAAAAACACACAAATCACAAAAATATTATTAAGATATTAAAATAACAAAGTCATTAAATAAAAATTCAAAATTTTTTTCATTTAATCATCAATATCCATAATTCAAGTTCCAAAACATATTTACTAATTATTTCATAGAACACACATACATATATGTGTGTGTGTGTGTATAACCAAAAAAAGAACTAACGAGAAGAAAGAAAAGAGAAAATACAAAGAAAAAGAAGAAAAAAATAGAAAATGTGTCCCAAACATGTCTAAAACATGTTCATAATGTGTCTTTAATTCAGAAAAAATTTAAAAATTTGGACACTCTTTTTTCGCATGTTTGATACGTATCCGAGAATGTCGGTGTCCGACACGTATTTCGACACAGATACGTGAGCCAAAAAGAGTGTTCGTGCTTCATAGCCTAAGATTGAATGAAATCAAAAGGCTACAACATAACTCATTTTCAGGGAAAAAAGTAAAATCATTTTGCCATACCAAGGAAAATAAATTATTCTGTTAGACAAAAACAAATTAGAATAAAAGGGAAAAAGGCTAAGGGGGCAGAAGAGATGACACTTGTTTACAGTCAGACTTCTCTATATATATCTGAATTTCAAGGTGAACAGACAACATTGAATGAGATGGCTTCATTGACTAATGGGTGGACTGATGGAGTTTACTTGCAAATCAATTTGTTTATTGGATCAAATCAGCTTGAAAAAAAAAAAAAACTGATCGGAACTAAATCAAATTTCATATTGCCGGGCTTTAGAATAGTGGAATGGACATGCCTTGGCTATGAAGCACGGACTACTCTATTTTGATTCATGTATCAATGTCGGACACGTCCTGGACACGTCAGATATGCCAAAAAAGTGTCAAATTTTTTTTTCAAAAACATCCCGGACATGTTATGAACCCATTTCTGAATTTTTTCTAGATTTCTTTTCTCCCCTTTTTCTCTTCAGCTTCAATGTGCTTTTTTGTGGTTATATATATGTGTGTGTGTGTGTGTGTGTGTGTGTGTGTATTTTCTTTTTGATAGGTAGTTAGCAAATTGGTTTTGGAATTTGGATCATGAATGTTGAATTCTTGAATTTTTATTTAATAGCTTTGTTATTTTAATATCTTAACAATATTGTTGTGGTTTTTGTGTTTTTAAGCCAATTTTGATTGAAATAATATTATGTTCTTATTGTATGGTCATATAAAAAATATTTAATTGTGTCCCAAACCTATCCGTATCTTACTTTTTTTGAGAAATTCCATGTCTGAGTGTCTATGTCGTGTCGTATCGTATCTATGTCCTGTGTTCATGTCATTGTTTCTTAGGCCATATGCACTTCCTAACATCAACAGTTTTGTTCAATTGCTCAACATTTTATTAGCAGTAATCTCAACTGAAAGCATAGATATCGCCAAGACATACTCATCAAGAAACTGAGTAGTTACTTTTATGAGTGAAGAAAAAACTATGTAGATGAAAAACATGCTTCTTTGCTAGCTCACCTCAGCCATGCCATACCAGAATAAAGGCACCTCCTTGGATTGGGCAGCATGAACATCCTTTATCTGTTCCTTCAACTTTTCATGTACAGCTTTTACAGAAGCAAGTATAAAAATGAGAAAAAACACAATTATTGCTAGTGACAACTAAAATTTCACAATAACACAATTATCCTTCAAAATCCCATGAAGTTCTGAGTCATATTAAATATTATATAACAAGCATGGGACAGGAACCTAATAAGGTCCATTTCATCCACCAACTCATCAAACCCTTGGGGCTTGAATTACAGCATCACAGTTCTAAGGCATGCAATCAACTCCGCCACATCCATCAGAAAGTAGCGGAGTTATGTGCTATGTAAATTTCAAGTGCCTTCAGTTAGCCTTAGCTATTCTTCTTAATCTGAATAGAAGGCGAAGGACCTCTGGTCCACCAATATGGAAGCACCAGTACATATCTAGAAGGCTTTATAAAGGAAAAAAGAATACTTGTCAATCCAAAGAAAACATGACAAAATAATCATACCTTCTAACCGTGAAAGAAGGTGAGACTGAATGTATTTCCCATTAATCTTTCTCGAACCTTCTGGAATGCCGTATTTAGCAATTTCTTCCGCGAGTGTGACCAAAGCCTACCCCATGAAAATATATAAATTAATAATCGAATGAAAAAGAATTATGACATAGAATTTTATAATGTTATTTTTTTGCTTTGATAATGTTAGATAACTAACTACATCAAAAACATAAGTTAGAGAATTGGCCCAACAATGTATATCACAATCTCACACCCTCTCTCGTGTGGGATTCCTTCTTGAACATGGAGAGTCAAAAAGAACAATAATAGAGTGCAAACCTTACACTAACAAACTAAACAGAGGATGAAGTGTCTTGAACCCAAGACCTACTAGAACCAAGGCTTCTGATACCATGTTAAATCATTGAGTTTAAACTGTTAAAGAATGGACCTAACAATGTATATCAAGTTCTCACATATAAGATGTTAGATGCTACTTATTCCAATGTATTCTTCATGATAATGACCAAATCTAATTATTAATCATGAAGTTTTCAAGATTTTAATAAAGGGCTAACACAGTGCACGAGCCGCCGGTGCAGGGGTCCTGAGAGGTTTAGATGTATACAGCCTTACCTCTACAAGCGGAGAAGCTGTTTTCAAGATTTTAATGCATTGCTAAATCTTTTGTTTTCTTTTTTTAGTAAATAATGTGTTGGCTCTATGCCTTTGCTAATCTAAATAAATCTTATGTTTATAAGAATACATACAAATATAGCTATAATCCCCCCACCGAAAAGCATGACAAGTTTAATCAACGAAATCCACATTTCACACTTAAGCAGTCAAAGTGTAATAACTAGTATTCAAATGAAGGCCAAGCCTCAATTATTCTATTTCACAATTAAATCCCATGGTGGATGATCATGCTAGCTTTTTAATAATTGTCTCACAAGTCTAACAAGCATGTCAAGATGATAATTAATTTATTTTGATAAGTATATATAAGGAGCCCAAGGGGCTGCTAACCCATTACAACCAACATCTAATCTCTACAAAAGGTATCAACAACCCAAAAAACTCAACAAAAGAAAAAACATTTACAAGGAGAGCCTCTTTGGCCCAAAAAAATAATAAGCACAAAAAACTATTCTTAAATATAGGTTGTTGTTTATGCAAACAAGTGACAGAATCGATGGACCATATTCTTCTTCAATGCTCTTTCTCCAGGGATTGTTGGGGCTTGGTGATTTCTATTTTCGGAGTGACTTGGGTTTTGCCAAGTTCTGTGAAGAATTTGTTGACAATTTGGTCGGATTGTAAAATTAGGAAGGATGCTAGGAAGGTGTGGAGATTGACGCCTAGTTGTCCTCATGTGGAGCATTTGGAAAGAACCCCTCCTTTGCAAGTTATCCACAGTCAAAATGCTAAGAAGCCTCCCAAACAAAAAAAAAAAAAAAACTTCTTTAGTGGGAGTTCTAGAGTGCCAAATAATTGACAAGGGAAAATCCGTGGGGTCATTATCCACCAAACAATTGTGAAAAGAGCGCACCAAGCAAACGTCTTTATCTGGCTTTCACAAAATTTTATCCTCGCTATCCTCCTTTGCTTGAAACTTCTGAACAAGACCTAAGAAAATGCCCAGCCTAAAGATAGGATTCCATAATAAGATGTTGATTCTTTCATAACAATCCTTCACCCAAGCATCTTTGTTTCTAGCCAATCCAAAGAGAGTCAGAAACTTCGCTTTCAAACTGTCATCCCCACACCACTCATCTATCCAGAATTTAACCCGAGCCCTATCACCCATGTCAAATCTCACTGAACTCCCCTAAACCCCCTCACCCAACTTCCATCCTCCCTCTACACACTCATAACTAAGCTTAATAACATCTCTCCATAACTGCCCTCACTTCCACCCCCAAACCTCCACACCCACTTACCAAGACGAGCCTCATTGAACTTCTCAAATCTTTCACCCCCAACCCTCCCAGAAAAACAGGCTTCTTAACCATATCCCATCTCACTAAATGCATTTTTCTAATTTCTCCCTCTATTATCCCAAAGGAAGTTTCGCTGAATACTGACCTTCATAGGAATAGGAAATAAAGACATCAAGCAAGTTGGTAGACTGCCAATTTACTCTTTGTAATCAAGAAAGAAAATAATTCACTGTATTTCTCATTTAAAGATACAAGTGTATTTATACACAAATGGAGAGACTAAAGTAGGAAAGTAGACTAATTAGAAATCACTATAATTGAGTCTATACAGTCAACCCTACAGGCTGTATATTCTAGAATAATCCTATGTATACATGTATATTCTATAACACTCCCCGCCTCAAGCTGGAGCATAGATATTAATCAGGCCCAGCTTGTTGCAAATATAATCGACTCAACATTATCTCACATACAGATTGTGCCATAGCTCTATATTCTGATTCTGCACTGGATCGGGACACAACATTTTGTTTCTTACTCTTCCATGAAATCAAATTTCTTCCAACAAAAACACAATATCCGATAGTGGATCTACGGTCAATCTTGGAACCTGCCCAATCTGCATCTGAAAAACATTCGATGTGAGTATGTCCATGATTCTTATATGGTAACCGTCAGTCCAGGAGCTCCCTTTAAGTAACACAAGATCTGTTCTAACGCTGCCCAATGGTGAACTATTGGGGAGGACATGAATTGACTGACAATACTAACAGAGTATATAATATCAGGACGTGTCACTGTAAGATAGTTCAACTTTTCAACCAGTCTCCTGTATTTTTCAGGATCTTCAAATAAGTCTCCATCTTTCGTGAGTTGTAGGTTGGGAAGCATTGGAGCGCTGCACGGCTTAGCCCCCAACTTTTCAGTCTCAATTAATAAGTCAAGCACATATTTCCTCTAGGATAAGACAATGCCTTTCTTGCTTCTCGTCATCTCAATTCTCAAGAAATATTTCAACACCCCTAAATCTTTCGTGTGAAACTGGCTATGAAGAAAGGACTTTAAAGATGAAATTCCCTACAGTATCACTTCCAGTAATGACAATATCATCCACATACACAACAAGGAGAATGAGGCCAGATGTAGAATGCTTATAGAAAACTGAGTGGTCAGACTTACTCTTATTCATTCCAAACTTCTCCACTGCCTGACTAAATTTTCCAAACCAAGCACGGGGACTCTGTTTCAAACCATATAGGGACTTACGAAGATGACAAACTTGCCCACACTCCCCCTGAGCAACAAATCCAAGTGGTTGCTCCATATACACTTCTTCTTGGAGATCACTATGTAAGAACACATTTTTGATGTCTAACTGATGTAAAGGCCAATCATTAGTAGCTGCTAGAGAAATAAATAAACAAACCGAGGATCAACTTAGCAACGGGGGAGAAAGTATCAGAATAATCCACACCATAAGTCTGAGCATAGCCTTTAGGCACAAGACGGGCTTTAAGGCGAGCCACGGAACCATCGGAATTGAATTTGACAGCAAGCACCCATTTACAGACAATAGCTTTCTTTCCTGCAGGTAAAGGCACTAAATCCTAAGTATCATTAGCATCTAAAGCATTCATCTCTTCGATCATAGCATCACGCCATCCGGGATAGGACAAGGCATCATGGACAGTTTTGGGAAGAGACACAGAATCAAGGGAAGCAACAAAAGAACAGGAAGAAGAAGACAAGTTAGCATAAGAAACAAACGATGAAATAGGATAAGTGCACTGACGCGTACCTTTGCGAAGGGCAATGGGAAGATCAAGATCACCAGCCACAGGATCCGATGGCGAAGAAGAAACAGATGTTGAACATGGAGCAGGTGGGTCTCGTCATCAGGAATAAACATAGCGAATAGGAGGTGGTGGTGGTGGTGGTGGGGTAATAGGGGGGGGGGGGGCAGAGAGGTGATAGTATAAACCAACAGATCATCATCCTCCCCCTGACTTGAAGAAGTAGAAACAGCATGGAAAAAAGGAATATGTTCGAGAAAGGTAACATCAGCGGACACAAGATACTTGTGAAGGCTAGGACAGTAGCACCGATATCCCTTTTGTAGACGAGAGTAACCCAGAAAAACACATTTTACAGACTTGGGATCCAATTTAGTGACCTTGGGGACGAACATCACAAGCGAAACAAGTACTACCAAATATCCGGAGTGCAATAGGAAACAAGGGTTTAGTAGGAAAAAGGACATTGTAAGAGATCTCACCATTAAGAACATAGGAAGGCATGCGATTAATCAAAAACCTGGCTTGCGAAAACTTGCATCAGCCCAAAAGTGTTTAGGAACGTGCATTTGGAATAAGAGGGCCTTGGCTGTCTCAAGAAGATGCCTATTTTTTCGTTCTACCACACCGTTCTGAGATGGGGTGTCAACACAAGAGGATTGGTGAAGAATGCCATTTTGAATCATGTAAATCTGAAAGGAATCGGAAAAATATTCTTTGGACATTATCACTCCGTAATGTATGCACAGAAACATTAAACTGTGTTTTAATTTCAGCACAAAAGGCACTAAAATGGGAAAATAATTCAGAACGATTTTTCATTAAATAGAGCCAAGTCACATGAGAAAAATCATCAACAAAAGTAACAAAATATCGAAATCCAGTAGTGGACACAACAGGACATAGACCCCAAACATCTGAATAGACTATCTCAAAGGGAAAACTAGCCCTTTTATTGACTCGAGGGACTGAAGGCAAACTGATAATGTTTTGCAAACTGACACGACTCACAATCTAAGGACTGATACATTATGAAACTGAGGACATAATTTCTTCAATAGAGGCAAAGAAGGATGTCCCAACCGACAATGTGCTTCAAACGGAGTTACGACACTGGAACATGCAATGGGCCTGGGCACTTGGGTATCCAGAATGTAGAGACCACTTGATTCATATCCTTTACCAATAATCTTCTTCGTCATAAGATCCTGAAAAAGACAATAATCAGGAAAAAATGAGATGCAACAATTCAGGGTACGAGTAAGTTTACTTACAGACATTAAATTAAAAGAAAATCGGGGTAGACTCAATACAGAAGACATCGAAATCAATGGAGTTGGACTAACAGTACCAGACCCAAGCACAGAAGAAGTAGAATCCATCTGTTAAAGTAACATTAGAGGGAGATGTGTGGGACTGAAAAGTGGAGAAAAGATTAGGATTACCTGTCATATGATCTGTAGCATCAGAATCAATGACCCATTGTGAGGAAGAGGAAAGAAGACACGTATTTGGTTTACCTAACTCAGCAATGGCAATGATAGGTGGAGATGAATGCTGCAACGCTTCCTGGTACTGAGTGAATTTAGCAAATGCATCTGCAGAAACTGTAATGGTCGGCTCAAATGAGCTAGGTGTAGGAGTAACTGCAGCATGGGCTGAGTGAGACTTCTGAGATTTATTTTGCAATTTCTTGCACGTGTGTTTGGTATGGCTCGGCTCATGACAATAATAACATACAACTCCCCCGGCATCTTGACTACCGGTACCTCCTCCTTTGTTAGAATTCTTAGGATAAGACTGTCCAGTTCCAGATCCACCATGATGACTAACAAGAGCACTAGAAGCATGAACAGATGGAGCAACAAACGCACTAGTAGCTGTGTGAAGTACCCTAGTAAAGACCTCGTGGAGAGAGGAAATCTCAGCACTAGAGAGGATCTGAGATTTAGCAATCGCAAACTGAGAATTAAGGCCAGCCAAGAAACTCATTACTGCCATTTGTTCCCGTTGAGCTTGCTGGATTTTGACATCAGGACTAAAAGATAACAAGACATTCAATTCTTCATAAGTCTTTGAAATTCATAAAATAGGCCTGAAGAGATTGATCTTGTTGTTCTGCCCGATAAAAGCCCTTGCAAACTTCATAAATACGAGAAATGTTTCCCTTTCCAGAATACAGAAATTCTAAATATTCCATCATCTCTTTAACATACTCACAGTGATTAATTAAGCTAACAACCTCAGGGTCAATAGAGTTCCTGATTTGTAAGAACAAGCGAGCATCATCTCTCAACCATTCCTTGCGAGTCTCATTCGTTGGTGGATCGTCAGTGAGATGATTGTCCTTAGAAATGCTCCACAGGTAAATCCTAACAGTCTTACACCAATCCAAATAATTCGGACCAATTAATTTATGTTCTGTGATTTTGGACATCACGGGAATGACATCAGTCACAACCAAATTCTTTTGTTCGTCAGCCATAGAAACAAAACCACCAGGAAGCAAGCACCGAACCAAGAACAACAGCAGGAAAGCACCAACAGTGAAGCAACAGGACACACAGAGGGTCCGAACGAACAGTGAAGCAGCAAGGAAGCACCAATAGTGAAGCAACAGGACACACAGAGGGTCCAAACGAACAATGAAGCAGCAGGGAAGCACCAACAGTGAAGCAACAGTACACAGAGGGTCCAAACGAACAACCGTGAAGCAACAAGGACACAGAGAGTATCCAAACCAATAGTAGCAAAGCAATTGGATACACAGAAGTGCCGGAGAGAGAGAGACGACTCCAGGAAGAGTGATCGGAGGTCGAGGCGCAGTCGCACGCGCCGGCGCGTGAAGTAGCTGAGTACTGCAAAAACTTCTGGTGGCGTGTGAGGCTCACGCGCTGGGTTTCCGGTGACCGGACTTCAGGGACAGGCCGAATCGGCAGGTAGGGCTACTGATCCTGAGTGGCGGTGAGAATCAAGGGTCACTCGAACAGGGTGACTCAAGGAATTTCCCAACTCTGCTCACTGTGGGCAGAACAGTGGGAAAGAAAGAGAAGAAGAAGAAAAAAAAAAAAAGAGGAAAGAAAAGAAAATTCTAATCTTTCAGAAAGGCTATGATACCATGTAATCAAGAAAGAAAATAATTCACTGTATTTCTCATTCAAAGATACAAGTGTATTTATACACAAATGGAGAGACTAAACTAGGAAAGTAGACTAATTAGAAATCCCTATAATTGAGCCTATACAGTCAACCCTACAGGCTGTATATTCTAAAATAATCCTATGTATACATGTATATTCTGTAACACTCTTCAAAAGAGTTAATCTTCCCCCTTCGAAAGAAATTGACCCTTCCACCCTGCTAACCGATTTTGGAACCTCTCCACCACTAGGTCCCAAATAGCATTATATCTCAGAGAAGCACCCAGCAGAAGACAAGTCGAAGGAAGGTAACCCACTCGGCATCCCAGGGTACCAGCTAAGTCCTTCATCCTTCGAATGTTCCCTACTAGAAGAAGGCTGCTTCTGGCCAGATTGATTCGCAAACGTAAAACCGCCTCAAAGCATACTAAGATACAATGGATGAATTTTGATTGCATTATATATTAATTAAAAGCTCACTACTTAATGGTTCTTACAATATTCTAAAAAAGTAATTTACTAATAATGTAACTTTATTAAATTTGGTACAAATAAGTGTCACATACTAAACTACCTGGTTACATGAGGACGGGTTCCCATTAAGGACTTGAATCTCAAAAGAATCTTGAAGTAGCCACTCAAACTTGAACCAAATATCATTTAATTCTGCCTCTTTTTTTCACAATCATTTGGTTATGCCAAAGTTGTTATACACAATGATGAAAGTGCTCGCATGACATCTAAAGGAGGGAACGGGTTAAGTTCAGTTCTTATCATTTACAATAAAAAATGGAAATCAAAAGGTAAAACAGATAAGTTAGCTCTAAGTACGTCGGATTATTGGATGATAGGGTACCCACCGAAAACCTAAAGATCGGGATGGTTAAGTTGGTGTGGTACATATGACCTGAATCTTAATGTTAGGTGAGAGTGATGGTAGGGGGTGGTGCTGTTGAGACAACCACTTATACCAAAAACTTAAGTTGTTTAGAAATTGGCCCAACAATGTAATCAAGTTCTCACGCTCTCCTTCGTGTTCGACCCCTTTGTACATGGGGAGAGGCAGGCAGATAGAACAAAGCACAAATAGACAAACAAAATGGGAGAACAGAAGCAAATATAGAGATTTGAATCCAAAACCACCTAGACTTGGAAAGGTCTGATTACCATGTTAGGCAATCACATGACCCAAAAGCTTAAAACTGTTACCAGATGGAACCAATATAAATCAAGCTCTCGTAGGTCGAATATAAAAAATGGATAGAAATTGAACTTTCTCACTTTGTGATATTCAAATTATATAAAACAAAAGTATTAATGATAATGCCTAAAGAATTAAGGAAGGGAGCCTTCGTAATTGAGAAATAACACTTGAAAGCAGTTTTTTTGCAGCTAGTCAGAGACTCAGATGAACTAGAGTAGCAAATTTTGATTTTAACAATTATGTAATCATCAAACTGCAGTTTCCTGGTCCATCCAAGCAGAGCCCTTCTACTTTCTTGATTCTGCCTTGGGTCATGGAGAAATACTAACTAAATCTGAGAAAGCCAAACTAGGGTCCATATATGCTGGTCTCTTTGTATGGTTGGACAGTTTCATTACTCACAAGGAATACAGAAAAATACTCACACAGGACAACATATGAAATTGGACATTTTGTTCCAAAAAGCTCTAATAGTCAAAGTAAATGATCAGAAAATACTTTACCTATCAAAAAAAAAACACAGATCAGAAAATACTCTCTCCCTGTCTTGATTATTGTACAAGAGAAAGACAAGGACAATAAAGCAGTGGTAAAAGATGTAGACCTGAATCTCAAGTTCCAAGACAGCCAGTTCACTTTTGAAACTAACAAATGCATCCTCTTTTACAAGCAGCTGTCGATAACCCAAAAACAATAGAGTACGTTAGTTAGAAGACGTTTTTCCTTACCACAAAATCTGACAAATCTGCAGTCTAAAATGCCTTAAATTTAATTTTAACAGATTTAATTATTCCTTCTAAACAGACATATTGAGACAAATATTACATTCACATCATTCTTCATTCTGTGTAAATCTTAAAAGATTCCATTCAAGATGAATTTGCATGAAGTAATTCTAGTAATGCCATAATTTTCAACCCAACAGACACCATATTCATGATGTACAATTAAAAGCCACACTGCTATAGCTCACCATCTGAAACTTACTTGCTTTTCAACAAAAAGCATGTTTAGATATCTTTGGACTCCGTTACTGAAATTACAAAACATGGAATGTTTAGCAATACCATGGATGCATATCCTACTAAACCATGGAACACCTATCCTTCCCCTCTCTTCCTTTCCCTTCCCATTTTCTTCCTACCAAACCATAGAAACCCTATCATTCCCTCATCCCTTTGATTCCACGTACTCCTCCCCACTCATACACCAAACGGACCATTAATCATACAAGGTCCAAGTTCCAAGTGGGTCCCTGATAGAGACAAGTGGCAGCAGCCATCAAAAGGATGTAAAATGCATAGAAAAGATTCTTCTAAGGCTCAAACTTTGATTTGGCACATTAAATGACACAAGGCCCACATGGGAGCCTGCATAATTAAGTTTTGAGTCTTATTTAGGGATTACTTAAGTTAGTTTGACCTGTTGCTTTTATTTTATATTTGCTTTCTTATGTTTTTAGAGCTGAGGCCATTTTTGTCTAGCTAGACATAGGTCGCAATTGTAGCCTATGGCTCATCTCTTGGGTCAAGTTTTGGTATTGGGTTCTTATGTGTCGGTTTTAGTAGTCTTATTTTTGGTTTTACCAATCAAAATCTTTTAACTTTTTAAATATGAAGTTTAAGGTTATTATAAAGTAACCAAGATAGGACATCTGGTATTTTGGTAGTCAGTAGCAGGCTAGGGGGGTTTTGGGGCCCTACCAGGCTACATCTATCTACACAAACTCGATCAGGAGATAGGGAGGATCCAACAGAAGTACGAAATTCCAATTGTTCAAAATCTTTTTAACTTAGTTTTTTTTTTTGGATAGGTCTTTAACTTTTTAAATATGAAGTTTAAGTCATAATGATTTGTCTTGTTTGTAAGGCTATGACTCTGAGGAAGGCTAACCTTCATATCAGGAACAACTTTGGATTCAAATTAAGCAAACAGGTCAATAAGAATTGAAATGTTCTTTTTCAAACAATGAGACATATACTTGCCAAAAGAAAAACAATGAGAAATATGAGATAGCCAAAACTCTTGTTACTTTCTCTGATCCTCTTAAAAAGGAACATAATTTCTTGGATGCACTTGATCCATTTGTAAGAGGAATGCCATGACTACATACGATGAGGGTAGTACAAATGAACATGAGTAAAAAGAGTTTACTGTTCAGGATCATATTATCACTCAGTGGTTAAGAAAATTATATCACATTCTCAAGAATAATTTAGTTTCTCCTTGGTGCATTAATCAAACTTGAGTGATTACCCAGGTAAAGAAATATTGTGCCACATAGGATATATTTATTTTAGGTTATGACTGGATAAAGACACTCCTCTGATACTATGTATCATGGCTAGAGATCCAATAATAGCTAAACTATTATCAAAGCAAGCAACAATATAGAAAGACAAGAAATATAAATATTAATAAGAATTTGCATCAAATCTTAGTTTAGAAATCATTTATAAAAGGAAAAT
This sequence comes from Nyssa sinensis, assembly GCA_008638375.1. Lineage (NCBI taxonomy): Eukaryota > Viridiplantae > Streptophyta > Magnoliopsida > Cornales > Nyssaceae > Nyssa > Nyssa sinensis. Next base: position 55,956,590 of record CM018032.1, read on the forward strand.
TTGGGAACGAATATATACAAACCTGTCGCTTGAGGAACCGATTCTGTTGATTGGCTTCACTCAGTTTCTTGATAAGCTTTGCTCTTTCAGAATCAGCAAGCAGTGCCTTCAACTGTTAAGGAATTATAATTTATTAGCTCTCAGGAATCAAGTATGAACCAGCTCCCATTCCAGATAGAATGGTTTGTATCAGAAGCAGTAAAAGCAAGAGAAACCTCAATTGATGAAACTAAAGTTAAATTGGGTGTTATAATGCACCATAACCATGAGGACCACATTGCTTCACTAAGACTGTGAAGTTAATTAAGAATAATGGCATGTAACATTCAATAAAGGGCAAAAGCCTGCACAAGACAGTATTTATTTTTACATACAAAAATCCAAAATCACCTACTATATTACTTTGTTTTCTTGAGCTGATTTCGTCTAAACAATTCCTTCTAAAACAAACTGTAATGCTACAACATAGTAGGATGCATAAATCTATGTAGTAAGAAAAGGGTATTTGCAAGTCTCCTAAGAGGAATGTGCCTGACATTGTGTCAAAAAAAAAAAAAAAACAAAAGAAAAAATCCAAATGCAAAATTAGAGAAGAAAACATATGAGAAGAAAGCGTATGAGAAAAACTGGTAGTCAAACAACTCGATCATTGGGTTTTAAAATTTAAAAATAACTTGAGCAAATTACATTTCAAATGAAAAAAATAAAAATAAAGACAGATAGCAATACTAATAAACAACTTCTTGTAATCCATACATGAACTACATAAATGAAGATCTATGACAACACAAACTTATATGGATTATCTGCTATGCTTATCTCCACCTACAGTTTTCCAAAACCATAAAAAATTCTAATGTACTATTAACTGAATAGTTTAGTTTTAAAAATTGCGAATTTTATGCTCTCATTACATAGGTGATTAAGATGGTCATATTAGTTTGATTTGGGACCCATCGAACATGTGCCCATTGTTCATCATTGAGCGGCTCAGCTTCCATGGATCTAGTGTATTATTAATGGAAAGCAGAGTTGTGACAATTACAAATTGTATGCTCTCATACCAAGGGTGATTAAGATGGTCATATCAGTTTGATGTTTGATTTGGGACCCATTGAACATGTGCCAATTATTTATCATTGAGAGACTTGAATTCCAATGATGGATAGAATTTTAGATCACTGATCCAAGATCTTTAGGCTTCTATGCTAGAAAGTGAAAGTACTAGAAAATACCAGAAAAGAAAGGAAAGTGAAAAGAAAATGACGTTTTCCTATATTCATTTGGTTATGAAAGAAAATATAAGAAAATTACAAGAAAAATTATATTTATTCTTTGAAAAGTATCAAAGTAAGTATCAGCATGTGAAGGAATATGAATTGGATAAGGATTTGCACGTGAGAAGTGAGATAAGCCATTTGATTAAGATGAATAGAAGATATATGGAACGAGGAAGCTCTGGAGGTGTGAGATATTGCCAGTGGGGAGGGAAGACTTTCGACGTGGAAGATCTAGGAAGGAAAAATGAGAACTTGCTTCAGATTACAGAACGAGGAAATGGAATCATGAGAAGGATTAGAGCAAGCAGCAAGGGATTCAAATGGATCTGCGAACAACTTCAAGAGATCGGCTCTCGAAGGGAGGGACGACACTCCGAACATACTCTACTCGGAAGGGAGAGAAGTTTAAGAATTCTGAGGAGATCGAATGAGCGTGGAAGCTTTGTACGGATTGAGGAAGTGGTGGGGGGTCAAAGCTTCAACATCTACATCCCTGTTTTTGACAAAGGAGATGGGTGGAAAGGAGCGGCTAGTGTTCTGAGAGACATGGCTAATGCTCTTGGAGTGGCTGAGCCAAAAATGCAAAGATCTTTCAAAGAGGTGGCTTCAGTGCAGGACTGGCTGGAAGGTCATCTGAAAGTAAAGAACAGAAAAGGAAAAAATAGCAAGCAAGTGGAGGTAAACTTTAACTCTTGTAAGGATAATCTGGACCATTGCAAGAGGTGCCTAGTAGGAAGAGTGGATGCCCCAGGGGAGTTGAAGCCAGAAAGAGATAGGGTCCAAAAATGGGTCGATCGTGTATGGGAAGTGCCAATGGGGGTCAGAGTTAAGGAATTACACGGAAATTGGTTCCTGTTCATATTTCCCTCCACTCAAGAGGCCACCCGCATCTGGAGAAATAAGGATTGGGTACTGGACAGCCGGACAGTCCTCCTTGACTGGCGGTTCATGGCAGGATGCTGCGTCCGGGAAGGTATGGAACAAAAGGAAGCGTGGATTAAGGTGATAGGGGTGCCGGTATTCTTGTGGAGCAAGGAGTTGTTCAAAGAAATTGGAAGAAGGTGTGGTCGGTTTATAAGGCTGGATGAGGATATTGCTTCGATGAAACATTTGAAATGGGCAAGAATTTTGGTGGAAGCAGATGGAAGATACCTACCATCAGCAATCAACGTGAAGGTGGGTGTGTGGAGTTACGACTTGCCGATTTGGGCAGAGAGGGGAAAGAGGTCAGAAAAGAAATCAGAGAAAATCCACGGCAACCACAGGGGCGTGACACATGGTTAGGCCGTCAGAAGATAAACAAAATTTGAATTTCTCTGACTTATGCTCCAAAATGGGCCCACAAATGGGCCGGAAGAACTGCCCGGCTATACGCACTGTAATGGGCCCAATAGTGGGTCAGGTGGGTGCTACTAAAGTGGAAAGGGCAAAAAATAACCAGACTTCAGTCCAGCTCACATTTCGTCATAATGGAGGGCAGGTTAGCATCTGGAGATGTAAAAACACTGTCTCTTGCTTGGACACAGATGGATTGGCTAATCAAAAGGGGGCCCAAAAGCTTAAAGCCCAGGTGCTTGGTCCAAGCGGTGTCGCCTCAGTAGAGGGTCTTCCGATGAATAAAAAGGGTCTGCTGCAGCCTTTGGAGTTCAGAGGAGATGTGAGAAGCTCCTGGATAGCAGAGACAAGCAAAGCAGGGGTAGAAAAAGGCATGGGGCAGGTTGACTAGGGTTTGGACATCGTTTCAGAAGATGATTTGGGTTCAAACGACAGTGGTAGCTCCGGGACAGTGGTGGAAGAGACAGAAGATGAATTGGATGGGAAATCGCTGGTATCTGATGGTCTGGAAAACAAGTGGGATTTGGCTGGGTTATGCGAAGGGACTAGAGGGGAAAATGAGGTCAGTATCAGTCCTGATGCAAGCAACGAAAACCAGCAGATTGTGCCTGTTGCTACTCGGGAAGAAAGGGAGCTGTTATGGGAGATCCAGATGAATGAACAGTTGATGAGAGATGAACCAATGTGTGATGGCATGGCTGAAAGAGCTCTGATGGAGTGCCCAGGACCAATTGACGATCGGTTGGCCTATGAACCTCTGGCCATGATATTGCCAGAGGGTGCTCGAGTTCTCAGGAAGGAAGACAAGAAATGAAGAGGAGCGAGGTCTCGAAGTGGATTATGATGAGGATCAAGGGGATGAGTAAATATCTGGGGCTGCAATGCCATGGTTTTGAGGACAGGTTTATTGAATTGATATGGGAAATTGATCAGTTCAACAGATAATGGAGGATCACGACCCAGTAAAGAAAATCTCAGAGAAGGAGAAATCGGCAAGAAAACTCCGCAGAGCAATGAAGAATTTGGAATGTGCAGTCAACTATGAGGGTAAACGGGGAGGGAGGGGAAGAGAAGGAAATTCCAGAAAAGGTTTCTCAATGAAGTGGAAGTTCTTATCTTGGAATGTTCGGGGTCTCAACGACCCGGATAAAAGATCTTTTATTAAAGGGATATTGAAGGGCTGGAAACCATTGCTTGTGTGCCTTTAGGAAACAAAAATTCAGGACATGTCCCAGGCCATTGTAAGCAGCCTTTGGGGTGCCAGATGGGTGGAGTGGTATTTTTTGGCTGCTAGAGAGACGGCAGGTGGAATCCTCATTATGTGGGACTCTAGAGTTCTGTTGGGGATGGAGAGGTGGGAGGGTCGTTTCTTCTTGACTTGCAGGTTGAGATGGGTTAATGGTGATTATGACTGGGTTTTCACAGGTGTTTATGGCCCAAATTATGAGTCTGATAGGGGTGTTTTGTGGGAGGAACTTGATGCGCAGGCCAGGAGAGGAGCTGATTTGTGGGTAGTTGGAGGTGATTTTAATACAGTAAGGTTTCCTGCTGAAAGAAGAGGAGGAGGGAGACTATCCAGAAGCATGAGGTCCTTTTCAGAATTCATTGATAGGCGAAGATTGGAGACCTCCCTCTTGAGGGGGGAAGATTTACATGGGCAAGTGACCGGGAAAATCCAGCAAGGCCAAGACTGGATAGGTTCCTAATTTCTGCTGATTAGGAGGCAAAATTCCCAAACCTTGTGCACTTGTGCTGTCCCAAGGCAATTTCAGACCATAGCCCGATCAGTTTGGACAGCGGAGGAATGGGATGGGGCAAGGCTCCGTTTCGATTCGAAAATATGTGGTTACAAGTTCCAGATTTTAGAAACAAAGTGGCAGCCAGGTGGGGAGGTTATGTTATAAGTGGTGATCCAAGCTTTGTGATGGCTAGGAAGCTAAAGTTTCTGAAGATGGATTTAAAGAAGTGGAATGAATTGGAATTCGGGAATGTCCAAGCTAGGAAAGAGGGGCAACTGTTGAAAATTCAACAGGTGGATAGGAAAGAGCAAGATCGCTCCTTAACAGAGAAGGAGAGATGCACCAGAGAAGGGTTTAAAGGGAAATTGGCACAAGTTTTAAATATGGAGGAAATCTCTTGGAGGTTAAAGTCCCGAGCTTTGTGGTTGAAAGAGGGGATAGAAACACTAAGTTTTTCCATCGAATGGCAAATTATAACAAAAGAAGAAACAATATTAGTGTGGTGAAAATAGGGAGCAGGAGGCTCCAAGGGGTTGAAGAGGTAAAAGATGGTAGAGTGGACTTCTACAAGGAAGCAAGTGAGTGGAGACCTCCTTTAGAAGGATTGGAGTTTGATGCCATAGAGATAGATCAAGCAAAAAGTTTAGAAAAGCCGTTTGAGGAAGCTGAGGTGATAGCAGCCCTAAAGAGTTGCAATGGGGATAAGGCGCCAGGGCCTGATGGTTTTACAATGGCTTTTTACAAGAAGTGTTGGAGAGTAGTCAGGAGTGATGTGATGGTCGTGTTTGACCAGTTCTATCAGTCTAGTTGCTTTGAGAGGAGCTTAAACGCTTCATTTATTGCTTTGATCCCAAAAAAGGAAGGAGCAGAGGATATCAAAGATTATAAGCCAATTAGTCTGGTGAGAAGCCTATACAAGCTACTAGCTAAGGTCCTTATTTTGTGTCTAAAGCCTGCAGTGAGCAACATTATTTCATCAAGCCAGAATGCTTTTGTGGAAGAAAGACAGATTCTTGATGCGGTTTTGTTTGCTAATGAATGTGTGGATGCTAGGAGAAAGAGTGGAGAGAAGGGCTTGGCTAAGTTGGCTTGTAAGCTTTACTTTGAAAAAGCTTATGATAATGTGAATTGGCACTTTTTTCTCTTGTTGTTGGAAAGGATGGGGTTTGGGGAGAGGTGGAAAATGGATCAAGGCTTGTATATCCACAGTCTCTTTTTCAGTTTTGGTAAACGGTTCTCCAGTAGGCTTCTTTCGGTCTTTGAAGGGGTTAAGGCAGGGGGACCCTCTTTCCTCTTTCCCCTTTCCTTTTTGTGATTGCTATGGAAGCGCTTAGCAAAATGATGGTCAAAGCTCAAGGAGGGGGGATGTTGAAGGGCTTTGTAATAAAGAAAGTGGGAGGAAGGCAGGAGGAGATCTCTCACTTGATGTTTGTCAATGATGCCATTGTTTTCTGTGTAGCGGAGGAGCTTCAACTTCAGATCTTGAGATGCATCCTCTTATGCTTTGAAGTTGTTTCAGGATTGAGGGTCAACCTCGTTAAGACAGAGATCATCCCTGTAGGAGAGGTTGCAATGGTGGAGAAGATGACATGGAACCTAGGGTGTGTGGTGAGGAGCTTTCCTTCTAGGTACCTCAGTTTGCCATTAGGGGCATCTTTGAATTCGGCTAGCATTTGGGACACAGTGATTGAGAGGTTTCAGCACAAACTTGAGGGATGGAAGAGCAATTATTTGTCTAAAGGGGGAAGGATCACTCTTATTAGGAGTACGTTAGAAAATCTCCCGACGTACTACATGTCCATCTTTCCGATGCTAGACTCGGTTCATAGGAAACTAGAGAAGATTCAAAGAGATTTCCTTTAGGGGTATAAGGAGGGGGAGAAGAAAATTCATCTACTAAGTTGGGACGAGGTGAAGGCTCCCATTTCAAAAGGGAGCTTGGGAATCAAAGACTTGTCTCTGTTCAACAAAGCTTTGCTAGGCAAGTGGAACTGGAGATTTGCATGGGAAGATCAAGCACTTTGGAGGAGGGTAATAACAACAAAGTATGGATGTGAGAGTAGAGGGTGGTAGTCAAACGATGTATTGGGAGCTTATAGGTGTGGAGTGTGAAAAGCCATTAGAAGGGAAAAAGAGAACTTCTTTAACCACAAAGTTTTAGTGGGTGAGGGAGGGAGGGTGAGGTTTTGGGCGGATTCTTGGAGTGGGGAGGGTGTTTTGAGGGAAAGGATCCCTAATCCTTTTCACCTTGCTAGGGACAAGGAAGGGGTAGTGGAAGAGAATACTGATAGAGTAGGAGTTAGGAGGGTTTGGTGCCCAAAGTTTAGAGGGAATTTTTTTGATTGGGAGCTAGGGGAGGTAGAGAGTAAGGAAATTTTGGTTGAGGGAAGGAGAGATGGATCTCTTGGAAAGGTGGTAAGGATGGCATTTTTACGGTTTGCTCTTTTTACAAGAAGATGGTGGGGAGGACAAATAACTCTTTTCCGTGGAAGGCAATTTGGAAGACTAGAATCCAGGTGAAAGCCGCTTTTTTACTTGGGAAGTGACTAGGGGAGCCATTCTCACAATGGACAACCTCAAAAAGAGAGGTTATCATCTCTCAAACCGATGCCCAATGTGCAAAGTAGAGAAGGAATCTATTGACCACCTTCTCTTGCATTGCAAAGTAGCTAGGGAGGTACGGAATGTGCTGCTGTCCCTCATGGGCTGCACTTGGGTTATCCCGGCTACCATCAAACAACTTCTTTTGTGTTGGACGTGTAAAGGCATAAGGAAGGAGCTGCGTCTTGCTTGGAATATGGCGCCAATTTGCCTCATTTGGAGCATATGGAGGGGAAGAAATACTATAGTTTTTGAGGGTGAAGAATTTCCAACTTGGAAACTGAAAGATACGATTTTGAAAACACTTTTTGTAGAAAATAAGACTGATTTTCTATATTCAATTGTACATGATTTACAAGCTAGAATCACTATTTAATCTATACACAGAGAACCAAAAATGGAAATAAAAGAAGGTCAACTCAAGAAATTAGCCTAAATATCTGCCTCAATCTTCTATCACTATCTCTTTCAAATCCTTCCTAAATCATTCGGGATTTCCACACTCCCCCTCAAGTTGGATCATAGATGTTGATCATATCCAACTTGCAAATAAACTTTTCAAAGCTGGACCTCTATAAACCTTTAGTGAATATATCTGCTAATTGTTCTCTTGTAGGAATATAGGTCATGCAGACTATCCCTTTCTCAATTTTCTCCTTTATAAAATGCCTGTCAACTTCAATGTGTTTAGTCCTGTCGTGCTGGACGGGATTATGAGAAATGCTGATAGCAGCTTTGTTGTCACAGTAGAGTTTGATAGGGAACTCTACTGTGATATGTAGTTCTTCCAACAGCTTTCGTAGCCAAAGCCCTTCACACATCCCTTGTGCAACAGCTCTGAATTCAGCTTCAGCACTACTTCTGGCTACCACACTCTGCTTCTTACTCCTCCATGTTACTACATTTCCCCAAACATAGGTGCAATAGCCGGTGGTAGACCTTCTGTCTTCTGCTGATCCTGCCCAATCTGCATCTGTATAGATTTCTATCTTCTTACTGTCTTCTTTCTTAAAGAACAAACCTCGTCCTGGAGAGCCTTTCAAATATCTGAGAATTTTGTATACTGCTTCTAGGTGACCTTCCTTTGGTGAATGCATATGCCGACTGACCACACTTACAGCGAAAGCAATGTCAGGTCTAGTGTGAGATAGGTAGATCAATTTACCTACTAGTCTCTGATATCTCTCCCTATCCACAGGCTTTCCAACATCTTCCATTTTTTTTCCTGTCTCAATCGGAGTATCGCTTGGTTTGCAACCAAGCATACCAGTCTCAGTCAAAAGGTCAAGAACATACTTTCTCTGGGAGACACTAATTCCCTTCCTTGATCTGGCAACTTCCATTCCCAAAAAATACCGCATTTGACCTAGGTCTTTTACCTCAAACTCTGTGGCTAAGACCTTCTTCAATCTTTCCAATTCTCATGTGTTGTCTCCAGTGAGAATGATGTCGTCAACATACACAATCAGGATAATCTTTCTTCCATCATTGGTTTGTTTGAAGAACATCGTGTGATCTGACTGTCCCTGTTGATATCCTTGATTTTTTATCACCTTTGTAAATCTATCAAACCACGCCCTTGGTGATTGTTTAAGCCCATACAAGGATTTCCTCAATTTACATACTCTGGTTTCCTCCCCTTTGTAAAATCCTGGTGGTAGCATCATGAACACTTCTTCCTCCAGCTCACCATTCAGAAAGGCATTCTTGATGTCAAATTGGTGAAGTGGCCAGTATAGATTTGCTGCCAGGGACAAGAGAACCCGTATAGTATTCAACTTTGCTACTGGTGCAAATGTCTCAGTATAATCAATGCCATATGTCTGAGTGAACCCCTTTGCAACTAGGCGGGCTTTGTATCAGTCTATTGTACCATCTGCCTTGTACTTCACCGTGAATACCCACTTACATCCCACTGGTTTCTTCCCTCTTGGTAAAGACATCACCTCCCAAGTTTCATTTTTTTCCAATGCCCTAATTTCTTCCATCACTGCTTTTCTCCATTCTGGAATTTCCAAAGCTTCTTGAATATTCTTGGGAATTTGGATTCTGTCAAGGTTAGATGTAAAAGCACGACACTTGGCAAAAAGAGCATTGTAAGATACAAATTTTGAGATAGGATGGAAAGTACATGAACATGGTTGTTTTCTAAGAGCGATGGGTAAGTCATCAAGATTTGTTACCTAGTCAGGATTGGATGTTGGCACATGAGTAGTTGGATCTATCACCGGGTCTGACTCTGTTGGTGCATCGGATGTAAGAGTCTCATCAGACTTTGATTTAGGTCTCCTTGAGTAGACAAGTATCTCCCTGTCTATTTGTTGTCCCACATCTCCCCCTAAGTTCAAGATTTCTTCTGTGTTGGACGAAGAATGAGAGGGTATGTCTGGGGTAGATTCAAAGATCGCAACATCAAAGTCTGTATGTGAGGGTCGAGCTTCTCTCAAGGACTCCCCCTGAAGCGAGTAGTAGGGGGTATTCTCAAAAAAGGTGACATCTAGACTAACATATACCTTCTAGGAGCGAGGGTCATAGCACTTGTAACCCTTCTGAGTGGGAGAGTAACCAATGAAGACACATTTGAGAGCTCGGGGATCCAATTTAGTACGTTGGGGGGCATGAACATGGACAAATACGGTAGACCCGAAAACACGAAGTGGGAGACATGAACTGAGTCGAGAATCAGGGAAGGTCTCCTGAAATTTTTGGAGAGGCGATACAAAGGAGAGAACCCGACTAGGCATACGATTGATGAGGAATGCGGCAGTCAGAACGGCATCACCCCAAAAACGATGTAGCATGTGAGAGGTAAACAATAGGGCACGAGCTACCTCAAGTATATGTCGGTTTTTTCGTTCAGCAACTCCATTTTGTTGGGGGGTGTGAACGCAAGAACTTTGGTGAATAATACCTTTGGCTTGAAAATAGGGACTCAAAGAAGAGTTGAAGTATTCAGTGCCATTGTCAGTACGAAGAATTTAGATTTTTGTGTGAAATTGGGTGTAAATCATATTGTAGAAGTTTATGAACATTGAATGAACCTCAGATTTATCGTTTAATAAAAATACCCAACAGAGACGAGAATGATCATCAATAAATGTAATAAACTATTTTTTGTGGGTCCTATTGGGAACCCGTGAAGGCCCCCAAAGATCACTATGGATCAGGGTAAAAGGCAATGATGGTTTATAAGGAGATTTAGAAAAAGAGGTGCGGTTATGTTTTGCAAGTTCACAAACTTCACATTGAAAATCCAAGGGACTCTTATTCAAACAAAGCGACGGAAATACATGTTTTAAATATTGAAAGCTAGGATGGCCCATTCGTCTATGCCATAACACAAGATCACTATCCCTAGGACTAGATGCTGAATTACAAATAGAAGGAAGATACTGTTTACTCATGCGAGTGTCATCAAAGTAGTAGAGCCCCTCATGTTCCTTAGCACTGCCAATCGTCTTCCCCGATAATAGGTCCTGAAAAACACAATTGGAAGACAAAAAAATGGCTGAGCAATGAGATTGTTTGGTTAGTTGACTAACAGACAACAGATTGCAAGAAATATTAGGAACATGAAGGACAGACTTTAAAGTAATAAATTCAGAGATACGGATACTTCCCTTGCCAGCTACTGGAGATAAGGTACCATCTGCAATTTTTACTTTTAAGTTACCAGCACAAGGTGAATATGTAGAAAATAAATAATGAGCACCAGTCATATGGTCGGATGCACCAGAGTCAATAATCCAGGGAGTGAGGTGCAAAGTGGTACTAAGGGCAGTCAAAAAGATACCTTTGTGGGCTAAGGAACCTGATGGCAGTGAATTGGAAGACCGACCCGAGGCTTGAAAGGTTGAAAACAAAGCATATAACTTCTCAAGTTGTTCGGGGTTAAAACCCCCAATAACAGTCGATTGAGCATCTGTTTCTGTCTGCTATTCAGTGAAGGCCTGGTACCAGTGTGATTTGGGCTGTCTGGGCTTCCAATCAACGGGCTTTCCATGTAAGGCCCAACAAGTCTCTTTTGAATGACCCAATTTTTTGCAATGGTCACAAAATGACCTTTTAATTTGTCTTGGGCCGGATCCACTGGAAGGCCCACGGGTTATATGGGCTAAGACTTCATGCGCAGAGCTTTGTCTCTGTTTCGAATTCGAACCAGTGGTGAACGGCATCTCGCGAGGTATCATCCCGCGACTCACAAGTGCAGATCCGTCGGCGGCAGATTCTCCGTTCACCTCTGCTCGCTCCTTCAACATCACCTTCCCCCTCTGTTCTTCCCGTCGCACCTCGGCGAAGACTTCTCGGATGGAAGGCAGTGGTCGTCGACCCAGAATTCTTCCCCGTACATCATCGAGCTCTCGATTTAGCCCTGCCAGAAACTCGAAAACCCTTTCGGCTTCCATCTTCTTCTTGAAACGAACACTGTCACCCGTGCACTCCAATTCTTCGCCACAACTGAGATCGAGTTCTTGCCACAGTCGCACCATCTCGGTGTAATACTCTGTAACTTCCCGACCTTCTTGCTTCATCTGCCATAGTTTCTTCTTCAGTTCGAAAATTTGAGAGGCATCCTCAGTGTCGGAATATGTCTCTCGCACTGCATCCCACACGTCCTTTGCCGTCGGGAGAAACATATATGTTTTTCCGATGGTTGGCTTCATGGAGTTGATCATACATGAGGTTATCAATGAATTTTCCAAGCGCCATTTCTGGGAGGCAGCGACATCGGTGGTAGGTGGTTGACGTGTTTCGACAGTAAGAAGGCCTAGCTTCCCTTTGCCGTCGATGATGAGTTTGATGGTCTGCGCCCACTCCCGATAGTTCTTCCCATTGAATTTCTCTACGGCAAGATGGATTGGAGACGTCTCGAACATACCAGACGAGCTCATGGAAGAGGTAAGCTCCGGCTCTCCTTCCTTGATTTCTTGGATTGTCGACTGACTCGACTCATGACTGTCTCCATTTTGGACAGCCATGGATTGCTAGGGGTTCAGAGTAACCCTAGCTCTGATACCATGTAGAAAATAAGACTGATTTTCTATATTCAATTGTATATGATTTACAAGCTAGAATCACTATTTAATCTATACACAGAGAACCAAAAATGGAAATAAAAGAAGGTCAACTCAAGAAATTAGCCTAAATATCTGCCTCAATCTTCTATCACTATCTCCTTCAAATCCTTCCTAAATCATTCGGGATTTCCACACTTTTCTTTTGGATCAAGGAAGAATACCCAATGTATTTAGATAGACTCTTAGATTTTTTGAGAGAACTTAGGCTTTGATTGTGTAGCCAATCCCTTTTGTTGTATTCGGGTTAGCCCCCCCCCCCCCCGGGCGGGCTCCTTGTTTATTTAATTTACTTTTATCGATCAAAAACAAGTATCAAAGTGAGAATAATTTTTTATTAATTGTCTAAATTACCTCTATTTATAAATGCTTTAACTTTGTAACACCTGTATAAATTACATGTCACAAACTCATAATAATTGTAATAACGATCCATCTTAATAAAAAAAGTCTAATTTTTTATTTTTTATATTTAGAAGAACTATCCAATTGTCTTTCTTTATATTCGGTTAAAGTATTTTACAAAAATATGAATTCTTCTTGTTAATCTATTGGGTAATAAAATAATAAAGACGTAACCCATGTTAGGGAGGTAAGTATACAAATCCTAAAAGTCCTCTAACACTTAAAAAGTGATGTTGTAAATTTATATTATTCAAAAAATTGAAAGTTTCCTATCACTACTTAAATACATAAAAAAAATTGATTACATATAACTATTTATCTATCTATCTATCTATCTATATATATATACACACGCATATTAATTAAATATTACAGAACTCATAGTAATTATACATATTAACTATCTAAATATCGAAAATATACATTAATTATATATATATATATATATTTTGTAATAACTATTTATCTCTCTCTCTATATAAACGTAATTGCATATATATATATATATTAGGTATCTATATATCTTTAATATATATTAACTATATATGTATATGTATATGTATATTTTATTAACCATTCGTAATATATATTAGCTAGTTATAAAGATATGTATAGATATATATATATATATATATTGTATGACATATGAGATCAACTATAAAAAAAAAAAAAAAGAGTTAATAGCATGAAAATTTTTTTATCACTAGTGGAAGAAAAGAGAAGTTGCATAGAAAAAATAATATTGAATAAGATAGGAATATAGATTATCTACAAATATTTTCACAAGAAACATAATTTTTCTATGTTTTTTGCGATGAACTAAAAGTCATCTTTTCGGGAAAAACAAGAAATTACGTGGATGCGATTTTACTAGAATTTTTCTTTTTCTTGCTAACCAAACCTCTAATAAAGTTTATTTTTTCTCTTTCCTTTTCTTTCTTTCACTTTCCGCCTAATCAAAAGGAGCCTTAGGGAAAAAAAAGAACTAAAGCTAATCCTATGCCTTGGAAAGATTCCATCAACCAGCTGATGGCTAATGTTGGTCACTATTTCAAAAAATACATACATATTGTTGAGAGCTTGATATATATGGTTGGTCCATTCTTTAACAGCTTAAGCTTTTAGATGAGTTGGTGGTTTAACATGGTATCAGATCCTTGGTTATGAGAGGTCTTGGATTCAAGTCTCGTCATTTACATTTATTCCTCGTTTAGTTCGTTTGTACAAAATTGTACTTTGTTATGTTTCCTGTTTGTGTGTGGTTTGTGTCTCTTCACGTGTGAGTTGGGAATCTCACATGAAAGGGAGTGTTGAGAGCTTGATATACATTATGAGTTGGTGGTTTAACATACACACACACAAACACACACACATATATATATATAAATTATATTAATAAAAACAAAAGGTCATCTTCACCCCATGAACTATTCAATGGTGAAGACAAGTAGTGGATATTTCAAACGCCAGGATTTTAAGTTTGGAACAAAATATAAACCCACAAGGGTTTTGATACCATGTTGGAATTGTATTGTGAGAATAGAAATTTGAATTCATTAATGAGATCATGTTCCAAATATATTGGATATTACATGCATAAACTAGGATGTAAAGTATATCTATAGTGGACAACAAGGTACATAACAAAGAACTTATAGAGGTATTAAACAGCAGGTGAACCTTAAGCTTACCACATCACTGTTCATTGGCCGTTCAAGAAGCTCCTCGGGAGAAGCCTCAAGGGCATCCTCATCATCACTCGAGTAATCTTCCAGCTGTACTGATGAAGATTCCTCCTCCAGACAAAAAGGCATGGAAAATGTTCTCCAGGACAAATGGTGCAAGGAATTTTTTCCAGTAGAAGCTTGATTTAAATAACTCAAGCTTCCAGATCCCATCCTCAAACTCCAGGCAGCCATATTACATTGAAGTCTATGGATATTTTCTAAGTTTAACTTTCTTGATTGCTTTGGAAACCATAGTACATGGTTGTCAAGACAGCAACTGTCAAGATTGTAGCAAAAGTGAGCAGCATGATCCGTGAGAAGCACACAAGTGAATCCCATATGCAATAAACATTAAAGATTTAAAGTGAAAATTCAATAGCAATATAAGGTAAAGTTATTCTAAAAGTTGAAAATACTGAGATGGCAGAATATCATGAGTGAATCTAGTGGCAATCGACACAATTTTTTATCTTTCCAAGTTCAAAAGGCATATAATAGAAAGAAAAAACAGTCCCCAATAGTAAAAAAGTATAGACAAATGACAAGACAAAGCACAAAGTAAACTATTATCAAACATCTAAAAAACAAACAAAGGACTGGCTTAAGTTTAAAAGGTTACACTACAGAATTGCCTTATTAAGAAAATGGCTCCTATTGCCAGAGCAATTGGTACATTTTCTTTTATGAATACGAGAGCAATTGGTACTTTGAGTAGTTGTACATTACTCTTGCAAAAGCCAAATATGCTCTGGTAATAGGGCTGTCCTAAGAAAATTTACCTTGCAGTACCCATCATATGAAACTCCATGGTCTAAAGTTCCTACTGCCAAATAAAGAAAACAAAAACATGAAGATCAGAAACCATATATCACAAACAACATTCAATTGATTTTATCGTGACAAGTATACAAGGTCAAGGAATTAGGCCGCCCCAGAATTCAATAATCTGAGAACCCCTCATAAATAAGACATTGAAAAATCAAAATTAGACTTTTATGCACAGCATAACAATGAAATTAAAAGATTATCACTTTTCACAAGGTGTCATCAGGCTGAAGCAAAGTGCATATACAAATCTGAACGATATTCAGCATGCTTAAAATGTTTAAAGAAAATACGGCTCAAACTAGGGCCAAAGTGCACATATCATAGGGAGCATTCTAGCCTTTCAAAAATAAAAACCCTCCTCCTCTAAGATAAATCTGTTCCCTCACCATGATGCAGTAAAAGACATTTCCTCAGGATATGAAGTGGAACACCCCCTATACAAATGTGGCTTTTTTCTGAACTTAAAACCATATTTTATAGAAGAATCCGCGGCTTCATGAAACAGTGCATCCAACGATAAAACCAAACTGAATTGATGGCCATTCCCAGTTTTCGCCTCACTAAATGCGTGGAGTTAAGGGGGTTAGGGAGACGATGCAATGACTAGGGCAATAGGGAATAGGGATACTAAGTAACTAAAAAATCTCGAGGAACTCATAGTATGAATCCCCATAATAAACATCATAGATCTGTACTGAAAACCATGACGAACAGTCGTGATCTTTAGTCAAATGCACCCATTAACTACAAACCCGAAATGGGTGCGATCTTTAATATGCCTCGTGCCAGGATTTTCAAACAGGCATTTATTCAAACACATGAGAAACATTAAGAATTTGAATAAGATTATATAACAAACAACATAAAGATCGTCATCAACAAGAAGTAAGAGAATGCAGATTGAAGGGATATGCTGAGAGAATGTAAAGTACTTACTAGCAGTGAAGAGGGTCTCGAACTGCTACAGAATTGATGTTGCTATCTGTTGGGGAAGTACATCTGTGGCAGAAAAACAGCGCAATCAGCAGATTGACACGTGTTAGGGCCGAGTGAGGCCACATGGAGTCTCTGGAGTGACCCAGTTGAAAAGAACAAACTGAAGAAAAGCACACGTGATTAACACCTGATTTTTTCGTCAAATGACCACCGAAGCCCAGTCCATTTGATTGCCGGGCCTGGTTTCAAGTACTTCCAAAAGCCCACATTTTTATGGGCCTAGACTGATTCATCACAAAAAAAATTCAATTTTCTTTTTTTTTTTTTTTTTTCTGGGGTGGTCGTTTCAGCCATTCAAAAGGCATAAGGATAGAGGTGAAAACAGAAAGGGAAACAAAAAATCCAATTCCTTTTTCAGTTGAAACTGATCTTATTGTTTACAACAATATAATATTGGGAATAATGAGAATGTTGAGGAGTATGTTGTTGACCATGACAACCATTATTATCAAACTTAGTCCCACATTGACACTACAAAGAGATGGGATGAATGAATCACTAGTTTAATTAGTAAATTAATTAGTTGAATCAATTATATTATTAAAATATTAAAAAAATAAAAATTATGCTAAAAATAAAATATATTGTTTAAAGTATATATTATAGTAAAATACAATAAAAAAAATAAGAAGATATGAACATAACATGTTATTTATATATTATTATATTATCATACCAAATAAAATAATAAAAAAAAAACTTAATATTATATAAATTCCTAGATTATCATTTCTATTTTAATTATACTTTTTTAATTAGTTTTATTTTCCCGACTTGAATCTTCAAATCTCATTTCAAGACATCTTATACAAAAAGATTAAAAAAATATAGCATAAACTTATCTTGAAAGGATAAGAAAAGTTTAGTTTTTTAGTTGCTTTCTTTAATTGCCTACAAACTGTATGTTTTGTGAAGATCCATCTGAGCCATTGCGTCAATCAAGTTTTACTGATTTATTTCTTTAATGGGTCTATTTTATAATATCAGACCAGTTTAACTTTTGATTCATCAGGTTGACCCATCGAACCGGGTCACGTTTAATAACACTGATAACAACTATAGAAGTTAGCATTTACTTCATTTTTGGGGTAAGTTTAAAAAGGGTTAAACTGATACAATTCAATTTTAATACTTTTTTACTTTTTTTAAGGTACCTTAAATACACAACATATTATTTATTATTTAATCATTATACATTCAAGACTATACGAGAGAATTAGCAAAAAAATTAATCGTGGGATGCAAAACAACTAAATTGCCTCTAAAACCTTTCATATACATGTGTGTGTGTATATATAACAAATACATACGTACATGTCCTGCAAAATGCCTTCACCATACAGAATTGTTATAAAATTTAAATAACATAAATTCCTTTCAATGTTAGTGACTCTGCTACGTAATCTAAACGCTTGAGGATTATTTATGTGAGGGAGGGATGTGAAGAATAGTTGTGTTATTAAAACCAATAGAAGGAGTCAGATTTTCTTGGCCCCTCAAAGAATTTTGATTAAAATAAAAATGGTTTGAGATGATCAAACATTATATACAAATCAGCAAATACTCCATTTGACCATTCATCTATTATAGATAGGTGATATCTGATTGAATTCACAACCTAAATGTTATCAGTTCAGGTCCTCTTGTTACCTTCTAATGGTCAATTATGAGCTGCGACAAACAAACCAAAAAAAAAAGAAAAGGAGACTTTTATAAGAAAACAATAATTTCTGGAGATGTCAGTCAACTCTTCATATTTAAAACATTTTAATGATAATAATCGATAAAAATTTAATTTTTAAAACAGTGTTCACCAATTGACTATGAGGACTTCGAGACCCCAAAACATATTTAATCATTTTTCTGACTTTTAAATAATAATAATAATAAAGTGTTATTTTTATTTTCAAAAATAATATAAAAAAAAGTGTGCTTGCAGAGAAGCAACTTTTAAATGTATTTTTGTTTTGCATTTGACATAGTAACTCCAAATTACTAGACAATGGCCATAAGCACTTTGAATTAGTGCTCGTTTGGATGAGCGGTGAAAAAATGTGATTTGAAATAAATACAGTTTAAAAAAATATAATTTAAATTAAGTTGTGAGTGTTTGAATGAATATATTTGAAACAGACTTAAATGATAAATAGTGTTTGGATGAGTTATCGAAAGTGTTGAATGTATTATATAAATAAAAAATTGGTGTTTCCAAAACGGGAGTTCGGGAAAAGTCCATCCCTAATATTTTTTTCTAACCGAACGTTTGACCTTGAAAATGACTAGATAAACATTTCAAAAATATCGAAACAAATATTCAAATATAAAAATAAAAATAAAAGATCCGAAAATCTCATCTAAACAATGATATGTTTTGATTAGAGAGAGAAGTTGTCACTTGTTGCAAAACTTCATGTTTAAGCACTCCAATTCAACATCAGGGCAACCACTTTGAAAGCAGTAGGAAATTTCAGTGTGTGAACTGAAGAGGAATATTTAAATGCCGCGTGAGGAGCGGAACTCGAATTTTTCCAGTGTTTCTAGAATTCATGAAAATTTGTCAAATATCAACTGCTGTGTATGTGTGAAGAAAAAGAAGAAGAAGAAGAAAAAAAACAAAACCTTTTCCAAGCTGCCCCTATCAATGAACTCTATTATTTGCCAATTTATACATAATTGAGTTAGCATGTGAGAGTAAAAAATTTTAATTATTATGTTTTTCATGTTTTCTTTTTTCCTTTGATTCGAGCGATATGGGATTGGAAAAAATCTTAAAATTTATGTGTGCATACAGAGATTCGAACAAGGATTGTGTATATCAATAAAATAAACCTTTCAATGTCAAATAAGTTAACTTGTAGAGTGAGCGAGTTCTATCGAGTTTTTTTTTTTTTGATAGAGGGTTCTATCCCCCATTAAGTTTCATACATTTTTTTTTTCATAAACCTAAGCTGCTTTGTCAATTCTTATATACAATGTCAAAACATATATAAACACCTTGTAAAGTCAAATTCGGTTTTTATATAAAAAAAAAAAAATTATCCGGTTTATTTTTTGTGAGATTAAGAGTCTGTTCGTGAGAGTTTCAGATTTTAGAAAATGAATTCTAAAAAATTAATTATTGGAGAATTGATTTTAAAAAATATAATTACTTTTTTATTTAGATATTTGGTAAAAATTATGTAAGAGTGATTCTAACTATTAATTTTTATTTTTATCCTTTTACATTTTATATATTGACTAATGTATAAGTAATGAATCTAGAGATAAAAGTTGTAAAAAATTAAACTAATTTTCAATAAGTAGTTTTTTTTTTTTTTCAGTTTTTTCAAACTATGGTTTTGTGCATGGAAAAGTGTGAATTCAACTTTTGAAAAATACAATCAAACACTTCAAAGCTTATTTCACACTTTTTCACGTACCAAAATCATAATTTGGGTGGGACAACCACCCCAAAAAAAAACCCACAAAACAGACTCATGGAGAGTGGGATTCTGAATGGACTAATTTTATTAATTTTTGGGGATTTTCTGAATAACCTATTTTTTTTTAAGAGTCTAATGATTTGTTGTCCAATTTTTAAATAATTTTATAATAATTAAATTTGTTTTTTTTAAAAAAAATATTATCAATCAATCTTAAATTTTTATATTTATTTAATTTCTAAAGTTATAATCAAATATTAAGAATATAATTTGTTTATTCAAAATAAAATCTTGACTTCATTTATAAAATCAAACATTAAGAATATATTTTCACTGACTATTTATATATCTTTTTTTAATTCCTCACCCAGTTGACGTAAATTCGATTATTCATCCTCATCATTGTATATATAAAAAAAAAACAACGGTACTATAAGTTCAAACTCATATGAGAAATAATATTTTAACTATTTGATAATATCGGACTTGAGTTTTCATCTACCACAATCACTTCATCTCGGTTTCAAAATTATCTAATGCTTAAAACACACTTTTTTTATATAAGTTTCAACTTTCAAGAATATTACTTGAAATAAATTTGGATAAATTATACTGAAAATTTCTGATAATTACACTAACTTTTAATGGGATTACACTAGCTACAAATACATCATCTCCAATCACTTTTTTCTAAAATGACAAAACTATTTCTTTTTTTTTTTTTGCATTTTATCAGTTTTGACCAATTTTTTTCCAACTTTTTTTAAAGAATTTTTTTAGTTTATATAAAAATAAATTTAAGGGTTTTATCAATATTTATTAGAAAATAAAAAAAGAAATAAAAATTATTAAAAATTAAAAACTTGTAAAAAAAAATATATATATATATATATAAAAGGGCCAATTTTGTTATTTAAAAAAAAAATTTAACTAGATACAAATATTTGTAATTTATCATGTAAAGTATGAAAAATTAATATAATTTTAAAAATCTTAGAAGAGATTAGTATAATTGTTCTAAAAAAAAATCTCAAAAATAATAATAGTATAATTTATCAAAAAAATTTCTTCTCTTGGGAAAAAGAAAACGCGGAGATCTAAATAAAGAATTGGAACTCTCTCAATTTTTCATGAAAAGAAAACGCTTCCATTTATGACTAAAGAAGATAAAAAATACTTTTGAAAACTGTTTTATAAAAGAAAAAAAAAACTACTTTAATTTTTTTTTTTTTACACAAAGAGAGGTGTCACCCACCACCTAAATGGGGGGGGGGGGGGGGGGGTGATCGCATTTATTATGTTGAGAAAAAGGATTGTAGGTCAACGCCTATGGTATTAGATTTAGCTAGGGTTGGTTCAGTACTACAATACAAACCCCACCCTCGTTTGTACTTCAATGGAGCTAAGCCATTAGTAGTGGCCTTTCTTTCTTTCTACTAGGATTTTAATTAGGGTATTGACTTATTGGATAGGGACCGCAAAAACGCTTTGTACGTTCTTAATGGCACTGAGTTTGGAACGAAAATAGGTAGAATAGAGTAGGATAAAGATGAAGATATTAAAATTTATCATGAATTCGGAATGGAAATTAAGAAGGGTACTTTCATTATAGTCTCAATTATATATATAATTTAAGGGCCACCTCATAATTCTTAAAAAATTATAACAAAAGATTTATTATAAAAATACAATTTTTAAATTTTTTAGAGGCCATGATAAAATTTTACAGTTTTATTGGGGCAAAATTTACTATTTCAAATTATTATTTTTTCTTCAAAATTTATTATACAATATGAATCTTGTTTGACACATTTTAGTTTTTAGAATCTAAATATATAAAATTTATTAAAAATAGATTTAATTACATGTATAATGACATGATAATGTGTTCATTTAATGATATTCTGTTATATATATATATATATAATATTATTCATTTTTTTATGAGACACAATATATATTACAAAGTGTTATTAAAATGATATATTAACATGTGTAAAAATTCCCACTCAAAAATTTCTCATTCTAAAGACCTTGGTCCTGGCCGTCAATTTATTTATTATAATCATGAAAGATAAAAATTAAACTTATGCCAACTGTTCACATGACGTGAGATTTATTATTATCGCATGCTAAGCAAATTCTACCATAGGAGAAGATAGGTACTAGACATAGACATGAACATTAAACCCGCACCCATATTTTTACAAGATTCGTTATTTCATGCGAGGTGAGTTTATTATTATGAGATCCACTAACGAATCCTATCATGTGAGAGGATAAGTACTAGACACGTAGACTTGAATATTAAATCATTATTCATCAACAATGGCCAACCTAATAATTACAGTAATAAACAAAAATATGAGTAGGTACTTAAAAGTGTGAGATTGATTTTTTCCTTATCATTGTATAAATAAATAAATAAATTAATATATATATATATATATATATATAACATTTAAAGGCCATCTCGTAATTCTTAAAAATTTATAACAAAATATGTATTATAAAAATACAATTTCTAAATTTTTCTTGATTTTAGTTTTTCTCTTCATAGGATATAACAGAATTTATTAGTCATATTTTTATATTCAAGAATTTATAGCTGCATTCAAAGTGAACAAAAATTGCCACTAAATCATACGGGTGTGACAACCATATTCCATTCCATCAAAATAATAGTTTTTTTTTTTTTTTGTGTGTCAATAAAGTTATGAATACAGTGGATGAATTAATAATTAATATTTAATAATTTAACAATATTTAATATTAAACAGTTTTTTACGAACCAATTTCACTTTAGTACCATTAAATTTTTAATAAAAAAAGAGTTAAGAATTTTCTTACAATAAATTAGATATAATACAAAAAATCTTATGGAAGATTTATACTGAAAATTATATACGTGTGATAAAATTTATTAATATTTTTTTCTGAAAAACTCTTTACAATATTAATTATTAAAGAGACAAAATAATTATATATGTATTAAAATATATCTCATTTATGAACATTTCTTACTAATTATATTTATTAATTTAACATAGTTGAAGTAAAAAATATTGTAGGTAAGAAAATAATGACATTAGGAAACATAACTTATTTATTTAAAAATGATATTAGAAGTTTTTTATATTTAAGGTTAAGCATTTTATGTATGTTTTATGAAAAATCAAGTGTCATTGAAAATTTGCATATAAGATTTTAATTCTGTAATAAAAATCAATTACATGTAAGAAATATTTTTTTATTATAAAAATATATAAAAAAATTAATTTATATATATTGATTATAAGAGGATGAACTATATATTATTTAGAATAAATTTTTTTTAAATATAACATTATTGATTTATATATATAATAAAAAAGGGGGGTGGACTGTGTCACTGTGGAGCAGTCAAAATGGAAAACAATAAATTGTTTTTATAAAAATTAAATAGTAAGTTTATTAAATAATATATGTACCTGCAAATTTGGACTATGTTCTCTCGATCACAAAAGTCCGACGGCCCTCTAGAAGCTCAGTCACATGGAAGTGGGGCCCACGTCCGAATATATATGCAGGCGCGTCTCCAACGGCCAAAAAAAAAAATCACATGTAAAATATTTGGTCCATTTTATCCTTAAATTCTACACCCCAATTGGGAAAAACAAAGGCTATTTTTTAAGATATATGCTATTTTTAAAAAAATTTGTCAAACGGAAGTGAAGTGGGGTATACACTATTTTTTCAACAAAAAATAGTTGTTATGTCAACAAAATAATATTCTAACATCGGACTAAAGTTATAAAAATTTAATATTTTAAAAAAAATATTAAAAATTTTTTATAATAAAATTTTTAATTCCAAAAAGTCTGTGATTATTTTTTTTTTAATCTAAAAAATTTCAATAAAAAACTTTTATTACTAAAAATTTTAATTGTTAACTTATATTTTAATATCGTTAAAAAATTATTAATTACACTGAAATAACCTTCAAAATATATTTAAAAAAAAAACTAAAAAGTATATCAAATAAATTCCTTAATCCAAAAAATCATAATATTTTATGAAGTGAAAATTTATTTTTTAAGCCTTCTAAATAAATAAAAAATGTTATGTATTTTTTAAGATTGAAGAATTTATTTTATAAATTATTTAATATGTTTAAATGTATTTTGAAAGTTATTTTAGTTTAATTAATAATATTTTTTAATAGTATTAAAATAAAAGTTTATTATTAGACTTTTTTTGTAGCAAAATTTTTTTTTTGAATCTTTTAGATAAAAAAAATAATTATAAATTTTTTGGATACAAAATTATATTTTAGAAACTCTTTTATATATTTTTCTAATATTTATATATTATAATAATATTAAAATATAAATTTAATATAGATGAAGTGATATTGGAATGCTCTTACCAACTTAACCGACCCGACAATTGTGTCAAGTTGTCAACTTCATCTCTCTGTTCCTCAAAAGCGTGGAGATGGGGTCTGAGATGAATCCATGGTGGGAAAGAGTCCAAATCAGCGCGTCAAATTAAATTACACCAATTAATTATTAATTATTTTTTGGAGTTACAGTGAATATGACTCGCGAGTTTGATTTTGTTCTGCGAGCATAAAAGGCAACAAATCCGGTTAGCTCACGGAATCAAACCAGTTCCTCTACTTCCAACTCTAAACTCTAAACCCTCTCGTTTTCAAACCAGTCTTCTTCATTCCCCTCATTTCAAGCTTTCAGACAACTAATACAGAACAACATCTATAAATGGAAAACCTGTTGGGTCTTCTCAGAATTCACGTCCACAGAGGTGTAAATCTTGCCATCAGAGATGTTAGAAGCAGCGATCCTTATGTTATTGTCCGAATGGGCAAACAGGTAATCATAATTTTTCTACAGCTTTGCACTCCGATTCATTTCTTCAAATTCATGCGATTCCCTGTTGTGGGTTTTGAGTTTATGCTCGATATTAAGCTGTTTGATGCAAGCTTTAGATAGGTGGATTATTTGTTGTTAAATTTCTAGGTGGGATGTTAAATTTTGATGGTTTCATGCATCCTCAGTTATTCTGAGAGTTAATCAAGCTCTATAATTCATACTCTGGTATTAATTCAAATATTAAACCTTCTTGTTAAATTTCTTGGTGGGATGTTAAATCTTGATGGTTTCATGTGTTCTCAGTTCTTCTGGGAGTTAATCGAGCTCTATAATTCATAATCTGGTGTTAATTCAAATATTAAACCTTCTTGTTAAATTTCTTGGTGGGATGTTAAATCTTGATGGTTTCATGTGTCCTCAGTTATTCTGGGAGTTAATCAAGCTCTACAATTCATAATCTGGTATTAATTCAAACATCAAACTTTTTGGGGCTGAAATCTATCTACTTAAAATCAGAATCCACACATTCTACGTATGTAGTAGAAGTCTAGATAGATATGCCCAATGTATTGGTTAGTTTTGTCCCAAATCTTTTTATTTATTTTATATATATATATATATATATATTTCCCCCTTGCAATCCGATGTTTGTTCCCCAGATTATATTATGACCTTCATAAGGGATTCAGTATTGATAGTCGGTTCACTAATAATGGAGGTGGATCCAATCCACCCTCATCCATAGGTGTCAAACAAACAGGGGTTTTTATAATCTCACCCCCAAACTAGAGGTGAATCTTGGATCAGCAATCTGTTTTATGCGGGGGCAAAAAGTACTCCGCATACACCTTTTCTTGAAATTTTCACCAAATGGTTTTGTTTACCAACATTGATATAGTTTACAACAACTATTAGGCTAACAAACTTAGAATTTCAATTTTATTCCATGTAAAGTGCAAAAATTTATCCAATTTTGGAAATACCCAGAAAATCTTGAGTTAAAATTTATGGGATGTGCATGTCTTTTATGCATAGTCTTGTTTGTTCCCGGCTTCTAAGCCACAAACTAAGTAGTCTGTGCAACTGCTGTTTTCAGTAATGGAAAAAAACATGATTTACTTTGTCTCTTGTAACTTTAAGCTTAAGAAATGCTTCATTCTACTTCAAACTTTCAGATGCTTACCCTGTTGATTGTACTTCAATCGTTATTGTATTTTTCATATAGAATGGAGGACAATTGTTAGAACTAGTATGTTCTCTATTTATTGATTTGGTTGCACTTCATTTTTTAGCCTCCTGCATTGCTTGTTTTAACTGATGCGATTTGTCTCTGCTAAATTTGATGCAGAAATTAAAGACTCGCGTGGTGAAAAGGAATCTCAATCCTGAGTGGAATGAAGATTTAACACTTTCTGTTGCAGACCCAAATCTTCCAATCAAGCTTGTAAGTATTTTAGTTATTGCAGTATGGTGCTGAACTCAATTCCATTAAAACACCAACATCCATGGGTGTAGAGTGTGCTCAGATGTACATGGAAAAATGTTTCTTCTTACTGAAAAAGGCCAAAAATGGAAGTTTCTGAATTTATTTCACATATTTCTCTGCAAACCCAATAAGAGATAGCAATGAAACATAAAATTAAATACATCTCTTATCTGAAATTCTACATATATTCATATAATCAAATCACTTATTTTTGTAACGATTAGTTGGGGAAGATCTATCATATTCAATTGCAACTAAAGAATTCAACAAATATAGCCAGAGTTCCAAAAATTTGAAGTAAAAGTGAAGAATTGAATTATTTTATCTTTTATCCTACAAATGCCTATGTATTTTTTTCCCTTGTCTTCATGGAATCCCTTCCCATCAAATGTAATGAACAAACAAAACACGAAGCCTATTGAATGATGATTAAATGTTCTGCAGAGAATAGCTTCTTTCTAAAATATGGTTGAAATGATGGTAGCAACTGCAGATAAAAAACTTCTAACATTACTAGTGCAAACATTCCAACGGGGAATCATTGAATGAAATAAAATCGACTATTGTGATTAGTACATATAATTCTCCAATTGTTCTAATTATCTTTATACCGTTTTATTTTATGTAATTGCAGTCAGTTTATGACAAGGATACATTCACCCTTGATGACAAAATGGGAGATGCAGAGTTTGACATTAAACCATTTCTGGAAGCAGTAAAGATGCGCTTAGAAAACCTCCCTAGCGGAACCATAATAACAAGAGTAAAACCGAGCAGGGAAAACTGCCTAGCGGAAGAGAGCTGCATTATCTGGGCCAATGGCAAGGTTGTCCAAAATATGTTTCTTAGACTGCGAAATGTTGAGCGCGGTGAGGTGGAACTCCAGCTGCAGTGGGTGGACATTCCTGGTTCCAGGGGTTTGCATATGTAATGTTCACTCTGTTCATTACTTTGATGGTGTACAGGCACGTTTGGGGTATGGCAACATATGAGTTTCTCAAGAAGTTCCATTGTTCATAGAGGTGTAAAACAGAGCGATGTTTGCTCTATCTTCCTACTGTGTATTGCTCACAATCATATGGGACAGTTTTTGATTTTCTTTCAATAATTTTTTTTGTTGGGATTTTCTTTTGATTATAAATTCAATGTTACCTGGGTTTTTTTTTTGAAAAAAATACTAAAAAGTCTCTAATATAAATTTTTCAATCCAAAAAATCTATGATACATTTTTTTTATTTAAAAGTTAAAAAAAAAAGAAACTTTTAATACAAAAGTCTAATTGTTAATTTTCATCTTAATATCGTAAAAAAAATATTACTGACTATACTAAAATGACTTTTAAGATACATTTAAAAAAAAAAAACTAAAAAATATATGAAATAAATTTTTCAATCATAAAAAATCATAACATTTGATAAAGTAAAAATGTATTTTTTAGGCATTGTAGATAAATAAAAAAATGTTATATATTTCTTTTTGAATTGAAGAATTTGTTGTATCTATTATTTAGTATTTTTTAAAATGTATCTTGTATCTATACTTTTACTCTAATATTTTTTAACGGTATTAAAATAGAAATTAACAATATAAATGATATACCACAAAATGATAAGACCAAACATCACTTGACACGTGTATCTACAGTTCAGCCCATGCTTGGCCAGTTCAGCTCGCGCTCGGCCATTCAGGGCAGGCCTACAGATCTGAAGGGACCGAGCACGTTCCTCTAGAGCAGATCTACATTCTAGCAGAGCTCACGAGACTGAACACAGAACCTCGGAGTAACACTCCAGAGTTCATCACCGCCTTAACATCTACCGAGCAGAGAATAAGGAAACAGTCTTTTACAAGGAAACTGTCACACATGGTTATTTCTATTTTTGATACAATGTCCAATAAGGTAACTGCTATCTCCGATGATCGAATCCCTACTTTCATGGCTCCAAATCCTAATCAACTTAGGAAAGTCACAGCCTATAAATTAAATCCTAAAGGTACGCTTTATTTTTATGCTCATTATTTGGCTTTCATACCGTTTTTCAATTCAGTTTTATTAACTTAAGCTTCGGAGCGGCTACCGCCGGAAGCCAATCCAGGTGGTTCCTCTGATCTTTCTTCTTTGAATGTTTTTCAGGGAGTTGAGCTCAGATTATACGTGGACCAAAAAGTGCAGCATCAATAAATATTTTGTATTAAAATTTTATTTTTTCGATCTTTTAGATAAAAAATATATAATGAACTTTTTAGATTAAAAAAATTATTTTAAAATTATTTTTAGTACTTTTTCCTTTTTTTTATTTATCTATAAATACAAAGAAAAATATCTTTTTTGGGTCAAGCAAGTTTTCCTCCAATCAATACACCAACAAATTTCTCAACTGATAAAGCATGGCGAAATGAGTGGGTGATATGATGATTGATGAATGCCAATTCCACTAATTTTGCCTCCAATTCAGGTTTAAGTAGAAACATGTGAATGTGCAAAAGTAAAACACACCGGTCAAGGGTTGTGTGACCTTGACTCAGAAAAGGTCAAGCTTTCACAAGTTCAAGCGCGAGTCCATATGCCTTTGGCCCAACCAAAAATTATACACTTTTTTTTAGGGACGTGCCTTGTTACAACGATAATGTCACTTAAGGTTATGAATTTCGAGTTATAACATTAATCTCTTTATTTATGAAAATAAGTTGCATATATCATGCCACTAACTTAGATTAAGGTTATTTCTTGTAAATGTTTTATAGTGAGTAATAATCATGATGTAACATAGAACGTAAATAGTGGATACAAATACATTAATATTTATAACAGGTAACAATCACCTAATAAGAGATTAAATTATAAAAAAAAATATTTACATAAAAAAATCAAGATGTCTCTAATTCACACTTACAATCTTATATATATATATATATATATATATATATAGATATTAGAAGTTTTAATTCTACTAAAATAAAGAAATTCTATCTAGAATAAAAAATAAAATTTTTATCAAAAATTACTAATTTGACATAAGCACAAATTTAAAAACTAAAGAGTATCTCAATAATTCTAAAATATATATTCATGATTTTGAAAAATACCACTTATGTCCTATGTCACATGTGAAATGTGCAAAAGTGAGACTCTCCAGGCAAGGGTTGTGTTACCTTGACTCAGAAAAGCTCAAGCTTTCACAAGTTCAAGGGTGAGTCCATGCCTTTGGCTTAAGCCTCCCAACCAAAACCATTACATCCCCTCCTTTTTTGCATTGTTTTTTTTAGGGCGTATCTTATCACAATGGTTAAAGATTTAAATCATGTTATTTTATTGTGACCTGAAGGTTAAAGATTTAAATCGTAAAATCAGCCTTTCTACCTGCCGTAGTAAGTGGCATATATCTAAATCTCTCAGGATCTCATAGTGACGGGAGTTTCATACATTAGATTATCCCTTTTTTATTGATAGAAAACTGGAGCTAGCTATAAGCTTCCTTTTTTTATTCTGCATATATATATATATAATTTTTTTTTTCAATTAAGCAGAAAATCTATGCTTTTATCCTCGAGCATCTTTCCACAAAAAAAGTATATCTTTTCTGATTAGATTGAAATCTTTAGCCATAATATGGCATATAATTTTTGTTTTATCACACTTGTCCTGTTTAAGGCCATATAACTAAATTCCCCCACCTAAACATTTGTTTCTATTTGTTTAAACCAATTCTTAGTGTCATGGATTATACTATACGTCAGATTACATAAATTTTGTTAGGTTTTGTGGATATTTAGATTATAAAGACCAAACGTGTCCATCACATAGATATATCTATATCTATATCTATAATTTCAAATAAATAATACTGTGAGCCAATGACAGAGAAAAGTAGCTGTAATCAGTTTTCCTCCTTGCATGTATTCATCCAAAGTTCCAAATGGCTAAACTCCGGAATTGCTCAAGTGATCACTGAAACCTACCCTTTTCAGGAACACAAGTATATATTTGACCTTAATTACAAGGGCTAGTTTGGTGGGAGACGATAAAAAGAAATAAGTATTTAAGAGTATAAGATTCTTAATTTAATACTTTATGGGTACTTGTAAATGAAGCTTGTGCAAAATCTGTCTCAATCCAATAATTCGTCAATCTACCATGAGATGGTATAACCCTTTGTCTTTCATAAATACCTGATATGCAGGAATAGAAAATCAAATTTTCTGTTATGTCTCTTATTTCCTTGAGATAGTAGGCTTGCTTATATGTTTTAGTTGATGACGTAAATTCAGGAAGTGTACCTCTGTACAAATGGGTCCAATTACTTTTAATTATAAGTCGAAGAGAAGAAAGCAATGATTAGGAAGCGTTGATCTTTCTCGCAACTGAAATTTGTACAAAATAACCATGGAAAAGAATTCTAATTTACAATCCAGTCAAGTGATCGAAGGTTGCGATTAATGGACTCGATTCCAAATTATAAAAAAAAAATTACTTGACCTTGACAATTGACACGATTTGAAATCAAGCGTTGCTTGTATGCTTTAGTTTATGGCGTACAACCGGGAGGCATACCTCTATACGATTGAGACAAATTACTTCCACTTATAAGTCGAAGACAAGAAGGCAGTGAATAAGAAGCGTTGGGTTAGGAAGTGTTTGCTTTTTTTTCTTTTCTTAAATCAACGAAAAGAGAGATATATATTGATGAAAAAGACTGTACAAGAGAGACAAACTAATAGCATCAACAAAAATTTAGTGCTAAAGCATTAGGGCTAACTAGGCTAATCCCAACTAGGTTGGAACTAAGCTAGAAACCAAAATCATCTGCAAGCACAAAATCTAAAACCCAAAGGAAAAGGAAGCCAAGGATTAACAAGATATCAATCCTATGGACATGCCCAGCTAACACGGACTAACCTAGAAAAACCAACACACCAGCAACCAAAAGAAAAAAAACAACAACAAAACTAACATCAAAGACAGAAACTCCACAGAATAGCCCTTGAACAAAACCCCTCTATACAATTGAACCAAAGGCCTCAAGAGAAATCAAGACCCATGATGGAGGAGACAAAACCTGATACGTACTGGAGGAAATTGTGGAGGAATTCACGCTTTATGGACTTCCATTCTGCGAGCCTTGCTGTCATCCTTCAACATATGCTATCTTACCTCCTGAAATTATACCATGAATATGGGGCATTTTTGTAGAAATAGACTTTTATTAATTTTAAAATTTTAATTTAATTATACTATAGATATATAAAAGTTGTAATCTTTTGATTAAATGAGACCTAAAATAATTATTTTGTTGACTTTATAATTAAGCTGCCCTCCTCTTCAAGAATTAATCTTAATGTTAGTCTTGCCAGAAGCTCATCTAAACGGAGCCTAAACAATGTTTAACTTAAACTAGCAAAAGACATAACATATTTATATTAAAAAACTTGATTAGAAAGTGAAGGGAAAAGTACTAGCATGATCTGAAGGTTGAAATTTGATTAATTAGTGTCAAGTCGTATGCAAATATATATTCGCGTAATTTGCACACATTAATTATAATCGTGAAATTTCAACCTTTGTAACTAACAAAAGAGATACTCAAGTGAATATAGTGGGGGAAAAAAGTTGAGAAAGGCATATTGTTAATTTTTTTTTATTAATTTGACTACATATTTATAATGAATTATTCTGGAAAAATTAGCTAAAAAATTGCAGTATATTAAGTCATCAAATATCAGATTCTGGCCAAAAAGTTAGGCTTGCATTGCTTTGTAATTTTTTTTCCCCTCTTGTAGAATATATGAGTGCTTTGTCGAGGTGGGTAGCGCCCAATAACATTATTTGTGTATTCCAAAAACAAATATTAAAGTTCAAATCCTTGCAGGTTAAATAGTAAAAAATTTAGTAGAAATATCAACCTTAAACTTCATGATTTTGACAAATACCTCAGATGTCCTATGTGACATGTGAAATGTGCAAAAGTGAGACTCTCCAGGCAAGGGTTGTGTGACCTTGACTCAGAAAAGCTCAAGCTTTCACAAGTTCAAGGATGAGTCCATGCCTTTGGCTTGAGCCTCCCAACCAAAACCATTACATCCCCTCTTTTTTGCATTGCTTTTTTTTAGGGCGTATCTTATCACAACGGTAGTGTTACTCTATTGTGACCTGAAGGTTAAAGATTTAAATCGTAAAATCAGCCTTTTTACCTGTCAGAGTAAGTGACATATATCTAAATTTCTCATATCTCATAGTGACTGGGAGTTTCATACATTAGATTATCGCTTTTTATTGATAGGAAACTGGAGCTAACTATAAGCTTCCTTTTTTATTCTGCATGTATATACATATATATATATATATATTTCAATTAAGCAAGAAATCTATGCTTTTATCCTCGAGCATCTTTCCACAAAAAGTATATCTTTTCTGATTAGATTGAAATCTGTAGCCATAATATGGCATATAATTTTTGTTTTATCACACTTGTCCTGTTTAAGGCCATATAACTAAATTCCCCATCCTAATCATTTGTTTCTATTTGTTTAAACCATTTCTTAGTATCATGGATTATACTATACGTCAGATTACATAAACTTTGTTAGGTTTTGTGGATATTTAGATTATAAAAACCAAACGTGTCCATCACATATCTATAATTTCAAATAAATAATACTGTAAGACAATGACAGAGAAAAGTATAGCTGTTATCAGTTTTCCTCCTTGCATGTATTCATCCATAGTTCCAAACGGCTAAACTCCGGAATTGCTCAAGTGATCACTGAAACCTCCCCTTCTCACGAACACAAGTATATATTTAACCTTAATTACAAGGGTTAGTTCAGTGGAAGACGGTAAAAGGAATAATTACTTAAGAGTATAAGATTCTTGATTTAATACTTTATGGGTACGGGTATCTTTGGGGTCACTATACTTGTAAACGAAGCTTGTGCAAAATCTAGCTCAACCTAATAATTCGTCAATCTAGCATGAGATCGTATAACCCTTAAAACTGGATTCCTACGTGTTTAAAACTGGATCTCTATACACGCTTGTTAAGATTAATTTTTGAAACACATGCTTAGTCGTGTGTTTTCCAAAAAGGTATCAATTGGATTGAAAGTTAGAATTATGGGTCCCAACTACGACCCGAAAAAAAAAAAACCTTATATGTTAAGAGTGTATAGAGAATCTGTTATGGTCTCACTAGTATTGGGTTAATAATTGTGTTTATGCATGTATGGGCTGAACTATTATGGGCTGGATTTTGCATGTAATTAAAGAAAATTAAAAGATTATTTTATTTTATTTATTTATTTTTGCTTGGTTATTTATCAATCAATATTTATATTATGATTAGTATGTTGTTACCAAAGTGATCTTGCTGGGAAAAAGTTATAAATATTGAATTAAATTATGACTTTGTAAAATAATTATAGAATGATTATTTGATTATTATGGTTTGACCTCAAAAGTGCACCAACTTTCAAGTAGTCATTAAATTAATTAGAATAATTGATAGAATTATAGTGAGATTGAGATGGATACCCAAAGGTGACAAACCAATTAAACTTTGAAGGGTTATCAGTTATGCCTAGGTGAGTGAAAATCACCATTAAATTTGAATATTAGTATATTGCATTAGTTTATCCAAAGATTGAACGCAATATTGTTAATGGAATTGATTTTGTCAAAGCATTAATGTTGTGATATTTTTTGCAGTATCAGTTCTTGTTTCGCTTCATTCGCTAGCTTTTTTTGTTCCAATTTTTAATGGAGTTAATTTCTCTGACTGGAAGAAACAGATCCAATTTCACCTTGATGTTCTGGATCTTGACTTAGCACTGCAAATTGACAAACCGGCTGCTAGTACTGAAACAAGCACTTCGGAGCAGCAAGCTTTGTCTAAGTCATGGGAAAGATCAAACAAATTAAGCATCATGTTTATGCGAATGCGTATTGCGAACAATATCAAGTCAACGCTTCCTCAGATTGAAAATGCAAAGGAATATTTCAAGGCTGTGGAAGATCGGTTTCGTTCAGTGGACAAGTCCCTTGGAAGGAGATTAATGGTTGAACTTACCATCATAAAATTTGATGGTAGCCGTGGAATGAATGAGCATGTCCTTGAAATGACCAATCTAGCTGCCAGACTCAAATCTCTAGGCATGAATATTGATGAAAAGTTTCCTTGTTCAGTTCATTCTGAATTCCTTGCCTGCTCAGTATCGGTCATTTCATATTCACTATAACACTATTAAGGAAAAGTGGAATGTGAATGAATTGGCGAGTATATTAATTCAAGAAGAGGCAATACTTAAATAACAAGGACAACATTTAGTTAATGTTATGAGTCATGGAGTTGGAAAACAAAGGAAAGACATACAAGAAGAGTTTCAAGAAAGATCCATTGAAGGTTGCAAAACCCTCTCATGTCAATGGGGCTCACAAGAAGGAACATAATGGACCAAAATGCTATTTCTGTAATGGCTATGGGCATTTAAAGAAAAATTACCCGAAACGTAGAGCTTGGTTCGAGAAGAAAGGTAAGCTATTAGCTTATGTATGTTTCGAATCAAATATGACTACAAGTTCCTTCTAATACATGTTGGATTGATTCTGGCTTCTACTATTCATGTTTCAAATTCGATGCAGGGATACCTTTCGATCCAGAACATAAAGAAAAATTGAGCATTTTATAGTCTTGGGAGATGGAACTCAAGTACTAGTTGTTGGTGTTGAGACTTTACGTTTATTTTTAGAGTCAGGCCACTGTTTGGACCTATTTGATACTTTTTATGTTCCTACTTTTTCTAGAAATTTAATTTCTATGTCAAGACTTGATTATGATGGTTATGCTTTACATTTTGAACAAAAGGGTTTTTTTTTTTATTGAGAAATAACTCATTTGTTGGTTCTGGTGTTTTATTAGATGGGTTATATAGATTTAATCTTAACAAAAGTTTTGTTGAAACACTCCTCACCCTGCATCATGATGTTGGAACTAAACGTAGCAGAATTAATGAGAATTCTTCTTTCTTGTGGCATAAAAGACTGGGTCATATATCTAGAGAAAGAATGGAGATATTGGTAAAAAATGGGATTCTTTCAAATCTTGATTTTACTGATTTCGATGTATGTGTGGACTGTATTAAAGGAAAGCAAACCAAACATACAAAGAAGGTGCCATAAGAAGTGGAAACCTTTTAGAGGTTGTCCATACTGATATTTGTGGACATTTCGACTCACTGTCTTTTGATGGAGAAAAATACTTTATCACTTTCATTGATGATTTTTCACGTCACAGTTATGTCTATTTGTTGCATGAAAAGTCTCAAACAATAAATGCTTTAAAGTCATATATTGCTGAAGTTGAGTGACAATTAGATAGAAAGGTGAAAATCATTCGATCAGATAGAGGTGGTGAATATTATGGAAGGTATAATGGAATAAGACAATGTCCAGGACCATTTTCTAAATTCGTAGAAGAGCATGGTATTTGTGCACAATACACAATGACTGGTACGTCTCAGCAGAATGGTGTGGCTGAAATGTGTAATCGTATTCATATGGAAATGGTTAGAAGTATGTTAAGTAACTCCTCAGTACTCATTTCATTGTGGATGGAAACGCTTAAAACAGCCGTTTATGTGCTTAATCGAGTTCCTAGTAAGGTAGTTCAAAAGACTCATTTTAAATTGTGGACAGGAAGGAAACCGAGTTTGAGACACTTTCATATTTAGGGTTGTCTAACAGAGGCTAGGATCTATAATCCGCATGAAAAGAAGTTGGATTCTAGAACTGTAAGCGGGTACTTTATTGGTTACCCAGAAAAGTCCAAAGGGTATAGGTTTTACTGTCCTAACCATAATACAAGAATTGTTGAAACCGAAAATGCCAGATTCCTTGAGAATGGTGAAATTAGTGGGAGTGATGTATAACGTAATGTGGTCATCGAAGAAGTTCGAGTGCCTATCCCGATACCTATAACTTTAACGAAAATTGTTGTTTCTCTAGTTGTCGAACAGTATGATAACATTGAACAACAATTTAGTGATCAATCACTTCATAATGAGAATGTCACCAACTAAACTAGTTGCAGAACAATCACAAGGAATAGCATTAAGGAGATCTCAAGGTGAAAGGAGATCAGCTATTTCATATGATTATTTGGTATATTTGCAAGAATCTGATTATGATTTACGGACAAGTAAAGATCTGGTTTCATTTTCACAAGCCATTGAAAGTAGTGATTCTAAAAAATGGATCAATGCTATAAATAATGAGTTGAAATCAATGGAACAAAATGAAGTTTAGGACGTCGTTGATTTGCCTAAAGGTTTTAAGACAGACGGGTGTAAGTGGGTCTTTAAGACCAAACGCGACTATAATGGTAATATTGAACGATATAAAGCTAGACTTGTTGCAAAAGATTTCACTCAAAAGGGAGGTGTTGATTACAAAGAGACGTTCTCTCCTGTATCGAAGAAGGACTCTCTTAGGATCATAATGGCTCTGGTGGCTTATTTCGATTTGGAGTTACACCAAATGGATGTGAAAACTACTTTTCTGAATGAAAATTTAGATGAAGAGATTTATATGGATCAACATGAAGGTTTTTTGATTAAAAGAAAGGAGCATATGGTATGCAAATTAAAGAAATCAATTTATGGACTTAAACAAGTTTCCAAATAATGGTATCTTAAGTTTAATAATACCATCACGTCATTTGGATTTAAGGAAAATACTGTTGATCGGTGTATATATCTAAAGGTCAGTGGGAGCAAGTTTATTTTATTGGTTCTGTATGTTGACGATATATTGCTTGCCAGTGATGATCTTGGTTTACTGAATGAAACCAAGAGATTTTTTTCTATAAACTTTGAAATGAAAGATATGGGTGAGGCAACTTCCGTGATAGGAATTGAAATATTTTCGTGATAGATCACGTGGATTGTTAGGGATTGTTTCAGAAGGGATATATCGATAGAGTTCTTGAAAGATTTCATATGGTTGAATGTGTGGCCACTCCTGCTCCTATTTGTAAAAGGGACTAAGTTCAGTGAAAATGATTATCCACAGAATGCATTAGAAAAAGAAAAGAATGGAAAATATTCCTTATGCATATGTTGTTGGAAGTTTGATGTATGCTCAAACTTGTATAAGACCGGATATTAGTTTTGTAGTTGGAATGGTCGGGAGATATCAAAGTAATCCTGGAATGGAGCATTGGAAAGCTGCAAAGAAGGTTTTAAGATACCTGAAGGGAACAAGACACTATATGCTCACGTATCGAAGGTCTGATCAGTTGGAGGTGGTTGGTTACTCCGACTCAGATTTTGCTGGTTGTGTTGATAGTTGGAAGTCAACTTTTGGTTAATTGTTTTTATTAGCCGGAGGAGCAATATCATGGAAAAGCGCTAAATAGACTATCATAGCAGCATCTACTATGGAAGCTGAATTTGTGGCATGCTTTGAGGCCACAGTTCATACGTTATGGCTACAGAATTTTGTCTCAGGACTTGGAGTTGTTGATAGCATTGCCAGGCCGCTGAGAATGTATTGTGATAATTCAGTAGTAGTTTTTTTTCTCCAAGAACGACCAATATTCTAGTGGCGCTAAGCACACGGAGCTCAAATATTTGGCTGTTAAGGAGGAAGTTCAGAAACAAACAGTGTTTATAGAACATATTAAGACTGAGTTCATGATTTCAAATCCTTTGACTAAAGGGTTAGCACTAAAGACATTTAAGGAACATGTTGATCGCATGGGTTTTTATTGTAATCCTTGAGATATGTTTTGTGGATCTTTATGTTTTTGTTTTATAACATTTATAGTGATATCACTAATTGTGTTTCTGATATTTTTCCTACTTACCATCAATTACGTAATTATATGAAGATAGATTATTGATGACATAAATCGTCTTTGACAAAGACATTATGGGAACATTATAGTTACTTCCTATTATGAATTATGATAAAGTGATTTGCTAGCATTGTAGTGCATGAAAGGAAAGATGTCCCTTTATTGATATTTACCGCCATGACTCATGTTGGTAAGTTATTTAATTATGATATTATTGTAATCTCACTAAAGTGTGAATAAGTTAATGTTATGCATGCGCATATTATGTTTACCTTGTCAATCCAAATAAGTATCGTTCATATGGGCCAAGTAGAGAATGTTAAAATATGTCCCATATGAAAGGGTAATATGGATATTATTTGGACTTAATGAAATTGGGTGGTTATTGGTTTTGGAAGAGTTACGCACGGTTACTTAATTAATGAGATATAATAGGGGAAGTGTTTTTCCTTTTTATTTACTTTTATGGGGAGTAAGATAAGAATTTGATTTTAAGTAGGAATTGTCATCTTTCTACCCACATAATTTTAACCAGGTTTTCCCATAACATTCTGGCGGAAAAAGAAAAGGGGTTGAGTAAGAGAAATAATTTCTACAGGCTTTCTTCAAGAATGTTATTTTATTATGACTGATTTCAGTATGTTATTTATTTATTTATTCTTTTATTTTCGCATAAAAAATGATGATATAATTTTCATAATAGTTGAAAATTCATTATTTCTGAAATTTATTTTACAGGCGCCACCATTCTTTTCCCACTCTAAAAACCTCGGTTGTGCCCCATTCTCCTTCTTCCCCGCCCTGCCAAACTAGTCCTGAGAAAATGCCTACACTACTACTGATTGTCATGGGAATTGCACTGAATTGGTAACTTGCTAGCTAGCACCAGAAGGGTTGGACCTCCTTGTGTTTTTGTTATAAGTTGCTGAAATTTTGGACTGTAGACTATAGTCCAAACTGTACAAGCTGGTGGCCCAAGAAAATGTGGCCCAATATTATATATATATATATATATATATATGTTCATCCTGCATTTTCACAGATTATATGGATGATTCTTTTGATTTCTAAGGCATTCTCATTCCACTAACTTGGATTGAAGGCCATTCCTTTTAAACGTTTTACAGAGTAGTATCACGAAACATGAAGGCTGAATATAAGAAAATCACTATTTATAACGGACAACAATCAACCAGTAAGAAAATAGTTTTTTTTTTTTTATATATTTATATAAAAAATCCAAGATGTCTCTAATGAGAACTTACAATCTTGCATATATATATGATATTAGAAGTCCTAATTCGGTTAAAATAAAGAAATCTTATCTAAAATAGAAAATAATAAAAAATGAAAAAATAATTAATTTGAGGTAGGCGCAAATTTAAAAACTGATCTTGATTAATTATATTAATAATTTTCTTTTGCACTATGTTTTAAAATGTACACTACTCGTTGTAATGGGACTTGCACCGAAATGTCAAACTTGCCTAGCACAAGAAGGGTTGTTTAACTTGACCTCCTTTTGTTTTATTAGAAGCTGCTGAAAATATGAACTGTAAATTAATATCCAAACTATAAAAGCTTGACAGGTAATAAGGGAGTGCCTGTTATGGCCCAATAACATTAACAGTTCGTTTGGATAAGCAGGAGGGAAAAAAAAAAAGAAATGAGAGGATTAGTTACGAGGGAGAGGAAAGAAGAGAAGAGGAGAGGATAATCCCTTCTTTATGTTTGAATAACCAATAAAAGAAAAGAAGATGAAAGAATCCTTTCATCTTGTTTGGGAATGATAAAAGAGAGAAAGGAAATGAAAGAATTTTATATTATTTTACTATTATATCCTTGTTTGGATGCCCTACGATAGATGTGTTATTTTTATTTTGGCTTTTATAATTTTAAGGGTAATATTAGTATTATTAAAAATTCATTAAATCATTGTTTCCTTTCCCTCCATTTCCTCCCTACTTTTGGAGGGTTAACAAAATTGCTTAAATGAGGATTAAGCTCTCCCTTCCTCTCCCTCATTTTCTTTCCTAATTTTTAAAACAAACATGGTATAAGCTCCCCTTCCTTTCCTTTCCTTCCCTTCCCTTCCTTTCTTTCAATTCCTTCAATCCAAACATAGTGTAATTCGAGATGAAATTCCATTAGAATATTTATTTATAATATTAATTCCTATAATTTGAGGGTGTAAATCTAAGAAATCACACATAATTGTATCAGTTTCACAAATAAAAAAATAGAAATTGCCTTTATAAATTTTTTTTGTTACTTTCAATTTTTTTGCCCCCTATATTAATGTTCTAAATCAGAGCACAATGCACTTAGGATCAATAAATAGGGGCTACTATTATGGTGGTTGGAGTTGAAGAGCGTGATGGTGGTTGGGGTTGAAGAGGATTAGCCAAACAAAGGGTTTTGATATGACTTTGTGGAGCCAAACACTTCTACTGTAGGAAGAACATGTTTTACCAAACGTTATCATTGGTTTGTGGAGGGGAAAAGAGGGTTTTGATGCGACTTTGTGGAGCCAAACAAAGGGTTTTGAAACGACTACGTAGAGCCAAACAGTTCAATAAGACAAACCTCTTTTACCAAACGTTATCATTTGTTTGTGAAGGGAAATGAGACTCCGGATTTGTGGAACCCTTTTGCTTTCCTACTTTTAAATATACGTACCTACAATCTGAATACATGTGCTAAATTCTCTCTCATGGTATCTTGTATGGTTCATATTTGTGTTGAAAAAATGTTATAATATAAATATGTTATTTTTGGTTATTAAGAGCTTGTTTGTAAAAGTTGTATAGAGACACTCTTCTCCTTATTAAAGAGATTGCAATTTCAAATCTTTTTAATTAAAAATATGTGATAATATAGATATTTTATATTCGGTTATTAACCGAACTTGTTTATAAAATTGTATAGAGACATTCTTTTTTATTGATTAAAAAAAGTGTTATGATTAAATGTTATTGCATATACTTAAAAGAAGAAAAAAAAGACACTCCTCTTGGTTTAAAAAAAGTCTTATGTTTGATGTTATTGCATATACTTTAAGAAGAAAGGAAAAAAAAAGTGGGTTTTGTTTAATTCATGAATTTGAATAGGAAAAAAGAGAAAAAAAAATATTTTTTTTCATATTTTATTTTACTCAATTAAAATTCAAAAATCATATTTTTCACATTGCCATTTTCTTTTCATTACTACATTCACGAATAAAATGAAGTCTTTATTTCTAATTTTAATTAAGAGAAGAAAATATAATAAAAAATTAATTTAATTTCCCTTTTTCTTATTCAACACCAAATCCGAAAATTAGAAGGAGCATTAGCGGGAATTCTATCCCTCTCTCAATAATAATAATAATACTAAGGGATCTGGATAGGGATAATTACATTAATCGCTCTTGAGTTATTTGATAATTATCGAGATAATTCCTGTGTTATCTTAAATTATATTGACATCCCATATGTGATACTGACAATTATAAATTCTCCTTCATATGAAATTCTTTATTTTATTAGGTTTTTAGTTAATTTTTTATGACTAAAATACCCTTGCATAGTACATCGACATTTCTTATCTTTTTGAAAAATTATAAGAGATGTTTCTATAATTATCAAATATAATATAAATATTTTTCAGAGCAAAATAGTAAGTTCATACTTTTTATTGACGTCCATGTTTCAATAATTCTAACATAGCAAATTAGTGATAGTATAAGAAAAGTCTCTATATAATTGTAGGATGTCAAAGAACAATGATTATAATGATCATGAAGAAGAAGAATATATATCCTAGAAAAGGCTCAAGGCCAAGGAAGAAAAACAGAAGATTGCTTGTGGTTTCTAAATATTAAATTTTGTATTAATGTCTCTTCAAAGAGGATTCAAATATTGGAAAGAAAAGAAATGATATTTTCTCTCTCTCTCTCTCTCTCTCTATATATATATATATATATATTTTGGGTAAGTATTCTCACTCTGTATTATATAAAAAAAGTTTCAATTTTATTTAAATAAAATTATATAAGTATCACCACTCGAGGATGTGATCGAAAGGTAAAAGATGTTAAGAATAAAATTAAAGTATCTCGAGTTCGAGTTTTATCTATACCGATCAGTTGACAGTTAGAATTTAAATAATAAATTCGACTTTAAAAAAAAGAGACTTAATCTGATGTGCATAAGTTGACTAAAATACCCTCTCATCTATCTATGAAAAAAATTATATAAGTGCCTTTTAAGAAATGGTAGTGCCCCTCTATTTAAAATAAAACAGAGAAATTGTAAATGCCTGACTACCAGGGATATTAGCATTACAATTAATCAAATGTAAACGTGGAAGACCATTTGATCCACACACACAGAAAATGTAATTACCTGACTACCAGGGATATTAGCATTACAATTAATCAATGTAAACATCAAAGACCATTTGATCCACATACTTACACACGCATTATATATGTATATGTGTGTGTATATATATATATATATATATATTAGATGAGGCTAAATGCACTTTGAGTCTATGATGTATGAGTGAGAGTGCATGAGTATAAAAATATATTTTGCATTAATTGAAGTGCATTTGGCATATATATATATATATATATATATATATAGATGAGGCTGACTGCACTTTCAGACTATGATGTATGAGTGAGAGTGCATGAGTATAAAAATATATTTTGCATTAATTGAAGTGCATTTGGCATATATATGAGGCTGAATGCACTTTCAGACTATGATGTATGAGTGAGAGTGCGTGAGTATAAAAATATATTTTGCATTAATTGAAGTGCATTTGGCTCCGCCTTTTATATATATATATATATATGTATGTGCTCACTTGGCCGGATATATTTTGCATTAATTGAAGTGCATTTGGCTCCACCTTATATATATATATATGTATATATATATGTATGTATGTATGTGCTCACTTGGCCAGCCGGTTGATGATTGCAAAGAGACGACTCACGCAATGTCTTTAGACTGTCGGGTAGCTGGAAAACATTACAGTCAATCAGTCCCTGAGTGAAGATACTTGAGGCCATACTTTGATTCAACGTGGACCTATGTGGTCCAGCTAAAAACCAAAGAAAAAGAAAAGAAAAGAAAAAGAAAAAGAAAAATGTCCTCTATATTATCTTTTTAGATTAAATTACATTGATTTCTTTTAATTTATCCGACAAAATAAGAATCTCAATCAATGGCAAATTTAAAAATTAGTATTTATTCGCACCAAACAAAAAATATTTAGAAGACTAAAATTATATATATTAAATATTTTGGATGAAACTCTTATAAAAATTTAACAAAATCTGGAAAAAACTTAATTTTTAATATTTATTTTAGGATAAATAATGCTCATATCTCTTGAAGTTTATGATAATTGCTACTGATTCTCTCATAAAGTTTTTAAAATTATATTGATCTCTCATACTTTATAAAATAATATACAGATACCCTCGTTTCAGTCAATTTTTTTCTTCAAATGACAAAACTATCACTTTCATATTTTTTTTTTTCAATTTTTTAAATCTTGATCAATTCTATTTTCATTTTTTAAATAAATATTGATAAAAACCTTAAATTTATTTTTATATAAAATAAAAATCAGTTATTTACTTTAAATTTATTTTTAAATAAAAAATTAATTTTTTTTTTTAAAAAAAGTTAGAATAAATTGGTCAAAATTAGAAAAATA
Organism: Nyssa sinensis; assembly: GCA_008638375.1. Lineage (NCBI taxonomy): Eukaryota > Viridiplantae > Streptophyta > Magnoliopsida > Cornales > Nyssaceae > Nyssa > Nyssa sinensis. The sequence continues at coordinate 55,999,922 of CM018032.1, forward strand.
CAAAAATAAATAAATAAAATGAACAGTTTCGTCATTTTGAGAAAATAAATTGACAGAAAGAAGGTATCTGTATATTATCTTGTAAAGTAGGGAATGTCAATCTAATTTCAAAAATCTCATGAGAGGTCAATGTAATTCTTATAAACCTCAGGGGACATTAGTATAATTTACTATTTTTTTTATAAAAAAATTTATAACATGTTTGTTTCATAAAATAAATATGAGCATATGAAATACTTCTTAGTTAAGAATATATCTATTAGATGGACAATAATGTTGTTTCCTCACTTAGGCAAATGTATAATTGTCCATTCAAATTAGACCATAACATAATATAAATATGTGAAAAATATTTTGAGGTGGTTTAGAGTTATAATTAATTAACTAAAATTAATTAATTACTCTACAGAATAACATAGATAGTGCTAATTTAATTTTTCAATTAATTAGACATAAATCATTAATTAACTAAGTGTTCAAATAGTTATTTAAATATCAGATTTATAGTGTTATGACTAAGTGTTAAATTAAATCACAATAATAAGTACAAATATAAAGAGTACATCCAAGAGTACACAGATCTTATGTGAAAAAACCCTCTCAGAGAATAAAATTCACAATTGAAAGAGAGCGAACTTAGTATGAAAATTAATCAATACAAGAAATAACAAATCACTGATTACTAAATTGTTACTCTGCTTAGTAGTTTTACACCATTAGTTAATATTTCACGTAGTTCTTTACATAATATTTTTGTCTGCTAATTGCTCTTTCAAGTTAATCTATTCACAACAACCACTTTAACTACGATTTGATAACTTTCAAATCCCCATAACTAGTGCAGTGGTAATAAAAGTGTCCTAAGATACTCTCTTAAATGAAAAATCTTTACAATCACTTTTGTGAAGTAGAGATTATATGTAATCTAAATTATAAAATAGTAGTAGACAAGAATATAGAGTAGCTTATCTAGAATGCAAAACTTGCAAGTATTAATAAATAAATTACACGATATGTATTTATAGATAACCTTAAATCTAATTATATTCAAAATAAGAGAGCCAATCAAAATATCTAAAATCAATCACGCATTTAGACGAGAAAACCTTTTTTATTTGGATGCGACTTTTGTTCTGTTTAGACAGACTTCTACTGGTTTTGAAGCTTATTTCAATTAGACATTTTTAAATATATATTAAGCATCTTTTAAGCTAATAGTCAAAACTAAAAAAATATCTACCCTATGTTCAATTAAACATAAATTCCATGGAGACTCATGACATGAAAGACTAAATTCACACGTCGTACGAATATGCTTACCATGAATACATGATATGTAAGTGTGTTTATACCTTTCTTATAATAGATTTGAAACAATAAATTATTATCAATAATGTTTATATTCAAAAGTACGAAGTTGTAATTTAAGTCTAGTATGATCAAGTCTTTAAGGAGACAATTGACTAATGATGTAATGACAATGATACTTAATCTAAACTAAAAATTATAGCTTCAATAAAGACTTTTAGAATGAATTACTAACTCATATACTTGAGGACAGAAATTTCACAATTATTGTAACAGAAATTTTTCTTAAATATATATTTATTTGATCCCTAATTTTATTTACTACCGTCTAGGACATGAGATTTATCTAATAATAAATTCATTTGAGTTCAAAAAGTGAGTTTGATTTGGATCTCAAAACCAAAATTATTCACTTATTTTTATAGTTTTGTTTGGCTTGTAAATGGAAAGAATTAAGAAATAATTTTGCTAATATTTAATTTGTATTATTTAAATAAAATTACAAAATTTAAAATGGTTAAAATTATGTGTTATCTCTGAAATCTGACTTGCACCTGGCCCGTTTATAATCCTCACATTCTTGGCTGGATTTTTGCGAGGCTTAGGTCATGGAGCGGAGAGGAGGGCCGATAGATTAGCATGACTTAAACATTAGAAAACCCCTTGTGAGTCGTGGGGATGGCAATGGGTTGGATTTGTGATGGGACCCTAGCCTTCTCCAGTCCCGACTCATAATTTTTTTTTTAAATCTGTTTAAATTTCGTGATAAATGAGAATGAGTCTCTATCGAAATTCTCATTTATTTTTAAACTTTTATTTATTTACTTATTTTATATAATTAATTATAATTAACATATTTTAAACAAAACATCATACGCTGTTAAAATAAAAAAAAATATATGTTAATAGAGAATTAGAATGATATTATTTTCCTTTCTCAACTATATAACTCTATCAAGTTTGTATAAATTTTTAATGAGTAACCAAGACCGACTCTATATAATTGAAGGCCTAAAGCCATAAAGTGACCATTCTAAATGAGACATTTTTTAAAGTTACTATAATTTTTTTATATTGTTTCCTATATATATTATATTTACTTTTGTAATATGAAATTTAATTATTTTTCAACAAGAGAGAGGTATATATTGAATGAAACTCTAATAATAAAATTTTTTAATATTTTTTTTTATCTAAATAGAAAGTAATAAATATTAGAGTACAATAAAAATAAAACTCTATTAATAAAATTAAGTGTTTTTTTTTGTAGAGTTGTATTTTTTTATTAATCTTAGACTTTTAATTTAATTATACTATAAATATATAAAATTTTTGATCTTTTTTGAGTTAGAATTTTATTAACTTTAAACTTCTAATTTAATTATACTATACATAGATAAAATTTGGGGCATTATTTTTAAGTGAGACCTAAAGTGATTGCTTTATTGACTTTATGGTTGAGCCGACCTTGTAAGTAACAAAAAATATTATTATAAATATTGATTATGTAGCACAAAACTCATTTATTATTTTATTTTAGGATAATGCTTGGCTCCAAACCTAGGTAAGAGGAACCTCCTCCAATTCACATGTGTCACAATCTTAGTGAGCCACGTATAGTACTCACATGTATATCATGTGACTATTTTGTTAGGACTATTCGTCACATGTATTGGCTAATTTGTGAGACAAAATTGTCATTGAGTTGTAATGTTGATCAAGTTATTGAGTGTAGAGTCCTTAAGCCTTGTGATCATTAAAGAACGTGTCTGGTTTCAGTTAAAGACTCTTATTTGCGCATGACTCTCACATACTCATATGGCGAAGCACTGGTAAGCATTCGGTAAGTTTGGATCGGATCTATCTCTCACACACACTTTCATACATTAAGTTTAACTTTCTATTTTAGTATGTGAAAGTGCTATAGTGTAATGGTTCTATGAATAATAATAACTCACTTAACTCTGCCTAGTACTGAAAGATCGATTAAGTGGGTTATTATATGTCATTGACCTAAAACTGTAAAATTTTAGGTTTTTTTACAATATTCGTTTGAACGAATCATGAGTTCGTTTGCATGAATCATAAATTCGTTTGGACGAATATTCTAGTGAGGATTGTTGTATATTTTAACGAAATATTCGTTTGATCTTTCAATCAAACGAATTTTTCAGAAACTCATTCGCGGGACATTCGTTCGAATGAATGATACAATGAATTTTTCAATACATTTCATATCACATTTGTTCGATAGTTCTTTCGAACTGAATTGAGGTTCGTGCGAATGAACACCCAATTCGTAGGAACGAATGTCACGCAGATCAATTTTGTAATTGGATTTAAACAATGTGATTTCCTTCCCAACCTATCCTATACAAAGATTTGATCCCTAGTTCAGTGGGAAGACTTTTGGCTCCTATCAAAGAGAGTTTCTAAACTTTCCAAAATTTATTTTCTTCTTCATATGCATATTGCACACATAGATCAAATCCTTCGAGAAAGAACCTAAATTCCATCTTCTATATTGTTCGTTTGAGTACAAGCTTGTGGATTTTAAGTTTGTGCAATCGATAGAGTTTGAGATTGCGTGGAGTTCGCAATTGTGCTTGGATTGTCGTTTGTAGAGTTCGAAGCAATCAAATACACTTAAAGGGTAATTGAGGATTCAAGTTTGAGAAGATTCAGATTATCAACAAGACTTGAGGGACTAAGACTGAGTTGTAAAAAGTTTATAATCATCGAACCTCTTCTAGTGGATTCACATCTAGGGTTAGAACTCTAGGATTTTCCAAAGCATATTTAGTTGATCTGTAGCGGTTTCCTGGTTAACAAATTCGGTGTACTGTCTCTATCTTTTTACTATTACTTTATTTATTGTTGTTATAGTTTATTATTGCATGTCACTGAATTTGTTTACATCCATAGCAAGTGAATTTGAACATAGTTAAACAAATAAATTTTATTTGTTAGTGAGACCTATTCACCCCTCCTCTAGGTCTAATTCTTGACATTTAGACATAGATTGGACCCCTTATATTTAGTTTTTACAAAACAAGTAAAAAATTAAATAAATAAATCAAAAAAGTACATGTACATTGCATGTGAGTACATATGTAGCCTGTTAAGGTTATGCCACGTACATGGGTAGAATGAGATTCCTCTTACCTGGTTTGGAGCCAAGTATTGTCCTTCATTTTATACAATTGAAGTGGGGTGGCATGCAGTGCTTTCTTCCCAAACCGGTCCCAAATCCTAACAGGAAAAAAGCTTCCTCCAAACTCGTCCCATTAAGAATGGGATTGACGGATTTCCAACGAGACGAGTTACATTGTCATCCCTACTTATGACTAATTGATTGTAAATGGAGCACTGGAGTAGATTTTGGAGTTTCATGCAAAAGCTTGTCACTGTAGAGGTGTCAAACAGGGCCGTGCCTGTGCTTGCCCGGCTCACCAAGCGGGCTGGGCTGGGCCGGGTCCATGTGCGAAACCATTAGGCCCAGCCTATGGCGGACCATGCCGGGCCGGCCCGCGGGTCTCTTAGTTTTTTTTTTTCACTCTTTTATTTTTTATTTTTAATACTAATATAGATCATAGTTTTTTTAAATGTTACATTTTTGTTGTTCTGATTATATAATATTATTATTTTTTATTTTGTTATTTGTAATTATACTATTTTTTTTAATTTTTATATTTTTTACTTTGTTATTTGTCAGTTTAATATTATTATTATTTACTTTATTATTTGTAATTATAATATTTTATTTATATTTGTATTTTTTTTAAACATTATTATAATATTTTGTTTAAATACGTTCACATAATAATAATAAATAACAATAAAATAGAAAATAAATCGGGTCTAATGTGCCGTGTCAACAGGTCGCTGTGCTGGACCATGCTCGTGCCTAGGCCTTACCCATGCTGAGAAATGGGTCAGGATGTCCTTTCCTAGCACGGGCTTCTCTCAAGAGTGTAAATATCGTTTGAAAAATACTATGTTTCTTAAATTTGTATTTCAAATTTCTATCCCAAATGATATAGCACTTATAAGAAAGAATTATATTAATTACATAATTTTAAGTATTGTTAATAATCTAGTACCATATCAATGTTATATTATTTGAAATAAAAACTTAAGATATAATTTTAAAAATATAGCATTGCTCGTAACGTTTTAGTTGGTGCACAGATTTGGTAGGCTTTTAACGACATTTCCAAATCTGTGATGGTAGATGGGGACCGCCAAATTAAAGTGCACATGCCCAGAGTCAGTCATAAAATGCCAAGCCAAAAAGAATCTACTAGCATTAACTTTGATGGTTTTAGGGCTATCAGAGTATCAAGAAACCAAATTGCTCACAACAACTTTTGTTTGTCACCATCACGTATTGTCTTCAATTGGTTAGTTGAAAGTCCAAGCCATTTTCACCTACGTGTATCCCATATTCATTTAATCAAACACATAAAAATGACTTAATACTTTTCTTTTTTTTTTTTGAACTTCAAAAGAAATTTTTTTTATAGATAATCTTAAAAAATACAAAAACAAACTTGAAATAACATCTTAATCTCCCAAGAGAAAACAAAAAAGAAGTCACCCAACAAAAGCTACAAGGATTCCATAATTCAAATCTCAAAACTAATAGCATATTGGCAAGGTGCCGACAAAACAAAAGAGAAGGAAGATAAAAGCAAAGTCTTAAGATAATGAACAATGTGTTGAAAATTTTCACAATTATCTTCTAATTAGTTGTAAATAGATTGATAGAATTGATCTCTGTAATTATGTCATATCTCATATTCCCATGCTTATCTCCTATTCTTTTGGAACAAGATTTGTAAAGAAGGGCTATTAAAGCTGTGTATCACTGAAAGGAAAGATATGAGAATTGGAATCAATTATTCAATATGGTATCAGAGTAGGTTCTATTATAATTTTTTATTTCGTTATCTTAGAATCAATTTCAAAACCTAAAAGAAAGAAACCTTGTGCCATCATCTTCAAACAGAGAAGAACGCCCCTCATCTTGTGCCGTCATCTTCAAACAAAACAGAGAATAGCCAGCCGCTTTCTCCATTGCCAGATCTGAACGAAACCCTTGTGCCGTCATCTTCAAACAGAGAAGAACGCCCCTTACCTTGTGCCGTCATCTTCAAACAGAACAGAGAATAGCCAGCCACTTTCTCCATTTCCAGATCTGAACCTGTTCTACTTTTCCCTTTGTTTTTTTTTTTTTTTTTTTTATCCCCTTATGTCGTCAACCTGCCAGATCTACTTGCCAGATCTGAACTTGTTCAAACAGAACAAATTTTTTTCCCCCTTGTGTCGTTATCTTCTCTCATTGTAACCGGTTGCCCCTAATATGGCCACTAAATCAACCGAACCCACCACTAAATCCTCTTCTCCTGTCATACATATCCAATCTGAAAATTCCAGCTTCAATGCTGGTATAACCCTCATCGAAACCAACTATGATGTCTGGTCCCAAATTATTGAAATGCATATCGCTGGCCGTGAAAAGCTTGATTACATTATTAGTGATTCTCCTTAACCTGATACTACAGATTCGTCGTATTCCAAGTGTTATGCCGAAAATCAAAAGATTAAAGGCTGGTTACTCACATCAATGGCACCGGAGATTATGAAGCGATACCTCCGACTCCGTACTACTCGTGAAATTTGGAGCGCTCTTGCTAAAGCGTTCTATGATGGAACTGACGAAACACAAATCTTTGTCCTCAATCAACGTGCTTTTTCCCTCCGTCAATCTGGTCCTTCTCTTCCCACATATTATGGTGAACTCGTTGCAATCTTTCAAGAACTCGACCACCGTGACAAAGCTACCATGAAGGATCCCGATGATATAGTTGCATATAAAAAATCTGTTGAGAAATTGCGGATCCATATATTCTTGAACGGTCTTGATGCTAAATTTGAACAGGTGCGAGGGGAGATTCTTCGTCTGGATCCCAGTTTGGACCTTGAAAATACATACTCATATGTTCGTCGTGAAGCAAATCGTCGGACCGATATCATATGTCCTTTGATACTGCTTCTATTTCTATGTTGAAACCCTCTGAAACCCCTGTTGTTTCTACAGTGAATGGCACTCCTGCTACAGTTATTGGTGAAGGTTCCCTCTCTCTAAACAATCTTAATTTAGAATCTGTTCTTATGGTGCCTTCACTTAATTTTAATTTGTTATCTGTATCTCAAATTGCCACTTCCTTGAATTGTGTCGTGATTTTTTGGCCTAACCATTGTTTCTTTAAGGACATCAAGACAAGGAGGACAATTGGGTGTGGTACTAGAAGAGGAAAGCTCTATTATCTTGATCTCACACCATCTAGCTCAAGTGCATTGGCTCAGTCATTATCAGTTACTAGTTCAGCCTCTACTTCTGCTATTTGGTTGTTGCACAAACAATTTGGACATGCTTCCTTTGGATACTTAAAGCACTTGTTTCCCAAATTATTTTCCAATACATCTCCGTTGCTGTTTAAATGTGAAATTTATGCATTGGCAAAAAGCCACCGTGTTCTTTTTCCATTGAGTTTTAATAAAAGTCCTTTTCCATTTATGCTTGTACACTCTGATGTTTGGGGCCCAGCAAAAATTCCAACACTTAATGGTGCACGATGGTTCAGTTTCTTTTATTGATGATCATAGTCGCATGACTTGGGTATGTTTGATGAAAACAAAGCAGGATGTTTTCTCCCTATTTAAACAATTTCACTCCATGGTTGCTACTCAATATAAGACCTCCATTCAAGTTCTTCGTACTGATAATGGTAGGGAATTTATCAATCATGAGCTGAAGCAATTCTTACATGTTCAAGGCATCATTCACCAAACCACATGCCCCCTCTTCTTCCCAACAAAATGGGGTTGCAGAAAGAAAAAACTGACAACTTCTAGACATGGTTCGAGCCACATTGTTTGACGCCCATATGCCCCTTCATTATTGGGGCTGAATCCCTTACTGCTGCAGCCTACTTGATCAATCGGATTCCATCCCGCAGCCTGGCCTTTCACACACCTCTCGAAACCTTAAATCGTAGCCTATCCTCACCATCTATGTCAAACCTGCCCCCAAAAGTTTTTGGCTGTACTGCGTTTGTACACATACCCAGTCCTGCTCGCCATAAGTTATAACCACGTGCCCTTCGCTGTGTCTTTGTTGGCTATGGCCTCTATCAAAAGGGATATAGATGTTACCATCCACCAACTCGCAAACTACATGTTACCATGGACGTACAATTCCATGAACTCCAGATGTATTATCCTGCTATCGCAATTGCAAGTCAGGGGGAGCCTAGTATCAGTATCGGCGACTTGCAATTCCTCAGTTATTCAACCGAAACCATAAGCCCTAATCCTCCTAAACCTGAACTTGAACTTGCCAACAATACAGAAAGCGAAACTGAGATACAACAGCTGAATTTAGTGAGTGAGCCAATAACAGTTGAACTTCCACCGTGTGATCATGATAATATGGCTGAGCCGTTTCTACTAGAACATCAATTGTCTCCACTAGATGGTTCTACTTCTTATCATGAGTCATCCTCAGTCACTGAATCTACAGTAAGTCATGAACCTCCACTTCCGAATACTTCCTAATCGTACCACAAGAGGAGTTCCTAGAGTTAGTTATGAACTTGTTCTTAATTCTACATCTAAGTACCCATTGAACAATTATGTATCTTATCATAGGTTATCAAGGACATATGAATCATTTGCAAATCAATTATCTACTGTACATGTACCTAATAGTGTGCAGGAGGCCTTGAAAGACCCCGAGTAGGAAAGAAGCAATGATCGAGGAGATGAAGTCACTTGAAAAAAGTGCAACATGGGAGGTGGTTGATCTACCAGTTGGAAAAAAACCTGTGGGATGTCGATGGATTTTTACAATTAAATACAAGGCTGATGGTGACATTGAGAGATTTAAAGCTCGACTTGTAGCTAAGGGATACAGTCAAACATATGAGATTGATTATGCAAAAACCTTCACACCGGTGGCCAAAATAAATACAGTACGTATACTCTTATCATTAGCTGTGAATTTAGATTGGCCACTATATCAATTTGATGTAAAGAATGCTTTCTTACATGGAAATCTCCAAGAGGAAGTATACATGGAGTTGCCACTAGGATGTGAGTTACAGATTGAAGGAAGCACACAAGTGTGTAGATTGCGAAAATCATTGTATGGTTTAAAACAATCACCAAGGGCTTGGTTCGGCAGATTTACAAGTTCAATGAAGGCATTTGGATATCGACAGAGCAATTCTGATCATACTCTCTTTATAAAACATAATAAAGGAAAGCTCACTGTGCTAATTATATATATCGACGATATGATTGTAACAGGAAATGATACTGATGAAAGGAAAGCTTTGCAGACTTATCTTTCTCGTGAGTTTGAAATGAAGGATCTTGGACCATTGAAGTATTTTCTAGGATTCGAGGTGCTAAGGTCTAAACTAAGGTATGTTCTTGTCACAACGGAAATATACTCTAGATTTACTAAATGAAGTTGGTATGTTAGGTTGTAAACCAAGTGATACACCTGCTGCTGAAAACGTCAAGTTGGGTACACTTCCGGACCATATTCCCACAAATAAAGAACGATATCAAAGACTTGTAGGGCGGTTGATGTATCTTGCACATACTCGGCCCGACCTAGCATATTCTCTTAGTGTTGTTAGTCAATTCATGCATTCTCCTAGTGAAGATCATATGGATGTTGTAATACGAATTCTACGATATTTGAAGTCTTCTCTAGGGAAAGGAATTATGTTCACTAAGGGAGACACTTTATCTGTTGAAGGCTATACTGATGCAGATTGGGCTGGATCAATTGATGATAGGCGTTCAACCGCTGGGTACTTAACGTTTGTTGGTGGAAACTTGGTTACATGGCGAAGCAAAAAACAAGAAGTTGTGGCTAGATCTAGTGCAGAAGCTGAATATAGAGGTATGGCTAAGGGTGTGTGTGAGCTATTATGGATTAAAAATCTATTACAAGAACTCACGATTTCACTAGCACTTCCTATGAAACTCTATTGTGACAATAAGGCTGCATGTGACATAGCTCATAATCCTGTTCAACACGATCGAACTAAACACGTAGAGATTGACAGACATTTTATTAAGGAGAAACTTGAAGCGAAGATTATTGAGGTTTCTCATGTTCGATCTCAAGATCAACTTGCTGACATTCTCACTAAGGCCATATCAAGTCAAGTCTTCCAAGGAATTCTGGACAAGTTGGGCATGCACGACATCTATGCACCAACTTGAGGGGAGAATGTTGAAGATTTTCATAATTATCTTCTAATTAGTTGTAAATAGATTGATAGAATTGATCCCTGTAATTATGTGATATCTCATATCCCATGCTTATCTCCTATTCTTTTGGAACAAGATTTGTAAAGAAGGGCTATTAAAGCTGTGTATCATTGAAAGGAAAGATATGAGAATTTGAATAAATTATTCAACACAATGGATCCTGCAAAACTGTCTCAGCCAGAAGGAAACTGCTTAGTCATCACCAAGAAATGAACACCAACAAAATAGATACTTACGTGTGTGTAAATGAGGATGGGAGAGACAAATTTATAACTTTTTTTGTTGTTAAATATACAATAATAAATTTAAAAATCGGGAAAGTATAAAAAATTAATATTAATTAATAATATTTTTGATAAGTAACTAAGGTTTTTGATTGAGCACTAAAAAAAATCTATTGATACAAAAGAATTAAAGAGTCTTCTAAAAAACTTTAAGTTACGCCAAAAAAAGCTCAAATAGTCAATAAAAATTTCATTAAGGGGTCCAATTGAAATTAAAATGGGAGAAAAATAACAAAAAACTTAGACTAGGGGGTCAAAAATAAAAATTAAAAGGGTATATTTGAAAAAAAGTTGAAAAGTATGAAAAAAATTCAAATAAAAAATTACCCTCATCTAAGCCTGTCCTTGTGTGTAAATGTCACATATGAATATATTAATTAGGTATTTATATATATATATATATTAGTGTACATAAAAAGATTTTAAATATATAAAAATAAAGGTCTTTTTTTAAATAGATTAAACGCTATTTTTTTTTTTATTTGTTAAGAAAAATAAAGGTCTTTATATATCCTAGAGCCTTATGGCTTGAAAATGGAAGATAGAAGTCGAAGTGCACCATTACTCGTTCAGTCTTTGATCTCTTGAATTGGGAAGATAAGTGATTTAGAAACTTAATTAATTAGGTTATTAGGTGGCTTTGGCACTTAAAGTACACTTGAGTCCATTTAGTATTTTTTCTGCTTGTTTGCATAATTTTTATAAGGTGATTTTTCCGAAATTATTTTGTGAAATAGTTTTTGAAAAACAGAAAAAGAATCTCTGGAGTTAAGATATTTTCAAAACATGATTTCAAAGATGTCAAAATTGTTTTGGACATTAAGAATTTTTTTTAGTTTGAATTAAATTATTTTTGGACATTAAAAGTTAATTTTCAATTGTTTTGACCTTTATTGAAAAAAATATTATTTATTTACTTTTCTTAAATATTTTTGGTATTTTTCTGAATTTTTTCTTTGTCAGATAGAGTGTTTTTGAAGCTAAAAATGTTAAATTTAAAACCATTTTTCTGTACTTAACCTTATTAAAATTTGATTAATTAAATAAGGATTACTTTTTTGCATCCCTAAACTCTTCCCATTATTTATTAATTCTCTAGCTTCTCTGATGCCTTTTGCATGTAATCTTATTATTGTATTTTGTTATGCATGTCTTCTATATTTCATTACATCAATAATATTTTCCTTTTCCTTTTCTTTGCTGATAGAAAAAAAATTCTAAAATGAAAAAAAAAACTACTTCAACTAAGTGGCTCGATCTTCAAAGAGCTGAGGGGTTGTGGGCAAGAAATTGTCTGCTGCAATTTGCAATGTATGGAATATATCATGAAGAAGGGAGGATTTTGACAACACTTTCTGAGTCATGAGTCATAAATCCGAGTGAGGGGGTTGGGCTAACCTATTTCTTTAGTTACTATTCATGACAGAAATGAACAATACATTTCCAAATTTAAACAGTATCACTGGGCATTCATTAAAGATGAAGGTGACGTGGAGCAGCGGAGGCAGAGTGGTTGATATGCTCCTGAAACGAACAACATGACATGACTTCAATTATGATTTCTTTGGGTCAATATCATATACTTGAGCTCCTTCTAGACCTTCCATTTTAATCCCCCCACCACCCGGCCCGCCAAAGTTAGATTAATTCTACTCATCCCTGTTATGAAAACTAGGTCTGTTAATTCGAGCCGATTCAACTCGCATTTTTTTTTTTTTTATATAGTACAGTTAAATCTTTTTAGTAGAATCACTGATTTCGACCGATTCAAACCGTTAAGCTATGTAATAAATGGATTAAAAAAGATTCATAGATGAATGCCCATTAGATCCATTAAGACTGATAGACTAAATAATAATAATAAATTTATTTTAGACCTAATAGTTAAAATATTATTATATAAATGACCAAATAAATTATTTTTCTCATATGATAAGTTAAAATTTGAATCTCATTTTAAATGCACACAAATTTAAGAATAATTCCATCCTCCCCTGTACTCAAAAAAGAATAAAATAAATTCTACTAATTTCTGACGTTTCCAACTGCCTAATCATTTGCTTTAGGCCACAACCATTGTTCAATGGACTTTGATATTTGAACTCTTCATGTGGTCCCTGCTACGGCACACGTCAATATTCAATCACTCAATAAGAAAATAATATTTTTTAAAAATATTATTAATATAAAAAATTAAATTAAATGTCTCTAATGAAAACTTTGAACCTTAGATATGTTGAGTGATTGTTATAAATTCAACCAAATTTTTTAATGACTTGTTTGCTACTCAAGACGACTCAAAATTTTTTTGACATATTTTTATTTTAAACCCATTTTGTCTCTTATATTATAATCCTGCTTAGATAAAGGTATTATCTTTTTTTGAATTTTAACTTATGAAAAAATAATCGTCATTGAAATAAAATAGGAGTTTTGGGTTTTGAGAGTTTTTCACTCTTGTAAGCTCTTTAATACATGGTGGACTGATTATAGCTAGTTTGTAAATATAGGCATTTTGATGAATTACGTAAATGTTATATTTTCTTTGTGCCTGTTGTATATAATTTTTTTCTTATTAATTTATTATTTATTTGATCATTTTCGCATAATAATAAATAGATATTAAAAGTAATAATCCTACAAGAATAAAGAAAATTTGTTTAGAATAGAAAATTTTAATAAAATAATTTTTTTGTAATCTAAAATAACAAACTGTGAAATCACTCAAATTTGAAAGTTAAAGAATTCTAATGTTTTTGACCGGCACTATATCAACGGCAGTCTCGTGCAATTAGTCCTTACAAAACTTATGGAGGCGAGTATGGAAGCCTCTTTAAGGAGTGTGAATGTACGCCATTTTTAAAAGGTGGACCTAAATACATTCTAATTGTACATTTTTTTTTGGTGGGTACTCATCCACTCTCACTCATACACTTTGTAATAGAGTGCACGAATATGAAACTGAGTTTAGCCTCAGTCTTTTTAAGCCCTTGCTTTAGAGTGCCTTTTTTTTTTTTTGTTGAAAATTAAAATGCCTTTCAACACTGAAAGAAAAATATTGTACTTCATAAAAAAAATAATTGTACTTTATAAATGAGTAATAATTTATAGCTCTTATATTTTTACCCAGTGCATCCTTATTAATGTAATGTGTCAGTACTTTCCTCACTCACTAATAACTTTACCAGAAGTATGAACGTTGTTACATACCTTTTTGTCAACCTTATTAAGAATGATCACTAATAAAATTTATAAGAGAATGGCTTGAACTTCACATTACAAGCCCGACTGGAATTTGAGTTGGCCTTGGCAAATGCGTCGGGAACTTGAACCCAAACTTGACCTACATAAATAAACATATATTATTTTATATAAAATGAACAAAATTTTAATATGTCCAAGTGTGAACCCTGATCGACCTGACTTAAACTCGACCGAAATCGGTTTAAACCTGAGCCTAAGCCTAACTTATCTAAGTCTAAAACTTTAAACAACCTGAAAAACCTGATATTGTTTAAGGTTAACTCGGGATGGGCTGAGCTGAGAGTCTCATATCACGGTCCGAGTTTGCAAAGGCCTCAAGTGCGGCCTGTTCCGTCCGACTTTCACACAAGTTTAATTTAGAATGTATTTAATTTTAAAATTTAGTAAAAAAAGAAATGAGAATTTAAAGAGAAAAACAGAATATTTAAATTTACATATTATTTTTAGTTTTCTTTTAATTGGTTTTTTGAAATTCTTTTAATTTTCAATCTAATTTAAAATGATAGAAAATATAAATGAAATTAATTAATTTGTTTTTCTTTCCTCTCTTTTCATTTTTTTTTCCCTTCCTCATCTTTTCCCATTTTTTTTTTTCTCGTCTGGAAATAGCCATCGTGCTCGTAGATGAACTGGACAGTGTTATTTATCACAGTGCCACAAAGTTCAAAAGTGGGTGCCACTTGCAAAATCACTCTTTTAGCTTTGTCGCATATCATCCCAGGACTCTTGTCATGGACAGTGCGCTCTCTGTCTCTCTCTCTTACTTGAGCAAATTTAATTTTTAAGATTTCGATCTTTCACAACTCCATCATTGGTAACTCAATATTAGCATACTAAAAGTGAAAGGAATTTTTTTTTAATAATAAAAGACATTTTTTACATCACATGAAAAATAATCACTATATGCATTTATTTACTTTGATTATAAATTCCTACTGATTTACTATTATAAGTTTGTGAAAAATGAATTTTTGAATGTCTTGTCCTCCAAGAAAAGTTTGTGCCATTTTTTCAATGTATTATTAAAAATTTTGATAAATTTTAAGATGTAAATAGAGTTTTTCTTTAAACAAATTAAGTTTTGAGGAGTAAAATAAGATTGGGACCAGTAATGCAAAATTTGTGTAGATTCTTTCATGATTTTTGTTTTGCAAAAAACACTTTTTGTTTTTAAATTAGAATTTGGGTAAATTTGTTCTAGTTCTTGTTTTATCAATATAATTTTTGATGAAGAAATAATTTTTATAAACAAATTTTAAGAAGCAAACAAATTTATTGATGATTTTTTTAAACCTACGTTAGCAAACAAGCTTGTGTTTACAGGGAGAGTAGCCACAAAGTGCTCATAGAGTATTGAATTCGAAAACTTACATTCTCGAGCACTTATTCTTCTAACTTTTCCAACTAAGCTATCCCTTTGGACTTAATATTGCATGAAGAATTAGCAAAGGTTGGTAGAACAATTGATTAACAAAAATATTTATTGATCCCAGTGCGTTGTACTCAGACCAATAAACATCAACCACATCTATAGATTGTGTGGGCCACCTGCCTATGTGGAGAAAGCTTATCAATTCACACTCGAACCAATGAATAATAGCTCATGATCCACACCATTTCCATAGCTGTGTGTTTATCAGTGTTTGCTTGGAGAAAATTGGAGATTATTCAGTACATATACCTAGTTGGGATATTGTTCACTTGCTTTGATGCTTATAGCAGTACTCCCTTTTTCTTTCTCTCTTTTTTATTGATGTATTTTGTGTACCTCTTGTGCTCTATTTTCATCAATAAAATTTTTCTTTTTTGCTGATAAAAATAAAATAAAATTAGACTTAACTTTGCCTTTCCAATGAATGGTATTTTCTCTTAGCTGGAGTGATTGAACTGGCTGTGAGTTATTTTTGGACTTTGTTCCATGTTCACAATCAATTAAATCATGCCATATCAGATGGGTGAACTTATATGGATGAGCTTACTTGGACCATAAAATATTACTCTACACCTATGTAAGTTCACCCATTTAATATGGCATTATTTAACTGGTTGTGAGTTTTTTATTTTTGGACTTTGTTCCATGTTCACAACAACCAGTTAAATCACGTCACATCAGGTAGGTGAACTTATATGGATGAACTTACTTGGGTCATAAAACATTACTCTTTGTTGTATTGCTTGGTTTTGTTTCTTTTTGGGTTGGTGCTCCATATGATTGTACTTCGTGTGCTTTATTTTCATTAATAAATTTCTATTTTTTTGTTGATAAAAAAAGAGAGAAAGGTACTCTCAACGGTGATAAGATCCAGTAGCTATATGTACAAACTTGTGACCAAGAGTACGCATTATTTTTTCTAAATTATCCCAGTCTCTTGGCCGAAAAAATTTAGTGAAAAAGTTTCATTCGATGATATAGTGTTCAAATTTGATTATTTTATAAAATCTCACGATTCTCACTTGAATACTCAAATTTAAACTTAAATTTTACGATAAGACCTTCCCACATAAACATTTTTGGGCACTGACATGAGTCTCATGAAAGATGAATTTATAATAGCAGTTGTCAATGTGATTTATTTTAAAGATACAAATAGTGGTGGGAATGCTTGGCAGTCTTACAAGAAAGCTCGTTTGCTGTGTGGTAACAACAAAGTTCAGCCTGTCATGTGGTTAAAAAAACCCTTCAGTGTGGTCACAGGACCAACTTCATTGGGCAGTAGGTAATGCCTAAGAGTATCTTTTGATGGCTAATTAAATTCTTATTAAAATTTAAATTTAAGTTAAAATTATTAAAAATACCTTTCACTACAAAAATACAGACTTTTAACAACGCCCATTATTAGTGACGCATTATGCGCGTCGCTAATAGGTCCTCTTATAACCACCCGTGCCCTATTCTCTCTCTCTTTATCGCTTTCTATTTTTTCCCCTTGAATCAGAGCTTGTTGCCTGCCGCATAGGTTTGGAGGTTTCAGATTTCGTTCAGGTGTGGTTTCGGAATTGAATATATTGGGCGACGCAGATATCTTTTCTTTTGCAAGATTCACCAAGGGCTTCAAGCGTAGCTGTCCTTTACCTGATCGGCAACTCTTAATTTTTCTTACCAGATTCCTTACCTGATCAATGCAAATATCTCGTTTCGAATTCCTTGTGGGTGCAAATCAGAAGATCTCACCTCACTTGATCGGCGGCTTTCTCTGTCACCATAATCAGGTATTATCCGTTACTGTAACATTGGCTGAAGTAAACATATGGGTATTCCTTATCCTTGGATTAAACAAAATGGGTTAGCATATTAATTTTTTATAGTGTTTGAATGGATGGATATTTCTGTATATCAATTTTGACATTGATGTTCACTAACTTACATTTTTTAACTTTCTCAATACGTCACTTTCTGAAAATTTCGTTGTTCTCCCTGTACAATTGATATTGTCCAGTAACTTCTCCATTACAATTAGAAATTTATATAGGATTAATATGTGATTGGTGTTTTAAATTGGTTGAATTATAATATTAACCATTCATTATATTGAGTTGTATATTAGAAAAAAAAATTGATATGTAAAAGCCATGTGATCTATTAGTTGAGGGAATTTCTTTTCATCCATTGGGTTGTTGGTCTTGGGGTGAAAAAGGGAAGAAATTTCATCTAAAATTTTTTTAAGTTGGTGATATGACTTGTACACACCTCAACTTCTTAGATTAACTTTTGTTACATAGCCTACTAAATCAATCAGTCCCAACGACTATTTGATGGTCTTGAATTAATGGCTCGAACGATTTAAATGGAAATCACATGTTTCATTTGAATAATTAGAAATTTTAATTTAGGAATCATTAAATATTTTTTATTTTTAAAGTGAACTATTAATACTTTGTTTTAAGATTTGAACTGTTCTTTCTTTTTTGGTAATGACAATTTTATCACGTTATGTTAAAAAAAAATTTCAAATTAAGTTTGACCCTTAAATTTTTAGGTTCGATTTCATTCCCTACTTAGGTACAATTTGCATAAACAAAAGTTAGATATGAAAATGGAATTTTTTTCTTTTTATTAACAGAAATAGTATATTACAATAATATTTATAATATTTAATTACTATAAATTTTTACTAAAGGGAATAAATAAATTAAACTATATGTAAGGGGATTAGTTAAAAAAAATATTTATTTGTCAAAAACTATATTTAATATAGATATATATATATATATGTATAATTTTCGAATAGGACAAGGTTATAAAAGTTTATTATCAAGTCATAATGTATTTTTTTAATATTAATGACATTAAATTTTAATATAACTATCACTTTAATATTTGAATCTCATCTAAAATGTTCATTCAAACGTGTTTTTGTAATCTTATTTATTTTATATTTATGTCTATTAATCTAAATCTAATAAACGTTGGCTAAAAGATTAGAACCAATCAATAATTTATCCGTCAATAAAAATTGGCACCTAATTTCCACTTGTGGGTCCCATTGAAAGATAATGTTTGATTGGATTGATCCGTTGATTAGGGAATTTACTAATTAGGTGTTAAGATTTGGCTTGAATTTAGCAAGTCTTTTGGTATACAATAATGTCATGTCAACTTGAAATTATGAGAAACTACTAAATCATTTTAGAGTTGAAATTGATGCTATCACGAGGAGCTCTTGTAACTGTTATCTGATTGCTTATAAGCCAAACATACACATCCAATGATACATTGATAGTATGGATAAAAAGGGTGATGTTTGAGAAAAGTAAGATGTACACATTTTATTTTCATAAGTAAAGAGATTGTTTTTGTAATTCGGATTTGTGACTTTCAAATTATAATATAACAATCTTATTGTTATGCTAATCTTACCAAAGAGACCATACATTAATAGTATGAATTCCAATTTGTGTTAAGACTGCATGGATTAAACTGGATTAAATACACTATTCAAAACATGAAGAGAATTCCAATTTCAGAATTATCTTCTTTTTGTTTTTTGTGAGAGAAATTATAGTAACATCTCATTTTGCCCTGTTTAGTTAAGAGTTTGTCAATTGCTGTAAATCTGTCCATGGAACAGCTATTATATGAGCCCAATTTTATGATTTTTTTTTTTTTGGGAAGGGGGGGTTCAAAAATGAGTTTGACAGGTAAAACACTGATTAGTAATCCAAGATTTGTGTCAGTTTTTCCACGATCTTTGGTTTTTGATGTGAGTGCTGAGATGGAATAATGTCATTGGTTTTCCTAAACCATTGGCGTGACGGATCATTCTTATAAACTTTAATTGCTTCTGCTTTTAAAATCAAATAAAGAATAAATTTAATATATTAGTTTAACCAAAAACAAAAATATCTAGTGTGTCACACACACACACACACACATACACTAGGTGATCGACCAACTATCTAGTGTGTCACACGTTTTATTAAAGGAAAAAAAAAAAAAAACTTTCACAAAGTAGCTGCAACTCTGTGAAAAACCTTACCGTTTGATTTGTTTCTTTTTCTTTTTTTTTTTTTTCTTTTGGGATTACTTCGTGAATAAAAAATTATAGTGATTGTTTTGTAAGTTAGCAATTGCATTCATATAAGTCTAACCCCGTTCGGAAGTCATTTTCATTACTTGTAAATCTTGTCACGAAATTTATTCGCGATTGAGCTCGTGTGTATGAAAATCGATTCTTGAATTGTCCATAAAGGATAGTTCGGGAATGCATAAATCTGCATTGCAATCAATAGCGCATATGCTTGAATATTTCACTATGATAAGATTTTAGCACAGTCTCTTATTATTCTCTGGGTATATATTTAGGCGTGCTAACGTCTATCTCGTATACTTGGAGAACCGTGGGGAGATGCTGCCTGAAATTTTGTTCGAGTGGAATCAAGCATTTGATTTGCTACTGATTGCAATGCAGATTGTACATTCACGAATGGGATAAGACCACCTTACCCTTTAGAAAGAAGTTGAGGGTGATAGGATTCATGTTTCATATTTATAACGAGTATCATTTCTGACTTGTATTAGGTAGACAAAAATGGATAAAAGTTGGATGGACTTGAGGTGCAGGCATTTGCCTAGGGTATGTGAAGGGGATCAAAGATTTTATTGAGTTTGCTCGTGCATCTACAGATGGAGGAAATTGGATAAGATGTCCATGTAAGAGATGTAATAATAGGGATTATATGCACATAGATGAGGTCAAAGACCACCTACTCGAACACGAGATGGACAAGAGATATACGTGTTAGGAATTTCATGGGGAACGCCGTGACGTACGAGTGGTATTTGAGGATGAAGAAGAAAACGACGACTGATGACTTTGGTGATAATATTGGGGTTGGTTACGAAGGCTTGCCACAAATGCTGGCAGACTTGCAAGGGGCTACAACTGGGCCGAGTAGTCACAGGAGTGACACGGGACAATCGAAAGTGTTTGAGTCGTCGTTGAGGGAAGAAAGACAGCCGTTATATCCGGGTTGTGATAAGTTTTCAAAACTGGACTTTCTTGTGAAACTCCTTCATATTAAGACCATCAACCGATGGAGTAACAAATCATTTAATATGGTCATTGGATTGATTAAAGTAGTGCTTCTTACTGGGGAGACCCTTCCAAAATCATATTACGAGGCGAAAAGAATATTAAGAGATTTGGGCTTTTGGTATATTCTCATACATGCTTGCAAAAATGATTGCATGTTATTTTGGAAGGATACTGAACAATGTATGGAGTGTACGGTGTGCCACGAACCCAGGCACAATTTCGCACAAGGTGTTGAGATATTTTCCCTTAAAACCTAAGCTACAAAGGTTGTACATGTCTCAGAAGATGGCAGGAGATATGCGGTAGCATAAGGAGAAGCGTGTTGCTGAGGAAAATGTATGTAGGCATCCGACATATTCTTAAACTTGGGCTGAGTTTGACACGAATGGTTTGCAAATGAGCCGCGTAATGTACGACTTGGGTTGGCTAGCGACGATTTTAATCCGTTCGGGGACATAAGTAATACCTACAGCATGTGGCCGGTGTTGCTTGTGCCGTATAACTTGCTACTGTGAAAATATATAAAAGAACCATTTATCTTCATGTTGTTGCTTATTCCAGGGCCGAAGGCTCCTGATAATGAAATTGATGTATACTTGCATCTTTTAGTGGACGAGTTGAAGGAATTGTGGGAGGTGGGAGTGGAGGCATATGACGTCTCTAAGAATGAGACATTTCAATTGCATGCAGTGTTACTGTGGACCATAAATGACTTTCCAGCAAACGGGAACTTGTCTAGGTGGAGCATTAAGGGGTATCTGGCATGTTCGGTTTACAATAAGGATGCATGTTCCCTACATTTGTCTAATGGAAAGAAGATATGCTACATGTGCCATCGTCGTTTTTTACCGCCATCACATGGCTGGCGAAATCAGTAGAAGCATCTGTTTGATGGAAAAATTGAGCGCAGATTGTCACCTCTATTGTTGTCTGGCAAAGACGAGTTGGTGCAATTGGCACTCATCCAACCAATGAGGTTTGGGAAGATACCGGACAGTCAGAAGAGGAAACGTACTAATGTGGAGTTAAATTGGACGAACAAGAGCATATTTTTTAGTTTGTCGTACTGGGAGACCTTTAAGTTTAGGCATAATTTGGATGTTATAATGTGCTGGGAACTTTAATGAATGTTGAAGGGAAGATGAAGGATACTGTTAAAGCCCGGTTAGACTTGCAGGAGCTCGGAATACAGAAAGAGCTGCACCTAATACGTAACGGTGATAAATATATCGTGCCTCCTGCACAGTATACGTTATCATCCGCAGAGTGAATGAGGATTTGCGAGTGGTTTAAATCGATAAAGTTCCCAGATAGATACGCATCGAATATATCTCGGTGTGTAAATGTTATAGATGGGAAAATATCTGGATTGAAGAGCCATGACTGCCATGTCCTTTTACAACAACTTCTTTCGGTTTCACTACGTGGATATCTCACCAATGACATATCAACTACATTGACTGAGTTGGGCTGCTTCTTTAGAGAATTATGTACGAAGACGTTGAATTTGGAAGTACTTGAAAAGCTCGAAAGGGATGAATTTCAGATTGATCGGGATTATTGTGCCGCCAAAATTACGTGTTTTGCATCGGAACTTGTTATTTATTTATTTTTTTTTCTTTTCATGGACATCCGTAGTTACATTTTTGAGACAATTTTAATTTTTCTATTTATTGTTAAATTGTACTTTTATAAATGTACATAATTAGTATAATTTTATATATATATATATATATGAATGTATATTTCTTTTTTAATAGTCATTTCAGAATGCTTGAATTTACTGTATATCAGGATGATTGATACAGGTTTAAACATGAATAAAAATACAAATAAAACAAAAAAATTTGGTTAAAAAAAAAAAGACTTTTAGCGACGCTCAAAATACGTCGCTAAAAGGAAAGAAATAAGTGCCAGTACACTATTAGCGACAATCCAAAAGCATTGCTAAATACCAACCATTAGGGACGCATAGAGCGCTCGCAAAAGATAACTATTAGCGACGCACAGAGTGTGTCGCAGAAGGCCACTATTAGCGACGCTCATGTGTGCATCGCTAATTGTTGTAGTTTGTGATGCCCTCTGTGCGTCGCTAATGGTAGTTTTTTGCGACGTACTTTGCGGCCTTGTATAGTATTTGCGACACACATGAAGAATTATTAGCGACGCTCTGCGTGCGTCGCTAATAGTTACATTTAGCGACGCTAGAGATGTGTGTGTCGCTAATAGTATTAGCGACGCGACTATTTGTGGTGTTGGTAGCGACGCGCAGTGTGCGTCACAAAATACCTTTAGCGACGCTGTTTGCCACTATTAGCGACGCATGTGGGCGTCGCTAATAGTGGAAATTCCTGTAGTGAAATTTCTAATAATTTACTGAAATTTATATTAAATTTATTTTTATTTAAATTTACAAAACACTTTTCAATTACTCAAATAACTGTTCACAATCAAATTTAAAACATCTGAAACAAGATGAAAATTATTTTGAAATATGATGAATTTTTTTTTTTAAATTTTAGTAAAACTACATGCCATAATAGGAGAGTTTCAAATCAAATGAAACTTTTACTCAATTATTTGAGTAAATACTACATGGGGCTGTGGTCTTGATATTACTTTTAAAGAATTATTTTAATAGATATATTAAAAAAATGAATATTGTGATAAAAGTTATTTTTGAGAATTAGTTATTAAATATACTTTTACTTTTGTTTAGCAGAAAGAAAAAATGAAAAAAAATAAGTTTTACTTATTAAAAAATACTTTAAAAATGCATTACCAATCAGACACGTAAAATAACTACAAAAATATATGTAATACTGTTGCCCAAAGTAAAAAGTAAAAAATGAAAAGTAATCTTATGAAATTCAATCAGAAAAATGTTGTATATAACAAATTTTTTAAAATAAATCTTTGCATTTTTAGATACAAATAAGTGAATTTTACATGCATTTATTATGATCGACCTTACTTTGTTGTTTGTAAGAGCAATAAATTTATTGACAAAAATCATGATGTATATCATGAACCATTAATTATACAGTTGAGAAATCCTTTTCTTTTTTTTGGACTATTTGAGCATTAGTACGGAAAACCATATCTCCCAAAAAATCTGGGGTTATGAAAATGTCAAACAACAATGATCAGTTGAGTAATGTAGCAGCACTCTGAATCAGGACTGTCGACGTTTGGATAACACAGTCCTAATGCCCATATTTCCACTATCTAACGTTGAAATGATTGAAAAATAAAAAACAAACCAAACTGTCCACGTTGCATTAGGAAACTATTAGCGGTTTAAAATCGTTGGGGACACTTGGACTGGTAGTTGATTGACAATTAACTGTACCTGGAATTGGAAAGTTCATGTTTGTGGTTAGGAAATATGCACGTCGGGCTGTAAAACTAAGCTTAGAGAGAGATAGTGCTTCATAATTAGAACGCATAGGAAAAGAGCATTTATATAAGTGAGAGCTTGGATGGGGCTTCGAATATATATATGTGTAAGTAGTTCACGTGCTTCATTGAAAAGCTTAAAGTGGGTGCAAGTAGCTGCACACCCAGTTGAATAGATTACTATGGAGAGTACTCCTTTTGGAGTTAGAAAGGGTGCTTGGACCGAAGAAGAAGACATTCTTCTAAGAAACTGCATTGAAAAGCACGGGGAAGGAAAATGGCATCAAGTACCTCTAAAAGCTGGTATGTGTATTCTTTAACTGTGTGTGTGTGTGTGAGAGAGAGAGAGAGAGAGAGAGAGAGAGAGAGTGTTTGATAATCTTTACTTGATTTTTTTTTTTCTGGGTATTTGCAGGCTTGAACAGATGCAGGAAGAGCTGTAGACTGAGGTGGTTGAACTATCTAAGGCCAAATATAAAGAGAGGAGGCTTTGCATCTGATGAAGTTGATCTCATTATCAGGCTTCATAAGCTGTTAGGCAATCGGCAAGTATATTACATATATATATATATATATATATATATATGTTATACTTTAATATTGAGCTGTTTACCACTTCCACGCATAAAGACGGTTTATTTAATCTTCAAACAATATAAAATTATTTTGGAAATCTCTTTGTCTGGAGTCATAACTCATAAGACGAGTGACGAGTCTTATGACAAGGTAGTGCTCTCTCTCTCTCTCTCTCTCTCATCAAGACTCCAATGATTTGACAGAGGAAAATAAACGGAAAAACTCAAATTGTTAAGTAACAATACAGTTCATCGATACGATATGAACGTAAATTCAATCGAAAGATCCGTCCCATAATATCTCTAATTTTCAGAAAACAACTCTACTGATTTTCCGGCACCGGCAACTCGTACTTCCAGGCACTGCACTTCGAAAGTTCATTCCCTCGCGATATAGTGTGTCCATCCTCCTAGTCGAAGAATATATGAAAACGCTTGAAAAAATTGCAGATTTACAATCCCATCACAAGTGCAAAAATTAGGGTCGGTGGGTCAGTTCCCGAATTGACAATAAATATACAACTGCACTCATTTTTCGATTCTAAGTAATAATTTTGTCAAAACATAATCAATACAATAATATCATCACCTCAAAACAGTAGTAGACCGACACAATAAAGTTAGGGGCTACTTATAAAAGTCAAAATTTAAGATTTTTTTTCTTATTATAGAAATAAGAAACTATTGGAGGAGTTAACTTTCAATTTTTTTTAAAATCTTATGAAAAGGTTAAAAATTAAAATTTTAAAACTTTGAGAGACTATTACCCTACACTACTGGTAGGACCACCATTGCCTGAAAGCACTGCAATCTCACTTGACTCAATGACACATGACATAATTTATCATTTGTTCTTAAATTATTTTCTCATTTATTTAGTTGGTTTATTACATCGATTTGTTTTATCAACTGAAAATCTAAGATATATGTCTCCTTAACTTGATATATATTAGTGATCCATTATTTAACAACTTAATTTTTTTAGAACAACATGTGATCTGACACAAATTTTTTCTTCAACTGTTTATAACTTTTATCTCTCCTATGTTTTTCTTGTTTTGTCTAAATAGATGGTCGCTAATTGCTGGTAGACTCCCGGGGAGAACGGCAAATGATGTGAAGAACTATTGGAACACCCGCCTGCAGAAGAAGACAGTTGCTCGCGGGGACGAGGTGAAAACTGAAGCCCAGAAGACCATGGAAACCAAAATCATTAAGCCTCGACCTCGGACCTTCTCCAAGAATCTTACTTGGTTGAGGGGAAATAATTTCATGGTAGATAACACTCAACCAGGAGATAGTCTCTGCACCAAGCCAACTCCAACATCTCCTCTAGAGATTGATGGAATTCCATGGTGGGATGACCTGTTTGTTGATAAGGAAATTAATAATGGAATCACCAGCTGGTCCATAACTGGCCTGGAAGAGCAACCCTTAACAGGCCTTTGGAGTACCGAAGAAGCGACGGTGCCCGGAAATATAGCAGGTGACTGTTCTAGTGTTGATCAAGAAGTGCAGAATGGCTGGAGTGACTTCTCCATTGATGTGGACCTTTGGGATCTTTTAAGTAATGAACAAGAAATAATGTTGTAGTGGTTTTGTGATCCCTTGTACTATTTCAAGCAGTGGGTAATTAATGTGAAGTGAAACTGAAAAAAGGCTATCTATTTGTGGTATAAGTTTTTTAAGATATAATGACATGATATCAAGTGCATGTGCTGGCTGATTTATATATTTTTTTTGGAAGAAAGGATTTTATCAATAGAAACAACAAAGCAGGGGAAGACAAGCATAGGCCTTAAAATTACAGGCTACTCTTGCATAAACATGGCATCAGAAAAATCAAAGTTTCGACTCAAGTCCCAGTTGAAGAATGTTCTGTCAACAGATTCCCAAGAGGTCACAGCTTCTCAGATGGCTAGCTTGGATGACATCTTTGAGCATTAAGTCAACTCTTTATTTTTTCTTCCCTTAATATACTACGATTTCTTTCTTGCCAAATCCAATACACAGGGACGGACCAGATATTTGTTTTAGGAGTGGCAAATTTTTGCGTCCTGTGTTTAATTATAAATTTAAAATTTTAATATTTATTAATACTATATTAAATAACCAAACTTACACATTAAACAAAAAATCTAATAAAGTTTTTTTTTTTTTTAAAAAGACGAGACTATAAATTTAAAAGATGAAATTGAAGTTATATAGAAAGCCTATTAAAAGATGAAATTGAAGTTAAATGAAGGTTAAAAGGAGGAAAAATCTAAACTTAGGGTGGGACAAAAATACAAATTATAAGGGTATATTTGAAAAAAATTATAAAAAGTACAAAAAAAAATTTCATAAAAGAAAAATTGAGGGAGAGCCAATTGCCTCCTGTAGGCACAAACTACTTCCGTCCTTGCCAATACACTATTGTAGCAAGACATAATCAGAACCAACACTTCATGAAATAGCTTTTTTTTTTTTTTTTTCTGTGCAAAATACGTCCCAAAAAAATTATAGTTAACTTATTTGTGATGATATGACTAATTCTTTGTAACGCGAAAAACCCATTTCTTGTAGTGTCACCACCCACTCAATTTCATGAGGCCATTCCCAACTGATTTGCATATATTGCACATCTGAAGCAGCTCACTCCATATACTAGTTGAGAAAGGGCATTTGAAGAATAAGTGGCCAATTATTTCTGAGTGACCAGCTATCACATAGAGCATATATATATATATATATATATGGGGTGTTGAGGTTCCACGATCTCTGAGTTTAGCTTTGGTCACCCGGCTCTCCCTACAGGTTGGCCATAGAATGAATGAATCCATATCTGAAAATCTGTTTCTTATACCAAGATACTGTGGGGAGGGGACGTGGCATCAAATTAGGGGGAGTGAATTGTCTGATTTGTTGTATGGTCAAGGAACAGCAAAGAGGCTATCTCCAACTGGATCATCTGAAAATAGATAAGACTTTGGCTTTGTCATGGCTGGGTCCCTTCTAATGCAATGTTTGAGCCATAGGCTAAAACTCCGGGGACCTGCTGGATCTCACTAATCATGCTACAGGAATGTGTCTTTTCCATCTCCAATACTGCTTTTGATTAATAATCTGGTTGGGAGTCGTAATTTCAGGATTTTCTTCCACCCCCAGCTACAGTCAGACAGTATTATTAAATTCCAGAAGTATTGATCTTTGATAAAATAATCGTGGCACCATTTAATCCAGGCAATTTTTTTTGCTGCACAAATATATATATATATATATATATATTATATGAGGCCAGGCACCGGTAATGAATAGTAGTTCTGACGTTTAATGAATTATAAAGCGGTGACTTTACGTAGAAAAAGCTTAAGTATTTCGTTTGCTTGACAAATATATATATATATATATATATATATATATTTTATCATAGGGGCCTGATTTCAATTACTAATTATCTAGTGAGATTGTCACTATCCAATGTAGTGTGATGCTAGCTCACAAAGTTTTTAAATTTCCTAACATTCATGAGAACTAACTTCCCAAAAATTTAAAAAAATTAAAGTGTTTGTGAGATCCCATCACATAATGACATAAAGTAATTGTCTATTCTAAAGCAAGAGATATATTAGAATTATAACAAGGGGGATTAAATCATAGATCCTCCATAAAATGTTTAATTAGTACAAGTTCTAACCAATATATGTTAACCCAAAAAGTCAAATTTTGTTGACAAAAATGTTATTCCTTGCAAAAACACGGACGAATTAACTTTTTTCTATCCCAACCTACTTCAGCGATGTTATGTCATTATTTTTTTGTTTGTGAAATCTCAAAATTAAATAACTTACAATATATAAGTCTGTTTTGCATAAAAATTATATATTTGAACTCTAAAAATTGAGTTCTATTAATCGAGATCCATATTGTATAGAAAAATCTATCAAAAATATTTCGTGTTTTTTTTTTTTTATTCAGATGTCCACATAACCAAAACAAAGAATATTCTATATCTCAGAGCAGAGAAATGTCTCTGTTTCGGACAGAGAAATTTGAGAATTTCCTTTAACAAAAAAAAAAAAAAAAATTACACATGTTTTCAACAATGCATCAAAACAATTTTTATTCCTTAGGAAAGTAGTAATACTCTAACATTGATAAAAACAAAAAATTAAAATTAAAAATTTTGTCAACAAAATTGTATTTTTTCAACAGAGAATTTTCATTGAAAATTGTCTTCAGACAGAGAAATTTGAAAATTTTCTTAAATAAATCCGTTTGTCATAGTGCTAAAATGTTATTTTTTAGTATAACATATGACATTATGGACTCCACCTTCCATACAACTAGAACCTAGTAACTAAAATGAGCTAAGTGTGGCTTGCAGGAAATAGCTCCTGATGGAGATTTTGTTGAGTTTGCCCCTGGTCATGTGGGTTGGCTTGCGGTGTGACTCTTTTGAACTGTTGCTGTTTGTTGAGATTCTTGAGTAGTGGATGTTGTGGCTGTCGTGATCTTTTCAATGGCTCTTGTGGTTTGTGGTATCTGTTTTCTTTGTGGTTTGTGGAATCTGTTTTCTTTGTGGTTTGTGGAATTGATCTGTTTGCTTGGTTCTGCAACGCTTGGCTCTGCAATGCTTCACAACAGCCTTTTGAACAGAAGCCTTTTACTATGCAGCTCTCAAGCCTTCAAATTCTGCTGGTTTATGCCCTTCCATCCATCCTCTGCTATGGCCGATGAGAGTGCAGTCTGCCTGCCTGGTTTGGGTTATAGTTGCAGTGGAATTGCGTCTTGTTGGCTTGTTTTGGTCTCGCCCCCCTCTCTTCTTTTTTATTGATGCATTTTATGTACTTCTTGTGCTTCAGTTTCATCAATAATATTATTCTTCTTTGCTGATAAAAAAAAAAAAAAAAGTGTGGGTAGCACATAAAAGTGAAATAGTTACTTGGACCCCACCTTAGAACTTCTCCATTATGCAAAATTGGTCGAAGCAACTTGGACCTCTTATACAATTGTAATCCATTGAAATATTTCGAGTTACTTCCAATTTTAAATATGACATTAAAAATAATATTGTTATTTTTTGACAAGTCAAATGATATATTAATAAAATAATTTTTTTTATATTCTTGTCAAATTTTAAAATTAGTATGACATTTGGTATATGTACCGAAAAAGTTCTAATTCATATAATTTATTTATGTGTTATTTATTCATTCATATAATTAGTATGACATTTGGTATATGTACTGAATCCTCTACCATGAAAGAGACCCTGAGATTTTCTTCAAAAGGAAGGCCCTATTGAGGACACTTCATGGTAGGCTTTGATTGCATTTTGTCTTCTTGTCCTCTAACACACCAATCACACAAACACTCGACGTCCACAGTTCCGGCCAATTGACGTACGTTCACCTGTCAATTGTCTGTGTGGTTCGGTTAGAATTTATTTTCGATGTATCATTTCTAACTCGTATCCTTCCACTAATATAGCTTTAGGATAATATTCTTAAAATTATTGAATATAAAAATTAATAAATTATTTTATTAAAAAAAAGATAATTGTACAATTACAGTTATTTAAAGTTAATTTTAAAGAAGTTATTGTAGCAGATAAAACCCCATGTGTTCATATGAATATGTTTTTGAAAATTTTACAATTTTGGTGTTTGGAAATTTGTTCAAAATTAAGTTTTGCAATATACTCATTAAATTCTACTTACAAAATTTGATTTTAGAGAAATTAAAAGAACTTGCTCATAATACTTGGATATTACTCACTATATGCAACATAATAAAAATAAATGTCTCACCTCAGTTATCTTTTCTTATAATCTACATTCTTATAAGGAATGAGGATCACTGGTGGGTTCCATGAAAGATGGGTTTCACCTTTGTGAGATGATAGGTTAGAAGATAGGACAATTGAGGTGAAATACAATTATAATTACTTTAACATAATTTTTGCCTAACACCCCATAATCAATTTTAAAATTCATTTATCAATAATTAATTCTTTAAAATCAATTATTTAAAATCTGAAACTCTATGAACATATCGACACTAAGATCCAATCAATAATGTCTTTTGATAAAAAATGGTTACTCACCGGTGTTCATTTTGCTATGATATGACACAATATGTTTCACAAGGTCGTTTTTTGGAACAATGACAATAATCAACTTATTCCGATAAAACTCGCTTGATCTTTATGCATCCAACTGAAGAAAAAAACTCAAGCCTCCTAATTATAGTCACCTTACATTATTATTCAATGTGATTTTATAACTTATCCAACCAAAAAGTGATAAAATTTGTAAAAGACCATCACTCCACATTGAATAATAACATAGAGTACGGGTGTGTCATTGAATAATTAAATAATCTTTCTTTAATTATTAGCGAGGAATTAATAGTGATGCGGCAGTGACAAATATAAGGGAGGCTAAATTTTAGAACTTTAATATTATACCCATATTTTTTATAAAAGGTCCCTTAAAACCTCAATTTTATTTTTTTTTACTCCCTTTATTAATGATTTAGATCTGCCTGTGACCCATCCAATAGATTTGAGAGAAACCCTTTGTAGATCAGATCCAATAAATAATGCAGAGGTATTTGATTTCCCTGAACATGTGAGAGTGATCCAACCCATCACTTTTTGTGATGGATTGAAGGTCAAATTAAGGGTGTAATTGAGTCGTGTCTTTATTTCAAACTGAAAATTTTTACTAATTTTGTTAATAGTTTCAATCTGTCACCATTTGTGACTCATACAATAGATTTGAGAGTAACTCTTTGGAGACCAGATCTGATAAATAACACAAAGATATTTAATTTCCCTCGACACGTGAGAGTGACCTAACCATCAGATTTTGTGATGGATTGAACGTCAAATTAAGGTTGTAATTGAATCGTGTGGATCTTTATTTTGAACTGAAATGAAGATAGTCATTTTCCTTTTATGAACATGAATACAACTTCTTGTGAAAGAGAATTTGAAATGAAAGACAAGCCGAACTTTAATGGAGCCTCCTTTCTAGTCATGACTGGCGGCCACATGTTTGTGTATCATGGAAACTACTCTGACAAGAGAGACACTGTCCAAATCCAAGTTATCTGTTTTGTCCCACTGTGCTTAAAGCTTCGGTGCAAGTCTTATGATAGCAAGAAGAAGAACGAAAAATGTATCCAAACTCATGTTGAAAGCAAGATGCATGTGCAAAATGGTCAATTATAAGAGTAATGTTTTTGACATAACTTTTTTATAGCACAACTAGAACAATGATATACTATAAAAGGACAGACCAACCATCATATGACACATGTGACTACAGAGCTGTTAAAGCTCACTCATCCAGAGCTCTCAGATCGGAAGCCTGCACGACCCTCAATCTCACCTTCAACTCAGAAGTTCCACACAAGGAGATTCAAAGTTCGTCATCGCCTTAAACACCCTATCGAACTAAGGATAAGGAAACAGTCTTCAACAAGAAAACTGCTACCCATGGATATCTCTTAAGCGCAGTATTCAATATGGTAACTGCCACTCTCTGATGATCAAATCCCTATGACTCCAAATCCTAACCATCAGATTTTGTGATGGATTGAAAGTCAAATTAAGGTTGTAATTTGAATCGTGTGGGTCTTCATTTTAAACTGAAATGAAGATAGTCATTTTCCTTTTATGAACATGAATACAACTTCTTGTGAAAGAGAATTTGAAATGAAAGACAAGCCGAACTTTAATGGAGCTTCGTTTCTTGTCATGACTGGCGGCCACATGTTTGTGTATCATGGAAACTTCCCCTGACAAGAGAGACACTGTCCAAATCCAAGTTATCTGTTTTGTCCCACTGTGCTCAAAGCTTCGGTGCAAGTCTTATGATAGCAAGAAGAAGAACGAAAAATGTATCCAAACTCATGTTTAAAACAAGATGCCTGCGTAAAATGGTTAATTATAAGAGCAATGTTTTGTGACACAAATTTTTTTGTAACTGATGCAGCTATTTTTGGCTTGTCAAGGATACAACTGTTATGGCGAATGAACCTGCAAAGAAATAAGATGAAAAACCACCGGGAATGGCTCCGGTGGGTAGCCGCTCCGATGGTTCAATGAGATCAAGTAAAGAAAAGTTGCCTGATCTGATAATATAAGCCTTTTTGTTCCTTAAGTGAAAACTTAGATCTTTTATACATACCTTTTCCAATGTATTTATAGGTGAATGGGTTTTGTTCTTTTGTGCTAAGCGGTGGAATCAATGATATTTTTATGTCACTGTTCATTGTTGATTTGACAGTGGTGTAGGGCTACGATTTATGTCGTCCTTGGTCAGAACTAGAGCCCACTGCCTGTCAGGCGGTCATAGCATTCATCATGACGACATACGTCATACTAATACGTATAAATGGTGTCCCCTCAGGACATCGATATCCTGAGATACTCTGATAGTGACCTCGGTAGCCTTAACAAATAACCTCGGCTATTTGTTGAGTACATCGGGAGGTAATAACCTCTTTATATTTATTTGGAGACGTTTATTTCACGCTGGACACGTGTCAGGTCCCAACTGGGAGTATCTTTTTGGTGTATCAGTTACTCCCCCCGAAGCCTGAGTCCTGAATCGTGCGTGCAGGACTGAGGTTAGGGTTTTTACTGTTGTCACGAAAAAAGGCACGTGGACGCGCATTTAATAAAGCGGCTTTTTCGGTATTTCGAGGAGGCATGAGCTCTCATGGCGTTTTTAATGCGCCGATTGTTGTTTCGAGAATCGAAACTATTCATTACGCCTGCCATTTATTTTGTTATTCTCGAGATTGTTTTTTGAAATGTTTTATTTTCCCGGTTTCGTGAAATCATAAAAAGGACATACATTGTTTAGAAATCCTGCTGATTTTTCGTATGAAAACTATCTGCCCCTCCGTAAACAATCTCAATATATTCTTCGGGAGTAACCTCCGGTGAAGTCAGAACGATTTCTGGCGACGGTGGTCTGACAGTTGAAACGGGTGACCGGTAACGTCTTCATTTCTAGTTTTTGTTTCCTCTTCGGTAACTTCCTTGACCTCCTCAAGCTTTTTAGCCATTGTTGCCTCGGTATCTTGGAATTTCTTCTTTTGCTCATCCATCCTCCGACGGAATAGATCTCGTTGATCGATCATCGTTCCCAGCTTATGGCTCAAGTTTATATTTTCCGTTTGGAACGCCTCACATTTGGTCTCCAGAGATGAGACGCTGGCTTGAGCCACTCCAAGTTCAGCATCAAATACTTTCAACTTGGCTTCAACATGCTTCAGGTCCGATTGAGCAACCAGCAGCTCGGCTTGATTCTTCTTGCTTTCAGCCTGAGCTGCCCTCAGATCAGCATGCGCCTTCTTGAGTTTGGACTGAGCTACCTTCAGGTCAGCTTGCGCTTTCTTTAATTCATCTTGAAGGGTCAGTACCTTCTCAACCTCAGCAAACCGGTTGCCCCAATGCCCTACAAAGCAATGTCGACACATGTAAAAAAAAAAAAAAAAAAAAAAAAAAAAAAAAAAAAAAAACAACAACACAAAGAGGGGGTATCAAGAAGTATTACCCTTACATAGCCCGACATCAACTCTCCTAGAATTTGCCTCGATCCTTTTTTGTTAAAACTAGGGGGCAACCCCATCTTCAAAGCCACCTTTATGGCCTCTGAACCCGTAGAGGTTTCGGCAGGATTCAGGAACACTGAGCTTGATCCCCCCTTGAGCTCTACTTGGGCCTGCAGGCGTTGTCCTCGGGGCGGCTGAGGCAGCTTCGGTTGGTAGCCCTTGAGCCTCGGTAGGCTGAGATGGTTTCGGTTGAGTCCTCTTATCCTGCGTTACAGCTTCGGCAGCCTCCTTAGCAGCCCTCGAAACTACCCTCCTCTTCTTTTGGGCTGGCTGAGGTACCTCTGATGACATCGGTGGCTGAGGCGCTTCTGACGACGTTGGTACCTCAGCTTGTTCAGGTATGGAAGAGGTAGAGCCCCCAACTTTAATCTTGCTGGATGGGACATATCCGGCCAAAATGGCCTTCTTTACTTTGGCCCCATCCGCCTTTGTCAAGCCTGCCGCCATTAAATTTTTCCACAGACGGCGCCAAGCTGATGCAGCTATTTTTGGCTCGTCAAGGATACAACCGTCACGGTGAATGAACCTGCAAAGAAATAAGATGAAAAACCACCAGGAATGGCTCCGGTGGGTAGCTACTCTGATGGTTCAATGAGATCAAGTAAAGAAAAGTTGCCTGATATGATAATATAAGCCTTTTTGTTCCTTAAGTGAAAACTTAGATCTTTTATACATACCTTTTCTAGTGTATTTATAGGTGAATGGGTTTTGTTCTTTTGTGCTAAGCAGTGGAATCAATGATATTTTTATGTCACTATTCATTGTTGATTTGACAGTGGTGCAGGGCTACGATTTATGTCGTCCTTGGTCAGAACTAGAGCCCACCGCCCGTCAGGCGGTTACAGCATTTATCATGACGACATACGTCATACTAATACGTATAAATGGTGTCCCCTCAGGATATCGGTATCCTGAGATACTCTGATAGTGACCTCGGTAGCCTTAACAAATAACCTCGGCTATTTGTTGAGTACATCGGGAGGTAATAACCTCTTTATATTTATTTGGAGACGTTTATTTCACGCTGGACACGTGTCAGGTCCCAACTGGGAGTATCTTTTTGGTGTATCAGTTACTCCCCCCGAAGCCTGAGTCCTGAATCGTGCGTGCAGGACTGAGGTTAGGGTTTTTACTGTTGTCACGAAAAAAGGCACGTGGACGCGCATTTAATAAAGCGGCTTTTTCGGTATTTCGAGGAGGCATGAGCTGTCATGGCGTTTTTAATGCGCCGGTCGTCGTTTTGAGAATCGAAACTATTCATTACGCCTGCCGTTTATTTTGTTATTCTCGAGATTGTTTTTTGAAATGTTTTATTTTCCCGGTTTCGTGAAATCATAAAAAGGACATACATTGTTTAGAAATCACAGGACCCGTTTTCAAACGGTCAGGACCTGAACCCGGATCCAAACCCAGACCCGGTTCTGTTTTTGACCCGACAGCCCCCCCGTTTTTCCGTCATCTTCTCCGGCGAAGATTCCGGTCACCTTCTCCGGCGACGGTGACTGAACTGTTATGTTTTCTCTTCATTTTTTTCATGGTTTTGAAGCCAAAAATCATTTCTAATCATCTTAAAACATGTTTTAAAACATTTAGATAACATTTTACATATCAAAAACACCTTCAAATCTCTAATTTCTTAAACCTCAACTTTCCGATAAATCCAAATATCTTCTTCATTTTTCAACCATTTTTCATACGGTTTCTTCCTACATGTTCCATTTTCTTCATAGAATTTAATTATGTAATTTGTTCTAAACTTTAAGCAAGTTTATGAAAAACCCAGAAACAAATTATATGAAAATTTACAGTAAATTTTCTTACCTCTTTCTTCTTGTTTCTCCTTCTTTCTTTCTGTTTTCTACTTTTGAGCCTCTCCAAATCCCTACAATCCTCTCGGTTTTCTTTTCTCTTCTTCTTATCATCTTATAAGACACACACACACACACACATATACACACATATATATATATTCAACCGACCCACTTCTCTCTCTACCTTATCTCTCTCTCTCTCTCTCTCTCTCTCTCTCTCTTGCAGTCATCCTTGACTACAGAGAACCATCCATTTATCCTCCTCCATCCACGTACCATGCTTGCTTATATATTTATATATATATATAGATATTTTTACACCAAGGTCGGTTGCCTTGGTGTTGTTTCCCAAACACACACACACACACACACACACACAGTGATGCACACACACACACACACTGCCGACACACACACCCACTTGCACACTGTTCACACACACCCTTCACATCCACACTACTGTTCACATAAATAAATATTTATATCTTTTTCACTATTTATCATCATTATTATTATTATTATTATTATTATTATTATTATTATTATTATTTTTAATTTATTATAGTTCGGGTTGTTATGCCATGGCCTGGGTTTACTGGGTCGGATACCGGCTAACTCGGGCCGGGGTATTACATTCTCCCCTCCTTAAAAAGTTTGGTCCCCCAAACTTGACTTAACTTGGGGTGCCTATAAATAATTTATCATACAATTTCATACTAAATAATTGACAATTCAAAATAATATTTGTACCTCAATTTTTCTTGTTGGGGGCGGGGCAATTGTTTATCAACTGATAGACTCGTGCTTGTCCCATTCTTTCTGGGCAATCTTTTACCAGATGCCCTTGCTTGCCACATCCAAAACAAGCTCCTGTATTCCATCGACATTGGTCATCGTTGTGGCGACCTTCACATCGCTGACATTTTTCTGGCTTATCTTGTTCCGGCTCTTTTCCTCGAGTTTTTGGAGTTTCACGTTTCTTATTCGAAGTCTCTCCAGTTTTTCTCAGCTGGTGCACTCCTCTTTTTCTGACTTACTTCCTTCAGATATTCCTCATTGTTCCTTTCTGAAATTAAAGCCATGTTCACTATTTCAGAATATGATTCAGACTGAAACAGTGATATGCGATCATGAATGTTTCTCCTCAATCCCCGCTCAAATTTCCAAGCTTTCTCGGGTTCTTCCTTTATCAGGTCTGGGGCAAAACGAGCTAACTCAATGAATTTGGCTTCATATTCAGCCACTGTCATATTTCCTTGCTTTAGCTCGATGAACTCTACTTTCTTTCTTTCACGGACAGTTTTTGGAAAGTACTTCTCAAACAGTAACTCCTTAAATCTATCCCAAGCTAAGAATGGCACTCTAGTTACATAATTTCTTTTCACCAAATTCCACCATCATTTCGCTTCTCCTTGTAGTCTAAAGGCAGCAAGTGTGACATTTTTCTCTTCAGGACATTCCATTACCTCGAAGATATCCTCCATGCCCATTATCCATGTTTCAACTTCATCCGCTTTAGGGGCTCCTACAAAAGTAGGCGGCTGAAGTTTCATGAATCGTTTCGTCAGACTTGCCTGAATTGTCGGGTTTGCATTGGTCCTTCTATTCTCTCTATTATTCTATTGCCTCAATTCACGAACTAAGTCACTCAGTGTTTGTTCCATTCTGCCAGGATCCTCTCTGGCATTTTTTCCATGATTGGTATTTGTCCTATCCGCCATTCTTGGTTTCACCTATACTCATACAAACTCCAATCATTAATTCATATGCAACTGATATCAAAAATTTGCATATTTATACAATATACTTCATTAAAATTTTCAGTTTCATTTGTTCCAGGTCATCACTCGTAGGTCATCAGTAAAGCTAATCTAATCGACTCCAAGAGTGATTCAATTAATCACTTTCTATCATTACTCTATCACCCAATCATCAAAAGCCATCAGATTTTCTATCTCATCAGTAATTCTATTTTTTGGGAAATACTAACTCTAAAATCCAGGTAACAGTCCCTATCTTTCAATGTCTCCCTAGATCTTTAGAGTTTCCTATTGTGAGTCACTTAAGAAACCTCAATTCCAATTTCGGCCTTGGTCTTTTCCAAAGACTATTAACCTTAGCTCTGATACCACTCTGTCACGACCCCAAATCCGGTCCATGCGGATCGAGGGTTCGTGATCGGCCACCGAGGCCTTTCTGCCAATGATCATAATTCCCTTAGATCAAACGCAGAAAGGCCTTGGTGGCCGATCACGAATCCTCAATCCGCATGGACCGGATTTGGGGTCGTGACAGATCAGAATTGTGATATAAGTGTAAGTCAGCTAGAGAGAGAAACCTAGAGAGAGAGTGAGAGTTAGAGAGAGAAAGTGAAGGGAGAAGGAGGGAGAAGAAGAAGAAGAAGGGAGAGAAGGATGCTTGCATGGCTAACCTTATCTAAGAAGATCACTAACCAAGAAAGAGGAGAGGAAGACACCATCGTTGGGGTAAAAATTTCAAAACCTAACTTTTTCTCTCTCTAAGAATTTTCCTATATACAACCTGTTTTTAGTATTTTCTATTACATATATGTTATCCAAAGTATATAATCATGATTAAGGAGTGGTATTTTGGACCCTAGAACAGCCCAGAGACATGGCAGTACATAAACCACCATTGTTGAAAGCTTGGAAATTTCTGGTTTAACCTCAAAACTCACACACTGACCATTTCTGAATTTTGAGTCATAAAACACACAAGAAATAAGGGAGAAAAACCAAAAGAACAGAGAAGATGGCTCACTGTTGAGCACTATTTGGGCGAGAGACTGAGGGGTCAAAAATGGCAAATCCTTGTAGGCACACTTAAGCTTGCATGTAGGATTAGAAAAAGATACACCATGACTCAAGGAGTCCAATGCAACAAACCGAATGGAAAACAACCTTGAATTGGTTAGGAAAAAGACCTAGGACTAAGAACACCTATGAACCTTCCACTGAGCTTTTGAGCTCGAATTGATCGACTAAATCAATGCCCAACCATCCCTAGAACGTGTAGAAACCTAGTGATGCCATCCAAACCCCTCAAATTGTAGTAGAAATACATGAAATTACAAAAGCACTGTAGCTAGGGTTGCAGAGCTACAGTGCACAGCCATGGGGGAAGAAGAAGACCTCGCTGAGTCAACTTGTGAGTTGACTCAACTGATCTGGACCGAGGTGGCTACCCACTGTGTCGACTCAGACACGTGTCAAAGCGTAGGGCAAGCCACCGCATTAGTGGAACGGCGTCGTTTGGGGCTATTTTAATTTTTTAAAAGAACGTATACTTAGGTTCTTTGGTTACACATATAGGAGCTGATTTAATAACCCCAGTCGTAATAGGGATAGCCTATCCTCGTTTGGCCCCTTTGTCCACTGTTTGGGTCTGAAATCCTTTGAACAATAAAAAGGGAGTCCGCAACTCCCCTGGTTTGAACTCTTGACCTCTAATAACCCAAACCTTAAACCAAGCCCAAAGTCCACTGAGCCACCTCTGCTCTGTTGTGAAATTCTCAACATAAATAATATATATATATATATATATATATTATAGTTTTATAATTAATTAAATTAATTTAATAATGGTAAAATATTCCTGATGTCCAAAATAAATAAGTAAATAGTATATTTTGACTATTTTGGGCATTCTGGACCTAATGACGGAGTCCATTTTACGAGACGAGACTCCGAATTAAGACACGTAAAAGTATAAATTACCAAATTGCCCCTAATGTGTCCGAAGCCAAATAAAAAGTTGAAAGGGTCTAAATTGAATTTCTTTAATGTTCTGAACCCAACGGTAGAGTCCATTTTAACAAATGAAGTACCGAAAAATATGACACGAAAAATATAAAATTACGAAAATGCCCCTAGGCTTAAAATAAACTATAAGTACGCAAATTTAGATCTAGAATAGCCTAAACCAATTATCTTAGACACTCTGGACCTAACGGTGACATCCTTTTAGGAAAAAATAAGACCCAGTAGCAAATTAAAAAATGATCGATATGTTCTTGGGACTTAATGAAGTTAGAAAAAGAGGGTAATTGGAATAGAAGGAGCTCAAAAATTTGCAGTTGAATTGGGTGATGCTTTGAACAAGGAGGTAACTAGATCTTGAATTGTGATTATACGGATCCTTGTTAAGGAAGATTTTTTAGAGTTAAGCTTTTGGGACTTTAGGTGAGTTTTTCATACCATGTTGAGGTGGATTTTCATTATAGATATAAATATTGAACTCTTTTATGATTTGAAAATAGACTCCTACCATTTGATATCGATTTGAATGCCTTATTGATATTGCTATTTCCTTATAGCTTGTTAACAAATACATTGTACCTAGTATATGTTTTAAATGACCCATTGATATCTATACTGTCTTTCCCTTTGATTCAAGAACATATTTTGTAAAATACTCATGACACTATACAGTTTTTCTTACCAATTTCTAAACTGTTTTGACTAAAGGTTAAATATGAAACTCTTATTTGAATAATCGAGATTGTTATTGATGTTATTGATTTTGATGTTTTGAATGAAACACCCTTCTATGATTGGTCATTATTGAATAGATTGTGACCTTATTGAACCCTAACCACTGGGTATATTGGTGGTATTATTGAATTTGATATCAGTCAGCGAGGTTCTAATTTGCTGGCCATTGAACCCTAACCACTAGGTATATTGGTGGTACTATTGAATTTGATCTCAGTTAGCGAGGTTCTAATTTGCTGGCCATAGAAGAGAAATTTTAATGAGTTGAACTTTTATGAATATCGAATGTGAACTATGATTGAACTTTGAATCATCGAACTAAGAACTATTGAACTACAATTTTGATTATCAAACTATGAAATTGTTATCAAACTCTGTTACCGAACTATGAAGTTGATTTGACTGTGACTTTTGATATTGAAAACGACTTTGAACTGTAACCATGATCGAGTTACAATATTAGACTGTGATGTTGATTTGACTATGACTATTGATATTAAAAATGACTTTGAACCGTAACTATGATCGAGTTACAATATTATACTATGATGTTGATTTGACTATGACTATGGATATTGAAAATGACTTTGAACCATGTTTGAATTATAATACTAATCATCATTATCAAACTATGTTATTGGATCATTATTATGATTGTGCTATGTTATCGATTTTGATTTACGACTATGATTGAACTGAGATTTATTGAAAATGACTTTGATACTATTCTATGATCTGTTGTACTTGATATGATGTATTCTAATTCCATATAAGTATAGACATTTTAGAATATACTACATAGTAGTTTTGAAACCCTTGGCATGTTATGGAATACTCACGAGATGTCGAGCTCATACGGATTTTCATCCAATACATTTCAGGTAACGATATTGGCAAGGAAATAACAAGTTCAGCCAGGATAGCTGTCACGACCCGAAACCCACCTTGTGCGGATTCCGTATCGCGACCGCCACCCTTCAGTTGAGGCTTTAGGGAAAGGCTTACATAAGCAACAATATCAGATGACTGTGAGACATGTGATTGCGGAAGCGTGAAAAACTTTTTCTTTTCTTTTTAAAGTCTGTCACACATCCACCTGATATTGCCACTCTTCATAGCGGTACATATAATAATAAACAGAGCATGCTAAAACTTAAGGTTTTATATACATACATAACATATCCAGTTGCCCCTTGGGCTTAAGTACAAAATCTCCAAAATATTTTACATCCAAAAGTTCGACCAACTATGGGTCCTAGTACATCAAAATCTAACCTATTGCAAGTTCTAGTATCTTCAAAAGTTCCTATTTATATGGAGTCACTAGTCGTCATCCCAAGATGGAGCAAGGCTCCCAGTCATCATCATTACCTGTAAAAAATTTAGGGAATGGGGTGAGCTTCGAAAAGCCCAGTGAGTAATTCCTGCATCTGTCATGGGTTTTCAATTGGCAGTGGTTTCGCACATGAGAGTTTATAAAATACACACTACCAACTGTTCGTACATTTGAACATAGAGTACATGCACTTTACATAAGGATAGCTTTGAAACATTTAAAGTATTCAAGCTAAATAAACGTTTTTTCAAATAGAATATATGCATTTCAAAGCATGTAAGCATGCATAGTAAAAATGGGGGTCAAAGCCTTCTTCCATTTTCAAGAACATTACTTTCAAAACATATAACATGCATAATGAAAATGGGGGTAAAACCTGCTTCCATTTCCAAAACATTTGTCATCTTTTCACTTTCATTAGATGGAATCTGTTTCGAACCAGACTCCCGTTTTACGTATATGTGGAGATATCTCATTGCCTGTGGGATTAGATCCTGCTACCAGGCATTCCACATGACAGGTCAAGTGAGTTCTGAAGATACCCAAAATCCTGACTATGTGGCATTTCACATGACAAGTCAATTGAGTTCCGAAGATACTCAAAATCCTGACTATGTGATCATTATTATCTTGCAAAACATTTGTCATATGGCTTCTTTAAATAAATACTTTTCAAGAGTATTTAAAATATGATGTTCATGACTTCATAATAAAATCTTCACATATTAGAACAAGAAACTCCAGAATATGTAGACATGCTAAATACTTTAAAGAAGACAGTAGTAGAAATCATTCATTGAGCATGTCACAATACGATTTATATGAACAGAATATTTCAAGAGAGGAATCATGAAATATGGAATTTAGCATTCAATGCTTCGATATTTTGAAGGTTAAAACATTTCAAATCCGTGGAGTTAAAATCTCTACTTCAAATGCAGGGTTACTCACCTTGATTTCCTGGGTTTGCACTGTTAGTTGGTTGTTCCCTTCCCTTTGTAGTTCCTAGAAACAATTCACAATAATTTATTAACTTCAATGTACTTCAAATATCTCCTATTGATGTTTCTAATTATGCTTAAATCGTATTACGTCTTAACGTCTTATCGTGAGTCTTATTTTATTGACGCATCATATTTTTCTCGTACTTTATTTCGTAATACGGACCTCACCGTTGAGTTCGGAACGTCGAAAAAATTTAGTTTAGGCTTTCATAAAATTTAATTTGGACTTTTGTATGTCAAGGGGTATTTTGGTCATTTTACCCCTCTACGTGTCTTTATTTTTTCGGAGTCCCGTCACATGAAACGGACCTCACCATTGGGATCAGAATGTCCAAAATAGTAAAAATACATTATTCATTTACTTTATTTGGACTTCGTTTGACTGGTCTTTGGACTAGGGGCAATTTCATAATTTTAGTAATTAAATATTATTAAATTAATATTAATTTATTTGAAATTGGGCCACAGTGAAATTTCGGAGGAGTCCTAGGGGTCAAATTACAATTCCCCTAACTTTCGGACTGAATCCAAAGGGTTCAGTTTCATTTTAACTGAACCGGTTTAGTTACAACCGAACTAATCTAGGTTTATTGCGCAATGCTGACGTCATCATGACGTCAGCCCTACCCATTTAACATTTTAAAACCAACCCAAAACGTTGCCGTTTAAATAATGCGGTGGCCCCTTCTGTTATTAAACACGTGTCCTGAGTTAACTCGCTTAACTCGATTCAAATAGCAAGTCGACTCGGTCGTCTTCTTCACGACTTTACCTGTGTTGCCCTAATTCTCAGTTTCTAATCCTTCAATTTCGTAGGCTTTGGTTCGATTATTTGCTACTGTTTTCAATTGGGAATGTTCCTAACATCTT
This sequence comes from Nyssa sinensis, assembly GCA_008638375.1. NCBI lineage: Eukaryota > Viridiplantae > Streptophyta > Magnoliopsida > Cornales > Nyssaceae > Nyssa > Nyssa sinensis. The sequence goes on from CM018032.1 coordinate 56,043,795, forward strand.
AAAGATTATCTCGGCATTCATTTCAAGCATTAAACTAACCTAATTACTTGGTTTAAGTCATGATAGCCGAATTTGATAATTTTGGTAATAAGTCCTCATTTCTCAACCATTTTTAACATGGTCTGGTGCTACGTCCTTCTTACAGTATGAGGGTTTGATTTCTATCCTGAAAACCGAGTTTAGGACTCTAAAACTGAAACTCGGTTTAAACGATAAAACCTGCAACTGAATGTTTAAGATCTATTCTGTTAGATTTAAGGTCGCGGCTTAACATTTTTTTGACTTTGAAATGATTTAGATCAGGTCCTAATATACAGTTTTTGATTTAGTTTGCTTTGATTCAGGCCTGCACCCATATTTCAGAATTTTGTCCTCACTGTAACTCTAAATTCCTTAATGAATTCTTCATCATTTTCCTTCATTTCTGTTGCAATTTAAAACTTATAATATGTAGATTAAGATTCTGTTGTTGCATGCAGTTAAATCTAAAACATCTTTAAATGAAATTGAATCGAAATGTACCTGTTCAAAGTTGATCCCAGTTTTTTGTCAAATTCTCTCCCGAGACCAGTTCCTCAATTGCTTCCTCTAACAATCTCTTTCCTATTTCTGACGGTTAGAGCTTAAGTATATAGGTGTTATGGTTGAGCAACACGTAGGTTGCATGCAGCCTTATGGAGACATGGCTTTGCCACTTGTTGGCAACCATTGCTGCATGGTGCACACCTAGATTGTGGTCACATGGCTGCCGACCAACATGTATCATATGGAGAACAGCTATATCAGTGCATGATGTCCACTTATTCCCCCATCTTTCTTCTAATTTCTTTATTACTTTAATTTTTTTAACTCATTTATAATTTCATAGATATGTAGGTATATTGATATACCTAGTTGGCATTTACTTATGTGTGTGTATATATATATATATATATATACATCAACCGTGGCTTTTATTATATGTATACCTACATATATGAAGACTCACTTATTGTATACAATATACATCATATATATAATTATGTTAGTATATTGGCTTACTTATTTTTAATTACAAATCTATAATACACAATTTGTGTGTGTATAAACTATTATTGTTATTAGTTTTCCTCACTTGTTAATTTGAGCATAACACTCATTTTTCATGTCTAAAATTTATCATCATAATTAAAGGTCGGTAATCGAGGTGAATGTATATGCTGAGGTTCGAAATCGACCTTGTTATTTAGAATCTTATTCGCTAAAATGTTTCGTTGGGTCGGGGTATTACAATAGCCGAAAGCTCATAACTATTAACTTTTTTGTATTAAGATTTTGTTAAACATGATGTAGTTACTTTTGGTAAGTTTGGAATGTATATCGAATATGACATCAGTAGATTTTAAGGATTTACATCATGTATTTTTGTGGTTATTATGGAATATATATGAATGACTGATGTTGAATGGTATATTAATGCTTTCTTAATAGAAAAGAATTTATTCTGCTGCATTTGATTGATTGGAAATGAGAAAAGTATTGTGATCATTGAAAAAGGTCTCGGTGGCCGATCACGAACCCCTAATCCGCATAGGCCAAGTTCCGGGTTGTGACACGATATATCTCATCTTAAAATCAACTTGTCGATATTTTCATGAAGTCTCATCCTCCTAGTCGGCTACGTGATCTTGTTTCCAAACTCCAGTTGACTTCATCATCTCGAGTTTGAGGGGGGATGTTAGAATATAGAATATTCTAGAATATAGAATATAACATATAGAATATTCTGTATTCTTTGTATTTATTGTCTTTCCTTTTTGTTTGGTCTGCCTCATTCTACCTATAAATAGGCCCCATATTGTACAGTTTCATTATACAAAAATACATACAAATATTCCCACAAATTCTTTTCTTCTCTCTATTTCTTCAATAGCAATTGGTCCCAGAATCAATCAATTGGTCCCCAAATCAATTATGGGCTCATTTGAACATGGGACTGTGCGTTATCAATTGGCCCCCAAATCGATTATGGGCTCATCTGAACATGGGACAGTGCATTCATCGCTTTCTTTCCCCATCCTTCTGTCAACGTAATACGAAGCTCAATATTGCCTAAAATATGTTTTTGACAATGACTAAAAATTCATTAACTTTTTTGATTTTTTTTTTTAAAATGGAAGTTAGATATATGCTTGATTCATAGGTAGTGCTATATAAATTCCAATGGTTGTTATATGTAGGTATAAGGTACCACGTCAACACGAAAATGTCTCGTCAATATGTGCTCAAGAGAGGGGAGAACCTCACTAAGAGGGTTCCCTCCCTCACAAGAGTCACATGCACCAAACAAAGGCAGCTCTTTCAATATGCGCTTAAGAAAGGGGAGAACCCTACTAAAATGGCCCTTTCCCCCACGAGGGTCACATGCGCCTAACAGAGGCAGTCTCGCCAAGAAAGGGGAGAACCCTGCTAAGAGGGCCCCCTTCCTCACGTAAGCATTTATAAAGGATTATAAGTGTCATGCGTAATCACTACCTCGTTCGCCCTTCATAAGGATGCCCTAAAGACTTGGGGGCAAGTCCTGTAGACCTTCGAGTCTGGCACGCGGACATAGTGTAACCTTTACACTACGCTCCCCACAATATGGGATATTTAGGGTCATGTGAATTGGCGGCTACGGTAACAGGCACTCTAGGAAGCTTCACATGCCTCGCGCGTGGGGCTGTCTAGACCTTCTAAAACAAATAGGGGACTCCACCTTAACTAACTACTATTTTGGACCACAGTGGTACATTTGTCAACAACTAAGGACTCACGTGAGCACACTAGGGGTTGACACATGACCTACCACTATAAATACCCCTACAGCTACCACAATAAAGGGATCAATGATCAGAAAGAGAAATCAATCAATCAATCAAGAGGATTGACTTTGACCTACTTCACTCTTGATTTTAGGGTATCTGAAATCGCGTTCCAATTATGACCTAGACATTGGAAATCGCGTGAAGGTTGGGATAAGTCTCTCCCCGAACTCTTGGGAGTCCCTCAGGAAAGGTTCTAAATCTCTTTACCTCGACCCCTCCACTTTGCTCTGAAGTTAGACTGGGCATCGAACACGCAAGTTGTACTTGCCTTTCCAACTCACATCTCTGACACAACCTTTCATGGCCTCCTAGCCGTCCACACTATATAAATTCAATAATAGCCGACCCTTACAATAATTTCTTGAATTGATATTTGAAAGTGATTCACAACGTTTATTCCAAATAAAGGTTACATTATTCAAAGAGCTTTTAAAGTATGTGTAATGCCCAACAATATGAAGAAAGAACTTGTAATATTATGGTTCAAAATGTTTAATTTTAAATTGTTAGTAGCAATTTTTTGATGTTTTTTATATGCAAATTAAATTTTTAATACTTAATCGACGTGTGGTAGAGTATTACAATGATTCTCTTTAGTTATGGGACGTCTTCGTCATATGTCATGACCCATAAGGCTTAGTAACTTTTCTTTGGCTATTGAGATAGGATGCACCTTCTCTCTTCTTATGGTTCCAGTCTCCTCACAAGATCTGTCATTTTGTTGCATTACGTGTCTTTTCGTGGGTAATTGCAGATACAGTACTGCACCACTACAATATCTGTCATGGGACTACGGTCGACTAGGATACCATTTGTAATGCCCCAAGCTTGCATCCTAACAACATGAAGAAAGATCCCAAAGCATTATAACTCAAAATGTTTAAGCCTAAGTTGTTAGTAGTAAACTTGTGGTGTTCTTTACATACTAATCAAATTTCACACACCTAACAGTTGCATTGTATATGTTCAATGCATGACAACCATGAACGTGAATGTCATACACTTACCGTTGTACTCATGTGCGCAGTCAACATGAACTTAAGTTCATAATCAATCAACCACAACTAGATACCAAATACATAAGCCCCCATTAGGCAATCACCAATTGTCCCTTTATGGGCTACTAACCAAATGGACTAAGGGAACCTTCCACGTGCTTTTATGGCCCAAAGCCGAGGGATAACACAATCCCCATGCCAACACAAGAAACATGTAATAGTTCTCACAATCTATGTCCAAGCATCACTTTTGATATTACAAATCTCATCTCATATCACCAACATCCACTATGCCATACCAACATATAACAAATGAGTCATGTTGTGCTAGCACATCCAACATATCATGCAAGATTCCAATGCACAATGAACATATCCATCACAATTGTCATGCATAATGTTCACATGAAAAATACAATGTCAATTCACATGTAATGGGATCCATCATAAATATCTAGATATAAATGTATAATATATATATCCACCCATATTGTATCAATAATGCATATATATAATATCATAATCACCCTATATGTATAGTCAACAATGTCATGATCATCTAACAATAAGTATCATCATCTTGGGAGACCTTCGAGTCTGGCACGTGGACGTAGCGTAACATTCACACTATGATCCCCACAATACGGGATATTTAGGGTCATGTGAATTGGCGGCTACGGTAACGGGCACTCTAGGAAGTTTCACGCGCCTCGTGTGTGGGGCTGCCTAGACCTTCTAAAACAAAGAAGAGACTCCACCTTAACTAACTCTTATTTTGGGCCATTGTGGTACACCTATCAACAACTAAGAGCTCGCGTGAGCACATTAAGGGCAAATTCATTGGGATGTGATCCATAAGAAGAGAATAGAACTAGGACACGATCCACAAAGAAATGAGGGAACGTTCACGCAAAACTTAAAATCGCCTTTGTCTTTTCACGATATGATCTCTAGAATCTCAAGCCCAAAATGAAGTGCAGAGGTTAAGGGAGGGGCGATCCTATTTATATGTGTTTGATCTTGTTATAATAGTTGACAAAGGAAAAACGGCGCGACTCTTCTTCTTTTAGGGGCAACTTTTCACATCCTAGGTGCAACTGTTCAAATCGAACAATGGGAAAACGACAGGTGTCCAAGGCCATTAATGACCAATAAATGGCTGAAAGGAATACCACGTCTACGAGACATTACAACCAGGGATTCATAGGTGTTCGAAATGGCTAAAAAGTCCTCATGAACAACTATGAATGGGGTAAAATATAGGTATAAGATACCACGTTAACACGAAAGCGTCCGCCAATATAAACTCAAGAGAGGGGAAAACCCCGCTAAGAGGGCCCCCACCCCTACGAGGCTTACATGAGCCCAACAGAGGCAGCCCCTCCAATATGCACGCAAGAGAAGGGAGAACCCTGTTACGAGGGCCCCCTCCCTGAAGCAAGCAGTCATAAAGGATTATAAGTGTCACGCGTAATCACTACCTCGCTAGGCCTCCCTCCCTCATGCAAGCAGTCATAAATGATTATCAGCGTCACGCGTAATCATTACCTCATTCGCCCTTCATAAGAGCGCCCTAAAGGATTGTAACCAAGTCATCGGAGACCTTCGAGTCTGGCACACAGACGTAGCGTAACCTTCGTGCTCCACTCTCCATAATAAGGGATATTCAGGGTTATGTGGATTGGCAACTATGATAACGGGTACTCTAAGAAGCTTCACATGCCTTGTACGTGGGGCTGTCTAGACCTTCTAGAACAAAGAGGGGACTCTACCTTAAGTAACTCCTATTTTGGACCATAGTGGTACATTTGTCAACAACTAAGGGCTTACGTGAGCACACCAGGGGTTGACACATGACCTACCACTATAAATACCCCTCCAGCTATCAGAATAAAATGGATCAATGATTAGAAAGAGAAATCAATCAATCCATTAAGAAGATTGACTTTGACCTCATTCGCTCTCGATTTTGGGTATCTAAAATCATGCTCTAACTGTGACCTAGATATTGGAAATCACGTGAAGGTTGGGATAAGTCTCGCTCTGACCTCTTGGGAGTCCCTCATGAAAGGTTCTAGATCGCCTTACCTTGACCCATTTACTTCGCTCTGAAGTCCGACCAGGCATCGGACGTGCAAGTTGTACTCACCTTTACAACTCACATCTCTGACACAACCTCTTATGACCTCCTAGCTGTCTACACTATATAAATTCAACAATAGCCGACCCTTACAATAATTTCTTGAATTGATATTTGAAAGTGATTCACAACGTTTATTCCAAATAAAAGTTACATTATTCAAAGAGCTTCCAAAGTATGTGTAATGCCTAACCTTGCGTCCTAACAATATGAAGAAAGAACTTGTAATATGATGGTTTAAAATGTTTAATTTTAAATTGTTAGTAGCAATTTTTTGATGTTCTTTATATGTCACTTAAATTTTTAATACTTAATCGACGTGTGGTAGAGTATTAAAATGTTTCTCCTTAGTTATGGGACGTCCTCGTCGTATGTCATGACCCACAAGGCTTAGTAAATTTTCTTTGGCTATTGAGATAGGATGCACCTTCGCTCTTCTTATGGTTCCAGTCTCCTCACAAGATCTATCACTCTATTGCACCGCGTGTCTCTTCGTAGGTAATTACAGATACAACACTGCACCATTAAAATATATGTCATGGGACTAGGGTCGACTATTATACCATTTGTAATGCCTTAAGCTTGCTTCCCAATAACATGAAGAAAGATCCCAAAGCATTATGAGTCAAAATGTTTAAGCCCAAGTTGTTAGTAGTAAACTTGTGGTGTTATTTATATACTAATCAAATTTCACACACCTAAAAGATGCATTGTATATGTTCATTGCATGACAACCATGAACGTGAATGTCAAACACTTACCATTACACTCATATGCCCAGTCAACACGAACTCAAGTTCATAATCAATCAACCATAACTAGATACGAAATACATAAGCCCCCATTAGGCCATCACCAATTCTCCATTTATGGGCTACTAACCAAATGGACTAAGGGAACATTCTGCGTGCGTTTATGGCCCGAAGCTGAGGGATAACACAATCACCAACATAAGAAACATGTAATAGTTCTCATTGTCTATGTCCAAGCATCACTTTTGATATTACAAATCTCATCTCATATCACCAACATCCACTATGCCATACCAACACATGACAAACGAGTCATATTTTGCTAACACATCCAACATATCATGGAAGATTCCAATGCACAATGAACATATATATCCATCACAATTATCATGCATAATGTTCACATGGAAAATACAATGTTAATTCACATGTAATGGGATCCATCATAAATATCTGGATATAAATGTATAATATCCACCCATATTGTATCAATAATGCATATATATAATAGAGATATCATAGTCACCATATAGGTATAGTCAGCAATGTCATGATCATCTAATAATAAGTATCATCATGCAATATATGATATCATTAGTATTTTTAAGTGTAGGGACAACATAGTTTTCTAACAAGTACTCTAAGTAGCTATACATACTAGTGATTCAGTTCTTTTATGTTCAACTCACAATTATCATTCCAACTCAATCTATTCTTTATGTGATTCATTTTATAGTCTTTTTCTTCACTAACATTCATATGTTATGTTCTAAGTTAGAAATCATATTACAACTATCTTGACCAAGCTAACCTTTATTAATTAAGTTTCATGTTATGTTATATGAGTTCCTTAGGGCCAAACAGATGCTAAAAATAGGTTCTTAGACTCCCAAAATCTTATATAGGTGATTTTCTGGAAGCTACATAACTTTTAGACATCTTTTAAAGTCGTAAGGGTATTTTTGTAATTTTACTTACACTAGTTCATGTCTATCGAAACATAATTTTTCCAAACTAACATTGAAAACAGATATAGAAGATCCTAAAACCTAACAATGCTTTTAAAAAATGGATATACCCTTTTTGAATTTTAAAAGCATTTAAAAATATATTTTTCACAAGAGGGGAATTTTTCTAATTTTAAGAATCAGAACCCATTCCTAACCATCCTAGTTCTCTTAAAAACTAGTCCAAGACAGAACCTAACCCTAGTTGGCTCATCCTGGTCCACACTTATATCCAAAGAGGCTATTTTAGGCCCCTTATTACTATTTAGATCTAGTTGGGCCAAACTTGGCCCAACTTATTAGTGAGCCCAATCGGTCCATCATATTTTAATTAAAACCTATTTGGCCTAACCCTTTTAAAATTTGCCTAGTTTATATGAACTAAATCCCAAGCCTTACTTAAAAACAAAATAGTGCGGTCCACACACCAAACCAATTAGGTTAAACTCCACAAAACAGTGTGGTCTTAGATGAAACTGTTCACACTCGTCCCAAACCAGTTGACACGATAACCCTTTGAAACCCTAACTCCTTTGTAAAATATAATAAAGACACAAAAAAAAGTTTCAGATTTTGGTGTAATATAAAAACTAGTGATAATAAGTGTTTATCAAAAGTGTGAAAAAATTTATATCACTTTTCAATTAATTAAAATTCTATTTAATTAATAAGGAACACATATTTAAAATATCAGTGTTAATTAAGATGAACTACTATCAAGGATATCATTTTGTTGAATAATTATGATTTTAAGTTTATGGAATTATAACAACAATAACAATATTGATAAATATCATGCATCCACAGAAAATAAATAACCAAGACACCAAATATACGAGGGAAATCTTCATGGAGAATAAAACCCATCCTAACTACAAAAAATCACTAATAAAAAAGAACAATGTACAAGTCCATAAAGTCCTATACCACAAACAACTAACCTATCACCTCAAGTGATTTATCTAGTAGTTCGTTTGCAGCTTCTCGTTGTACCCTTTAACTTCAACTAGCCTTTGTCGGTATGTTCGTATAAAATATACGAACTAACTTAGGACATGTTATTCCACTAAAGTTAAGTAAATTGGACCATCCTTTCAGAGAAAAGTTGACAGAAATGAAGGTATCATCAAACTCGCCTTTTGCAAATGGTTTTCTAGGAACCACCTTTTTCTTCATGAGAAAAGTATCATATTTCACCACAACTACTACATCTATAAAAGCTCTAAGGCTAGATCTTGAAGTTTATCATTTTTTCTTAGGAAAGACTCTTCTTTGTGAGAGTTTCTTCTTGTATGGACTCTATATAGTAATTTTTTACCATTTTGTTCTTTGAATTTTCTCTGCTTCAAATAAACTTGTTTAGAGAATAATCCGAGAAAAACAAAAAATAGGATTCATTAGTAAAATACTCAAAATAATTATGAAGGGCCCTATTTGTATCTAAATGATATGAAATAGACATGGAATTTTGAAGGGGGGTTGAATAGGTTTATATGGAAAAATAATTTTTTTGACCAATTTCACTTTACTTTTGATGATTAATGTTTTCTCTTCAATTAAATGTGAATTATATTTCTGTGTGTGCAATCAAAAACCGGTCGCATATCAACATATGATAATAATAATAATAATAAAGTAATAATAAATAGTAGAGAGATGGTACACTAATTTTTGTTGAGGATGAAACTGCCACATATCAATTGCATTTACTTTGGAAAACCCTATAGTGCTTACCCAGCTACACACAATCTACTAAAATAGCTTTGGTGATTTTAGATTTTGTAAACACAACGAATTAGTTCCTCAAGCTTTGCTCTTGATTTGAATATTCTCTGACTCGAATCCTCAAACACTCTTCAAGTAGATCTCCCCTTCGAATGAATGAAGGGACAACCTTAATCATAGTTGTGAATATTCACGCAATCTCGAACTCTACCGTTTGGACACAACTTGAAATCCACAAGCTTGTACTCTAAGGATGTTGTAGAAAGTGTGGTAAGTTTTTAGAACAATTGGCCTTTGAATTATGTGATCATGTCAATGCAATTGAAAACCTTTTGGTATTAGAAGTATGCAACAAGTTGTAGCAACCAAAAGTCATTTCAAAATCATGTTAAAGGCTATATATAGTCCTAGGGTAAAAATGAAACAATTTCCTAAATAGAATTAAAAACTTCCCATAAAATCTCAATTGTTTGTTTGAACGAGGCTTTTGGAAATTTGAACAAACTTCAATATAAGTTCGAAAACAACTACACTACTTTGGTCATTCGACCAAGCATTCCAACGAGGTCCCACAAAGCCTCATCATGAAGTATCTAGTTTGGTCGTTAGAATGAACTATCTCATGAGATCACATAAGGTGGCTTCATGAACCTCACTATCTTGGTTGTTTGAACGAAACTAAGGCTTGTTCAAACGATCGAGGCAAAATTCTCAATCAAAAAAATACTTGGTTTGAAAAATTCTCTCAACTTAAACTAAAACACTTTCTTCAGTGAAACCTTGAGTCAATTTTTAATACCAAGATTAATGAACATAGCTAAACTTAGAAATTTGTTATTAAAACAATTTGTATGCGTAAAATATGTATGTGTGTGTGTGTGTGTGAAAAACCTATGCCAAATGTGTCCAGATAGATTACCACGCCTACCATTTAGGGATGGCAATTTGACCCGCCCCGTCAAGGCCCTGCCCCGCCCCTAATGGAACGGGTTCTGGGTGATAATAAACGGGGCGAGGTCGGGTTTGGGGATAAGAGTGAAAAACCCTGGCGGGGTCGAGGCAGGGTTGGGGGAGGGGCCACCCCGCTCCGATTATACTTAAAATTACTCTTCTACCCTTATTAGTTTATAAATTAACAAGTATACCTCGTGTGTATATATATATATATATATTTAGGGTTACACACCACTAGGTCCACCACAGTTATAGAGTAGAAGCACTATGCGGCTGTGGGACACTACCACTCCTTCCAAGATCGACCCTTTCTTCCATTCACGAATCAAGCTAGGCCAAGCGTTGCTCCATTCACACACACTCTCTTTATATATATATATACACACAATTAAGGTTACACACCACCAAGTCCACCATAGTTACAGAGCAGAAGCACTGTGCGACTATACAACACTGCCGCCTTCTTCCAAGATCGACCCTCCCTTCCATTCACGAATCAAGCCAGGCCAGTCCCGTTCCATTCATGTCGCCCTTCCACAACTCCACTGTCACAGAACAGACCTTCAGCTCTTCCATCACGATTGGTGTCAGCCACGTCACCTCCTTCCAAGACCCTCTTTTACATTCACGAATCAAGTTATCGATCACCTTCTGTCCTTCACGTCAGTCGCCGTTCCATTCACGCCGCTGCTCGTCCGACTCCACAAAACACCATTCCATTCTGCCTAGGAACAGGGCCTATCACAAGAATATTTTTTTTTTTTAGGGCGATAGCTCTGAAAAGATAGATTGCCTATCTTTTCTTTCATCTCGAGAGAAATATGACTGGGAGGAGCTAATTCAAATCCCTCAGGTAAAATAAGAACAACCCCTACATTCAAAGCCCCCTTTTACCATTAGCAAGAACTTGTTTCAGTTATATATCATAAGGAATTCGAACAACTACTTGCAGCAACTGGAAGTTTTGAACAAAGCCAGTTGTCGTCGAATGAAGATAATCATCGTCGAACAAAGCTAATTGCCGTCGAACGAACCCAGTCTCCGTCGAACAATGACCACTCTTTCTATCTTTGTCGTCATCGTCCACTCAAAGGTTCAGCTAAGTGCTAGAAAGCCATGATCTGTTAAACACACACACACACACACAATGAGAGAAATTTATGTGAAATTGGTCTAATATTGATATTGTTTTGGAAACTGAAAAACCTGATTAGTAGTTGGATAATAAGCTAAGCTTGTGTGTGTGTGTAACAATGTGTTGAGTGTGTGTAATAATAGGCCATGACATTTGAATTTAAGGTTTGAAAAACTAAAAGTAACTTCCAAACACACACATGTAAAAGCAAAAAAATGACCTCTAATTATTATTATATATATACATATATATTTAATATATAAATTATATAATAATAGATTTTAACTCATGTTGTTAGGATGGATTCTTGTGTTGTGGTCTTGGAACTAATTATGGATTTTGATTAATTTTGTTCATTTGGAGAATTTTTTGTTTCTTTTACTTATATTGCTGTAATTTTTATTAGTAATAGGTTAAAAATGTCTGAACAAGGAGAAACCCACGTTGGTTCAACTCCTGTTGATTCAAGTCCCCTAACTCCTGTTGATTCGAGTCCCTTAACTCTTGTTGATTCAAGTCCCTTAACTCCTATTGATTCAACTCCATCTCCCATTCTTACCTCAACTTCAACTCAAGTTTCACCTAGAAAAAGAAAGTTAACGTCCATTGTTTGGATTGATTTCAAGAAAGTTAAGGTAGAAGGGAAGGATTATGCAATTTGCAACCATTGCAAATCAAAACTTAGAGGATCTAGTAAAAATGGGACAAAAAGTTTGCATGATCACATTGGGAGATGTAAAAAGAGAAAAAGTATGGATATAAGGCAAAAACTTTTGCAAGCCAATCAAAAAAAAGTGAGGGACAAGTGGAGTACCGTAATTTTATTTTTGTTCAAGAAGTTTCATGACGTGAACTTTCAACCATGGTCATATTACATGAATATCCCTTGTCCATTGTTGATCATATTGGCTTTCGGAGATATTCAAATAGGCTCCAACCGATGTTTAAGATGATTTCAAAGAACACTTTAAAAAGTGATATCTTGAAGATTTATGAACGCGAGAAATAAAAAAAATCAAGTTATTAGAGAATGTTGAAAGTAAAATTGCCCTTACTTCTGATATGTGGACTTCAAATCAAACCAAGAACGGCTCCATGGTAGTAACAACACATTTCATTGATGATGCATGGGTTTTACAAAGTCGGATATTGAGGTATTATTTATGCTTGTTTCTTTTTTACTAATTTTTTTAAATAAAATTCTATTAGTTATTTCAAATAAAAATTTTATGACTAAATGTATATATTATAAATTATTGTGCTTTAGGTTTATTTATGTGCTTTGTCCACATAATAAAGAAGTACTTTCTGATGCTCTTGTTGATTGCTTGTTGGATTGGAATATTGATCGCAAATTATCTACCATTACTTTGGATAATTGTACCACAAATGATGCTGTTATTGATAATATTGGTAGTAAACTTGATTCAAGCTCACTTTTGTTAGATGGGAGGGTACTTCACATGAGATGTTGTGCACATATCTTGAATTTAATTGTGAAAGATGGGTTAGAAGTAACTGGGCAAGGGATTGAAAAAATACGCGATAGTGTTGTGTTTTGGACAACAACACAAGGTAGAAATAAAAAATTTGAAGACACTTACTGATGCGAACCTCGCCAAAATTAATAACGAGACCCGACAACGAAGAGAAACCCAAGATCGTTCCACAATCAGATTTGAATGACAGACCTCGACCCGTTGTTTACGACAAATAAGAACCTCGGTATATATGACCTCAACCCATTGTTTAGTGCGAAACAAGAACCTCGGTATATATGACCTCAACCCGTTGTTTAGTGCGAAACAAGAACCTCGGTATAAGGAAGACGCCACAAACGGTGGTAAAAATCCGTTTGATAAGTCAGTTGGTGAACATCACGGGAAATCCCGATAAGTTCAAATAGTTCTTCAAAGAACCGCAGAGAAAATACTCTCCAAAAATTTACTGAATAATCATCTGTCTGCCAAATGCGGCTACAAGTTCTTTTTAAAGCATTCTATGAAACCCTAGGGCCGAATAAGGCCTACATCAAATAAACGGACATGGGCTAAACATTTTCAGGCCCAAAACATCCTAAACTATCGACTAAAAATAATAAAAGAAATTCACTAATTAAGTTAGAATTTTGCGTAGCCAAAAATGTTATCAGTGTAGGTACAACAACTTCAAACCTGATTTCGACCTTGATGGAGCCCGAATCTCGAAAAACTCAAAACATGAAAGTTGTAGAACTATTCCTTGGCTTTCCACATCATATTGAATTATCTCAATTGGAGCTCGGATGAAAGAGTTATGCTCAGATTACAAAGTGACGTCGAAATTGTACGCAAATCACCCAATTAGCGTTTTTATGCACTTAACTTCTTAGCTCTCGACCTTGTGATTGGCCCATCTGAAACTTTTAAAGGATCTTTAAGACTCGGTCCACCATGGTGCCCATCACTTTCCGTCAATTACAAATTCCACATACTAAGAAATTGTTTCTTGATTGTAAAACCCGTTAGAACTCAACATACTCCATGCTTGAAATTGCTATCATGTACAAAGATGTGTTTCTAAGATTGAAACAATGTGAGAGGCTTTATACTAGATTGACAACTGATGAAGATTGGGACAAAGCAAAAGAAATTTTTGAAAAATTGAGATTGTTTTATAATGTTACCGAGTTATTTTCTGGGACCCATTATCCAACTGCTAATTGTTATTTTCAAAAGTTTGCAAGATTAGAGTGGCATTGGTTGATTGGCTTCAAATCCCAAGTGAGATCATTAGGGCAATGGTGTCAAAAATGATGGAAAAGTATGAAAAATTTAGGATGTTTGTCATGTTATCATGGGAATAGCAGTTTTGGATTCACAGTACAAGTTGAGGCTAGTGTCATATTATTTTGAAAAAATTTATGGAGAAGGAGCTCAGTTTGAAGTTGAAGAAATTCGTCGGGATTGTTATGATTTGCTCCATGAGTACAAAGCTAAGTCAAGAGCGATTGACACTAGTGTTGGAGGAGAAACTTCATATTTTCATTTGAGGGTATCTAATCTTAGTAAGAATGAACTTTCTGATTAATATTTATATGTTAGCTCCGATTCAAGTAATGTGAATGTTAAATTAGAGTTGGATATTTATTTGGAGGAACAAGTATTTCCTAGAATCCTTGACTTTGATATTTTGAACTGGTGGAAGGCAAATGGTACAAAGTATCCAACTCTACAAAGGATTGCTCAAGATATTTTAGCTATTCGTGTGTCGACGGTTGCATCAGAATCTGCTTTCAGTACTAGTGGTAGATTGGTTAGCCCACATCGTAGTAGGCTTCATCCAATTACCTTGGAGGCATTAATGTGTTCACAAAGTTGATTATGGAATGAAATCAATGGTATGTAAATTTAAAATTTTTATTATTTGATTAGTTTATTAAAAATAATTATCTAACAAATTATTACTTTTTTGTTCGATAGGATCATTGAAACAAGAAGGTTTTACTTCAATCTATGATGAGGATAATTGTGATGATGACAATGCTTGAGAGATATGAATTTGTTTGAGAAATCAATATGTTATTTATCTATTTATTGTGATGGTCATGATTTTAATTGTTCACAGTTATAACTTTATTTTCATATTACAGGATTTTATGGATTTTGTGGGCGAATGAATTTTGATTTATTAGAAGATGATGTCATGACAAAGGAGGAATGATTGATAATTTTTTCTTTTGAATTTGTAGTAATGTTGTGATGTTCAAACTTGGGATATTTAATGTTTGTGGATTTAGAGTATTATTGCTTTTGTTTACTTATGAGGATATTTTTTTGAATTTGTAGTAATTTTGTGATGTGGTGACTTGGGAAGTTAGTACTTAGGATTTGAATTGTTTCATGTTTGTGGATTTGTAGTATTGTTTTATTTATTTGTGGGATATGATTTTAGTAGTGAATTTTTCTATATTAATTCATTTGACTGAGCTACGATTTTAGTGGTGGGTTTTTTAATATTAATTCATTTGATTTAGGCATTTGGGTAGTATTGAAATTTCATCAATATTAAAAATTAGTTATTAAAATTTGTAATTTTAACACTTTTAAATTAGAATTATAAAGTTGTTTGATAATACCTTTTTGGGGAACGAGGCGGGACGGAGCCCTGACAGGGACGGGGTCAATAAACGCTATTAGGCAGGGTGGGGCGGGGTCGGAGGTGAGAATTTTAAAACGGGGTCGAGATTGAGGAAAGGGAGCTCCGCCCAAACCCGTCACATTGACATTCCTACTACCATTATGACCACCGTCGTTAAAGAAACATATTTATTAGCTCATTGCATAAGTGACCACAAGTCTTAAAAATTTTAATTCAGATAGACTTGAATACATTAGAACTCAATAGTTTGTTAATCACGGATTAGACCAATACTTGAATCATAACAAAGACCATCATAGCAAAGACCACCCTTGTCATTCTTGACTTTAACAACATTAAATATTTTTATCAATTTGTTTGATCTATTCTCACGAGTTACTTTAAGCCTGCCTATCTTTCTTAGGTTCAAGTGTTTCCTCAGCTTGCATTGGCCCTTCAACGGCCCTTCCACGTATATATATTCAAGGGCCCTTCCACGATACATAAAGAGAAACTTTTAGCTGGTTTAAAATCGTGGGGACAATTGGACTGGTAGTTGATTGACAATTATGGTGAGCATGAATCATCTTGGACTGTACATGGAATTGGAAGGATCATGCATGTGGTTAGCAAATATGCACACGTCAGGCTTTAAAACTAAGCTTAGAGAGAGAGATCTTCATAATTAGAATGCATAGGAAAAGTGTATTTATATAAGAGCGAGCTTGGAAGGGCCCTTGAATATATATACGTGTAAGTAGTTCAGGTGCTTCATTGAAAAAGCTTAAAGTGGGTGATAGCTAGTAGCTGTATACCCACTTAGATAGACTACTATGAAGACTACTCCTTTGGGCGTTAGAAAGGGTGCTTGGACTGAAGAAGAAGACATTCTTCTAAGAAAGTGCATTGAAAAGCACGGAGAAGGAAAATGGCATCAAGTACCTCTAAAAGCTGGTATATGTAATGTAATTCTGTGTGTGTGTGTGCGTGTCACACAGAGAGAGGGAGAGAGAGAGAGAGAGAGAGAGAGAGAATTTGATAATCTTTCTTTGATTTTTTTTTTTTCTGGGTATTTGCAGGCTTGAACAGATGCAGGAAGAGCTGTAGACTGAGGTGGTTGAACTATCTGACGCCAAATATAAAAAGAGGAGGCTTTGCATCAGATGAAGTTGATCTCATGATCAGGCTTCATAAACTGTTAGGCAATAGGCAAGTATAATATATATTAAAAATTATCCTGATTAAAAATTGAAGGTGCCCCATAGAAATTTCAGGAAAAAAATTCTATTAGTATTGCTCAACTGTTTGATTACATAAAAATTCTATTACTAAAATATTATTTCAATTTTATTCTAATATATGTATATATATATATATATATATATATATATATGAATTTAATATTGAGCTGTTTACCACTTCCACGAATAAAGAAAGTATATTAATCATAATTATTATTATAATTATGACAGATAAATAATTAAGAAAGGTATAATTTAATTGTTTAATCTTCAAACAATATAAAATTATTTTGGAAATCACTTTCTGGAGTACAAGACCAGTCTTGTTGTGTAACTTTAAAAGTATAAAAATTTGTAGTTGCAAATTTGCTATTTCCTTTTTTCTCCCCGTCTCTGGGAGGCCACATATGACAAGGTAGTGCTTTCTCTCATCAAGACTCGCTGATGTATTTCTCTTTGTGCATCCCAAATGCTTCTGCAACTGTTTATAGCTTTATTCTTACTTATCTGTTACTTGTTTTGTTTAAACAGATGGTCGCTGATTGCCGGTAGACTCCCGGGGAGAACTGCAAATGATGTGAAGAACTATTGGAGCACCCACCTGCAGAAGAAGACAGTTGCTCGCGGGGAAGAGGTGAAAACCGAAGCCCAGAAGACCATTGAAACCAAAATCATAAAGCCTCGACCTCGGACCCTCTCCAAATATTTTACTTGGTTGAGGGGAAATAATCTCACTGTAGATAACATTCAATCAGGAGATAGTCTCTGCACCAAATCAACTCCAACATCTCCTCTAGATGTTGGTGGAATTCCATGGTGGGTTGACTTGCTTGTTGACAAGGAAATTGATAATGGAAAAAGCTGGTCCATAAGTGGTTTGGAAGAGCAACCCACAACAGGCCTTTGGAATTGCGAAGAAACGACACCAGGAGAAATAGCAGGTAACAGTTCTAGTGTTGATGAAGAAGTCCTGAATGGTTGGAGTGACCTCTCCATTGATGTGGACCTCTGGGATCTTTTAAGTAATGAATAAGAAGCAGCATTGTAATGCTTTTGCACTTTTAATTATTTCCTAATAGCGGGTAATTAATGTTAAGTGAAATGCAGTAACGAGATGAAGTGAAGTACGCCGACATATTATATTACAGGTTCTTTTTCTGAAATTTTAGTTAACTATATTAATTTTTTTTAAAATTTTTTTTAAGTTATATTAACATTTTGTTCAGTCTATTTTTTTTTTTAAAAATAACAATATTACTTTTTTATGTATTTTTTTAAAATTTTGACTAATTTTTTTAACTATTTTTTTAAATTTTTAAATAAATATTAATTAAAATTTTCTTTGGTTAAAAAATATAAATCACTTATTTAAAATTTAATTTTATCTAAAATGAAAAAAGAATTTTAAAAAATACAAAAAAATTGGGATGAGTAATTTTATCATTTTTAAAAATAAATTAGATTGGAGGGGGATCATTGTAGTTTGTAAACAAAAATAAAAAAAGTTTATATAATTTTAAAAATTTTAAGAAAAATTAGTATAATTATTATAAATGTCAAAAAAAATTAATATAATTTATCTTATATTATTTTATATTATATTATATATATGTGTATGTATGTATATGCAATGAATAAGAAAATGTATATGTAATATTAAATCACTTCGTACTAACTCATGTTTTAGATGAGATAATAATTTAACATGTTATTATAGCACATAAGAAGTTGTAATTTTAAATTTCATCGTTATTTTTGTAATTTGAATTGCATTGTGTACATATGTGCGGTGTTGACAGTCACAATTAATAATGTTGACGACTTCGGAAGGTAAGTTTCTTAGTTAATGCCTACTACTTATTCGGCCAATGTTGATGGTCACAATTAATAATGTTGGGAGTAATTATTCAGCAGTCCTTTGTACCCAAGGATGGAATTCGAAAAAAAATTTAAGAAAGGCTAAAAAAATTTAGTGAGAAAATTTTGGACTGGATTAAAATTTTAGAGTAAAATGAGATAAATGATGAGATTTTAAAAAAATTTAGTGAAAATTTTTTGGACTATGCTAAAATTTTAGGACTTTTTTTTTTTTTAAGTTAGTTCACTCTAAAATTTTAGTATGAAAATAAGAAAAATAATGAGATTTAATAGATAAGATTAAATTGAACAAAATTTTAGAGTGAACTAACTTAAAAAAAAAAAGTCAAAATTCTACTTGTATAATTTTTTTTTTTTTTTTTTTGTTTCCAAAGTCTAGGGTGAGCTATAGTCTGGGCAAGTTTATCATGACTTTTGTCTTTACTTGTACCATGATCGATAAAGTTAAATAAATAATCATAAGTAATTTATTATATAACTATTGAAATCTTGTGACAAAATCATTAAATAATTTTTTAACGTAAGAGATGTATTATTTAATGGTATTTATATAACAGTCTTTATAATTAGATGATAGATGTATTTATTACAAATTTGTTTTTTTGTTGAGTGGCTATTTCTCTATTTTAATTTATAGATGTGATAAAGTAGGATGAAAAAAGTTTGATAATTATTAAATCAAATTTTGACATGTATTCAAAATAAACTTCTAAGCCTTATAAAAATGTTTTCAAATCAA
The DNA here is from genome assembly GCA_008638375.1 of Nyssa sinensis. Classification (NCBI taxonomy): domain Eukaryota; kingdom Viridiplantae; phylum Streptophyta; class Magnoliopsida; order Cornales; family Nyssaceae; genus Nyssa; species Nyssa sinensis. The sequence continues at coordinate 56,063,329 of CM018032.1, forward strand.
ATCTAAGTTAAAAACACGATTTATGCATGAAAACAAAGTGATGCAAAGTGTATGATGTGAATGCATGAATAGAAACATATAAACTCATGAGGTGTGTGCCTAATCTCCTAAATTAACAATTGGATATCGAGATTCACTCAATTGAATTTGAATTGGGTGAAATGGGTGCCTAACATCTTTCTGTTCCATACTTTAACCCATGGACTTAGGATTTTTTTTTTGTTGTTGTAATCGTTGACCAGTTCCTTGTAATATTTACTGTCGAATTGTAACATATTTTTTCGGGCTTAGATTGTATTTAGGACCAAATCCATGTATATTGGAATTTATTTCAAGTCCTATTTACATGTAATCAATTTCAAGGCCGGGTTGTAATTGGTTTCCTCACTTAACTACCATAAAATGAGAGGACGACTCCTCTTTGACCATGCACATTAAGGTCCATTATTCAAGGAGTCCTAATGTCACGACCCAAATTCTAGAACTCGAGTGTGAACCGATCATTGGAACCAATGACCCATTTATTAATGTAATTTTATTTGAAAAATATATGTTGTTACCAATATTAGGTAAATAATAAGTTTTAAGGGTATTTTATAAAGAAAATATGTTATTAAAATGGGCCAATGATGAAGGAAAAGAATTGGAGAATGTTTAGGAATATGTGGCCTGATGATCATCCGATGACATACTGGCAGTCAGTCCGAATATAAGTTAGTCGTCCACCCAATGTTTGGTGGTTGTCTGCCTAACTCTCCAATTCGATTCTAGTAGTTGAGGTCTAGCGACTCTAAGAACCGGACCTCATGGCGGTGGTCCGCTTAACTTATCTTTGGGACTTCATGTTTCAATTTGAATTTCATTCCAATAACTAGGACCTGCGATCCTCAAGGGTAGCTCTCTGAGAGGACGTCCAGTTAGTCATGTATTTTCGGATTCCAAAATCCTATTTCATATCATTTTTAATAGCTTAAGCGAAGCGGTTCTAGAAGTGCCCAGAAACAAACCCTTGCCTATTTTTGTGGTATTTTCTTCTTATCAACTTCAAACACAACCATCCATAATCTATATATATATATATATATATATATATATATATATCAAAATTAAGATCATTTCAACATATGACCATCTAGATATTATCTACTCATATACATTTCTAAGAATTCAAATATATATATATATATATATATACATCAAGATTAAGATCATTTCAACATATGACCATCTAGATATTATCTACTCATATACATTTCTAAGAATTCAAACATTATATAATCATCTACAAGGTCCACAATGTATCTAATATGATTACTTGTCCATTAGTTTTGAGTTCCACAACTCACCAACCAAACCAACACATGTTCATTACAAGTCCGTAACAAGGAGTTTAGTTATAACTAAAAATGAGAGTTTGAATGTCCAAAACATGAAAAGATGGATTATAAGGTTTAACTCATCAAAATATCCAAAAATAATCTTCAAGCATGATAATCACCCTTTCATGAACTCCTTACCCTTCCCTACATCTGGTAGGGGTTAGTTTAAACTACCATAGAGGATGTCTAATCAAAAGGAGGACAAGGTGTTGCACTATGTATGCATATGAGAGTCTAATGGTGATAGGCATTTTCTACAATGCACAATATTGGCATTAAACACAATTCATCATGTTCTAAATCTTCAAATAAGAGGTAATACTCACCATTCAAGCAGATAAAATCATCAAGCATAATTCTTCCAAATGATTAAGGACAAAAGGTCAGCTTCGCTCCTGATATCAACTCCCTCTACATGACCTTAGACCAAATTGAAGAATTGACCTTACTCCAATATCAATTCTACCAGAATCAGCTTTCTTCGGATACCAAACCCGTCGGGACCAACTCTGTCTTGATATCAATCCCGAAAATGACCCTGCATCGATTTATGGTCCTAGATCGATGGGAGACTCTATGCCTGACTCAATCATTGGTATGAGGTCATGGTAAAAGTGATTATGTCCCATTCATTGTTTTTCATTTGTTCATATCAAGGTCTTTACACATTGACATGTGTAACACCCCTGACCCTAATTAAACGAAGCAATTAACGATAATAGTTATTATCATAAGTTAATTTGCTTAATAACCATGGGCAACGCTAGTTATGACTAGTGACTCGTAAATACGAAGCAAATGTCTAAGTAATAAAAACAATAAATTCTAAATTAGAGACGACCAATTTGAAAATGTAATTTAATGCCGAGGGTCATAATTTGATAGAAGTCACGACTAGTGTTGATTGAGGATTAACACACAAGTGAATGTAAAAAATTAATGCACGAAGTGCACTTGAGCAAGATTAGCATAACACACGAAGGGAGCGCATTTAATCGGGATTATTTTGATTATTATAATGGACTATTAGAATAATTAAAATACATTTAAATATATCAAGACGAGATGATAAAGCCTATGAAAATTGATACGATCTCGATTTATGAAATCGACACATGAAGATAATAAATAAGTGATACAAGTGCATGAGGAAGAAATAAAATCTATCGAGAATTTTCAATAAAATAATATATTTTTGGTATAAACCAAACACGATGGGACGTGTTAAAAATAAAATTAATGACATGAAGAGGAAACATGCAAGAATAAAAAATATTGAAACAAAATTTTGAAAATTCAAGAAACACGCCCAAATATACAACACACACCCCACACGACACACATAACACACACACACACACACACACACTTATTTTTCCTATATTTTCTCTCAATATCTCTTACTCTCTCTCTCTCTCTCTCTCTCTCTCTCACGGTTAGGGGGAGAACCCCCATCTCTCTACCAAATTTAATGCGGAACAAAAACGTGGGAAGGAGAATCAAACATGTTGAATTTCTTAGTAACCAACAACAAAGGCGGCACCTCACCCAAAGAAAACAAATCTCAAATTTCTAAATAGAATTATATTATTAATAATCTAAATATAAAGACTATTTTACATCATAGATATATATATATATATATATATAGACTAAAACTACTACTAATTTGAATAGAAATATATTAATTCCTTATACTAGTTTTATTATAATTAAAAAATTAGAATAATTCCAAAAAATAGAAAAAATTAAAAATTAATAAAAATTAGGGCTTTTTAGAAAACTAGAAACCATACCAAACTAAAAAACTATAACCGTAAGCAAAAGTTAATTCAGACTTCCCTAAACAAAATAATTGTAAAATCAAAAGTTACTATAAACGGCCAAAAAAGTCAAATTAGAGGCTTAAACGAAGTCGTTTGGCCCTCGGGCAACTTCAGTTATGGCAGAGCGATGAGTATTGTCTGTCTCACTATTTTAAGTTAAGATAGGGTCTCCGTTTCCAAAAGCACGACTAGCCAACTCTACGTTCCCAACTCTTCAATCCCAAAAACACGACTGACCATCTCTACATCTACTAATAGTTTTTTCTTGAAATGGGATTTGGAACGTTTTATTGTACTTCAAAAGCCTCTACAACTTGTTCTACATCAAAATTCCTTTTATTTTCTCTTGATTCTCTTGATTTAAGATATATAAACACACCATAATTGATATTGGAGCACTAGAAGACCACTAGGAAACATTTGTCAAGAGATTAAGGCTAGGGTTTCATAAGAGAATTGAGGCTTTTGCTAGAAATTAAATTACATCAATCAACAAGTCAAGGTTGGGTTTCTAATCCTCGATTAAGAATAGGATGATTATGGTGCATTACATGAAATTTCATGATGATGTTCATGTTTATGTATGTATTTTGACATCATTATACATTGTTGTACCAACCAAAATGCATGTAAACATATTTGTACGATTCATTCCTTTATATCATTTCTATCTCTATGCTCTAGCTTACATTCGAATCGAAAATGAAATCTAGATAAATTTATTTGGCATGTATATTATATATGGTTGCATGTTACATGTTTGATGAAATGCCCTATCGAGATTCTTGTATTCTTGGAGACATATTATGACGCGACCCGAAAATCACCCTACGTAAATTAGGGGCAACGACCGACACTGCTATTTGGACAAGAAGTACAAAATCAAATGAATTGCACAAGAGTGATAAAATTATTTTTCTTTTTTATTAAATGCGGAAGCTACACTTATGCAACTAATATGATAACAAATCGAACTCTAACAACCATTAATTAGAATATCTCCAAGTATAATTTTGATCATCATGAATCACCATTTAAGTCTAACATCATTTCTAGTGTCACCATATCACAATAATTGATATTTACATTAATCTTATAGAATACCTATTCATGTTATGATCTTGGAATTCCACATCATCACTATTGCTAGCAAGTACATCACTACCTCCACCTAGTTTCCATCATTACATTTCCTCCCATATGGTGTTACCTGAGTGAGTTGTCCATTGAAACCTTATAGAATATCTTCCCGTTCCTAAATCACAACAAAATAACCCAAATTACAAGTTTTAAATTTTTCTTCCCCTAATTGTTACCACTATTTTCTCAATGGTTTCTTAACCATTTTTTGTGATTCAAGTTGCAAAACACTCATTGTTTCTTGCTCTTTTGAGTCTTGTAGTTAGTTTTAAGTTTTATTAAAGTTAGCTCAAAAACTCAGTTTTCCAATAGTTCGGTTCTTAGGGTTTTCTTAGCCCAATTTGTCCCATTTCTTCTCATTTTTTATGCTTTTCCAATTATAAATATACACGGGTAAATTTAAACTATTAAAACAACCATTTTGTAAGCAATTTTTAGTGAGAGAAACTCACTTCAAATGGTTATTTCCTCTTTCTCTAGGCTTGCATGGCTCATTTGAGCTTCAGTGGCCTTCCCTCTTCTTGCTCCAGACATTGCATGCAACATGCAAGGGTTGCATGGCCTTCTTCTTCTTCTCTAGCTTCTCCCTCCCCCTTTCTCTCTACAATTCTCTCTTTCTCTCTAGTCTCTTTCTCTAGCTAAACCATTATGGTCTGTTTTCTTTTTTCCTTACACACACGCAACCTACATATATACATATGTCACATATATATATATATATATATAATCAGTCTTTTGCATGAAAATTGATTGGTTGCTATGAGGGCCCAATGAGGTGTTGACACCTCAATTTTGAGCATGTTGACTTAGGCCTGAATAGGGGTTATATATATCTTGTGAAATATATAACTCAAAAGTCCTATAACCAAGTTGGTTATTATTTTTTGTATAAGTTTTTTCCTCCTATTTTGGTCTTATGTTCAAGTCTCTTGGCCAACACTTTTCGCCTTATTTTCTCTCTTACCCACCTTTTATGGCTTTAATTCATTCTCCCTTTATATTTTGATAATTTCATACCCAAGACACATATTTATACCCTTGATCATATACTTACACTTATTTACACTTGACTGAGTAATCTCCACCAATTAATGTATCCAATTCAGCTCGAATTACTTTAAAATTTATTTTAATCCATTATTATGTACTATTTATCAATTTTAATGCATTATTCATTCCATTTATTTTTTATTTACATTATTCCAAAATTATGGGATGTTACACCTTAGATGGTTTTTTATGTTATTGGAAAAATTCCAATAAAATGAATTTTTTTCACGTGGCACTCACTAAGGTTTAAAATAATGACTTAGAGGAAAGGGAAATCCCATTAAGTTCCTCACCCATGGAAGCCTTCCCATATAACCTTGAAATATAAGATGAAAAATTCATGATGGAGTTAAGGAAGCATACCTTTGTGTAGATTCTTGACTATATTTGTGTGGAACCTTGGCTTAGGACTTGTTGATGAACTCTAACATGTCGCACCAATTGAACATACTTGAATTCCACTTGAACAATCTTAAACTCCATAGGGTATGGATACCACTTAAGCAATTCTTCACACAAAGGGTTAATGTGATAAAGAGTTATAGGACTTATGAGAGATATATATGGATAATACGTTGGTTGCCAAAAGTTACAATTATGAAAGATGAGAGCAAAAGTTAATAGTAAGTAAGAGCTTTTAGGAAAAGGGGGGTCAGGATGAGAGCCTAACAACTATGTAGAGAAGTTTTTTTTTTTTTAAAAAAAAATTTCCACATAAGAGATAACACAAAATCTATTTGTAGACCTTGATCCAATGGATATAATTTCGTCTGAATACATGTCTCATATATATTATTCTCTTATAATTATTTGATGGTTTGCTTGGAATATGTGCTTATTGATTCATACTTGTTATGTCGAGTATTAATTGTCGGATTATAATTTTCAACTATCTCTACTTTGTGTGTCTACGTTTTTCATTTATGATAAAAGGAGAGATACTACAAATTTTTTATTCAATCTTCTTTATTTGAGGGAGTGTTGTTTTTAATTGATTCACATCATGTATTTACTATTAAATAATTAAATAATAGATGATCTGTCATGCATCAAAGGCACCTTGAGAAAAATTAAAAGAATAACTTTTTTTATATTATCACAAAAATCCAATTAAATTATACTTTTTTTTTTTTTTTGTATTTTTACAGTCCTGAATTCATGGCCTAGATTCACCACTATAAATACATACCCTTAAATCATAAAATAAAAAGGCAATGTTTTAATGAATACAATCAATATTTTTTACTTTATAAAAACATTAAAATCTTTTTTAATATGACTTGGATAATAATATATATCTATTTGTAAAAACATAAATTAGAATACTTTAAAAGATGTATATTATAAATTTCTTATTGCATTAGAACAAGGCATGTGTGTTAACATTTTAGTCCATCAAAAAATAGTAAGAACAAGTTCAGTCCAACTTAGCTGCACCGAAAAACGTCATCAAGTCTCTTCCCTTCCATGGCCACACAAAAAAGATTGATTTAGTAATTATTCATCAAGCTGGTCGGGGGGACAGCGTCATAAATGAATTTGGGTAATATATATTGATTTGGTAGATATGCTAATATCTCAAGCAATTCAATTGCATGACCAACATTTGATTGATTTGTGAATCAATTGGTCCTTATATTAATAATGTGCTCACTTGAACATGAGACTCTTAAGTTTGTCACATTCTTTGCCCCCATTTCCCCATCTTAATTTGATGACAATGCAATTTATTGTATTGTCTAAATTTTTATTTTTTATAATGGACAAAATTTCGAAAAAATTATTTAGGAAAAAATCATTTCACATTATTATTTGATGTGGGAGTAATGATCTCTTATAAAATTTTAAACTTTTCGTAATTTTTTATAAGCAACTTTTTCATAGAAGTATAAAAGTATTAAACTTTGCCAAGCCACTCACACCATATCGGATAATGATGTAAAATGATTATCTTTCTGAATAATTTTTCAAACATTAATAAATGTTTTTATTTAAAAAAATAAAAATTACATATATGGGCATAATACTTTCACAAGGTAATGTTGTGCGGCTATTATTGAGCGGAGGTCAAAGAAGTAAAAGAACAGGCTATAGCTATTTCATTGGAGACACATTTGAACATAGTTCTCAAAACCGGACCGGACCGACAGGTTCAACTGGTTGAATTAGGAACCGAACATTAAACCAGTTCGGTTTGATTAATATACTGTTTTTGCTAAAGAACCGAAAAAAACTAGTTGAACCGACCGCTTTTTTAAAAAACTGATTGAATTGGCCGGTTTTAAAAAAAAAAAAAACTGGTTGAACCACATTTTTGTCTCATTATCACTTACAACTTTTTTTTTTTCTACAAAATTTCTTATATTTGATGATCAAATAATGAAATTTGGTATAAAATAAGATATTATTGCATCTATTTTCATTGCATATACAAATATATAAAAATTATACATTAAGATTATCTAAATGATTATGCTTATATTTTGTTATTTATCACTAGATAGTAAAAATTTGTATTTTTCTTGTTATTTTTTTTTATTTTTAATATATTAATTATAAAATTAGTTGAACCAGTTAAATCACTGGTTAAACCAGTGAACTATGAACCGACCCTTTCACTAGTTAATTATACGGTCTGGTTCTGATAACTATGCATTTGAAGGATGGGGGATCAACCTCTTTCATGACCTATGACCCTAGACCCTAGTGTGTCACTTGATTGAGGAATGTTGTGCTCATCATGATGTGATATAAAACTAATATAACACTACTAAATTAATCAATATCTTTTTATATAAACTTTTAAGTAAGCCAAGCATTACTCCAATTGAATAGTTCTTTTAAGAAAAAAAAAATTGACTAGGATTTTTTATTTTTATGATAGGGAAACAAATGAGAAAGTTGGCTTTAAATGAGACAATTTTTAATTGCACAATACAAAGGGATGTAAATTTTGTTTATTGGGTTATTCGGTTAGCAATTTAAATTTATAAAAAGTATTAAAATTATTATCTAGTTCAAGTTCAAACATATTAACCATAAAGTTCTTTAACTATTTAGTGCCCAAAAAACCCTTTCAGCAAAATCTTAAGCACACACAATTTTTTTTTTTTACAAAACTTTAAAATTCAATAACTTGAAAGTTATAAATTTGTTTTTGATAAAATTTATATATTTGGATTCTAAACAACGAGATTCATGAAATGAGACCCATATTGAATATGAAAATTTGAAGAAAAAAAAAGTGTAATATTCTACACTTTTCTAATAAAAAAACTTCGTCTCAACAATAGTATAAAATTTTACAATTTTTTGAAGCTTTAGGAGAGTTGAAAAAAATTTCAATTGTTATTAGTTTTATTAAGCTTTTGGCCACATGTTGAATGTTAAAAAGTGACTTTCAAGGTTGTGAAGATTTTTCTAAAAAAAAAAAAAGAGGAAAAACCAATATTTAAAGTTATGAAAGCATCAATTTTACACTATCCCAAAAGTGTAAAATTTACTGTTTGTGAACCTTATCAAATTTACTCTTTATGAATGTATGGAATTGACATCGAGTCACATGATTTTATTCAAGTATTAGGAATCCTTTTTGATTCCCACTGTTTATTTCTTGGGGCCACCAAAACCATGACATGGGATGAAGAAACTGACCATCATATACATAGGCTAATCCTTACAAGTAACAAATTCTAACTTGTTATCATGATACAACGAGGAAAGATGCATATCAGTCCAACAGACCTATAGCTACAAGAATAAACATGGGTTCTGATTCTGTACTTTTTCGATCAGTGGACTCCAATCTCCTATGCCTGCAGAACACTCAAAGAGAAAGATTATAGGGCCACCGGATTGGCTCCAGTGGTAGCCGCTCCGATGATGAAGTCAATAAACTGTATTAAAAGACTTTAATTGAATGTAATTGAATCAACATAAATGTAACTGCGTACCTTAGGGTTTTATTTATAGGCTATGGATTTTCTTAGTTGATTAGGATTTGGAGTTGTAAGAGTAGGGATTTGATCATCGGAGAATGACAGTTACCAAGTTGAATACTGCACTTCATGAATAGAAATTTTCTTGTTATAGATTGTTTCCTTATCCTTTGCTTGGTAGGATGTTTAAGGCGGTAATGAGATAGAAACCCTCTTTTGTAAAGCTTCTGAGTTGAAGGCGAAACTGAGGGACGTGTGGGCTTCCGACCTGAGAGTTCTGGATGGCTAAGCTTTCATAGCTCTATAATTACATGTGTCATATGGTGGCTGGTTTGTTGCTTTATGGTATATCAACTACTCCCCCCTCTCGAGCTTTAGTTTTAGCTCAATGCGTAACTAGGCCTTCGGGTTCCAGAAAGTCATGTGCCCTATCTTTCCATTTTTCAAGATGATTGTTGATGCGTCATTTATTGTGCAGCCGTCATTTAGGATTTCGAGGCCACCCCTTCCTCCAACCATCGTGACGGTTTGGCTGGGTGGCCTCTTAATTTTTTGGAGTCTATATAAGGGGGGAAGGGGGTGTGTTTACGCCTATTCCCCCTACTCTTTGCTTTCAAGATGTTTTTTCCGTTGGAGTGATTGGAATTTTCATGGAGGTTGCCGCTGTCCGGAGCTTTCTTCCGTTTCCACTGTCCAGGCTTGACTTAGCACATTTTTTTATTTTTTATTTTTCTCCCCTTTTTTCACTTCTTCTTTTTTATTTTTGCCTCGTCTGCCTTCAAACAATGTGTTTGCCATTGACAATGGCATTATATATATATATATATTATTATTTTTTCCATGTCGATCCCAACAATATGTTAGGCATCGGTAATGGCACGGAAAGCTCTTCGGAGTTGATTGTGCCATATGCAGTAGGTTGTAGCTCCTCTTATTTCCCTTTGTTATTTTCGTTGCTTTATACTAACTTGTGTATCTGATGTTTTGTAGTCTATGCATGGTCTCGTTGCCATCGTGGATCTAGGGGTGATTGGCAATCTTCAGTTCAAGCTGGATGAGACCAGGCTACAGCTAGGGACAGCCTAGTGCACTACCTCTGCTATCGAGGAGAGGTCGAAGGAGGTGAAGATCTTTTTGTCCATCATAGCATCCGAACAGGACTTTCCTGCTCGAAAGTAGGGTAGTCCTTGATTTGGCCAGGGCTTGGAGCGTTGTTGATGATGATGATGATAAGGATTGTGATGAAGACGATGGTGAGGTGCCCCCTCCCATCCTTCCTTTGACAGAAGCTCCTGTTGAGGCTAGTATGGATGCAGTGTGCTGAATTTGAGGAGAACGAAGGAGGAGAGCGACGACGACATGGGATTCATAGCCCTCTTCGTTCAAATCGGAGCCAAGGATAGTGATGATGGTGACTTGGGATTCAGGATCCTTTTCCTTAAATCAGTGAAATCAAAGGAAGAAAGCGATGATGACATGGAGCAAAACAACGACTTGTTTGAACCAGTTGTAAACCTTCTGAATTGATGTAACCGTTTGCTAATTATCAATGAAACTGAGCTCTTTTCTTCAAACCCAGTGTATTACCTGATATTTATCAAATGAAAATGTACTTTTCTTTGGAGCTTGAGCATTTTTCATTTTTTTGGACACTATTGTTAACTGTTTCTTCAGAGTAGCTCTTGATTATATGTCAAGTAAACTTCGGTAATGTCACTGCTTTGTAATATAAGCTTGGGCTCCAGCCCTGTAAGGAGAGTGCTCAGGAGTTGAACATACTTCAGACCTTCTTATCAAACTCTTAATTAAGAACGCTCCGAACAAGATCTTTCGAACAGAAAAACTTGTGTAGATAATCAATCACTGTAGCTTAGACAAATCTTTTGCAATTAGAACTTCGGTCACCAGGATTGATAATAACTGAGCAGGAAGGTCTGTACAGACATTCGAAACAGAGCTGGATTTGATAATGGAGGTAATTGAATCATATCTGGTGCTGAATAATTCTAAGCAGGGAGACTTGCAATGATGCTCAAGCATATCTGTAATAATCCGTTCGGGAGACTTGTAATGATATTTAGACAAATCGTCCATAATTTGGGCTTGTGTCCACCAGGACAAATAATAATTGGATAAGAAGACTTTTTAAACAAATCTTTCATATCCCGAACATGCAGCTTGAACTGGAGTTGGTATTGATTGATCAAAAACTTCTACAGCTTAAATTGTAGAGTGATCAAGTTGAGTCTTCTACCCTTAGCTCGAGAGGTGACCGATCAGGTTAAAAAATTGTAGATGTTCTTGTATGGGAGTAGTCCAGACCTTTAACACTTTGTATGGGCTGCAAGGTTTTTAAGGGTTCGTACATGGGCCAGACCTATAACACTTGTATGGGCTGCAAGGTTTTTAGGGGTCTATTCATTAAGATGGACATGACCTATAACACTTGCATAAGCAGCAAGGTTTTTAGGAGTCTGTACATTGAGATAGACCAAACCTGTAACACTTGCATGGGCTGCAAGATTTTTAGGGGTATATACATTGAGATGGTCTAGACCTGTAACACTTGCATGAGCTGTAAGGTTTTTAGGGGTTTGTACATTGAGATGGACCAGACCTGTAACACTTGCATGGGCTGCAAGGTTTTTAGGGGTCTGAATATTAAGATGGTCCTAGACCTGTAACACTTGGATGGGCTGCAAGGTTTTTAGGGGTCTGTACATTGACCAGACTTGTAACACTTGCATGGGCTGCAAGGTTTTTAGGGGTTTGTTCATTGAGATGGACTAGACCTGTAACACTTGCATGGGCTGCAAAGGTTTTTAGGGGTCTGAACTATTGAGATGGACCACACCTGTAACACTTGCATGGGCTGCAAGGTTTTTAAGGGCCTGAACTTGGACCAGACCTGTAACACTTGCATGGGCTGTAAGGTTTTTAGGGGTCTGTACATTGAGATGAGAATGCTTAGTGGAAATGAAGAAAAGAAAATAACTTTATTGATAATATTTTCGTAAGTGCTCTATATTCCACGGCCTAGGTACAAGTTTCCCCGATATGTTTTCCAACCAGTATGTGGTAGGTCTGACAATTTTTGTTACTTCGGTATGGGCCTTCCTAGTTGGGTGACAACTTTCACAGTGCTACGGATCCTTGGTGTTCGGGAACACTCTTCTTAGGACGAAGTCTCCAACCTGGATGCTGAGAGGGTTTTAACCCTTGTTTGGAATGGTTAGCTATCATGTGCTGATATGCTTCCATTCTGAGTCTGGCCTGGTCTCGCTTTTCTTCAAGGAGGTCTAGATTTTCTACAAGTTGCTAATTATTAGTTTCTGGGTCAAAGGCTTCCATCCTCAAGGTAGGCATACCGATCTCAGCAGGAATTACTGCTTCTGAGCCATAGGCGAGCGAGAATGATGTTTCAGAGGTTAGTGTTCTCTTTGTACTCTTGTAGGCCCAGAGCACACCAAGGAGTTCTTTAACCCATCTTCCCTTAGCTTCCTCCAACCTCTTCTTAAGAGCATCTAGGATCGTTCGGTTGGTGACTTCTGCTTGACCATTGGCTTGAGGGTGCCCTGGTAAAGCGAAGTGATGACTTATGTGCAGATCTTGACAGAATTTCTTGAAGACTTTCCTTGCAAACTGTGTACCATTGTCTGTAATAATAACACGTGGTATGCCGAACCTATAGACAATGTTCCTCCAGGTGAAGTTTTTGACTTCCGTCTCTGTGATGTGTGTTAGGGGCTCAGCCTCTACCCATTTGGAGAAGTAGTCAATGATGACTAAAAGATATCTTCTATTTGGGGTGGCCTTTGGCAGTGGCCCTACGATATCCATTCCCCACTGAGCAAAGGGCCATGGGCTGGCTATAGAGATGAGCTCATGGTGGGGCTAGTGCTGATATGGAGCAAATCATGACACTTGTCACACTTTCGAACGTATTCCTTGGCCTGTTTTAGTATGCTAGGCCAATAGTAGCCTTGGGTTAAAACTCGGTGGGCTAGGTTTCTGCCACCGTTGTGTTTGCCACAGATTCCTTCATGTATTTCGGCCAGAACATATTGTGACTCCTCCGGTGCCAGGCACCGTAACAAGGGTTGGGAGTAGGATCTACGATAGAGCTTTCCATTTATAATCAAGTACTGAGCTGCCGTGATTCAGACTCTTTTGGCCTTATTCTTATCTTCTGGAAGGAGTCCTCCTTCAATGTACTAGAGGATGGGAGTCATCCAATTTTGGGCATGTTCGGTAACTTGGGTAACTTGGACCTCTTCTATGTTTGGCCTTGGCTGGTGAGAGATCTTCAAAATGGAGTCTTCTTCTACCTTGAGATGAGAGGCCATGTTTGCTAGTGCATCAGCCCTTGTGTTCTAACCCCTCTCGATTTTTTGTATCGTGAATTCATGAAAGGAATCCTTTAGTGAATCGACCAGTTCTGAGTACCGGAGCATTTTGTCGTCTTTGATGAAGAATTTTCCCAGAAATTGGCTTACCACTAATTGGGAGTCAGAGAAGACCTTGAGCTTCTGGGCCTCGAACTCCAGGGCCAGCCTCATCCAAAGAATGAGGGCTTTGTACTCAGCTTCATTGTTGGAGGCTCCAAATCCCAAACTTACTGCTTTTTCTGATACAATCCTATCGGGGGATCGCAATACCAAACTGATGCTAGACCCTCGGTCTGTGGATGATCCGTCAGTGTAGAGTTTCTATGTACCCGAGCTTTTACGGTTCTGTGCCTTGTCGTGCAATATTGGGGTGAACTCAGCAACAAAATCTGCTAATGCCTGCCTTTTAATGGAGGTCCGCGAAACATAAGATATGTCAAATTCTCCTAATTCCACAAACCATTTGACTAGTCGCCCTCGAAACTTCAAGCTTCCTCATGACTGACTTTAGTGGATATGCCATTGGAATTTCTATGGGGTGTGCCTGGAAGTAGGGTTGGAGTTTCCGCACAGAAATTACTAGGGCAAAAGGAAACTCTTCGATCTTGACGTACCTTTTTTCTGCATCTACTAGTGCTTTGCTCACATATAATATAGGCTTCTGGACGCCCTTGTCTTGTCTGATCAGAGCAAAACTGATTGCATTCTCTGAGACTTGCGAGATCGAGGAGCAGTTTCTCCCCCTGGATTGGTTTGGATAGGAGCTCGGGGGAAGCCAGGTATTCATTCAGCTCTTGAAAGGCCTTTTCACATTCTTCAGACCATTGTAAGGCTCTGTTACCCTTCAAAGCTTTGAAAAACGGTAGGTAACGATCCGTAGATTTGGAGATGAATCTGTTCAAAGCCGCAACTCTCCCATTCAGAGCCTGAATGTCCTTCTTGGTCTTTGGTGATTCCAGCTCAATCAAGGCTTTGATCTGAGTAGGGTTTTCTTTAATACCTCTCTAAGAGACAATGTATCCTAGGAACTTCCCCTTGGTAACCCCAAAGGTGCATTTCAGGGGATTTAACTTCATCTTGTGTTGCTTCAAAATGTCAAATGTCAGACTTAAGTGCTGGAGGTGGCTGCTCTTCTGTAAGCTTTTGACCAGCATGTCATCTATATAAACCTCTATTGTGCTATCGATCAGAGGACTAAACATCTTATTGACTAGACGCTGATATGTTGCCCTAGCATTTTTTAGTTCGAACAGTATCACTCTATAACAATAGAGACCTTGCTCGGTGATGAATGTTGTCTTTTTCTAGCCTGGTGGGTACATCTGGATCTGGTTGTATCTAGAGTAGGCATCCATGAAGCTCATGAGTTCATGCTTTGTAGTTGTGTCGACTAGCTGGTTAATCCTTAGGAGAGGAAAGCTGTCTTTGGGACAGGCCTTGTTGAAGTCTATATAATCAACACAGACTTTCCACTTGCCATTTTTCCTTTTGACCAGGATAGTATTGGCTAGCCATTTCGAGTAAAATACCTCTCGTATCATCTTGGCCTCTAGTAACCTTTGGACTTCTTCATTGATGATGTGATGACGCTCTAGAGCGAGTGTCCTCCTCTTCTGCCTGACTGGAGCGTGGTCAGGATTTGTTATCAATTGATGAGTGATGAGGTCTGGATCTATCCCTTCCATATCTTTCGTCTCCCAAGCAAATACTGACAGGTTGTTCTTTAAGAATTCTACCATCTCTTCTTGTTTGGCAGGTGTCAAGTTTGGGCCGATTTGCAAGTAATGCCCATGTTCTTCAGAGTTAACCAGCACCTTGATCGGGTCACCTACGGGCTTGGCCTTGCTGTCCCTTCCTCTAGGACTTAGAGGTTCATCAATTTCGGAGGGGCATTCTTTTGTCTCATGATGGTAGGTAAGGTTTGGACCCACACCTTTATGAGCGTGCTGTAATTGTTATTTGGAGGTCTTTTCCTTGAGCGCGAGAGCATGGCATTCTCGGGCAGTCGGTTGGCATCCTCTGATGGAACAAACAACATTATTATGCACATATTTTAGGTATTAGTGGAGGGTCGAGGTGACCACTCCCATTTGGTGGAGGTAGGGCTTACCGATGATTACATTATAGGGAGACTTGGAGTTCAGAACCATATATTCTGAGATGGTGGTCTTTTGTCCATCTCATTCCCCTGCCGTGGTGGGCAAGTCAATCCTCCCTAGTGGGGTACTGAGGTTTCCGTCAAATCTTACCATTACGGAGGCACTGGGATTGACGTCATTGGAGCTGAGCTTCATCTGTTTGAGGGGCTCATAGAATAACACATTTGTAGAGCTCCTTGTATCCATCAAAACTCTTCAGATCTCAAAATTGGCTATTTTGAAAGAGATGACAAGGGCATCACTGTGAGGGTAGTGCACTCCTGCAAGATCTTGCTCTGTCAACTGGATCTCGGGTAGTGGCCTTAGCCTCTTCTCGACAACAGAAATCTGGAGGAGGCTAGGAGCAGTTATGGCCTCTCGAGCACAACACTTTCTTGCTCTATTGGACGTCCTTGTGGCCGAGGTGTCCGAATAAAGGACGAAGATAACTTGATTGTTATGCTGCTGGGGCTCATTCCTATGCTCTGGTCTTTACTCCTGCCTCCTCGGTGGTGGTTTGTCATTACAGGGGGTTCTATCTCTCGTCCTACCAGATGAACTCTGCCAGTCGCCCTTTCCTTATGAGCTGCTCGATCTCATGCTTTAGGGCTATACATCCATCGGTCGTGTGCCCGTGGTCTTTATGGAAGTTGCAATACTTGTTCTGGTCTCTATTGTTGGGGTTGCTTTTTAATGGCTCCGACCATTTCAGGTTTTCACGTGCTCGGACCTACCGGAGTATGTGGGCCAAAGAGGCATTCAAGGGAGTGAAAGCAGCAAACCTTCCGGGACCAGTACTGCTTGGAGCCCTGGGTGCCGTTCTTTTGTCAGGGCTCCTCATCCTCTTCTTGGTAGCACTAGAGTCTTTCTTAAGCTCATCTTTTCTGGGCTTGTTCTTTAATCTTGTAGGAGGTATTTTTTGTTTCCTCTAGATTTATGTATTTCCTAGCACACTCCATGAGACCGGCCATGTCAGGCAAGAGGGCTCTTTGTCAGGAAATCCCAGAAGCCCCCTTGAGAAAGTCCAGAAGTTAGGGCAGCAACCAGGAAGCTTAGACTGCAATCTGTGATCTCAGTGAGCTCAGCATTAAAGCATGCAATGTACTCCCTAAGGGATTCCCCTTTAGTCTGCTTTATGTTTAGCAAGAACTCTGGGCTTTTTCTCAACCTTTTGCTTGTCATGAACCGATTAATTAGGAATCATCTGCCGAGCTCGTAGAAGTCGGTGACTGAGCTCGGAGGGAGGTAGTGAAACCACTTCAGGGAAGTCCTTTTGAGGCTGGTGATGAATGTTCGGCACATGAAAGCGTTAGTGGCCCCATGTAGTGCCATGGTGTGTTGATAATGAGAGAGGTGGTACCCTAGGTCACCAGTCCCATCGTAGAGAGTGAACTTAAGGACAACAAATTTTTTTGGCCGCTCCTCAGCCATGATAGCGAGGGTAAATGGTGTAGAGAGCCTTCTGAGCAACCTGGCTAGCTCGTCCTACTTGGGTGGGATGTGAGGTCCTCTCACAACAATAGTGTGGTCCATAGAGTCAGCGACCTCTTCAACCCTCTGTAGGTCCCTAGGCGGTATTGGTTACTGCGCGTCTTGCCTCGCAGCTTCGGGGCCCGAATGGACGGGACGACCCTAACCTATACTAGGAAGATGATTTTGGTCTTCCCGAGCTGGGGGGTTGGTGCTCCTTGAGGTTGGAACTCTTACGACATTGGATTTGCCCCTGAAGCCACCGGAGTTGGAACCCTTGTTGTACTCCGGCAGTGGACGTTTGGAATAAAGGTTGGTATCCCCCTACTTGCTGCTGCTAACGGTTGGGGGTCTCCACCAAAGCGGGTGGTACCTTGAGGGTACATCGGTTGTTCTGTGGGAGTATCTTCGTGGGATCCTTCGCCCATGGTAGGAGGCCGTGTCCTTGGCTCAGCCACATTGACGGGTGGATTTAAGGGGTTGGTCCCTAGGGTTCTGTGTAAGCATTGCCAGAGTTTTGGAGATGGCGATGAGCTGTTCTTGCATCAACTCGTTCTGTCGCTTAACTTGGTCGAGTTACTGCTGCAATGGATCAGATGATTGTCCCCTTCCTCTTCCGGTGGGAGGCCAAGCTTAGAGGATTTTGAGCATTTTTTCTTGGACGGAGATTGGGAGCCATGATCCTCCGGTAAGAAGGACTATGAGTTCGCTTGTAAAGAAAAGAATCCTTGGTGAGAAACGACTGTCATTCCCACAGACGGCACCAAACTGATGCTGCACTTTTTCGATCAGTGGGCTCCAATCTCCTACTCTTATTGAACACTCAAAGAGAAAGATCAGAGGGCCACTAGATTGGCTCCAGTGGTAGCCGCTCCAATGATTAAGTCAATAAACTGTATTGAAAGACTTTAATTGAATGTAATTGAATCAGCATGAATGTAACTGCATACCTTAGGATTTTATTTATAGGCTATGAATTTCCTTAGTTGATTAGGATTTGGAGTCGTAAGAGTAGGGATTTGATCATCGGAGAATGACAGTTACCAAGTTGAATACTGCGCTTCATGAATAGCAAATTCCTTGTTGAAGATTGTTTTATTATCCTTTGCTTGGTAGGATGTTTAAGGCGGCAATGATATCGGAACCCTCTTCTGTAAAGCTTCTGTGCTGAAGGCGAAACTGAGGGACGTGTGGGCTTCCGACCTGAGAGCTCTGGATGGTTAAGCTTTGATAGCTCTGTAATTACACGTGTCATATGGTGTCTAGGTCTGTCGCTTTATGGTATATCAGGTTCTTATATAGGTTACCCTGGGTTGGTGGGCACTTCTTGAGTTTGGATAAGAATCACCTAATATTGGTATTGGAGATCGTGATTTGTACGATGATTTCATGGGAGTTGCAAGGTTTGGTGATGGTTGACGGATAGGATTTGCAACATATGGTCTTTTTTCATCTCATGTCTTTCTCATCAAAAGCACTATTCATGGTCTCCATCTCCATCTCCATCCAAGTTGCCCTAATCGCCATCGACGACTGCAGCCATCTCCTTCTACCCTCAGCAACAACTATCAGATAGAGGGTTTTGAAATTTCAAGTTTCCGACGATGAGAAAGAATGGTCGTTTTCAGTGATGAGAGAGATGGGATTGTTGCGATTTCACTATAATCTAAAAAGAGTTACAAATTTTAACATAAATAGATGCACCTCCTCAACAATAAATATATAGTATTAAAGCAATGAGAAAATAATATGAAATATCAAAAATAACTTCAAAAAAATTTGCTTATCAGAATCTACACTATCCAACACCAGCCACCCAAAACATTATTGGAGGAGCTAAATTATCCCAAATAATTTTTAGGATATTAATTTTACTTCCCAACATAATTTCATAAGAATGGTACAATGATTTAACAACGATATTACCTGAACCATCAGCCTTCCAGTGCAATACATCCCTTCTTACATTATAGAATTGAGGAACTGAAGTGATGACACTCTTTAGGCGATCTACCTCCTCCTCCTCCTCCTCCCACCTGACGAATAAAGCTCTTCTAAATTACAGACTATAATTCCATTGACCAGTCCAACTATTGCTATTATTAATTAAAAAATAAATGATAAATTACATTAATTTTTTTAAAAAATTTCTAACAATTGTACTAAGCTCCTATGAAGTTTTTAAAATTATACTAACCTCTATTATTTTATTTGACAATATATAAATACCTCATTCAAGTCAATTTTTCTTCAAAATGACAAAACTGTCTATATATTTATTTATTTTTATAATTTTTAATTTTGACTAATTTTTTAAAACTTTTCAAAATATTTTTTATTATTTTATTTAAAAATAAATTTAAGGTAAATAAATTATTTTTATTTTATATAAAAATAAATTTAAATTTTTTATTAATATTTATTTGACAAATGAAAAAAATGGTTAAAATTTAAAAAATTAAAATATATATATATATATATATATAATGGTAGTTTTGTTATTTTGAAGAAAAAAAATAATTGAAGGGAGTATCTGTTGATTGTTAGATAAAGTAGGAGAAACAAATATAATTTTAAAAATTTTATAGGAGGTCAGTGTAATTATTAAAAATTTTAAGAAAAATTAATATAATTTATTTAAAAATAAAAAATAAAAAATTATTTTATGATGATGAATCACTTTTTGAAGCGTAAGAGACAGATCACTTAGTGGGAAAAGAATTTCAGTGATCCAATGACCTATAAATATTTAGTATTGAGGTAAGATTTATGCAAGTCTCGTAGCAATATTTACTTGCAGTAACCATTGCACGGTGCAACATTAATACCATTTTTTTCTCCGTTTGGACCACTGCACGGTGCAACACTAATACCATTTTTTTTCTCATTTGGAGTTGCTGTCCTGGGCACCAGGATGGACAGAAGTTGCCCCACCCCACTCCCAATCGACAAAGAGCGTACGGCAGTTTCAACGTACACTCACGCTTTACAAACACTCTGAATCCCGTGACGGCGGTTGTCCGTATACTTAATGGTCTAAAAGAGAGATGTACACTGAATGTGAAAAGGTTTGCTAATAATTTAAATATTTTAATAATATTATTTAAAAATAATTTTAAAAAAAATTTATATTTAAAAATATCAATTATTAATTGTAAAATATTTGTGAATAAAATATAAATTACTATCTATAGGGTTCTGAAAATATTAAAGTGAAATATTTCACATTAATTTATGAAGATAATCAAATTGACAATTTTGAAAGAAAAAATTTGTTTTACTTCAAAAAATAAAAAGGTGTTCTTAAAAATGAGAGAGATGATTACACTTATGCATACTATACCCCTTTTATTCATTTAAGAATAAGAGGACAACTTAATCCACAATGAGAAGATTTGGTAGTTCATTCATTTAAGAATAAGAGGACAACTTAATCCACAATGAGATGATTTGGTAGTTTGTAGGAATCACAAATTAAGTAATAAAAAATTACTACGATGACTTAATTATTATGAGGCTTATCAAATTTACTACGAGAAATCTTTAAAATTTAAGGCTAACTTGTTTGTAAAAATTTGAGCAACAGGTTAAAAATTAAATAATGGGTTGTATAAATAATGTCTACCACATACACTTTGAGACATCAAGACAATGAAAACTTGATTAAGTGCTTCTATTTGGTAAAAGAAATTCCTATGAAAATTTGATACAATGGTTCATAATGTTATTGTAGGTGTCCTTCATTGCCATAAGATTGGGTTCATTTAGGCTTGAATTAGTCTTAAATACGTCATAATATTGAAAATGTAATATCAACTTTGCTTGTAAAGTTGAAGTTGATATCTTAAACATGTTTGTCATATGATTCATATTGTCAATCAGTTTGAGATGATAAAATCACAACGATTTTCTTTTATTTTGCTATATACATGTTTTGCCAATTTTGGGTTTGTATATAATATAAAAAGAAATAAAAGGAAGAAAAAGAAATTACTATGAACTTTTAAACTAAAATAGAAAAAAATAAAGGAAAAAAAGAATTTTCATTTACAACAAGGGTCGATTAAATACAAGCAATCAAGAATAAAATAATAATATAAAGAATTGGTCGACCACTTTGTCCTGAAAACAAAGATGATCTTCCTTTTTAAGTTTCCAACCCGAATAGTTTTGCGGGTCATAAAAGGAGTCTTTCACAAGGTGATCTATAGAAAAAGACATCAGAAAAGTGTCAACTCAAATCATGACTTGAATCAAGAAAAAGAAAACTTAAAAAATTCTTCCTATTTCTTAATGTACAAGTCGTGTGATTAGTAATTCTTAAAGTATTGTCTTCTTAGACTATAAGCAACTCTCAATTTTATGATATAACCAAGTTATTTTTTGCGATTGTGAGCATAAGAAAATTTTCTTTAGGGAGAGAAAAATGCCTATCAAATATGCTCTACAATATTTAGGTCCACTACCTTACTTTCATCAAGAACCTCAAGATAGCAAAAAAACTAAAGAAGCTTCAAGATACGTTCTCCATGCAATATGTAGGTAAGGTTCTAGGCTTCTAACTCTTATTCCCATTGATTTTCCTGAACATAGCCATAAGCAAGGAAAGTGGCAGGTGTGAGGCTTAATGCTTTTTTCTATGCCTATGTAAAGGAAAATTACACATACTGGAAGACTTGGAGGTTCAATGCTTGAAGAAGGATAAGTGACTACTATCAATGAGGTTAAAGGTTCCCACTATCAATTAGGTTAAAGTTGCCACAACTTAACAAAATTTCTAGCAAAATTTCTTCGCATCTGAATATTTTCTGTCCATCTATTTTATGTTTTTAGCATTAGATAGATCAAATTTTAGAGGCAATGTTTTTTTTTCTTTTCCCTCTAGTTCCGTGTTACACAAATGCACAACTACAATCATTCCTCAATTTCTCCGTCTACTAAAACAAAAAGAACAAATTACGCAGCTTATTGAAGTTCCTATAGGCTATAGTCACAATTTCCGAATTAGAACAAGCTAGAGGCTAAATTGTCCTAAATAGACTTCATTGTAGGAATTTTTTTTATCTAATTGTGTGTGTGCGTGTGCGCGCTCTCAGTTTTTCTCCTCTCTTTGGGATTTTTGTTCGAAAACCCTCAGCGAGTCTTTTGGCTCTAAGAGGCCAAATAACCATATCAGGCTATTGCATTATGCTTGGATGAGTTGAAAATTTTGCCTTAAAGGATCCCGCATAACTGGAAGTCAAAAGTTTCAAAGTTGAATTTTATTCTATTTTCCCACAGTTTCTCAACAAGCAAACATAACATCAAAAGAACATAGAGATGGATCAGAACATACTTAACAAACAAAATAAAATGTCATTCCACTCAACAGAGGCACGTTCAAAATTCAAGAGCACAAAACATCGGAGCGAGAGCAAAACCCTAATGCCCTGTTCGGTTGCCCAGGAAAATGTTGAAAACATATACCACGGCAGAACACATAATTTCATTGTCCTTTTCATTTCCCCTCAGTTTTCGAAGGTTATAGAGAAAAATGAAAATCCCATTAAAAAATAAAGAGATCAAAAACCTTGGAGTACAGTGATTATTCTTACGTATTTATTGTCAAGAGTCTTCGATTTGTGGAAAGCGGTAGTCGCCACCTCCAAGAGTAGCAGAACAAGCCTCACACATAGAAATCTCTGGGCGACATGGGTCACAACATGATCAGGAGTAAGCAAAACAATCCTTAGGATCCACCACTTCCAGAAGAAGCCTAACAAGATTTGGAGGGAAAGATCCCTTTTCCCTAGGAAAATTTAATCCATCCATCATCCTACAAACAAAGCATAAGATTCCATTTGGTTCATACTTCATAGATTTAGTGAGGGAAAAGAAAAGACAATGCAAAGAAAATTATTTTCTCAAATTTGGTTACCAAGAAAAATAAGGAATAGAACAAAATATGAGAGGAATGGATTTTTTATTTTACATGTCATTTTCCTATTCTTTTTCCTAATTCTCGACTATTTTTAAGAGAAATTATTTTCTAGTTTTATTTAAGCAAGAGAGAAAACATGTGGGAACTCACTTTTCCTCGCTACATATAACTAATTAAGCAAACTCGTGCATTTGACGAACTACAATAATATATTCATTAAGACTATAAATTTTATTCTAAAAATTACAGATTTCCTATGTCTAAATAAATGATGTTTATTTTAGCAATAGCTAGCCTAGTCCTTGAAGAGGCAAATTGATTGCCTTGTCATGAAGTAATTCAAATCTTCCCATTGGGGATAAAGAGAAATCAGAATCCTTACATGGCATGACTTATCCTTAAAAAGAGATCCTTTAAACAGCATGATAACTTAGGGGCGGAGGGGGAACAACTATTCCACAAGAAAGGTGACACAAACCTAACAAACAAATATCCATAGAATGTTAACCAACACTGCCATTTTAAGTTCAAAATAAATATAACATTGTAACTAAAAATGGAAAGAAAACCTAAATACCCCCTGCTTTCTATTTTCTCAGTTTCTGAAAGTATTCATAGGGTTCGTCCCGCTTTTGTGTCACAATTGTCAGCTCGTCCTTTAAAGATTTAATGTCTTTATCTGTGGAGTCCTTTTCTTTTGCAAGTTGTTTAACCTTGGCCCGATCTACCCGATGTTCCTCGTTTACTCTATCAAGATCAACTCCCACAAGCTACAATGACATAAAAATCTACATATGATCTAAACAAAGTAATAATAAAATAATAAATACAAATAGTATTAATAATAGTCAATTTGCAAAAACTAAAAGGAAGTTAGTAGGACATGTTTTAAAAGATACAAGTTCTTTTGTGAATTCATAAACAGGATTGCCTTACTTTGACCAGCTCTTGAATGACTTCTTTTACACCCAATGCCTCCTAAATTGTTACCATCATTTTCCATTAGAGTATCTACACATTTTCAATCACCATAGTTGTGTGGACTAATTTAGTTACATATTAAACAACATATGCATCTCTAGGACACCAAAAATATAGAATATTCATTTTCAAGATACCCATTATCATTTTATACATGAAAGACATGACTTGTAACAATGAATGTGAATGGGACCTACAATGAAGAATATTACCAGCATGTTAAGACAACTCATAGACGAAAGAAGAGCTTCCCAAAAAACCCAACATGACATGCTTGATTTCCTAATGTGAAGTGAAGAAAATAAATACAAGCTAGTGGATGATGAGATAATTAATCACATAAGGTGTGTACATATTGAAAGAGGGTGAATATTATTAGTTAATAGATACAAAACATCAAAGAAACATCATTGCTATTAATCAATTGAAGTCCATAAATATCAAATTGTAAACAATCTCAAGTTGATCAAACAAATTACACACATCATTTAAGTGACTCAGATTTTTTCTTTTTTCTTTTTTTTGGGAAACTACAACATTTAAAAGCTAAATTGATTTTTTTCGAGAACATAAATATAAATACACAAATACACACGTATACTGTATAACATTTGATATAAGAGTAAATCAGTGAAATTCACCTTGAAATTGTCTCTTCATTGTTCTTCTAGCGGTCATTTTGTGTTTTTTATCTACATCTGATACAATGCGGACATAATGAACAAAAAATTACAACAAATTCAAACCACGGAAATTCAATGATCGCAAAAAATTATAGAAGAACATGTAATAAACAGAAATTCAAAGACGAGCCTAGAAATACCTAGATCAATGAAAGTTATGAAATCTCAGCTAAACCATTTCCTTATAACTTCTAATTAAACTTTTTTATGTTCATGTTAATTCTATAAGTCAAATCACTGTTGCCTCTTCATCAATTTTCAACAACAGCTTTGTAAGTTTGTATTGTATCCTCCACAAAACTGAATCAGTTCTCATAGTAATAATACATAAAAAAAATCCAGTGTCCAGATATTCAATTTTTATTCCACTTTTGTTCCTCAGATCTCTGCTTTTGAAATTATACATCAATTTTCCTTTCTGTTAAGCCAAGAATAGCATTGAAAATACTTCTTCACTACGCAGCATTTTTGCATCATTATTTTATACATGGGTGCTTTCATAATGTAGGACTTCTCAAAGCAGGGCTTACCTAAATGTCAAAACTTACCATTAACAAACACAGCAAGAGGTGAATGCTCCATTAGAGTTGAAGATGGAGTCACATCTTCCTGAATTTCTTCACTCACTATTCGTTAGAAAGCCAACTGCTGGTAATGGGACCTAGCACAAGAGAATGATAGGTTGCCTTTTTTTCTCCTTTTCTTAGAGAGGGAGGTAGGGGGTTTCGGCTGAAAATGCGAATTTGTTATGCCAAACAAGGTTGGAGCTAATAAAAAATGATTAAATTTAAGGAAGAAGAAAAAAAACTATTTTTCAGAAAGTATACTTAACCATTTTTCTCACTAAAACTTGAGGCAAGATATATTTATCATGTTTCTCAATGAAAAACACACGGATAAATCAATTTATGTAACTATCTAATAATCGAATGCAATGATCTTAGTTTCTATATTCAGGCTTCGGAGAGCGTACCTACGCAATGAACAGAGGAAATCAACCGATAAAGAAGTAGATACCGGTTAATCATCTAAATGGTCTGATGGAGTGCTAACGATGACCCCTTCAAAATTGTTGTTGTGATTATCGAATGGTGGTGAGATGAAGATTATTGTTGGGATGATCAATTCGATTTCTGGTGTGTTGTGTGTGCTATGAAAAATTTTACTGAGATTGCTACTTTTGCAATGGGATGATCGAATTGAAGATTGCGCCCCTTGAAAATTGATGTTCTGGTGATCAAATGGTAGTGAAGATGAAGATTATGGTTGGGATGACCAGTTCGATTTTTGGTTTGGTGTGCTACAAAGATGAAGATGAAGAATGATTTTATTGAGATTGCTTCTATTACGATAGGACTGATCGAATATCTGATGGATTGCTAATGATGACCCCTTCAAAATTGTTGTTGTGATTATCAAATGGTGGAGAGATGAAGATTATTGTTGGGATGATCGATTCGATTTCTGGTATATTGTGTGTGCTACGAAAGATTTTACTGAGATTGCTGCTTTTGCGATGGGATGATCGATTGAAGATTGTGCCCCTTGAAAATTGTTGTTCTGGTGATCAAATGGTGGTGAGATGAAAATTACTGGTTGGGATGACTAGTTCGATTTTGGTTTGGCGTGCTGGATGAAGATGAAGAATGATTTTATTGAGCTTGCTTCTATTGCGATAGGACGATCGAAGAGTTGGTCGAAGATTGCATGTTGTGAAGACGAAGTTTGGTTGTTGAAGAAGAGAGGAGAAGCTGACAAGTGCGTGAGAAAGTGAAGTAATTCCAAGAGTTGCTGCCGCTGTTCGTGGAGAAGACGGAGAGTTGCGGTATTGTGATTCTGAATTAGAACACTTATTTAATATAAAGGGTATTTTGGTCTATTTAATAAAAGTGTAAAACATTTTTAGAGAAAACACTGTAATGGATCCATACATTTATAAGTAGTAAGATAAGATAAGATAATTTCAACATTGTTTCTTCAATAAATTAATTTGAAAATAATTGATCATGTTGATTGCATTATTGAAAGGCTCCCAAACAAAATTGAAATTGTAGCAATATGTTTCTTAGATCTTTAAGGCTCTATGTTGTCTTTGTTTTGGTTGATGGATTGGATGTCCATTAATTGGAATTGAGATTTGCGACCATCAAATGTTTTTCAAATACTAACTCATTATGATCAATATGTGAAAATTTTCTATTTATAATCTCAAATTACTTTCAAACCATAAATTTTTACACATAATTCAAACATTTTCAGAGAATTTATACAATATATAACACATAAGATGATCTTTTTTTTTTTTTTTCCTTTTCTCCCTAAACTTGCATCTTTTTATTGTGGGCCTATTTAGTGGTCATTTGAAAATAATAAGTTATCAAGAACGGGATCGGGAATTTACATTAAAGGGATAAATTTTTTATTAAATATGTTATTATAAATTTAAAAATTAAAAGAGTATAAAAGTTTTAAAATGATTGATAATATAATTGATAAGTAACTAAATTCATTAATATAAAGGAGTTTATATATTCTAATAAAAGAAAAAGAAACTTAGAAATGTTAGACTACCTAAATGAGTCCTACAAGGCCGATAAAAGTTCTATTAAATGATCAAATTCAAATTTAAAAAGTATAAAGTGTGAAAATTTTAGACTTGGGAGAAACAAAAATATAGTTAAAGAGTATATTTGAAAAAATAAATTGAAAAGTAAAAAAAAAAAAAAATTAAAAGAAAATGGGAGGAGGTGGGGGAAGCAATATATCCCCCCTCGTGCAAGGACTCAGTTAGTTTGGTCCTTGTAAATTATGTAACGAGCTCGACATTCCTAGTCACTCGATATGCTTAGGATTTGAAAATAACCCATCCGTTATTATATTTCAAAATCTAAATAAATTTATGTCATATAATCAAAGTAACAAAACAATCAGAATAGTTTGAGTCATGATATAATTTAAAATTTTTACGCTTAAAAAATAGCTCAAATTCCTCAATTCAAACATACACAAAGATATAACATAATTCTGAAGTCAAAATTACATATAATTCAAACTTGAGAGTTTACACATAGCGCAAAGGTATGTATACAAGCCTCACTTTTATGGCCAACCATGAACTCTTGTTGGTAATGATCAAACTTCACACGAATTAGTTTAAAATAAATTTATTCTATGTCTCACCACCGATATATTTTCTGGCTATTTTTATAATGCTAACAAAATTCAAAAATAAAAATAAAAAATCCAAACTCCTCATACACGAGCAAATCTTTAGAAATCATATCTGACTTCCAAAGAAAAATTCAATAATATTCTAATAAATTAATTTGAATAAATATCTATATATATAAACTTTTATTGTATTATTATTTATTAGACTAGAAAAATTCATATATATAAATATATCAATGCATACGTTTGTATGTCTTAAATTGAAAAATGTAAGCAGATGAATATTTTTTACTTAATAAAGACGTAAAGAACTTTCTTATATGTCGACTTGGACAATAATATAAATCTTTTGTAAACACAAAGAAACAATACTTAAAAAAGATGTACATAAATTCCCTTTTGCACAAGAACATGTGCATATGTAACTAATTGAGTTACTTTAGTTAGTTATTCATGCCCTTTTTCAAAGGGCAGGTTATAGATTTAAATCTTATTCCTCCGTTAAGAGAATGTACGTGAGGATTTCTTTTTATCCAATCTGAGTCTAGAACCCGTATCTAAGAGATTTCTTAGGTATGTTGATTTATAATGTTGTAATGTAAGTTTATTATAATACTTGAATTGTAATACCTAATCACTTTATATATAAAAGTTTTGCCATAAAAAAAAATTCATTGGGTAATATGTCTCTCATAAAGTGCTTAATTATACAAAGTCTAACTCCAAAAGTGTTAATCCAAAAAGTTCCTAAATTTTTTTTGTTGACAAAAATACCCATTAATGTAAAAATTCAAAAAACATGGAACATCAACCAAAAAGTATGATGCGCTCTCCTTTCACATCATCACCCAACTTTTTTATAAATTTCAAAATTAAATAACTTGTAATATATTAATCTGTTTTTCATAAAAATTATATATTTGGACTCTATAAAATCGAGATCTATCAAACAAGATCTATATTGTATAAGAAATTTTATCACAAAAATTTGTGTTTTTTCGACAGAGAATTTTAATCAAAAATCCTTTGTCAATAGAACTAAGACAGAGAATATTCTCTGTCCCTGAGAAATTTGAGAAATTCCTTAAATGAAAAAAGTATTACACATGTTTTTAACAATGCATCAAACAACTTTTGTTTCTTAGGAAAGTGGTAATACTCCAACATTGATAAAACAAAAAATTAGATAATGAAAACAATAAACTCAAGGAATTACAAAATCCATAATTGAGTATGAACTCAAGAAAGAGGTAGCCACTAATTCTTCAATTGTCAGAATTCAACCATTGGTTAATATTATAAAAGTTTTTGCCAATTATCTTCTAAAAAACAAACAAACTAACTAAAATAATATAATATTAAAGTCATTTTCAAATGCGTCATCACTTAGTCCAACTATCATATCATACCATTGCTAGTATGCATTTTTCTTTAATCATTTTTGTTTTTATTTGTTGTAATTAGAGAAGAAATATTGAATGTGTTTTGTTGTTATTTTTGTTGTAGTCATCAGTGAAGAAATGTGAAATGTATTTGATCACAACACAATCAGTAAACAAAATGTACGTGCTAACAATAATTTCACTTACATAAGAAACTATTTCAGGAGAGAGATTAAATGGATTCAAGAGTGTGTTGTACGGCTTGGAACAAAACTCTTCTTAATTGTTTTCCCTTTATGTAAACCTCATATGAAAAGTTTAGGCACCATATTTGGAATTAAAGTTTGCCACAATGATTGTAACGTGCCCTTTATCTTTTTATCATAATAAACTAGTGTTACATTATAGAATGTGAATTGCTATGCCAATATAGAATTTTAAATGAAAAAAAGCACTATAGCTTGAGCATTTTTCAATTTTTTTCACATGAGCTGGGTTATTATTTTTTAGACCTGCCAACCCTTCAACAATTCCTTGATAACGCCTTAAAAAAATGTAAATTTTTTTTTATAGAATTTTCTATGCAATATATATATATATATATATATATCTTGTTTTATAGATCTTGGTTTTTAGAATTCAAATATATAAATTTTATGAAAAACAAACTTATATATTGTAAGTTATTTAATTTTGAAGTTTCAAAAATAATAAGTGATGACATGGCAGGTTAGGCACAGATTGGGTGAAAAAAAGATGGAAAGAAGCTCCTTTTTTCTAAAGTAGGAAAGTGGGATAATTTTGTCATTAAAAATAAAATGATAGTACCACCTTATTACTATTGGACTTCGGACCACATAATTTAAAAACTCAAAGACTTTTGAAGTTAAAATATTTTTCATTGAACCTTAACCTCTAGACACTTATTTTAAGGGACATTTTACTAATTAATTCTAAAAAAAAAATGTAAGAACAAGTTTAGTTTGAGAAAATTTAAAACATTGACCGAATTTTACCAAGGAATGTCACGGAAGTGAGATCTTTGCAACGTTCCGAACACCTCGACCCGATTAGCTAATAATTAGTCCGTTAATTATTAATTGGAAACAAGATAACAAATAATTAAGAAAAATTTATCGAGACTTTTGGTAAATTACGATGGACTAGTAAAATGATTAAATGCACGAGGAAGCAATGTAATATGTTGAACTAAATCGTTTGGAGCAAAATATAAAATCTCGATAGCCAAACAAGGCCTTAAGTCAAAAACATAGAAAAAAGGACAAAAATGCAATGGACAAGTCTTGAACCCTTGGCCAAGTGAGGCGAGGTTTTAAAGTCTCAAAAGTTAAACCAATTGGCCACAAGCACTTTTGTGCTTTATATTACAAAAGATATATATATATATATATATAAGTATATCATAAAATGCTAAAATTTTGATTATTCAAAATGAGGTGGCAGCCCCTCATTGGACCTACTACACCCACCAATTAAATTTCATGCAAATTTAAAGAAAAGTATAAAATATATAGATGAAATTATGTATACTTATATATACCGAAGGCTATTGCGTGTGGGGATGTATATTCAGAAATCAGATCTATAGGCATGACTGCATGTCTGAAGTAGAGATAGGAAGCTAGAGTGAGAAAGAGAAACTAGAGAGAGAGTAGAGAGAGTAGAGGGAGAGAGAGATCTGCTGAGAGAAGGAGAACTCCATGCATGCAAGCTGCGAGAGGGTTTAGTGATCAGAAGTTGAGGATGAGTCAGAGAGAGAGAGTGAAGGCAAGAGGCGAGATGGTTGCTGTAGCCGTGACTACCATGGGTGAAGAAGAGGAGATCTTTCGAAACTAGGCAAGAGGCCAAGGTAAAAACTTACTTACCTTCTGTTTGATTTTAATAGGATTAGAGAGACAGAAAAATGGTAGAAAAAGATTTGAAAGAAACCCAAAAATTGAGAGAAAAGCGAAATAATTACCTCTATAACCTATGGCCCAGAAATGGGAAAAAAAGAAAAAAGAAAAAAAAAAGAAATGAAACCTAGATCCGATTTTGTACATGCAACAATATAGCTAATAGTGACAGGAGCTCTAATACAACTGAAATGAAGTAAAATGGTTAAAAAAATGACCATTATATGGTCGGAAAACCAGAAACGGCACATGGCCGAAAAACTGGCTTCGGACAGCTGAAATGGGGACTGTTTGCGCTCCAAACTGTTACCAAAGGATTGCATGAGGTCTTAGGATTGATTTGGTACAAAAATCTGTAGAAATAAACGTCAAAAGTGGCGATAACCAGTAAGGGGCACTATAACAATTCTGGTGGAGTAGCCGGAGAAGATGACTGGATTAACGTGGAGGAGACGGGCCGTTTTAAACCATTGGGTCAAACCTGGATCGGGTAGGGTCGGAACCCGACCGAATGAAAAACTGGTCCCTAAACTGTGTCGTTTGTAACCTATGTTTAAGTGATTGCCTCTGTTTGGTTACATGTGTTGTAATTTAGAAAATTGGATTTGGGGATTAACCTGAACATGGATAGGGAAGCCTGTAGGATATTGTACTCCGGTTCAGTGGTCAAGGTGAACCGGCTGGTTCATATAGCAACTGGTCCGGTCTAGGGTTTAGAATAAAAACCCCACTAGTTTTTCTGATTTATGTAGAAACAAAGAAAACCCAAACTTGTGAAAATTACAATTTGACCCCAACTGTCCTAATATTTGTATCCTGGCCCAGACTTTGGAAAATTAATTTAATTAAAGCCCCAAAAAAAAAAATGGTAAAATAATTAATTTAATTATTTTATTAATTGGATAAATTTACTATTTTACCCTTGGACATTAAAGAGGTCAAACGAAGTCCAAATTAAATAAATAAACAGTGTATTTTTACTATTTCGAGCATTTCAGACTCAATGGTGGGGTCCGATTTGAAAAATTAAGTCCCAAAAAATACAGACACGTAAATGGTAAATGATTGTACTGCCCCTGATGATTCGTGGGGCCAATTAAAAATAAAAGATAGTCCAATTTAACTATGTCGGATACTCTGGACCTAATGGTGAGATCCATTTTATGAACTGAGGTCCCGAAAATTTAGCTATGGCATGTGAAATTACCAAAATACCCCTAAGCACGGTAAGTGCAAAGTAGAGGTCGAATAGAGGTCAATCTGATGTAATAAATTATTATAAGCATTACTATGAAAATCGAAGGGCTAAATATGACTCCGGGACAGCCAACGTATAAAATGTAAAATGATCGATGTATCCCGATGATCAAAAGTAGATACCAAATGAAGTCTAGAAGACTAAAAAATTTATATATACGATATGTGGACTGTTTTGAGGACTATGATAAGGTCCGGGGTAAGAATGAAAAAATTACCATTTTACCCCTAAGGGCAAATAAGTGCTTAATTGATAACGACTGGAGTCAAAATGACTTAAAATATTATTTGGACAACTGTTAAGCTTATTTAAGGAATTTAATAACATAAGTTGATACCCAATGAGTGGATAATAGGCCAATGAACTTAATTTAGGCCATCTGATAGACTCCTAAGATGATGAATAAGACATAAATGAATGAATTCTGATCCGTCTGTAATTAATGATGATTATTCAGGCTATGCAAGGATACGCCTAAAGTATTTAGAGATCATCAAAGTATTTGTAAATGGAGAATATGACACTAAGAAACCGAGGTAAGTAAATCTGAACTTTGTTGTGTGGTTATTCCCAGCCAGTCACATTCATTTCTACATGCTGCCAAATTTGTACTCTATCACTACCTGATGTACTTGATTTGAGCCAATCGACTTGTGGTTATCGGTTATGCCTGATCTTTGGATTTGACTTGCTTGCTTACATTGTTGTGAGATTGATCATTGATATTTGAGCATTCTTTGCACTATCATACCATGACCTAGTCTTGAGATATATCCTGTTGATAGAAATCTTGATATTCCACACACTTCGTGTTTTGTTGATTATGATATCAATTGCTTTGTACAGTTGTACATTCTGTGTGAAATTTTATTGGTCATGATATTTGGTATGTACCCGGGGTTGTGCTCAGTCACAATGGCCCATCTATTCACAGATTGTGTGGGGGGGAAGACCCTTTGGGGTCTTGTATGTCCTTTGGGACTTGTAGAGAAAAGAGTAACGCTTTTCAGAGAGCCCGAGGAACTGTGGCGGATCTGAGTATGCTTTTTAGTGGGGTATGCTGGGCCCCGGGTGATTCACGCATATCTGGTTTATTAGAACTCGATGATGATTTATTCTTGTAATCGTTGAATGATCATATTCTATGCCATATGAATGATCATACTATTGCAATCATGTCATACTTTACTTGATGATCATGTATCCTTGGTACTCGTTGAATGATCATATTCTATGCAAGCATGTCATACTCTTGATTGACTATCGTAATTGTTGTGGTAGCAGATTATCATGATTGGCTAGATCCCGGTTGTTGGATTCATTATTACTACCTTCTTATATCTTATTTCAGGATAAGCCTTTTGGACCCTCGGGTCATTGTTACGCATCTTGGTGACTGGCTATGTATTTCTTGTTGCTCATTTAGCTATTGGCTATCTGTTATTCCTTTCTCCTATTATCCTTGTGAACTAACCTTAACCCATGGCAAAACTAGGAATTTACTTACTGAGCTTGTTTAAGCTCATTCCATTTATCTAACATTTTTCAGGTGACACTATATGGGATGAAACGCAATGAGATAACTAGTGGAACTAGTGATGCACAATGAACGACACTGACGATATGAACTCCAAGTCAAAGATTGAATGTAAACACTGTAAGGTTAAGTTCACAATTTGTATTATAATATTACATCATTAGTGATGAGGTTAGCCTAGTATGTTGGATCACTATGATTAAATTGTACTTGGAGACATTCTAATTGTTGATCATTGGAGATGAGTTTTGATCAGCTGAATTGTATTGGTGTGACTTCCGCTTAAGTAATTCATTGATATAGAATGGATGCATTGGAGCATGTATATTGATACTTTAGAGATATTTGGTGACTGATTCTAGACATGCTCTAATGTGTTTTGATGAATTGCATTTACAATTTAAAAAGGTTTTAATTTTCGCTGCTTTGACCCTACATTTAGACTGCAATTCATTATAAAGTTCAAACTTGCCTTTGGTTGGTCGCATTGATGGCGGGAAAAACCGGTAAGGTGGCCAACTGGCATCAAGTCCTCGAGATCCGCGTAGAGTGGGTTTCAGGTCGTGACAGAAGCAGTCCTCAACATTGACCAGGTCAATATACTTTTTTTTTTTTATCAGCAAAAAGGATAATTTTATTGATATAAAAGAATGAGAGATACAAATCAAATTACATCAATAGGTTAAATGCAAAAGACATCAAAGCATTCAAGTTCCATTCCAACCAGGTTGGCACCAAACAAGTTTCACATCATATGCCAACATAAAACCAAAACAAAGAAAAACTATTAGAAGATAATAATCAACTACTAAGTACTACACCAAAATCTCCACTACTCCCAAAAATTTCTACCTCAAAATTACAGATTTCACAATCTCAGGTAAAGTACTCAGTCCCAACACTACCTTTCACAAAACCAGGTGAATGTACTTCATCAATTATAAATTGCTAAAATCTTAAGATGTATAGATAACAATTCATGATTGACTCCAACTAATGATTTAGGACCACGAAACAAATTTTCTTTTATTTTATTTTTTAATCAACAAAAAAAAAATTATTAATGTAAAAATAGAGTAAAAGGATACACACAATACATCAACAAACATAGTACAATAATTGATCGTTTAGTCCAACATATGTCAGCAAGTATCTCTTTCCTTGTGTCCCACCAAAAAAACATATTCCAATATTTAGTAGTCTATTTTTGAAGAATGATTCTTAAACGACAAGAAGTAACGCTGCAATTTCATGGCTGATGTAGTAATTACTTGTCGTCGAGTTGGTCCGTGCAACATCCAATTGACCTGGGAACCAATCCAAGATATGGCATAATGAAATGGAATCACGCAACTTGATACTAAATTTCATCAGCCATTTTCATTTGCATGAATGTATGGGAAGGACGCTCTCTTCGTGGATTATTTAGAATCCAAATATATATACACACACGCTAAGTTTTACTTGAAGTTGCATTTTTGTGAAACTAACTTACATTGATAAATAAGTTTATGGATAAATTACACTAATCTCTCCAGCATTATCTGATAATGTATATACACTTTTTTCAGTCAATTTTTTTTTTTGTTAAATAACAAAACTATCCCTTTTATTTATTTATTTATTTTTATATTTTTTTAATTTTGGCCAATTTTTTTTTACTTTTTTTAAAATATTTTTATTATTTTATTTAAAAATAAATTTAAGATTTTTAACAATATTTATGGAAAATGAAAAAGAATTGATCAAAATTTTAAAAATTGAAAAAAAAACATGAAAATTTTAGTTTTGTTATTTTGAAGAAAAAATTGACTGAAGATGATATTTATATATTGTTTAATAAAACATACGAGTTCAGTATAATTTTATGAGAAGTCAGTGTAATTACCTTAAATTTATTTTAGTTAAAAGAAAAATCAATCTACACTACAAGACAAAGGCTTTATTCCGACACCATATACGGTCGGAAATAACTCACTTCGCGTCGGAAATAATCATTTCCGACTAATAACAAAAGTCGGCCAAATTAGTCGGTAATAAAAAGGTCAGAAAAAGATTACCGACGCAAATATTATAGCGTCGAAAATATTAAATATTACTGATGCGGTCAAGCATCGGAATAAAAGTTTATTTCCGACCATAGATGTAGTCGAAAAAAGTTTATTCCCGACCATCTATGTAGTCAGAAAAAGTTTATTTCCGACCAGAGATATAGTCGGAAGAAGTTTATTTCCAATCTTAGATGTAGTCGGTAAAATGTTTATTTCCGACCTTAGATGTAGTTGGTAAAATGTTTATTTCCGACCAGAGATACAGTCAGAAAAATTTTATTTCCGACGATATATGTAGTCGGAAAAAGTGTATTCCTATAGTTCATAAAATGTAATTTCCGACCACAAAAAGAGTCGGTAAAAGTTTATTTCCGACCACAGTTAATTGTACATTTTTTAATTTATTATTTCCGACTCATTAGTTATATTTTCATTTCCGACACAAATTTGTTATCGGATATAAAGTTAAATATTTAAAAAAAATCATTGTTGTAAAAATAATTTCTGACACAAAATCCTGACACAAAATAATTGCTGTAAAAATAATATATATACTTGTGTCATCCATGCACCTAACAAAGACAAAAAGTTCAATTCATGGAAAAATTTTTCCATAGATATATATTCATGCTCCTTAACTTTTAAGGACTAAGAATAAAATACATAGCCATAATATATGACTGATATATATTAATTGTCCATTCAACTTCAACTAACCCAAAAGACATACAATATCATAAAACAAAAAATAATAAGTATTTCCTTTAGATACATGAAACAAATGTTTATATCGGCTCACAGTTCAAGTTAGAATTTTGTAATCAATAGCATCAAGGCATGACAAGGTTTTATTGTCTACCCCTACGTGTCTTTCTTCTCTTTTGAATTCAGTTTGGTTATAAAAAAAAATGGCTGAGATTTACTGAGGTATAAAACATATAAGAGAGAATAAATGAATTATATAATTCAATCTAACCATAGGTGGTTTATTGAATTTCTTTATGCTCTACTTTTGGTTCACAAATTTAATCAGATAAATTAAAGGAATGAAAGAAAAAACATGCTGAAATGAGATCAGAAATTCAAAAATCATCTGGAAATAAGAGAAGATAAAAAAAAGAAAATGTCATATGAAATTAAACAGCAAAACCTGGCATTCAAGGGATTTTTACTGGCTTTCCTTACAACAGAGCATTTCATATATATTTCAGTTTCAGTTCAATCAGACAGTATACCAAGGTCTCCATCTAACCAATAATGCTACCTTTAATATACAAAACTCAACTGGAGATAGATTGGGACATTAAAACTGGGAAGACCCATCAATAGATGGGTAACATACTAACATTCATGACCAAAGAACCTATCAGTTGACTATATTCCCAACTAGTAATGAGTTTCTTCCTTTACCCATTCATGCAACACCAACTCAATCTTTAAGAAATAATTAGACTTGATATTACCTGTCAAACATTGCAAGAAATTCATCCATACGTTTTTGTCTCTCTTCCATTGCAGCCTCCATTTGTCTATGGCGCTTCCTCCACGCTTTGCATCCTCATTGTAACTTCTACTTGCACTTGTTCTTGCACTTTCTGTCTTCATTGTCTCCTTAATTTGTTCCATTTTATCTTCTAAAGCCTCGTTGCGTCGTTTCTCGGTTTCATACAATCGACGAAGCTCATTGATTTGAACACCCTGACTGGATGAAGATGAAGGAGGAGCCAACTTCCCATGGCCAAGACCTTTTACATATCCCGACCACTTTCCCAACACTTGCTTACATATTTCTCCATCACTCAATGCCTCACTACCCTCTATGGGTGGCTGCGATTGGAGTTTAATCGTGTCATCCTACAATAATTATAAATGAGACAAGTTATTACAATTAATGAATATAAAATTACAATTAAAAATACGTACATAAATATGTTGGGACTGAGGTGTGACCCAGCCCTTGCCCTCTTTAAAATGCGTCATGCTCCATAGTTCAATTTGGCCAACAGGCTGCTGTGTCAAGTCATCACGCTATATAACGTATATAACAATGTTAGTCCTCATTTAAACTTAACCAGTAGTCTATGCAAGGATAAGACAAAACAAAAAGTAAGAAAAATGATATTATACCGTCTCATGGACGGTATTGCACAAATGGTTTTGACCCACCACAATGATTTACTTGAAGTTGTGCCCGGTTTACAGCATTTTGTTTACTTGTTTCCTGTAAATAAAAAATGCAGATATTTTTCTTAAGGGAGTCTTGAAAAGATTTAAAAAAAAAAAAAAACTAATATCCATGACAAAGAAAACTAATGCAGATATTACTGTTGCTATTAAGGTAAAAGCCTATCATAAGTGGAGCTACAAGCCAAGTATCTAACTTCAGTTTATCACTTGT
Organism: Nyssa sinensis; assembly: GCA_008638375.1. Lineage (NCBI taxonomy): Eukaryota > Viridiplantae > Streptophyta > Magnoliopsida > Cornales > Nyssaceae > Nyssa > Nyssa sinensis. Next base: position 56,101,955 of record CM018032.1, read on the forward strand.
TTGGATATCCTTTGAATTTGGATGGATTTATTCTCATTTTATTTTACATTTTAATTTAGAAGTTTTCTGTCCTGAATGGATCATCTTTTGTTATTTTAATTTTTTGAAGGACAAAATTCAAAATTTGTTTTTTTTGTGGTTTAAATGTTTGTTTAGGAAAGTTTAGAACCAGTTTACATTTTAAAATTTAAACAAAGTTATGACAGAGATTAGTTTTTAACAAAGTTATGTAAAATTCATGATTGCAAGAATAGTAAAAGAAGAAAACATGTGTCCACTATAAGGCTGATATCATAAATAAAAACTCAATTCATCAGTGCTGCTACAAATTCAAATCATTCTTTGTGTTGAAGCTTTGTGTTACTTCAAATAAGCATTAAATGAACTAGTATAAAACAACAGTAGCATGAATAATGGTTTGAAAATCTGCAAGTATGGGAATTAAAAAACAAATGTTGACTTTTGTCAAGACAAAATTTGCTTGATGCTAATTCTTTATACAGTTAACAAAAGTAACCAAAGAAGGCAATGTTAACATCATCTAGCATTCTAGCCCCATCTCACGGTCTCAAACCATATCCTCTACCCTCTAGTCTGTCCTGTCCAGTCTTTCAGAGAAGAGAAAAAAAAAGTGCTAGCTGTGGCACTCTATTCACTTGCACTTCCAAGCTAGCTCAAGTTTTTTCTACAACTATATACTTTTTATATAGTTACTTTTTTCATATGTATTGGTTTATAGGAAAGTTAACAGAAAATATAACTTAAGCTTTCCTGCAGTGCATAATATTGCATAAAATGCAGAACATGATTTGATTTTTGGGTTGTGTGTGTGTGTGGGGGGGGGGGGGGGGGGTTGGGTTGGGTTGGGTTGTTTCTTGTAGGAAAATAGTTTGGAGGAGAGATTTTGAATATTTTGAGAAACCTGGGGTTACGGCCACCTATTTACGCTCTCTTTCTCCTCAATTTCCAACTTTCCTACAATTCTCTTCTTTCATTCTTTTTCCTCACTTCTTCTTCTACTGTTATTCTTATTCCTCTCTTCTACCTCTTCTCTCTTATTCTTGTTCTTTCCCTCTCCTACATACTTTCCCTCTTCCAAGTTATAAATTATATATATATATATATAGAAATTGACAAAATAAGATCACAAACTACAAATATGCATTCTGCTGAAAACAATTCAAGACCATTGATTTAGTGAGGAAAAGGAAAATGAAAAAAAAAAAAAAAAGACGTTAAAAAAGGATACCTTGAAAGCATCTCCCTCAAATCGGGTGCACACAATATCCCAGTCATCTATAGATACGCCATGGTAAGGATGTGAGCGTACATTAACTCCGGCATCAACCATTTTGTTGTAGTGCACGTGCATTTCATACAAGAATTCTTTCAGAATTTTGGCAGACATTTTAGCTATGCAAATTTTCAAGGTCTATGTTGAATGCCTCCTACAAATGAGAGTTGAAGGAGCAGATTTCTGATACATTAGAGTTGCAGAATTTGACAAGTCCGACAGTAGAATGATTGGCACCTTAGTATTAGCCAGAATTAAAAAAAAAAATAGTTCTCTTTATTCAGTTACCGCTTTAGGGAAAAACCAAAAAAACAAAATAAATTACAGTAGAGTAGACAGATACAGAAAGGGTCCCATCTTAGTCACCCCATAACGATGATGAACCGATACATTCAGAAAAAAGTTTAGTGGAATGACAACACTACAGTTTCACTGGATTTTTTTCTTATAAGTTCATGTTAATACATAACTACAAGCAGATTATGGTACCTGTCATGTGAAACTGTCTCCAAAATTTTTTGAATAATCTAGTACAATCACGTTATAATATATTCTTCTAGTGATATTGAATCAAATGTAAGATACATTGTCACGTGATGTACCCAATCAACCGAAAAAATATCTTGTTTGTCTCGTCAATTTATTTCTATCCCTATGCTTCCAACCTGGGACCACTTTTGTAAGTCCCCAACTTGCTGTGGTACATACACTCATTGGTACAACGTATGATCCGCTGTTGCACTGACCTACTTTTTTTTTTTTTTTTTAAAGTACAAAAATCAAGAAGTAAAGATTCTAATTAAAGGTGTGTATATACACTAAGCCTCAAATTTTGGAGGTGTCCAAAAAAGAAAATAATTTAGAACTTTGCCATCTCATATGGGACCTTGATCCCTAAAGTGACTTGCATCTACCTTATAATCCTTAATTCATTACATCAAGCAATATCAACTAACATCTTGCCTCAATAAAACATCTTATCATTGATCTTTTTAGGTTCTACCAACTCGATAATTGTGAGTGGGTTACATGTTTACAATCAAAACTCGTAATGGTAGACAAAAAGTGTAGGACACACCCTTTTTTTTGGTGGACCTACCATCTTTAACTCTGAAATTTATGGTGAGTGAAAGCCTATTACTTACATTTGGTGAATGGTTAGGATTGGATAAAGATATGAAGCAAATGCATTTATAAAATGTCTTCTGTTAATAAATATGAGTCCACTTTGGAATGGTGGGTGGGAAGATGAACATATAACATGGTAGAGCTAGGGCTGGTCTTTAACAAGAGAATGTTTCTAACTTTATGATAGGCAAATTGTAATGATATGTATTGAACCAACTCAATTTGTCCAAGTAAAGGAAAACTACAAAAGCTAATAAGGGCATACTTTTATGTAAGGAAATGTATAAGTATGGTAAAAGTACAAAGTTACAACTCAAATCAACAGTCTTAATTCAATTTCAATTAGCTAATCGATACAACAAAAATTTTCAATTGCAACTCAAAGCTGATAAGGCCAATTTTACCTAACCCAAAAAGCTTTATGACTAGAGAGATCTAAATGAAAAAAAATGAAATTCCCAAACATTTTTTCTCCTTAAATTGAAGTATCCAAATCCAGAATTCCCCCAAGACCATCAAGAGAGTTTTACCACTGACAACATGCAAATCATGATGCTATACTTCAAAGGTAATCAGTTCATACCTCAAGTCGAAGGCGTAATGTTGTATTTTGAAAATCTTCCATCTCCTTCCACGTGGCTGCAGCAATTGGTGCATAGCATCGACAAATTATGCAGAGCTCAGCCTTGAACATGTGCAAGTTATGTCCGACCGGTTGAGTGAGGTCGGGTGGTATCACAATAGTAGGCTTTCCTCCTATGAGTTGAGTGTATAACCTCAATTTGTTATTTTTGGCCTTCCCACGGCCTCTCCTTGTAGAGGTAGAACCTGGAGAAGAAAAATGAAATCATAAGTAGAAAGTGTAAAATATATAGAAAGTAAAAATATTAATCAAACTTAACTCGAATATTACCCTGATTTTGAGAACTTGATGTGGTAGCCATTGAGTTCGAGGAAGTACCATCACCATGTGTAAAAGCCATGCCAATAAGGAATGCTGCCCCATTAATAAACTTTTGAGTTACATGTCAAAATTCAAGACCTCTCTATTCAAATAATAAAGCTGCTCTTTATTGATAAGTCCATTAATTAAATGGACTGATACTAACTAACAGTTTAATATAGGGGCAAATATTGACTGTTGCAATATAATAGTTAGCTAAATATCACATTCATGTCACCTACAAACTTTTCCTTTTAGTCACAGTTTAACACTGAAGTAGCCTTTGGTTTAAGAAGGGAAAATAAGAATTTTACAGAGAGAAAGCATGAGAGAAAATAAAAATTAGGGACAGAATCATGAAATCCATATGGAGCTGCAATATATTTACATTCCAAAATTAGTGTTTTTACATTTCACTTTCTCTCCATCACTCATCTATATCAGTAGCATCATGAGTTGACAACTGATCTTCTTCATCATTACAATAATCTATCAATGTATCGTCATCTTCATCACTTGTATCATCATTGATGAAAGTAGCATCTGTCTGATTGGACTCCACATTGATGACAACCTGTAAAGTGTCAACTTGAAAAGCTTCAATGTCAGTCCTAATCCGAGATGATGATCCGGTCAGCACTGCCATCATTTTCATTATCAATACCTTCAAAAGATCGACGACGTTGCAAATCCTCATAATATGCTGATTGTTCCTCTTCTTGGAATACATCACTCTCCACTAATCCATTATCTTCCTCGTTTACCTCTAAGAAATCGTAAATGTTTCTTGGCTTAACCGAATCAACGACATACCAATTACCCCGAAATTTCGCATCCTTAAGGTAAAATACTTGTTTGACTTGTGAGGCTAACACATAAGGATCATTAGCATACTGTGTTTGAGCCATATTTACACTTGTGCAATAGGAATCTGTACGTATTCCAGTCTTTTTGTTCCCAACATCCCACCAATCACACTTGAACAAAAAAATTTGATTATCAAAGCAGTAACTTAGTTCAATAATATCTTTTAGCACACCATAATATTGGATCTCCTTATCACCTTCATACACTGTCACAACCACGCCACTATTTTGAGTTTGACGATACTTTTCACGTTGAATTGTGTGAAACCTGAAACCATTCACGATACAACCAGTGTACCGCGTAATTCGTTTATCGGGACCACAAGCCAACGAATATAAGTCGTCATTAGCTTCCACAGCTTTCTGTTGGCGCAATAGTTCCATCTATACATAAAAGAAATAATACATAATCAAGAATAAAAGACAACATCCATAATAAAAAAGACTACACTTCATAACCAAGTACATGAAAACTTACATGTGTTTGAAACCAATGACCAAATTGTTTTTCGTGCCTTTGTTGGACATTAACCATGCTTTCAACTTCTACCATTGCCATGTGCGCCCTACATGTGTAGCGCATATTATTCAAATTGTCAAATGTGCATTCTATCCAAAATGAAAACTTATTTGTACGTAGTAGTGGGACTATAGTTAATTTACTTGCGATATGAAGCGAGTTCAGCAGAATTATTCAGCACGTAATAATTCACTTTCTCGTATTCTATTATATCTATATGTTTATATGATCCTGAACCCATTGGTCGAACTGCCATTCCAAACGTAACAACTGAATGCCTAGATTGTTGCCATTGACCTCCATCATAATTCCGTTCTACACGATTGAATCTTGTTTCAATACCATCTATATACATTGAACAGAATGCAAGGCATTCACTGTCAATGTATGCTTCTGCAATCAATCCTTCGGGACGTGCTTTGTTGCGCACATATTGCTTTAGTGTCCGCAAGAATCTGTTAACAAGTAAAAATTAGACTTCTACCATCAAAAATCGTATCATACATAATTTAAATTATCACATTACCTTTCAATAGGGATACATCCATTGGTACTGGACAGGTCCTACCAAGTTTTGCCTCATGTGGTAAATGAACAGTCAAGTGGACCATGACATCAAAGAATGCCGGTGGAAATATTTGCTCCAACTTACAAAGTATGACAATTATGTCCATTTTCATCTTATCTAACTACTGCCTCTTCAATGTCTTTGAGCACAACTCTTTAAAGAACAACCCTAATTCAATTAATGGAGTACGAATTTTATCCTCAAAATATCCACATATAATGATTAGGAGCAGTCGTTGCAAAAAAACATGACAATCATGACTTTTCATACCCGATATTTTATCGTCTGTTGCATTCACACAGCGAGAAATATTAGAAGCAAACCCTTCTGGAAACTTCACATCTTTAATCCAAGCACAAAAACTCTTTCTCTCATTAGCTGATAGTGTATAACACGCAGGTGGTACAATGAATTGATCACCATTCGGTATCAAATGCAATTCCTTTCGTATGCCCATTACCTCTAAATCCATGCCCGCTTTGATGTTGTCTTTTGTTTTCCCATCCAGGTTTAGCAATGTTCCCAACACATTCTCACAAATGTTTTTTTTGATGTGCATGACATCCAAGTTGTGTCGAAGCTTAAGAGTTCGCCAATATGATAATTCAAAAAATATACTCCTCTTTGTCCAATTCAACTCTACATTGATATGCTTTCTTTTATTATTTGTTGGTCCCTTTCCAAATAGGTTAGGTTGGAGATGTTCCAATTGTGTAAGCACCTCGTCCCCAGACAAATGCTTTGGTCCCAACCTACTTTCATTTTTTCCGTCAAAGTCATCCTTGTAATGTCTTCTCCAACTATGCATTCTTGGCAAAAAACAACGATGACACATGAAACATACCTTTTTCTCATTCTTCAAATACATCGATCCAGCATCCTTATTACAAATTGGGCATGCCATATACCCTTTCGTGCTCCAACTTGACAAATTTTCGTATGCAGGAAAATCGTTAATAGTTTATAACACCGCTGCATGCAAACGAAAGGTCCGCCTTGTTACAGCATCATATGTGTCAATGTCGTTCTCCCATAACTCTTTCAACTCATCTATCAATGGACGTAGATACACATCTATGTTATTTTCAGGTGATTTTGGACCAAGGATCAATAATGACATGAAAAGGAAGGGCTCTTTCATACACTTCCAAGGTGGCAAATTATAAGGAATAACCAATACAGGCCACATGTTGTAAGCGTTGCTCATGTCTCCAAACTGATTGAACCCGTCACTCGCGATGCCCAGTCGAACATTGCGAGGATCCTGCGCAAACCAACGATGTTCCTTGTCAAATTCCTCCCAAGCCAAGCTGTCTACTAGATGTGTTAGAACATTATCATGTGAAAGTCATTTTTCTTTGTGCCATCTCATATTCCAGCCGTTTTTGTTGACATAAACATCCTTTGTAGCCTAGGTTTCAATGGAAAATATCGCAATACCTTTTAAGGAATCTTCTTACTCTTATCGACATTAACTTTATACCTCGGCTCACCACATCGCGGACATTCAATTTCATTTTCGTGTTCTCCCCAAAGTAATGCACAATCATACTTGCATGCATGTATAGGTACATAACCAAGACCTAGTTCACGCATATACTTCTTACACTCATAATTTGACTTCGGGAGCGTCTCACCAGTAAGCAGTGCCATTTTAATCAATTCCAAAAGCATATCAAATGATTTGTTACTCCAACCGTTAATCGTTTTTATATGCATCAACTTCACAAGGAACTCTAATTTTGAGAACTTTTTACAACCTGGGTAAAGTGGCATATGCAAATCGGCTGAAAATGCATCAAATGGTTGTGGCTCCTCCCCCTCTACATTAGAATGACCATGACTACTACTTGTGTCCCCTTGCACATTGCTCTCAACATCAATTCTTCCTGTACATACGTTTTCCAACATTTCTCTCAATCCATCACAACCTTGCTCACTAGAACCATCACGACTACTTTCATTATTCACATTCATAACTTCATAATCTTTGCCATGAAATACCCATCGGGTGTAGCTCTTATCCATTCCATGCAACTCCAAATGTGCTTTAGCTACATTAATAGGTTCATAATACCTATTGTTGCATTTCCAACATGGACATTTAATCCTATTGCCTCTATCTGTGCTCGGACGTGCATACTCAATGAAGTCTTTAATTCCTTTCATGTAACCAGGCAAATGTCTACCCGGAAGTTTCATCCAACTCTTATCCATGTTTGATCCCTACCATAATAAGAAGTAATTAATTAGTATTATACATGTATATATGTTAGCTCGTTTCCATTAGTACACTAATTAAATGGCCACTGCCCTCATACTAAGAGGCCTCATCCAAAGCGGGCAATTTAAGATTCTGAACTAATGATATCAATCCTATCACTAATTGCAAATATGATTTATTCCTTTTGATTTGAAAAGTAAGCCTCAGACATGCACAGGACAGTTAGCAAACCATCTATTTACCAAAGAGATTTAACTCACATAGCTAAAATTTTAACCCTCTCCAAGAATGTAAGAAATAAATAAACATCACTATTAAATAAAGATCCAGCATACATTCAAGTAAAATTGGAATAATAAAATACATAAGTATTGGAGTCCAGCAACTTACTTTAGAGTATCATGACTGCTTTATAGTAAATGTCAATAAGCAGGGGAGAAATAAATACTATAATAGACTTGATGGTTGATAATGATCAATTGCCATGTCCATATAAAGGTGACAGTATTTAAGTAAAAGCTTCAAACTCTACATTGATGGTTGATAATGATAAACTTGATAGAAACCAAGTAAAAATATTTTCAAGCCTAGAATCCTTAATTTTGCACTGATGCTCTGTAGACTTGCTAATGTTACATGAATATAAACAAGCTTGAAAATATTTTTTCAATGTTTTTTTTCTGTGAATATTCACCAACAAAAATAGGAGAAGACACACAACAGAACAGAAAAACTAAAAGTGCCTCTAGTGTCATTTGGAGTCCAAGATTTTGTAGTTGAAAAACATATCAGTAAGTATATTCAAGCTTAGTGTTTACAGAAGCATGCAACAACAACAACAACAAAAAAATAAAAATAAAAAAATGAAACATCTAATAATTAAAATTGGGGAAGGCTGCTATAAAAATAATTTTTGATTCATAACACCTAACTATGGGTTCAAATTATCCTGTGATATTTGCCATCTATTCATATTTCCAGGACCTGCATTCATTTTCTATTTTTTTCCATTTATTTATTATTTATTATTGATTTATGTGGTTCTTCCACAAAATCATATCAGTATAAAATGTTTCTTCGATCACAATATTTTTTTGGTTGATATTTTATACTTTGGATATTATATGACATGGCAAGCACACCGTCTACAGAATCTGAAAGCATAATCTTTTGTGATCTGTATAAGCCCTAATATCAACTGTTAGTAGATGAACCATCACCACAACTAGAAGCCAAATCCTAACCAGCAATTGAACAAATCATTGTTTCAAATTTGCAAACCCAACCAAAAGAATAAAGTTATGATATGATAAATAAGAATGTGAAATTGAAACAAAAAGAAATTTAAAGGATCCAAGATACCCAACTCATTAATGGAAAATATCCTAAATTTTAGAGAGAAAAATACTGATACCTTATTATTTGTACATTCCTGTAGATGAGCAAATGATTTAGACTAAAATAGGTGGCTGGACAATACAAGAGGCTTCTATTCTGCTTTTACCTTTGCAGAGCTGCTGTGCAAAATGGTAACCAAAGTAGATACAGCTTCCAGGATATGTTTCCCTTTGTTCAACGTAACACAAGTTGCGCAGCCAAAGCATGGTGGGAAGTTTCTCTCAGGATCAATGAGAGACCAGAGGCGCGAGACAAAGAGAGGTACGTGAGAGATCGGAGATCGGCGAGAAACAGAGAGAGGTACATGAGAGATCGGAGATCGGCGAGAAACAGAAAGAGGTACGTGAGAGATCGGAGATCGGCAAGAGGTTGGAGATCGGCGAGAGGTTAGAGATCGGAGATCGACGAGAAACAGAGAGTGAGGTGCGAGGTTTCGAGAGTGGCGCGAGGTTTAGAGTGGCTAGATAGATCGAGGCGCCAATTTTGGAGCATCACAGGTTAGTTCCGACGAATATATTAGTCGGAACTAATACAATGATCCGTCCGTACGTCGGAACTAATACAATGATCCGTCCATACTGTGGTGTTCTTATTTCCGACTCAAGATGTCGTCGGTACTACTGCTAATTTTCGACGCAGACCAATCTGGTCGAAAAATCTAATTATTTCCGACTACTACTAGCATCGAAAATATGCTTTAATTAAAGATGGTTATTTCCGACTGATGCAATGGTCGGTTATAGTTATTATTTTCGACACAGAATATTATGGTCGGTAATCTTTAAGTATTTTCGACCACTTATAGCGTCGAAAATATGCTTTAATGAAATATGGTCATTTCCGACTGATGCAATGGTCGGTTATAGTTATTATTTTCGACACAGAATATTATGGTCGGTAATCGTTAAGTATTTTTGACCACTTCTAGTGTTGGAAAAGCCTCTGTCACCCTTCCTCATCATTTCTAACATTTAATTTATTTTCATCGTAAATACTTAGTTTAACCGGCGAAACTATTACCGACGGTTAATATGCGTCGGAAATAGCCTGTTTTCTTGTAGTGCTAGTTGAGTACAAATTTTTTTTATGGCTACTCAAGACTAAATTAGGAAGGTGTTGCTTATTTAGTATTTCGTATTAGGGAGCAATTATTTCATGGTTATAGTTTTAAGGATCAGATGAATAGTTATATCAATGACAGGATATTGTACATGCATATATAATTTATCAGTTAATTATTGTGACTATTTTAACGAGACCATTCAATAATATCTCAACATTAAGGGACAACTGCATTATTTGTGAGATTAATTTGAGCAAAGTTCTGTATACTCCCATTCCTGTCACAAAATAAAATTCAAAAAAAAATCTAAAAATATTAAGTCATAAACTAGTTAAGAATCAACACGTGAGATGTTTGTCTGGTCGAACTTTCCACGTCGCCCATTTGAATGACTGAATAAGAGGATATATATGATGAATTTTGAATTTTTAACAGAGAAGGTTTTATTGCTATCAAATCTGAAAAATATTCACACACATATACTATTGATCATATGACAATATATATACAATTTTACAGAGTCTATTCTAGGTAACAGTCCTAAAATTACGACTAATCTGTTACAAAGAGGTTGACTTGAATATTTGAACTGATACACCCTTGATTCTTGGCTATTTATCTACTTGCTGATCTTGCTGATTTTTGGTTGCTTGATTTGAGGAATCTTCTGTTATACGCCCCCGCAAGATGGAACTACCATTGGCTAGGCCAATCTTGTTCCGTAGAAGTTCCGTTCAGTGGCGTGACAGCGGCTTAGTCAAAAGATCAGCAAGCTGGTCTTGTGTGTTGACGTGATGAACCTTAAGAACGCCACGTTGAACCATATCAGGAACAAAATGGAGGTCAATCTGAATGTGTTTCATTCGAGAGTGCTGGACAAGATTAAAACTAAGATGGGTTGCTCCCAAATTGTCACAGAGAAACTTTGGTGAACCTGAAAGAGGAAGACCAAGTTCGCGGAACAGAGATAATAGCCATAAGGTCTTAGAAGTTGCATTGGCGAGAGCTCGATATTCGGCTTCAGTGGATGATCGGGCTACAGCTCTTTGTTTCTTTGAACTCCAAGAAATTGGATTTACTCCAAGAAAGCTTATATAGGCGGAAGTAAAAGTTCGATCATCCAGGTTACCTGCCCAATCAGCGTCCGAGTATGTGAAGAGATCAAAGCTGGATTTTTTTGTGATGTGAAGACCATGAAAAAGTGTTTGTTTTAGATATCGAAGAAGCCTTTTTGCCATTGTCCAGTGAGTGACTGTCGATTTGTGCACAAACTGGGAGAGTTTATTAACTGAGAACGAAATATCCGGACGGGTGAGAGACAGATATTGAAGGCTGCCAATGACACTACGAAATTTCGTGCTATCAGTAGTGGAGGTGCCATTAACTAGTTTGAGTGCTGTGGTTGTGGACAACGGAGTAGAGACATCTTTAGCACCAGCCATGTTGGTTTTTGACAGCAAATCTCTAATATACTTGTGTTGGGACAAGAAAATACTAGAAACAGTGGAAATGACTTCCATACCCAAGAAAAAATGAAGCTGCCCCATATCTTTTATAGAGAACTGAGTGCTAAGTTATTGAATAATATGATTCACAAAAGGCATATCATTTCTAGTGATCACCAAATCATCCACATAGACTAAGAAATAATAGATAAGAGAGTTGTGGCGGTATATAAATAAAGAGGAGTCAGCTTTAGAGTTGTGAAAACCAATAGCTAGAATTGCTAATTTAAGAGCCAAATACCAGGCTCTAGGGGCCTGCTTGAGACCATAGAGAGCTTTACGTAACCTGCACACATGATTAGGATGAAATTCATCTTGGGATTCGGGGGGCTGAACCATGTACACTGTCTCAGCCAACTCACCATGCAAAAAAGCATTGTTAACATCTAATTGCCGCAACGGCCACCCTTGCATCACAACAACTGTCAGAACAGTCCTAATGGTAACCGGTTTTACAATTGGGCTAAATGTTTCTTTGTAATCTAACCCTTCACGTTGATTATACCCTTTAGCAACAAGTCTCGCTTTAAAGCGATCAATTGACCTATCGGATTTTCTTTTAACACGAAAGACCCATTTGCAGCCTACGGGTTTGTAGTGAGTGGGTGGGGAAACAAGTTCCCATGTGCCATGGCGCATAAGTGCAGTGAGCTCATTGGACATAGCTTGTCTCCAATGAGGGTGACGGAGGGCTTGACTCACACAACTTGGTTCAATGGTTGAGGGAAGTGGATGCTTGGTGACAGAGTGAAATTGTTTCGATCTATGAATATTGTTCATGGACCGAGTGGTCATGGTGTGAGTTCGGGAAATGGGTTACATAGGGGGTTTATAGAGAATATCATCATTGACAAGGGAGTCGTGAGTGGTCGGAGTGTGTGTAGGGGATGAGGAAGACAAGTGATCAGGTGAGTGCGAGGAACAAGGGTTAGAAGGGGGAAAATGCAAAGTACCTAAATCAAAGGAAGAAGAGCGGTTACCTGAAGATGAACCGAGAATAGCGTTGCCTCCCGAAGTCACTGGTGGTGGGCGCGGTGGAGACGGCACTGCAATGGGTGGTCCGACGGCCGTGGGCATTGCGAACGGAGTAGGGGGCTTGATGGTGGTTTGGGAAAGAGGGGAAGGGAGTTGGGTCTCGTCGAAGAGGACATGCCGAGAGATGTAGAGCCTGTGGGTCTGAAGATCAAGGCATTTATATGCGTTTTGGGTTGGGGAATAGCCCACCAACAGGCAAGGGCGTGATTTGCACTGGAGTTTGTGGGTATTGTATGGTCTGGTAAGAGGGAAACAGAGGCAGCCAAACTTTTTGAGTTTAAGGTAATTGGGTTTCTAGTGAAATAATGCCTCAAACGGTGATTTGTTAGTTAAAAGAGGGGTTGGCTGCCGATTTATTAAATAGACAATAGTTGAAAAAGCATAGGGCCAAAAAGATAAAGACAGAGATGCGTCATGCAATAGAGTTAGGCCCGTTTCAACCACATGACGATGACGACGCTCGGAGACACCATTTTGCTGTGGTGTATGAGGAACGGTTGTATAATGGCTAATCCCATGAATGGAAAAATATTTTTAAGACGAACGAATTCACCACCATTATCGGAATAAATGCTTTTGAGTTTGGACTGAAAAAAGGTTTCAACAAGATTCTTAAATTGAGGAAAAATAGTACTAACACCAGATTTTGTTTCCATGGGATAGAACCAAATATATTTGATAAAATGATCAATTAGAATTAAATAGTATCGTGATCCATCAATGCCAAGAGTGGTAGATGGGCCCCAAACATCAGTATAAATCAAATCAAGTGGGGCATAACTTCGAAAACTGGTAACACGAAATGGTTGTTTGTGCGCTTTATTGATAAAACAAAAAATACAAAGATGAGAATCATTTTTAAGTATTATTGGAAGAGAAAAAGTCTTGACGAGATGGTGAACGATTTTATTGGACGGATGTCCAAGACGTTTGTGCCACCCATCGATTGAAGTTCGTTCATGCACATTGGCAACCATTTTTGGAGAAGCTTTCACCAGTGACTTTGGGAGGGTGTAAACACCATTTTCACATGCACCTTTGAGTAGAACCGCCCTCGTGATCTGACCCTTGATAAGAAAAAATGATGCATGAAATTCGATAAACACATGATTTTGAGAGGTGAAATGATGTACAGAAATGAGATTTTTATATATGCTAGGAACACAAAGTGTATCAGTTAAATGAAAAGTGCGAGTGGGTGACTGAAAAACAAGGAACCAATATGTGAGACAGGCAAACCTGAACCGTCACCTATGATGACTTCATCAGTGCCGTCGTATTCAGAGTGCATAGATAAGTTCGCTAAATCACCAGTGATATTATGGGAAGCTCCTAGCGACAATAAGCCATTTGGTATCTGTGGCTAGTGATGTAGATACACAGTTGGCAGTGGCATCCGAAAAAGGCAAGCGTGGGCAGTGTTTTGCTATATAACCTAAGGCATCATAGAGTTGACATTTTGGTGAGTACTTGCGCGAAACCATTGGACTTGGGGAACCTCTTGTTGTCCTTTGGGCCACCATAGTGGCGATAATGGGCCGGGGCTACATTAGGCTATGAGGGGTCGCCACCATATTGACGAGAATGGGGCAAGCCTGCATCAGGTTTTGAGAAACCACCGTTTCGGCCAAAACCAGGTGCTTTGAAGAAACCCTTGGTGCCGTGTCTCCCCCTTGAGACGAACCAGGAGCGGCAATTGGAGTAGTTGGCCGATGCAACCAACTGTTGAGTGGAGGCATCAAGTCGACGAAGATAGGCATCGTGTCCGACGAGAAGATCGTGGAGTTCTTTGAAGTGTAAGGGTCGTTCCCTTGCGCGAATGGGTGCGGCGATTTCACGAAAATTGCTTCCCAGGCCATTAAGGATGTAGAGAGTGAGATCATCATCAAAGATGGGATGATCAATAAGAGAAATTTCATCAGAAAGAGCTTTGACGGTGTGCAGGTACTCTTGGATCGATTTATTGCCTTTCTTGATCATTGTTAGTTCCTCTTTAAGTTGCATTGCGCGTGTGCGCAATTTGCTTGCATACATTGTATGCAATTTTTGCCATGCTGCTTGAGATGTCTTGGCAGCAGAGATGAAGGGGGTGATGGTGGGGTTAGTGGAGGCCTAGAATGGCACTTAAGATAAGCTTATCTTGGCGGATCTAGTGAGTTTTTGGCAGACTGGGAATGGAGGGATCAGCCAGTGTGGGACAAGGCTTATCACTAGTGACATAATCCAGAAGATTATAGCCAATAAAGAGGGCTTCGAACTGAGCACGCCACTGGGGAAAGGTGGAGGGTGTGAGTTTTTCATTGATTTGGGTAGCAATATTGAGGGCAATGAGAGGGGTGTCAGTTGGGGACGGTGTAGTGACGGGGTTATGGTTGGTGGCAGATGTAGGGATCGAGTTCTCGTGAGAGGATGGCTCTCCTGATACCATGATGAATTTTGAATTTTTAATAGAGAAGGTTTTATTGCTAACAAATCTGAAAAATATTCACACACACATACTATTGATCATATGACAATATATATACAATTTTACATAGTCTATTCTAGGTAATAGTCCTAAAATTACGACTAATCTGTTACAAAGAAGTTGACTTGAATATTTGAACTGATACACCCTTGATTCTTGGCTATTTATCTGCTTGCTGATCTTGCTGATTTTTGGTTGCTTGATCTGAGGAATCTTCCGTTATAATATATATATATATATATATATATATATATATATACACACACACACACACAATAAGTTGTGGAGTGGTGTACATTCAAACCCATTTCCTCGCTTTTTGGAGACACAATAGAGGGGACAAGTGTGTGTGTTGAAATAGCAAATGACATTCAGTAATGAAGTTTGACTAGCATTTTTCAACTTTTTTATGATAGATCCACAAAACCAAACCTTAGCAATATGATAGATACACAAAACCAAACCTCAGCAGTAAAAACAATTGTGATATATATATATATATATATATATATATATTTTGAGAAGTTAAATATATTACTAAACAAAAGTTCAAGAGTTGTAAAAGAAGGAACAAAAGCTTGGAGATCAAAAAACAAGCTTATGTTCCAATTCAAAAAGGAATTTTTGATTTTCCTCTAATGCGAAGCTGAATCTCGAATACTATATATATCCTAGTTTGTGGAGTGGTGTACATGATCCAAACCCATTTCCTGGCAACTTCGAGAAGTGTCTTAGACTATTGTGTCTTGAAATGAAAATGACAATGAGAAATGAAGTTTGACTTTCGCATTTTCCAAATTTATGATCGATCAGATGAGAAAGGTTTTATATCTGCTTGTAACTCACTATCTCCCAAACGAAGAAGGTGTTGAAATATGTGAATTTTCCAAAAAGCAGAGTCCCAAAATCCGAGTAATTTTTTGCGCAACTAAAATCCATTTGATAACATTCAAAGAAAATTTGCCCGCTTTATACAAGAATTTTGACTATTATAAGAAATACTGGAATTATTAAAATGGGTTCTTTCATCTTAAATTTTTGTTTTCATTTATAAGAAAAAGTGATACATTTCTCTTTTGTTTTTCAAACAAAAACAAAAAAATTTAAGAATCATACAATCTCTCTACTTACATAATAAAACTGTGTATATTTAATTTTAAACATTTTATATTATCAATCCAAATGTTATTTTTTTCACTCAAAAACTATATTTCTAAATATAAAAGCAGCCTTATTTGGGATATCCAAAGTCTTAATTTTATTTTATTTTTTGACAAAAACATAATTACCAAATAATTAATTAGGGAAAATTCATTAATAATATTATTAATTTTTTTGATGGTGTGAATTAATCAATTGTGATAATATAAAGAGCACCAAAAAAAAAAAATGTACAATCGCAACATAAGAGAGATACCAAAATGTATGGTGAAAAAAACCCTCACGGGACAGAAAAACCTACTTTGCTGCTAAAGAACAATCCATTAATAAACTAAACCAATTATAAGACACAAAACTGGCAACACTCATTACTAATCTAGTTCTCTACATTGTAGTTTACTGCTAGTCAATAAGTTTTATTGTTCTCATTGTTTCCCACTTGTCTATCGGTTGCGTTTATCAACCACTCTTTTACTACAACATCAACTCGTTCCAATCACAATTTGTATATGTGGAACCATGCTTCCTAGTGTGCAATTTTTGCAGTAATCTATACACATGTTTAAAGATTTCGCTTAGAAAAACTCACATTTACCTCTATGAAAAGAGAATAAATTGAATGCGCTCACAATAATAAATAGAGAACTCTCAAGAATTCAACTAGTGCTTTTAGTGCTCTACAAGAATACAAATATGATCTCAAGATCACTTTCTTTAAGGCATGACAAAGTTATCATCTAAACTTTAGTCTGATGGAGTGACGCTCAATCCATAACCTTAATCCGCTCAACCATGCACATTCATGCAATAAACAGTCCAGTTTTGTGGAAATAAGTTTATGTAATAAATTCATCCAACATATTGAACCAAAAATGACGCAGCTGAGGCTTCTGAAAAATAATAGGAATATTTTAAGTCTCATTCCCAGAAAAAAGTACTAGTCGACGCTCGTAACTCCGCTATGACTGAAGCAGCTACGAGATCAAACGACTTTGTTTAGGCCTCCAATTTAATTTTTTTGTCATTTATAGTAATTTTTATTTTTGTAATTACTTTATTTAGGAATGTCCGAATTAACTTCTGCTTGCGGCTATAGTTTCTCAATTTGATATGGTTTCTAATTTTCTAAAAAGTCTCAATTTTTATTAATTTTTTATTTTTTCTCTTTTTCAGAATTATTACAGTTTCTTGGTTATAATAGGACTAATATAAGGAATTAGTCGATTCCTATAATTAAGATTAATAGTAATCTTAGCCTATATATATATATATGATGTAAAACAGTCTTTATTAGGGAGATTATCAATAATATATTTTGTTTAGAAAATTGAGATTTGTTCTCTTTGGGTGAAGAGTCCATTTGTTTTTGATTAATAAAGAATTCACGTGTTTGATTTTCTTTCACGTTCCACACTACAGTTAAAAAAACTCATGATGTGTCTCAACAAAAATTGTAATCATAATATATATATATATATATATATTTCACTTCATTAGATGTTTGGTCCAATTAAGAGATATAATCTCTCTCTGCACAGAAGACCAATATACCTAGTTTCACTTGTTACAATAATATAAGTTATATCTTTAATACTTTATCAACAAAGTAATTATGAAGTTTTTACATTATTTTTGAAATTCTTCATCTTTAAAAATACAAAGTTGTAATTTAATCTAGCCCAATCAAGTCTCTAGAGATTTTATTGAGCTAGGAAAATTTCACAATTTTTCATCATATAAACCATGAACTTAAAGGGCAAAATAAAATTTAAGTGAAGTCTCTTCGAAATTATAAAATCTTTGGGTTGGGGAGAGGGGGGTGGGGTAACTCGTAATATTTTTAAAAATTAAACAAAATAATGGTAAAAAATTTAAATTTTCTAAAGGTTGAGAGGACCATAGCCGCAACACCTCTTATATCCTCCTTTGATATTTCCTAACATATATTTCTTATAAACATAATAAAACATAAAAAATTAATATTCGCTTGATTGTTACCAGATGGATTTTGATCATAAAAAATAAAAAAATATGAATTTTTTTTGTGATTATAGATAAAAACACTCAATAAATCTGAATGCAACTTAATTCATTTGTTTTCTAGCATTGTATATAATTTGAAATAAAACGCTTTTCTCACTATGTTTATTACCACATCATCAACATGTGAGCTTAAAAAAATAATTTCACAACAGCTACTAGTTTAATTACAAATTCTTTACAAAAAAAAAAAAATTATCAAATAGTTATGCATAAATGTTTAAAAAAGATAGGCAAAAAGACCTAATTTTTTATATTATTTTTGCATAAATATTTAGTAATCATATATAGAATAGGCTTGGGTTGGGTTGGCCAACGATTTTACTAACCTTAACATAAATTTTTATTTACTTTGTTTATACAAATGGACACTAATTGCTGTGGTAGACTTCCAGGAAGAACTACGAATGATATTAAGAACTATTGGAGCAGTCACCTACGTAGAAAGATAGTTTCACACCAGCAACGACGACGACGACGACAAGTGAGAGATAGTGTCCAAAAAGATGTAAAAATCATTCCGATAAAGCCCCGGACTCATAGGCCTCATATTGTCTTTGAAAATCTAACTCAGTTAGAAAATGTAGTTGGGAATGATATTCAATCAAAGGGCAATCCCAGTGAGCCATCGCTAATAATGCTACCATCAGATGAGGATATTTGATGGCGGGAAAGTTTGTTAGTTGACAAAGAAGGCGAGAAAGCAATATCCACTAATTTCACTAGTGAAAAAATGGAGGAGGAACTCATCGTAAAGGTTAAGGAAATTTCTCCAAGAAGGGTAGTCACATTTACTGAGAAAGAATGCCAAAGTGGTTTGGGTGACTTGTACTTTGACATGGAGAACTTATGGGACTTTTTTTTTTTTTTTGATCAGCAAAGAAATATAATTTGTTGATGTAAACGTAAATGTAAAAGGGATACGACACAACTACATCAAAACAGGAACAACAAGAAAGAAAGAAAATTGGCAAGGAACCAATTTTTCAGAACAAACAGAAAGCAAATAACAGAGGTACTGGCAAAGTCCAGCACATTCAGCATAATGAAGCAAAAATAAATCACCTCAACTGTCAGAAGCAAATCAAAAGAATCTCACAAACACTTGCAGGAAACTTGCCACATGAAGAACTGCTACCTCATGACCAGGGGCTATCTCAACAAAAACTCCATCAGGAGCTATTTCCTGCAAGAATCATAACTAACAATACAACAAAACTCCAATAGCTTCTACCCCAGATTCTTCAATAATGCTCTTCATCTTCTACAATTCCGACCAGAACCCACCATTAGAGGCTTTATCTCAATATAGTAACTGAATGCCAACTTCGTCAGAATAAGAAGAACCCAAAACAATGAGTACTTCAAAAGATAAAATGTGCTCTCATGCATTCCCCTCCCAACATAGAGCAGAGGCTGTGACCACCACATGATGAGCACATTTGATATTTCGTGAGGGCGGAACCAAAATAATTATAAGCTTCATGCATGTTTGGTGGCTACTTACTAGTATTGTACTCTATTTCCAAGAAAAGAAACATTTTATTATTCTTATATTCTTTTAATGAAATCTTAATTATCCAAGAAAATGAAATTAGTTTATATCAGATATCAAATATATTTTCTCAATACCCTGTTAAAAGAGAGAAAAAATACTCTTACAGAATTTTACTAGAATTTCAAACACTTTTGATAAAGAAATACTATTTTTTTCAAGTCTTATTAAAGGAAAGGACTATGATCAGATGTATACCTGGCAAATATAATCCAGATCTGCCAACCCTCCTGGATCCACCAATTAAATAATGGGTTGGATTGCTTTATATTTTAGACGGGTCGAAAATGGGTTCGGTTTAATAAACCCGCCAGTTTCATGGGTTGAGTACAGGTCAGAAACAGGTTCAAAATGAGTTGGTATATAACCTTGAATCTAGGGTTCTCTCTCATTTCTCATTCCCCATTCAACGACTGGAAGCTCGATTGTCTGTGCTCATTTCTCTCTCATTCCCCGTCCAATCCTCACTCACGCACACAGGTCGCCCTTCTCTCTCATTTCTCTCTCATTCCCCGTCCAATCCTCCTCAGGCACACAGGTCGCCCTTCTCTCTCATTTCTCGATTGTCTGTGCTTTCTCGGTTGAAAGCTCTCATCGTCCTGTTTGATCTTATTAGCAATGGTTGAGGTAAAAGCCCATTCTTATCTCTTGTTTTTTATTCTTCAATTCATTGTTAGGGTTTAGCTCAAGAATGAGGCTCAAACAAGGAGATGGGATGTTTCTAAAGGTGGTTGCCCCTCTCTGTAAATCGTTAACGGAGCCGATGATTTCATCAAAAAAATTAAAAGCCCTTTAATCTTCTTTTCCTTGAGGTTTTAATGTGAATACATACATATATATATATATATATATACACACACCCATTTGTGTGCGTGAGTAAGGATTGGATCCTCGTTGTTACTGATTCAGAATCCAATATAAGAAGTTGTACGTGATGATAAATTTTTGAGGAGATCAAGCATTTAAAATCTGACCCGTTTCTTGGCGAGGCAACCCAGAGGGCCTGCGTCAGAGAGATTTGTTCTCTTACAGGCAACTGTTGTTGCAGCCAAGGCAATGTCGAATTATCATTTGATCGTTGACTAATCTGAGCTTCACCCTATTAATTGTTTTTGGAACATTTGTACCAAATGGGGACTGCTGGGTATTAGTTTTTTTTGGTAACTTTTGACCGACTGCTACAAATGATTTTGTGAAATTTTTTCCCTTCATTTTTCATTCTTAATCATCTAGAAAATAGTTTGTGGTAAAGAAGATGGAAGGCATCATTGTGATCTATTTCACTTTTCTACACCATGAATAGAGCAGCATTAGCTAGGACTATTAATTTACTATTCTATGTTTGATCAGGAGCTTGAAATAGCCAGCAAAGAACTTTGGCCCATCTTCCAAAATAATATTTATGGTCCTCAAAGTCCTCATGCATGCTCCTTGTTAAATTCCCTGCAAATCTCTATGCTAAAAAACACTGAACTAATCATCAGTCCCTTTGTCTTGCACCTTAAGGAAGTTCAACATATAGCAAGGATACTAGATCATCATGACAATGCTTCATTTTGAATTACATTGTGCAATTTGAGCAAAGTTTCTCAACCACTTCAAAACGTAAGAGGGCCATTTCTAAAGTACATGATAACTTCAAAAAATTACCTATCACTGCTAATGGAAAACAAAAGGCGATCTGTAAGAAGTGTAAGTAAAAGTACATTGCAGATGCAAAAGTGGCACTAGTAATCTACTACATCATCTTACTTGTTGCCCTAAAGGTGGATTCGAGGAATCTATGTCACAAGCTACTTTTCAAGTAGATCAAGATATATATATCATGAGAAAATATCTAAATTCATGTTTGTAAAACATGAAGGGGTCAGGGATCTCCATAGCTTCTTGAACCGAACAGTTAAATCCATCACAAGGAATACAACAAAATCTGATGCTTTAAAACTATACAAGCAAGAAAAGGATAAACTTAATCATGTCATGGAGTCCATCCCTAGTAGGATATGCTTGACTTCTGATTTATGGTCATCTATAGCAACAAATGGGTATTTGGCACTAACTGCACATTACGTGGATGAGAACTAGATATTGCAAAAGAAGATTTTGAGTTTCCATCGTATGCTCCCTCTCCATGGTGGTCCTATTCTAGCGGAGAAAGTTATACATTTACTAAAAGAATGGGGCATCGAGAAGAAAGTATTCTCCCTTACCTTGGATAATGCCAAGTATAATGATGGGTTAGTTGATGTTTTGAAGCGTCATCTTTCTTCAACTGACACTTTATTTTGTGGCGGAAAGTTTTATCACATGTGTTGTGGTGCGCATATTTTGAATCTGATTAGTGCAAGTTGATCTTAAAGTGATTGATGAAGCAATCAACAAGATTAGAGAAAGTGTGAAGTATGTTAGAGGTAGTGAAGGGAGAAAGATCAAGTTCGCTAAATGCATTGCTCAACTATATTTAAGTTGTAGTAAGAAAATATGCCAAGATGTGCCAACACTGGTGGAATTATACATATCTGATGATTGACGGTGCTTTAATGTATCGTCGTGCATTTGACCAGTTATAACTAATTGATGTACATCATAAGACTTGCCCATCAGATGATGAGTGGGTTAAGGTTGAAAATATTGCCAAGTTTCTAAAACCTTTTTATAATATCACCACACTTTTTTTCGGTTCTCATTACCTGACGTACGAATTTGTATTTTCATGGGGTTTGGAAGATACAGATGCTAATAAAGGAGGAAATGAGAAATTTATGTGATGCTATAAGTAGCATGGCCAAACAAATGAAGGAGAAGTTTGACAAGTATTGGGAATGCTATAGCGTTGTGTTATCTTTTGTTATCATATTGGATCCAAGCTATAAGTTACAGTTTGTAGAGTTTTGCTTTAAAGAATTATATCCAATGACATATGTGGATAGGGTAAAGCTCATCCGAGACAAGTTATATATGTTATTTGAAGAATTATGTGTCTCTCTTCTGTTTCTACATCAAACTAATCATCAATGGCTTGTGTTAGTGGAGGTGATAATATAGGTGATGAGATGGATGTAAGTAAAATTGGCTGGTTCTTTATTTCTAGATTATATTTCGTACTTTTATTATTTATAATTATGAAATGTTTAATTTTAATAGGAATTTGATTTATATGAGAGTCAACACTATGGCTTGACTAGAAACAAGTCACAGTTGGATTTGTTCTTGAAAGAGCAAAAGTTTGATCATAAGCAAGATCTAGATATCCTTAGTTATTGGAAGGCTAACAAATTGCGGTATCCTGAACTTGCTTTGATGGCGCATGACATTTTAAGTATTCCTATCACAACTATTGTGTCGGAGTCAGCCTTTAGCATTGGGAGTCAAATTATTAATAAATATCGCAGTTCAATCATATCAAAGAATGCGGCGGCTTTGTTATGCACACGAGATTGGTTGTATGAGAAAAGTAATATTAAGTAAGTAATTACGTGATATTTTTATATTGTATCTATTTACATAAATATTTATTTAATTTATTCTAATTGGTATTTCTTAAATGCAGTTTCGAATAAAGATAAGGAAGATGAAGAACTTACCGAGGATTTTGAAAGTATAATTACAACTCTAAAAAATAGTTCAATTGAGAAAAGCAATAGTGGTCAATTGTAGGAATGGCAACGGGGCGGGTTTGGGGCAGGGTGAACCTTCCCCGACTTCGTTTAGAGGTTTACCCTGACCTCGATTTCGTTTATATTCCCTTGACTTCACCCAGCCCCACCCTGAACCCCAATATATATATATTTTTTTAATTAAGTTAAAACTTTTATTTTGATAAGTAAATTAATTTTTTTTTTGCCAAAATAACTAATACAAAAAAAAAATATATGATTGTAATAAGAAAAACTTTAAAACTAATTTTATATAGTAGTTATTTTTTGATAAATATAGTATATATAAAAATAAATAAAAAAACTTAATATATAAACAGAGCGGGATGACCATCCCCCAAACCCGTCCCAAACCCGACGAGATTTTAAAAGTCATACCCTGACCATGCCCCGACCCGATTTATGAGCATCCCATACCCACCCCATTAGGGGCAGGTGCCCAACGGGGTGGGAGAAATTGCCATCCCTAGTCAATTGTCATAATAGTTTATGGCCACTAGTTTACTTGTGTTTTTAAGCACTGTGACTTGTTTGCAGTTCTTATCTTGAATTATTAATCAATTACATGATGAAGATTCTTTTATTAATCTTTTGGAATTGTGATTCTCTAACATGTTGAAAATCTGTGATTATAATTTTTAGACTATTATTGAATTTGTGTTAAACTTTTACATCTAATGCCATGTTGTTAGGGCCTACAGGCAAGTCGAATTTAAGTATCAGTGTCTATGGGTTTGCAGTAATAATTATCTATTCGGAAAGTTACATGTTTATTATTGAGCCAGATATTACTGTTCAATTGGCAATTGTTGATTTAAAGGGAATTGTTGACCTAGAAGTTGCTTTAGGTAAGCATGGTATTGCTTGAGAATACCAGAACCATTATGATTTTTGTTATTATATCCCACTTGCATTTCTCCTCTTTGTTAATGTCGAGTTCTCAATTTGCTTGTCATCTTTGTGCATTATAATCTATTCCCCCTGCCTAGATTTTTTTAGATTTGTTGATTACCATTTCAAAGGACCCAAGGTAGCTTGATCATTGTAGTTGGAGAACTCAAGCTTAGGAGAATATTGTTTTCTATTCTTGTTGCTTCTTTTATTGTTGAGGATATGTACTAATGTTGGAGCACCTCATGCAGCAGTAGCTGCCCCATGTTGGGAAGTTGTTAGGTCTCTCCATTTCCTACTAGGAGTGCATATGACATTTGGACAATTAGTCTATAGCAAGTTTTGTTGGAGCACCTGCTGCAGGAGCAGGCTATGCAAAGGGGCACTTGTGGCTTAAGTCTACTTTGAGCTCTGTCTGCATCTTTCTCGCTTGAAGACTAGGGGTTTTAATTTTTGGTTGTTCTGGTTATTTCTGTAAAAAAAGCATGGCATTAGAATTCTAGTGGAAGAATCTGAAGGAATGATTTAATTTCTTTTGGATATAGGGCTTGCAGTTTCTTTTGGATGATTTAAGTACTATGGTTAGGGGATCTATTTTATTTTCATTATGTGGCTGACTAGAATGATTATCCTGATCGTGAGTATTCGGTTAATCTTAAAGATGTAAGAGAGCCACTATGAATTGTGCATATTTTCTTCTTAAAAGCACAGAATCTTAAGTATTTAAATTCATAAAAAAAAATGGGTTGATCCGGTCCGACCCGAGTTTGACCCGACCCATAATGGATCCTGTTTAGTTACGGGTCATATCTGAGTCTGACCCATTTTCAACCCGTTCATTTTATCAGGTCTAATCATGTTTTAATTTGGTATCAAAAGACATAATAAAGTCTTTTTGAACCTTTTTGGAGGTCTGTGTGCACAGGAGATGGTTTAGATCTAGCTTAAATTTATTTTTGACCGAGGTCCAAGGGTATGGGACGTTCTGAAGCAAAGGAAGTCCTACAAATCACTGAAAGGGGGATATTGTACATTTTCGTGATAGTGGCTAGCTCTTCAGAAGTGATGTGGTTGGATTCAGAGCCTCCTTTCTCAAATCTATCTACAATTCAAGTACTAGAGCCCTTAACTTAAGGGGGGTTAGACTCGATCCCGATTATCTAGACCCTCCGAAGAAGACATAAATATATTAAGAAAAGGGGGAAAATAAAGAAGAAGAACCAGACCTAGGAAAGGAATACTGAAGTTTATGAGCTAGAAGTTACGTATCAAAAATCTCTCGAGTCACCAGAAATCGCCATAATGGGAAAAGAGATGCTCTTTCAATGATGGTTCCCCCTTTTATAGGCAATTACTGCCTATAATAATTAATGAGGGGCGTCAATTTTCTCAGCATATAAAGATGAGAGTCCCAACTATCAAAAAATGATGATTGTTGCTGCTTAAAAAATCATGAGACAAGTAATCTGCATTTATGGCTAGCAAAACACTCCCACATCGGATAAAGTTGTTTGCAAAATTTACTGAAATGTAACACTAATTAAAATTTTCAAGGAAGAGTACATACCTTTTTCGAAGTCTAAAGTACAAGAAATATGGTATTCATTTTTTAAAATAGATTGGTTTCGAAATTGCGCTGAATCAGGATTAAATAAAATTGGTTGGGTCAAGAGCTAAAATAAAAAGGTCAGGTCAAGATCAAATGAAAGATGGCCCGGGTCTGTGGCTGGGTAAACGGAAAATTGGAATGGGAGAAAAGTAGTTCTGATCAAGCTTCTATTTTAATACCTATGAGCGCTAAAGTGTAAAATGAAAAGTAATTCCAAAGACCAAATAAATTTTTTCGTTGTTTTTTTTTAAGGAATTTAATTGAAAACAAATTGATGAGAAGTGCTTGTTGTGTACTGCTTCTTTCTTTTTCTCTTAGTGTTTAAAATAATGAAATCCTTGAACTCACCCCATCTGTTTTGATGCCATACTAACACCAACATATCGTGTTACCATGGCTTTGGCATAAAACTAAACATTATAACCGGTCTTAACAATGAAAAAGGTATGGCCCTACAAGGTTGCATCTCTGTTCCATTCTAGAGATCTCTAGACTAGGTGGGTTCAAAATTTGTTCATTTATATGTGGGTGAGGGTCCTCGAATGGTCCGTGATGTTTTTCATCTTGCCAAAGAGATTGCTCCTGCAATTATCTTTATGGATGAGGTAGATGCTATAGCAACTGCTATATCTTTGGGTTTTGTTTTGTGGCTTTGGTTCTGGTTTGGTGGTCTGTATCTCTTTTTTCCTATTTATATTATTTCTTTTTTTCGCCGTTTAACAAAAAAGAAAAAGAAGTCCAGCGTATTCTCATGGAACTCTTGAATTAGATGGATGGATTCGATCAAACTGTGAAAGTGAAGCTAACAATGGCCACTAATTGTGGGGATTGGCTTGGGTCTTAACTGGAACAGTTAGCCAGTTAATCCATTAATTGGTGGCAAGGAATTGATTGGAGCAAATATGTAAAAAAAAAAGATTTGGGATGGCTTGTTTTTTGCAATCTGCTGGTCGGTGTGGAAAGCAAGGAATGATTGTGTTTTCAGTCGTAAACAAATTGTGGTTGAAGAATTGGTTGTGTCCATTAGAGTGAGGATGGCATTATGGTGCAAGAGTGGGTTGAAGGGGTGTAATTATTCAATATCTCAGATGGTATATAATTTTCAACAGGTCACGGATGTTATTTAAGCATGCTTGCTTGTTGGTTTCGGCAATGGATGCATGGAGGAGGACTTTACGGGGTCTAGGCAGTGGAGTTATGTAACTGGAGACTCCAAGGTGTAGTAGCTGTTTTGTGAGGTTGCTGGCCTTTGGGGGGATTGTGTTGGAAATGCTTTTGTAGCGTCTAGAATCTGATCTGGGAGTTGTTATTACGGTGGGTCTTTCCTATTTTTGCTATATTTGTATAGAGCTTATGTTGGTATATGATTTGATCTCGGCTTGGAGCCAACCTAGTTGGGGTGAAACCTTGGGGTCCATGATACCCGTATCAATTTGCTTGTGTTGTCTTTTTGTTTTATTGATGGTGTCTTTATGTACATTATTTTCATCAATAAAATCTCCTTTTCTTTGCTGACCAAAAAAAAATTGTGTAGGAGGCACTTTGGACCCAACACTTCTATGACCTGGTTTGTGCTGCTAAGAAGAACTTAAGTGATGAAGTTAATCTGGAGGACTCTGTTTCTCGCCCCGATAAAGTAAGTGTTGATGAGTCTTTTCTTTTCAGCATGCTGGAAAGGGAGATACATAATGGATGTGAATGTTTTTGTTGTGATCGTTGGTTACTGTCACTGGTATTTGGAATCTGTGTAAGCTAATATGGTTTGTTGGATGTTGTTCTCTTGTAAATTGGTTGAGTTTTGATGGTGTTGCTCATCGGTTAATTTGATTGTGGGGAGTTTCGAGTATGGTGGACACTCAGTCATACACACTGATGTCTGAGCATCTGAAACTGTTTCTATTGCAAGAGTTTGCTAGTTTCAGCTTTTGGTGTTTTCATTTTCGCGAAAAGTAATATTTAAATGCTTAAATGCTGGTGTTTAAATGGTACTCAATTAAACACTCAAATGAATTAGACCCTGTTAGTGGGACCCATCTTTTTGGACCCATAATGATAGGTCTCATCAAACATTTGGACCTCAAATCATTGCTCATTGGTGAATCATTGCTCATTGGTGAATAATGAAGGCACTCCAGTTTTTTAAGGATTTTTGTTGTGCATAAAACTGAGGGTGGAGCTGTTGGTCTAGTTCAGTTTCCTGGTGCAAATTGAGTTCAGTGGTTTGTTGTCAATTAGCAATATACCAAAGAGTCAATTCAAGGACATTTGGGATTTAAGGAGTTGTTGCTTTGCTGCCTCCCTACTCTATATCTTCTGGTTGAAGCTGCTTCAGTTTCAAAGAAAATGGAGGTGCTAGAAGATTCTAGTTTGATCTAAAGCTCCTGTTCAGAGAATTTGAGTCGACTGCTTTGGGATCTTAATCAGTTAAGCTTGTTTTGTTTATAGCTTCTGTTTTTGTTGTACTTTTTTTTTGGTCCACAAAGAAAAGAAGCATTTTGTTGATGAAGATATAATAATACAAGATCAATTACATAACATCAATAAAAAGAGCAGGAAGTGCGCTGAGCATCATGGGGAGAGGACCAATATCCCAACTAGGTTGGAACTTTGGTTCTCCCAAATCCTATGCCAGTACCACCTATAGCATAGTTGGCAAGTGACCAACCCTTACAAAAGAAATACTCCAACAGTATATTACATTACTCCAAAAGGAAACTCCATTAAATAGCACCACCACCCTCCTTTATCATCCCTGCACCACAAGCTCCATCTGGTATGTACAAAGATCAGCACTTTCCTTCATTCTGTATTTTTCCCCTCTACAAGAAGCACAGCAAAAACACCACATTGCAGCAAATATCGAATAGCAACCTGTATATAAAATCTTGAATAGAATATTGCTTTAGATCTCTATGATGACTATTTTGTTAAAATACTCGTCTATACTC
Source organism: Nyssa sinensis (assembly GCA_008638375.1). Lineage (NCBI taxonomy): Eukaryota > Viridiplantae > Streptophyta > Magnoliopsida > Cornales > Nyssaceae > Nyssa > Nyssa sinensis. The sequence goes on from CM018032.1 coordinate 56,130,826, forward strand.
TCCATCTATTTCGAAGGAAGTTTCGAATGAATCGTGTGTTTTTTCTTGATACATAAAGTATGAACTTTTTGTTTTGAGCACAGGCTTAAAAAGATACTTATGTATGTCCGTTAGATACTTAATTGTTTATTATCTCGTGTTAAAATTTGTAAATAAACAAAACTACAATAACGGTAGTTAAACTGTTAGAACGGAGGCTTCATCCGAATGAAAGACAGATGATAGTTCGAATGGCTATCTGATTTCGAAGATTCTAATTTGTTAACTACTTCGAAATAAATTAAGGTAAGATTAAATCTATATAATCAATGACAATTTTCTTTATAGATGAGAGGTGAGATTTTCATTCTAGATGTCACACCTTGCATCTATATAAACAACTTTGGCATTTCTTAAATTCATGTGATTATTACATCTATTCTAGAGTTTTTTTATCTAATAGAATCTTAGGACATTTCTAGAACAACAACACAGGTTGTGTGAATCTCTTGACAGTTAAGTCATAGTTGAAGTGGTTGTTATGAAGAGTATGGCTAAAAACCACAATCAACAAATAAGGACAAAATATAAAGACTTATGTGAATGATTGACTAATAGTATAAGTTTATCGGATAACGTAATAGGTTAGTAATCAGTGTTTTGTTGATCCTTGTATTGTTTGATTTTCTTAATATATACGTTCTCTTACAATAGCGTGTTTTGTTCCACAACGGGATTTCTCATGTACGATTTAGTGTTTCTCTATCTTAGATGTACATTTTATATTTGTGTTTATTATTTTAATTTATTTAAACACTGGATCATATATTTGATAAGAGTCTAAATTTAAGTAACTATTTGAATACTTGGTTATACCACTTAAATTCATAATTTTTGTCTAATTAATTTAAGTTAATTAATTAAAAATAACAATTTGTGACTATTTTTGTAACTCTGTTAGATAGTTAGTTAATTAAATTAATTTTTAATTAATTTAATTATAATCCTAAAGCATCTCATGTTTGGTTATATATATTTTTTGGTACGTGAAAAAAAAATATAATAACTAAAGAATTATAAAAAAAAATTTATATTATATTGTTTAATAATATTATATAATATATAATATATAATATATAATATCATATCCTATGTTAAAGAGTAAATGGGTATGTTGGCCAATTAAACCAAGCCTATAACTTTTAGGAAGTTACTTAATTTAGTTTATTGAGTCTTAATAATATTTGAAGTCTTTTTAGGTAGTACTAATTGTAGTTGGACTAATATTTTAATGAGAGTTAGTTTTTTAATTATAATTAAATAAGATATACTAGTTTGTATGCGATTAGATATCCTAATTAGTATAAGACTTAGAGTCCGTGTAATTATAAATATGTGAGTTTCTGTCATATGGAGTTGTGTACCACAAAAATAATAGAGTGGTGGCTAAGAGAATTAGAGGGTCGTGTAATGGCCGTGAGAGATTGCCGAAATAATAATATTAGTTTGTTCACTTTACTTCTTCTCTTACTTTTTTGTTCAACAATTTGGTATCAAAGTAATTTTTGGGTCATACAAGTGGTATCAAAGCCAATTACGATCTCGGGGTAACTTATCAGAGCCAAGTTCAATCTTGGAAAAGCCAGTTACAATCTTGGGATAACTCATCAGAGCCAGTTACGATATTGGGGTAACTTATCAAAGTTGCGAAAAACCAAAGTTTGGTCTCATTCTTGAATTATTGCAGAGAATTGTAATTCTCGTGTTACTTAAGATTGCGATCTTGAGTGATTTGTTAAAGAGCTGTTCGATTAAAATTTGATGGCTGTTTGGATCAGAAAAAAGATCTTGCGGTGGTACAAATACTTGTGAACCAAAAAAAAAAAAAAAAAAGAAATTCTGGTTTAATCGATAGGGAGGCTAGCTTAATCAGATTGAAGGGAAAAAAAGGGGACGACGAGATTAATGTTTGGAGAAACTCAGGTACGTGATTTAAATAAATTATTGATTTGAAATTATGGAGAAAGTTTTGGTTAATGGACAAAAGTTTGAGATTTTAAGAGTATGTGGTCAGAATATTAGTTGAGTGGTTACATTGTGTTACACTCTATCTTAATGCTTGAAATGTATTTAATGTATTGGATATTGCATTGAAGCATTTATCAAAAAAATTTTATGAGAAAAAAGTTAAATGGTTTTACCAGATAATAAGGAAGACAACATATTGGGCACATTAGAATATTTTTGTTTGCACACAAAACTATCCACCACCACATAAGTTTTGGTTTGATCTTCTTTCGACATATAAAAATAAACCGCGGAACGGTTATGAACCTCCTATAGACAGATATTGGGTGATTGATTTTGAAAGAGATGAGTTTGAAGAAAATAAAGAGATTGATGGTTCAAAATTGTTTTCAGAATTCATTCCAATTTGGAATGATTCATATAATGTGTTGAATATAGATTCATATGATATTGACTGCTTCGTTAATATTTATGAGGAAGAAAATATTAATTGTGAGGAAATAAGTATTTTGGAAGTTGAAGAAGATGAAAATAATTGTATGGTTGAAAGTTTAATTGACTTTGGCTCATAGTGATGAAAACTTGAATTTGTTAGAAATTGTTTTTGGTGAATTGAGAGATGTTGAAGAATTATTTCAGCCTACTCAGTTTGCGAATTTAATTGTTGAGAAAGAAGAAGATTTTGCATGTTGTGGTATTGATGCAGTTGAAGATTTTAAAAATTTTGGCCTTGCTACTTTATTTGATTTGCTAAGCACTTTGGAATCAAAACATAGTGAGATTAAAGAACATTCCAATCTAGAGTTTATTGATTTTATTAGTATTGAAAATTTTATTATTCGAGGTCATGTTGATTTTGTGAAGATAGAATTTTTAAAGTTTCAAAATTTTTTGAGAATTGAGAAACCCAAGTTGTCTAAAATATATGATTTCATCAGCGTTGATAAATTCTTGTCGTACTACAATATTGGTTTGGATCTTAATAATTTTATTAGTGCAGATTTTGTTCGAAATGAAGTTTTTGGTATTCTAAAATATTGGCAGGTTTTGCATCATTATGATGATGAAATTATTGGCCTGGATAATTTTTTTACTAATTTTGATTTTGAATGGATGAGCATGTATTTGTTCTTTGATTGTGCTGAACAAGCTGAGAAGTTGTATGCCAAGTACAAGATTCGACCGCACTCGCGTGTGAAAATGAAGATAGATGATTGTTTCAGATTGCTGTTGCAAAAGCTTCTTACAGCAACAAAAATTGCTTTAAGGATTCTTTCTTATGAAAGTGTTGGTGAAGCTACTTTGGCGAGCTTGGTTTAAGGGAGGTATTGTTGGCCAATTAAACCAAGCCCATAAATTTTAGGAAGTTACTTAATTTAGTTTATTGAGTCCTAATAATATTTGAAGTCTTTTTGGGTAGTCCTAATTGTAGTTGTACTAATATTCTAATGAGAGTTAGTTTTCTTATTATAATTAAATAAGATAAACTAGTTTATATGGGATTAGATATCCTAATTAGTATAGGACTTAGAGTTCGTGTAATATAAATATGTGAGTTTCTGTCATATGGAGTTGTGTACCACAAAAATAATAGAGTGGTGACCAAGAGAATTAGAGAGCCGTGTGATGGCTGTGAGAGATTGCCGAAATAATAATAGTGTGTGAGTTTTCTTTAATAAAATATATTAGTTTGTTCACTTTACTTCTTCTCTTCTTTTTTTTTTTTTGTTCAACAATTTGATATAAGAGTAATTTTTGGGTCCTACAAGGTATAAGCGGTTGACAATTTTTTTCAAAAAAAAATATTAAATTCGGTAAGAAATTATACGCACGTATAATAATAAATTGTATCGACATGTAAAAAAATATTAAACTCCTTCCATCATTTATTTCTTTCCCAAAAATGAAAAATCTATTTATTCACTTTCTTTTTCTCTCCAATGCTTTCCATTATTTTCTTAACAGAAGAGATGGTAAAAGAAATACACTTTAGGAAAAAATGAATATTTTCCTAACAAACGATATTAGTATAGTAAGGAAATGAGAAATCAAGTAATTCAATGGATATTGTATTATAAAATTTTAAAAAATATAGGTGAGGAAAGTGACTTCTCTCATTTTGTTTCCCTATGCCTAACTGAGAGAAACAAAAAGGTGTGGCCGGTTTGAATCTCATGAAGATTAGGTACATTAAAGATGTGAATTATAAGAATGAGTGTAATTTGGACCTTAGATGCAAAGTAAACTCTTAAGGTAGAGTGGTACGAAGAAAGTAAGGTGATTTAAAATCTTTATGAGAGATTTTTAAGAGAGTGATGGCGAGACTTTAAATGTTTCCCTAAACTTTTAGTGTAAAGGATGAAAGTAGAACAAGAGTCTTGAAAGTCAAATCTCTCCAGTGGCAGATGAGAAATTATTATCCTATTTATTATGGTAATTGATGAATATTGACGTAGCGTAAGCTTGTGAAGAAATAGGACACCGCCTGTTTCTTGAAAAATCATCCGAATTCACCAACAAAGGTAACACACTCGAATCCACGAGTACAGAAAATAAGATCTCAGGAAGAAAATATTTTTATTGAATCAAAAGTTTACCCTACAATGAAAAGAACAACCTTTATTTAGGTAGCAAACCCTAATTCGACTAGGACTAGGAAAGCAATAATTAAAATAAGGAAAAATACGAAAAACTTCAAAAATAGAAATATTCTAATTAAAAGCATAAATCAAAAACTCTAAACTTAAACAATATTCTGCCAAAAGGACAACTCCAAATGTTAACTATTGCCACCCATAATTAAGTTGCGCATTATTACCATAAATAGAAAAAAATACGAAAATGCGCTTCTAAAGTCCAAAACGAATGAAGGAATTTGCACGAAAAATGGCATAGGTCATCGCCAAGTAATGAGTATTGATCAGCAGATCAACTCCAAGCCACCCACCAAATTTCACGTAATTCTGACCATGTTGATGTTGCACGCAATCCCGTGCTAAGAATTTTACTGCACTAGGAATTTTTTTGCAATCTGTTCTACATCAGTCTCCCTTACTTGAAAAGAACTCGACCTCGAGTTAGATAATTAAAAAGACGACACATTGAGAGGATGATATTCAAACAAATCAGCAACATTGAAAGTATGAGAAATGGCCATATCTACAGGAAGGTTCACAACATAGGCATTATCATTAATTTTTTTCAGAATCTGGAAAAGACCATATTTTTTGTCTTTCAGCTTGTTGTACGTGCCTACTGGCACCCACCCCTTGCCCAAATAAACCATCACTAGATCCTCCTCTTGAAAAATGTGAGCCCTTCTCTTTTTATCAGCAGCAGTTTTGTATTTAGCATTAGATTCCTCCAAGTTTTTTTGCACCTTTTCTTGAATAGTCTTGATGCGATCCACCATATTTTCTGCTGCAATACTTAAACCAAGAAGCTTTGGCAGAGGAACCAAGTCTAAAGCATGGCGTGGAGGACAGCAATAAACAATTTGGAATGGGGTTTTCCCAGTAGAATGATTCAGCATACTGTTATAAGCAAACTCAGCTTGTGCAAGAGCAATATTCCACTGCTTTGGTTTCTCTCCAGAAATGTAGCGAATTAAATTCCCAAGAGTGCGATTCACTACTTCCGTTTGACCATCGGCCTGAGGATGACTTATACTATTGAGATTCAAGGATGTGTTAAACTGCCTCCATAAGGTCCACCAAAAATGACTCAAGAATTTGGTGTCCCTATCTAAAGTGATGGTTTGGGAACCCAATGCAAACGAACAACCTCTTTGAAAAATAAATTGGCCACGTGCACAGCATCTGAGGTTTTTTTGCAAGCAATAAAGTGAGTCATTTTTGAATACCAATCAACCACTACAAATACAGAATCAAATCCGCGTTGGGTTCTCGAAAGGCCCAAGAGAAAGTTCATGGAAAGGTCTTCCCAAGGTGCTGCTGGAATGGGCATAGGCATGCACAGACCTATATTTTGAGATTGGCCTTTGGCAGCCTGACAAATGGGGCATCTTTTAACATGGCTACCGATGTCTCGTTTCAGTTGGGGCTAATAATACCTCTCCTCAGCAAAAGCTACTGCTTTGTCACGTCCCAAGTGTCCGCCCAAGCCTCCACCATGTAATTCCTGAATTATCTGATCTCGTAGTGAATTCTTTGGGATGCACAATTGGTTGCCCCGAAATAGATAGCCCTCTTGAATATGCATTCCGTCAATGGAAAGACCTGACTGACATTTTGCCCAAATGTCTTGAAAATCTTCATCGTCTGCATATATCTCCTTGAGATAATCAAACCCAATTACCTCAGCTCGCAATGTGACAAGCAACCACGCCCTCCTACTTAGAGCATCAGCTACCCAGTTTAATTGAGCGGCCTTATGCTTCAAAGTGAACGTGAAAGCGTTGGATAAAAGAAATCCAATGGGCATGCATTTGATTGAGACTATTCTGGCTATTGATAAATTTCAGCGCTTGGTGGTGGTCGCTGAATAAGACAAACTCCCTTTATACCAGATAATGTTTTCAAACCTTCAAGGCTCGAAAAACAGCATACAATTCCAGCTCATAAGTAGACCACTTTTGGCGAGCTTCACTGAGCTTCTCGCTGTAAAATGCAACCGGTCTGCCTTCTTGAGATAGTATAGCACCAATGCCAACAATAGAGGCATCGCACTCTACCTGAAACAGCTTGTCAAAATCTGGCAGCGCTAAAACTGGGGCAGATGATAATTTTTCCTTGATCAATGCAAAACTTTGTTCTTCTTTCTCTCCCTAATGAAATTTTTCCTTTTTCATGCATTCAATAATTGGCACGACTATCCTGCTAAAATCTCTGACAAACCGCCTGTAAAATGTTGCTAGACCATGAAAACTATGAACCTCACCCACTGTTTGTGGAGTTGGCCACTTTCGAATGGTATGAATCTTTTCTTCATCAACTTTAATCCCATCAACTACTTATCACAAATCTCAAAAATAGTAAACTGGTGGTCATAAAGCTGTACTTTTTTAGGTTAACATACAGTTATTTTGCTGCAAAACTGTAAGAACCTCCCTCAAGTGCGTAAGATGGTCAGATTCGTTCTGGCTATATATCAATATGTCATCAAAGTACACCACAAAAAATTTTCTAGTAAATGGTTTCAATACCTGGTTCATGAGCTGCATGAAAGTACTGAGCGCATTGGTGAGTCCAAACGACATCACTAACCATTTGTATAACCCCTCATTGGTCTTGAAAGCAGTCTTCCATTCATCTCTAGGCCTGATCCGAATCTGATGGTACCCACTCCGTAAGTCAATTTTTGAAAATACTTTGGATATAGCCAACATGTCTAACATATCTTCTAATCAAGGAATAGGGAACCTATATTTGATGATGATCTTGTTGATTGCCCGGCTGTCGATGCACATGTGCCAACTGCCATCCTTATTTGGAACTAACAAGCCTGGTACCGCACAAGGGCTCATACTCTCCTGCACCAATCCCTTCTTGATTAGCTCTTCCACCTACTGTTGTAGAATCTGACTTTCCTTGGGACTCATCTGATAATGTGGACAATTAGGCAAACCGGCTCCTGGTGTGAGATCAATCTAATGTTGTATGTCTCGCATAGGAGGCAACCCATCCGGTAGGTCTGACTGTATAATTTCCTGAAAATCCTCTAACAAAGGTTTAAGTGCGAGTGGAATTTTCATAGACTCCTTGCCAACTTCTCCCCTAACTGCCACAGCAAAAATCTCTCCAAATTCTTTAGTTTCTTCTATGAATTCACCCCCATCCACAAGAAATACTGACTTGCCATTTGACTTCAGTTCAACAATTGCAAATTCTTCATTTATGGGTCCCAAAATGATCTTTAGGCCCCCCTTCATGAAAATATATACGTTATCACGGCCCCTGTACATAGTATCTACATCAAATTGCCAAGGTCGTCCCAAAATCATATGGCAGGCATCCATCTCCACCATGTCACACACAACCTCATTTGCATAATTCTTCCCAATTGAAAATTTAATGTGGCAGATTTCAGTTACCTTTACTTCAGCACCCCGTTTTATCCAGCCAATCTTATACGGTGAAGGATGTTTCTCAGTCTGTAAGCCCAACTTGGTAACCATTGCTTTCGACACTATATTTTCACTACTACCACTATCAATAATGACATCACAAACATTTTTGTTCACAGTACACCTGGTTCAGAATATATTATGCAGCTGAGATGGTTCTTTCTGCTTTGGTGCTAACAGAAGTCACTGAACCACCAGAGAGCAGTGACAGCAACTCTCTTTCATCGCCACCTGTTACCTCATCCTCTTCATAAGTGTAGGGCGCTTCATTCTCATCTTTTTCTGTCTCGAATCTGCCATGTTCTTCTGGCTCCACTAAGTTAACGGTACCTTTTTTAGGACACTCATCGGAATGGTGCCCTGGCTGTAAGCATCTATAGCACTTATCGGACCCCAAGCGAGCATAAGGGTTACAAGGTGCCACTTTTGGTGGAACAGTGTTAGTTGGCTTGGAAGGACCCCCACTGCTATCTGTTCCATGAGTGGTATTAGACCAAGGTGGCTGAATATTTGGGGCTTTTCCTTTATTTACTGCAGCATGATTAGAATCAACGGAATTTCGTGCTATGATCACTGCCTTTGATTTGTCCAATTGAGTTTTTGCCTTGATAGCCAACGCAATGGCTTCAATTAAGGTGTAGACTGTTTGCATCGCAACTCGATCCTGTATAGCCCAACGCAGCCCCCTAACAAACCTAGCAACTTGTTGCGCATCTGTTTCCAACAAGTTATTACGCAACGCCAATTTGTGAAATTCCTCTAGGTAAGCCTCGATTGTTCTACTCCCTTGCCTACAATTATGATATTGTTGAAACAGAATCTACTCATAATCTGGAAGCAAATACCTTGATCGTAATAGTCGCCTCATCTTAGCCCATGTTTGAACCATCCCCTTTCTTTGTCGTATCCGTGTAATTTGTAACTGCTCCCACCAGGTAGAAGCTCCCCCCAATAATCTGTCTGCGACTAATTTCACCTTTTTATCTTCAGGAATATCTATATAATTGAAAAATCTCTCGACTAATACCAGCCAATCAAGAAACCCCTCAATCTGAAGTTAACCATTAAAACTGGACAGGTCCATCTTCATACGAAAGGTCTGTCGGTCCTACTTCTTTTGGTAACCCCTCCAATTATTCTGGAATATGGCTTCAACATCTTTCTTATCCTTACTCAAGTTATCCTCGTAGGCTAGCTGCCTATGTGGAATCTCTAGATGGCATTCACGCACAACTTTAGCCTTCTCTTGATACGATTGACAACCTGTAGGATCGTCGCCCCGCTGATTATTCCCTACCGTCAGCCTAGCGAAAGCTACTTGGATTTCCCGTAATGCTTGTTGGGTCTCATGTTGCGCCTGCTGGATCTCACACTAGAAAGTTCTAAATTCAGCCCCTATAACCATATTTCCCTCATGGTCACCGTCGTCAAGGATTTCGTTTTCGTTCCATGCATTCGCCATCTGAAGAGGATTAAGCCTGCTCTGATACCAACTGACGTAGCGGAAGCTTGTGAAGAAATAAGACACCGCCTATTTCTTAGAAAATCGTCTGAATCCATGAACAAAGGTAACACACTCGAATCCACGAGCACAGAAAATAAGATCTCAGAAAGAAAATATTTTTATTGAATCAAAAGTTTACCTTACAATGAAAAAAATAACCTTTATTTAGGCAGCAAACCCTAATTCGACTAGAACTAGGAAAGCAATAATTAAAATAAGAAAAAATATGAAAAATTTTAAAAATAGAAATATTCTAATTAAAATCATAAATCAAAAATCCTAAACTTAAACAGTAATCTGCCAAAAGGACAACTTCAAACGTCAACTGTAGCCACCCATAATTAAGTCCCGCATTATTACTATAAATAGCAAAAAATACGAAAACGCTCTTCTGAAGTCCAATAACGAAGGAATTTGCATAAAAAATGGCATAAGTTATCGCCAAGCAATGAGTATTGATCAGCATATCAATTCCAAGCCACCCACCGAATTTTACGCAATTCTGACCACGTTAACGTTACACACAATCTCGTGCTAAAAGTTCTGCTGCACTAGGAATTCTTCTACAATCTGTTATACATCAAATATTTATAATGGTCAATCACGTGTCAATCCCTAAGCCTCAAGTGGGTGCTCTAAGTTTGCCAAGTGTTCCATTAGTGTCCAAGATATGAGATAGTTAAAAAAATCTCTTAGTTTTAGAAGGCTGAGAAAGCTTCACGCATAAAATGTGCAAAACTATTCCCACTTTATCCATCTTGACACAAGATCCTAAGTATCCTGAACCATAAAGAACATGACATAAAAACTATACCATGTCCGCACATCATACTTCAAGAGCCTCCCAAGACCTTTGAAAAACTATAATTAGAAAAGGTGAATGAACAAGATTTGCGAGATTTCATAGAGTTTCACGAGTCGTTCTCGTTCATGAGAGGACATTGCTACAGTTCTCTCCGATCATGGACGTTTAATAAGGTGGGATTCAAAGGACGTGTCAACCATGATTTTTTTTTCATGTCAATAAGACGGATCAGCCGAACTCTGAAACCTTATGCCTTTCTGAGACATCCACACCTCTGAAAGTGAATGATTCTGAAAAACCTTATAACACATGGAGTCTCTTGTGTGATTGCCACGTGAAATAAACTAATAACAAGAGTTCAAGTACCTATAGAAGGAAACACTTTTCTTCCATTTCTCTTTTTGCTTTACCTTTCTATATCTAACCAGCCATAATTAAAAAGAGGTGAGGTGAGTTGTGTTTTGTGGCTAAAGATCCGTGGTGGTGTTACTATTATTATTTTAATTTTCCTAATGCTTAGGTGTTTTTGTGCGCAAATTAAAGTGAAGGTAACGTAAGGAATAAAAAAAAATAAAAGAGGGAGAGAGGATAGCAAAAGGATAAAGAATACTACTTTTAGTTTTATAACTACTAGCTACTATTTTTATTTGGTTATCCAAACTTTCTCTAAATGACTAATTATGAATTCAATTCTCACTCTATTTATTCAAGAATGTGAATATTTATTTTTATTGAATTATGATTTGAGTTAAGTTATTTGTCTAAAACGTATATTTGAGAATCATTCATGTTAAATTATATAGTATTCATGTTTAGTTGATTATAATACATGAACTTTAACACTCATAACTTCCAGAAAAAAAAAAAACTACTAACTAAGAATTTGATAAAAAAAAACAAAACAAAATTAACACGCCTTCTCTTAACTCAACATATTAAAATCTTATTTTAACTATTTGAAATCAGTTATATGAATCTTGTTTTAACATCAGTCTCTCAATTAAACTCCACTTATCATATCATATTTTATTATCTTTATCAAAATTATAAAATTAATTTTGATCTTTTTATTTTATACTATAATTCTCAATATAAATGTCATTGTTATTTATTGTAGAGTAACTTGTCTTTCTTGTACATGCTTATTAAAAGAAAAAAAAACAATAAGAGTAACTTGAAATTCCCAAAAGGCCCTCAAAAATACTCAATTCAATAATCCTATTCTAATATTTTAGAATCAGGTATATGAATTAATTTTCTCACCCTTATGGGATTAATTTTAAGATTTATATTTAGAAGGATTCTAATAAAATTAGGGGAGCAACTCGGGTGGGTCATCGGGTTGAGTCATGCCCAAGCCTAATCTAAGCTCTAAAGCAGTCAACTCGAGCTTAGCCCGAAACCGAATAACCTAACCCAAGCCCAACCCGAATTAAAATTCATTAGTATTGAGTTTAACCCGAGTCTGACCCGAACTCGGGTACAGTTAACCCTTTTATAAGTTAATATTCAATAAATTAATAATTTCTAATAATTAATAAATTATTAAGAAATTGACTTGGTTCTATGGTAGATAATTAATAATTCTATTACTTAATAATTAATACTTTTTCATTAAAATTTTTTATAATATTAATTATTAGAGAGATAAAATAGTTATAAATTTACTTATATATCCTATTTATAATGTGTAATAACCTGAAAAAAAAATTTTATATAAAATTTTCAGTTATTATTATTATATTATTATCATTATTACGTATGTGATGTGTGTAATTGTGTGTGTATCGACTGTTGTGTGTGTATATATATATATATATATATATATATATATATATATATTTAAAAACATTGTATATATGTGTGTATAATTATATATGTATATAAATCCGATGTGTGTGTGTGTGCAAGTGGGTATATATATATATATATATATATATATATATATATGGGTGTGTGCACTGTGTATTGTCGTGTGTGTGTGTGGCTTGAGTGTAAACCACTTAAGGTGGCATGGTGTAGAGTGGTGTGTGTAAGTGAGTAGGTAGGTTTGGTGGAGTGTGTAAGGGTGGTCTGTGTGTGTATAAGTCAAATGGGTGAGGGGGTGTGCAGGCCGAACGTGGAGTAGAGAGAGAGGATAATAGAGAGAGAGAGAGAGAGAGAGAGAGAGCAGAGAAAGAGTGTGTGTGTAATACATACACATGTGTGCATGGCTAAATGGGAAATGAGAGTCAGGAGAGATAAGGAAGAAAAAGAACTGAGAGACAGAATGAGATAGTGGAGTTCAGTAGCTTGAAACAGAAGGTGGAATCAAGAGGAGAGACAACTGCACCAAGAGAAACCCAGATAGTTTGGTAAGTGGCTCAGCTTTGATCTTTCATTTTTGAGCATATTATTTTGATTTAATTGTAGGGGCTTGTAGAGTGTGAAAAATAGAAAATAAAGCAAGAAGAATTAATCAAAATGGTTAAGGAGAGAGAGAGAGAGAGAGAGAGAGAGAGAGAGAGAACTTCCCAGTTGCAGGTCACGGTTATGGGGAATGGGTTTTGATATTTTATGTGTTGAACTTGATTTAGATGGTGGGAAAATGATTCCCTAAGGTGTAGAAACTGTCTAGTGTTTAAATTAACCTAAACCAGTGGGAGAAAAGCCTTGAAATTTAAAAATCTCAGTTGGCCGGAGCTACTGTTTAGGGCTATTTCGTGAAGATCTAATGGGCCAAATCAAAAACCAACTTTAGAAACGGAACCCCCCTTAAAAAATGGAAGAAAATGGTGTTTTTAAAACTTGGAAAATATGCTGGAAAACGGTCGCCGGCGTTGGAACCCTACTGGAGACACATCAAAAAATCGAGGAAGAAGGGCACTGTTCCGGGTCGAGTCCGGGTTTGGGTCGGGTTTAGACCGACCCACCTCTACCACATGTCAACCGTTTGTTTTAAATTAAAATGGGGATTGGGGGTGTTTGGCTACAAGGCTAATAAATTAAAAATTTGGATTAAATTGGGAACAGGGATATCCTATCCCTGTTTTGGGCTTGGCCACTATTTGGCTATCCGAATTAGGAATAAGAAAAGTTAGAAATTACAATTTGACCCCCTGTACCTTTTTGAAATTAAGTTTGACCCCTAGAATTTTCAGAAATCCAACTTTGACTCCAAAACTTTTAAGAAATTACAATCTGACCCCCTGAATAAAATATTAATTAAATTAATTAATTAATTAATTTAATTATTTAAATATCACAAAATAGTCCGGAGTCCAAATGGGATAAGTCATTAGTGTATTTTGACTATCTCGACCATTCTGAGGCCAATGGTGAGGTCTGTTTTACGAGACGGAGTCACGAAAATAAAAGACCTGTAATGACATTAAGAATTACCAAAATGCCACTGAGTTGAAACACAGTCAAACGAACTCCGAATTAAGTAAACAAATAGTGAAATTTTATTATCTCGATCATTCCGGACTCAACTATAGAGCAAATTTATGAAAAGAGGTCTCGAGATGTAAGACCCGTAAAAAGTGCAAAATGATCGTTTTACCCTTTTTAGCTCGGATGTCCAAATTGAATTCCACGAAAGCCTAAACCTATTTTCTTCGACGTTCCGGAATCAACAGTAGAGTTTAATTTGGCAGAATCGAAACTCATAAAATAAAGACATAAAATTTAATGAATAGCATAATTCAAGTAGCAAACGAACTAAGTTACATTTTATGATTTTAAGGACACGGAAAGGCAAGGAGAAGGTGGTCTGACCTTCTGCATTCTACTACTAGTTCCGCTACACTACGAGTACGTCTTCTTGAGTTGAGACTGACCCATCAGGTACGATATAATGTGCTAAGTAAGAAATAGAATTAAGTTTAGGAATAACTACCATGTTGACTTGATGATTCGCATGTTTGTTGATTGTTTACATGCCCATGTTTTTCATGCTATCTTTCTGAAAGTTGGGTGATGAATGTGGATCATGATTATGTGTATATTCCATGTGTTAGCATAATGTGTGAATTATATTTTCGAGAATTGTTGAGATTATAAAATGTGTAACTTAAAGCATGTGTTTAAGTGAACTATGTATGGCATGTAATCTTGATGAAGAGATTTTATGATTGGAATGTTATTGTGTAATATATTGTCTAAAGCATGCTTCATGTGTGGATAAGATGCTTTATTGAGATTACATTATAGCATGATGGAATCAGAGCATATTGGCATAGTGTGATTCCTTGGAACATGGTGTGAGTTGAGCACGTGGTGCTGTACATTATGAGGGTGCAGATCCTGTGGTGAAAAACTCAAAATTGGCCATTAGGTACTCGCATGCCTGACAAGTTCCGGACCGTGAAGCGAGACATACATGGTATTTGCATGCCATCGGGGAAGTTCCATAAAGCGAGACATGGGTGGGCATAGAGTTGCATGGATGCGTCACGCATACCATTCATATACTGCATTGATGATGTTGAATGCCATGTAGATATAACTGTACACTTGCACATGCCACGCCCTTAATTTTGTTTCTTGCATTAATATTATATTGTACCAGCAGTTGAGCTGACCCATTTGTGGGACACCATTTCAGATAACACTCCGGCCACGCGAGACTTGGAGATGCTTTGATTGAGAATTATATTTGACCTGTGGAGTGTGTTTTGTTGTTGTACGAGGGCATAAGCCCTAGACTATTTTATGATTTTTGTGCGTTATAAGGTATTAGGCAGAACCTTATGCATTGTATCAGAACAGTGGATTGAATTAGTCTTGAACTGTGCTTGGTTGTCCTTTATTTCCTTATTATTTTATTTTCCTTTCGTCTCGTTAGTTGCGCCTCGGGTTCGCTGGAATTCGAGGCGTGACATAATGTCTTGGTAATTATATTTGTAAATACTATTTTAATTAGAGTCAAACGCACGTAACTGAGAAAACATGAGTAAGAGTAGGAAACATTTCTTTAGTTATTAGGAATTTTTGTACTTCTTAATTTAAACATTATATTTTTTTTATGAAATATTGAAATATTGTTGAAAAATTACATATGAGGTATCTTGTGGCGAAATTTATATACATGTATAACAAAATATTTTATTAATAAAAGTATAAGAAAACTTAATAATTAATAATTCTAATAATTAATAAATTTTGTATCTTTCATGTCTATTAATTATAAGGGAGTTTACAGTATTAATTCCAATTTTAAATTTTATTTACACTTTTTTAATAGATTGTTAGTTGTTTTCTATTCGATTATCTATTAAAAGTCTCAATAATTTATCTCAATTGCTCCTTCTAAAATAAACCAAAAACCATTAAAATAATTCCTTCAACATAATTTAATTTTGAAAAAATGTTAAAGATCAACAAGTTTTTAAAATTATAAAAATATATATAGTAATTCTTGGAAGGAATTCATATTAATCTAATAGTGGATAATTGAAATATAATATATAAAACATTGAATTTGAGTTCGGATTCGGGTTAGGCTAGGGTTTTTAAAGTCTCAACTAAGCCTAATCCTAATTTAGATCAATTTTGAGTTCTTTTGTCTAAACCCAAGCTTAACCCAAAGTGTAAAAAATAAAATTAAAATCTTAAAAAATGCAGGTCGGACTCAAATTAGCCTACCCAAGTTGCACCTGCAGATAAAATTTTATATTTGTCGATTAGCTATTTAATATAAGACATTATTTGATTCCAAACCAAGTATGAAGATCCTCCTCTTACCCACATACGTACTACAATCTTAATATGTCATGTATACATTCACATACATATCAGGTGGCAATTTAGTTTTAACAAAAAATAAAAAATTAAATGAATCAAAAAGTATATGTGCATTACATATATGACATATTATGATTAAGACACATAAACAAAAAAAATTTCATCCTACCGAACTTAGAATTAAGCATTGTCGTTTAGTATAACTCTCTTCTTCTATGTAAACCGATCTAAAAAACAGTAATGTTATATTTTCTAAATGTTTATTCCGAATATTGTGTGTGCATTAAGTCTAATTAAAAACAATATTACATTTTTCAAAATTGTATCCCAAAAATCTATTCTTAATAATGCAACATTGATATGGTACTAAATAACTGACAATATTTAATATTTTGTAATTAATATGATTTTGACATATTAATACCACATTATTTGAGATTCAAATTTAAAATATATAATATTTTTTTATAATTAATGTGTCATAATAAAATATTATCATATCGTTATCACATTATTTAAAATATAAATTTAGAATGAAAAATAAAATTTTCCACGTCACTAAACTAACATTGGAAGGAGCAAAGGCGGCTGGGAATGAGGTCATACTCGTTGCCTGTTGGCTTCGCAACACATGGCAACCTGACAAACTGCAAACTTGGTTACTCTTTTTCTCATCGCTTTCTCCGTTGCTCTCTCCTCTTCTTCTCGAACGATCCAATCCCAACTGCTGATAGAAGCTCAACGCCAACTCAAAATATTCTTAGGGTTCCTTTTTTTTTCTCAATTTCATCGATCCATCCAATGCAAATCCAACTCCCCTCAAACCCTCAATCCTATCTTCCACCTCAGACTATCAATTCTAACGCTTCGCCAAAGGATAACAAACAGCAATATCAGTTAAATACTGATTGGGTGCTGAGGATCAGCTGGAAATATTTGTATTCGATCATTTTTCTGTGATTTACATATAGTAGATATACATATTTATGGCTCTTCACTCGCTTTGTGCTTCAGTGGTGTGTCTTCCAATCCCAGATCCTCTTTGTCGAATGGGGTCTCTGGTTCGGCTGTTTTCAGCAGGTGCGCCGTTAAAGCATCGGCCTTTTCTACTCCGCCTCTCTTCAATTACGCCGTGTCGACTGCGAGGTACTGATTGTTTTTTTCCTTTTAAGGAATTATATGTAGCTTTGATCTGGAATGACAGTTTTTTGACCATTCTGGTTTTTTTCCCTCTCTATTATGTTTGTGGATGTCTTTTATTTGCTGTGAATTTGTTTGCTTAGTTCTATTTGTGTGTTCAAATTCTGGATTTTTTTCCTCTTCTGGTTAAGTTTCAATTATGGAGCTTTTCGAACTCCTTGAATGGTTCATTGTTGTTTTCCCTTTCCTTTTCTTCATCCCTAAATTAAACAGTTATTAATCTGTTTGTTCCTATATCATGGTCTGTAATGTAGTCCAATTCCCCTGAAATTTCTGCATATGTTTGAAACAAATTATGTTTCCCAAATAGAAATTGATAAAACTTTTGGGCAAATCTAAAAAATACTTTCTGAATTTGGAAAAAAGTAACTGCCAAATTTTCCTCTCCAAATTTTACCTTTTCAGCACTCGTTTCAGCCATGGAAAAATTAATAGATATTAATTAATTATTCTTTAGATTTACGTAGATAGTTCCAAATTATTTTTTTAATTAAATATCCCTTAATTAACTAAATTGGAATAATTAATCTTAACTGGTAAAATCAAGTGATCTAAGAAATTTAGTTAGATTCCTAATTGTTCAATGTAGCCAAGTACTCATTAATTAATTTTGAAATTTAGTTAGATTCCTAATTGTTCAATGTAGCCAAGTACTCATTAATTAATTTTGCAATTAATCGGTGCAAAATTGCAAATGCATAATATCGTAGTTTTTTAGTAAAGTAATGAGAATAGTATTGTCCCCAGGGATTGGTAACTTACTTTTGACAAATACCGAAATTATACTAATCTCGACTTTATTTAGAAAAGTCACTAAGATTTTTGTAATTGCAATTTAAAATAAAATCAATTCAAAGAAAATACTCAAAGAAAAAGAAAGATGATGTTCGAAAATCAAATTAATGAGAAAGGAAACTTCTAAGAAATTGATTTTACCTAATCTCTCACTATGCTTTATTCATCCAACTAATTGAATTTAATTCTCTTTGTTAGTTAACAAATCTCTAATTCATCCAAAAGCCATTTTCGATAGTCAATTGAAAATTATTCTTGTTCATCATTTCACATAAGAGTGCAAATTAATAAAGTAAGAAAGTAATAAGACCAATGATTTTAATACTACATAGGTTCAGACAAGTCTTTCGATCTCTATATTAACTTATGCTGAAATATCTAAGATCCATCCTATAATTCCCTCTTTTGACAGCAAATTACAAGATCAAAATCATCTAATTAATGACCAATTAATTAGAAGCAATAGGTTCGGAATAAATCAAACAAACATGAAAGAGAATTACTTAAAATTAGCATAGAAAAACAAGCATAGTTCAGGACAACACATATCATATGAATTATTTGATTTTAAGTATTGTTAGTAATCTAGTACCATGTCAAGTTACATTATTTAATATAAAAATTTAAGATACAATTTTAAAAAATATAACATTCTTCTTATCGTTGTTGACCAGTCGGTGCACAAATTTGGTGGGCTTCTGACGACATTTCCAAATCTGGAATGGTAGATGGGGACGGCCAAATTAAGGTGCACATGCCAAGAGTAAGTCACAAAATGCCAAGCCAAAAAGACTACTAGCATTAGCTTTGATGGTTTGAAGGCTATCAGAGTATCAAGAAAGCGATTTCTCACAACAACTTTTATTTGTCACCATCACGTATTGCCTTCAATTGGTTAGTTGAAAGTCCAAGCCATTTTCACCTACGTGTACCCATATTCATTTAATCAAACACATAAAAATGACTTAATACTTTTCTTTTCTTTTTTTTTTAACAGCAAAAGAAGTTTTTTTTTATAGATAATTGTTGTTGCATAAAACAGTCCATGCCGACGATTCGGCAAGAGGGACCTACAAAAAAGAGAAGAGGAGACTCTCTGACGATCAAGTCAATGAAGAGAAAATAAAATATAGTATATATGTGTAAGAAAGAGTGATTCTCCATTAAAAGCGTACCTTAGGGCTTTATTTATAGCTTGCGAATTTCTTAAGTTGATTAAGATTTAGAATCATAAAAGTAGGGATTTGAAGATATCTAAGAATAGCAGTTACTATATTAAACTCTATTTCCTTATTCTAAAGTCGGAAGTATATGGAAGGCGGTGACCAGTTCGGAACCCTTTCTTGCAAATATTTTATTTTCTTACTACGAGGTCTGTAGTACACAGATCGGTACCCCGTTTGCTCTAGAGGCAGTGCTAGAAGAGGTGTACTGTTCGGTACCCCATCTGTTCTAGAGGCGCCAACTCTGGAGGCAACAGTTCTGGAGGAGCTAGCTCTGGAGGCGCCCTGTGCCTATTTGTTCTGGATAGGAAAAGCTTTTCTTGGTCTATATACGCAAATGCTCTGTACAAATATCATGTTTGAATAGGTCTGTCACTTTATGGCTCATCAATAATCTTAAAAAATACAGAACTTTAACAAATTTGAAAGAACATCTTAATCTCCCAACAGAAAAGAAAAAAGAAGCCACCCAACAAAAACTACAAGTTTCCATAATTCAAATCTCAAAACTAATCTCATATTGACAAGGTGCCAACAAAACAAAAGAGAAAGAAGATAAAAGCAAAGTCTTAAGATAATAAACAGTGGATTTTGCAAAACTGTCTCAGCCAGAAGGAAACTGCTTAGTTATCACCAAGAAATGAACACCAACAAAATAGATATTTACGTGTGTGTAAATGAGGATGGGAGAGACAAATTTATAACTTTTTTTTCTGTTTAATATTCAATAATAAATTTAAAAATTGAGAAAGTATAAAAAATTAATATGAATTAATAATATTTTTGATAAGTAACTAAGGTTTTTGATTGAGCACCAAAAAAAATCTATTGATACAAAAGAATTAAAGAGTCTCCAAAAAGCTTTAAGTTATGCAAAAAAAGCTCAAATAGTCAATAAAAATTTTGGGTCCAATTGAAATTAAAATGGGAGAAAAATAACAAAAAACTTAGACTAGGGGGTCAAAAATAAAAATTAAAAGGGTATATTTGAAAAAATTGAAAAGTATGAAAAAAATCCAAATAAAAAATTACCCTCAGCTAGCCTGTCCTTGTGTGTAAATGCCACATATGAATATATTAATTAGGTATTTATATATATTAGTGTACATAAAAAGATTTTAAATATATAAAAATAAAGGTCTTTTTATATACATTTCCAAATTTAAGTGCATGTTTCACATTTAAACAGTATCACTGGGCATTCATTAAAGATGAAGGTGACGTGGAGCAGCGGAGGCAGAGTGGTTGATATGGTCCTGAAACGAACAACATGACATGACTTCAATTATGATTTCTTTGGGTCAATATCATATACTTTAGCTCTTTCTGGACCTTCCATTTTAATTCCCCCACCCCCCCTAAAGTTAGATTAATTCTACTCATCCCTGTTGTGAAAACTAGGTCTGTTAATTCGAGCCGATTCTAACTCGTATTTTTTTTTTTTTATAGTACAGTTAAATCTTTTTAATAGAATCACTGATCTACACCGATTCAAACCGTTAAGCTATGTAATAAATGGATTAGAAAAGATCCATAGATGAATGCCCATTAGATCCATTAAGACTGGTAGACTAAATAATAATAATATAATATATGGATTAGAAAAGATCCATAGTTAAAACATTATTATATAAATGACCAAACTAAATTATTTTTTCATATGATAAGTTAAAATTCGAATCTCATATTAAATGCACACAAATTTAAGTATAATTCCCTCCTCCCGTTTCCAACTGCCTAATCATTTGCTTTAGGCCACAACCATTGTTCAACGGACTTGGATATTTGAACTCTTCATGTGGTCCCTTCTACGCACATGTCAATATTCAATCACTCAATAAGAAAATAATATTTTTTAAAAAATATTATTAATATAAAAAATTAAATTAAATGTCTCTAATGAAAACTTTGAACCTTATATATGTTGAGTGATTGTCAGAAATTTTTTTCACATGTTTTTATTTTGGGCCCATTTTATCTCTTATATTATAATATGCTTAGATAAGGGTATTATTTTTTTTTGGATTTTAACTTATGAAAAAATAACTTATGAACCTTATATATATTGAAATAAAATAGGAGTTTTGGGTTTTGAGAGTTTTTCACTCTTGTAAACTCTTTAATACATGGTGGATTGATTATCGCTGTTTGTAAATATAAGCATTTTGGTGCACTACGTAAATCTTATATTTTCTTTGTGCCTTTTGTATATATATATATATATATATATATTTTTTTTGTTTTTTTATTAATTTATTGTTTATTTGATCATTTTCGCATAATAATATATAAATATTAAAAGTCATAATCCTACAAGAATAAAGAAAATTTGTTTAGAATAGAAAATTTTAATAAAATAATGTTTCCGTAATCTAAAATAACAAATGTGAAATCACTCAAATTTAAAAGTTAAAGAATTCTAATGTTTTTGACCCGCACTATATCAACGGCAGTCTCGTGCAATTAGTCCTTATAAAACTTGTGGAGGCGAGTATGGAAGCACTATTTAGCCTCTTTAAGGAGTGTGAATGTACACCATTTTTAAAAGGTGGACCTAAATACGTTCTAATTGTACATTTTTTTTTTTTTTTTTTGTATTTTGGGTACTCATCCACTCTTACTCATAGGAGAATGGCCTGAACTTCACATTACAAGCCTGATTGGAATTTGAGTTGGCCTTGGCAAATGCATCGGGAACTCGAACCCAAACCTGACTTACATAAATATACATATATTATTTCATATAAAATGAACAAATTTTAATATGTCCAAGTGTAAATCCTGATTGACCCAACTTAAATCGACCGAAATCGGTTCAAACCTGAGTCTAACTTATCTAAGTCTAAAATTTTGAGCAACCCGAAAAACCTGATATTGTTTAAGGTTAACTCAAGACGAGCTCAGCTGAGAGTCTCATATCACGGTCCAAGTTTACAAAGGCCTCAAGTGCTGGCCTGTTTCTCCTGACTTGTAACCCTAATTCTTACTAAGTCACACAAGTTTAATTTAGGATGTATTTGATGTTAAAATTTAGTAAAAAAAGAAATGAGAATTTAAAGAGAAAAAATAGAATATTTAAATTTACATATTATTTTTAGTTTCCTTTTTATTTGTATTTTGAAATTCTTTTAATTTTCAATCTAATTTAAAATGATAGAAAATATAAATGAAATTAATTAATTTGTTTTTCCTTTCCTCTCCTTTTCATTTGTTTTTCCCCTTCCTGATGTTATCCCTTTTTTTTTCTCGTCTGGAAATAGCCATCGTGCTCGTGGATGAACTGGAGTGTTATTTATCACAGTGCCACAAACTTCCAAAGTGGGTGCCACTTGCAAAATCACTCTGTTAGCTTTGTCGCTTATCATCCCATACTCTTGTCATGGACAGTGCTCTCTCTCTCTCTCTCTCTCTCTCACACACACACACACACACACATACACATACACTAGACATGAACGTATGGCAATGAAAGCGTCATAGCACTATAGACTCTCTGTCTCTCTATCTCGCTCTCTCTCTCATTTTTCTTCCTCCACTTGAGCAAATTTAATTTTTAAGATTTCGATCTTTCACAACTCCATCATTGGTAACTCAATATTAACTTACTGACAGTGAAAGTGATTTTTTTTAATAATAAAGGACATTTTTTACATCACATGAAAAATAATCAGCATATGTATTTATTTACTTTTGATTATAAATTCCTACTGATTTACTATTATAAGTTTGTGAAAAATGAATATTTGAATGTCTTGTCCTCCAAGAAAAGTTTGTGCCATTTTTTCAATTTATTATTAAAAATTTTGATAAATTTTAATATGTAAATAGAGTTTTTCTTTAAACAAATTAAGTTTTGAGGAGTGAAATAAGATTGGTCCAGTAATGCAAAATTTGTGTAGATTCTTTCATGATTTTTGTTTTGCGAAGAAACACTTTTTGTTTTTAAATTAGAATTTGGGTAAATTTGTCCTAGTTCTTGTTTTATCAATATAATTTTTGATGAAGAAAGAATTTTTACAAACAAATTTTAAGAAGCAAACAAATTTATTGATGAGTTTTTTAAACCTATGCTAGGCAAACAAGCTTGTGTTAACAGGGAGAGCAGCCACAAAGTGCTCGTAGAGTATTGAATTCAAGAACTTACATTCTCAAGCACTTATTCTTCTAACTTCTCCAACTAAGCTACTCCTTTGGTCTTAATATTGCTATGAAGAATTAGCAAAAGTTAGTAAAGCGCAAAAGTCGGTAGAGCAACTTATCAATGAAAATTATTTATTAATCCTAGTGCATTGTACTCGGACCAATAAACATTAGCCACATTTGTAGATTGTGTGGGCCACCTGCCTATGTGGAGAAAGCTTATCAATTCACACTCGAACCAATGAATAATAGCTCATGATCCACACCATATCCATAGCTGTGTGTTTATCCGTGTTTGCTTGGAGAAAAGTGGAGAATATTCAATATATTTACCTAATTGGGATATTGTTCACTTGCTTTGATGCTTATAGCACTCCTTTTTTCTTTCTCTCTTTTTTATTGACGTATTTTGTGTACCTCTTGTGCTGTGTTTTCATCAATAAAATTTTTCTTCTTTGCTGATAAAAAAAAATAAAACTAGACTTAACTTTGCCTTCCCAATGAATGGTATTTTCTCTTAGCTAGAGTGATTTATCTGGCTGTGAGTTATTTTTGGACTTCGTTCCATGTTCACAACCAGTTAAATCATGCCACATCATATAGGTGAACTTATATGGATGAGCTTACTTGGGTCATAAAACATTACTCTACACTTATTTAAGTTCACTCATTTGATGTGGTATTATTTAACTAGTTGTGAGTTTTTTATTTTTGGACTTTGTTCTATGTTCATAACCAGTTAAATCACATCACATTAGATAAGTGAATTTATACAGATGAGCTTACTTGGGCCATAAAATATTACTCTTTCTTATAGAGTAATGTTTTATAGCCCAAGTAAGTTCACCCATGTAAGTTCTCTCATTTGATGTGGTGTGATTTAACTAGCTTTGAGTTTTTTAATTTTGGACTTTGTTAAATCACGTCACATTAGATAGGTAAACTTATATAGATGAACTTACTTGGGTCATAAAATATTACTTTTTGTTGTATTGCTCGGTTTTGTTTCTTTTTGGATTGGTGCTGCATATGATTGTACTTCATGTGCTTTATTTTTATCAATAAATTTCTATTTCTTTGTTGATTAAAAAGAAAGTGAAAGGTACTCTCAACGGTGATGAGATCCATAGCTATATGTACAAGCTTGTGACCAAGAGCAGTCATTATTTTTTCTGAATTATCTCAGTCTCTGGCCGAAAAAGAATGAAAAGGTTTCATTCAACGATATCATATTTAAATTTGAATATTTTATAAAATCTCATGATTCTCACTTGAATAATCAAATCTAAACTTTAATTTTACAATGAGACCTTCCCACATATACTTTTCTGGACACTGACATGAGTCTCATGAATTATAATAGTAGTTGGCAATGTAATTTATTTTAAAGATACAGATAGTGCTGGGAATGCTTTGGCTTGTAAAACTTTAATTAACTAAAATAAGGATCTTCAACTATCACGACAATCACATAATCATCTTTTATGCGAAAATAAAATAAATAAATAACATCCCAGAATCTGCCATGACGAAATCACCTTCTTGAAGAAAGCCTGTAAAAATTATTTCTCTCACTTGACCCCTTTTCTTTTCGTACGTCAGAATATTATGGGAAACCCTGGTTAAAATTATATTGGGTAGAGAGAGGACAATTCCTACTTAAAATCAAACTCTTATCCTACTCTCCATAAAAGTAGATAAATAGGAAAACACTTCCCCTATTATATCTCACTAATTAAGTAACCGTGCGTAACTTTTTCAAAGCCTAATAACTACCTAATTTCATTAAGTCCAAATAATGTCCATATTATCCTTTCATGTGGGACATATTCTAACATGGCAGTCTTACAAGAAGACTCGTCGGTTGTGTGGTCACAACAAAGTTCAGTCTGTCGTGTGGTTAAAAAAACCCTTCAGTGTGTTCACTCTATTTTTGGGATTGTTTCACTCTTGGTCGCTCTACTCTTGGTTGTGCTGTATACATGGCTTCCCAACTCAGTCCAGTAGACTTCCACTCTCACCTTGTATTTACCATACCATTTCATACCCAATCATCAAAAGATTGCTTAAGGTTGGGAGCATATCTTAGGGCGCTCTTGAAGCTCGGTAAGCTCGGTACACAAATTATGGTGTGACACTCGTATGCATCATAGTTTTCTACAAGATTTTTAGGTTTATGTGATTTGATGACTAAAGTATTGGGTTTACTAAGGTGTGTCATTATCCATCAATATAAGCGTGATATACTTTGGTCTTTCTAGAATTGAGAGAATATTCTTTTATTGTCCTCTTAACTTTTTATCATATGCCTTGAGTTAATCACGTGCACCGATTGTTATAAATATCAGTGCTTCATCATTTGAGATAAGATTGATGCTCTCAACACCAAAATTCTTTGTCCTGTGCTCTTTCTAGATTCCTCTATTTTCACCCTCCACATCACTCCAGGACTCCATGACTATCTAACGCATAATTTTCACTCCTTGTACGAATTCTCTATCTCTATCTTTGTATCTTATCATCAGTACCTCCACCGGATTAGGCCTATTTTAGTGTTTGGATCGATTATTTTCTTCTCCATAGCACCCAAATACATTTTTTGATGTTTGAGAAAGAACAATTTAGATTTTTTTTAGCAAATTTCTTTTAAAAGATTTAAGATAAATTACACTGACCTCCATTGATATTTTTGAAAATTACACTGATTTCTCCTGAGATTTTCAAAATTACACAAATCTCCTTTATTTTTTCTGACAAAGTACACTGATCTATCCTCCAATTCAATTTCTTTTTTAAAAATGACAAAATTGCTCCTCTCAAATTTCTTTTTTGTATTTTGAACATTTTTTCTAACTTTTTTAAAGGATATTTTTCATTTGATATAAAATTAAATTTTAAATAAATAATTTATATTTTTTAGCCCAAGAATATTCAAATTAATATTTATTTGAAAGTGAAAAAAATAGTTAGAAAAAATTGGTCAAAAGTTAAAAAAATATTAAAAAAAAAACATAAAAGAGATAATATTGTCATTAAAAAAAAATTGACCGGAAAGAAGATCAGTGTAATTTCAAAAATCTCATAAAAGATCAATGTAATTATTATAAATCTCGAGAGAAATTTGTGTAATTTACCCAAAAATTTATCATACAACTAAACAGATTTTTCAAGGCAACTTTTGCAAAACACAAACTAAAAGTGAAAAATACAAAAGACAGTCTCATAGATTGCCAGTCAGGTTAATTATATGGATTTAGAAACGTGTGTGGGGGGTTATAATGATAAGTTAAATAGCCATTACTTAGTCTGAAACGGGCCAGTTCTATAGGTGTAATTTAATACTCAAACTATTCCATTTGAATGCAAGCTGAGTTTGCAAACCTTTTTAGCAGCATCTTTTTGTATTTCACAAGGTTGTAACCTTGGACCATTTCCAAAACTAGGTCAATGAAGTGCTATATTATATTTAGCACTAATCTGGAAAGTTGCCACGTCTCTATGCAGGTTTGGATACCGGTGCTACGGTATACTGATCTGAAACTTTATCCACTAGTCTGCTAATCAGAATAAGAGAGTCCACCGAACAGTTTAATGTCAAAGTTCACCCTACAAACCTACTTTTAGAAGGAGACTTCCATTAAGAAACTTTTATCGATGAATATATTCTAAATCTGATCTTTTTGTTCCTAATTTTTATCAGAATTGACAAGATCTCAACCTATAAATAAAGATTTAAGATAAGTCCTAAATTATGGTAAATTTTCTCTTGGCTATTGACTTCTCATTGAATTATTTTTTTGACTTAAATATTGGAATGACTACACCGGAAACAATCCGATAATCTCTTATCACTATCTTGGGAAGAGGTTTCGAAGGAGATTACACACACACACAAGTAACTGGTAACAAGAGGATGTGAAATAAAAATTTAAAACAAAAAAGAAGAAAAAACTTGTAACAAGTGCAATAGTATGAAAATGAGTGTTAGAATCAATTACGATCAAATCACGCGTCATCATCGTACACACGAATTAACTACACCAATTATGGAATGAGTTGGGATCATCCACCACTGACCCAGACTTTCTCGTAATATGAATAGCTGAGTTGATTAGAGCAGTTTGTTTTTACCAATTTTTATTGGCCAATTATAACTAGTAATGACTACTGCGTAGCCGTTATCAGAAAGCTTTAATATCTCCTACAGCACACAATTAAAGACACATGAACTCTAACCAATCTTCCGTGTTCGTAAATGTGTGCATCTTTTCATTAATTTGGCTATATCACCTGCCTCCACACCACTACTATCTCTTATCTTCTTGCAAAGAGAATGTTATTGTCAAAGAAAGTTGTCAATAAAGTTTCATGCATTGACATTTTATTATTATTATTTAGATAAAACAAATTGATATAAAAACTCTATTATTAGAGTTTCATTCAATATATATTTCTTTTTTGTTAGAAAATAATTAAATTTTATATAACAAAAATAAATATAATATATACAAGAAATAAAGTAAAAATCTTACATTAATATTAAAAAGAGTTTCATATAAAATTTTCACTTTATCATTTTAAGTTTCTAATTATATAGAGTAGATCTTGTGTGAAATAGGAGACTACACTCACTCGACTTGAAATAGTTTGATAAGTAATGTCAGAACTTCTTAATTTAGATCTCAAATTATATTCTCAATGTGATATATCATTATATGGTATTTTTTAAAATTACATCAACATATCATATTCATAATACAATTAAATTATAAATTGGAGATCATTAGTAATTTATTTTAGTGTCATTCTAATGTATAATTGATTCAGACAAAGGGCGATTAATCAAGTCCGACAACGGGTTTTTCAACAAGCCCTACAAGGAGCTCTAGGAACTCTGAATAGTTGTTTGAATAATGAGTTACATTTACGTACTATCAGTGCCAATATTGGCATGTTTGGGGCGATGAAAGAAATAACTGATTAGTCCTTTTATTGTAGGCATTATTTTTTTTTTTGTTTTCAAAAAAGAATTAAGAAATACTCATGGTAACCATTCAAGCCGATGAAATTAGTAATATTATCCATGAACGTATTGAGCAATATAGTAGAGAAGTAAAGTTCGTCACCCCTTGGTAGTAGGATTTCATTTTTTTTTTTTGTTTTGGATCACTTGGGCTAAAAAAATATCATTTTAGAATTGAAACAGAGTTGGCAAAATATAGTTTTTTGGTACTAAATAGATATGATACTTTTTAAAAATATTTACTAAAATTTATATTAAATTTATTTTTATTCAAATTTGTGAAACACTTTTCAATTACTCAAATAACTTCTCACAATCAAATTTAAAACATTTGAAACAAGATGAAAATTATTTTGGGATATGATGAAATTTTTTTCCAAAAATTGAAGTAAAACTATATGCGATAATTGGAGAGTTTCAAATCAAATGAAACTTTTATTTAATTATTTGAGTAAATACTACATGGGGCTGTGGTCTTGATATTACTTTTAAAGAATTATTTTAATAGATATATTAAAAAAATGAATATTGAGATAAAAATTATTTTTGAAATTAGTTATTAAATATCCTTTTACTTTTTTTAGCAGAAAGAAAAAATTATAAAATTAAGTTTTACTTATTAAAAAAATACTTTAAAAATGCATTACCCATCAGACACGTAAAATAACTACAAAAATATATGTAATACTGTTGGCCAAAGTAAAAAGTAAAAAAATGAAAAGTAGTCTTATGAAATTTAATGGAAAAAATGTTGTGTATAACAGATTTTTTTAAATAAATCTTTATATTTTTAAATACAAATAAGTGAATTTTATGTGTATTTAATATGATGAACCTTACCTTCTTGTTTGTAAGAGCAAGAAATTTTATTGAAAAAAATCATGAGAAATCCTTTTTTTGGGGGGGGCTATTTGAGCATAAATATGGAAAGCCATTTCTCCCAAAAAATCTGGGGCTCTGAAAATCTCAAACAACCATGATCAGTTGAGTAATGTAGCAGTACTCTGAATCAGGACTGTCGACGTTTGGAAAACACAGTCTGAACGCCCATTTTTCCACTATCTAACGTTGAAAAAACAGATGATTGAAAAATAAAAAACAAACCAAACTGTCCACGTTGCATAAGGAAACTATTAGCAGTTTAAAATCGTTGGGGACACTTGGACTGGTAATTGATTGACAATTATGGTAAGCATGGATCGTCTGGCACTGGACCGGGAATTGGAAAGGTCATGTTTGCGGTTAGGAAATATGCACGTCGGGCTGTAAAACTAAGCTTAGAGATAGTGCTTCATAATTAGAACGCGCAGCAAAAGTGCATTTATATAAGTGAGAGCTTGGAAGGCGCTTTGAATATATATATATATATATATATATATATATATATATATATATATAAGTAGTTCACGTGCTTCATTGAAAAGCTTAAAGTGGGTGCTAGTAGCTGCACGCCCAGTTGGATAGATTACTATGGAGAGTACTCCTTTTGGAGTTAGAAAGGGTGCTTGGACTGAAGAAGAAGACATTCTTCTAAGAAACTGCATTGAAAAGCATGGGGAAGGAAAATGGCATCAAGTACCTCTAAAAGCTGGTATATGTATTCTTTAACTCGGTGTGTGTGTGTGTGTGAGAGAGAGAGAGAGAGAGAGAGAGTTTGATAATCTTTACTTGATTTTTTTTCTGGGTATTTGCAGGCTTGAACAGATGCAGGAAGAGCTGTAGACTGAGGTGGTTGAACTATCTAAGGCCAAATATAAAGAGAGGAGGCTTTGCATCTGATGAAGTTGATCTCATTATCAGGCTTCATAAGCTGTTAGGCAATCGGCAAGTATATTACATATATTTATATATATATATATATATATATAAATATACGATATGAACGTAAATATACGATATAGTGTGTCCATCCTTCTTGTCTCTGGGACAGCCACAAATGGCAAGTATATAATATATATATATATATATATATATATTATACTTTAATATTGAGCTGTTTACCACTTCCACGCATAAAGAAGGTTTATTTAATCTTCAAACAACATAAAATTATTTTGGAAATCTCTTTGTCTGGAGTCATAACTCATAAGACGGCACTCTACAACGAACAACACGTGCTTTCTGCCCTTCTGGTGGAAATCATTACTCATTATCCGAGTACAATCTATTCGAATTAATGAGTGGTACATACTTAATTCTATATGTGATTAACGTAAATTTAATTTTTAATTTTATTAAAAATTATATTGGTATGTTAATTATTCATTAATTTGAGTATATGGTATTAGTGCATTCTTATCCCTACATCTACAAGAAGGGTAATATTACTTTTTTTGCAAAATTTTTTATAAAAGGAATTTAAATTAAATGATACATCAACTTATGAAATTATATAAATTCAATACATTTTTTTCATATTATTTGATAAACTATTTTTAGTAAAAAATTTAATAACGATAGAATTTTCCATACAAATATAACATGCTTTTGTTAAAAAGAAATTTACTGTATTATTTAATTTTAAAAAACATTTTATTTGAAGGGTTACCAAAATACTTTATTAGAAGGTTAATTCCACATAAAATCATTTTGAAAGGAACAATATGTGTGTGTGTGTGAAATAATTATTTAGTACATAATATTAATGGGATCTATTGTAATAGAACTTATTTTAATTTCAAAAGTCAAAATTTAAGATATTTTTTCTTATTATAGAAATATGAAAATATTGGAGGAGTTAACTTTTAATTTTTCAAAACTTTGAGAGGCCATTACCCTCCACTACAGGTAGGACCACCATTGCCTTAAAGCACTGCAATCTCACTTGACTCAATGACACATGACATAATTTATCATTTGTTCTTAAATTATTTTCTCATCTATTTAGTTGGTTTATTACATCGATTTGTTTTATCAACTGAAAATCTAAGATATATATCTCCTTAATTAACTATTTTTTTTTTTGTTGGAAGTAGCAAAAATTTATCTCACACTGGTGTATTTCGACTTCTCTTTGTGCATCCCAATTATTAAATAACTTGATATATATTAGTGATCCATTATTTTTTAGAACAACATGTGATCTGACACAAATTTTTTCTTCAACTGTTTATAACTTTTATCTCTTCTATGTTTTTCTTGTTTTGTTTAAATAGATGGTCGCTAATAGCTGGTAGACTCCCGAGGAGAACGGCAAATGATGTGAAGAACTATTGGAACACCCGCCTGCAGAAGAAGACAGTTGCTCGCGGGGAGGAGGTGAAAACTGAAGCCCAGAAGACCATGGAAACCAAAATCATTAAGCCTCGACCGCGGACCTTCTCCAAGAATCTTACTTGGTTGAGGGGAAATAATTTCATGGTAGATAACACTCAACCAGGAGATAGTCTCTGCACCAAGCCAACTCCAACATCTCCTCTAGAGATTGATGGAATTCCATGGTGGGATGACCTGTTTGTTGATAAGGAAATTAATAATGGAATCACCAGCTGGTCCATAACTGGCCTGGAAGAGCAACCCTTAACAGGCCTTTGGAGTACCGAAGAAGCGACGGTGCCCGGAAATATAGCAGGTGACTGTTCTAGTGTTGATCAAGAAGTGCAGAATGGCTGGTGTGACTTCACCATTGATGTGGACCTTTGGGATCTTTTAAGTAATGAACAAGAAATAATGTTGTAATGGTTTTGTGATCCCTTGTACTATTTCAAGCAGTGGGTAATTAATGTGAAGTGAAACTGAAAAAAGGCTATCTATTTGTGGTATAAGTTTTTTAAGATATAATGACATGATATCAAGTGCATGTGCTGGCTGATTTATATATTTTTTTTGGAAGAAAGGATTTTATCAATAGAAACAACAAAGCAGGGGAAGACAAGCATAGGCCTTAAAATTACAGGCTACTCTTGCATAAACATGGCATCAGAAAAATCAAAGTTTAGACTCAAGTCCCAGTTGAAGAATGTTCTGTCAACAGATTCCCAAGAGGTCACAGCTTCTCAGATGGCTTGGATGACATCTTTGAGCATTAAGTCAACTCTTTATTTTTTCTTCCCTTAGTATAGTACGATTTCTTTCTTGCCAAATCCAATACACAGGGACGGACCAGAAATTTGTTTTAGGAGTGGCAAATTTTTGCGTCCTGTGTTTAATTATAAATTTAAAATTTTAAAAAGTATAAATTTTAATATTTATTAATACTATATTAAATAACCAAACTTACACATTAAACAAAAAATCTAATAAAGTTTTTTTTAAAAAAAAGACTAAAGACTATAAATAAAAAATTCCAAAAAAGTATATAGAAAGCCTATTAAAAGATGCAATTGAAGTTAAATTAAGGTTAAAAGGAGGAAAAATCTAAACTTAGGGTGGGACAAAAATACAAATTATAAGGGTATATTTGAAAAAAATTATAAAAAGTACAAAAAAAAAATTTCATAAAAAAAAAATTGAGGGAGAGCAATTGCCTCCTGTAGGCACAAACTACTTCCGTCCTTGCCAATACACTATTGTAGCAAGACATAATCAGAACCAACACTTCATGAAATAGCTTTTTTTTTTTTTTTCTGTGCAAAAAACGTCCCAAAAAATTATAGTTAACTTATTTGTGATGATAGATGACTAATTATTTGTAACGCGAAAAACCCATTTCTTGTAGTGTCACCACCCACTCAATTTCATGAGGCCATTCCCAACTGATTTGCATATATTGCACATCTGAAGCAGCTCACTCCATACACTAGTTGAGAAAGGGCATTTGAAGAAAGGGCATACATATATATATATATATATATATATATATATATATATATATATATATGGGGAGTTGAGGTTCCACGATCTCTGAGTTTAGCTTTGGTCACCCGGCTCTCCCTACAGGCCGGTTGGCCATAGAATGAATGAATGAATCCATATCTGAAAATCTGTTTCTTATACCAAGATACTGTGGGGAGGGGACGTGGCATCAAATTAGGGGGAGTGAATTGTCTGATTTGTTGTATGGTCAAGGAACAGCAAAGAGGCTATCTCCAACTGGATCATCTGAAAATAGACAAGACTTTGGCTTTGTCATGGCTGGGTCCCTTCTAATGCAATGTTTGAGCCATAGGCTAAACTCCGGGGACCTGCTGGATCTCACTAATCATGCTACAGGAATGTGTCTTTTCCATCTCCAATACTGCTTTTGATTAATAATCTGGTTGGGAGTCTTAATTTCAGGATTTTCTTCCACCCCCAGCTACAGTCAGACAGTATTATCAAATTCCAGAAGTAGTGATCTTTGATAAATTGATCGTGGCACCATTTAATCCAGGCAGTTTTTTTTGCTGCACAAATATACATATATATATATTTTTTATATATATATATGAGGCCAGGCACTAGTAATGAATAGTAGTTTTAAACGTTTAACGAATCTATAAAGCAGTGACTTTATGGAGAAAAAGCTTAAATACTTCATTTGCTTGAAAAATATATATATATATATATATATATATTTTTCATCATAGGGGCCTGATTTCAATTACTAATTATCTAGTGAAATCGTCACTATCCAATGTAGTGTGATGCCGTCTCACAAAATTTTTAAATTTCTTGACATTCATGAGAACTAACTTCCCAAAAATTTAAAAAATTAAAGTGTTTGCATGTGAGATCCCATCACATAATGACATAGAGTAATTGTCTACTCTAACGCAAGAGATATATGAAAATTATAACAAGGGGGATTCAATCATAGATCCTCCATGAAGTGTTTAGTTAGTACAAGTTCTAACCAAAATATGTTAACCCAAAAAGTCAAATTTTGTTGACAAAAATGTTATTCCTTGAAAAAACGCGGAGGAAATAACTTTTTTCTATCCCAACCTACTTCAGCAATGTTATGTCATCATTTTTTTGTTTGTGAAATCTTATAATTAAATAACTTACAATATATAAGTCCGTTTTGCATAAAAATTATATATTTGGACTCTAAAAATCGAGTTCTATTAATCGAGATCTAAATTGTATAGAAAATTCTGTCAAAAATATTTCGTGTTTTTTTTACAAATGTCCACATAACCAAAACAAAGAATATTCTATATCTCAAAGCAGAGAAATGTCTCTATTTCGGATAGAAGAATTTGAGAATTTCCTTTAACAAAAAAAGAATTACACATGTTTTCTTTTATGAGCTAAGTGTGGCTAGCACATAAAAATGAAATAGTTCAAACTTGAACCCCACCTTAGAGCTTCTCCATTATGCAAAATTGGTTGAAGCAACATGGCTAGATGTGGACCTCACCTCTTATACAATTATAATCCATTGAAATATCTCGAGTTACTTCCAATTTTAAATATGACATTAAAAATAACATTGTTATTTTTTGACAAGTCAGATGACATATTAATAAAATATTTTTTTTTATATTCTTGTCAAATTTTAAAATTAGTATGACATTTGGTATATCTACCGAAAAAGTTCTAATTCATATAATTTATTTATGTGGTATTTATTCATTCATATAATTAGTATGACATTTGGTATATGTACTGAATCCTTTACCATGAAAGAGACCCTGAGATTTTCTTCAAAAGGAAGGCCCTATTGAGGACACTTCATGGTAGGCTTTGATTGCATTTTGTCTTCTTGTCCTCTAACACACCAAGCACACAAACACTCGACGTCCACAGTTCCGGCCAATTGACGTACGTTCACCTGTCAATTGTCTGTGTGGTTGGTTAGAATTTATTTTCGATGTATCATTACTAACTCGTATCCTTCCACTAATATAGCTTTAGGATAATATTCTTAAAATTATTGAACATAAAAATTAATAATAAATTATTCTTTTTTTAAAAAAAGATAATTGTACAATACAGTTATTTAAAGTTAATTTTAACGAAGTTATCGTAGCAGATAAAACCCCATTTGTTCATATGAATATGTTTTTGAAAATTTTACAATTTTGGTGTTTGGAAATTTTTTCAAAATTAAGTTTTGCAATATACTCATTAAATTCTACTTACAAAATTTGATTTTAGAGAAACTAAAAGAACTTGCTCATAATACTTGGATATTACTCAATATATGCAACATAATAAAAATAAATGTCTCACTTCAGTTATCTTTTCTTATAATCTACATTCTTATAAGGAGTGAGGATCACTGGTGGGTTCCATGAAAGGGGTTTCACTTTTGTGAGATGATAGGTTAGAAGATAGGACAATTGACGTGAAATGCTTATTATTATTATTATTATTATTATTATTATTATTATTATTATTATATATAATATAAAAGCTAAAAAAAATACAATTATAATTACTTTAACATAATTTTTGTCTAACACCCCATAATCAATTTTTAAAATTCATTTATCAATAATTAATTCTTTAAAATCTGAAACTCTATGAACATACCGACACTAAGATCCAATCAAGAATGTCTTTTGATAAAAAATGATTATTCACCGGTGTTCATTTTGCTATGCTATGACAATATTTTTCACAAGGTCGTTTGTTGGAACTCAACTTATTCCGATAAAACTCACTTGATCTTTATGCATCCAAAAGAAAAAAACTCAAGCCTCCTAATTATAGTCACCTTATTACATTATTATTCAATGTGATTTTATAACTTATTCAATAAATAATGCAAAGGTATTTGATTTCCCTGAACATGTGAGAGTGATCCAACCCATCACTTTTGTGATGGATTGAAGGTCAAATTAAGGGTGTCTTTATTTCAAACTGAAAATTTTTACTAATTTTGTTAATAGTTTAAATCTGTCATCATACATGACTCATACAATAGATTTGAGAGCAACTCTTTGGAGACCAGATCTGATAAATAATACAAAGATATTTAATTTCCCTCGACACGTGAGAGTGACCTAACCATCAGATTTTGTGATGGATTGAACGTCAAATTAAGGTTGCAATTGAATCGTGTGGATCTTTATTTTGAACTGAAATGAAGATAGTCATTTTCCTTTTATGAACATGAATACAACTTCTTGTGAAAGAGAATTTGAAATGAAAGACAAGCCGAACTTTAATGGAGCCTCGTTTCTAGTCATGACTGGCGGCCACATGTTTGTGTATCATGGAAACTACTCTGACAAGAGAGACACTGTCCAAATCCAAGTTATCTGTTTTGTCCCACTGTGCTCAAAGCTTCGGTGCAAGTCTTATGATAGCAAGAAGAAGAACGAAAAATGCATCCAAACTCATGCTGAAAGCAAGATGCATGTGTAAAATGGTCAATTAGAAGAATAATGTTTTGTGACACAACTTTTTTGTAACACAACATGAGTCCTACACCTATGTACATTTCATGAATATTCATTCTAACTTTTTAATTTCTTATTTTTATTTGGTATGATTGAAAATGTCTATTCTATAAAATGAACATTTTATTAAAAATTATTTTACACATTCATTTGACCCAAGTAAGTAATCTCTATTTAATTCTATATTATTTTCATTTTATTTGTTATTTCATTTCATGAAATGATCATTTTATTTTTACGTGTTACACATAATCTTAAGATCTTAACGATCTAGCTAGTTATTAATTGTATTGTATCTTTGCATGTTTTATATACATCCATACATACATATATATATATACATACATATATATATATATATATAAGCGATTTACAAGTGGAGATTTGGACCACCTTCTCATTTATAATATGTTGACTGGAAGGGCCGTCTATATGTGATGGGTAGTTTTAATGTTGATTTGAACAATACATCTCCATAATTCAATGAATGACCAACTGCCGAATATGGAAGACAAAAAACTAGGTCAATGATCAGAAAGCTAATGTCATAATTAATTTTTCTTTCATCAACTAACGCTATGTTTGGATAAGTTGGAAGGAAAGGAAAAAAAAGGAGAGTATTAGTTATGAGAGAAAAAAAAGAAGAGGGGAGGAGAGACTAATTCCTCCTTTATGTTTAGATAACTAATGAAAGGAAATGAGAGGAAAGACTAATATAATCCTTTCATCTTGTTTGATAATGATAAAGGAGAGAAAGGAAAGGAAAAAATTTTATATTATTTTATTATTGTACCCTTTGGATGCCTTAGGATAGAGGTATTATTTTTATTTTGACTTTTATAATTTTAAGAGTAATATTGGTATTATTAAAAATTCATTAAATCTTTCTTTCCTTTCCTTCTATTTCTGCCCACTTTTGGAGGGATAACAAAATTGCTAAAATAAGGGTTAAGCTCTCCCTCCCTCTCCTTCCTAATTTTTAAAACAAACATGATATAAGCTCACCTTCCTTCTCCTTTCCTTCCCTTTCTTTGCAATTTCTTCCATCCAAACATAGTGTAAAGCATTAACGTATTACTTTTTCAAAAAATTATTCATTGAATCTAGGTATGTTTTATTTGAGTTAATAAATAAGTAACAAGTAGGCAAAATATGCAACATAACTCACACATTTTATTCACACGTCATTTATTTATTGGCCAAGTACAATAAATCATATCAAGAGCTAACCAGCTGGCTACAAGCCAGCTCTATATAAGTGGAAGCCTAGAGCGATAAAGACTAAAATAACAGTTCTAAAATAAGACTAGTTTTTTAATATTAATGTAATTATTTACTTTGTTTCTATGTCAAAAAAAGATCAAACCAAAACTTATGTGGTGGTGGATAGTTTTGTGTGCAAACAAAAGTATTCCAATGTGCCTAATGTATTGTCTTCCTTATTATGTGGTAAAATCATTTAACTTTTTTCTCATAAAGTTCTTTTGATAAACGCTTCAATGCAATATCCAATACATTACATACATTGCAAGCACTAAGATAAAGTGTAACACGATGTAACCACTCTTCAATATTCTAACCACATACTCTTAAAATCTCAAACTTTTGTCCTTTAACCAAAACTTTCTCCATAATTTCAAATAAACAATTTATTTAAATCACGTACCTGAGTTTGTCCAAAAACTGATTTCGTCGTCCATTTTTTTCTCAATCTGATCAAGCTGACTTCCTTATCGATTTAAACCAAATTTTTTTTTCTTCACAAGTATTTGTATCACCTCATTTTTCTGATCCAAATAGCCGTTGAATTTCAATTGAACAGCTCTTCAACAAACCACTAAAGCCCTCAACTTTGAGTAACACGAGAATTACAATTGTTTGCAATAATTTAGGAATAAGACCAAACTTTGATTTTCTGCAACTTTGATAAATTACCCCAAGATCGTAACTGGCTCTCCGAAGATCGAAATTGGCTCTGATAAGTTACCCCAAGATCGTAACTGGCTCTGATACCACTTGTAGGACCCAAAAATTACTCTAATACCAAATTGTTGAACAAAAAAATAAGAGAAGAAGTAAATTGAACAAACTAATATATTTTATCAAAGAAAACTCACACACTCTTATTATTTCGGCAATCTCTCACAGCCATCACACGCCCCTCTAATTCTCTTGGCCACCACTCTATTATTTTTGTGGTATGCAATTCAATGTGACAGAGACTCACATATATATAAAATTGACTCTAAGTCCTATATTCATTACGACATCCACTACAGGAAAATGCACTATTAACGACGCACTCTTGAGTCGCTAATAGTGGACAAATGCGTCGCTAAAGAGAAAGGAGCGTCGCTCAAAACGTCGCCAATAGTTGCGTCGCTAATAGTATTAGCGAAGCACACATCCCTTTGTGTCGCTAAAGGTAACTATTAGAGACGCTCATGATGCGTCACTAATAATTTGGATGGTGCGTCGCAAATACTATACACGAATGCAATGGGCGTCACTAATAGGTCCCTTTCGCGACGCTCAGTGTGCGTCGCTAATAGTTAATTATCCTGATTTAGCGACGAATGTAAAGCGTCGCTAAAAATAGTTGCTTTTCTTTTAGCGACGCCTGTGTGTGCGTCGCTAAAAGTTGTGTTTTTCTTTTGGCTCCCTTTTTGACCTGAATTATTTGTTTTATTCCTGTTTAAACCTGTATCAATTATCCTGATATATAATAAAATTCAAATATTCTGAAATCAATATATTAAAAGAGAACCGGTGGAATCATATATATATATATATATTATACTAATTACTTATATTTATAAAAGTACAAGTTAACAATAAGTACAAAAATATTAAAAATTGTCTCAAAAAATGTCATTATAGATGTCCATGAAAAGAAAAAAAAAATAACAAGTCCCGATGCAAAACAAAAAGATAGCGGCGCAATAATCCCGATTAATCTGCAATAAAGATCAAATGATATATATTAGAACACTTATTAAAATTATATATATATATATATATGAAAGTGAATATATATTATTTTTTTCCACGCATAAATAATAAGAACGACAAAAAGTAGCATAAGTTGCAAACCACTAATCCGAACTGATTGCCGTAAGTTTGTGGTAGTCTATTTTGACATTTGTGAGGTGTGTGATGGGGTTTTGAGATATTTAGGCGGATATCCGGTATTTTGTTCCGTCAAAACTTGAAAATAGGCCTTTTTGGAGAAGAAACTTGCATAAGTTTCATACCGGTGATCCGAACTGAGTGTCGTAAGGTCGTGCAAGTCTATTTTATCATTTGGTAGGTGTGTGATGGGGTTTCAGGGTCGGTAGGCTGATATCTGGCATTTTGGTCCTTTAAAACTCCAAAACGGGCCTTTTCGGAGCAGAAACTTGCACAAGTTTCAAACCGGTCATCCGAACCGAGTGCCGTAAGTTGGTGCAAGTCTATTTTATCATTTCAGAGGTGTGTGATGGGGTTTCGGGATTAGTAGGTCGATATCCGATATTTTGGTC
Source organism: Nyssa sinensis (assembly GCA_008638375.1). Taxonomy (NCBI): domain Eukaryota; kingdom Viridiplantae; phylum Streptophyta; class Magnoliopsida; order Cornales; family Nyssaceae; genus Nyssa; species Nyssa sinensis. The sequence continues at coordinate 56,171,129 of CM018032.1, forward strand.
CTTCAAAACTCCAAAATGGGCCTTTTTGGAGTAGAAACTTGCATAAGCTTCAAACCGATGATTCGAACAGAGTGTCGTAAATTCGTGCAAGTCTATTTTATCATTTTTGAGATGTGTGATGGGGTTTCGAGATAGTTACGTGGATATCCGGTAGTTTGGTCCGTCAAAACTCGAAAATGGGCCTTTTTGGAGAAGAAACTTGCATAAGTTTCAAACCGGTGATCCGAACCGAGTGTCATAAGTTCGTGGAAGTCTATTATATCATTTGGGTGGTGTGTGATGGTGTTTCGGGATCGGTAGGCTAATATCCGACATTTTCGTTCGTCAAAACTCCAAAATGGGCCTTTTTCAAGTAGAAACTTGCATAAGTTTCAAACCGGTGATCTGAACTGAGTGCCGTAAGTTCGTGCAAGTCTATTTTACCATTTGGGAGGTGTGCGATGAGGTTTCGGGGTCGGTAGGTCGACATCTAAAATTTTGGTCCGTTAAAACTCTAAAATGGGCTTTTTTAGAGCAGAAACTTGCATAAGTTTCAAACCGATGATTTGAACCGAGTTTCGTAAGTTGGTGCAAGTCTATTTTATCATTTAGGAGGTGTGTGATGGGGTTCAGGGTCGGTAGGCCGATATCCGACATTTTGGTCCGTCAAAACTCCAAAATGGGCCTTTTTGGAGTAGAAACTTGCATAAGTCTCAAACCGGTTATCCGAACTAAGTGTCGTAAGTTCATGCAAGTCTATTTTATCATTTGGGAGGTGTGTGATGGGGTTTTGGGGATGGTATGCCGATATCCAACACTTTGGTCCGTCAAAACTCCAAAATGGGCCTTTTTCGAGCAGAAACTTGCATAAGTTTCAAACCGGTGTTCCGAACCGAGTGCCGTAAGTTTGTGCAAGTTTATTTTATCATTTGGGAGGTGTGTGACGGGGTTTCGGTGTTGGTAGGCCGATATCCGACATTTTGGTATGTCAAAACTCCAAAATGGGCCTTTTCAAGCAGAAACTTGCATAAGTTTCAAACCGTTGATCCGAACCGAGTGCCGTAAGTTCGTGCAAGTCTATTTTATCATTTGAGAGGTGTGTGATGGGGTTTTGAGGTCGATAGGCTGATATCCGACATTTTGATCCATCAAAACTCCAAAAGGGGCCTTTTTGGAGTAGAAACTTGCATAAGTTTCAAACCGGTGATCCAAATTGAGTGTCGTAAGTTCGTGCAAGTCTATTTTATCATTTGGGAGGTGCGTGATGGGGTTTTAGGGTCGATAGGCTGATATCCGATATTTTGGACCGCTAAAACTCCAAAATAGGCCTTTTTCGAACAGAAACTTGCATAAGTTTCAAACCGGTGATCCGAACTGAGTGTCGTAAGTTCGTGCAAGTCTATTTTATCATTTGGGAGGTGTGTGATGGGGTTTCAGGTTCTGTAAGCCAATATCCGATATTTTGGTTAGTCAAAACTCCAAAATGGGACTTGCATAAGTTTCAAACCGATGATCCGAACCAAGTGTTGTAAGTCCTGCAAGTCTATTTTATCATTTGGGAGGTGTGTGATGGGTTTTCAGGGTCGGTAGGTCGATATCCGACATTTTGGTCAGTCAAAACTCCAAAATGGGCCTTTTTCGAGCATAAACTTGCATAAGTTTCAAACCGGTGATCCGAACCGAGTGCTGTAAGTTTGTGCAAGTCTAGCTTATCATTTGGGAGGTGTGTGATGGAGTTTTGGGGTCGATAGGCCGATATCCAACATTTTGGTCCGTCAAAACTCCAAAATGGGCCTTTTTAGAGTAGAAACTTGCATAAGTTTCAAACTGGTTATCCGAACTGAGTATCGTAAGTTTGTGCAAGTATATTTTATCATTTGGGAGGTGTGTGATGGGGTTTCGGGGTCGGTATGCCGATATCCAACACTTTGGTCCATCAAAACTCCAAAATAGGTATTTTTCGAGTAGAAACTTTCATAAGTTTCAAACCGGTGATCCGAACCGAGTGTTGTAAGTTCGTGCAACTATATTTTATCATTTGGGAGGTGTGTGATGGGGTTTCAGGGTCGGTAGGCTGATATCTGACATTTTGGTCAGTCAAAACTCCAAAATGGGCCTTTTTCGAGCATAAACTTGCATAAGTTTCAAACCGGTGATCCGAACCGAGTGCTGTAAGTTTGTGCAAGTCTAGTTTATCATTTGGGAGGTGTGTGATGGAGTTTTGGGGTCGATAGGCCGATATCCGACATTTTGGTCCGTCAAAACTCCAAAATGGGCCTTTTTAGAGCAGAAACTTGCATAAGTTTCAAACCGGTGATCCGAACCAAGTGCCGTAAGTTCGTACAAGTCTATTTTATCATTTGGGAGGTGTGTGATAGGGTTTTGGGTTTGGTAGGCCGATATCCGATATTTTGGTTAGTCAAAACTCTAAAATGGGCCTTTTTGGAGCAGAAACTTGCATAAGTTTCAAACCGATGATCCAAACTGAGTATTGTAAGTTCATGCAAGTCTATTTTATCATTTGGGAGGTATGTGATGGGTTTTCAGGGTCGGTATGTCGATATCCGACATTTTGGTCTGTCAAAACTCCAAAATGGGCCTTTTTGGAGCAGAAACTTGCATAAGTTTCAAACCGGTGATCCGAACTGAGTTTCATCAGTTTGTGTAAGTTTATTTTATCACTTGGGAGTTGTGTGATGGGGTTTTAGGGTCAGTAGGCTGATATCCGACATTTTGGTCCGTCAAAAATTCAAAATGGGCCTTTTTCGAGCTTAAACTTGCATAAGTTTCAAACCGGTGATCCGAACCGAGTGTCGTAAGTTTATGCAAGTTTATTTTATCATTTGGGAGGTGTGTGATGGGTTTCGGGGTCAATAGGCTGATATCCGACATTTTGGTCTGTCAAAACTCTAAAATGGGCCTTTTTCGAGTAGAAACTTGCATAAGTTTTAAATCGGTGATCTAAACCGAGTGCTGTAAGTTTGTGCAAGTCGATTTTATCATTTGGGAGGTGTGTGATGGGGTTTCAGGGTCGGTAGGCCGATATCCAAAATTTTGGTCCGTCAAAACTCCAAAATGGGCCTTTTTAGAGTAGAAACTGCATAAGTTTCAAACCGATGATTTGATCCGAGTGTTGTAAGTTGGTGCAAGTCTATTTTATCATTTGAGAGGTGTGTGATGGGATTTTAGGGTCGGTAGGCCGATATCCGACATTTTTGGTCCGTCAAAACTGCAAAATGGGCCTTTTTGGAGCATAAACTTGTATAAGTTCAAACCGGTTATCCAACCCCAGTGTTATAAGTTTGTGCAAGTCTATTTTATCTTTTGGGAGGTGTGTGATAGGGTTTCAGGGTCGGTATGCCGATATCCAACACTTTGGTCCGTCAAAACTCTAAAATGGGCCTTTTTCGAGCAGAAACTTGCATAAGTTTCAAACCGGTGATCCGAAATGAGTGCCGTAATTTCATGCAAGTCTATTTTATCATTTGGGAGGTGTGTGATGGGGTTTCAGGGTTGGTAGGCCGATATCCGACATTTTGGTCTGTCAAAACTCCAAAATGGGCCTTTTTGGAGTAGAAATTTGCATAAGTTTCTAACCGGTGATCTGAACGAGTGTCGTAAGTTTGTGCAAGTCTATTTTATCATTTGAGAGGTGTGTGATGGGGTTTCAGGGTCGGTATTCCGATATCCAACACTTTGGTCCGTCAAAATTCTAAAATGGGCCTTTTTAGAGTAGAAACTTGCATAAGTTTCAAACCGGTGATCTGAAACGAGTGCCGTAATTTCCTGAAAGTCTATTTTATCATTTGGGAGGTGTGTGATGGGGTTTCGGGTTCGGTAGGCCGGTATCCGACATTTTGGTTAGTCAAAACTCTAAAATGGGTCTTTTGGAGTAGAAACTTGCATAAGTTTCAAACCGGTGATCCGAACCGAGTGTTGTAAGTTTGTGCAAGTTTATTTTATCATTTGGGAGGTGTGTTATGGGGTTTCGGGGTCGTTAGGCCAATATCTGACATTTTGGTCCGTCAAAACTCAAAAATAGGTCTTTTTGACGTAGAAACTTGCATCAGTTTCAAACCGATGATTTGAACCGAGTGTCGTAAGTTGTTGCAAGTATTTTTTATCATTTGGGTGGTGTGTGACAGGGTTTCAAGGTTGGTAGGCCGATATTCGACATTTTGGTCCGTCAAAACTCTAAAATAGGCCTTTTTAGAGTAGAAACTTGCATAAGTTTCAAACCGGTTATCTGAACCGAGTGTCGTAAGTTCATACAAGTCTATGTTATTATTTGGGAGGTGTGTGATGGGGTTTCGGGGTCGGTATGCCGATATCCAACACTTTGGTCCTTCAAAACTCTAAAATGGGCCTTTTTCGAGCAGAAACTTACATAAGTTACAAACCGGTGATCCGAACCGAGGGCCGTAAGTGTGTGCAAGTCTATTTTATCATTTGGGAGGTGTGTGATGGGGTTTTGGGGTTGGTAGGCCGATATCCGACTTTTTGATCCGTCAAAACTCCAAAATGGGCCTTTTGGGAGCAGAAAGTTGCATAAGTTTCAAACTGGTGATCCGAACCGAGTGCCGTAAGTTCGTGCAAGTCTATTTTATCATTTGGGAGGTATCTGATGGGGTTTCGGGGTTGGTAGGTCGATATCCAACATTTTTGTCCGTCAAAACTCCAAAATGGGCCTTTTTTCGAGCAGAAACTTGCATAAGTTTCAAGCCGATGATCCGAACCGAGTGTCGTATGTTAGTGCAAGTTTATTTTATCATTTGTGAGATGTGTGATGCAGTTTCAAGATAGTTAGGCGGATATCCGGTATTTTGGTCTGTCAAAACTCGAAAATGGGCATTTTTTGAGAAGAAACTTGCATAAGTTTCAAACCGGTGATCCGAACCGAGTGTCGTAAATTAGTGCAAGTCTATTTTATCATTTGGGAGGTGTGTGATGGGGTTTCGGGGTCGGTAGGCCGATATCCAACATTTTGGTCCGTTAAAACTCCAAAATAGGCCTTTTCGAGCAGAAACTTGCATATGTTTCAAACCGGTGATCCGAACCGAGTGTCATATGTTTGTGAAAGTCTATTTTATCATTTGGGAGGTGTGTGATGGGGTTTCAGAGTCGGTAGGCCGATATCCGACATTTTGGTCTGTCAAAACTCCAAAATGGGCCTTTTTGGAGTAGAAACTTGCATAAGTTTCAAACCAATGATCCGAACCAAGTTTCGTAAGTTGGTGCAAGTATATTTTATCATTTGGGAGGTGTGTGATGGGTTTTTAGGGTCATTAGGTCGATATCCGACATGTTGGTTCGTCAAAACTCTAAAATGGGCCTTTTGGAGCAGAAACTTGCATAAGTTTCAAACCGATGATCCGAACTGAGTGTCCTAAGTTTGTGTAAGTCTATTTTATCATTTGGGAGGTGTGCGATGGGGTTTTGGGGTTGGTAGGCCGATATGAAAAATTTTGGTCCGTTAAAACTCCAAAATGGGCCTTTTTAGAGTAGAAACTTGCATAAGTTTCAAACCGATGATTTGAACCGAGTGTCGTAAGTTGGTGCAAGTATATTTTATTATTTGGGAGGTGTGTGATGGGGTTTCAGGGTTGGTAGGTCGATATCCGACATTTTGGTCCGTCAAAACTCCAAAATGGGCCTTTTTGAGCATAAATTTACATAAGTTTCAAACCGATTATCCGAACCGAGTGTCGTAAGTTCATGCAAGTCTATTTTATTATTTGAGAGGTGTGTGATGGGGTTTCGGGGTCGGTATGCCGATATCCAACACTTTGGTCCGTCAAAACTCTAAAATGGGCATTTTTTGAGCAGAAACTTGCATAAGTTTCAAACCGGTGATCCGAACCGAGCGTCATAAGTTCATGCAAGTCTATTTTATCATTTTGGAGGTGTGTGATGGGGTTTCTGGGTCGGTAGGCCGATATCCGACATTTTGGTCCGTCAAAACTCCAAAATGGCCTTTTTGGAGCAGAAACTTACATAAGTTTCAAATCGGTGATCCGAACCGAGTGCCGTAAGTTCATGCAAGTCTATTTTATCATTTGGGAGATGTCTAATGGGGTTTCGGGGTCAGTAGATGGATATCCAATATTTTGATCTGTCAAAACTCCAAAATGGCCCTTTTTGGAGCATAAACTTGCTTAAGTTTCAAACCGATGATCCGAACCGAGTGTCGTAAGTTTGTGCAAGTCTATTTTATAATTTGGGAGGTGTGTGATGGAATTTCGAGGTTTGTAGGCCGATATCTGGCATTTTGGTCCCTCAAAACTCCAAAATGGGCCTTTTTGGAGCAAAAACTTGCATAAGTTTGATGTTGTCATTTTTTTTAGAGAAGGCCACAAAAGAAGCATGCTATAAATCTAAAGAGGGCTTATATATATGTATATAGATTGTGTATGTGTTTGTGTGTGTGTGTGTGTGAGAGAGAGAGAGAGAGAGAGAGAGAGAGAGTAGGTGAGGATTACAAGGATTTGGACAATAAATAAAAGCTCTTAAGTCATAGTATCAAGGGTTGGACGGCCAAAGGTTAAACCTTTAATTTTCTCTTTAATCATTCTTTCATTGAGCATGCTATATCCACATATTAATATATTATATAATATCTCTCACCAAACCTTTTGTTGATCTTCTCATTTAAAAAACACAAACTATGGTTATCCCTCTATTTATTAAATGATTTTGCAAGTATTTGGGAGGTGTATGTATATTTGTGTTTGTGTGTGTGTGTGTAAGAGATGGTGCAGCATAAAATATTTATATAAAAGAGAAATACCTTTTGTCATAGAAGATGTAGCTTCCTTGATCTCATGCGCTATATCGGGTTCCCTTTTTATCTCACGAGCTAACTACAGTGGAAACTCTTTCTCGCAAACACTACTTGAATCAAACACGCACACATTAAAATGCATGTCTCCTATATGCTCAAATAATGTAAAATCTCTGAGACAGAGGCCATGGTGTTGTACAAAATTATCCCAACCTTCTCGGAAAGTAAATAAATCCTTTGGCACATTTACCAATTTTAACATGCCGTGACCCTTGACAACTTGTTAGAATTGCTTCTTCTGATTTTACTTCTCCTAGTTTTCTACAGAAAGCCGGTGGAATGAGCTGTGCAAATTTGAAATTCAGGAAAATTATATTAGAGTGATTGAGTCACTATGAAATGTTGCTACATTAAGTAGAGAAAAGATACTTGGACTGAGACCACACACACACACACACACACACACAAACACAGATATACATACATATATATATATATATATGTATATATATATATAGAGAGAGAGAGGGACATACGAGTTCTGTAAGGAAACCAGGCCTCATGACTTTGAAGAAATGCTTGGAAATGGGGGGAGGCTCCCTTTCCATCCGAGAAGAAGACATATTCTCACCTAGTTGACAAGTATGACAGTCAAAACAGAAAAGAGACATCCTATCAGTAGTATCAGAATTGAATCTTTATTTATCACAATCACTTTATTTCTAATTCTTAAGTCATTTAATAGTTAAAACATCCTATCAATATGTCACAAAACATGGAAATGACGAAACAAAAGGGATTAGAGCGAACAAAGGAGAAAAAATTAGGTTTACTCAAATTTTAAGTGAAATTTGGGTTTGAATTTGAATCACCAGTAAAGATAGCCTAAGGTCAACTATATTATATAGAGAATGATGTGAATACTATATTCTACTACTACTACAAGTTGGTTTGATGATTGATGTGGTTGTGTTCGTTTACAATAATACAAAAGCAACACCATTCAAGAATCAACAAAAAGCTCACAAAAGAGCACTGAACCTGTCCATCTTTGAGTCTTCTTTCATGGCAATTAAGCCGACATGAATAAAGGAGAACCTACTCTTCATGCCCCTGTTGGCTCCTGTCAGATTCAATCGTGCATGGATTTGGACTTGGTGATGGTTATTAGAATGATGATCCATTATTGGTTGTGGTATTAAAGGTTTAATTCCTTGTGTCAAGCTCTAAATCTTCTTAATGAAAACTGATTAAGAACACTACCGTCAATCACAAAAGTTGAAACATTGCAATGTGGTTTATACGTACACTGCAATCAGATTGTGAAGCGATTGATGATAATATTTCCTAACTAATTAAACTCTCGTTAGGCCAAATTTCCATTAGGTTTTGTTTATCAAATTTTTTAATTCATTTTATCGAAAAATGATTAAACAATTAATTCTCTATCACTTTCTAAATAAAATTAAATAGCCTTTTATTAATGATAATTAAGACTATTGTTTTGTGAGTGACTTATCATAATGAATTTGGTGATAATGAACAAAAGCCCAAATGGTTAATTTGTGTTATGAATGAATATTTGGTAAGTTATTGGAACTTTTTTTTAAGTGCCCCGATCAAAATTTGAAAATAGCAGCTCAAATGATTATTGGGTTAGAGCAGCTCTTAAGTAGCATTTGGGATTGTAAATGAGATGAGTTCGGCCGAGTGGTGGGCTTGTTGAAGTTTAACTTGCTAAAATAAATGAATTTCAAATTATAATCAAGTTTGGTTTATTTATTTCTCAAACGAATCTTAAACGAGTTTCTAATTGAACAAATAGCAAGTCGAGTTTGAGTAATAATAAATTTTATATAATATTAGATTACTTAATAGCTTATCGAGTCGAGTTCAAGTTGGACATTAATATATTAATGAATTTTAAAATATGTTTAAATTTAACTTATTTATTTTAAAACCCAAGTTCAATGGCGAAACAAGATCTTCCAAAAACATCACAACCTACCCCAATTCAAGAAACACAAAACACACCAAAGAAACAACTGATATTCCTACCTGGGATGAAAAGACATTTGGTGCGCAAGATGAACCCTTATGTTTTTAACATCGTCAACCTCATGTAAAAATACATTAAAACTCAAAGCAACTACAGTTAAAAGGGTAACAAAATTTGATTCAAAGAAAGAAACCAACTCATATAAAATTACCAACCATAGAACTTAATCTAATATCTGAATAGAACCAGAATCAATCGTTGAAAATTATAAAAACAAAAGATCATACCACCAGGCATAAATAAAACACAGATTACAGGAATATAACGAATACAAAATATTAAGTATAAGTGAGAAATTAATTAACACACAGAAAAACACAAACAACAAAGAATCCATTAAAAAATAGGGGAAAGGCATGACAACGACAATAATTTTCAATCACGCAGAAACCCTAAAACATCAAATAACATAAATAAATAAAAAAAATGAAAACAAATCCAGGAAGAGAAAAAAAAATTAATACAAATGAATCACACCATAAAATCCCAAGACGAATCAAAGCTTGAAAATCTTACCTGGAGGAGATTGATCGAACGAGGCTAGAGAGAGACTGTGAGCCGAGTACGAGAGCCCTAGAGAGAGAATATGAAGGAAAATTGGTGAAAATGATAGTGAAAGATCGAAGAGGGAATGATGAGGTTTAGGTAAAGAGCTTGACTATGGAGAGAGAGAGAGAGAGTGTGTGCGTCAGGAAAAATTTGGAATCGAAAGAAAGAAGAAGATCGAAGAAACGCCACCACGTCTGAACTGTCGTCGCCGTTGTCGTCGAGAATGTTCCGTCTGCCGCCACCGTCGAGAGGAGTGAGAATGGAGAAGAAGAAACCACCGCGCCGCCAACAGATCGAGAGGAGAAGAGGAACATAAGGAATCGAAGTACTGATTGAGAGGGGAAGAAGAAAATAAAAGGTCGGGCGCTTATATGGTGACCTTTTTAGCGACGCCCATTGAGCATCGCTACAACGCAAATGAGTGTCGCAAATAGTGTGACAGCACGACGTCATTTTAATTAAACAAATATTAGTGACGCACACAGAACGGCGCTAAATTTACCTGTGTGTCGCCAATATTTGTTGGTCTGTCGCTAATTGTTTGGTGCCCTTTTTTTGCGCGGGAAAGGCCCATTTTTCGTTTCTTTTAGCGACCCCCACGGTGTACGTCGCTAATAGTGGCCTTTTGCGACATACACCCGTGCGTCGCAAATAACTGGGGTCGCAAAAAATGGGAATTTTTGTAGTGATCTAATCACATACAAACTAGTATATCTTATTTAACTATAATAAGAAAATTAACTCTCATTAAAATATTAGTCCAACTACAATTAGGACTACCCAAAAAGACTCTAAATATCATTAAGACTCAATAAACCAAATTAAGAAATTTCCTAAAACTTATGGGCCTGGTTTAATTGGCCAACAAAAACCAATCAAATAAATGGTAATAGAAGTCTTCTTAGCAACCAAACAAAGTTTTAGCAAGAAGATTTTAGAAATTAAAATGGTTAATGAGTTGGGCCAAAATATTAGGTTAAGAAATAAGAGAAATTCTATGTAAAGATTGAATTGGACCAAAATCTTGGAATGGGCTAGTTTAAAAATGGTTACAATTTTACTTGTATAAAAAAAAGTTTCCTAATTTTAAAGGAGGGCTATAGCCCATCCTAGCTAAAGTGTGCCTCCGCTCTTGCTTATCACAAAATTGTGATTTGTGACATAAAATTCATATTGTTTGTCTTTTTTTTTTTTCTCTTTTGATGCAACGAAGTGAAGAGGGTGAATCGAACTCACTTCATTTGTGTGGGAAGTGAGCAGTAACGTGCATACACCCAATTGACGTGAGTTTAATTCTTTACAGACTACAAAACAACATAGTTTTTGCGACGCCCATTATTAGCAACGCACAAAAATTGTCGCCAAAAGCCATTTTTTGTGACGCTTAGCTGTGTGTCACGAATAGTGGGGAAAAAGTAATAAAAAATTTGATGAACGACGCAAAAAATTAGGTGCGAAACTATTAGCGACGCACATTTCACCATTGCCAACGCACAAGGCGTCGCTAATATCGGCGATGCGCATGTAAGCGTCGCAAATAAGGTGGTGGACAAAAAATGGTGCCGTTTTTCATACAATTAGCGATGCACTAGGACTATTAGTGATGCACTGTGTGCGTCGCTAATAAGCCCTTATAAATCAGTCCCTTTGTTTGTCAAATCGATCTGCGCTTTCTCTGTTTCGCATTTGATCTCTCTCTCTCTCTCTCTCTCTCTCTCTCTCTCTCCAACACGATCTTCGATTTCCATATCTCATCTCTCATACGCTCGGTTTGGATCGGTAGAATATCTCTGATTTCTCACTCTTTCTCCATCGCTCGGTTTCTCTCTCTGGATCGATCTCCGATCTCTCTTTCTCTCACCACTTCACCGAGTTTGAAAAAGGTTTGGGTTTGTTTTAAATTTGTTTATTTTTCTTCTTCTTGTATACTGTAGAATATTACTTGTTTATTTTTCTGCAGAATATTAAATTTGTTTGATTCAGTGTTGACTTTTCTTGTAAAGGGTTTTGTTATTTCTGTTTATAATGGTGTTCATTGAGTTATTACTGGATCGGCAACTCGACCATCACTAGCTTCTGCATTTGGAAAAGTTAGATGTCAAAGTAACCATATCTAAGCAAATCCAAGATTGATTTCACACTCTTAACCCACCTCTAACAGTAAAAGTTTCATTTGAATTTGATATTATCTAACAGTTATTTAGTTTTTATTTAAATTATTTTAAAAAAAATTCACATTATCTCAAACAAAAAAAGAAAAAAATCTCATCTTAAAAATTTTAAATTTAACTTTGAATAGTGATTTGAGTGTGTATATAGTAACTAACTAGGGACTAGCCTAATTGGTAACTCATGAGAGTCATGAACTCTCCCAAGGGTTCTACTCTCACTCCCCTTGTTTATATATTTTTTATTTTTTAGTAAATAATATTTGGTATAGGTTTAAATCTACTGTTGATGAATATTTTTTTGATTCAAATATTAGTTCATATCTGAATTTGGGTCATTGCTTGTAAATGCACATAGCATGACACCCTAGTCAGGGGGGCCTAATTTGCCTACTTTTTCCCTTGGAGACTTATGTAGTACCCTTGTGCCATGAAATCTTCCTCATTTATAGTTCATGGGTTTATTTCACTATGCTTGTAATTACTCGTTCATTCTAATATCACTATGCTTGTCCTACAAATTAAAATTTTAAATTGAAGTCAGGTACCATCAACTTTAGTGCTAAATTTTGTAAAGCTTTGTTTAGTACCGTGAAATAGGGGTATTAAAATTAGGTTTAGCTACAATTAGATGCAAGTTAATCTAAAATTTGAAGTGATTAGAATCCAATTTCAAGGCTCAAATTTCATGATACCAAACCAAAAAAAAAAAAATCAATTTAGTCTTTTCAATCTTAAATGAGAAAAATAAGAAATTTAAAACAAGCTTAACCCATTTAATTTTTTTATTACATTGATTAAAAAAATAAACACATATTAAAAAATTGATTGAAAGTGCTTGTTTGATTCAATTGTCAAAAAATAGACTATTTGAGTTAAATGATTGTACAAATGTCGTTTGAGTTAAAGAATTGATTTTTTGGATAAACAATTAATAAATACTTGAAAAATATTAAATTTAGGCATTTATAATGGACTTGACATATTAACATAATTCAATACTTAACAAAAAAAATTGTATCACAAAAATAAAAACAAATATTTAATACTTTAATACATCTTCAATATTGTATCAAATATAATTAACCCTGATACCAGATTTATGAGTGGGTCGATCAATACTTATATCAATTATAATTAACACTCATATATATATATTATGTTAAATTATTAACTCATTTAAAAATTTAAACTATTAAAAAAATTAAGTATAACTTAGATATTTAATACTCTATTAGCTACTACAGCTCATAAATGGCACGAAGTGAGATGGCCCCACCTATTTTTTTAATAGTACTGAAACTGACTCCATTGCAATTTTCTAACAGTACTTTTTAGTTCTTAGGGAAAGAAATTATATATTGGAAAGGAAAATAAAATCACTTAATTGATCCTATTACAACAAGAGAAAATGATATTCCTCCATGGTTTGTAATTAAGAATCAAACAGAGCAAACAAACATTCCAAGAAATGATTTTGTATTTGATATGCAATTCAAGATGTTTTTTTTTTTTTCTCTCTTTGTCATTCCTTTTAATGTATTTGATATGCTCCGTCTACTACCTCGTCAAATGAAAAATATCACATAGAACCTCTCTTTTTTTGTTTTTTTATTTGCTGTCAATTTCATCTGGAAGCATGTTACCTTGCTAGTCAGTCCAACAACTCACACCCTTATGTAGGTATTGGATCAGATCAGTTTTGGCTAGAAGAGTTTCCAGTTCTCTTTTCTCCTATATTGGGTGCTGATGCGCCTTTTTAGCAGGGCCACTGTGAGCGTGGCCTAATTTTCTTTTTTTTAGGGATTACTTCATGAAAAAAAAATTACGGTGATTGTTTTGTAAGTTAGCAATTGCATTCATGTAAGCTTAGCTTCGTTAGGGAGTCATTTTCATCACATGTGAATCTTGTCACGAAATTTATTCGCGATTGGGCTCGTGTGTATGAAAATCGATTCTTGAATTGTCTAGAAAGGACAGTTTGGGAATACATAAATCTGTATTGCAATCAATAGTTTCTCATGCTTGAATATTCTACTATGACAAAATTTCAACACGGTCTCCTATTGTTCTCTAGGTATTTATTTAGGCGTGCTAACGTCTATCTCGTATACTTGGAGAACCGTGGGGAGATGCTGCCAAAATTTTGTCCGAGTGAAATCAAGCATTTGGTTTGCTGCTCATTACAATGTAGATTGTGCATTCACGAATAGGATAGGACCACCTTACCCTTTAGAGAGAAGTTAGAGGTGATAGGATTCATGTTTCATATTTATAATAAGTATCATTTTTGACTTGTATTAGGTAGACGAAAATGAATAAGAATTGGATGGACTTGAGGGGCATGCATTTGCCAGGGTATGTGAAGGGGATCAAAGATTTCATTGAGTTTGCTCGTGCATCTGCAGATGGAAGAAATAGGATAAGATGTCCATGTAGAAGATGCAATAATAGGGATTATATGCGCATAAATGAGGCAAAAGAGCACCTACTCTAACACAGGATAGACAAGAGGTATACGTGTTGGAAATTTCACGGGAAACACCGTGACGTACGAGTGGTATTTGAGGATGAAGAAGAAGACGGTGATGATGACTTTGGTTATAATGTTGGGGTTGGTTACGAAGGCTTGCCATAAATGTTGGAAGACTTGTAAGGGGCTACAACTGGGGCGAGTAGTCACAGGAGTGACACAGGATAATCGAAAGCGTTTGAGTCCTTGTCAAGGGAATCAAGGCAGCTGTTATATCCGGGTTGTGATAAGTTTTCAAACTGGACTTTCTCGTGAAACTCCTTCATATTAAGACCATCAACCGATGGAGTAACAAATCATTTAATATGGTCATTGAATTGATTAAAGCAGCGCTTCCTACTGAGGAGACCCTTCCGAAATCATATTACGAGGCAAAAAGAATATTAAAAGATTTGGGCCTCGGGTATATTCCTATACATGCTTGCCAAAACGATTGCATGTTATTTTTTTGAAGGAGACTGAATAATGTAAGGAGTGTACGGTGTGCCACGAACCCAGGTACAAGCTGAATAAAGGAAAGAGCAAGACAATTCCACACAAGGTGTCAAGATATTTTTCCTTAAAACCTAGGCTACAAAGGTTGTACATGTCTCAGAAGACGGCAGAAGATATGCGGTGGCATAAGGAGAAGCGTGTTGCTGAGGAAAATGTATGTAGGCATCCGACAGATTCTTAAACTTGGGCTGAGTTTGATACAAATCACGAATGGTTTGCAAATGAGGAGCGTAACGTACGACTTGGGTTAGCTAGTGACTGTTTCAATCCGTTCGGTGACATAAGTAATGCCTACAGCATGTGGCTAGTGTTGCTTGTGCCGTATAAATTGCCACCATGGAAATGTATGAAAAAACCATTTATCTTCATTTCATTGCTTATTTCAGGGCCGAAGTCTCTTGGTAATGAAATTGCTGTGTACATGCGTCCTTTAGTGGATGAGTTAAAGGAATTGTGGGAGGTGAGAGTCAAGGCATACGACATCTATAAGAACGAGACATTTTAATTGCATGCGGTGTTACTGTAGACCATAAATGACTTTCCAGCATACGGGAACTTGTTTGGGTGGAGCACGAAGAAGTATCTGGCATATCCGGTTTGCAATAAGGATGTATGTTCCCTACATTTGTCCAATGAAAAGAAGACATGTTACATGTGCTATCGTCGTTTTTTACCTCCATCACATGGCAGGCGAAATCGGCAGAAGCATCTGTTTGATGGAAAAATTGAGTGCAGATTGTCACCTTCATTGTTATCTGGCTAAGACGTGCTGACGTAATTGGCACTCATCCAACCAGTGAGGTTTGGAAAAATACCGGGTACTAAGAAGAGGAAGCGTACTAATGTGGAGTTAAATTGGACGAAGAAGAGCATATTTTTTTATTTGCCGTACTAGGAGACCCTTAAGTTGAGGCACAATTTGGATGTTATGCACATCGAGAAGAACATCTGTGATAATGTGCTGAGAACTTTAATGAACATTGAAGGGAAGACGAAGGATACCGTTAAAGCCCGGTTGGACCTGCAAGAGCTGGGAATATGAAAAAAGTTGCACCTAATACGTAATGGTGATAAATATATCGTGCCTCTTGCACAATATACGTTATCATCCGTAGAGCGAATGAGGATTTGCGAGTGGTTTAAATCGGTGAAGTTTCCATATGGATATGCATCAAATATATCTCGGTGTGTAAATGTTATAGATGGGAAAATATCTGGATTGAAAAGTCATGACTGCCATGTCCTTTTACAATGACTTCTTCCAATTACACTACGTGGATATCTCACCGATGACATATCAACTACATTGACTGAGCTGGGCTACTTCTTTAGAGAATTATGTCCGAAAACGTTGAATTTAGAAGTACTGGAAAAGCTCGAAAGGGATGTTGTCGTGATCCTTTACAAGTTGGAAAAGATTTTTCCTCCTGTTTTCTTTGATGTAATGGTCCACCTAGTTGTGCATTTGCCTCATAAGGTAAAAATTGGTGGACCTGTCCAATACCGTTGGATGTATCCAATAGAAAGGTACATTTAATTTTATGAATTGTGTTATCTATCCATCCTAACTATTTTAATGTATAACTGATTAATTATTAAAATAGATATTTGCACACATTGAAGCAATATGTGCATAATAAAGCATGACTGGAATGGTCAATTGATGAGGCTTACGTTGATGCTGAATGTCTCACATTTTCTCTATGCATCTTGAAGATATTGAGACAAGGTTTAATCGTCAAGAGCGAAACTCAAATAGTGGTCCACGGCAGCAAAGAACTGGCCTTGCAGTGTTTAATCAGAATGTGTAGCCAATAGGTGCCCGAATGGTGTCATCCCCAAGAGTTAGAAAAAGCCTACTACACCCTGCTCAATAACTGTGATGAGACATTGCCATATTTTAAGTAAGTTTATTGAAATCATTGTAATACTACGTTAGTACACAAATGTAAGTTACATATAACATATCTTATCTTATGCAGTGAGCATACGATCGAGCTTCAGAGAAAACATGTATCAAGTTCTGATCTAGAGCAAAGACAACAAAATTTGTTTCCAAAGTGGTTCGAAGAACGTATAAGACAAGGTTTCAATTAATTGTAATTGTATTACTTTATGCATTTGTATTCAATTAATTTTGTACTTCTATTGAATTGATAGATGAAGCTATTATGCCACCAACAATCTCCTGAGGCGTACGATCAATTATATTCCTTAGCATGTAGGTCCTGATCAAAGGATATCCCACTACACCAGCTTAATTATTGATGGTGTTCGATTTCACATGAGGGAACGTGAGGTCAGTCGGCGAACACAAAATAGCGGGGTCCTTGTTCAGGGAGATGGTGACACAGGACAAACTGTAGAGTACTATGGTGTTTTACAAGACATCATACAGTTACATTATTGCTACGGTCATTCTGTGTATATTTTTAAATATGATTGGTGGGATGTAAGCAATAAGAAAACTGGAATGCAAATCGATAAGTATTTCATAAGTGTTAATACATCACGTATGGCATTTAAAGATGATCCATATGTTTTGGTATCTCAAGCAAAACAAGTTTTCTATTTGAAGAACACAAAAATAAGAGGTGATTGGCATGTTGTCCAAAAAATAAAAACTAGAAATGTTTATGATGTCCTAGAAGTTGGCGAGTGAGATGAAGAGTTGAAGAGGATTGAGGAGGCACTACAAGAAGAATTTCAAACTGCCCATGATGGTGTTGTCCGGTATGATCAAGAAGATGTTAGTTCGTATCGGTTGAATAGAACTGATGTAGAACCAGATCATGTCGTAGCTTCCGACGTCACCAATATCACACAATTAGATCCGAGGGATGCAACGTTTATTTATGATGATGATGACGAGGAAAGTGATTTTGATGATGAGACATTGTTAAATTATTGTACCGAGAATGAAGAAAATCTAAGTTCAGATGATGATTCAGACTCAAATGAATAATTGTAATAGGTGTTACATGTGTTAGGATCAAGAGTAATGAATTTTCAATTTTATGATGTAATGGATTGTCAATTTTATGATGTAATGGATATTCAATTTTATGATGTAATGGATATTCAATTTTATGATGTAATGATTTTAATTTTTATAATGTAATGGAATGTATTTTTAAACTTTCTTTTTAGATATGGTTGGACCAGGCTCACGCAGACGCACAGCCCCAGCGGACCCATCGACCCCTTCCCCTTCTTTTGTAAGGTCGACCGATCTTGCCATTGATGGTATGTATAGTTTCACTTTGTATTAATGATTATACAAATATGGTACTCATTGTTTCTATTTTATTTTTTCTAAAGTTTTGGCCACCACCACTAGACGAGGGCGCGGTAGGTCGAAAAATCGGAGTTTTCAGGCTCAGATGGAGGTAGCAGAAGGCTCGCGACTTCGGATTAAGCTACCTGAGGGATTGCTGAAGCCCGTTGGTGGATGGGCACAGCAGTTCACCACAGAGGTTGGCATCATTTGCCAACTACGCACCCCACTCTATATTAGTGACTGGAGTCTCGTCACTGAGGAGAAGGGATGAAATATTCATGCTCATATCATGGTATGTCTTTTATTATTGTGTTGAACTAAATTTTAACATATCTAAAGCTGTAATGTTTTGACAATGACATCCTTTACAAGAAAAGTTTGACATCGATCTTCACTTGCCTCACGTAGCGAAGGCAGTGGATCGTTACCTGGGAGTCCGTTTCAGGGACTATCGACACCGGCTCCATATGCACTACGAGGCGGAGGTGGCAGCCAGTAGAGAGCCCCGCGACAGGCCCTACAAGGGGGTCACAGTGGAGGATTGGATGTTATTGTGCGACCGGTTCGCTAATGATGCATTCTAGGTAAAAATTGTCAAAATTACTTTTGTTGTTTGATAAATTATTATCATTTATACTAACCTTCTTTGTATTGGCCAAGTGTAGGAATTGAGCAGGAAAAATAGCGAGAGCAGAAGCAAGCAAAAGGTGACCCACTGTGGTGGATCACGTTCTTTTGTACAGTATAGGCATGATATGGTAAGTTAATAAATGTATCAAGTTTTTATTGTATAATCTATTCATGAAATCAATCTTCACAAGCTACTATTTATTTGCTCCAGCGAGACCAGGAGACCGGTGCACCATCCAGCCCCATTGATTTGTGGCACAGGACGTACTACAACCCCGAAAAGGGTTGGACTGGGCCTGAAACACTGCGACTTTATGTAAGTTTTTATGTAACTTACCACAATATTACTAATTTAATATTAATCTAAAGTTATAAAGTAGTAACATATATTTATGTTTTTATAGGAGGAAATGGTCCAACTGCTTGCTCAGCCGACAGTTGAGGGTCAGGATTCCATTTCCGATGACCAGATACGGGAGACTGTTCTGTGCAAGAGACGTAGCTATGTGCGTGGCTTAGGGACTGGGATGGCGCCGACGACATCATCCTCTACCATCGAGAGTGATGCTAGGGCACACGCAGCCACTGAGGTAGTTCAACGAGAGAATGCAAAGCTGCGGCAAAAGGTGATGGCACTCGAGGAGCGATATTCCTAGCTAGAGGCTCTTGTGCAAATGATGCTCAGCCGGCAAGGTGGCTCTATTCAACCTTGGTAAGTTTTTAAAATTATATATTTTGGTGGATTTATTATTTATAGAAAATGTTACGTAAAAATAAAAAAATATAGTTCCACGAACTTATTTAATTTCATTGGTTCGAATGATAAAATATACTTGACCGAACTTATGGCACTCGGTTCGGATCACTGGTTTGAAACTTATGCAAATTTCTGCTCCAAAAAGGCCCATTTTCAGGTTTTGATGGACCAAAACACTGGATATTGGCCTAACTAACATGAAACCCCATCACACACCTCATAAATGATAAAATATACTTACACGAGCTTACGGCACTCGGTTCGAATCACCAGTTTGAAACTTATGCAAGTTTCTACTCCAAAAAGGTCCATTTTTGGGTTTTGAAGGACCAAAACAACAGATATCAGCCTAATTACCATGAAATCCCATCACACACCTCACAAATGATAAAATAGACTTGCACGAACTTACGGCACTCGGTTCAGATCACCGGTTTAAAACTTATGCAAGTTTCTGCTCTAAAAGGCCCATTTTTGGGTTTTGATGGACCAAAACATCGGATATCGGCCTAACTACCACAAAACCCCATCACACACCTTAGAAATGACAAAATAGACTTGCACAAACTTACGGCACTCGGTTCGGATCACCAGTTTGAAACTTATGCAAGTTTCTGCTCTAAAAAGGCCTATTTTTGAGTTTTAACAGACCAAAACATCGGATATTGGTCTAACTACCACAAAACCCCATCACACACCTCACAAATGATAAAATAGCCTTACACGAACTTACGGCACTCGGTTCGGATCACCGGTTTGAAACTTATGCAAGTTTCTACTCCAAAAAGGCCCATTTTTGGGTTTTGACGGACCAAAACATCGGATATCGGCCTAACTATCACAAAACCCCATCACACACCTTAGAAATGACAAAATAGACTTGCACAAACTTACGGCACTCGGTTCGGATCACCAGTTTGAAACTTATGCAAGTTTCTGCTCTAAAAAGACCTATTTTTGAGTTTTAACGAACCAAAACATCGGATATTGGTCTAACTACCACAAAAGCCCATCACACACCGCACAAATGATAAAATAGACTTACACAAACTTATGGCACTCGGTTCGGATCACCGGTTTGAAACTTATGCAAGTTTCTGCTCCAAAAAGGCCCATTTTCAAGTTTTGACGGACCAAGACACCAGATATCGGCCTAACTACCACAAAACCCCATCACACCTCACAAATGATAAAATAGACTTGCACAAACTTACAGCACTCGGTTCGGATCACCGGTTTGAAACTTATGCAACTTTCTGCTCCAAAAGGCCTATTTTCAGGTTTTGACTGACCAAAACACTGGATATCGGCCTAACTATCATGAAAATCCATCACACACCTCACAAATGATAAAATAGACTTGCACAAACTTACGGCACTCAGTTCGGATCACCGGTTTGAAACTTATACAAGTTTCTGCTCCAAAAAGGTCCATTTTCGAGTTTTGAAGGACCAAAATGCCGGATATCGGCCTACCGACCCTGAAACCCCATCACACACCTCACAAATAATAAAATAGACTTGCATGAACTTACGGCACTCAGTTTGAATCACCGGTTTGAAACTTATGCAAATTTCTACTTGAAAAAGGCCCATTTTTGAGTTTTGACAGACCAAAATGACGGATATCGGCCTACTGACCCCAAAACTCCATCACACACCTCACAAATAATAAAATAGACTTGCACAAACTTATGGCACTTGATTCGGATCAACGGTTTGAAACTTATACAAGTTTTTGCTCCGAAAAGGTGGGTTTTGGGGTTTTCACGGACCAAAATACTGGATATCCGCCTAATTTTCTCTATACCCCATCACACACCTCACAAATGACAAAGTAGACTACCAAAAACTTAGGGCAATCAGTTTGGATTAGTGGTTTGCAACTTATGTTACTTTATGCCGTTCTTACTATTTATGCATGGAAAAAAATATATATTTACTTTCATATATATATTTAATAACTGTTCTAATATATATCATTTGATCTTTATTTCAGATTGATTGGGATTATTGCGTCGGGGTCTTTAGGTCTTGCATCGGGACTAAATATTTTTATTTGTTTTTTCTTTCATCGATATCTGTAGTTATATTTTTTGAGACAATTTTTTTTTTTTTTGTATTTATTCTTAAATTGTACTTTTACAAATGTAACTAATTAATTAGTATAATATATATATGAATGTATTTTTATTTTTCAATATATTTTTATTTCAGAATGTTTGGATTTTACTGTATATCAAGATGATTGATACATGTTT
Organism: Nyssa sinensis; assembly: GCA_008638375.1. Taxonomy (NCBI): domain Eukaryota; kingdom Viridiplantae; phylum Streptophyta; class Magnoliopsida; order Cornales; family Nyssaceae; genus Nyssa; species Nyssa sinensis. The sequence continues at coordinate 56,192,621 of CM018032.1, forward strand.
AAACAGGAGTAAAACAACAAATAAAACAAATAATGTAGGGAAAAAAAATTAAACTTTTAGCGACGCACAAAATGCATCGCTAAAAACTAAGAAATCAATTTATAGTGACGTTTCAAATTCGTCGCTAAAGATTGGCTACAAACTATTAGCGACGCACAACAAGTGTTGCTAAAGGTACCATTTGCGACGCACACAGTGAGCGTCGCTAAAAGATACCATTTACGACACACACAGTGAGCATCGCTAAAAGCTACCATTGTGTTCGTGTATAGTATTTGCGACGCTAATAGTAGCTTTTAGCGACACACATTGCGTTCGTGTATAGTATTTGCGACGCACCATCAAAATTATTAGCGAGGCACATTGAGCGTCGCTAATAGTTACCTTTAGCGACACAAAGGGATGTGTGTGTCGCTAATACTATTAGCGACGCGACTATTTGCGATTTTTTTAGCGACGCCCCTTTGTGCGTCGCAAAATCTCTTTAGCGATGCATTTTGCCACTATTAGCGACGCACGCGAATAGTGCATTTTCCTGTAGTGACGATAACATACACACATACATTAATAATTAGGTTCTCCTTCCCATCATATATATATAAAAAAAAGTTTTCATTCTTTTACTTGTTAGCAAAGTTAGAGATTAGAGTGTTTGTATTAGTTAAAAACCCTAAAACCCAATTTCTAGAAAATTTAATAAATAGGGGTCCAATTTTCATATTGAAACAATCTCATAATAACATAACCTATTTCACCAAATTGCTAAATACTCTGACAACTTTATGCACCTTACACACAGAATGAATATAAATTTTTTCATTTTCATTTTTTTAAGAAAAATATCTTTATTCCCACCAATATTCCACGTAAACTATATATGAATTCTAGTTATTTTTTTAAAGTAATTATCCAGTGGTCCTTCAAATTAATCTTCTTATTTTATATGTCATGTACATGTTTTTATATCAATATATTTCTTTTCTCTTTGCTAATAAAAAAAAAAAATTGTAATCTAAATATGGATCATTAGACCAAAACCATTGAATGAATTTTGGAGTTGATTCTTAAAATGAAAAAGTAAAGTTGCAATTTCATAACTCATTTTAGTAATTATTCATCTTGATGATGATAAATTATTAAATAGTCATGGACTAGTTATTCCGATCAATCAAGTGATGCCATATGTATAATATGTATGACTTTTATACTTACTAATTTTTTACTGGTCGGATGATTCAATAATTTCACCAAAGTTAACTGGGTGAGAGGACCATTTCATAAATTTGGGCACGAAAAATTTGGAAGAGATATGGACCATTCAAATTCAATTGATTTTTATAGCAATTGGTCCCAGAATCAATCAATTGGTCCCCAAATCAATTATGGGCTCATCTGAACATGGGACTGTGCATTATCAATTGGCCCCCAAATCAATTATGGGCTCATCTGAACATGGGACTATACATTCATCACTTTTTTTCCCCATCCTTCTGCCAACGTAATACGAAGCTTGATATTGCCTAAAATATGTTTTTGACAATGACTAAAAATTCATTAACTTTTTCGATTTTTTTTTTTTAAATGGAAGTTAGATATATGGTTGATTCACAGGTCGTGCTATATAAATTCCAATGGTTGCTATATATAGGTATAAGGTACCACGTCAACACGAAAATGTCTCATCAATATGTGCTCAAGAGAGGGGAGAACCCCACTAAGAGGGTCTCTTCCCTCATGAGAGTCACATGCACCAAACAAAGGCAGCCCCTCTAATATGCGCTCAAGAAAGGGGAGAACCCCACTAAAATGGCCCCCTCCCCCACGAGGGTCACATGCACCCAATAGAGGCAGTCTCACCAAGAAGGGAAAACCCCACTAAGAGGGCCCTCTTTCTCATGCAAGCATTTATAAAGGATTATAAGTGTCATGCGTAATCACTACCTCGCTCGCCCTTCATAAGGACGCCCTAAAGACTTGGAGGCAAGTCCTGGAGACCTTCGAGTCTGGCACGCGAATGTAGCGTAACCTTTGCACTACGTTCCCTATAATATGGGATATTTAAGGTCATGTGAATTGGCGGCTACAGTAACGGGCACGCTAGGAAGCTTCACGTGCCTCACGCATGGGGCTATCTAGACCTTCTAAAACAAAGAGGGGGCTCCACCTTAACTAACTGCTATTTTGGACCACAGTGGTACACCTGTCAACAACTAAGGATTCACGTGAGCACACTAGGGGGTTGACATGTGACCTACCACTATAAATACCCCTACAGCTACCACAATAAAGGGATCAATGATCAGAAAGAGAAATCAATCAATCAATCAAGAGGATTGACTTTGACCTACTTCATTATCGATTATGGGTATCTAGAATCGCATTCCAATTATGACCTAGACACTGGGAATCGCGTGAAGGTTGGGATAAGTCTCGCCCCGACCTCTTGGGAGTCCCTCATGAAAGGTTCTAGATTGCCTTACCTCGACCCTTCCACTTCGCTCTGCAGTTAGACTGGGCATCCGACACGCAAGTTATACTTGCCTTTACAACTCACATCTCTAACACAACCTCTCACGGCCTCCTAGCCGTCCACACTATATAAATTCAACAATAGCCGACCCTTAAAATAATTTCTTGAATTGATATTTAAAAGTGATTCACAACGTTTATTCCAAATAAAGGTTACATTATTCAAAGAGCTTCCAAATTAAAGTATGTGTAATGCCCAATCCTGCGTCCCAACAATATGAAGAAAGAACTTGTAATATTATGGTTCAAAATGTTTAATTTTAAATTGTTAGTAGCAATTTTTTGATGTTTTTTATATGTTAATTAAATTTTTAATACTTAATCGACGTGTGGTAGAGTATTACAATCATTATCCTTAGTTATGGGACGTCCTCGTCGTATGTCATGACCCATAAGGCTTAGTAACTTTTCTTTGACTATTGAGATAGGATGCACCTTCGCTCTTCTTATGGTTCCAGTCTCCTCACAAGATCTATCATTCTGTTGCACTGTGTGTCTCTTCGTGGGTAATTGCAAATACAGTACTGCACCACTACAATATCTGTCAAGGGACCAGGGTCGACTATGGTACCATTTGTAATGCCCCAATCTTGCATCCCAACAACATGAAGAAAGATCCCAAAGCATTATGACTCAAAATGTTTAAGCCCAAGTTGCTAGTGGTAAACTTGTGGTGTTCTTTATATACTAATCAAATTTCACACACCTAACAGATGCATTGTATATGTTCAATGCATGACAACCATGAAAGTGAATGTTATACACTTACCGTTACACTCATGTGCCTAGTCAACACGAACTCAAGTTCATAATCAATCAACCACAACTAGATACCAAATACATACGCCCCCATTAGGCCATCACCAATTCTCCATTTATGGGCTACTAACCAAATGGACTAAGGGAACCTTCCACCTGCGTTTATGGCCCAAAGCCGAGGGATAACACAATCCCCATGCCAACACAAGAAACATATAATAGTTCTCACAGTCTATGTCCAAGCATCGCTTTTGATATTACAATTCTCATCTCATATCACCAACATCCATTATGCCATACCAACACATAACAAACGAGTCATGTTGTGCTAGCACATCCAACATATCATGCAAGATTCCAATGCACAGTGAACATATCCATCATAATTATCATGCATAATATTCACATGGAAAATACAATGTTAATTCACATGTAATGGGATCCATCATAAATATCTAGATATAAATGTATAATATCCACCCATATTGTATCAATAATACATATATATAATAGAGATATCATAATCATCATACATGTATAGTCAACAATGTCATGATCATCTAACAATAAGTATTATCATGCAATACATGATATCATTAGTATTCTCAACTGTAGGGAGGACATAGTTTTCAAACAAGTACTCTAAGTTGCTATGCATACTAGTGATTTAGTTCGTCTATGTTCAACTCACAATTATCATTCCAACTCAATCTATTCTTTATGTGATTCATTTTATAGTCTTATTCTTCACTAACATTCCCATGTTATGTTCTAAGTTAGAAATCATATTACAATTATCTTGACCAAGCTAACCTTTATTAATTAAGTTTCATATTATGTTATATGAGTTCCTTAGGGCCAAACAAATGCTAAAAATAGGTTCTTTGACTCCCAAAATCTTACTTAGGTGATTTTCTAGAAGCTACATAACTTTTAGACATCTTTTAAAGTCATAAGGGTATTTTTGTAATTTTACTTACACTAGTTCAGGACTATCGAAACATAATTTTTCCAAACTAACATTGAGAACGGATATAGAAGATCCAAAAATCCTAACAGTGCTCTTAAAAACGGATATACCCTTTTTGAGTTTTAAAAGCATTTAAAAATATATTTTTCATAAGAGGGGCATTTTCGTAATTTTAAGAATAAGAACCCATTCCTAACCATCCTAGTTCTCTTAAAACTAGTCCAAGATAGAACCTAACCCTCGTTGGCTCGTCCTGGTCCACACTTGTATCCAAACAGGCCATTTCGGCCTCTTATTACTATTTAGATCTAGTTGGGCCAGACTTGGCCCAACTTATTAGTGAGCCCAATCGGTCCATCATATTTTAATTAAAACCTATTTGGCCCAACCCTTTTAAAATTTGCCTGGTTTATATGAACTAAGTCCCAAGCCCTACTTAAAAACAAAATAGTGCGGGCCACACACCAAACCCATTAGGTTAAACTCCACAAAATAATGTTGTGTGAGATGACACTGCTCACACTCGTCCCAAACCAGTTGACACGATGACCCTTTAAAACCCGAACTCCTTTGTAAAATATAATAAAGACACAAAAAAAGTTCCAAATTTTGGTGTTATATAAAAACTAGTGATAATAAGTGTTTACCAAAAGTGCGAAAAATTTTTTATCATTTTTCAATTAATTAAAATTCTATTTAATTAATAAGGAACACATATTAAAATATCAGTGTTAATTAAGATGAACTACTATCAAGGATATCATTTTGTTGAATAATTATGATTTTAAGTTTATGGAATTATAATGACAATAACAATATTGATAAATATTGTGCATCCATGAAAAATAAATAAACAAGACACCAAATATATGCGAGAAATCTTCATGGAGAATAAAACCCATCCTAACTACAAAAATTCACTAATAAAAAAGAACAATGTACAAGTCCATAAAGTCCTATACCACAAACAACTAGCCTATCACCTCGAGTGATTTATCTAGTAGTTCATTTACAGCTTCTCGTTGTACCCTTTAATTTCAACCAGCCTTTGCCAGTATGTTCGTATAAAAGATACGAACTAACTTAAGACATGTTATTCTACTAAAGTTAAGTAAAATGGACCATCCTTTCAGAGAAAAGTTGACAGAAATGAATGTATCATCAAACTTGCCTTTCGCAAATGGTCTTCCAAGAACCACCTTTTTCTTCATGAGAAAAGTATCATATTTCACCACAACTACTTCATCTCTAAAAGCTCAGAGGCCAGATCTTGAAGTTTATCATTTTTTCTTAGGAAAAACTCTTCTTTGTAAGAGTTTTTTCTTGTATGGACTCTATATAGTAAGTTTTTACCATTTTGTTTTTTGAATTTTCTCTGCCTCAAATAAACTTGTTCAAAGAATTATCTGAGAAAAACGAAAATTTAGGACTTATTAGTAAAATACTCAAAATAATTATGAAAGGCCTTATTTGTATCTAAATGATATGAAATACACATGGAATTGGGCGGCGAGGGGGTGGGTTTGTATAGGTTTATATAGAAAAATAATTTTTTTGACCAATTTTACTTTACTTTTGATGATTAATGTTTTCTCTTCAATTAAATGTGAATTATGTTTACGTGTGTGTAATCAACAATCAGTGGCGTATCAACATATGATAGTAATAATAATACTAAAGTAATAATAAATAGTAAGGAGATGATACACTGATTTTTGTTGAGGATGAAACTATCACATACCAATTGCATTTACTTTGGAAAACCCTATGGCGCTTACCCAGATGCAGACGATCTACTAGAATAGCTTTGGTGATTTTAGATTTTGTAAACACAGCGAATTAGTTCCTTAAGCCTTGCTCTTGATTTGAATTTTCTCTTGCTTGAATCCTCAAGTGCTCTTCAAGTAGATCTCCCCTTCAAATCCATGAAGGGACAACCTTAATCATAGTTATGAATATTCACGCAATCTCGAACTCTACCGATTACACACAACTTTAAATCCACAAGCTTATACTCTAAGGATGTTGTAGAAAGTGTGGTAAGTTTTTAGAACAATTGGGACCATGTCAATGCAATTGAAAACCTTTTGGTATTAGAAGTATGCAACAAGTTGTAGCAACCAAAATTTATTTCAAAATCATGTCAAAGGCTATATATAATCCTAGAGTAAAAATAAAACAATTTCCTAAATAGAATTAAAAACTTCGCATAAAATCTCGATTGTTCGTTTGAACGAGGCCTTTGCCCATTCGCAAAAAACTTCAATATAAGTTCGAAAACAACTACACTACTTTGGTCATTAGACCAAGCATTCCAATGGGGTTCCACAAAGCTTGATTATTAAGTATCTAGTTTGGCCGTTAGAATGAACCATACCATGAGATCACAGAAGGTGGCTTCATGAACCTCACTATCTTGATTGTTTGAACGAAACTAAGGCTTGTTCAAACGATCGAGGCAAAATGCTCAATCAAACAAATACTTCGTATGAAAAATTCTCTCAATTTAAACTAAAACACTTTTTTCGTTGAAACCTTGAGTCAATTTTTAATACCAAGATTAATGAATATAGCTAAACTTAGAAATTTGTCATTAAAACAATTTGTATGCATAAAGTGTGTGTGTGTGTGTGTGTGTGTGTGAAAAACCTATGCCAAATGTGTCCAGATACATTACCACACCTACCATTATGACCACCGCCATTAAAGAAGCATATTTATAAAGCTCATTACATAGGTGATCACAAGTCTTAGGAACTTTAACTTAGATAGACTTGAACACATTTGAACTCAATAATTTTATCAATCACAGATTAGACCAATACTTGTATCATAGCAAAGACTACCCTTGTCATTCTTGACTTGAACAATATTAAATATTTTTATCAATTTGTTTGATCTATCATGAGTTACTTTAACTTTCCTATCTTTCTTAGGTTCAAGTGTTTCTTCAGCTTGCGTTACCCTAATTTCTTATTTTTGGCATAATTTGAGTTTTGCAACTCAACAAAATTTTGTTTTCTAAAACATTTCAATATCTATTCACAGTCTGGCCACCCAAATGCTTTAAAAATCACCACAAGTTGCATTTAATAGGCATCTGTTTCTTCAGCTTTTTACTTCCCATCCGATGTGGGATAACGGGTACTCTTTTATTGCACAAAGTCTTGAACTTTTTTTTTATTATTATTATCATATGCGATGTGGGACTTCATGATCCAGTCCACATATGTTACTATAAGACGGATCTCAAAGATGAGAAATTAAATTTCAAGATCCTGCTGTCATGATTTCATTAGTACTATTTAATTATTTTAAAAATAGAACATGATCCCTCACCTCATTGAAAGTCTCCAGTGATCTTTCCTCTTAGCCAAATTTGATAAGAAAAATAAAATAAAAATGAAGTTGGTTCAATTCCAATTTCTAAGAACCAATAGCCCTCCAAGACTTCATGCGAAAGCCTAGGAAAATAATCATATGCTTGATCATTTATCCAAATTTATTTAGAGAAGACCAATGCTAGGTAACATGAATTTTTTCAATAATTATATATTATTAATATTAATAATAAACATAATTATAATGTCATGGCTCGATTTCAATTGATCCGATAATTAAACCAATAATCCATAACTTGGTCCTTTTTTCGATTTGTTCAACAATTTAAATTTCAAAACATTGCAAGAAACATGATCTCTCTATGGCCAAACTCACACTTTTCATGTTTAAGATAAAGTTTTGCCTCCCTCAATTTGGTCAGAGCCAACCTCGGGTTTTCCAAATAATTTCTCTAACTTCACAGGCTAGTGGGGCAATGCATAGCTAGAAAGGTAAATATTTTTAACCAAATTGAGAAGGCATGCTAGCTCTTACTGCAACTATTTATTTCATTTGGGCTGAGAGAAACATTAAATTATGGAGTCCAGTCAAACTCTTTTAGAATTAATAGACCTGGGAGATAATTTTTTTTTAATTATTAAAATTATTAATTATAAAATTTTCTTATACTTTTATTAATAAAAAATTATTTCATACATGTATATAAATTTTGACACAAAAGACATTATATTTAACTTTTCAATGACATTTCGATATTTTCTAAAAAAAATACATATAATATTCAACTTAAAACATACAAAAATTTTTAATATACTTTTGAACTAAAGAAGTTGTGCTTTTAAACTTACTCATGTTATATTTTTTTTCACTTACAATACTTTTAACTTAATTTAAGTAGAATTTACAAATATAATTATCAAAACATATCATAAATGAGATATATATATATATATAAGTACATGTATACCTATTTTATCACTCTACTAATTAATATTATAAATATTTTTTTGAAAAAAATAGTAATTACTAAGTAATAAAATTATTAATTATCAATCATAAAATTAAGTCTAATTCTTAAATATTTATTAATTATTAGAGATTATTAAGTTATTGAATATTAATTATAAGAGGATTAACTGTAATCAGCAAAATCAGGAGATATTATTCTAAGGAACTCCAAAGTTTAAAATCAAAGTTTGCCGATCAAGAAGCAACGATGTATTGGGTTTGCCAAGGGCTATTTTATGGTGGACGGGTATGTTAATTAATTGATTCATTGGATAACACTTATTAAAGTATTTTTAATAAGTAAAAAAATAAATGTAAAAGGTTAAAAACAAAACTGTATTTTGTAACAATTTTTCAAAAGTAAAATAACAGTTCGTTGATATTTGACAATTATAAAAATAGTTTTTATAATTTTTAATATTATACTAACTTCTCTTATTAGAATTATTAGGACACAGATATTAATAGAGAGCATAAATTTACTATTTTATTATTATGTATAATTACACCGACATTTCTTATAATATTTGATCATTATAAAAACTTTTTTGTCATCTTTGAAAAGATAATAAAGATCAATATAATATACAAAAATATTTTAATTATTTAAAATAATTTAGTTGAAACTCAAATACCATCAATAATGAATTTTGTATGAAATATGAATTTGTATACTATCAGTATAATAAAGAAGAAATCAATATAATTTCTTAGGACATTGGAAAGATATTCACAATTGTAAGGTAAATTGTATAGAAAAGTAATGTAATTATTTCAACAATAAATCAAACAATACATTTTTTTTTTACTTATTAAAGTCAAAAGGTATTTTAAAAAAAGTTATCCAAAATAAAAAAGAAATCATATGAAATTCAATAACACAACTGAGAATACGTGTTTCTTTCTACTTTAGCAATAATAAGGACATCCATTTCTTCCCCCCAAAAAAAACTGGGGATCTGAAAATCTCAAACAATGACCAGCTGAGTGACGTAGTAGTACTTTGAATCAGAACTCTGCGTCCACGTTTGGAAAGAGTCTGAATGCCCATTTTCGTTTCCTATTATCTAACGTCGAAAAAAACAGATGATTGCAAACTCATTAGACTGTCCACGTTGCATAAAGAGACCTTTAGCGGTTTAAAATCGTTGGGGACAATTGGACTGGTAGTTGTTGACAATTATGGTGAGAATGAATCGTCTTGGACTCTACATGGAATTGGAAGGGTCATGTATGTGGTTAGCAAATATGCACGTCAGGCTGTAAAACTAAGCTTAGAGAGAGAGAGCTTCATAATTAGAATGCATAGGAAAAGTGTATTTATATAAGTGAGAGCTTGGAAGGGCCTTCGAATATATATACGTGTAAGTAGTTCGCGTGCTTCATTGAAAAAGCTTAAAGTGGGTGCATAGCTAGTAGCTGTATACCCACTTAGATAGACTACTATGAAGACTACTCCTTTTGGAGTTAGAAAGGGTGCTTGGACTGAAGAAGAAGACAATCTTCTAAGAAAGTGCATTGGAAAGCACGGAGAAGGAAAATGGCACCAAGTACCTCTAAAAGCTGGTATATGTAATGTAATTCTGTGTGTGTGTGTGTGTGTGTGAGAGAGAGAGAGAATTTGATAATCTTTCATTGATTTTTTTTTCTGGGTATTTGCAGGCTTGAACAGATGCAGGAAGAGCTGTAGACTGAGGTGGTTGAACTATCTGACGCCAAATATAAAAAGAGGAGGCTTTGCATCTGATGAAGTTGATCTCATGATCAGGCTTCATAAACTGTTAGGCAATAGGCAAGTATAATATAAAAAATTATCCTAATTAAAAATTGAAGGTGCCCCATAGAAATTTCAGGAAAAAAATTCTATTAGTATTGCTCAACTGTTTGATTACATAAAAATTCTATTATTAAAACATTATTTCAATTTTATTCTAATATATATGTATATAAAAATTTAATATTGAGCTGTTTACCACTTCCACGCATAAAGAAAGTATATTAATCATAATTATTATTATAATTAGGACAGATAAATAATTAAGAAAGGTATTATTTAATTGTTTAATCTTCAAACAATATAAAATTATTTTGGAAATCACTTTGTCTGGAGTCACAAGACCAGTCTTGTTGTGTAACCTTAAAAATATAAAAATTGGTAGTTGCAAATTTGCTATTTCCTTTTTTTCTCTCCGTCTCTGGGAGGAGGCCACATATGACAAGGTAGTGCTCTCTCTCATCAAGAGTCACTGATGTATTTCTCTTAGTGCATCCCAAATGCTTCTGCAACTGTTTATAGGTTTATTCTTACTTATCTGTTACTTGTTTTGTTTAAACAGATGGTCGCTGATTGCCGGTAGACTCCCGGGGAGAACTGCAAATGATGTGAAGAACTATTGGAACACCCACCTGCAGAAGAAGACAGTTGCTCGCGGGGAAGAGGTGAAAACCGAAGCCCAGAAGACCATTGAAAACAAAATCATAAAGCCTCGACCTCGGACCTTCTCTAAAAATTTTACTTTGTTGAGGGGAAATAATCTCACTGTAGATGACATTCAATCAGGAGATAGTCTCCTGCACCAACTCAACTCCAACATCTCCTCTAGATGTTGGTGGAATTCCATGGTGGGATGACTTGCTTGTTGACAAGGAAATTGATAATGGAAAAAGCTGGTCCATAAGTGGTTTGGAAGAGCAACCCACAACAGGCCTTTGGAATTGCGAAGAAACGACACTCGGAGAAATAGCAGGTAACAGTTCTAGTGTTGATGAAGAACTCCTGAATGGCTGGAGTGACCTCTCCATTGATGTGGACCTCTGGGATCTTTTAAGTAATGAATAGGAAGCAGCGTTGTAATGCTTTTGCACTTTTAATTATTTCCTAGCAGTGTAATTAATGTTAAGTAACGAGATGAAGTGAAGTGCGCCGACATATTATATTACAGGTACTTTTTCTGAAAAAAAAGTGTAATATTCTACACTTTTTAATAAAAACAATCTGCCTTAACAAAAGTATAAATTTTATAATTTTTTGAAGCTTTAGGGATTCGAAAAAAAATTTTAATTGTTATTAATTTTATTAAGCTTTTGGTCACATGTTGAATGTTAAAAAGTGACTTTCATTGTAAAAATTTGTTAAAAATAAAAAAAAAAAAAACCAATATTTAAAGTTATGAAAGCATCAATTTTACACTATCCCAAAAGTGTAAAATTTACGGTTTTTGAACCTTATCAAATTTATTCTTTATGAATGTATGGAATTGACATCGAGTCACGTGATTTTATTCAAAGTATTGGGAATCCTTTTTATTCCCACTGTTTATTTCTTGAGGCCACCAAAACCATGACATGGGATGAAGAAACTGACCATCATGTACACAGGCTAATCCTTACAAGTAACAAATTCCAACTTGTTATCATGATACAATGAGGAAAGATGCATATCAGTCCAACAGACCTATAGCTACAAGAATAAACATGGGTTCTTATATAGGTTACCCTGGGTTGGCGGGCACTTCTTGATTTTGGATAAGAGTCACCTAATATTGGTATTGGAGATCGTGATTTGTACGATGATTTCATGGGAGTTGCAAGGTTTGGTGATGGTTGACGGATAGGATTTGCAACATATGGTCTTTTTTCATCTCATGTCTTTCGCATCAAAGCACTATTCATGGTCTCCATCTCCATCCAAGTTGCCCAAATCGCCATCGACGACTGCAGCCATCTCCTTCTACCCTCGGCAACAACTATCAGATAGAGGTTTGAAATTTCAAGTTTCTGACGATGAGAAAGAATGGTCATTTTTGGCGATGAGAGAGATGAGATTGTTGCGATTTCACTATAATATAAAAAGAGTTACAAATTTTATTATAAAGAGATGCACCTTTTCAACAATAAATATATAGTATTAAAGCAATGAGAAAATAATATGAAATATCAAAAAAAATTACTTATCATAATCTACACTATCCAACATCAGCCACCCAAACATTTAATTATTGGAGGAGCTAAATTATCCCAAATAATTTTTAGGATATTAATTTTGCTTCACAACATAATTTCATAAGAATGGTACAATGATTTAACAGTGATATTACCATCAGCCTTCCAGTGCAATACATCCCTCCTTACATTATAGAATTGAGGAACTGAAGTGATGACGCTCTTTAGGCGATCTATCCTCCTCTTTCTCCTCCTCCTCCCACCAGACGAATAAAGCTCTTCTAAATTACAGACTATAATTCCATTGACCAGTCCAACTGTTGCTATTATTAATTAAAAAATAAATGATAAATTACATTAGTTTTTTAAAAAAATTTCTAACAATTATACTGAGCTCCTATGAAGTTTTTAAAATTATAGTAATCTCTCTTATTTTATTTGACAATATATAGATACCTCATTCAAGTCAATTTTTCTTTAAAATAACAAAACTGTCTATATATTTATTTATTTTTATAATTTTTAATTTTGACCAATTTTTTAAAACTTTTCAAAAAAAAAAATTTATTATTTTATTTAAAAATAAATTTAAGGTAAATAAATTATTTTTATTTTATATAAAAATAAATTTAAATTTTTTATTAATATTTATTTGACAAATGAAAAAAAATGGTCAAAATTTAATATATATATATATATATATATAATGGTAGTTTTATTATTTTGAAGAAAAAAATAATTGAAGGGAGTATATGTATATTGTTAGATAAAGTAGGGGAAGCTAATATAATTTTAAAAATTTTATAAGAGGTCGGTATAATTATTAAAAAATTTAAAAAAAATTAATATAATTTATTTATAAATAAAAAATAAAAAATTAGTTTACGATGATGAATCACTTTTTGAAGCGTGAGAGACAGATCACTTAGTGAGAAAAGAATCTCAGTTATACTGTCGTACCATCCAATGACTAATAAATATTTAGTATTGATGTAAGATTTAATACCATTTTTTTCTCCATTTGTACCATTGCACGGTGCACCATTAATGCCATTTTTTTCCCCATTTGGGGGTGCTGTCCTGGGCACCAGGATGGACAGAAGTTGCCCCACCCCACTCCCAATCGACAAAGAGCGTACGGCAGTTTCAACGGACAGTCACGCTTTACAAACACTCTGAACCCCGAGACGACGGATGTCCGTACACTTAAATGAATAATTTCAACATTGTTTCTTCAATAAATTAATTTGAAAATAATTGATCATGTTGATTGCATTATTGAAAGGCTCCCAAACAAAATTGAAATTGTAGCAATATGTTTCTTAGATCTTTAAGGCTCTATGCTGTCTCTGTTTTGGTTGATGGATTGGATGTCCATTAATTGGAATTGAGATTTGCGACCATCAAATGCTTTCATACACAAAGATATGCTTAGAATTTGAAAATAAATTTAAAAGAAAATGGGGGGAGGTGGGGGAAGCAATATATCTCCCCTCGTGCAAGGACTTAGTTAGTTTGGTCCTTGTAAATTATGTAACGAGCTCGACATTCCTAGTCACTCGATATGCTTAGGATTTGAAAATAACCCATCCGTTATTATATTTCAAAATCTAAATAAATTTATGTCATATAATCAAAAGTAACAAAACAATCAGAATAGTTTGAGTCATGATATAATTTAAAATTTTTACGTTTAAAAAATAGCTCAAATTCCTCAATTCAAACATACAAAAGATATAAACCACAAGTGATTCAAATTTCACATTTTACACTTCAAACATACCCGAATGTATTGGTTATGTATCCCTTTGTACATCTCTTTCACATCAATAAAAAATTTCTGTCTTTTTGCTGATAAAAATAAAACATAATTCTGAAGTCAAAATTACAAATAATTCAAACTTGAGAGTTTACACATAGCGCAAAGGTATGGATACAAGTCTCACTTTTATGGCCAACCATGAACTCTTGCTGGTTATGATCAAACTTCACACGAATTAGTTTGGAAATAAATTTATTCTATGTCTCACCACCGATATATTTTCTGGCTATTTTTATAATGCTAACAAAATTCAAAAATAAAAATAAATAATCCAAACTCCTCATACACGAGCAAATCTTTAGAAATCATATCTGACTTCCAAAGAAAAATTCAATAATATTCTAATAAACTAATTTGAATAAATATATATATATATATATAAACTTTTATTGTATTATTATTTATTAGAATAGAAAAATTCATATATATAAATATATCAATACATACGTTTGTATGTCTTAAATTGAAAAATGTAAGCAGATGAATATTTTTTACTTAATAAAGACGTTAAGAATTTTCTTATACGTCGACTTGGACAATAATATAAATCTTTTGTAAACACAAAGAAACAATACTTAAAAAAGATGTACATAAATTCCCTTTTGCACAAGAACATGTGCATATGTAACTAATTGGGTTACTTTAGTTAGTTATTCATGCCCTTTTTCAAAGGCCAGGTTATAGATTCAAATCTTATTCCTCCATTAAGAGAATGTACGTGAGGATTTATTTTTATCCAATCTGAGTCTAGAACCCGTATCTAAGAGATTTCTTAGGTATGTTGGTTTATAATGTTGTAATGTAAGTTTATTATAATACTTGAATTGTAACACCTAATCACTTTATAAATAAAAGTTTTGCCATAAAAAAAAAATTCATTGGGTAATATTTCTCTCATAAAGTGCTTAATTAGTATAAAGTTTAACTCCAAAAGTGTTAATCCAAAAAGTTCCTAAATTTTTTTTGTTGACAAAAATACCCCTTAATGTAAAAATTCAAAAAACATGGAACATCAACCAAAAAGTATGATGCGCTCTCCTATCACGTCATCACCCAACTTTTTTAGAAATTTTAAAATTAAATAACTTGTAATATATAAATCTGTTTTTCATAAAAATTATATATTTTGGACTCTATAAAATCGAGATCTATCAAATAAGATCTCTATTGTATAGAAAATTTTATCACAAAAATTTGTGTTTTTTCGACAGAGAATTTTAATAAAAAATTTTCTATCCATAGAACTAAAACAGAGAATATTCTCTGTCCCAGAATAGAGAAATTTGATAAATTCCTTAAATAAAAAAAGTGTTATACATGTTTTTAACAATACATCAAACAATTTTTGTTTCTTAGGAAAGTGGTAATACTCCAACATTGATAAAACAAAAAAATTAGATAATGAAAACAATAAACTCAAAGAATTACAAAATCCACAATTGAGTATGAACTCAAGAAAGAGGTAGCCGCTAATTCTTCAATTGTTAGAATTCAACCATTGGTTAATATTATGAAAGTTTTTGCCAATTATCTTCTAAAAAACAAACAAACAAACTAAAATAATATAATATTAAAGTCATTTTCAAATGCGTCATCACTTGGTCCAATTATCATATCATACCATTGCTAGTATGCATTTTTCTTTAATCATTTTTGTTTTTATTTGTTGTAATTAGAGAAGAACTATTGAATGTGTTTTGTTGTTATTTTTGTTGTAGTAATCAGTGAAGAAATGTGAAATGTATTTGATCACAACATAATCAGTAAACAAAATGTACGTGCTAAGAATAATTTCACTTATATAAGAAACTATTTCAGGAGAGAGACTAAATGGATTCAAGAGTGTGTTGTACGGCTTGGAACAAAACTCTTCTTAATTGTTTTCCCTTTATGTAAATCTCATATGAAAAGTTTAGGCACTATATTTGGAATTAAAGTTTGCCACAATGATTGCAACGTGCCCTTTATTTTTTTTATCATAATAAACTAGTGTTACATTATAGAATGTGTATTGCTATGCCAATATAGAATTTTAAATGAAAAAAAGCACTACAGCTTGAGCATTTTTCAATTTTTTTTTGCTTGAGCTGGGTTATTATTTTTTAAACCCGCCAACCCTTCAACAATTCCTTGATAAAGCCTTAAAAAAATGTAAATTTTTTTTATAGAATTTTCTAGGCAATATATATCTTGTTTTATAGATCTTGATTTTTAGAATTCAAATATATAAATTTTATGAAAAACAAACTTATATATTGTAAGTTATTTAATTTTGAAGTTTCAAAAATAAGTGATGACATGGCAGGTTAGGCATAGATTGGGTGAAAAAAAGCTAGAAAGAAGCTCTCTTTTTTTTTTTAAAGTAGGAAAGTGGGATAATTTTGTCATTAAAAATAAAATGATAGTACCACCTTATCACTATTGGACTTGACCACATAATTTAAAAACTCAAGGACTTTTGAAGTTAAAATATTTTTCATTGAACCTTAACCTCTAGACACTTATTTTAAGGAACCTTTTACTAATTAATTCTAAAAAAAAATGTAAGAACAAGTTTAGTTTTAGAAAATTTAAAACATTAACCAAATTTTGCCAAGGAATGTCACGGATGTGAGATCTTTGCGATGTTCCAAAGCAATCCTCAACATTGACCAAGTCAATATACCTTTTTTTTTTTTATCAACAAAAAAGATAATTTTATTGATATAAAAGAACGAGAGATACAAATCAAATTACATCAATAGGTTAAATGCACCAAACAAGTATCACATCATATGCCAACATAAAACCAAAACAAAGAAAAACTATTAGAAGATAATAATCAACTACTAAGTACTACACCAAAATCTCCACTACTCCCAAAAATTACAGATTTCACAATCTCAGGTAAAGTACTCAGTCCCAACACTACCTTTCACAAAACCAGGTGAATGTACTTGATCAATTATAAATTGCTAAAATCTTAAGATGTATAGATAACAATTCATGATTGACTCCAACTAATGATTCAGGACCACAAAACAAATTTAACAACATAGGATCCGCCGGAGCTGACATATGTCAGCAAGTATCTCTTTCCTTGTGTCCCACCAAAAAAACATAGTCCAATATTTAGTAGTCTATTTTTGAAGAATGATTCTTCAACGACAAGCAACGCTGCAATTTCATGGCTGATGTAGTAATTACTTGTCGTCGAGTTGGTCCGGGGACCCATTTTAATAAATGAATGTTGGCACTATTGATTTGGTAAATTTGGTAAAAATTGGAACAATTCAATTGCACGTGCAACATCCAATTGACCTGGGAACCAATCCAAGATATGGCATAAGGAAATGGAATCACGCAACTTGATACTAAATTTCATCAGCCATTTTCATTTGCATGAATGTATGGGAAGGACACTCTCTTCGTGGATCATTTAGAATCCAAATATATATATATACACACACACTAAGTTTTACTTGAAGTTGCATTTTTGTGAAACTATCTTACATTGATAAATAAGTTTATGGATAAATTACACCGATCTTTCCAGCATTATCTGATAATGTATATATACTTTTTTCAGTCAAATTTTTTTTTTTAAATAACAAAACTATTCCTTTTATTTATTTTTATATATTTTTTAATTTTGGCCAATTTTTTTTAACTTTTTTTAAAATATTTTTTATTATTTTATTTAAAAATAAATTTAAGATTTTTAACAATATTTATGGAAAATGAAAAAGAATCGATCAAAATTTTAAAAATTGAAAAAAAACATGAAAATTGTAGTTTTGTTATTTTGAAGAAAAAATCGACTAAAGATGGTATTTATATATTGTTTAATAAAACATAAGAGCTCAGTATAATTTTAAAAATTTTATGAAAAGTTAGTATAATTACCTTAAATTTATTTTAGTTAAAAGAAAAATCAATCTAGTTGAGTACAAATTTTTTTTATGGCTACTCAAGACTAAATTAAGAAGGCGTTGCCTATCTAGTGTTTCTATTAGGGAGCAATTATTTCATGGTTATAGTTTTAAGGATAAGATGAATAGTCATATCAATGACAGGATATTGTACATGCATATATGAATAGTCATATCAATAGAGGATATTGTACAACTGCATTATTTGTGAGATTAATCTGAGCAAAGTTCTGTATACTCCCATTCCCGTCACAAAAGAAAATTCAAAAAAAAATCTAAAAATATTAAGTCATAAACTTGTAAAGAATCAGCACGTGAGATGTTTGTCTGGTCGAACTTTCCACATTGCCCATTTGAATGACTGAATAAGAGGATATATATATATATATATAGACACACACACACACAATAAGTTGTGGAGTGGTGTACATTCAAACCCATTTCCTCGCTTTTTGGAGACACAATAGAGGGGACAAGTGTGTGTTGAAATAGCAAATGACATTGAGTAATGAAGTTTGACTAGCATTTTTCAACTTTTTATGATAGATCCACAAAACCAAACCTTAGCAATATGATAGATACACAAAACCAAACCTCAGCAATAAAAACAATTGTGATATATATATATATATATATATTTGAGAAGTTAAATAGATTACTAAACAAAAGTTCAAGAGTTGTAAAAGAAGGAACAAAAGCTTGGAGATCAAAAAACAAGCTTATGTTCCAATTCAAAAAGGAATTTTTGATTTTCCTCTAATGCGAAGCTGAATCTCGAATACTATATATATAAATATATATATATATATATATATTCTAGTTTGTGGAGTGGTGTACATGATCCAAACCCATTTCCTGGCAACTTCGAGAAGTGTCTTAGACTATTATGTCTTGAAATGAAAATGACAATGAGAAATGAAGTTTGACTTTCGCATTTTCCAAATTTATGATCGATCAGATGAGAAAGGTTTTATGTCTGCTTGTAACTCACTATCTCCCAAACGAAGAAGGTGTTGAATATGTGAATTTTCCAAAAAGCTGAGTCCCAAAATCCGAGTAATTGCATATCAGGTCAAGATTTTTTAAGAAAGGACAAGCCACTGTCCGACGTAAGCTGTTATGGGCCTTATGTCCATGGTTTTAATTTTACACATTTAACTTCAAAAAAGTAAATTATTGGATAAATTATACTCACTTCTTATGAAGTTTTAATAATTATAAAGTTTTTTTTAAAATTTTTAAAATTAAATTCTTTTTTTTGTAATTTTAGTGATAAAAAATACATATACATACCTCTCTTGTGATCCATTTTCTTTCAAAATGATAAAATTAAATCTTTTATTTTAGAAAAAATACTTAAAAAATTCTTAAAATAAAATTTTCAATCCAAAAAATACATGATATATATATTTTCTATTGAAAAGATCAAAAAAAGAAATTTTTAATACAAAAAATTTCAATTGTTAACTTCCATCTTAACACAATTAAAAATATTAATAATTAGATTAAAATAACTTTCAATATACATTTTAAAAAATACTAAATAGTTGATAAGATAAATTATTCAATCAAAAAAAAAAAACATTGATTATTTATCTAGATGGCCTAAAAATAAATTTTCACTTCATAAAATGTTATATTTTTTTTTTATTGAATAAGTTTTTTTGAGTTTTTTTTTTCTAAAATGTATCTTGAATGATATTTTAGTCTAATCAATAATATTTGTTAACGGTGTTAAAATGAAAGTTAATAATTAGACCTTTTAGATTAAAAGTCATTTTTTTTTAATGGTGTTACGGTGTTAAGATTAAAAGTTTCTTTGTTGGATCTTTTAGATAAAAAAAAAAAAATGTATCATGAATTTGTTAAATTGAAAATTTTATTTTAGGAACTTTTTAGTAATTTTTTTTATTTTATTATTATTTCATATTTTCAATTTTGACTAATTTTTAAACTTGTTTGATTTGTAAATAAATATTGATTAAAATATTTTTTTTATCAAAAATAAAAATAAAAACTATTATCTTAAAATTTATTTTAATATAAAATGAATTTTTTAAAAATAAAAATTATAGTCAAAATTAATATTAAAACAAAATATGAGGAGTATTTTTCCTTTGGTGGGTCACGTAATAACAAACTTTTTTTTTTTTTATTGGGTAGGTCAGATACAAATAAACTTTTACTGATGTGATTCCTTATAAAACATTTAATGATACGAGGCAGTGTGATATTATAGCTGGGACAAAACCTTGTGTAAAATGAGGTCATCCCACCCAGAAACATTGAAACTGAAACCACATTACTTTCCATGCGATGCATATATAAATGGGTCTATATAGTTGCTTTGAGGCCTCTGAAAAAAGTGCACTCTCACTTGTGTTTACTCTTGGTAATTGCCAGACTGGCCATGGAGAGCTTGTCAAATGTACTCTTGGTAACTGCCACAATGGGCACGAAAAGCTTGCCAAATGTGAGAAAAGGTGCATGGACTGAAGAAGAAGATGTCCTTTTAAGGAAGTGCGTCCACAAGTATGGAGAAGGGAATTGGCATAAGGTTCCGCAGAGACCAGGTAAGGCCCTCTTTTTTAGAGAGAGAGAGAGTGTGTGTGTGTGTGTGTGTTTTATTGGCTGGTCTATAAAACAAATTTCTTTATGGTTGTTTTTGCAGGGTTGAACCGATGCCGGAAAAGTTGCAGATTGAGGTGGTTGAACTACCTGCGGCCAGATATCAAGACAGGAGAATTTGCATGGGACGAAGTTGATCTCATTATCAGGCTACATAAGCTTTTAGGCAACAGGCAAGTGTCAGAAATCTCTAACTCTAAGCTACATAAACTACCAGGTATGTTTGATTCTATTTCATTATTATAATTTTTTGCGCAACTAAAATCCATTTGATAACATTCAAAGAAAATTTGCCCGTATACAAGAATTTTGACTATTATAAGAAATATTGGAATTATTAAAATGGGTTCTTTCATCTTAAATTTTTGTTTTCATTTATAAGAAAAAATGATACATTTCTCTTTTGTTTTTCATACAAAAAAAAAATTTAAGAATCATACAATCTCTCTACTTGTGAAATAAAACTGTGTATATCTAATTCTAACCATTTTATATTATCAATCCAAATGTTATTTTTTTCACTCAAAAACTATATTTCTAAATATAAAAGCAGTCTTATTTGGGATATCCAAAGTCTTAATTTTATTTAATTTTTTTGACAAAAACATAATTACCAAATAATTAATTAGGGAAAATTCATTAATAATATTATTAATTTTTTTGATGGTGTGAATTAAGCAATTGTGATAATATAAAGAGCACCAAAAAAAAATGTACAATCGCAACATGAGAGAGATACCAAAACGTATGGTGAGAAAAACTCTCACGGGACAGAAAAACCTACTAAAGAACAATCCATTAATAAACTAAACCAATTATAAGACACAAAACTGGCCACACTCATTACTAATCTAGTTCTCTACATGGTATGTTACTACTAGTCAATAAGTTCTATTGTTTTCATTGTTTCCCTCTTGTCTATCGATTGCGTTTATCAACCTCTCCTTTACTACAACATCAACTCATTCTAATCACAATTCCTATATGTGGAACCATGCTACCTAGTGTGTAACTTTTTGTTAATCTATAAACATGTTTAAAGATTTCGCTTAGAAAAACTCACATTTACCTCTGTGAAAACAGATTAAACTGAATGCGCTCACAATAATAAATATAGAACTCTTAAGAATTCAACTAGTACTATTAGTGCTTTACAAGAATACAAAATATGATCTCAAGATCACTTTCTTTAAAGCATGACACAGTTATCATCTAAACCTTAATCTGATGGAATGACGCTCAATCCACAAGGCCACACTAACCTTAATCCGCTCAACCATGCACATTCATGCAATAAACAGTCCAGTTTTGTGGAAATAAGTTTATGTAATAAATTCATCCAACATGTTGAACCAAAAATGATGCAGAACAAGTTACCGAGGCTTTTGAAAAATAATAGGAATATTCTATGTCCCATTCCCAGAAAAAAGTACTAGTCAACGCTCATAACTCCGCTATGACCAATGTTTTCAGACTCAGTCCGTTCATCGAACCGGAAAAATGTACGAGTTACGAGTTATCGGTTCAACCGTTGGGTCAACCAAAATCAAACCGTGATGTCATAATTATGTAATTAATAAATTTAATAATACATATTATTGATATTTTAAATTTAAAAAATTATACAAAAATTACTAAAAATTATATAAAAAAAATTTACAAAATGTAAATTTTCTTAATATGTAAAACTTCAAGAAAAAAATGAAAAAAGTATAGTAGACATACCTTATTACAATGTTGAAAGTTGAAACTTCATTGCCATTCTTCCATAATCGTAAGGACCATAACAAAAATTATTTTAACATCCAATCCAAGCATAATCCAATAATTTAGTCTTCAACTATATGACAAAAAAAAAAAAGATACAAACACTAATAATCATGCATAAAATAAAATAAAATACCACATGATACAAATATATAATACTGGAGTTTCAAACTTCAAGGGTTTAAAATTTTAAATACAATCCAAAATAAATTCAGCCAAAGACCAACTCAACTCAGCCAAAATTCAGCCAAAAAATTGCATGAAATTTGAGATTTTGAATATACCAAAAAAAAAAAAAAAAATTGCAGCCAAGAACCGGTTGAACCTGTTGACCCAGTACCGAGTCAACCGGTTCAACAGTCGGACCGCCTGGTTTTACCGGTTTTCTATTTTTAGAACGGTTTTGAACTTAAAACAGGTTTATGGATTAAACCGGACCGTTTTGTTGACCGGTCGACGGTTCAACCGGTTGAACCGGCCGGTCCGGTCCGGGTTTTAAAACATTGGCTATGACTGAAGCTGCTACGAGACTAAACGACTTCGTTTAGGCTTCCAATTTAATTTTTTTTGCCATTTATAGTAATTTTTATTTTTGCAATTACTTTGTTTAGGAATGTCTGAATTAACTTCTGCTTGCGGCTATAGTTTCTCAATTTGATATGGTTTCTAATTTTCTAAAAAGTCTCAATTTTTTAAAAAGTCTCAATTTTTATTTATTTTTTATTTTTTCTCTTTTTCAAAATTATTACAGTTTCTTGATTGTAATAAGACTAATATAAGGAATTAGTAGATTCATATTCAAATTAACAGTAATCTTAGCCTATCTATATATTTATATATATATATATATATATATGATGTAAAGCAGTTTTTATTAGGGAGATTATCAATAATATATTTCTATTTAGAAAATTGAAATTTGTTCTCTTTGGGTGAAGAGTCCCTTTATTCTTGATTACTAAAGAATTCAACGTGTTTGATTCTCTTTCACGTTCCACACTACGTTAAAAAAAAACTCATGATGTCTCAACAAAAATTGTAATCATAATACATACATATATATATATATATATTTCCCTTCATTAGATGTTTAGCCCAGTTAATAGATATAATCTCTCTACACAGAGGACCAATATATCTAGTTTCACTTGTTACAATAATATAAGTCATATCTCTAATACTTTATCAACAAAGTAATTCTGAAGTTTTTACATTATTTTTGAAATTCTTCATCTTTAAAAATACAAAGTTGTAATTTAATCTAGCCCAATCAAGTCTCTAGAGATTTTATTGAGCTAGGAAAATTTCACAATTTTTCATCATATAAACCATCAACTTAAGGGGCAAAATAAAATTTAAGTGAAGTCTCTTATGAAATTATAAAATCTTTGGGTTAGGGGAGGGGGGTGGGGTAACTCATAATATTTTTAAAAATTACACAAAACTTTTAAGCACAATAGAGAGAGAGAGAGAGAGAGAGAGAGAGACAGACAGACCAAGTTTTACGTGGGAAACCCTCTCGGGGGATAAACCTTACACTTGCAAGAAAAACTCATTATGAATTTAATCCAATACGAAGATACATCGGATCTCGGAATACTAACTTAACTACAGTCCATCGTAGTCTTCTACCGTTAGTCAATTCGTTCTCGGTCCTTTCCATTGTGATATTTTGTACTGCCAATTACATTTTCACCAACGATATTTTCACAACAACTACATTTACCACCAATCTGAATTCTTGCAGATCAACAAAAACTCCTGTTGTGGTAAACAGTAAACGTAAGATTCAATCTTAATATGCAAAGGCTCGACAATAACTTTTGTGAACAATGCACTATAGAGAACCCTAATCTAAACATGTATTTAAGTTCAAGGATTCAAAAAGAGTATCAAGGTACTCAATAAATAGGCTTTGTTGAGGCAGCCACCCAATGAAAAATAAAGCTCTCTGTTTGTAATGACATGGATTTTTTTTTTTTTTTGAATAAATAAGATTTCTATTATGATTATTATTATGGGTTGTGTGGATACCTATGCATGAATGTACGTAATATGTGTATATATATGTATGCATGTATATATGTGTATTTGTATAAAGGTGTATATATATATTATGATGCAAATTTATTACATTTATACATAAGCATGTATTATATGTGGTGCAAGTGGGGCGTGTATATATATATTATGATGCAAATTTATTACATTTATACATAAGCATGTATTATATGTGGTGCAAGTGGGGCATGTATATATATATATATATTTATATAACGTGTGGTGTATGTTGTTATATTATATTATATATATATATATATATATATATATATATATAAACCTTAATGTGAAACAAGAAGTAGGACAGAAAAAGAAAAAAAAAAGATTAGAAAGAAAAAGAAGAGTAGGAAAGTCAATTAAAGAGGCTTGGGGCTACAACCGTAGCTGTGAAAAGGAGAGAATAAGAGGGGCGGTACAGTGGATCAAATTATGTATATATATAGGTGTGTAGCAGTGTGAGGTTGAGAGTTGCAGCAGGAAAATACATATTTATATATGTGTACAAAAGCTGCTGAGCAGCATGGGCTGCTACTGTAAGCAGCTATAGAAGCGACATGGGCTGCTATAGTAGCAGCATGGCCGGAACAAAAGAGGGTAGGGCTAAGGGTGACTTTTGATCAGGGAAAGTGACGGTGGAGTGTGAATGGGTTAAAGGTATACACATGTGTACGTTGGTTTTGTGTTGAGTTAATAGAAAAGAAATCAGACTAGATAAGTGAGACGCTTGAGAGGGAGAGAGAGAGAGAGAGAGAGAGAAAGAGAATATGATATACATGTGTATATTGGGTTTTAGGTCTTGAGAGAAATTCAGAAGAGGAGAGACTGAGTGAGGGAGACCGTGCGCATTGGAGGATGCCCAGGCAGCTAAGCCAAGAAGAAGAAGAGGACGGAGGTTGGAACTGCACAAGAGAAAAATCCGAAAGTGGGTAAGCATGTTCGGTTCTGTTTTTTATTTTTAAAATGCATAAATTGTGTAGTTAAATATGGGGGCTAGTAGAGTATCAAAAATAGAAAATAATGCAACAGAAATCAACCAAAATGGTTGAGAAATGAGAGAGAACTTTGGAGTTGTAGGTTATGATAATTTTCGGGTTCTCATCATTTTATGTATCAAACTCCATTTAAATAATGAAAAACTGTTGAGGAAAGATGCAGAAACGTGTTAGGTTTTAAGTGGGATCAAAACAGTAAGGAAATAGTCACGAAATTGAAAAAAACCAGCTCGCCGGAAATCTAGCATGCATGGCCGGAAAATCTGGGTGCGCGGGTCGGAAACCGAGTGCTGGTGGGGTTCAAACGGTCTGAATAAGTTCCCCCAAGGTTTGCGGATCAACCTGGTATAAAAACACAAATTTTTGGAGGTTAAAAATACAAAAAACAGTGGAGTTTACCGGCGAGATGGCCAGAATTCTGCCAGGGAAGACAACCGGCAATTGGCCCGAAGATCGGGGCGCAAGGGTGGCGACTTGGGCCTGTTTTGGGTTTGATGGGAACTGGGCCAGTTTGTTTAAATCTGTTTGGGCCTCTTTTCTTTAAATCAGTGGGCCGTTGATCTTTGGGTCTGTTAGTTTAAAATAGATTTGGCCCAACTGTTTAAGTGAAAAAAAAAAAAGGGACGGGGGGATTCGATCCAGGGATGGCGCGGACGAGAGGGGCACGCGTGACCAAATGGGACAGTTACCAACCATGCCCATATTGGGACCAAATATATATATATATATATACACACACACTTTGTTCCATTATACTAATTAAATTAAGTTTAATACCCCAAAATGGCCCGAAACCCAAATTAGACAAGTTATACATGTACTCTAACTATTTTGGACCTACTAAGACCAACGGTGAGGTCTGTGATGCGATACGAGGTCCCGAAAAATAAAAGACCCGTGGAATCCTTTAAAATTACCAAAACGCCCTTGAGTCAAAATACAGTCAAACGAAACCCGACTTAAATAAACGAATAGTGGAATCTAATTATCTCGAACATTCTGGACTCAACTGTGGGGTCTGATTTATGAGGAGAGGTCTCGGGAAATGGAAAACCGTGAAAGTACAAAATGATAGTTTTGCCCTTTTAAGTACAAATATCCAAATTGAATTCTGCGAAAGCCTAGACCGATTTTGTTCGACGTTTCGAACTCAATAGTAGAGTCGGTTTAAGTAAAAGAGATACCAATCATAAAGAGACATAAAATTTGATGAATGGCATGAATTCAGATAATGACGTAGTGCGACTTAATTGTGAATTTTAGAAACACTAGAAAGGAGAAGGCGAGTTGATTCTCTAGACCGACCCAGTGGGAGGGCAGAGTTACTCATTGGTGGATGGAACTGCATTGTGGACACAGCTTACTAGGGTTGTGACCAACCCTATCAGGTACGGTGTTTTGCTAATGTAAGAAGTGGGGTTAAGTTTAGGGACATTTCATGGGTGAATTGAATGATGCATAAGCTTAACTGTTGTTTGAAAATTATTTAGATCGTGATTATTTGATGACTTGAGATTTGGTTGTTTATGTGTTTTGTACTTCTTATATTTTTGAGAATTCAATGAAGTAATGAATGAGAACTGTTACTATGTGATTGGATTGATGACATGGGTGTGACATGGTGTTTGCATGGGTGCGTCATGCATACTGTTCATGTAATGCATTGATAATATTACATGGCATATAGAGATAAATGTACACTTACACATGCCACGCCCTCAACTTTGCTTCTTGCATTAGCATTGCATTATACCAGCAGTTGAGCTGACCCATTCGTGGGCAACATTTTTCAGATGACACTCCAGGCACCTGAGACTTGAAGAAGTCTCACAGAATGGAGGAGACCCGAACTTAGAAGGATATTTGGCCCGTGAGGCATGTATTGTGATGTACGGGCTTAAGCCCGAATGATGTATTATATATGTGTATTGACAGAAGTGAATGTAAGTTAAGTTGAACCTGTTAGGTTGTCCTTTACTTATTTATTATTTTATTTTCCTTTCGTCTCGTTACTCGCGCCTCGAGTTCGCTAGAATCCGGGGCGTGACACTATCGCACCCCATAAAGATTTTGCATTATAGGTATGTGTATGTGTGTGTGTGTATATATATGTATATATATATATATATATCTATATGCAGCCCAAAACCTAATATAATCCGGATTTAAATAGCCAATAGAAATCTATGATTTTACCACATGCATTCGAACAGAAAAGGGGTCTCCATTCAGACGAGTCTCCATTCGGACGGAAAGGGTACTGGAATGCACCTTGTTTCTTTCGACGGAATAACACGATAATTCCCAATTTTTTCAAAATAAAACATTTTAAGAAAATAAAATAAGTTTAGAAAATTTCAAAAACACTTCGTCCAAAAGTAGAATAGCCTCTAGTCAAAACTAACTCATACTTAAGGTCAACTTAATCATAGTAAAATTCATATCTAAACTTAAGATAAATCGTGCATGAGTGTGTGATGTCTAAGTGTGATTTACCTTTATGTGTATGATTTGAAGTAACGGATTGATCATAAAAACTCTTCTTCATATGTAAGAGTTGTAATACTAATACGAGCCTGGATACTGACAAATCCTCATCGATGCAAATTGTCTAACAGTGGAAGCTGCAACAAGACTTAGTTTATCCTAACAATTACAACCTCAATATAAACTTTTAGAATAAATTGCTAGCATGTCATCATAAGTGGAAAATTTTACAACCATTGTTAATCAAACCTAACTTATGAAGTACGGAGTAGTTCACGTATCTGGACACTCTCAGACACGTTCTAGACACGCGTCGGACACGCAAAAAAAGAGTGTCTCATCTTTCTGAATTTCGGACACGTCCCAGACATGTTATAGACATGTTGGGGCATGTCTTAGACACGTTTTTGGAAATTTTTTTGGGATTTTTTTTTTTTTTATTTTTTTCCTTCTTTTCCTCTTCTTCTCCACTATTTTTTTTATACACACTCAAATATATATAATAGTTAACAAATTTCTTTTGAAATTTGAATCATGAATGTTGATTATTAAATTTTTATTTATTGACTTTTTTGTTTTGATATATTAATAATATTTATATGATTTGCGTATTTTTATGTCAATTTTGATTGAAATAATATTAAAATTTTATTATATAGGCATATAATATATATATATATATATATATATATATTCAAAGTGTTTTCAATATATCCGTGTCCTACTTTTTTAAAAAATACCGTGTTCGTGTTATGTCGTATCCGTGTCCCGTGTTCGTGTCCGTGCTTTTTAGATCCTAACAATCTTTACATACTTTAAACTTAAACTTGTGTGATTTAGGGATAAAATCTGTACAAGTAAATTAATGGAAAACACTATGGAATTTTGGAAACAAAACTCTTTTAAAGGTGAAGATAAGTTGAAATAATGTTGAATACTTTATGGAACTGAGAACAAATTTTATTTATGATTAGTTTAATTCAGTAATCATTTTTTTTTCTTTTGATATTACGGTTGATCTTTCCTTTGTCAATTTTATATGTTTTAGGAAAAACAATTCCAAGTGACAACAGGTTACCTGAAACAGATGAATTGCCACTGGGGTTTGCTTTGGGGAAATGCTAATTGATTTTGTTCCAACTATAAATGGTCTATCATTGGCTGATGCACCTGCATTTAAAAAAGCTCCTGGAGGTGCACCTGCCAATTTTGCTGTTGGCATTGCTCGTCTTGGTGGTTCCTCTGCTTTTATTGGAAAGGTATCAGTTGGAATACATTCTTTTTATCTTACTGCTGTCTATGAGTTTATGAAGATGCAAGAAAGCAGCGTTATTATTTTCTTCCCATTTGACTACTGTAAATTGCTCACAAACTCACAGCATGGCTACTGTAAGCAGTGATTTCGTTTATTGTGTTTCCTGAAGTTTAATTTTGCTTTCTTTATATTTTTTTATCACCTGCAGTCTGCAGTGGTAATCACTACCGGAGGTTGTCGCTCCTAAGCAGGGGCGGCTGAAGGGTAAGGCTTTAGGCCCAATTTTTTAGGCTTTATAATTTTTTTTATATTTTAAAAAATATATTTATTATAATAAAATAAATAAATTTTTTGTCCTCTTAATTTCTCTTTTTTATTATACAACTATCACCTAATAACTAATTTTTGATAATATTTATTATTTTCTCGTTTATCTCATTTTACTTTTTTCAATAATTAACGTTCTTATTTTTTATTTATAAAATTCTTTCTTTAAGTATAAAAAAAACTCTGCAACCTAACAACCTACTATATTTTTTGAAAAATATTCTGCAACTTGACATTTTAGCAACGGCTCCTGAGCTTCTCTCTTTTCTTATTTTCTTCTTTTCTTTTCCTCCTTTCTCTGTTCAGCGCCCAGCCATCTCTTTTCTTTTTTCTCTTTTATTTTCCTGGTTCCTGCTCTCTGCACCCTTCTCTTCCCTTGTTTGTTTCGGCCGAGAGCCATCCTTTCTTCTTTTTTTATAATTCTTCTTTTCTCTTTTTTTTTTTCTTGCCCAAGGCCCCAGACGCGCCGCCGCTTTATTTTATTGGCTCTGTTTTGTTTACTGTATTAGACTTTGGCGTTTTGCAAGTAAAACCATTTAGAGTTGGCGAGTTGTGCGTGAGCCGTGAAGTATTGGAAATTTTGATTAGCTTCTTTTATGTTTGCTGAATCTGAATATTAAATTGCTCCATAATCAGGTTCTATTGTTCTAACTTTGAATTTTTTAATTTAAAATTTATATTATCTTTTAAGACATATATAATTAGATTGTCTCTATTTTGTTTACTATAATTAGTTCATTGAATCTTTGATTATTAATTTTGTATTAGCTATTAAAAATATATAAAATAATTGTTATAGAATAATGTTAACAATTTTCATAATTGTTGCTTCAGCGGAAAGAAGTTTTTCAAAACTAAAATTAATAAAATCTTACTTAAGATCAACAATGTCTCAAGAAAGATTAAATGGATTGGCAATACTATCAATTGAAAAAGAAATGTTAGAAGAAATTTATTATAAGAATTTAATTAATAATTTTGCGTATCAAAAAGTTAGAAAAATAAATTTTAAATAAAAAATTTATAAAATTTTAGTAAATAAAAAAAGTATCATTTTACAATTTTGTTTTAAGCCTCTAAATGTGTTGAGCTGACCTTCCTCTAAGTGGGAAAAGCCTACTTAGTGAATACAATATCAGGGTGTTCATTTATCGAAAATGGATATAAAGGAATTCTGTCTTTTCCTGACACAGAACAGATTATTAAATTTCACATCAAACTATGTTTGAACTCTGCTGCTTGACTTTCTTGTGTTTATGTATTTTATCAGCATAGAAATGTAGATATATAGTAAATATCCATTTCAACATGATAAAGCTGAAGCTTCTTTACAGCTGAAGCTCAAAAGCAATTCACCAGGTAGATATATAGTTCAAGCCAGGAACTGCCATCTAGCCCTGAACTCTGGATCAAAAACCTAACCTTGTACTCAATTGAGACAATTGTCTGGTTACATCTATCAGCTGCTTCAGAGCTTCAAGAAAGATAGTTGAAATAAAGAAAAAGGAAAGAATATGTTCCTTGTATTTCTCCATCGGATCATTTGTTTCTTATGCAATGTGCACAGGTTGGTGAAGATGAATTTGGATACATGCTTGCAGATATTTTAAAGGAGAATAATGTAAACAGTGAAGGGATGCGCTTTGATCCTGGTGCCCGAACTGCTTTAGCATTTGTGACACTGAGAAGTGATGGGGAACGTGAGTTCCTGTTTTATCGTAATCCAAGAGCTGATATGCTGCTTCAAGAAGCTGAGCTTGATTTCAATTTAATTAAGAAGGTATGTGAAGAATATTTTGGTACTTTAAACTGTTTCATTTAAACTGTTACTAATATACTGTTCTAATAAATTCACTGTTCACTGTTTTTAGTTAAACATTGAATCTGTTTTTCAAAACCTTCACTATTTAATAAAATATTTACTGTTTTTATAAAAACATTGAATCTGTTTCATAAACCTGTCTGTTTAATAAATTTAGTTCTGTTTAGTGGACTTTGTTCTATTTTAACAAATTACATTCTGTTTAGTAGTTTTCCTGTTTAATCACACTTTGTATAATTGGGAAAAAACTTTCTATTTTTGTAACAGAAATGACCTCTACAAGCAATGCACCCACCATGACCTCTACAAGCACTGCACCCACCATGAATCTGTCTCATGGAGAGAAGCCTTGAAAAATTCAATGGAACGAATTTTAAACGTTGGCAACAGAAGATGATCTTCTATCTCACAACCTTGAACTTGACAAGGTTCCTTCATGAAGATTCTCCTACACTTGCTTGAAGGAGAAACTGATAAGGAAAAGGTGGCTGCTGTTGATGCATGGAAACATGCAGATTTCTTGTGTAGAAATTATGTCTTAAATGGATTAGATAATACATTATATAATGTATATTATTCAATCAAAACAACAAAGCAACTATGGGACTCTTTGGACAAGAAATACAAAACTGAGGATGCTGGCATGAAGAAATTCAAAGTTGACAAATTTCTTGACTACAAGATGGTAGACCATAAAACAGCTATAAGCCAAGTTCAAGATTTACAAGTGATCCTCCATGACATCTATGCTAAAGGAATGTCTCTAAGTGATTCATTTCAAATGACTGTGAAAGACTTTAAGAATTATTTCAAGTACAAACGCAAAGAGATGAATCTTGAAGAATTGATAGTAAGACTAAGAATTGAAGAAGACAACTAAGGATCTGAAAAGAAAAATGGAAATTATTCCATGGGGGCTAAGGCAAATGTTGTTGAACAAGGCTCAAAGAATAAAAGGAAGCATGAAAGTGAAGGTCCTTTTCAAGTTTCTAAGAAGTTCAAAGGGAAATGCTACAATTGTGGTAAGCAAGGACATCGTTCAAAGGATTGTCGCAAACCTAAGAACTCAAGGAAACAAAATGCTAAAGCAAACATGACAGAATGTGATAGGCTTTTAGTTGATGTTGGTGAGATGAATCTTTTCGCCATTGTATCCGAATGTAACTTGGTGGGAAACACTAAGGAATGGTGGGTAGACACTGGGGCTACACGCCACATTTGCTCAAACAAATGGATGTTCTCTACCTACAAACCTGTTGAGCATGAAGAACAACTATTCATGGGTAATTCTTTGAGCTCCAAAGTTGAATGACATAGAAAGGTGATACGGAAAATGACATCTGGCAAAGAACTCACTCTTAACGATGTGTATCACGTGCCTGACACTTCGCAAAAACTTAGTCTCTGGATAATTGCTTAGCAAGAATGGCTTCAAATTAGTCTTTGTGTTTGACAAATTTGTGCTCACTAAGAATGATATGTTTGTGGGAAAGGGTTATTTGAGTGAGGGACTGTTTAAGATGAATGTTATGACTATTGTACCAAAATCTATTAATAATAATAATGATTCTTCTGCTTACTTGCTTGAGTTTTCAAATATTTGGCATGCTAGATTAGGGCATGTTAATTATGATACTTTACGTAGATTAATTAACTTAGAATTTTTGCCTAAATTTGATATTAATCCTAATCGCAAATGTGAAACTTGTAGTGGAATCTAAATTGACAAGATTACCCTTCCATTCTGTTGGAAGAAGTACTGAACCTCTAGATTTAATTCATAGTGATATCTGTGACTTAAAGTTTATGCAAACTAAAGGGAAAAAAAAGTATTTTATTACTTTTATTGATGATTGCACTAGATACTGTTATGTGTAATTTGCTAAGAAGTAAAGATGAGGCTATATAAATGTTCAAACATTACACGAATGAAGTTGAGAATCAACTTAGCAAAAAGATCAAGATAATAAGAAGTAATAGAAGGTGGTGAATATGAGTCACCTTTTGAGGAGTTCTGTTCAAAACATGGAATCATTCACCAAACTACCACTCCTTATTCACCTCAATCTAATGGTATTGTTGAACGCAAAAATCGAACATTAAAAAAAATGATGAATGCTATGTTGTTAAGTTTTGGTTCACCCTAGAATTTGTGGGGGGGAAGCTTTGCTTTCCAGCGAATTATATTCTCAACAAGGTACCTCATAAGAAAACTCATAAAACACCTTATGAATTATGGAAAGGTTACAGACCTTGCTATAAATACTTAAGACTGTGGGGGTGTCTAGCTAAAGTGGCAGTTCCTAAACCTAAAAAGGTTAAGATAGGACCAAAAACCATTAACTGTGTATTCATTGGTTATGCAACTAACAGTAATGCATATCGATTTCTTGTTCATAAATCTGAGATTCCTGATGTGCATGTTAATACAATTATTGAGTCAAGGGATGCTTCATTTTTTGAAAATATATTTCCTTATAACATGACACATGAATCAAGTTTACAGAAAAGGACCTCTAGAAACTACAATTAGTAATAATCATGAAAATATAGACCAGAAGTCTATAATTGATGAACCAAGACGTAGCAAGAGAGCAAAGAAATCAACGTCCTTTGGACCTGATTTTCTAACATATTTATTGAAAAATGATCCTCAAACGTTCAAGGAAGCAATGTCCTCTCCCGAAGCTTCATATTAGAAAGAAGCAATCAATAGTGAAATTGAATCCATCATGCAAAATCATACGTGGGAATTAGTGGATCTTCCACCTAGTTCCAAACCATTAGGATCCAAATGGATCTTTAAAAAGAAAATGAAAGTTGATGGATCAATAGAGAAATATAAAGCAAGACTTGTTGTCAAAGGCTATAAGCAAAGGGAAAGGATTAGATTATTTCGATACTTACTCACCAGTTACTAGAATCACATCCATTTGTATGTTGATTGCGATAGCAGCCTTAAATGGATTAGAAATACATCAAATGGATGTAAAAACTGTTTTCTTAAATGGTGAGTTAGATGAAGAAATATATATGGAACAACCTGAATGATTTATTGCTTCTAGACAAGAAAGGAAAGTATGTAAGCTTGTCAAATCCCTCTATGGATTAAAGCAATCACCAAAATAATGGCATGAGAAATTTGACAATGTAATGACATCAAATGGATTCAAGATCAATGAGTGTGGCAAATGTGTATATGTCAAAACCACTCAAAAATGATATGTCATTTTATGTCTTTATGTTGATGATATGCTAATTTTAGGTAGCACCATTGATATGATAAAGGCTACAAAACAAATGTTATCTAGTAGATTTGATATGAAAGATTTAGGTGTCGCAGACACTATTCTAGGAATGAAAATTTCTAGAATATCTGATGGACTTGTTTTATCTCAATCTCATTACATTGAGAAATTACTTGATAAGTTCAAGAAGTATAACATAAATCCTGTAAAGACACCAGTAGATGTAAGTCTTCATCTTGCTAAAAATACTAGAGAAAGCATATCTTAATTAGAGTATTCTCGTATAATAGGCAGTTTAATGTATGTCATGAACTGCACTCGACCCTAATATATCATATTCTGTGAGTAAGCTTAGTCGATTTACGAGTAATCCAGGAAACAATCACTGGAAAGCAATAATAAAACTTTTGGGATATTTAAAATATACCCAAAATTATAGGCCTGCACTACACGAGATATCCAGCTATACTTGAGGGGTATAGTGATGCTAATTGGATATCTGATTCAAAAGACACCAAATCCACAAGTAGATATGTTTTTACTCTAGAAAGTGCAGCCGTGTCTTGGAAATCCTTCCAAACAAACATGTATTGCTAGATATACAATGGAATCAGAATTCATTACTTTAGATAAAGCTAGAGAAGAAGCAGAATGGCTTCATAATTTCTTAGAGGATATTACAAATTGGTCAAGACCAATGTACGTTATTTGCATACATTGTGATAGTCAATCAGCAATTAGAAGGGCACAAAGTCATATATATAATGGTAAGTCACGACACATATGTCGAAGACATAATACCGTTAGACAATTGCTCTTGAATGGAATTATCACCATTGACTATGTAAGGTCAAAAGATAATATTGTGGATCTACTTACAAATGGCTTAACACAAGAGCAAGTGGAAAGTTCATCAAAGGGAATGGGTTTAAAGCCTATGTCTAAACAAGAGTTGTCATAGTGGCAACCCAACCTAGTTGACTGGAGATCCCAAGATCTAGGTTCAAAGGGCCAACCGAACTATGAAACAACTCAGTACGCACTGAGAAAATATCTACTCCTAACCATTCCTATGATGAGACAGTGCACATCTGCCGCGAGAACCAAGGATAAGTTACGCTTTTAATGATCTCTATATCTTGAAAAAATGTCCAAGTAGGGTATTGCAGGATACTCTTCATAGAAATCACCTATGTGAGTAAGAAGGGGCCGCCTTCTATAGGAATTTGAAAGGCTGAATTCTCTAAAACACTCACAGAACCAAGAGGTGTTCAAGGCCAAAATGAACACAAACGTGAGAACCAATTATGTCCGAAAGGATACTATGTGATTTCTATTATCTTGGTTTACACAAATGGCTAACAGTTCAATGACCTCATGTCCACTTATTAGCTAAGTAAATCTGATAGTCGTTCACTAGAGCAAGTTCAAAGCTAGTAGGCTACTTAACCCAATGCAGTAACCTTTTCACTATACTCGAACTAGTGTTTGCATATCATTTGTGTTACTTTCAGTCAATTTCATTCATGTGGGAGATTGTTGGAAAAAATAGGGTTTGAGCATTATAATTAGCTATCTTTGAGCTAAAATTAAAGTGGGTCCCACAAGTTAATTTTAGTGGGTCCATATGGGAATGTGTTCTCCTCCATAAGGAGAAGAAGATTAGATATTGGATTGCTCAAAACCATTAACGAGTGAATGAGAAATTGTCTCCAAACATCACCACTTGGAAATGGTAACAAAAGCTTTGAAGCTTGAAGCTTGGAAAAAGCTTGTGTCCCACATAGGATGGGCACAAGGCTTTTAATTAGTATATATACACATACCTTGGAGAAGGGTTTGGGCCCTAAGGGGCACCTCAATTTTGTGGAAGGGGGGAGGACCTAGCGCATGCTTGTTCACCACACGCGCCGCCGCTGTACCGCACTGAACTGGGCCTAGCTGGGTTCTGGGTTTTGGGCCTGGGCTTGGGCTTGGGCTTAGGCTTGCTGTGTATATATCTTTTTTTTTTTTTTTTTATCTTTTTAGAGAAAATTTATTTAAAATTTTTCAAATCAGAAACGCAGTCGTTCTAAACATGCGTTTAAGTTACCGTTGAGATTCTGAAACACTGTCGTTTTGCGGCGTATGTATGGTTACTGTTGGGAGTCCAAAATGTTGTCGTTTTGGACGAACTGTGTGACTGAATGGGCATCTTTTCATGGATGCGCCTGTGTCTGTTCGTCATGAACAGACACAACTAAACCTTCATGACTGTACCAAACAGTCATAAAGAAGCCTATAAATACCTAGACCCTCATTGCATTCAAGCATTCAATATATTGCATTATTTCTCTCTGCATAAGTCAAGTTCGAGTGCTGCCATTGTTGTGTTCGTTGGGTTCTAAAGATTGAAGTGCTGCTTCTTTAGAATCGAAGTTCGTTCTTTCTTGGGAAACGATTGCTCATCACCTTGAGCACCGAAAGGGAGCAAATTCGTCTTAAGAAAATTGTGAATTTCACAAAGCTCGGATTTACATTCTGGTTCAAGTTCAATAACAGTGAGTTATACAATGTTTTTCC
Source organism: Nyssa sinensis (assembly GCA_008638375.1). Classification (NCBI taxonomy): domain Eukaryota; kingdom Viridiplantae; phylum Streptophyta; class Magnoliopsida; order Cornales; family Nyssaceae; genus Nyssa; species Nyssa sinensis. The sequence continues at coordinate 56,230,053 of CM018032.1, forward strand.
ATGCTATTTTAATTATTGTAACAGTGTTTTTCATTATGTTTTAATTCAGTGTATCGATATATATATATATATATATATATATCTTCAGTATATTCTAGGCATACAGATAGTCATTCATATATTTTGATATTGAAAATCAGATTTTTGAGATACAATAAATACTTCCAAAATGCCAACAAAATGTTGATACCACAAATCAACTTTGCTTCAACTTCAACCATGATTCATTGGAAAATTTGGGCACTGAACTTTTCTATACTCGCTTGCGGAATAAGTCTATGATCAAGTTGAGCCTCAATCATGAACACCTATATCCACCGGGAGGAGGATTGATTATGGCCTCACTATGCCATATACATTTGAAGATATTTCATATTCTGGTTTATTGGAGAAATGGAAAGCATCGTAATTTGCGGAACGACCATCTGTATTCTTATCAACTCCACCATCAAATGCATTTCTGAGGGATTTGCTCTCTACTAACAAAATATTCACAGTAATCCATCAAAATCCTCCGGGGTAGTTATCTTGGGTGGAGGCTCTATATGCTCTGTTTCTGTTCAATCTGTAGATCATAGGTAATTTATTTTGAGGAAAAAAATGCTATAAATTATATTTAAACAACCTTTTTTACCTGTGATCATGAAATAGCCTTTTTTTTTTTCTTCTATGCAAAAAACATCCCAAAAAATTATAGTTTAACTTATTTGTGATGATAGATGACTAATTATTTGTAACGTGAAAAACCCACTTCTTGTAGTGTCACCAACCACTCAATTTCATGAGGCCATTCCCAACTGATTTGCATATATTGCACATCTGAAGCAGCTCACTTCATATACTAGTAGAGAAAGGGCATTTGAAGAATAAGTGGCCTATTATTTCTGAGTGACCAGCTATCACATAGGGCATATATATATGGGGTGTTGAGGTTCCACTTTCTCTGAGTTTAGCTTTGGTCACCCGGCTCTCCCTACAGGTTGGCCATAGAATGAATGAATGAATGAATCCATATCTGAAAATCTGTTTCTTATACCAAGATACCGTGGGGAGGGGACGTGGCATCAGATTAGGGGGAGTGAATTGTCTGATTTGTTGTATGGCCAAGGAACATTAAAGAGGCTATCTCCAACTGGATCATCTGAAAATAGATGAGACTTTGGCTTTAATGTTTGAGCCATAGGCTAAACTCCGGGGACGTGCTGGATCTCACTAATCATGCTACAGGAATGTGTCTTTTCCATCTCCAATACTGCTTTTGATTAATAATCTGGTTGGGAGTCTTAATTTCAGGATTTTCTTCCACCCCCAGCTACAGTCAGACAGTATTATTAAATTCCAGATGCATTGATCTTTGATAAAATAATCGTGGCACCATTTAATCCAGGCAGTCTTTTTTGCTGCACAAATATATATATATATATATATATATATGTATATAAAGGCCAATTCACCAATCATGAATAGTAACTCTGACATTTAACGAATCTATAAAGCCGGTGACTTTATGCAGGAAAAGCTTAAATACTTCATCTGCTTGGCAAATATATATATATATATATATATATATATATATTTTATCATAGGGGCTGATTTCAATTACTAATTATCTAGTGAAATCGTCAATATCTAATGTAGTGTGATGCTGTCTCACAAAGTTTTTAAATTTCTTGACATTCATGAGAACTAATTTTCCAAAAATTTAAAAAAATTAAAGTGTTTGTGAGATCTCATCACATAATGACATAGAGTAATTGTCTACTCTAACGCAAGAGATATGTTAGAGTTATAATAAGGAGGATTCAATCATATTTCTTTCATAAAGTATTTAATTAGTACAAGTTTCAAGCCAAAATATGTTAATCCAAAAAGTCAAATTTTGTTGACAAAAATGTTATTTTTGCAAAAACATGGAGGAAATAACTTTTTCTATCCCAACCCGCTTCAACGATGTTAGGTTATCACTTTTTTGTTTGTGAAATTTTAAAATTAAATAACTTACAATATATAAGTCTGTTTTGCATAAAAAATGTTTACATAACCAAAACAAAGAATATTCTATGTCTCAAAGCAAAGAAATGTCTTTGTTCTGGATAGAAATTTCAGAATTTCCTTTAAACAAAAAAAAAATTACACGTTTTCAACAATGCATCAAAACAATTTTTATTCCTTAGGAAAGTGGTTATACTCTAACATTAATAAAAACAAAAAATTAAAATTAAAAATTTTGTTGACAAAATTGTATTTTTTCAAAAGAGAATTTTCATCGAAAATTCTATCTTCAAACAAAGAAATTTGAAAATTTTCTTAAATAAACCCGTTTGTCTGCTAAAATGTTATTTTTTAAGCATAACATATAACATTATGGACTCCACTTTCCATACAACTAGACCTAGTAACTAAAATGAGCTAAGTGTGGCTAGCACATAAAAATGAAATAGTTCAAACTTAGACCCCACCTTAGAGCTTCTCCATTATACAAAACCAGTTGAAGCAACATGGCTAGATGTGAACCTCACCTCTTATGCAACTATAATCCATTGAAATGTCTCAAGTTACTTCCAATTTTAAATATGACATTACTATTTTTTGAAATGTCAATAGAGTAACTTTTTTTAACATCCTTGTCAAATTTTAAAATTATTAAGACATTTGATACGTGAATTGTTTATGTGTTGTTTAATCATTGCCTCGAGTAAAATGCGATTGGATCCTTTATCATGAAAGAAACCCTGAGATTTTCTTCAAAAGGAAAAACCCTACTTTCTGTGGTACTTTGAGACACTTCATGATAGGCTTTGATTGCATTTTGTCTTCTTGTCCTGTAACACACCAATCACACAAACACTCGACGTCCACAGTTCCGACCAATTGACGTTCACCTGTCAATTATCTGTTTGGTTGGTTAGAATTTTTTTTCGATGTATCATTACTAGCTGGTATCCTTCCACTAATATAGCTTTAGGATAATATTCTTAAAATTATTGAACATAAAAATTAATAAATTATTTTATTACAAAAAAGATAATTGTACAATACAGTTATTTAAAGTTAATTTTAAAGAAGCTATTGTAGCAGATAAAACTCCATGTGTTCATATGAATATGAATATGTTTTTGAAATTTTTACAATTTTGGTGTTTGGAAAGTTTTTCAAAATTAAGTTTTGCAATATACTTATTAAATTTTACTTACAAAATTTGATTTTAGAGAAACTAAAAAAACCTGGACATAATACTTGGATATTACTCAATATATGTAACATAATAAAAATAAATGTCTTACCTCAGTTATCTTTTCTTATAATCCACATTCTTATAAGGAGTGAGGATCATGGTGGGTTCCATGAAAGATGGGTCTCACCTTTGTGAAATCAATAATAGGTATGAAGGTAGAACAATTGAGATGAAATGTTTATTATTATTATCTATATAATATAAAAGCTAAAAAAATACAATTATAATCACTTTTACATAATTTTTGCCTAACACCCCATAATCAATTTTTAAAATTCATTTATCAATAATTAATTCTTTAAAATCAATTATTTAAAATTTGAAACTCTATTGAACATATCGACACTAAGATCCAGTCAAGAACGTCTTTTGATAAAAAATAGTTACTCACCGGTGTTCATTTTGCTATGATATGACACAATATTTTTCACAAGGTTGTTTGTTGGAACAATGAAAATAATCAACTTATTCCAATAAAACTCACTTGATCTTTATGCATCCGACTGAAGAAAAAAACTCAAGCCTCCTAATTATAGTCACCTTACATTATTATTCAATGTGATTTTATAACTTATCCAACCAAGAAGTGATAAAATTTGTAAAAGAGCATCACACAACATTGATTAATAACATAGAGTACGGGTGTGTCATTGAATAATTAATAGTGATGCGGCAGTGACATTGATTAATAGCATCACTTTAATATTTTTTATAAAATATTATTTATTTGTTTACTCCCTTTATTAACGATTTAGATCTGCCTGTGACCCATCCAATAGATTTGAGAGAAACCCTTTGTAGATCTGATCCAATAAATAATGCAAAGGTACTTGATTTCCCTGAACATGTGAGAGTGATCCGACCCATCACTTTTTGTGATGGATTGAAGGTAAAATTAAGGGTGTAATTGAGTCGTGTCTTTATTTCAAACTGAAAATTTTTACTAATTTTTTTAATAGTTTAAATCTGTCATCATATGTGACTCATACAATAGATTTGAGAGTAACTCTTTGGGGACCAGATCTGATAAATAATACAAAGATATTTAGTTTCCCTCGACACGTAAGAGTGACCTAACCATCAGATTTTGTGATGGATTGAACGTCAAATTAAGGTTGTAATTGAATCGTGTGGATCTTTATTTTAAATTGAAATGAAGATAGTCATTTTCCTTTTATGAACATGAATACAACTTCTTGTGAAAGAGAATTTGAAATGAAAGACAAGCAGAACTTTAATGGAGCCTCGTTTCTAGTCATGACTGGCGGCCACATGTTTGTGTATCATGGAAACTACTTTGGCAAGAGATAATGATGTATGACAGATTTAATATCTTAAAAATATTGTTATTTCATTTTATGAAATGATAATTTTATTTTTACGTATCAAATATAATCTTAAGATTTTAAAGATCTAACTAGTTATTAATTATATTGTATCTTTGCATGTTTTACATATATATATGCATATATATATATATATATATATATATATAAAAGCGATTTACAAGTGATGATTTGGACCACCTTCTCATTTATAATATGTTGACCTGGAAGGGCCGTCTATATGTAATGGGTAGTTTTAATGTTGATTTGAACAATACATCTCCAGAATTCAATGAATGACCAACTGCTGAATATGGAAGACAAAAAACTAGGTCAATGATCAGAAAGCTAATGTCAATTAATTTTTCTTTCATCAACTAAAGCATTAATGTATTACTTTTTGGGGAAATTATTCATTGAATATTTCTTTTGACTTAATAAATAAATAAAAAGTAGGCACAATATGTAACATAACCCACACATTTTGTTCATGCATCATTTATTCATTGGTCAAGTGTAATACATCAGATCAAAAACTACTTAACTGCCTACAAGTCGGCTCTAGATAAGTGGAGGTTTAAAGCGATAAATATTAAAGTAACATTTCTAAATAAGACCAATTTTTTAATATTAATATAATATTTTACTTTATTTCTTATATATATTATATTAGTTTTATAATATAAATAATTATATATTAATTAAAACTCTAATAAAAGTGATTTTACATTTTTTTATTTAAATAGATAAAAATAAAATATTAGAGTACAATACGAATAAAACTCTATTAATAAAATTAAGTTTTTTTTCATGTAGTTGTTGTAGGGCCTTGTCTATAGAATTAAACTTTTATTGTTGGACTTTTAATTTAATTATAATATAAATACATAAAATTTAAAATCTTTTTAATTCATTTATTAAGTTAAATTTTTATTAATTTTATATTTTTAATTTAAATATATAAAATTTGAGACGTCTTATTTTATTTAAGTAAGATTTAAAACAATCACGGTCAAATCGCTACTGACTAGCTAGGTTAAACGAAAATAAGAGACTGTCTTATTATGTGGTCTGTATTTGTTTTAATAATTTATTTCTAATGGTACAGAAACTGCAGCACGATTTTTTAAGATCAGGGGTTAATTTCTTGTCTGAGCCTCAGTATACTCTAATTTATTATATATATAATATAAGTAGCCTTGCACGAGTATAAATAAACCTAAATAAGAGTGCATAAAACCTTATATACGTTTTTTTTTTTTTTTATATATAAGTCTTACTTATAAAAAATCAAAATAAAAATGGGATTAAACTTCGTCAGATGTCCAAACCGCTCGTAATGGCGACTCCCTAATTAATATTAGCAAGGTTGTAATAATTTAAATAATAACTTTTTGAGAAAATCAACCTGATTTGATAGTTTATTTGTCAGCAACAGTGGAGCTAGAAGAAAAAAAGGGGGGGATTAGAGTTTTTTTGGAAGAGTTTTAAAGGAATTTTTTTTTTCAAATTAGAGAAATTTTACATGTAAAATTTTTTTTTCTAAAAAAAAAAAGATGACGGGGGAAAAATAATAATTCTGTATTTCTTCTCCTAATTCTTAAATTTCTTTAGCCACCAAATAAAAATTATAAGTGAGAAAATGTTAGCAAAAAAAACATCAAAACCAATCAAATAAATGGTAATAGAAATCTTCTTAGCAACCAAACAAAGTTTTAGCAGGAAAATTTTGGAAATTAAAATGGTTAATGGGTTGGGCCAAAAGATTAGGTTAAGAAATGAGAAAAAATCTATGTAAAGATTGAATTTGGCCAAAATCTTGGAGTGGGTTAGTCTAAAAATGGTTACAATTTTACTTGTATAAATTTTTTTTTCCAATTTTTAAGGGGGGGCTATAACTCATCCTAGCCAAAGTGTGCCTCCGCTCTTGCTTATCACAAAAAGTGTGATTTGTGACATAAAGTTCAGTTTGTTCTTTTTTTTTTTTTCTCTTCTAATGCAACGAAGTGAGAAGGTGAATCGAACTTACTTCATTTGTGTGGAGAGTGAGAAGTAACGTGCGTGCACCCAATTGACATGAGTTCAATTCTTTACAGTAACATACACACGCACATTAATAATTAGGTTTTCCTTCCCATCATATTAAAAAAAAAAGTTTTCATTCTTTTACTTGTCACAGAAGCTTGAAACAATACTACATTTCTTTAAAAATATCCACAGAGGGTGTCATTATCATTTTGAAACAATCTCATAATAACATAGCCCTTTCCACCAAGTTGCTAAATACTCTTACAACTTTATGCACCTTACACACAGAATGAATATAAATTTTTTCATTTTCATTTTTTTAAGTAAAATATCTTTATTCCCACCAATATTCCTTGTAAACTATATATGAATTCTAATTTTTTTTTAAAGTAATTATTTAATGGTCTTTCGAACTGATGTTCTTATTTTATATGTCTTGTATATGCCTTTATATCAATATATTTATTTTCTCTTTCCTTATTAAAAAAAAAAAACTTATAATCTAAATATGGATCATTAGACCGAAACCATTAAATAAATTTTGGAGTTGATTCTTAAAATGAAAAAAGTAAAGTTGCAATTTCATAACTCATTTTAGTAATTATTCATCTTGATGATGATAAATTATTAAATAGTCATGGACTAGTTGTTCCAATCAATCAAGTGATGCCATATGTATGACTTTTATACTTATTAGTTTTTTACCGGTCGGATGATTCAATAATTTCACCAAAGTTAACTCGGTGAGGGGACCATTTCATAAATGAATTTGGGCACTGCAGATTTGGAAGAGATATGGACCATTCAAATTCAATTGATTTTTGTAGCTATTAGAATATAGAATATAGCATATAGAATATTCTGTATTCTTTGTATTTATTGTCTTTCCTTTTTGTTTGACCTGCCTCCTTCTTCTTATAAATAGGCCGCATATTATACAGTTTTATTACACAGATATGCATACAAATATTCTCACAAATTCTTTTCTTCTCTCTATTTCTTCATGGTATCAAAGCCACAAACTTGTGGCCTGTAGCCTTATTTTTTCCGACGTACTTCCGGCAAATTTTTGGTGCTCTTTCTTGTGACGGTAGCCGCTACTTGGAGTTCTTTTCAGTCTTTTTGTAATCCAATCTGGAACAGTAAGTCCAGAAACAGATTCGCAAGGTACGAGACTTCCCTCCCGTGAAAGACACTCTGCCGTTCCCTGCCTCACGCGCCGCCACCCCTCTCTGCCTTCCTCGATTTTGCATTGTTCCTAGCCACTATCTCATAAAGGTACCACCACCATTGGACAACCATTCAGAGAGGAGTCCAACGCCGCCAAAATCGCCACCATCGGAGCTTTCATGTGCCCCTTGAAGGTTCTACCACGCTACCCCACGCGCCAACCCTCAGTCTTGTGATGCCACGTCAGCCCTAGTCCACGTCACTACCATGTCAGCCCTAGTTCTACTTCAGCTTTTGCCGCCACGTCACCGTTAACCGTTGACTTTTTACAAGTCAGGTGCTTTCTACTCAGTTTTTCGTCCTAGTTTCATTTTTGCAATCTGTTTGTGCATTTGAAGCTTCGATATGTCTCAATCTGCATCAAATCTCGATTCCATTGTCCGTCTTAATGACGTAATATTGGATGGATCCAATTATAAGTATGTGGGCTCAAAATATGGAGGTTTTCTTGAAAGGACGCCGATTATAGCGTTATGTGACTGGAGCTCTTGCTGAACTAACATAGAAGGAAAGTGAGAAAGAAGAGGCATTTGCATCTCGTCTGGAAGAATGGGACAGTATGCACTACAAGATTCTGTCTTGGTTCATCAACACCTTTATTCCATCCATCAACAGTTTCCTTCCAAGATTTGGGAATGCTAAGGTTGCTTGAGATTTTTTGCCAAAAAATACAACTACACCTATAATATTTCCTTGGAGTTTCAATTAGAATCTAAACTTTATCAAATGCGTCAAGAACTAGGTCAGTCTATTGCTGATTTTTATTCTCAGACTAATCATCTTTGGGAACAATTATCTACCGCAAATCCAAAGTCAGCACGTGCTAAAGACATTCAAACGTTTGCTACCTGGCTTAATCGACTGAAAGTTTATGCACTTTATGATGGCTCTTCGTGATGATTTTGAATCTACTCAAGCCTCTCTTCTTTATCATCAACCACTTCCGACTTTAGATGCTGCGGTTTCTGAAATCAACTCTGAAGAAACTCGTCGTTCCACTATGAAGATGCAATCATCTGATATGGTTCTCACCACTACTTCTCGTGGTACTTCACCGTCTTCCACTGGGCGTTCTTCATCCTAATCCAACTCCAACACTAGTTATTGCAGGTGGTGTAGATTAAATGGTCACATCATCGATGAATGTCGCAAGTTCAAGGTATTATAAGCAGCGACGAGCTAGCTTCCCAACAAACAGTTGTGGTCACTTCCTTTACTTCCTCTGCACTTGAGTCTCTATCTCAGTCCACTCCTCTTACTACAACTGACGTAAAGGACTTAATTCACCTAGGTTTTGTCCCAATCCTCTACTTGCCTTATCCGTCACCCCAAGTAAATCTCAGTGGTTTATAGACTCTGCTTGTTGTAATCATATGACTTTTGATTCCACCATCTTTTCTCATAAAGCTGCTCTTTCTCCCAATCCTGCCATATACACTGCCAATGGTTTTCATATGCCTGTTAGTCATGTAGGGTCTATTTCCACCTCTAATTTATTTGTTAATGATACTTACCTTGTGCCTAAATTATCCTTAAATCTTCTTTCTGTTGGACAACTTTGTGAGTTAGGTCTTGACCTGAAATTCACTAACAAGGGTGTTGATGTACAGGATTCATAAACGGGTCAGTTGCTCAGGACAGGCCATAAAGTTGGACGTCTTTTCGAGCTCACATCTTTGCAACTTCCTTCTTCAACAACCACTTCCATGGCTACCATCACAGTCACTTCCAGTTTGTGGCACTCCCGCTTGGGTTATGCCTCGCTTACACATGTCCAGTTCTTAGCTTCTCAAGGTCATTTAGGTTCAGTTAATTTTCAGTCTTTTGATTGTGTGTCATGTCATTTTAGAAAACAAACACATTTATCCTTTAATAAAAGTGACTCTTTTTTCGATGCACCCTTTGACTTAGTTCATTCTGATATTTGGGGTCCTACCCCGACTCCGACTGAGGGGGGATCTCGTTATTTTGTTATCTTTGTGGATGATTACAGTCGCTATACTTGGATTTATCTTCTGCAGCATAGGTCTGAACTCACCACTATTTACTAGAATTTTCACAAAATGGTACAAACTCAATTTTTTTGTACCATTAAAACTTTTCTTTCAGTTAATGCAATGGAATACAAGGATAAGTCGTTTCTTACCCTCTTACAACGCAATGGGACAGTCTCTCACCATTCTTGTCCATACACCTCACAACAAAATGGTCGAGCAGAACGTAAACATCGCCACATTTTGGATACTGTAATAGCCTGACCCAGATGTAACTGAATAAGCCATGTAACCCGAGCCATTGGGCTTTCTGTTTGATATTAAATAAAATAAAATAAGTTAAAAAAAAAGAAGAAGATAAAAGATAAAAGATAAAATTTAATAATAAGATAATAGCAAAGTAAATTAATAAATAAAATAAAATGTAAATAAGATTTTCATATGAGTATATATATATATATATTATACGTGTAATATATATATATATATATGTGTGTGTGTGTGTATATGTTGGATGGTGATATAGGGATAAGTATGTGTGTGTGTGTGTGTGTATATATATATTATATGATTAAGTTATATAGATATATATATATATATATATATATATATATATGCAAGAGATAAGGAGTGAGAGTTTGAATTTTAAATTGATGAAAAGATAGAATGATAAGCAAGGGCGTAACTGAAGGGATTAAGAGAAAGAGAGAGATATGAGGTGCATGTAATATATTTGATGGATACATGAGTTGATTTATCAAAGTGAGAAAAGAGAGGCGTGAAACAGAGGAAGGGAGATCGAGGTTAACGCTGTGAGATTCAGAAGGTGCAAGGGCGTGGTTCAGAAGGAGAAACCGTGAAAAGAGAAAAAAACTGGAAGAGGTAAGCTTCATGGTTTTAATTTTATGCAAGTGTTATACAACTTAGGGAATGCATGCATGCTATGTAGATGTAATATAGAAGGAAACTAGAGTTGGGCAAAACCCAGAAACATAAGAACCAAACAAGCTGCCATCAACGACCATGAAGAAATGGGTCTAAAATCAACCCAAACCAAACGGGTTTTGGATGCTTGGGGTTGAAATTAGATGGTCCTAGGATTCTAAATATTAGTATTAAAACTAAGGGAAAAGAGTTAAAGGGTTGGGAAGAATGTGGAGTTGCAGGTGGCAGGCCAAGAAATGGACCTTGCCATTTGCGCTCAAAACACGATTTTCTCAATGGATTCAAAAACCTCACACCCCTAGGGTCACAACAAGCCAAAAACCACCAAATTTGGTAGAGAAACGAGCACATACCGAGGAGATATTCAGATCTCCCATGGAGCGTGAATCTAACCCGTGAGATTGATTCAATCCCTAAGACAAACAAGAAAATGTAGAGGAATGTCCCAGGAAACCATTCTGGATTCCGAGCAGTGGGAAACCGTGACCAAAAATCTGCAAATTAGAGGTTAAAAATCTAGGGTTTTGCAGTCACTGTACATGGGTTGAAGGAGACGATGAATAAGAGCAGGTCGGGTAGGGGCCATAATTAGATCTGGGTTGGGACCCGACCAAAATTGAAGTGGGTCAGCCGTTGCTTAAACGGCACAGTACTGGAAGTTTAAAAAGGTTGGTTTTAAATGAATGGGGGCTGTTTGGCTGAGGGGATTGAGAATTTAATTGGGAGTTAACCTATATAGGGATAGCGTACTCTGTTTGGGTGGGCTATTCGTTGTTTGGCCTGGAGAATCAATGAAAAAAATAGCACAGGGACTGCTGTCCCTATGACTCGGACGTGCGATGAGTAGAAAGGATTGCAAGTAACGGACCACTGTGCCACTTGTGGTCTATTACACACTAAATGATATATATATATATATATATATATATATATTAAATCTAACTAATTTAATTAAATAATTAATTAATAACTAATTAAATAGAAAATTATGTAAATAAAACCCGACGTGCAAATTGGGCAAATGAGTAGTGCAAACTTACTATCTTGGACCCTCTGAATTCAACGATGGGGTCTGTTTTACGAGATAGGGTTCCAAAAAATAAAATACCCGTAGAAACACTAAAATGACCAAAATATCCCTAAGTCAAATGTGAGTCAAATAAACTCCGATTTAGGTGAGTAAATAGTGGATTTTTATTATGTCAAACCTTTTGGACTCAACGGTAAATTCCAAATTATGGAAACAAAACCCAAAAAGTAGAGGCACGTAAATGATCATTTTGCCCATGGATAAATTAGTTTAATTTAGAGATCGTGAAAGCTTAAATTAGTAAAGAGATACTTAAAGTAGTGAGGAGTTCAAATTAATAAATGGAATTAAAACTAAAACATCTTTACTGATATATATATATATATAGGAGATTCAAAAGGAAAAGGGAAGGACACAGGATACTAAGACGCGTTAAAAAGGTAAGTGAATTCCTATCTTTTATATGTGGTTTCCCAAGCTACGATCCTTCCATTACTGCTAAGCTTGTACTCATGTATATATGTTCACTGTTATTGTTCCCACCATAGATATTGATCTATCTTGTAGACTTGATAAGTTATTGCATGTCAATACCTTAATACGATTTATGTGTATTTTCTTGATGGTCGAATACTGAACAGTACATGACACACGTTGTTAAGAATTTCTAGAGGATGGCGGTATGTCCGCGCTCTAGGTATGAATCTTTGAGGGTGGCTTAGAGCTAAGGAGGATGGCGGTACGTCCGCGCTCCAATAGACATGGGCTGGTTACACCAAAGGAGGAAAGTATGAAAACTTAAGGCTGAATTAGAAATGAGGATAGCGGTACATCCACGCTCATAGTTGGTGGTTATGCCTTACTATTTATTGGCCATTCTGGCATCTTTTTGCTTACTGAAATTGCTTCCATGACTGGCTATCATGTTCATCTATGATCCTATATGTTCTATGATTACTCTAACCCGTATTTGAGATAGGCTTTTACTTACTGAGTTTGTAGCTCACCCCTTACTAAATTTTTTCAGGTGAAAATGTTACAGAACTACAGTAGAAGTTCAGAAGCGTAGGAAGACAGTTGAGAAGCGTGATAGTAGTGAACGAAGTCTCTCCCATGTACTCACCACCTAAGAATGGTTCATGATCAATTTATTGTTAGTTAGTTTAAGTTTAGTCTTTGAACAATAATTGTAATAAAGCTTCCGCACTTTAATGTCATGTTTATATTATTTACTATTATCATTGGTAAAAGTATGGAAAAAGTAGGGACGGCCATTGGGTCGGCCCACGTGACACGAGATCGACATAAGGTGGGTTTCGGGTCGTGACAGATACAATAAGAGCACTTCTTATCTTGGCCTCTCTTCCAAAACGATTTTGGGGAAAAGCTGCCCTTACTGCTGTCTACACCATCAATCGTGTTCCCTCACCCACTATACACAATAAAACTCCGTTTGAGCTTCTCTACTGGTACGGTCCCTAACTACTCCTTACTTCGAGTTTTTAGTTGTGTTTGTTTTGTCACTCTTCCTACACACGAACGCACCAAACTTGAGCCACGATCCAGACTCTGTTGTCTTCTAGGCTATGGTCTTACTCAGAAAGGGTATCGTTGCTATGCTCCCATAGCCAAGCGTCTTCGTATTTCTCGTCATGTAGAGTTTTGGGAACATAAGATATTTATGAGTGTTTCTCCTTTTCCGTAGTCCTCTACTAGTTATGCTCCTATCTTTACTGACCCATCTATTGCTTTAATCCCTAACTCCTCTACAAAGATGCCCAAGCTCCTCAGATGTTCCTTCTTCGCTTGCTTTGGAGTCATCTGACACGTCTGCTGATACTCCTGATTCATCAACTGCCTACGAGCCTGTCCAGGTACTTGCACTTCGTCAATCCACTAAAGTAAGAGATCCTCTTTCTAATCTTCAAGATTTTCATTGTTATTATGCCCTTGCTACTCTTCATAAACCTCACAATTATCGTGAGGCTAGTGCTGGCCCTCTTTAGCAGAAAGCTATGTTTGATGAACTCGAAACTCTCACTAAAACTCATACTTGGGACCTGGTGAATTTACCTTCTGACAAATCTGTAGTTGGATGTAAGTGGGTCTACAAAATCAAGACTCGGTCAGATGGATTAGTGGAACAATACAAAGCTCGCCTTGTTGCCAAGGGTTTCTCTCAGAAGTATGGTATTGATTATGAGGAGACTTTTGCCCCTATTGCTCAGCTTACCTCTATTCGGTCTTTGTTTGTCGTTGCTGCTGTACGTTATTGGCAACTGTTTCAGATGGACGTAAAAAATGCATTCTTGAATAGTGATCTTGCCAAGGAAGTTTATATGCATCCTACTCCTGGTTATGCCCATCCTCTTCACACAATTGTCCATCTTCGGTGTGCTCTCTACGGTCTCAAACAAGCTCCCCTAGCCTAGTTTGCTAAATTCAGTTGTGTTGTTGCTCAACAGGGCTTTACCCCTAGTGTCTATGACTCTGACCTTTTCATTTGGACCACTGGTGCTGGTATTATTCTTATTCTTCTTTATGTTGATGACATGATCATTACAGGGGATGATCTCTCTGGTATTTGAGATCTTCAACACTTTTTGAGTCAGAATTTTGAGATGAAGGACTTAAGGCAGCTTAACTACTTTTTGGGTCTTGAGGTTACATCCGGTTCAGATGGTTATTATCTTTCTCAAGCTAAGTATGCATCTGACTTGCTTTCTAAAGCAGGCTTGACTGACAGCAAAACATGCACTTCCCCGCTTGATCCCAATGTTCGGTTGCTTGCTACTGATGGTGAACCTCTTCCTGATGCTACTTTGTATCAACAACTGGTCGGTAGTCTCATCTATCTCACTGTTACTCGACCAGACATTTCCTATGCAGTTTATCTGGTTAGCCAGTTTATGAGTGCCCCTTGCTCTACTCACTATGCTGCTGTTCTTCGCATCCTTCGGTATGTTAAGGGAACTTTGTTTCATGGACTTCACTTTTATTCTCGCTCATCTCTTGAGCTCCGTTCTTACTCTGACGCTGACTGGGCTAGGTGATCCTACCGATCGTCGCTCCACCACGGGGTACTGTTTCTTACTTGGCTACCTCTCTCATTTCTTAGCGTAGTAAGAAGTAGACTGTTGTTGCCCGCTCCAGTACTGAGGCTGAGTACCGTGCGTCTGCTGACACTACAACTAAACTTTTATGGTTACGATGGCTTTTGACAAACATGGGTGCTCCTCAGATGACTAGTTATCTTCTTTATTGTGATAATCGGAGCGCCATCCAGATTGCTCACAATGATGTCTTTCATGAGCGAACCAAACATATTGAAATTGATTGTCACTTCATTCGGCACCACCTTCAGTAGGGCACCTTGGATCTTCGATCTATCTCGTCTGAAGATCAACTTGCCGATATTTTCATGAAGTCTCATTCTCCTAGTCGGCTACGTGATCTTGTTTCCAAACTCCGGTTGACTTCGTCATCTCGAGTTTGAGGGAGGATGTTAGAATATAATATAGAATATAAAATATTCTAGAATATAGAATATAGAATATAGAATATAGAATATTCTGTATTCTTTGTATTTATTGTCTTTTCTTTTTGTTTGGCCTGCCTCATTCTACCTATAAATAGGTCTCCCATATTATACAGTTTCATTATACAGAAATACATACAAATATTCCCACAAATTGTTTTCTTCTCTTTATTTCTTCAGTAGCAATTGGTCCCTAGAATTAATCAGTTGGTCCCCAAATCAATTATGGGCTCATCTGAACATGGGACTGTGCGTTCATCGCTTTCTTTCCCCATCCTTCTGCCAACGTAATACGAAGCTCGGTATTGCCTAAAATATGTTTTGACAATGACTAAAAATTCATTAGCTTTGTTGATTTTTTTTGAAATGGAAGTTAGATATATGGTTGATTCACAAGTAGTGCTATATAAATCCCAATGGTTGCTATATGTAGGTATAAGGTACCACGTCAACACGAAAATGTCTCATCAATATGCGCTCAAGAGAGAAGAGAACCCCACTAAGAGAGTCTTCTCTCTCGATCACAAGAGTCACATGCACCAAACAAAGGTAGCCCCTCCAATATGCATTCAAGAAAAGGAGAGAACCCCACTAAAATGGCCCTCTCCCCCACGAGGGTCACATGCGCCCAACAGAGGCAGTCTCGCCAAAAGAGGGGAGAACCCCACTAAAAGGGCCCCCTTCCTCACGCAAGCATTCATAAAGGATTATAAGTGTCACGCATAATTACTACCTCACTCGCCCTTCATAAGGATGCCCTAAAAACTTAAGGGCAAGTCTTGGAGACCTTCGAGTCTGGCACGCGGACGTAACGTAGCCTTTACACTACGCTCCCCACAATATGGGATATTTAGGGTCATGTGAATTGGCAGCTACAGTAACAGGCACTCTAAGAAGCTTCACGTGCCTTGCGCGTGCGGCTGTCTAGACCTTCTAAAACCAATAAGGGACTCTACCTTAACTAACTACTATTTTGGACCATAGTGGTACACCTGTCAACAACTAAGGACTCACGTGAGCACACTAGGGGTTGACATGTGACGTACCACTATAAATACCCCTACAGCTACACAATAAAGGGATCAATGATCAGAAAGAGAAATCAATCAATTAATCAATCAAGAGGATTGACTTTGACCTACTTCACTCTCGATTCTAGGTATCTGGAATCGCGTTCCAATTATGACCTAGACACTGGGAATCGCGTGAAGGTTGGGATAAGTCTCGCCCCGACCTTTTGGGAGTCCCTCATGAAAGGTTTTAAATCGCATTATCTCGACCCCTCCACTTCACTCTGAAGTTAGACTAGGCATCCGACACACAAGTTGTACTTACCTTTCCAACTCACATCTCTAGTCAACCTCTCACAGCCTCCTAGCCATCCACACTATATAAATTCAACAATAGCCGACCCTTACAATAATTTCTTGAATTGATATTCGAAAGTGATTCACAATGTTTATTCTAAATAAAGGTTACATTATTCAAAGAGCTTCCAAAGTATGTGTAATGCCCAACCCTACATCCCAACAATATGAAGAAAGAATTTGTAATATTATGGTTCAAACACTACAAGAAAACAGCTTATTAGCGACACACATTATTTGCGACGCACAAAATCCGTCGCCAATAGGCACTATCAGCGACGCCCACGTTTGCGTCGCAAATAATGGTGAAAAATCCATTTTCCCGCCAAAAAAAGGGCGCGAAGGGGCTTTAGCGACGACACAAAGATTATTGGCGACGCACAATGCGTCACCAATAACATAGGACCTTTTGCGACGCCCATATGTGCGTTGCAAATAATTTTTTCGGCCTTTAGCGACGCTCACTAAGACTATTAGCGACGCTCATTGTGCGTCGCTAATAGTCTTAATAAAGCACCGTACCCTAATCGCATTCGCAATCTCTCTCTCAAGCCGTTCTGTTTTCTCTCTCACTCTGCGACGGACCTCTCTTCGCTCTCGTCTCTTTCTCCATAATTGGCCTACAGATTTCATCTTCATCAGGTCCTCATCTCTCCATCTTCCATCCGATCCCAAATTGCATTTTCAGTGTGTTGTTGATTAATTGTCAATTTAGGGTTCTTGTGGATCCTGCTGGTCGTTTAGTACTACTGGAGCTTTGGAAGGTGCAAATTTTCGGGCTACAGGAAAGCTTGTGAGGCTTAGCGAGCAACAGCTTGTGGATTGCGATCACGAGGTTTGCCTTTTTTATGTTATATATATTGGGACTTTGATTTCTAACTATAATGTGATTGAATTTGGAAACAAAATTATGAATACCTTCCTCTGTTGCTTAATGTTAGATGAACAATCGGTAAATTAGATTTCATTACCACTGATTTTACATTAAGATTGTATTGATTTATTGTAGTTCTATTTCACTAGATATATATTATCATAATATGTACGATGTGTTATTAAACCTTAGTTTCCCGGTTTGGTGTGCAATTTGTCATCGCTTGAACAGGTGGTGTGGATTCAAATCATATTGCCTCTTTACATATAAGGGAAGAAAATAATGAAGTATCTCTAAGAGTTATGACTTGTTTTAAGTAACAAGTGGCTTTGTATTTGAACCAACTACCATATTAGCATGATCTTTATTACTTGAGCTAGTAGGAGTTTTAGCCTTCCTATTTTTCTATTCCTTGAGATACCTTGTTTATACCAATTCCAATTGTAATTAATAGATTTTAATTTATCATTAAGCACATTGTTTCTATCACTTTTTCTTTATCTGAATTCTTCTTCTAAGTTGTGGAAATATATAGGGCATCCTAATTTATGACGTTGAGGCCTTAAGTGTCCCTTAATACCACAGTGATAACAAATTCAAATGATTTTTATCTTTTTAGACATTTATTATAATTATTGTATTTTTTTTTTTTTTTGGTTATTTCCCCTTCATTTTGTGTTCAAATAGGTTAAGTTCTATGGCTGTGAAGTGAGGATGGGTACAAAAAGTAAACTTAATTGCCTATACAAGTAAAGTGATAGATTGATGATCTAATTATTTGGGAGATTAATGTGTTTGATTGAACTGCCCACTTGATCACTTGTTTTTTCTTTGACTTTCCATATTGGAGGCTCTTAGTTTAATCTAATGGAGTCGTGTACTATACATTTATTCCATTACAAAGCTTACAATATGAATGTTAAGATGGTAATACACTTGTTCCATTAGAAATCTTATAATATGAATGTTAAGATGGACCAAGTTGCATGTGGCAATTAAATTCATTCAATATAATTCATGAGAACATGTTGAGTATTATGGACCAGGACAGATATTAATATCATTGCTGCTTTGTTTACTCTCTTCTTCCTAAAAAATGAAATAAAATAACAAAACTAAAGGTTGGAGTTTGAGAATAAAATAATAACAATGACGATTTGTATATTCAATTTTTTCAGGTTGCTGTTTTTGTTCATACTTTATATATTTGTAGTTAATTTGAAGTTCCAATTTATTGTTCTATTTCATTCTTGTTCTTCCTCTTGTCTAACAACGAGTTTAATAGGACAATGTTCTAAATAATGCTTCACAATCACAATCATTTTAGGAAATCTTAACAACTGAGTTTACTTGTGAATTTATTCAGATAAAGCATTCATGAATATAAATATTTTTTCTTTAACACAAAAATAATTAAAACTTTTTTTTCTTTATAATTTGTGACCCCGACATTCTCATAAAGGCCTGGCTTTCAAGTGACCAATATAGGCTTCTAATGCTTCTACTGAAAATTATGAGTAAGACTACTAATCTAATATTAATTAACCTAAGAACAGAAAATAAAGTAAAAGACAAAGAAAACTTAGTACAGAGGTTTATGAACACAATGCTTTTTAAGAGTGATTTTTTCCCTTTGTTTTTTTTTTTTTTTTGTTTTCCCTTCAAATATAGCAAATTAGTGGCGATCCACTTTCCAAAATATGGCAATTGATAACAAGAACTAGACTAAATTTTTTTAAAAACATATATTGTATCAATCTCAATTGAAACAATAGCAAATTAAAATGCCGTAATGTTTTACTCAGTATCAAATCAAATCAATACATATTATAACATTTAAAGCATAACTTTAACTAAATGCTAACGTAGGAATCATCCATATGAGAGAGAGGAAGAGGGATAGATAGACATGGAGATAGAAATGATTAAGCTAATGTAGACAATCCACAAACATGTCAACCAATAAGATTACAATTTATAAACAATTATCAGAAAAAGAAGTTAAAAGCCACATGCAAAAATTTAAATTGAAAAAAAAGGAAGACTGGCAATTGAGTAGTCACCTTGTCTATGCTGTAGCTGTCACCTTGTTTATTCTTGTGTAACTTTGGTCATTTATACAAATTATTTTACTTACAACCTAAAAAAATGCTAATTGTGATATAATCATTAACCCATCCCGTTGAGAACCGCTGTACTTCGCTTCTAATTTAATAATATTAAATATTTATAAAATCTTATGTTTGTTTCATGACATGAATATATGTTTTGCTCCAATTTAAATGACTCTATTATGATCAAACTGTGAGTCTGTAAGTTGCATTGATCAATTTTGTCGTTAAGTTTGCACAATGTACGAACACTAGTATGAACTAAGTCATGAACTAGCATCAAGGATTTTATCCATTCAAGAATTAAAAAGAGTTCTTGAGTCCTATAGATTGAGAGATCAACTAGATACACCTGAACCTATTAAGCCAGTTAGTGGTTTTAGGTAGCAATTGATTTGCTTTTGTTGGTTAAGTTGTTGTTGGCAGGTGCCAAGCAAATAACTCTTGTTGAATGACCTTAATTAATCGATAAAAATTGAAAGCTAGGTGCTTTTACTTGTTATCAAACAAGATCAATATGTTTTGTATTGGTATTTTCAATGCTATTATTAATGTTTTTTAAAGCAAAACTCTGTCTGACAATCAGAGTTTGCCCTTACACTAATGAATTTTTTAATTGCATTCATGTAAGCCTAGCCCCGTTCGGGAGTCATTTTCATCACATGCGAATCTTGTAGCGAGATTTATTCGCGATTGGGCTCGTGTGTATGAAAATCGATTCTTAAATTGTCCAGAGAGGACAGTTCGGGAATGCATAAATCTTCATTGCAATCAATAGCGCATATGATTGAATATTTCACTATGATAAAATTTCAACACGATCTCCTATTGTTCTCTGGGTATATATTTAGGCGTGTTAACGTCTATCTCGTATACTTGGAGAACCCTGGGGAGATGCTGTCCGAAATTTTGTCCGAGTGGAATCAAGCATTTGATTACTGCTGATTGCAATGTAGATTGTGCATTCACGAATGGAATAGGACCACCTTACCCTTTAGAGAGAAGTTGGAGGTGATGGGATTCATCTTTCATATTTATAACGAATATCATTTTTGACTTGTATTAGGTAGACGAAAATGGATAAGAGTTGGATGGACTTGAGGGGCAGGCATTTGCCAGGGTATGTGAAGGGGATCAAAGATTTTATTGAGTTTGCTCGTGCATTTGCAGATAGGAGAAATAGGATAAGATGTCCATGTAGGAGGTACAATAATAGGGATTATATATACATAGATGAGGTCAAAGAGCACTTACTTCGAACACGGTATGGACAAGTGGTATACGTGTTGGGAATTTCACGAGGAACGCCGTGACGTACGAGTGGTATTTGATGATGAAGAAGAAGACGACGATGTTGACTTTGGTGATAATGTTGGGGTTAGTTATGAAGGCTTGCCACAAATGCTGGCAGACTTGCAGGGGGCTACATCTGGGGCGAGTAGTCACAGGAGTGACACGGGACCATCGACCGCGTTTGAGTTATTGTTGAGGGAAGCAAGGCAGCCGTTATACCCGGGTTGTGATAAGTTTTCGAAACTGAACTTTCTCGTGAAACTCCTTCATCTTAAGACCATCAACCGTTGGAGTAACAAATCAGTTACTATGGCCATTGAATTGATTAAAGCAGTGCTTCCTATTGGGGAGACCCTTCCGAACTCATATTACGAGGTGAAAAGAATATTAAGAGATTTGGGCATTGGGTATATTCCCATACATGCTTGTAAAAACGATTGCATGTTATTTTGGAAGGAAACTAAACAATTGAAGGAGTGTACGGTGTGCCACGAACCCAGGTACAAGCTAAATGAAGGAAAGAACAAGACAATTCCACACAAGGTCCTGAGATATTTTCCCTTAAAACCGAGGCTACAAAGGTTGTACATGTCTCAAAAGACGACAGAAGATATGCGATGGCATAAGGAGAAGCGTGTTGTTGAGGAAAATGTATGTAGGCATCCAGTAGATTCACAAGCTTGGGCTGAGTTTGATACAAATCACGAATGGTTTGCAAATGAGCCACATAATGTACGACTTGGGCTGGCTAGCGACTGGTTTCAACCCGTTCGGTGACATGAGTAATGCCTATAGCATGTGACCGGTGTTGCTTGTACCGTATAACTTGCCACTGTGGAAATGCATGAAAGAACCATTTATCTACATGTCGTTGCTTATTCCAGGGCCGAAGTCTCCTGGTAATGAAATTGACGTGTACTTGCGTCCTTTAGTGGACGAGTTGAAAGAATTGTGGGAGGTGGGAGTGAAGGCATACGACGTCTCTAAGAATGAGACATTTCAATTGCATGCCGCGTTACTTTAGACCATAAATGACTTTCCAGCATACAGGAACTTGTCTGGGTGGAGCACTAAGGGGTATCTGGCATGCCCAGTTTGCAATAAGGATGCATGTTCCTTACATTTGTCAAATGGGAGGAAGATATATTATATGGGCCATCGTCGTTTTCTACCGCCATCGCATGGCTGGCGAAATCCGGCAGAAGCATCTGTTTGATGGACAAATTGAGCGCAGATTGCCACCTCCATTGTTGTCTAGCAAAGACGTGTTAGCGCAATTGGCAGTCATCCAACCAGTGAGGTTTAGGAAGATACCGGGTAGTAAGAAGAGGAAGCGTACTGATATGGACTTAAATTGGACGAAGAATAGCATATTTTTTGATTTTTCGTACTGGGAGACTCTTAAGTTAAGGCACAATTTGATGTGATGCACATCGAGAAAAACATATGTGATAATGTGCTGGGAACTGTAATGAACATTGAAGGGAAGACAAAAGATAGTGTGAAAGCCCGGTTGGACTTGCAGGAGCTGGGAATAAGGAAAGAGCTGCACCTAATACGTAGCTCTGATAAATATATCGTGCCTCCTGCACAGTATACGTTATCATCCGTAGAGAGAATGAGGATTTGCGAGTGGTTTAAATCGGTGAAGTTCCCAGATGGATACGCATCGAACATATCTCGGTGTGTAAATGTTATAAAAGGTAAAATATTCGGATTGAAGAGCCATGACTGCCATGTCCTTTTACAACGACTTCTTCTGGTTGCACTACGTGGGTATCTCACCGATCACATATCGACTACAATAACTGAGTTGGGTTGCTTCTTTAGAGAATTATGTGCGAAGACGTTGAATGTGGAAGTACTTGACAAGCTCGAAAGGGATGTTGTCGTGATCCTCTGCAAGTTGGAATAGATTTTCCCTCCAGCTTTCTTCGATATCATGGTCCACTTAGCGGTGCATTTGCCTCATGAGGCAAAAATTGACGGACCTGTCCAATACCGTTGGATGTATCCAATAGAAAGGTACATTTAATTTTTTCAATTGTGTTATCTATCCATCCTAACTATTTTAATCTATAACTGATTAATTATCAAAACAGATATTTGCACACATTGAAGCAATATGTGCGTAACAGAGCACGACCGGAAGGGTCAATTGCTGAGGCTTACATTGATGCTGAATGTTTCACCTTCTGCTCTATGCATCTTGAAGATATTAAGACAAGGTTCAATCGTCAAGAGCGAAATTCTGATAGATGTCCAGGGCAACAACGAACTGGCCTTGCGGTGTTTAATCAAACTGTGCGGCCAATAGGTGCCCGTATATATGAATGGTGTCATCCTCAAGACTTGGAAAGAGCTCACTACACCGTACTCAACTGCGAGGAGACATTGCCATATTTTAAGTAAGTTTATCGAAATTATTGCAATACTACATTAATATACAAATGTAAGTTACATAAAACATATCTCATCTTATGCAGTGAGCATACGCTCGAGCTTCAGAGAGAACATGTATCAAGTTCTGATCTGGAGCAAAGACAGAAAAATTTGTTTCCAAAGTGGTTCGGAGAACGCGTAAGAATAGGTTTCAATTAATTGTAATTGTATTAGTTAATGCATTTGTATTCAATTAATTTTGTACTTGTACTGAATTAATAGATGAAGCTATTACGCCACCAACAATCTCCTGAGGCGTACGATCAATTATATTCCTTGGCATGTGGTCCTGATCAAAGGATATCCTGCTACACTGGTTTAATTGTTGATGGTGTTCGATTTCACACGAGGGAACGTGAGGTCGTCCGACGAACATAGAATAGCGGGGTCCTTATTGAAGGAGATGGTGACAGAGGACAAACTGTAGAGTACTATGGTGTTTTAAAAGACATCATACAGTTGCATTATTGCCACGGTCATTTTGTGTATATTTTTAAATGTGATTGGTGGGATGTAACTAATAAGAAGACTGGAATACAGATTGATAAGCATTTCATAAGTGTTAATACATCACGTACGGCATTTAAAGATGATCCGTATGTTTTGGCATCGGTTGCAAAACAAGTTTTCTATTTGAAGGACACAAAAATAAGAGGTGATTGGCATGTTGTCCAAAAAATAAAAACTAGAAATGTTTATGATGTCCTAGAAGTTGGCGAGGGAGATGAAGAGTTGGAGAGGATTGAGGAAGCACTAAAAGAAGAGTCTCAAACTGCACACGATGGTGTTGTCCGGCATGATCAGGAAGATATTAGTTCGTATCAGTTGAATAGAACTGATGTAGAACCAATTCATGTCGTAGCTTTCGACGTCACCAATACCACACAATTAGATCCGAGGGATGCAACGTTCATTAATGATGATGATGACGAGGAAAGTGATTTTGATGATGAGACATTGTTAGAGTATTGTACCGAGAATGAAGAAAATTCAAGTTCAGATGATGATACAAACTCAGATGAGTAATTGTAATAGGTGTTACATGTGGTAAGATCAAGTGTAATGGATATTCAATTTTATGCTGTAATGGATTTTAATTTTTATGATGTAATGGAATTTACTTTTAAACTTTTGTTTTAGATATGGTTGGACCAGGCTCACGTAGACGCGCAGCCCCGGTGGACCCATCGACCCCTTCCCCTTCCTCCGCAGGATCGACCGATCCTGCCAATGATGGCATCGATAGTTCCATTTTGTATTAATGCTTATATAAATATGGTACTAATTGTTTCTATTTTATTGTTTCTAAAGCTTCGGCCACCACCAGTGCTAGACGAGGGCGTGGTAGGTCGAAGAATCAGAGTTTGCAGACACAGATGGAGGCAGCAGGGGGTGCGCGACTTCGGATTGAGCTACCTGAGGGCTTGCTGAAGCCCGTTGGTGGGTGGGCACAGCAGTTCATCACAGAGGTCGGCATCATTTGCCAACTACGTGCCCCACTCCATATTACTGACTAGAGTCACGTCACTTAGGAGAAGTTACAGGCTATTCATGCACAGATCCTGGTATGTCTTTTATTATTGTGTTGAACTAAATTTTAACATTTATAATGCCGTAATGTTTTGACAATGACATGCTTTACAGGAGAAGTTTGACATCGATCTCCACCTACCTCACGTAGCAAGGGCTGTGGACCGTTACTTGGGAGTCCGATTCAGGGACTATCGACACCTTCTTCACATGCACTACGAGGCGGAGGTGGCAGCCGGTAGAGAGCCCCGCGACAGACCCTACAGGGGGGTGACGGTGGAGGATTGGATGTTACTGTACGATCGGTTCGCAAGTGATACATTCCAAGTAAAAATTATCCAAATTACTTTTGTTGTCTGGTTTAAATCAGTATCAATTATACTAACCTTCTTTATTTTGGCCAAGTGTAGGAACTAAGCAGGAAGAACAGCGAGAGTAGAAGCAAGCAGAAGGTGACCCACTGTGGTGGATCACGTTCTTTTGTACAGTATAGGCATGATATGGTAAGTTAATAAATGTATAAAGTTCTTATTGTATAATCTATTCATGAAATCACTCTTCATAAGCTACTATTTATTTGCTCCAGCGAGACCAGGACACTGGTGCACCACCCAGCCCCATTGATTTGTGGCACAGGACGCACTACAACCCCAATAAGGGTTGGGCTGGGCCTGAAGCACAGCGGCTTTATGTAAGTTTTTATGTAACTTGCTACAGTATTACTCATTTAATATTAATCTAAAGTTATAAAAGTAGTAACATATATTTATGTTTTTATAAGAGGAGATGGTCCGGCTGCGTGATCAGCCGACACCTGAGGGTCAGGATCCGCCGACCGATGACCATATACGGGAGACTGTTCTGGGCAAGAGGCGTGGCTATGTGCGTGGCTTAGGGACTGGGATGGCGCCGATGACATCGTCCTTTGAGAGTAATGCTAGGGCACACGCAGCTACGGAGGCAGTTCAACAAGAGAATGTAGTGCTGTGCCAGAGACTAGATAGCCTCGAGGAGCGATATTCCGAGCTACAGACTCTTGTGCAGACGATGCTCAGCCAACAACGTGACTCTTCACAACCTTGGTAAGTTTTTAAAATTATATACTTTTGTGGATTTATTATTTATAGAAAATGCACCGAAACCACCTCACACACCTCACAAATGATAAAATAGACTTGCACGAACTTACGACACTCGGTTCCGATGCCCGGTTTGAAACTTATGCAAGTTTCAGCTCAAAAAGGCCCATTTTGGGGTTTTGATAGACCAAAATTTTGGATATCAGCCTAAATGCACCGAAACCACCTCACACACCTCACAAATGATAAAATAGACTTGCACAAACTTACGACACTCGGTTCCGATGCCCGGTTTGAAACTTATGCAAGTTTCAGCTCAAAAAGGCCCATTTTGGGGTTTTGACAGACCAAAATACTGGATATCAGGCCTAAATGCACCGAAACCACCTCACACACCTCAAAAATGATAAAATAGACTTGCACGAACTTACGACACTCGGTTCCGATGCCCGGTTTGAAACTTATGCAAGTTTCAGCTCAAAAAGGCCCATTTTGGGGTTTTGACAGACCAAAATGCCGGATATCGGCCTAACTAATACCGAAACCACCTCAAACACCTCACAAATGATAAAATAGACTTGCACGAACTTACGACACTCGGTTCCGATGCCCGGTTTGAAACTTATGCAAGTTTCAGCTCCAAAAAGGACCATTTTAGGGTTTTGACAGACCAAAATGCTGGATATCGGCTTAACTGCACCGAAACCACCTCACACACCTCAAAAATAATAAAATAGACTTTTACGAACTTACGACACTCGGTTCCGATGCCCGGTTTGAAACTTATGCAAGTTTCAGCTCCAAAAAGGCCCATTTTGGGGTTTTGACAGACCAAAATGCTGGATATCAGCCTAACTGCACCGAAACCACCTCACACACCTCACAAATGATAAAATAGACTTGCACAAACTTACGACACTCGGTTCCGATGCCTGGTTTGAAACTTCTGCAAGTTTCAGCTGAAAAAGGCCCATTTTGGGGTTTTGACAAACCAAAATGCCGGATATCGGCCTAACTGCACCAAAACCACCTCACACACCTCACAAATGATAAAATAGACTTATGATACTTTATGTCGTTCTTACTATTTATGCATGCAAAAAAAAATAAAAAACTATTCACATTCTATGTTCATATATATTTAATAATTGTTCTAATATATGTCGTTTGATCTTTATTTTAGATTGATCGGGGATTATTGTCGTGGTGCCGTCTTTATGTTTTGCATCGGAACTTGTTATTTTTATTTTTTATTTTCATGGACATCTGTAGTAACATTTTGGTGACAATTTTTAATTTTTCTATTTAGTGATGAATGGTACTTTTACAGTTGTACATAATTAGTTTAATATATATATGAATGTATTTTTCTGCTTTAAAATATTCATTTCAGAATGTTTGGATTTTATTGTATATCAGGATGGATGATTGATACAGGTTTAAACAGGAACAAAACAATATTAAAACAAAGTAGATATTGTTGTAAAAAAAAAAATAAACACTTTTAGCAACGCACACCATAGCGTCGCTAAAAGTCTGAATTTAATTTAAAATTTTAGTATTAGCGACGCCATATTTTATGCGTCGCTAAAAATCACTTTTAGCGACGCAAAGTAAGCGTCGCTAAAAGTCAGTATTGGCGACGCATAAAATATGGCATCGCTAATACTCACTTTTAAGCGACGCCTACTGTGCGTCGCTAATACTGATTTTTAGCGACGCACAATACGCCCTTGGGTATTATTGGTGACGCACGTATCCAATTATTAGCGACGCGCTATGGGCGTCGCTACTAGGCACTTTTAGCGACACCAACGGTTTTGTGCGTCGCTAATAGTATTAGCGAAGGCACTTTTTGTGACGCCTTAGCGACGCACGTTTGTGCGTCGCTAAAGGTCTTTAGTGACGCACAATTGCACTATTAGCGACGCACAAGCGCGTCGCTAATAGTGCATTTTGTTGTAGTGAAAATGTTTAATTTTAAATTGTTAGTAGCAATTTTTTGATGTTTTTTATTTGTCAATTAAATTTTTAATACTTAATCAACCTGTGGTAGAGTATTACAGTGATTCTCCTTAGCTATGGGACGTCCTCGTCGTATGTCATGACCCACAAGGCTTAGTAACTTTTTTTTTGGCTATTGAGATAGGACGCTCCTTCGCTCTTCTTATGGTTCCAGTCTCCTCACAAGATCTGTCATTCTGTAGCACTACGTGTCTTTTCGTGGGTAATTGCAGATACAGTACTGCAACACTACAATATCTGTCATAGGACTAGGGTCGACTATGATACCATTTGTAATGCCCCAAGCTTGCATCCCAACAACATGAAGAAAGACCCCAAAGCATTATGACTCAAAATGTTTAAGCCCAAGTTGTTAGTAGTAAACTTGTGGTGTTCTTTATATACTAATCAAATTTCACACACCTAACAGATACATTGTATATGTTCAATGCATGAAAACCATGAACGTGAATGTCATACACTTACCAGTTGCACTCATATGCCCAGTCAACACGAAATCAAGTTCATAATCAATCAACCACAACTAGATACCAAATACATAGGCCCCCATTAGGCCATCACCAATTCTCCATTTATGGGCTACTAACCAAATGGACTAAGGGAACCTTCCACGTGCATTTATGGCCTAAAGTCGAGGGATAACACAATCCCAATGCCAACACAAGAAACATGTAATAGTTCTCACAGTCTATGTCGAAGCATCACTTTTGATATTACAAATCTCAACTCATATCACCAACATCCACTATGCCATACCAACACATAGCAAACGAATCATATTGTGCTAGCACATCCAACATCTCATGCAAGATTCCAATGCACAATGAATATATCCATCATAATTATCATGCATAATGTTCACATGGAAAATACAATGTTATTTCACATGTAATAGGATCCATCATAAATATCTAGATATAAATGTATAATATATATCCACCCACATTGTATCAATAATGCATATATATAATAGAGATATATATTATGTGAATTGGGAGACCTTCGAGTATGGCACGCAGACGTAGTGTAACCTTCACACTACGATCCCCACAATACGGGATATTTAGGGTCATGTGAATTGGCAGCTATGGTAACGGGCACTCTAGGAAGTTTCACGCGCCTCGCGTGTGGGGCTGTCTAAAGACCTTTTAAAACAAAGAGGAAACTCTACCTTAACTAACTCCTATTTTGGGCCATAGTGGTACACCTATCAATAACTAAGAGCTCATGTGAGCACATTAAGGGCAAAGTCATTAGGAGGTGATCCATAAGAAGAGAATAGAACTAGGACGCGATCCACAAAGAAATAAAGGAACATTCACGCAAAACTTAAAATTGCCTTTGTCTTTTCACGATATGCTCTCTAGAATCTCAAGTGCAAAATGAAGTGCAGAGGTTAAGGGAGGGGCAATCCTATTTATATGTGTCTGATCTTGTTATAATAGCTGACAAAGGAAAAACGGCGCGACTCTTCGTCTTTTAGGTGCAACTCTTCACATCCTAGGTGTAACTGTTCAAAATCGAACAATGGGAAAGTGACATGTGTCCAAGGCCATTAATGACCAATAAATGGCTGAAAGGCATACCACATCCACGAGACATTACGACCAGGGATTCATAGGCATTCGAAATGGTTGAAAAGTCCTCACGAACGACCATGAACGAGGTAAAATGTAGGTACAAAATACCACGTCAACACAAAAGTGTCTCGCCAATATGCACTCAAGAGAGTGAAGAACCCCGCTAAGAGGGCCCCCACCCCTACGAGGCTCACATGAGCCCAACTAGAGACAGCCCCTCCAATATGCGCTCAAAAGAGGGGAGAACCCTGTTACGAGGGCCCCCTCCCTCAAGCAAGCAGTCATAAAGGATTATAAGTGTCACGTGTAATCACTACCTCGCTATGCCTCCCTCTCTCATGCAAGCAGTCATAAATGATTGTCAGTGTCACGCATAATCACTACTTCGTTCGCCCTTCATAAGAGTGCCCTAAAGGATTGCGAGCAAGTCCTCGGAGACCTTTGAGTCTGGCACACGGACGTAGCGTAACCTTCGTGCTTCGCTCCCCATAATACGAGATATTCAAGGTTATGTGGATTGGCAGCTATGATAACGGGTACTCTAAGAAGCTTCACATGCCTCGCGCGTGGGGCTGTCTAGACCTTCTAGAACAAAGAGGGGACTCTATCTTAACCAACTCATATTTGGACCATAATGGTACACTTGTCAACAACTAAGGGCTCACGTGAGCACACTAAGGGTTGACACGTGACCTACTACTATAAATACCCTTACAGCTACCACAATAAAAAGGGATCAATGATCAGAAAGAGAAATCAATCAATTAATCAAGAGGATTGACTTTGACCTCCTTTACTCTCGATTTTAGGTATCTGAAATCGTGCTCCAACTATGACCTAGATATTGGGAATCACGTGAAGGTTGGGTTAAGTCTCGCCCCGACCTCTTGGGAGTCCCTCATGAAAGGTTTTAGATCGCCTAATCTTGACCCCTTCACTTGGCTCCAAAGTCCGACCGGGCATCGAACATGCAAGTTGTACTCGCCTTTACAACTCACGTCTATGACACAACCTCTCATTGCCTCCTAGCCGTTCATACTATATAAATTCAAC
Source organism: Nyssa sinensis (assembly GCA_008638375.1). Classification (NCBI taxonomy): domain Eukaryota; kingdom Viridiplantae; phylum Streptophyta; class Magnoliopsida; order Cornales; family Nyssaceae; genus Nyssa; species Nyssa sinensis. The sequence goes on from CM018032.1 coordinate 56,260,732, forward strand.
AATAGCCGGCCCTTACAATAATTTCTTGAATTGATATTTGAAAGTGATTCACAACGTTTATTCCAAATAAAGGTTACATTATTCAAAAAGCTTCCAAAGTATGTGTAATGCCTAACCTTACGTACCAACAATATGAAGAAAGAACTTGTAATATTATGGTTCAAAATGTTTAATTTTAAATTGTTAGTAGCAAGTTTTTGATGTTCTTTATATGTCAATTAAATCTTTAATACTTAATCGACGTGTGGTAGAGTATTAAAATGTTTTTCCTTAGTTATGGGGCATCCTCGTCGTATGTCATGACCCACAAGGCTTAGTAACTTTTCTTTGGCTATTGAGATAAGACGCACCTTCGCTCTTCTTATGGTTCCAGTCTCCTCACAAGATTTATCACTCCGTTGCACCGCGTGTCTCTTCGTGGGTAATTGCAGATACAATACTGCACCATTAAAATATCTGTCATGGGACTAGGGTCGACTATGATACCATTTATAATGCCCTAAGCTTGCTTCCCAATAACATGAAGAAAGACCCCAAAGCATTATGACTCAAAATGTTAAGCCCAAGTTGTTAGTAGTAAACTTGTGGTGTTCTTTATATACTAATCAAATTTCACACTCATATCAGATGCATTGTATATGTTCATTGCATGACAACCATGAACGTGAATGTCACACTTACCGTTACACTCATATGCCCAGTCAACACGAACTCAAGTTCATAATCAATCAACCATAACTAGATACCAAATACATAAGCCCCCATTAGTCATCACCAATTCTCCATTTATAGGGCTACTAACCAAATGGACTAAGGGAACCTTCTGCGTGCGTTTATGGCCCGAAGCTAAGGGATAACAAAATCACCAACATAAGAAACATGTAATAGTTCTCATTGTCTATGTCCAAGCATCACTTTTGATATTACAAGTCTCATCTCATATCACTAACATCCACTATGCCATACCAACACATAACAAACGAGTCATGTTTTGCTAACACATCCAACATATCATGCAAGATTCCAATGCACAATGAACATATCCATCACAATTATATGCATTATGTTCACATGGAAAATACAATGTTAATTCACATGTAATGGGATCCATCATAATTATCTGGATATAAATGTATAATATCCACCCATATTGTATCAATAATGCATATATATAATAGAGATATCATAGTCACCATACAGGTATAGTCAGCAATGTCATGATCATCTAATAATAAGTATCGTCATGCAATACATGATATCATTAGTATTCTCAAGTGTAAGGACGACATAGTTTTCTAACAAGTACTCTAAGTAGCTATACATACTAGTGATTCAGTTCGTTTATGTTCAACTCACAATTATCATTCCAACTCAATCTATTCTTTATGTGATTCATTTTATAGTCTTATTCTTCACTAACATTCACATGTTATGTTCTAAGTTAGAAATCATATTACAACTATCTTGACCAAGCTAACCTTTATTAATTAAGTTTCATATTATGTTATATGAGTTCCCTAGGGCCAAACAGATGCTAAAAATAGGTTCTTAGACTCCCAAAATCTTACTTAGGTGATTTTCTGGAAGCTACATAACTCTTAGAAATCTTTTAAAGTCTTAAGGGTATTTTTGTAATTTTACTTACACTAGTTCACGTCTATCGAAACATAATTTTTCCAAACTAATTTTGAAAATTGATATAGAAGATCCAAAACCCTAACAGTGCTTTTAAAAAATGATTTTTGAATTTTAAAAGTATTTAAAAATATATTTTTCACAAGAGGTGCATTTTCATAATTTTAAGAATAAGAACCCATTCCTAACCATCCTAGTTCTCTTAAAAACTAGTCCAAGACAGAACCTAACCCTAGTTGGCTCGTCCTGGTCCACACTTGTATCCAAACAAGCCATTTCGGCCTCTTATTACTATTTAGATCTAGTTGGGCCAGACTTGGCCTAACTTATTAGTGAGCCCAATCGGTCCATCATATTTTAATTAAAACCTATTTGGCCTAACCCTTTTAAAATTTGCCTAGTTTATATAAACTTATAAATCCCAAGCCCTACTTGAAAATAAAATAATGCGGCCCACACACCAAACCAATTAGGTTAAACTCCACAAAACAGTGTGGTTTGAGATGACACTGTTCACACTCGTCCCAAACTAGTTGACACGATAACCCTTTAAAACCCTAACTCCTTTGTAAAATATAATAAAGACACAAAAACAGTTCCAAATTTTGGTGTAATATAAAAACTAGTGATAATAAGTGTTTATCAAAAGTGTGAAAAAATTTATATCACCTTTCAATTAATTAAAATTCTATTTAATTAATAAGGAACACATATTTAAAATATCAATATTAATTAAGATGAACTACTATCAAGGATATCATTTTGTTGAATAATTATGATTTTAAGTTTATGGAATTATAACGACAATAACAATATTGATAAATATCATGCATCCATAGAAAATAAATAAACAAGACACCAAATATACAAGGGAAATCTTCATGGAGAATAAAACCGATCCTAATTACAAAAAATCACTAATAAAAAATAATAATGTACAAGTCCATAAAGTTCTATACCACAAACAACTAACCTATCACCTCAAGTGATTTATCTAGTTGTTCGTTTGTAGCTTCTCGTTGTACCCCTTAACTTCAACTAGCCTTTGCCAATATGTTCGTATAAAATATACGAACTAACTTAAGACATGTTATTCCACTAAAGTTAAGTAAATTGGACCATCCTTTCAGAGAAAAGTTGACAGAAATGAAAGAATCATCAAACTCGTCTTTTGCAAATGGTTTTCTAAAAACCACCTTTTTCTTCATGAGAAAAGTATCATATTTCACCACAACTACTACATCTATAAAAGCTCTAAGGCTAGATCTTGAAGTTTATCATTTTTTTCTTAGGAAAGACTTTTCTTTGTGAGAGTTTCTTCTTGTATGGACTCTATATAGTAATTTTTTACCATTTTGTTCTTTGAATTTTCTCTGCTTCAAATAAACTTGTTTAGATAATAATCTAAGAAAAACAAAAATTTAGGATTTATTAGTAAAATACTCAAAATAATTATAAAGGGCCTTATTTGTATCTAAATGATATGAAATAGACATGGAATTTTAAGAGGGGGGGTTGAATAGGTTTATATGGAAAAATAATTTTTTTGACCAATTTCACTTTACTTTTGATGATTAATGTTTTCTCTTCAATTAAATGTGAATTATATTTATGTGTGTGCAATCAATAATCGGTCGCATATCAACATATGATAGTAATAATAATAATAAATAGTAGAGAGATGATACACTGATTTTTGTTAAGGATGAAACTGCCACATATCAATTGCATTTACTTTGGAAAACCCTATAGGCGCTTACCTAGCTGCACACAATCTACCAGAGAACATACTAACAACATAACTAATTACGAGTTCCAAATTATACGAACTGAACGTTTGAATCCCAATACGATAACAAACTTGCAGCTAGAAATAATAACAACGCAATCAGTAGCAACATAGAGCATACCTCCTCTAGCAGCGCCGCACCAAATTACTTTTCTTTGAGATCAAAATTCAACTGCCGAAGAAACTCAATACCTGAAAAATATTGAACTCATTAGATAGAGGTTCGCCTAACGGTAATCTTTTGTCATCGTTTGCCTTTGCCAACGAGCAATAACATACGAAGAGCTCCAATCTAACCATAATAGAAAGAGGGAGATTGAGAGACAAATAAAGATAAAAAGAAAAGAAAGAAAAACCCACTTACTGATAGTCGAATTATCAATGTTTTCCAATAGCCAGCGATCAATAAACGGTCGAAACTTGTCGTTGCAGCGGGAAGGGCATGATGCAGTTGCCCAGAAGAGGAATCGAGGTGTGAGAAAAAGGGGTTGTCTCAAATTGAGCCTTTCCGTGAATTTTATTTGGATCCGAATAGGCGTATTTGTCGAGAGGAGTGAGAGTGGAGAAGAAAAAACCACCGCACCGCCGACAGATCGAGAAGAGAGAGGAATATGAGGGGTTCGAACAGATCGAGAGGAGAAGAAGATAACCAAAGGTCGGGGCGCATCAATGGTGGGCTTTTTAGCAACGCACACTGAGCGTCACTAAAAAGCCTAAGAGCATCACAAATATTCCCCTAACACGACATCGTTGTAATTAAACAAATATTAGCGACGCACACTGAGCGTCGCTAATATTGAGTAATGCAGATATGCGTCGGTAATATTTGTTGGTCCGTCGCTAATTAATTAGCGCCCTTTTTTTCGAGCGAGAAAGGGTTTTTTTTTATCATTTTTAGCGACGCCCATGGTGTACGTCACTAATAGTGTCTTTTGGCTACGTACACTGTGTGTCGCAAAAAATTACTATTTTTGTAGTGGGTTTTGGTGATTTTAGATTTTGAAAACACAACGAATTAGTTCCTCAAGCCTTGCTCTTGATTTGAATATTCTCTGACTCGAATCCTCAAGCGCTCTTCAAGTAGATCTCCCCTTCGAATCTATGAAGGGACAACCTCAATCATAGTTGTGAATATTCACGCAATCTCGAACTCTACCGATTGGACACAACTTGAAATCCACAAGCTTGTACTCTAAAGATGTTGTAGAAAGTGTGGTAAGTTTTTAGAACAATTGGCCTTTGAATTATGTGATCATGTCAATGCAATTGAAAACCTTTTGGTATTAGAAGTATGCAACAAGTTGTAGCAACCAAAAGTCATTTCAAAATCATGTTAAAGGACTATATATAGTCCTAGGGTAAAGATGAAACAATTTCCTAAATAGAATTAAAAAATTCGCATAAAATCTCAATTGTTTGTTTGAACGAGGCTTTTGGCCATTTGAACAAACTTCAATATAAGTTTGAAAACAACTACACTACTTTAGTCATTCGACTAAGCATTCCAACGAGGTACCACAAAGCCTCATTATGAAGTATCTAGTTTGGTTGTTAAAACGAACCATCCCATGAGATCATATAAGGTGGCCTTATGAACCTCACTATCTTGGTTGTTCGAACGAAACTAAGGCTTGTTCGAACGATCAAGGCAAAATGCTCAATCAAACAAATACTTGGTATGAAAAATTCTCTCAACTTAAACTAAAACACTTTCTTCATTGAAACCTTGAGTCAATTTTTAATACCAAGATTAATGAACATAGCTAAACTTAGAAATTTGTCATTAAAACAATTGTATGCATAAAATGTGTTTGTATGTGAAAAACCTATGCCAAATGTGTCCAGATACATTACCACGCCTACCATTTTGGGATGGCAATTTGACCTGCCCCGTTGGGGCCCCTGCCCTGCCCCTAATGGAATGGGTTCGGGGTGATAATAAACGGGGCAGGGTCGAGTTTGGGGATAAGAGTGAAAAACCCTGGCGGGGTTGAGGAAGGGGCTACCCCGCCCCAATTATACTTAAAATTACTCTTCTACCCTTATTAGTTTATAAATTAACAAGTATACCTCATATATATATATATATATATATTTATACATTTAGGGTTACACACCACTAGGTCCGCCATAGTTATAGAGCAGAAGCATTATACGGCTAGTGCGACACTGCCACCTCCTTCCAAGATCGACCCTCCCTTCTATTCACAAATCAAGCCAGGCCAGTCGTTGCTCTATTCACGCCATATGACCACAGTTACAGAGCAGAAGCACTGTGTGGTTGTACAACATTGTAGCCTCCTTCCAAAATCGACCCTTTCTTCCATTCACGAATCAAGCCAGGCCGGTCGTCGCTCCATTCACGCCGCTTTTCCACAACTCCACTGTTATAGAACAGACCTTCATCCCTTCCATCACGATTGGCGTCAGCCGCATCACCTCCCTCCAAGACCCTCTCTCGTATTCGTGAATCAAGTTACTGATCTCCTTCTGTCCTTCACGTCAGCCGTCGTTCCATTCACGCCGCTGCTGATCCGACTCCACAAAACACCCTTCCATTCTACCCAGGAACAGGGCCTATCACAAGAATATTTTTTTTATTAGGGTGATAGCTCTGAAAAGATAGATTGCCTATCTTTTCTTTCATCTCGAGAGAAATGCAACCAGAAGGAGCTAATTCAAATCCCTCAGGTAAAATAAGAACAATCCCTACATTCAAAGCCCCCTTTTACCATTAGCAAGAACTTGTTTCAATTGCATATCATAAGGAATTCGAACAACTGCTTGCAGCAACTGAAAATTTTGAACGAAGCCAACAGTCGTCGAATGAAGCTAATCATCGTCGAACAAAGCTAATTGTCATCAAATGAACCCAGTCTCCGTTGACCTAATGACCTCTCTTTCTATCTCTGTCGTCATTAGTCCACCCAAGGGTTCAACTAAGTGCTGGAAAGCCATGATCAATTAAACACGCACACACATAATGAGAGAGATTTATGTGAAATTGGTCCTAATATTGATATTGTTTTGAAAACTGAAAAACCTGATTAGTAGTTGGATAATAAGCTAAGCTTGTGTATGTGTGTGTAGTAGTGTGTTGAGTGTTTGTTATAATAGGCCATGACATTTGAATTTAAGGTTTGAAAAACTAAAAGTAACTTCCAAACACACACATGTAAAAGCAAAAAAATGACCTCCAATTATTATTATATATATATATATATATATATATATATATTTAATATATAAATTATATAATAATAGATTTTAACTCATGTTGTTAGGATGGATTCTTGTGTTGTGGTCTTGAAACTAATTATGGGTTTTGATTAGTTTTGTTCATTTGGAGAATTTTTTTGTTTCTTTTACTTATATTGCTGTAATCTTTATTAATAATAGGTTAAAAAATGCCTGTAGTTTGGAAAAAAGAGTGAAAAACCTTGGCGGGGATCGAGGCAGGGTCGGGGGAGGGGCCACTCCGCCCCGAACCCGCCTCGATTATACTTAAAATTACTCTTCTACCCTTATTAGTTTATAAATTAACAAGTATACCTCATATATATATATATATATATATATTTATACATTTAGGGTTACACACCACTAGGTCCACCACAGTTACAGAGCAGAAGCACTGTGCGGCTGTGGGACACTGCCGCTCCTTCCAAGATCGACCCTTCCTTCCATTCAAGAATCAAGCCAGTCCAGTCATTACTCCATTCATGCTATATTTATTTATTTATATATATATATATACACACACACACACACACACATTTAAGGTTACACACCACCAAGTCCACCATAGTTACAGAGTAGAAAGCATTGTGCGGCTGTGCAACACTGTTGCCTCCTTCCAAGATCGACCCTTCCTTCCATTCACAAATCAAGCCAAGCCGGTCGCGCTCCATTCACGCCGCCCTTCCATAACTCCACTGTCACAAAACAGACCTTCATCCCTTCCTATCACGATTGGCGTCAGCCGCGTCACCTTCCCTCCAAGACCCTCTTTCCCATTCACGAATCAAGTTACCGATCTCCTTCTATCCTTCACGTCGGTCGCTGTTCCATTCATGCCGGTACTTGTCCGACTCCATAAAACACCATTCCATTCTGCCTAGGAACAGGGCCTATCATAAGAATATTTTTTTTATTAGGGCGATAGTTCTGAAAAGATAGATTGCCTATCTTTTCTTTTATCTCGAGAGAAATACGACCATAATGAGCTAATTCAAATCCCTCAGGTAAAATAAGAACAACCCCTACATTCAAAGCCCCCTTTTACCATTTGCAAGAACTTGTTTCAATTGCATATCATAAGGAATTTGAACAACTACTTGCAGCAACTGAAAATTTTGAACGAAAGCCAGTTGTTGTCAAACGAAGCTAATCATCAGTCGAACAAAGCTAATTGTCGTCAAACGAACCCAGTCTCCGTCGACCAACGACCTCTCTTTCTATCTTTGTCGTCATCGTCCACTCAAGGGTTCAACTAAGTGCTGGAAAGCCACGATCTGTTAAACACACACACAATGAGAGATATTTATGTGAAATTGGTCTAATATTGATATTGTTTTGGAAACTGAAAAACCTGATTAGCAGTTGGATAATAAGCTAAGCTTGTGTGTGTGTGTGTGTAATAATGTGTTGAGTGTGTGTAATAATAGGCCATGACATTTGAATTTAAGGTTTGAAAAACTAAAAGTAACTTCCAAACACACACATGTAAAAGCAGAAAAATGACCTCTAATTATTATTATATATATTTAATAGATAAATTATATAATAATAGATTTTAACTCATGTTGTTGGGATGGATTCTTGTGTTGTGGTCTTGAAACTAATTATGGGTTTTGATTAGTTTTGTTTATTTGGAGAATTTTTTTGTTTCTTTTACTTATATTGCTGTAATTTTTATTAATAATAGGTTTAAAATGTCTGAACAAACCTACGTTGGTTCAACTCCTATTGATTCAAGTCCATTAACTCCTGTTGACTCAAGTCCCCTAATTAACTACTGTTGATTCAAGTCCCCTAACTCTTGTTGATTCAAGTCCATTAACTCCTATTGATTCAACTCCATCTCCCATTCCTACCCAACTTCAACTCAAGTTTCACCTAGAAAAAGAAATTTAACGTCCATTGTTTGGAATGATTTCAAGAAAGTTAAGGTAAAAGGAGAGGATTATGCAATTTTCAACCACTGCAAATCAAAACTTAGAGCATCTAGTAAAAATGGGACAAAAAGTGGACAGATACGTCACTAAAGCTCTTTTGCGACGCACAAACGTGTGTCGCAAAAGGTGTCGCAAATAGTATTGGCGACGCACACACCCCTTGGCGTCGCTAAAGGCAACTATTAGCGATGCACAGTGAGCGTCGCTAATAATTGGACATGGGCATCGCAAATACTATACACGAACGTAGCGTGCGCCGCTAAAAGCAACCATTAGCGATGCACACAAAACGTTGCTAAAGGTTACAATTAGCGATGCACACTAGGTGCGTTGCTAATGGTTGCTTTTAGCGATTGTGCGTCGCTAATTATGACCTTTAGCGACACATTATGTGCGTCGCTAATAGTGTATTGGCATTCTTTAGCGACGAATGTAAAGCGTCATGTTTTCTAGGAGTTGTAAAATAAATTGAACATGACTTTGAAATTGTTTATGTATTGATTGATAAATCTTTTTTATTGTTTTTCTTAAAAATTAGGTCAGAAAAATATAATTGATGATTATTTCTTAAAAGTAAAATAAAATGAACATTATTTTTAATTTTTGCTTATTTTAAAAAATAATTAAAACCCGTTATAAGATGGTACCTTAATTTAAAAAAAAAAAAAAAAAATTATTTCTGGTCATGTAGAATGGTGGTATCCTAGTGGGTCTTCTTTGAAGTTTGGGGAACTAAATTGGAAACTAAATATAGATAAGCCAATTTTCTTATAAGGTTTAGGTTTATTTTTACAATAATACTAGCATTATTTTTATACTTTCAACTATAAAAGAAAATAGTTAGTAAATTATTATGCTAAATTGCAAGTGCTTTATATTCATTAGAAATGGAGGCCAACGGTGAGGGAGTGTCAAGTTATGATTTCCTAAATATCACAAGTTATTAATGAAATCCTTGAGATTTTTAGAGGATACATGAAGCCATTTACGCAATGTGGAACACAGTGAAATGCCTTCATTGTTTTCTCTAGTTTAGTGTGTGCAGCTATATACCTTCAATTATCATTGGAAGCCATAAAAAATGAACTGTTAAAACCCCAGCTAAATAGTTTAGTTATTTAAATAAATTAAAAAACAAAGCGTACCTTTCAGATTGAACACAATCAGAATACAGCTTCAACCACAATGGGTGGCGGAGGCACTACGAACAGGTGGCGGTGGAAGCCGATGCGGCGCGAAGGGGTGGCGGTGGTAAGGTTCTAGGAGTTGAGAGAGAGAGATCGTGAATTTTTATCCGAATTTGGGGATTTTATGGGACTATTAGCGACGCACATCGTACGTCGCTAATAAGTCTATTATGCGTCGCTAATTAGTTGCAATACGGTGTCGTTTTCATTATGGCACTATTACCGACGTCAACCATTCGTCACTAATTATTAGCAACATACAGGTGCGTCGCTAATACCTATTTGTTCATCGATAAAAATTGCAGGCCATTTTTTTTACGCGGGAAGTGCATTTTCCATGATTTTTAGCGACGCACCTACTGTGCGTTGCAAAAGGGTACTATTAGCGACACATTTATGGGCGTCGCTAAAAGTCTACATTTTTGTAGTTTTTGGAGGAGCAAGTATTGCCTAGAACCCTTGACTTTGATATTTTGAATTGGTGGAAGGCAGATGGTACGAAGTATCCAACTCTACGAAGGATTGCTCAAGATATTTTAGCTATTCCTGTGTCGACGGTTGCATCGGAATCTGCTTTCAGTACTAGTGGTAGATTGGTTATCCCACATCGTAGTAGGCTTCATCCAATTACCTTGGAGGCATTAATGTGTTCACAAAGTTGGTTATGGAATGAAATCAATTGTATGTAAATTTAAAATTTTTATTATTTGATTAGTTTATTAAAAATAATTATCTAATAAATTATTACTTTTTGTTCGATAGGATCATTGAAACAAGAAGGTTTTACTTCAATCTAGCTATGATGAGGATAATTGTGATGATGACAATGTTTGAGAGATATGAATTTGTTTGAGAAATCAATATGTTATTTATCGATCTATTTATTGTGATGGTCATGATTTTAATTGTTCACGGTTATAACTTTATTTTCATATTACAGGATTTTGTGGATTTCGTGGGCAAATGAATTTTGAATATTTATTAGAAGATGATGTCATGACAAAGGAGGAATGATTGATACTTTTTTCTTTTGAATTTGTAGTAATGTTGTGATGTTCAAACTTGGGATATTAATGTTTGTGGATTTAAAGTATTATTATTTTGTTTACTTATGAAGATATTTTTTTGAATTTGTAGTAATTTTGTGATGTGATGACTCGGAAAGTTAGTACTTAGGATTTGAATTGTTTCATGTTTGTGGATTTGTAGTATTGTTTTATTTATTTGTGGGATATGATTTTAGTAGTAAATTCTTCTATATTAATTCATTTGACTAAGCTATGATTTTATTGGTGGATTTTTTAATATTAATTCATTTGATTGAGCTAAGCATTTGGGTAGTAGTGAAATTTCATCAATATTAAAATTTGGTTATTAAAATTTGTAATTTCAACACTTTTAAATTAGAATTATAAAGTTGTTTGATAATAACTTTTTTGAGAACGGGGCGGGACGGAGCCCCAGCAGGGACGGGGTCAATAAACGCTATTAGGCGGGGTAGGGCAAGATCGGGGGTAAGAATTTTAAACGGGGTCGAGGTTGAAGAAAGGGAGCCCCACCCAAACCTGTCACGTTGCCATTCCTACTACCATTATGACCACAGCCATTAAAGAAACATATTTATAAAGCTCATTGCATAAGTGACCACAAGTCTTAAAAATTTTAATTCAGATAGACTTGATTACATTAAAACTCAATAGTTTGTTAATCACGGATTAGACCAATACTTGAATCATAACAAAGACCATCATAGCAATGACCACCCTTGTCATTCTTGACTTTAACAATATTAAATATTTTTATCAATTTGTTTGATCTATTCTCACGAGTTACTTTACCCTTCCTATCTTTCTTAGGTCACTACAACAAAATGCACTATTAGCGACGCACGAGTGTGTCGCTAATAGTGCAATTGTGAGTCGCAAAAGACATTTTGCAATGCACAAATGTGTGTCGCTAAGGCGTCACAAATAGCGTCGTCGCTAATACTATTAGCGACGAACGGAGCCTTTTGTGTCGCTAAAAGTTCCTATTAGCGACGCTCAACACGCGTCGCTAATAATTGGGTATGGGCGTCGCAAATAATACACAAGGGCACAGTGGGCGTCACTAAAAGTCAGTATTAGCGACGCACTAATACTGTTTTTTAAATTGAATTCTGACTTTTAGTGACACTCTGGTGTGCGTCGCTAAAAGTGTTTTTTTTTTTTTAGAACCATATCTACTTTGTTTTATTTGTTGTTTTGTTCCTGTTTAAACCTGTATCAATTATCCATCCTGATATACAATAAAATCCAAGCATTCTGAAATGAATATATTAAAAAAAAAAATACATTCATATATATATATATATATATTAAACTAATTATTTACAATTGTAAAAGTACAATTCATCAATAAATAGAAAAATTAAAAATTGTCTCCAAAATGTTACTACAGATGTCCATGAAAATAAAAAATAAAAATAACAAGTTCCGATGCAAAACATAAAGATAGGCGCGGCAATAATCCTCGATCAATCTGAAATAAATATCAAATGACATATATTAGAACAATTATTAAATATATATGAACATAGAATGTGAATAGTTTTTTTTTGCATGCATAAATAGTAAGAACGACATAAAGTAGCATAAGTCTATTTTATCATTTGTGAGGTGTGTCATGTGGTTTCGGTGTAGTTAAGCGGATATCCGGCATTTCGGTCTGTCAAAACCACAAAATGGGCCTTTTTGAATCTGAAACTTGCATAAGTTTCAAACCGGGCATCCGAACCGAGTGCCATAAGTTAGTGCAAGTCTATTTTATCATTTGTGAGGTGTGTGATGTGGTTTCAGTGTAGTTAAGCGGATATCCGGCATTTTGGTCTGTTAAAACCCCAAAATGGGCCTTTTTGGAGCTGAAACTTACATAAGTTTCAAACCGGGCATCCGAACCAAGTGCCATAAGTTCGTGCAAGTCTATTTTATCATTTTTGAGGTGTGTGATGTGGTTTTGGTATAGTTAGGTTGATATCCAGCATTTTGGTCTGTCAAACCCCTAAAATAGGCCTTTTTGGAGCTGAAACTTACATAAGTTTCAAACCGGGCATCCGAACCGAGTGCCGTAAGTTCGTGCAAGTATTTTTTATCATTTTTGAGGTGTGTGATGTGGTTTCGGTGTAGTTAGGCTAATATCTGGCATTTTGGTCTGTCAAAACCCCAAAATAGACCTTTTTGGAGCTGAAACTTGCATAAGTTTCAAACCGGGCATCCAAACCGAGTGCCGTAAGTTCATGCAAGTCTATTATAACATTTTTGAGGTGTATGATGTGGTTTTGGTGTAGTTAGGCTGATATCCGGCATTTTAGGTCTATCAAACCCCCAAAATAGGCCTTTTTGGAGCTGAAACTTGCATAAGTTTCAAATCGGGCATCCAAACAGAGTGTCGTAAGTTCGTGCAAGTCTATTTTATCATTTTTGAGGATTTTGATGTGGTTTCGGTGTAGTTAGGCAGATATCTGGCATTTTGGTCTATCAAAACCCCAAAATGGGTCCTTTTGGAACTAAAACTTGCATAAGTTTCAAACCGGGCATCCGAACCGAGCTCCGTAAGTTCGTACAAGTCTATTTTATCATTTGTGAGGTGTGTGATGTGGTTTTGGTGTAGTTAAGCAGATATCTGGCATTTTGGTCTGTCAAAACCCCAAAATGGGCCTTTTTCGAGCTGAAACTTACATAAGTTTCAAACCGAGCATCTGAACCGAGTGCTGTAAGTTCGTGCAAATATATTTTATCATTTTTGAGGTGTGTGATGTGGTTTTGATGTAGTTAGGCTGATATCCAGCGTTTTGGTCTGTCAGACCCCCAAAATAGGCCTTTTGGGAGCTGAAACTTGTATAAGTTTCAAACCGGGCATCCGAACCGAGTGCCGTAAGTTCGTGCAAGTCTATTATATCATTTTTGAGGTGTGTGATGTGGTTTCGGTGTATTTAGGTTGATATCCAACATTTTGGTATGTCAAACCTCCAAAATAGGCCTTTTTGGAGCTGAAACTTGCATAAGTTTCAAACCGGGCATCTGAACCGAGTGCCGTAAGTTCTTGCAAGTCTATTTTATCATTTATGAGATGTGTGATGTAGTTTTGGTGTATTTAGGATAATATCCGGCATTTTGGTCTGTCAAACCCCCAAAATAGGCCTTTTTGGAGCTGAAACTTGCATAAGTTTCAAACCGGGCATCCGAACCAAGTGCCGTAAGTTCATGCAAGTATTTTTTATCATTTTTGAGGTGTGTGATGTGGTTTTGGTGTAGTTACACAAATATCCGGCATTTTGGTCTGTCAAAACCCCAAAATAGACCTTTTTGGAGCTGAAACTTGCATAAGTTTCAAACCGGGCATCCGAACCGAGTGCTGTAAGTTCGTGCAAGTCTATTTTATCATTTTTGAGGAGTGTGATGTGGTTTCGGTGTAGTTAGGCAGATATCTGGCATTTTGGTCTGTCAAAACCCCAAAATGGGCCTTTTTGGAACTAAAACTTGCATAAGTTTCAAACCGGGCATCCGAACCGAGTGCAGTAAGTTTGTGCAAGTCTATTTTATCATTTGTGAGGTGTGTGATGTGGTTTTGGTGTAGTTAGGCTGATATCCGGCATTTTGGTCTGTCAGACCCCCAAAATAGGCCTTTTTGGAGCTGAAACTTGCATAAGTTTCAAACCGGGCATCCGAACCGAGTGCCGGAAGTTCGTGCAAGTATTTTTTATCATTTTTGATGTGTGTGATATGATTTTGGTGTAGTTAGGCTAATATCTGGCATTTTGGTCTGTCAAAACCCCAAAATAGACCTTTTTGGAGCTGAAACTTGCATAAATTTTAAACCGGGCATCCGAACCGAGTGTCGTAAGTTCGTGCAAGTAGATTTTATCATTTTTGAGGTGTGTGATGTGGTTTTGGTGTATTTAGGCTGATATCCTGCATTTTGGTCTGTCAAACCCCCAAAATAGGCCTTTTTGGAGCTAAAACTTGTATAAGTTTCAAACCGGGCATTCAAACCAAGTGCCGTAAGTTTGTGCACGTCTATTTTATTATTTTTGAGGAGTGTGATGTGGTTTTGGTGTATTTAGGCTGATATCTGACATTTTGGTCTGTTAAAACCCCAAAATGGGCCTTTTTGGAACTAAAACTTGCATAAGTTTCAAACCGGGCATCCGAACCGAATTCTGTAAGTTCATGCAAGTCTATTTTATTATTTGTAAGGTATGTGATGTGGTTTCGGTGTAGTTAAGCAAATATTCGGCATTTTGGTCTATCAAAACCCCAAAATGGGCCTTTTTCGAGCTGAAACTTGCATAAGTTTCAAACCGAGCATCCGAACCGAGTGTCGTAAGTTCGTGCAAGTCTATTTTATCATTTGTGAGGTGTGATGTGGTTTCGGTGTAGTTAGGCCGATATCCGGCATTTTGGTCTGTCAAAACCCCAAAATAAGCCTTTTTGGAGCTGAAACTTGCATAAGTTTCAAACAGGGCATCCGAACCGAGTGTCGTAAGTTTTTGCAAGTCTATTTTATCATTTTTGAGGTGTGTGATATGATTTCAGTGTATTTAGGTTGATATCCGACATTTTGGTCCGTCAAACCCCCAAAATAGGCCTTTTTGGAGCTGAAACTTGCATGAGTTTCAAACCGAGCATCCGAACCAAGTGCCGTAAGTTTGTGCAAGTCTATTTTATCATTTTTGAGGTGTGTGATGTGGTTTCAGTGTAGTTAGGCCGATATCCAGCATTTTGGTCTGTCAAAACCCCAAAATAGGCCTTTTTGGAGCTGAAACTTGCATAAGTTTCAAACCGAGCATCCGAACCGAGTGTCGTAAGTTCGTGCAAGTCTATTTTGTCATCTTTGAGGTGTGTGATGTAGTTTCGGTGCAGTTAGGCCGATATCCGGCATTTTGGTCTGTCGAAACCCCAAAATGAGCCTTTTTTAAGCTGAAACTTGCATAAGTTTCAAACCGGGCATCCGAACCGAGTGTCGTAAGTTTTTGCAAGTCTATTTTATCATTTGTGAGGTGTGTGATGTGGTTTTGGTGTAGTTAGGCTGATATCCGACATTTTGGTCTGTCAAAACCCCAAAATAGAGCTTTTTGGCGCTGAAACTTGCACAAGTTTCAAACCGGGCATCCGAACCGAGTGTCATAAGTTCGTGCAAGTCTATTTTATCATTTTTGAGGTGTGTGATGTGGTTTTGGTGTAGTTAGGCCGATATCCGGCATTTTGGTCTGTCAAAACCCCAAAATGGGCCTTTTTGGAGCTGAAACTTGCATTAGTTTCAAACCGGGCATCCGAACTGAGTGCCATAAGTTCGTGCAAGTCTATTTTATCATTTGTGAGGTGTGTGAGGTGGTTTCGGTGCAGTTAGGCCATTATCCGGCATTTTGGTCTGTCAAAACCCCAAAATGGGCCTTTTTAGAACTAAAACTTGCATAAGTTTCAAACCGGACATCCTAACCGAGTTCCGTAACTTCATGCAAGTCTATTTTATCATTTTTGATGTGTGTGATATAGTTTTAGTGCATTTTCTATAAATAATAAATCCACCAAAGTATATAATTTTAAAAACTTACCAAGGTTGTGAAGAGTCACGCTGTTGGCTGAGCATCGCCTGCACAAGAGTCTGTAGCTCAGAATATCACTCCTCGAGGCTATCTAGTCTCTGGCACAGCGCTACATTCCCTTGTTGAACTGCCTCAGTAGCTGCGTGTGCCCTAGCATCACTCTCCAAGGACGATGTCGTCGGCGGCATCCTAGTCCCTAAGCCACGCACATAGCCACGCCTCTTGTCCAGAACAGTCTCCCGTATCTGGTCATCGGTCGGCGGATCCTGATCCTCAGCTGTCAGCTGATCACGCAACCGGACCATCTCCTCCTATAAAAACATAAATATATGTTACTACTTTTATAACTTTAGATTAATATTAAATTAGTAATATTATGGCAAGTTACATAAAAACTTACATAAAGCCGCTGTGCTTCAGGCCCAACCCAACCCTTATTGGGGTTGTAGTGCGTCCTATGCCACAAATCAATGGGGCTGGGTGGTGCACCAGTGTCCTGGTCTCGCTGGAGCAAATAAATAGTAGCTTCTGAAGATTGATTTCCTGAATAAATTATACAATAATAACTTGATACATTTATTAACTTACCATATCATGCCTATACAGTACAAAAGAACATGATCCACCACAGTGGGTCACCTTCTGCTTGCTTCTACTCTCGCTATTCTTCCTGCTTAGTTCCTACACTTGGCCAAAACAAAGAAGGTTAGTATAAATGATACTGATTTAAACCAGACAACAAAAGTAATTTTAACAATTTTTACCTAAAATGCATCCCTTGCGGACCGGTCCCACAGTAAGATCCAATCCTCCACCGTCACCCCCCTACAGGGTCTGTCGCGGGGCTCTCTACCACCTGCCACCTCCGCCTCGTAGTGCATATGGAGACGGTGTCGATAGTCCCTGAAACGGACTCCCAGGTAACGGTCCACTGCCTTCGCTACGTGAGGCAAGTGGAGATCAATGTCAAACTTCCCCGGTAAAGCATGTTATTGTCAAAACATTACGGCATTAGAAATGTTAAAATTTAGTTCAACACAATAATAAAAGAAATACCAAGATATACGCATGAATATCCCGTAGCTCCTCCTAAGTGACGAGACTCCAGTCACTAATATGGAGTGGGGCGCGTAGTCGGCAAATGATGCCGACCTCTGTGGTGAACTGTTGTGCCCACCCACCAACGGGCTTCAACAAGCCCTCAGGTAGCTCAATCCGAAGTCGCGAGCCCCTTGCTGCCTCTATCTGAGCCTGCAAACTCCGATTCTTCGACCTACCGCACCCTCGTCTAGAGGTGGTGGTCGAAGCTTTAGAAACAATAAAATAGAAACAATTAGTACCATATTTATATAATCATTAATATAAAGTGGAACTATCCATACCATCAATGGCAGGATCGGTCGATCCTGCAGAGGAAGGAGAAGAGGTCGATGGGTTCACCGGGGCTGCGCGTCTACGTGAGCTTGGTCCAACCATATCTAAAAAGAAAGTTTAAAAGTAAAATCCATTACATCATACAAAATTAAAATCCATTACATCATAAAATTGAATATCCATTACACTTGATCTTACCACATGTAACACCTATTACAATTATTCATCTGAGTTTGTATCATCATCTAAACTTGAATTTTCTTCATTCTCGGTACAATACTCTAACAATGTCTCATCATTAAAATCACTTTCCTCGTCATCATCATCATTAATCAACATTGCATCCCTCGGATCTAATTGTGTGGTATTTGTGACGTCGAAAGCTACGACATGAATTGATTCTACATCAGTTCTATTCAACCGATACGAACTAACATCTTCCTGATCATGCCGGACAACACCATCGTTGGCAGTTTGAGACTCTTCTTGTAGTGCCTCCTCAATCCTCTCCAACTCTTCATCTCCCTCGCCAACTTCTAGGACATCATAAACATTTCTAGTTTTTATTTTTTGGACAACATGCCAATCACTTCTTATTTTTGTGTCCTTCAAATAGAAAACTTGTTTTGCAACTGATGCCAAAACATACGGATCATCTTTAAATGCCGTACATGACGTATTAACACTTATGAAGTGCTTATCAATCTGCATTCTAGTCTTCTTATTACTTATATCCCACCAATCACATTTAAAAATATTCACAGAATGACCGTAGCAATAATGTAACTGTATGATGTCTTTTAAAACACCATAGTACTCTACAGTTTGTCCTCCGTCACCATCTCTTTCAACAAGGACCCCGCTATTCTGTGTTCGTCGGCTGACCTCACATTCCCTCGTGTGAAATCGAACACCATCAACAATTAAACTAGTGTAGCGGGATATCCTTTGATTAGGACCACATGCCAAGGAATATAATTGATCGTACGCCTCAGGAGATTGTTGGTGGCGTAATAGCTTCATCTATTAATTCAGTACAAGTACAAAATTAATTGAATACAAATGCATTAACTAATACAATTACAATTAATTGAAACCTATTCTTACACGTTCTCCGAACCACTTTGGAAACAAATTTTTCTGTCTTTACTCCAGATCAGAACTTGATACATGTTCTCTCTGAAGCTCGATCGTATGCACACTGCATAAGATGAGATATGTTATATGTAACTTACATTTGTATACTAACGTAGTATTGCAATGATTTCGATAAACTTACTTAAAATATGGAAATGTCTCCTCGCAGTTGTTGAGCACGATGTAGTGGGCTCTTTCCAAGTCTTGAGGATAACACCATTCATATATACGGGCACCTATTGGCCGCACAGTCTGATTAAACACCGCAAGGCCAGTTCGTTGTTACCTTGGACATCTATCAGAATTTCGCTCTTGACGATTAAACCTTGTCTCAATATCTTCAAGATGCATAGAGCAGAAGGTGAGACATTCAGCATCAATGTAAGCCTCAGCAATTGACCCTTCCGGTCGTGCTCTGTTACGCACATATTGCTTCAATGTGTGCAAATATCTATTTTGATAATTAATCAGTTATAGATTAAAATAGTTAGGATGGATAGATAACATAATTCACAAAATTAAATGTACCTTTCTATTGGATACATCCAACGGTATTGGATAGGTCCGCCAATTTTTGCCTCATGAGGCAAATGCATCGCTAAGTGGACCATGATATCGAAGAAAGCTGGAGGAAAAATCTGTTCCAACTTGCAGAGGATCACGACAACATCCCTTTCGAGCTTGTCAAGTACTTCCACATTCAATGTCTTCGCACATAATTCTCTAAAGAAGCAACCCAACTTAGTTAATGTAGTCGATATGTCATCAGTGAGATACCCACGTAGTGCAACCGGAAGAAGTCGTTGCAAAAGGACATGGCAATCATGGCTCTTCAATCCGGATATTTTTGCCTCTATAACATTTACACACCAAGATATATTCTATGCGTATCCATCTGGGAACTTCACCGATTTAAACCACTCACAAATCCTCATTCTCTCTGCGGATGATAACATATACTATGCAGGAGGCACGATATATTTATCACCGCTACGTATTAGGTACAACTCTTTCCTTATTCCCAGCTCCTGCAAGTCCAACCGGGCTTTAACACTATCTTTTGTCTTCCCTTCAATGTTTATTACAGTTCCCAGCACATTATCACATATGTTTTTCTCGATGTGCATCACATCCAAATTGTGCGTCAACTTAAGGGTCTCTCAGTACGGCAAATCAAAAAATATTCTTTTCTTTGTCCAATTTAAGTCCAAATTAATACGCTTCCTCTTCTTACTACCCGGTATCTTCCCAAACCTCACTGGTTGGATGACTGTCAATTGCGCCAGCACGTCTTTGCCAGACAACAATGGTGACAATCTGCAGTCAATTTGTCCATCAAATAGATGCTTCTGCCGATTTCACCAGCCATGTGATGGCGGTAGAAAACGACGATGGCACATATAACATATCTTCCTCCCATTTGACAAATGTAGGGAACATGCATCCTTATTGCAAACTGGACATGCCAGATACCCCTTAGTGCTCCACCCAGACAAGTTCCCGTATGCTGGAAAGTCATTTATGGTCCACAGTAACGTGGCATGCAATTGAAATGTCTCATTCTTAGAGACGTCGTATGCCTCCACTCCCACCTCCCACCTCCCACCTCCCACAATTCCTTCAACTAGTCCACTAAAGGACGCAAGTACACATCAATTTCATTACCAGGAGACTTCGGCCCTGGAATAAGCAACGACATGTAGATAAATGGTTCTTTCATACATTTTCATGGTGGCAAGTTATACGGCACAAGCAACACCGGCCACATGCTGTAGGCATTACTCATGTCACTGAACGGGTTGAAACCGTCGCTAGCCAGCCCAAGTCGTACATTACGCGGCTCATTTGCAAACCATTCGTGATTTGTATCAAACTCAGCCCAAGCTTGTGAATCTGCCGGATGCCTACATGCATTTTTCTCAGCAACACGCTTCTCCTTATGCCACCGCATATCTTCTGCCGTCTTCTGAGACATGTACAACCTTTGTAGCCTCGGTTATAAGGGAAAATATCTCAGCACCTTGTGCAGAATTGTCTTGTTCTTTCCTTCATTCAGCTTGTACCTGGGTTCGTGGCACACCGTACACTCTTTACATTGTTCAGTCTCCTTCCAAAATAACATGCAATCGTTTTTACAAGCATGTATGAAAATATACCCGAGGCCCAAATCTCTTAATATTCTTTTCGCCTCGTAATATGATTTCGGAAGGGTCTCCCCAGTAGGAAGCATTGCTTTAATCAATTCAATGGTCATATTAACTGATTTGTTACTACAACGGTTGATGGTCTTAAGATGAAGGAGTTTCACGAGAAAGTCTAGTTTCGAAAACTTATCACAATCCGGGTATAACGGCTGCCTTGCTTCCCTCAACAATGACTCAAACGCGGTCGATGGTCCCGTGTCACTCCTGTGACTACTCGCCCCAGTTGTAGCCCCCTGCAAGTCTGCTAGCATTTGTGGCAAGCCTTCGTAACCAACCCCAACATTATCACCAAAGTCATTATCGTCGTCTTCTTCTTCATCATCAAATACCACTCGTACGTCACGGCGTTCCCTGTGAAATTCCCAACACGTATACCTCTTGTCTATCCCGTGTTCGAGTAGGTGCTCTTTGGCCTCATCTATATGCATATAATCCCTATTATTGCACCTCCTACATGGACATCTTATCCTATTTCTCCCATCTGCAGATGCATGAGCAAACTCAATAAAATCTTTGATCCCCTTCACATACCCTGGCAAATGCCTGCCCCTTAAGTCCATCCAACTATTATCCATTTTCGTCTACCTAATACAAGTCAAAAATGATACTCGTTATAAATATGAAACATGAATCCTATCACCTCCAACTTCTCTCTAAAGGATAAGGTGGTCCTATCTCATTCGTGAATGCACAATCTACATTGCAATCAGCAGCAATCAAATGCTTGATTCCACTCGGACAAAATTTTGGCAGCATCTCCCCACGGTTCTCCAAGTATACGAGATAGACGTTAGCACGCCTAAATATATACCTAGAGAACAATAGGAGATCGAACTGAAATTTTATCATAGTGAAATATTCAAGCATATGCGCAATTGATTGCAATGCAGATTTATGCATTCCCGAACTGTAACACCCCAAATTACTTAACCGACATGTTTTGTGTAATACCCCGACCCGAGGTAACCAATACCCGACCCGGATTGAACCGGGCCATGACATGTGACCCTGGACTGTAAGTCCATTATTACGTAAATAAGTATCAAATTTACATTTAATTATTAGATTGTCAAAATATTGGAATAACAATTAAGAGCTAAGAATAATTTTAAAATGGGCAAGCGATACTAAATCGTCCGACGAGATTCGTAATTTGAAAATGGCCAAAATGATTTGACCCCGAAGATGGAACGAAAAAAAAAAAAAAAAAAGTGTGCGAATAAGTGTACATATGTTAAGTGTAAATTATATATGGATATGTACAAATAATAATTTTATACTCAATAATATATATTAGACATACATATATAAATATATATACATATATATATATATATATACGGTTGGATATATATATAGATATATATATATATAGTATAAATTGAAAGGAAAGAAAAGGAAATAAAATATATATTATGTATGTATAAAATATGAGAGAAACCATGTGCGGCTGCCGCACCTGGTTTGTGTAAAAAAAAAAAAAAAAAGAAAAAGAAACGTGGACAAGGAAATATGTGGTAGAATTGAAAACCAGTAGAAACAAAATAGATGGCAGCATCCAAATTAAACAGGGGGAATGCCACAACCGTAAAGCTGATCATGGAAAAGAATTAAAGAAAAGAGAGTCGATGCTCTGTGGTGTAGTTGATATATTAATATATATATAAATATAATGTGTACAGGTGTGTAGCCGTGTGAGGTGCAAGTGATATATATATATATATATATATATATATATAAATGCATGCATTGTGGCGTGGCAACAGGAAAGGAAAGGGAGAAATTGAGAGGGGCAGCAGGTCGGTGGAGCAGTGTACAGGAAGCGTGGCAGCCAAAGGGAAGTGGCAGCATGGAAACAACTGTATGAAGTGTAGTGTGTGCATGTATCATATAATATATCTACGTGTATATCAGAATTAAACGGAAACTGTGGGCAGAATTGAATCAATAGGCGTGTTGGGGCACTAAAAGAAAGTGAGAGAATGAGTGGAAGATGATGTGTCGAGGGCTGGAGGAGTAATGGCTGCATGACAGCCGTGTATATAGCAGTGTGTGTGGTGTTCTCCATTGATTAAGCAAAATTTAATAATTTAAAACCAACAACTGAGAAGCAGTGGGTGTGGAGAAGAAATTGGCGTTACAGCCGAAGCTGCTAAAGTAAAGAGAGTAAAAGAGGGATGGAGTGCAACAACAGGTGGAGGTATATATGTGTAGGCGTTGAATACAATCAGTTTTTGCGGCTGAGGAATTTGATGAAATGAGCAAGCCAATTCGGTGTTTTCCCAGATCAGTAAAACCGCAGGGAGTTGCACCCATGTTTACTGATGCAAAGAAGAAATTGTGTAGTGGTTTCAGGTTGAACGGCAGTTGACGGAAGGACAAATTACATGACTACATGCGGCAAAACTAGAGAAAATAGGAGCAGCGGTTGCGGACCGATCTTGATGTACAGAGAGTTGGAAAAACTGATTTGCTGCTGTGGAAATTGGAGTAGCAGGTGAGATGGCGTTGAGTTGGAAGAATTGTGGTGAGGAGACGATGGGAAATTTGGTTGTAGGAGACTCGGGCAGCAGCTGCAACAGGTACGGTGGTGGTGCTGTCTGGTGCGGCAGTGGCCAACTGGAGTGCAGCAGGTGGAGATACAGGAGGAAATTGGGGCAGCTGTAGCCACGACTGCAGCGGTTAGGGGATGTGTCAACAGATTCAGTGCATTTAAGTGTGCTAAAGTTGGGGTTGCGTCTGAGACCTTATGAGGTATAATTTTTACTTAAGTAATTTTCTTGCACATTTTAGTTTGGGGGTCAATTGGGTTAGATTTTAGGATGCTGATAAATCTGAACCTGAGATGACTTTAGTTCTGGTTACTTAGAGGTTCAGGATTATGATATATATAAAAAAAAATAAAAAAATAAAAAAGAAAAGAAAAAGGGGACCAAGGATAGCTTATTCTAAATTTTTTTTTATATGAGCCAGTGTTGGCTATACTGAATTAGAATATGAAGTTGTGAATTGAAATTTCACCCCAAAACTTATGGGAATTTATAATCAGACCCCCAACAGTTATGATTAATATTATTAAGGCCCGAACAGTGAAAGAAATAAAATATTGGTTTAAAGAAAATTACGGAAATACCCCGAGTCCTAAAATAAGTCAAACGAAGTTCAAACGTGATGAATAAATAGTCAATTTTTATTATCTTGAGCCTTCCGAAACCAATAGTGAAGTCAAAATTATGAAAAGAGGTCCTGGAAATAAAAGACATGTAAAGTACAAAATGACGATTTTACCCTTTTCAATCCAGAAGTCCAATTTAAGATCCGTAAAAGTCTAAACCACTTTTATTCGACGTTCCGGATATAATGATGAGGTATAAATTAGTAAATAAAATACCGATAGCAATGACAGGCATGTTTGAATATATAGCATAGATCAGTTACAACTGTAGACTGAGTTACATTTTCAAATGACAGGCACGTCGAAAGGAAAAAGGGGAGGAAACAGTTTGGTTTCCAATGAACAGTAAAGTGTAAGTAAATCTGAACTTTTCTATGTGGTTATTTCCAGTCAGTCACATTCATTTCTACGTGCTGCCAAATTTGTACTCTATCACTACCTGATGTACTTGATTTGAGCCAATCGACTTGTGGTTATCGGTTATGCCTGATCTGTGGATTTGACTTGCTTGCTTACATCGTTGTGAGATTGATCATTGATATTTGAGCATTCTTTGCACTATCATATCATGACCTAGTCTTGAGATATATCCTTTTGATAGAAATCTTGATATTCCACACTTCGTGTTTTGTTGATTGTGATATCGATTGCTTTGTACAGTTGTACATCCTGTGTGAAATTTTGTTGGTCATGATATTTGGTATGTACCTGGGGTTGTGCTCAGTCACAATGGCCCATCCATTCACAGATTGCGTGGGGGAAAGACCCTTTGGGGTCTTGTATGTCCTTTGGGACTTGTAGAGAAAAGAGCTCTAACGCTTTTCAGAAAGCCCGAGGAACTGTGGCGGATCTGAGCATGCGTTTTAGTGGGGTATGCCGGGCCCCGAGTGATTCACGCATATCTGGGTTTTTAGAACTCGATGACGATATATCTTTGGTATTCATTGAATGATCATATTCTATGTCCTGTGAATGATCATATTATTGCGATCATGTTATACT
This sequence comes from Nyssa sinensis, assembly GCA_008638375.1. Classification (NCBI taxonomy): domain Eukaryota; kingdom Viridiplantae; phylum Streptophyta; class Magnoliopsida; order Cornales; family Nyssaceae; genus Nyssa; species Nyssa sinensis. The sequence goes on from CM018032.1 coordinate 56,285,995, forward strand.
TTACTCGTTGATGATATATCGTTGATACTCGTTGGATGTTCATATTCTATGCAAGCATGTCATACTTTTGATTGGCTATCGTAATTGTTGTGGCAGCAGATTTTCATGATTGGCTAGATCCCGGTTGTTGGATTCATTATTATTATCTTCTTGTATCTTATTTGGGATAAGCCTTTTGGACCCTTGGGTCATTGTTGTACATCTTGGTGATTGGCTATGTATTTCTTGTTACTCATTCGGCTGTTGGATATCTGTTATCCCTTTCTTCTATTATTCTTGTGAACTAACCCTGACCCATGGCAAAGCTAGGAATTTACTTACTGAGCTTGTTTAAGCTCATTCCATTTATTTAACATTTTTCAGGTGACATCATGTGGGATGAAATGCAATGAGATAACTAGTGGAACTAGTGATGCACAATGAACGACAATGACGATATAAACTTCAAGTTAAAGATCGAACGTGAACATTGTAAGGTTAACTTTAAGGCTATGCATTATAATGTTACATCATTAGTGATGAGGTTAGCCTAGTATGTCAGATCATTATGATTAAGTGGTACTTGGAGACATTATGATTATTGATCATTGGAGATGAGTTTAACTAGCTGAACTTTCATGGTGTGACTTCCGCTTTAAGTAATTCATTGATATAGAATGGTTGCATTAGAGCATGTATATTATACTTTAGAGATATTTGATGACTGATTCTAGACGTGCTCTGATGTGTTTGGATGAGTTACATTCTTAATTCAAAAAGATTTTAATTCCGCTGTTTTGACCCTACATTTAGAATGTAATTCATTGTGAAGTTGCCTTGGGTTGGTTACATTGTTGGTGGAGAAAAAAACTGACAAGGTGGCCAACTGGCATCACGTCCTCGAGATCCGCGTAGGATGGGTTTCGGGTCGTGACATTTTGTATATGGGAAACTATTTTGGGAATGAAATGTCAGGTTTAGCTAATTTAATGTCTATTTTTAATAGTGATAAAACTCGAATTAGCTAATTATGGGAAACTCGAGAAAATAAAAACCGACATTGGACCTTGGTCAATGAAAGATATTCTGAGTAGGAAGTGACAGATAGAAACCGCGCTGAAAAAGGAGTTACAGATTGAAAGTTAAGGCCAAAACAGTGAAACTGGAATTCCGCGACAACCAAACAGGGCCTTAACCAGAAAAATATGAGAAAATGGTCACTTGGGAGGCCAAGGGGAATTGAACCCTTGACCTACCAAGGTAAGCAATTTTGTCCCAAAAAGTTACCAACTAGGCTGTTGGTTACTTTGTGCATGTATACAGCAACATATGTATATAACCTATAATCTTGCTCAAGCCACCACCCAAATTGGCCAATGGCCTTGCATGCATTCCCTTCATCATAGCCCTCCATCACCTCCATCAGTCAACACCCACTAACCCCACTAAGGGCAGAGATATACTCATATATATGTATATGTGTATAGCCCTCTATGTATATAAACCTATAATATATAAATGCCATAACTTGCATCAACTCTCTCTTTAGAGAATTCTGAAATTTCAGAGATTGTGTAAACTGTGTGTGTACGTGGGGTTTGGTAAAAGTGAGAGTGTCGAGTGAGAAGGAAAGGAAGCTTTGCATGCAAGGGCATTGAGGAAGATTGGCCATTCAAGGTGCAAGGAGAGGGGGGCTTGAAGTTGAAGTGCATGACCTGAGGGAGTCGAGGGACACTGTGAGAGGTCTGGGTCGAGCCATAACCGAGAGAAAGAGAGAGCACTGTGAAGGTAAAGTTCCAAATTATCTTCAATTCTTGTTTTGTAAATTTTGGAACTGTTTGATAGAATTAGACTGCATGCATGTTTTATTCTTGATCCTAGGAATTATTCTGAGTGTATATGGCTTAGAGGTGTCGGATAAGTGCAGAAACCATGGAAACCGAGCTGACCTCCATTAAAGGACCTTGGAATACCAGGTCTGATTCGACCATAGCAGTTTAGGATTTTGAGTAGTGGGACTCACAATAGACCCTGATAGGATCTCAACCATCTACCTACGCGACCCCAGAACACCGTATAGCCCCATGAAATTGGAAATGAACCCACGGGTTTAAAATCCAATCCGTTAAAACTCGAGACTAAACTGAAAAATGAAGATAAGGTCTTGATCCTTATGGTCTGTAGGTCACATAGCTTCAAACCACACACAAAATGGTTGAGAAATGGGGACGTATTGGTCAGTTGCAGGTCTGGATTATTGTTTTTCAAACAGACCGACCCAGAGGATGATTCGAAGCTTCAAATGAATGCCAAATGATAGATACTAAGTGCAGAAAGCTATCGGAATCGAAACCAACTGAAAATCGTGTCTAAAACATCACGAAATAAAGAGTAAAAATCTGCAGAAAAATAGGGCAACAGTAACCAAGGGGGGTTAGGGACGATGACCAGTACCGAGTCGGGTCGAACCGGGTGTCGGGTCGGACCCCGACCCGATTAAAAATGGATGGGCTTTAATGAAACTACGCCGTTTCCTCACTGATTTAAATTAAAATTTAGTTAGGGCTGACGTCATCATGACGTCAGCAGTGTAACCAACCGGTCAGAACCGGACTGAACCGGACCGATTCAGTTGCAAAGAGACTGAACCCTTTGGTTCAGTTTTGAATTTTTAAATATTTACAAACTGACCCCCACTGTTTAACAGAATTACACTAAGGCCCAAATTTTGAAAATCTTTTGCAATTATACCCCTGAAAAATTAAATAAAATAATAAAATAATTATTTTATTAAAAGAGAATAATTACCATATTGCCCTTGGACCTTAAACAAGTCAAACGAAGTCCGAATTTAATAACTGAATAGTGTAATCTTACTATTTCGGGCATTCTGGACTCAATGGCTGAGTCCGATTTGTGAAACCAAGTCCCGAAAAATACAGACATGTAAAGGGTAAATGACCGTACTGCCCCTAATGACACATAGGGCCAGATTACACTGAAGGATAGTCCATTGTAACTATGTTGGACATTTCGGACTCAATGGTGAGGTCCCTGACTGCAAATAAAATACCAAAAAATACAACATATGAAATTACCAAAATACCCCTGACACTGTACAAGGCCCAAATGAAATCCAATTTCAACGAAATTAATATCAGTAGTAGACCTGACACCTGTGAGATTGTATACATGACTAAATGACGAATCCGAGACAGAAATTATGTGACGACAAAAATGACCAAAATATCCCTGATATACCCGAACCCAGATTTAAAAACGGAGAGAGTCTAAATTGACTTTCTTCGACCTTCCGGACTCAATGGTTGGGTCCATATTATGGAAACCAGAACCGATAAATGTGTGAAAGCATGAAGCTACCAGAAGAGTAATGAGATCTGTTCTAACGTGTTGAACTGTGTTCTAGGTAAAATATCACTTAAACTACCATGGACAATCAGGGCAAGAAATTCACCATCATGACTAAGGCCCAGAGGTTAGCCGATGAGAAACAACAAAGGTTTATGCAAGACTTACTGTGGCAGCAAAAATTTATTGAGCGCCATATTAGAATAGCTAAGTCCACTGAAATTGTCTCCGTCCGGCCCTTCATATATAAGACACCTACTAAGGCAATGATTGCCGAGGCCAAGATGAAAAAAACAGGAAGATACTGAAACCCTAAGCCAAATGCTTAAGAGGTAAGACCTATGAACTAGCCACTATAAGTTAGTTCCATGAAACCCATCCTAGGGTAGACTTACTCAGTCTAAGGTCATGAGTTGATAAATCTTTATAAATTGTTTTAGGCTTAAGGAGAAAAAGAGGAAGGCTCCGTTCATAGCTTCAAACTCAAATATTGAAGGTGAGTAACTTCTGACACTGTTTAGTTACTGTTCCTTGATCTGTTAAATTGTTTCGAATATCATATGTTTTAAATGCAATCGTTTTAAATGCATGCTTTTATCACCGATGACATGGTTCTTAGTTTCTCAAATGATTAACTATACATCTGATTGATATGCTAGCACCCTGAACCGTTTATCTGTTTTGATCTATTGAACTTGACTTGGATTTATTGAACTATTAATTCCAAACTGATTTAGTTAACAATGTGATTTAAGCAAAGATTGAATTCGAAACTCTTGCCTGGATATCTGTGTTACTCACTAGGCTTTTTAAAGCTCATTCCATTATTTTAATAATTTCAGGGGAACTCTCAGATGGACAGGTTTAGCAGGTTCAGGACTTAGGGGGAAAATGTTGGAGACCCCCAGATAAAATGATAACCCATTTTTGTGAATCTATACCATTTTTGTACTTTTGTGTAACTAAGCAGATTATGACCTTTTGTGGTAAAACTGTTTTGTAATCTTGATAAGATAAGACTGACTATGATGTATCCTGAATGCTCTGCCAAGTATGTATGTATGCATTCTCTTGTGAAAATTTCGCTGCTTAAATTATATATGTCGAATGCATTATGCTTGGAATTTTATATCGGAATGGCCTGTGGTTAGGATTACCGTCGGGGTTTTGCTTTCAAAAAAAAAAAACTAATAAAACCCGATGGGTACCTAACTGGCCTTGTCACGTGCCCCAAATCCGCACAGGGTGGGTCTGGGGGATGTGACACGAACTGTCCTCTCTGGACAATTCAAGAATCGATTTTCATACACACGAGCCCAATCGCGAATAAATTTCACGACAAGATTCAAATGTGATAAAAATGACTCCCGAACGGGGCTAGGCTTACATGAATGCAATTAAAAAATTCATTAGTGTAAGTGCAAACTCTGATTGTCAGACAGAGTTTTGCTTTAAAAAATCATTAACAATAGCATTGAAAATGCAAATAGAAAACATATTGATCTTGGTTGCTAACAAGTAAAAGCACCTAACTTTCAATTTTTATCTATTAATTAAGGTCATTCATCAAGAATTATTTACTTGGCACCTGACAACAACAACTTAACCAACAAAAGCAAATCAATTGCTACCTAAAACCACTAACTGACTTAATAGGTCTGTTGTATCTAGTTGATCTCTCAATCTATAGGACTCAAGAACTCTTATTACTTGGAAGCTAAAACCAAAAAAAAAAAATTAAAAATTATTGTTTAGAGGAACTCAGGAGCAAGGGATTAGGGTTCAAGTTGCAGTTCAATGAACACATACATGAAACACAAGAGGGAAAAAAACACAGCCATGGAAAAACACATGTTGAATGAACACATACATGAAAAAATGTCCAAATGCACTCATGTGTCTAGATTTCAAGGAATTTCCATCTCAACAAGAAATATATATTCCCATCAAAATTTAATTAAGATAGAACAATCCAACTTAAAGTCAATTTTTAAGTAAAAATAGTTACCTTTACATACTTATATTCGAAACCACCTTATTTTGATATGAGACGGCAAACAAACTAGACTTCGGGTTACCTAACTTTTCAATTTTTAAACTAAATTTTTTCATTTAGGCTACATAATTAGATTTTTTACTATTTATAATAAGTTTTAAATTTGTAATTATTTTGTTTAAGAAATTTTAAATTGGTTTCCGTTTGTTGTTATGTTTTTCTTATTTCATCTAGTTTTTAATTTTTTTAAAAGCCCTAACATTTATTTATGCTGAATTTTTTAATTTTTGAGATTTCTTAATTTTTTAATTATATTGAGTCTATCATAAAGAAGTAGTAAATTCTTATATAGATCCGTAGTTTTTTAGTAGTAAATTCTTATTTAGATTTGTAGTCTTTTAGTTTATAAATATAATGTAATTAGTCTTTATTAACTAATTTATTAATAATATTTTAATTTTGATTTTTTTTTTTGGATGAGGAGTTTTTTTGTATTTCTTAGTTATTAAGAAATTAGACCTAATTTGATTTTCCTTTCACATTTTTGTGTTAACTTAGTTTTGAAGTAGTAGTTGAGAGTAGCATACAATGAGGAGTGGAAATGCATCAAATAGTGAAATCAGATGCTTCAATAGAATCTGAATCTCTCAAAATTGGAACTCAAAAGTGATTAATAAAACTAAACAAATGATCAAAAGGAGAAAGTATACTCATCAATGTTTGAACAAATGTGCTGGACAATGAAATTGACTGATGTCAACACTTCAGGAAATGTTTTTTATGCCTATAAATTTTTTTTATATTCATATGAACTCCCTAAATAAAGAATTTTATTATTTTAATGATGGCTTAATAGAAAGTTAGAAGAAACTTCTAGTTTGTTTGGATGAAAAAATTTGATAATAAAAGAAAAGATTAAGGTAGATTAATAATAAAATCTTTCTTATGGATTTTTATATAAGGAGGAAGAAAGAAAAATATAGAAATATTAAGAGAAAAAAAAAGAGTCATTAGTAATAAAAATTATACCAACAACTTTGAATAATTATACCAACAACTTTGAATGATTATACCAACAACTTGAATAATTATTTGCAATCACATTGACTCTTGACTTTATTGGTGAAGGAGTAATAATTTTTGCTAGAGTGGTTGGCATTTGAATAATTATACCAACAACTTGTACCAACAACCTATTCTTACAAAATTTTAGATACATACAACAGGGAGATAATAAAAAATTGTTAGCATGCAATAGTACCTAGTTTTTTGTCTGAACATTAAAAAGAAAAAAAAAGAAGGTAGATAGTCATTACATTAAAAAGCACAATTTGGCTGCATAACATAAGCCAGATTTAGCATCCATTTGTTTGCATAAAAGAGTAGGACTCATGTTACCTCTTGCAAGTGTTCACACTAACCAATATAAAGAGACGATTACAGGCACCAAGTTCTTACAACAAAAACCCATACAAATTTGTGTGTGTGAAATAAACAGTAAAATAAGGGAGAAAAAAATGGCCTGAAATAAACAGTAAAAAGATCAACCAACAAATCTCTCTTTCACTTTGTCTCTGGTGGTATAAAAAACAAATCTAAACTGAACCACAAAAGAATGATGCAGATTTGATAGATTTTTGCAAAAATAGAAAGAAAGAATATGAAATCTACCGTCATCGTCACCGAATAGGATTGCCGTCACAGAATGGGCCGTCCAATGAGCCGTCCACCGTCGTCCACCGCCGTCCAATTCGTGCTCGCAACAAGGGAGTGACAGAGACAGAGAGAGAAAAATTAGTGAGACAGCGTGAGAAGAAAAACAAACTAGGTCGGCTGGATATAAAAATGGGGGGCTCATTCGCGACGCTCACTGAGCGTCACTAATAAGACCCTGAGCGTCGCTAATACTCAAATATCACTATTAGCGACGCCTAATCGAGCGTCGCCATTAATTTTACCTATTAGCGACGCCCCTGTGCGTCGCCAATAGTCATGTGCGCATCGCTAATAGTTTCGCGCCTAATTTTTCGCAACTTTTTTCCTATTATTCTTGACACACGACTGGGCGTCGCGAAAAGTGACTTTTAGCGACGCTTTTCGTGCGTCACTAATAATGAGCGTCGTCAAAAATATTTTTTTTTTTGTAGTGGGTTCAAGTGTTTCATCAGCTTGCATTGGCCCTTCAAGGGCCCTTCCACGTATATATATTCAAGGGCCCTTCCACGATGCATAAAGAGAAACTTTTAGCGGTTTAAAATCGTTGGGGACAATTGGACTGGTAGTTGATTGTCAATTATGGTGAGAATGAATCATCTTGGACTGTACATGGAATTGGAAGGGTCATGTATGTGGTTAGCAAATATGCACGTCAGGCTGTAAAACTAAGCTTAGAGAGAGAGAGCTTCATAATTAGAATGCATAGGAAACGTGTATTTATATAAGTGAGAGCTTGGAAGGGCCTTTGAATATATATACGTGTAAGTAGTTCGCGTGCTTCATTGAAAAAGCTTAAAGTGGGTGCATAGCTAGTAGCTGTATACCCACTTAGACTACTATGAAGACTACTCCTTTTGGAGTTAGAAAGGGTGCTTGGACTGAAGAAGAAGACATTCTTCTAAGAAAGTGCATTGGAAAGCACGGAGAAGGAAAATGGCACCAAGTACCTCTAAAAGCTGGTATATGTAATGTAATTCTGTGTGTGTGTGTGTGTGTGTGTGAGAGAGAGAGAGAGAGAGAGAGAGAGAGAGAGAGAGAATTTGATAATCTTCTTTGATTTTTTTTTTCTGGGTATTTGCAGGCTTGAACAGATGCAGGAAGAGCTGTAGACTGAGGTGGTTGAACTATCTGACGCCAAATATAAAAAGAGGAGGCTTTGCATCTGATGAAGTTGATCTCATGATGAGGCTTCATAAACTGTTAGGCAATAGGCAAGTATAATATATATATATATATATATATATATATATATATATTAAAAATTATCCTAATTAAAAATTAAAGGTGCCCCATAGAAATTTCAGGAAAAAAATTCTATTAGTGTTGCTCAACTGTTTGATTACATAAAAATTCTATTATTAAAACATTATTTCAATTTTATTCTAATATATATATATATATATATATAAATTTAATATTGAGATGTTTACCACTTCCACGCATAAAGAAAGTATATTAATCATAATTATTATTATAATTAGGGCAGATAAATAATTAAGAAAGGTATAATTTAATTGTTTAATCTTCAAACAATATAAAATTATTTTGGAAATCACTTTGTCTGGAGTCACAAGACCTGTCTTGTTGCGTAACTTTAAAAATATAAAAAATTGTAGTTGCAAATTTGCTATTTCCTTTTTTTCTCCCCGTCTCTGGGAGGCCACATATGACAAGGTAGTGCTCTCTCCCATCAAGACTCACTGATGTATTTCTCTTTGTGCATCCCAAATGCTTCTGCAACTGTTTATAGCTTTATTTTTACTCATCTGTTACTTGTTTTGTTTAAACAGATGGTCGCTGATTGCCGGTAGACTCCCGGGGAGAACTGCAAATGATGTGAAGAACTATTGGAACACCCACCTGCAGAAGAAGACAGTTGCTCGCGGGGAAGAGGTGCAAACCGAAGCCCAGAAGACCATTGAAAACAAAATCATAAAGCCACGACCTCGGACCTTCTCCAAAAATTTTACTTTGTTGAGGGGAAGAAATAATCTGACTGTAGATAACATTCAATCAGGAGATAGTCTCTGCACCAAGCCAACTCCAACATCTCCTCTAGATGTTGGTGGAATTCCATGGTGGGATGACTTGCTTGTTGACAAGGAAATTGATAATGGAAAAAGCTGGTCCATAAGTGGTTTGGAAGAGCAACCCACAACAGGCCTTTGGAATTGCGAAGAAACGACACCCCGAGAAATAGCAGGTAACAGTTCTAGTGTTGATGAAGAACTCCTGAATGGTTGGAGTGACCTCTCCATTGATGTGGACCTCTGGAATCTTTTAAGTAATTAATAAGAAGTACAATGCTTTTACACTTTTAATTATTTCCTAGGAGTGGGTAATTAATGTTAAGTGAAATGCAGTAACGAGATGAAGTCAAGTGTGCCGACATATTATACTACAGGTACTTTTTCTAAAATTTTAGTTAATTATATTAATTTTTTTAAAAAAATTTAATTATATTAATCTTTTGTTCAGTTTAATTTTTTTAAAAAATGATAATATTACTTTTTTATGTATTTTTTTTTTAATTTTGACTAATTTTTTTAACTATTTTTTTATTTTCAAATACATATTAATTAAAATGTTTTTTGGCTAAAAAAAATATAAATTACTTATTTAAAATTTAATTTTATATAAAAAAATTAAAAAAATTGGTCAAAATTTAAAAAATTTAAAAAAATTTGAGATGAGCAATTTTATTATTTTTAAAAATAAATTAGACTGGAAGAGAGTTAGTGTAGTTTGTCTAAAAAAAAAAAAAAGTTCATATAATTTTAAAAATTTAAAAAAAAAATCAGTATAATTATCAAAAATATCAAAAAAAATTAATATAATTTATCTTATATTTATATATATATATATATGCAATGAATAAGAAAATGTATATGCAATATTAAATCATTTTATACTAACTTATGTTTTAGATGAGATAATAATTTAACATGTTATTATAGCAATAAGAAGTAGTAATTTTAAATTTTATCGTTATTTTTGTAATTTGAATTACGGTGTGTCCATATTTGCGCTCCACCTAATTACATGTGAAAAAAAATATATTAAAATTACATTTAACGTACGCTTATTTTAAATGTTGTCAGTATTTTCTTCTTTTTTAATAATTTAGTATCTGATTTTTCAGAATTACTAATTTAGGAGATTAATTTTATCGTTTATTAGTGAAAAAGTCAATTAAAATCAGGACAACACATCGTATGAATTGACTTAAAAAAAATTGACATTCATTGGATTTTGATATGATGATCTCGAAAGTTAAGTTCTTTAGTTGATGTCTACTGCTTACTCGACCAATGTTGACGGTTACAATTAATCAGTCTTTGGGAGTAATTATTCGGCAATTCCTTGTACCTAAGGATGAAATCAAGAAAAAAATTTAGAAAAAGCTAAAAAAATTTAGTGAGAAAATTTTAGATTGAATCAAAATTTTGGAGTAAAATGAAATAAATAATGGGATTTTAAAAAAATTAGTGAATAAGTTTTTGGGTCTGGCCAAAATTTTAGTGTGAGAAATAAAAAAAAAAATAATGAGCTTTAATGAATAAGATTAGATTGAACAAAATTTTAGAATGAACTAAGTTTAAAAGAAAAAAAATTAAAATTTTACTTGTATAATTTTATTTTTATTTTTATTTTTAAAGTCTAGGGTGAGTTATAGTCCGAGCAAGTTTATCATGACTTCCATCTTTACTTGTAGCATGATCGTAAAAGTTAAATAAATAATCACAAGTGATTTATTATATAATTATTTGAATCTTGTAAGACAGACAATGGTGGTTGCTGTTGAATGGAACGTGCATGTATTTTATGAAAAATTATTTAATGGTATTTATACAAGAGTCTTTATAGTTAAATGATAAATGTATTTATTACAAATTTATTTTTTTGTTGACGTGGCTATTTCTCTATTTTATAAATGTGATAAAGTAGGATGAAAAAAGTTTGATAATTATTTAAAACAAATTTTGACATGTATTACACTTGTTTTGACTAATTGGATGATAGTCACGGCACTCTAAAGTACCACTTATTTAAAAAAAATTTAATCAAATTTTATATTTTAAATAATATAACATTAAATAATTAATAATTTGATTTATTATTTAATGCTTTATTAATGATATATATTGATACATCACTTGATATGTACATTTTAGTAAGGGTGTCAATTTTTAACACGACACGACAATACGATCCGAACACGACACGAAATTAACGGGTTTAGGTTTATCATAAATAAGTTTGGGTCATAAACGGGTTGACACGTATAACACGATTAATAAACAGGTCGTGTTTGAGTTTTACTAGTATCAACCCGTTTAACATGACTTAACACGTTTAATTATAAAATATATTATGAGTTAAGATAATTCGTCTCACATCAAATATTTATCAAGGATTTGAGATTTTTTTATTTATAAAAGAAGTTTCTACTTTGATTTGGCCTATATCCAAAGTTACTAAACTTAAAAATTATCTATACATATTAAAAAATAGGTAAATTTTTTTATTTAAAAAATTAAAATAAACAGATTAAGTGTGTCGACACATGTAGCCTGTTTAATAAATGGGTTGGGTTTGGGTTTTGAAACTTGACACGATTAGTTAATAGTGTTGGGTTTGAGTTTTGAAACTTGACACGATTAATTAATAGTGTCGGGTTAGGGTTCACACATATTTTCAAATATGTATGTCTTAACACGACCCGAATACAACACGATAACACAAATTGACACCCCTACATTTTAGTACAAAATTTTTAAAATATAACATTAAATAATTGATACTTCTACTTATTATTTAATGTTCTATTCACGATTACACATAAGGTGATATATATATATATATATATATATATCACCTGCTAAAGAAAATTTATTTATTTATATTGGTATCGTAATGTTATCGGTTAGTAATCTCGATTTGAATAGTATTAATTTAAGTCTAATTTTAAATATGTATTTAATTAAAAAAATTAAAATATAAGTTAATCACACAAGATATAAGATATTGCATGTGAAGCCCTATTAGAAATCATAAAACTCACGCTAACTACAAAAGATTCACTAATAAAAAAAAAACAATAATACAAGTTCATAAAACTATTAACCCACAAATAATTAACCTTTCACTTCCAATGATTTATTTGCTACTTTGTTTACAACTTCTCATTGTACACTTTAATAATGATTAGTCTACTATAATCACAACACCATCCACCACCCACGATCCTTAGATCCAATAATGTTAGCAGCATGCAAGTTATTATGCAATGAAAATCCATTCTTCGTCTGTTAGTCACCTACCAGTGTAGTTTTTTTTTGTGTTGATCATCAATCAACCTAAGAGATCTTTTGTGTGATTTAAGTCGATAAGAAATTAAGGAAATGATCTTGTGACTTCTATAATAATGATTCTAAAGTGTATGTAATGCAAATTAATACTCGAGTACTCAATAAATGATATGAATATAATTCATAGAATGTAAAAGAACTCTAAAAAAGATAATTAGAATGCAAAACACAATGAGAGAAGCATAAACATGATGTATATGGAGGTTGTAAGACAGTTCTTACCCTTCTATTTATGTTCTCCATATATAAGATAACCTTAGATAGGTGTATTTATAATTTGGGAAGTTCAACACTGAGTTAGAATAAAGTTTTCTATTCAAAAACCATGCTTTTTGTAAAAACACGCACAAGCACAAGGCTGTTAGGGCGCACCCCTCTTTCCAGTTCAGATGTGGCTAATTTTTTTAATGCGCATTCCTAACTTCAAACAGTCATATTTCACTCATATGAAGTCGGGTCAGTGTGTTATACTCATCGTTGGAAAGATTTTGAATTCTAATTTTCTACAAACTTGATCTCACCTCAAAGTTCAAAGTATTTTGAGTTATGATAAAAAAAAAATAGCGCATGCAACTCAATCTAGAAATTGTTTTCAAAATCCCATTTTATTGACCATGTTTCAAAAGTCATGAGAGTAAGGTTAAATGTTGAAAGACACTCAAAATAAACTTCTAAGCCTTAAAAAAATGTTTTCAAATCAAATCTAAGTTAAAAACATGATTTATGCATGAAAAACAAAGTTATGCAAAGTGTATGATGTGGATGCATCAATACAAACACATAAACTCATGAGGTGTGTGCCTAATATCCTAAATTAACAATTGGATATCTAGATTCACCCAATTGCATTTGAATTGGGTGAAATGGGTGGCTAACACCTTTCCGTTCCATACTTTAACCCATGGACGTAGGATTTGTTTTTTTTTTTTGGTTGTAATCGTTGACCAGTTCCTTGTAATTTTTACTGTCGAATTGTAACATATTTTTTGGGGCTTAGATTGTATTTAGGACCAAATCCATGTATCTTGCAATTTATTTCAAGTCTTATTTACATGTACTCAAGTTCAATGGTAATTGGTTTGCTCACTTAACTACCATAAAATGAGGGGACGTACTCCTCCTCCTTGACTATGCACATTAAGGTCCATTATTCAAGGAGTCCTAATGTCACAACCCAAATTCTAGAACCCGAGTGTGAACCGATCATTGGAACCAATGACTCATTTATTAATGTGATTTTATTTGAAAAATATACGTTGTTACCAATATTAGGTAAATAATAAGTTTTAAAGGTATTTTATAAAGAAAATATGTTATTAAAATGGGCCAATAATGAAGGAAAGAATTGGAGAATGTTTAGGAATATGTGGCTTGACGATCGTCCGATGACATACTGGCAGTCGTCCAAATATAAGTTGGTTGTCCACCCAATGTTTGGTGGTTGTTCGCCTAACTCTCCAATTTGATTCTAGTAGTTGAGGTCTAGTGACTCTAAGAACCGGACCTCATGGCGGTGGTCCGCTTAACCTATCTTTGGGACTTCATGTTTCAATTTGATTTCATTCCAATAACTAGGAGCTGGCGATCCTCAAGGGCGGCTCTCATTGAGGATGTCTAGTTAGTCATGTATTTTCATATTCCAAAATCCTATTTCATATTATTTCTAGTAGCTTGAGCGAAGTAGCTCTGGAAATGCCCAGAAACAAACCCTTGCCCATTTTTGTGGTATTTTTCTCTTATCAACTTCAAACACAACCATCCATAATCTATATATATCAAGATTAAGATCATTTCAACATATGACCAACTAGATATTATCTACTTATATACATTTCTAAGTATTCAAACATTATATAATCATCTACAAGGTCCACATTGTATCAAAGAGGATTATTTGTCCATTAGTTTTGAGTTCCACAACTCACTAACCAAACCAAAACATGTTCATTACAAGTCCGTAACAAGGAGTTTAGTTATAACTAAAAATGAGAGTTTGAATGTCCAAAACATAATAAGATGGATTATAAGGTTCAACTCATCAAAATATCCAAAAATAATCTTCAAGCATGATAATCACCCTTGCATGAACTCCTTACCCTTCCCTACATCTGGTAGGGGTTAGTTTAAACTACCATGTAAGATATCTAATCAAAAGGAGGACAAGGTGTTGCACTATGTATGCATATGAGAGTCTAATGGTGATAGGCATTTTCTACAATGCACAATATAGGCATTAAACACAATTCATCATGTTCTAAATCTTCAAATAAGAGGTAATACTCATCATTCAAGCAAATAAAATCATCAAGCACAATTCTTCCAAATTATTAAGGACAAAGGGTCAGCTTCACTCAGATATCAATCCCTCTACATGACCTTAGACCTAATTGAAGAATTGACCCTACTCCAATAACAATTCTACCAGAATCGGCTTTCTTCCGATACCAAACTCGTTGGGACCAGCTCTATCTTGATATCAATCCCGAAAATGACCCCTCATTAATTTAGGGTCCTAGATAGATGGGAGACTTTATGCCTACCTCAATCATTTGTATGAGGTCATGGTAAAAGTGATTATGTCCTATTCATTGTGTCATTTGTTCATATCAAGGTCTTTACACATCGACATGTATAACACCTCGACCCAATTAAAGGAAGCAATTAACGATAATAACAATTATCATAAGTTCATTTGCTTAATAACCATAGGCAACGCTTGTTATGACTAGTGACTCGTAAATACGAAACAAATGTATAAGCAATGAAAATAATAAATTCAAATTAGAGATGACCAATTTGAGAAAGCAATTTAATGTCGAAGGTCATGATTTGATAGAAGTCACGACAAGTGTTGATTGAGGATTAACATACAAGTAAATGTGAAAAATTAGTGCACGAAGTGCATTTGGGCAAGATTAGCATAACGCATGAAGGAAGCGTGTTTAATCGGGATTATTCTGATTATTATAATGGACTATTAGAATAATTAAAATACATTTAAATACATCAAGACGAGACGATGAAGGCTATGAAAATTGATAAGATCTCGATTTATGAAATCGATATATGAAGAGGATAAATAAGTGATAAAAGTGCATGAGGAAGAAATAAAATCTATCGAGAATTTTTTATAAGAATAATATATTTTTTGTCTAAACCAAACACGATGGGACGTGTTAAAAATAAAATTAATGACATAAAGAGAAAACATGCAAGAATCAAAAATATTGCGAAAATACCAAGAAATTTTATGGCAATTGAAATGCAATTTCAAAAATTCAAGAAACACACCCAAAATGCCAAACAAGGCATAAGAAGAGAAAAAAAGAGAAAATAAGGCCCAATGTGTTGGCCAAGAGACTTGAACCCAAGACCAAAATAGGAGGGAGAAACTAATACTAAAAATAATAGCCAACTTGGCTACAACACTTTTAAGGTATATATCTCACAAGATATATATATATATATAAAAAAAAAAACTCTATATATAACCCCTATTCAGTCCCAAGTTTGCATGCTCAAAATTGAGGTGTCAACACATTATTGGGCCCTTATAGAAACCAATCAAATTTTATGCAAAAGGATGATTGTATATATGTGTGTGTGTGTGTGTGTGAGAGACATATGCATATATGTAGGTTGCGTGGTGTAAGAAGAAAAGAAAACAGGGCATAATGGTCTGGTTAGAGAAAGAGACTAGAGAGAGAGAAAGTGAATTGTAGAGAGAGGGGGGGGAAGGAGAAGAAAAAGAAAAAGAAAAAGAAGGCCATGCAACCCCTGCATGTTGCATGCAAGGTTTGGAGCAAGAAGAGGGAAGGCCACTGAAGCTCAGATGAACCATTTAAGCCTAGAGACAGAGAAAGAAAGAGGAAATGGCCACTTGAGGTGAGTTTATCTCGCTAAAAATTGCTTACAAAAAGGATGTTTTAGTAGTTTAAATTTACCTATGTATATTTATAATTGGAAAAGAATGAAAAAGGAGAAGAAATGGGACAAATTGGGCTAAGAAAATCCTTAAAACCCTAAGACTCGAACTATTGGGAAACTAAGTTTTTGAGCTAACTTTAATAAAACTTAAAACTAACTACAAGGCTCAAAAGAGTATGAAAACAAGGAGTGTTCTGCAACTTGAATCACAAAAAATGGTTAAGAAACCATTGAGAAAACAGTGGTAACAGTTGGGAGAAGAAAATTTTGAAACTTGTAATTTGGGCTGTTTTGTTGTGATTTAGGAATGGGAAGATATTCCCTAAGGTTTCAGAAATCGAATGGAGAAAAAATGGAGTGAAAACACCCACTGTAGCTCAACGAAATAGGAAGACAATAGGTTGTTAGAAAGTCGAGCTCTCGTAGGAGCTGACTGTAAATTTCAATATTCGACGGGTCAAGGTTAATTAAATCAAACTTTGATTTTAGAAATGAAATCCTCATAAAATTTAGGTTCTAACCACATTGAACAGTGGTCAGAAATTCAAGCAGAGACGGTCGTCGACGCCGGAAAAGGCCATCGAAACCCTCGCCGGAGTAATAAGGAAGAAGAACAGTACTGGGTCGGGTCTCAGGTCGGGCCCCAATCAAATTAATAAATGGTTTAAAACACTTAAATCAAAACTACGTCATTTTGGCTTAAAAGGATTAAAAAATAAAAAATAAAAAGGTAGGGCTAGCTGACGTCATGACGACGTTCGCATGATACATTGAACCGGTTAGTTCAGCACTGTTTGGGATCGATTCACTTAAAATCCAACTAAACCAATTGGTTTTATTTAAATAGTTTTCAAAAATTATGTTTTGGTCCCCAGTAATTACTGAAATTATAATTTGACCCCCAGAACCTTCTATTAATTAGGAAATAACCCCAACAGGTTTGATTAATTATGAAGTGGCTCAGAAATTAATTAAATATTAATTTTAAATCTCTTTAATTATATGAAAAGTTATCAAAATGCCTTTAGACTAAAAATAGGTCAAATGAAGGCCAATTAAAATAAAAGAATAGTGCAACTCAATTTTTTTGGGCATTCCAAACTCAATGGTGGAGTTCGATTTGTATAATTAAATTCTGAAAAATACAAACGGGCAAACTGGAATAATTTCAAATGCATCCTAACGATTAGTTAAGTGATCAATTGGACTCCAATGACTGTAAAAATACATATCTTAACATTTTGAGACATTTCAGACCTAGTGACAGGATCTGTTTTGTTAAACGAAGTCTTAGAAAAATAGACACGTGAAATATCTAAATTACCATTTTACCCTTGGTAATCCAAAGGCTAGTTAAATGTTAGGGGTAACATATTCTGACTTTATTTGACATTCTGGACTCAATGATAAAATCTATTTTAACAAACAAAGTACCGAAAAATGTGACGTGCGAAAGTGTAAAATAACGAAAATGCCCTTAGGCTTAATGTAAGTCACATATATGAAAATTAAGATCTGAAAAAGCCTAAATTAATTATATTTGATATTCTTGACTTGATAGTATCGTTCCTTTGAGAAAAATAAGACACGGTAACAAACTAAAAAGTGACGAATATGTTCTTAGGACTTAATGAAGTTACTAGAAATATAAAAATAAAATTAATAAGTCCACATAAATGTTATAAGGACTAACTAGACTCAAAATGGAGTCGAATACATAAATTTGTGTACAGGAAAATATGGGACGTTAAAAGTATAAATTACCAGAATGCCTTTGAAGGACCAAATAAATTATAGGGCATCAAGGAACCCCAAATTAAAAATTTGAAGACCCTTAATTAAATAAACTAAGTTCAAAAGAACTTAAAATACTGAATGACAATGTTTGAGATTAGAATGAATACTAATTCATTATGTAATGTATTTTTTATCTATGATTATAGGATCACCCAAATGATGAAAAATGGAAAAAGAGCTATGGGATACTTATTATGGTACTCGAATAGGAATGCGATGCTAAGAACGCAAAGTAAACTCAAACTCTAATATGTGATATTTCCTTAGCTATGTCATAATTTATATTTTTCTAGATGCTGCCAATTTGTACCCTTGTGGATATGTTGAGATGTCATTTGTCGATATCTTGATGTGATTGCTTGCACATTTCTATACCTTTGATTTGGATATTGGAAACAGCTATACTTCTCACTGCTGAGAATTTGATATTCCACGTGTATGTACATTTCTTGTGGAATTTAACTGGTCATGATATTGTTATAAGTGCCAGGAGTTGCGTTCTGTCAAACATCCATCTGATTCCATAGATGCTGATTTGGACCAACGGGTCGGTGATTAGGAATGATACCCAACACTTAGTCAATCGAGGACATGATATATGATAAGGGCTCTAATGCTATTCAGGAACCCGAATAAAGGGTGAATCTGAATAAATGCTTTTGAGGGTAGCTAGGCCCTATTTGTTGATGCATCTATTTTGTTAGTATTTCATATCTTTTTTTGAATCATAATCTGATAATGCACTCTTTGGTTGTTGATACGTTTTGCAAGCCTATCATTAGATTTGATTTGGCATCTTGTGATATTTGGTAGCTAATTATTGTATGTGTTAAATCTCTATTGTTGACTTGCTAAACTGTTTACATCTTCTTTTTCAATTTGCTTTGGGATATGCCTTTTAAACCCACGGGTCATCTTTGTTGATCTATTTTCCTTTGTGACAGGCTATTGTTATATATCCTTTCATTTGCCATTTGGTTGTATTCTGTTACCTAAACTAACCCTATCCCATGGCAGAGAGAGAGAATTTACTTACTGAGCTAAGTTAACTCACTTCATATTTACAACAATTTTTCAGGTAACACCATATGGGAGAAAATGCAATTATGGCAACTAGTGGAGTTAGTGATGTACTTGTGAGCAATAGTGATGATATAGAACTCCAAGTCATAACATGAATAGGTATTCTATAAGATTAATGTAAATATCAGTTATTGTGATATGGTGACACTAGAGATGATATTAGACTTAAATGGTGATTTATGATGATCAAAATTGTACTTGAAGATATTCTGATTGATAGTTGTTAGAGTTTGATTTGTTATCAGATGAGTTGCATATGTGTAGCTTCCGCATTTAGTAAAAGAAGAAAAAAGAATTTATCACTCTTGTACAATTCATTTAATTTTGTACTGCCTGTCCAAGTGGCAGTGTCGGTCGTTGCCCCTAATTCGAGTAGGGTGGGTTTCGTATCACAACAACATGTGTCTCAAAGAATACAATAATTATGATAGGGGCATTTTATCAAACATGTAACATGCAATTACCATAATATCCATGCCCCATATATAGCTAAAATATACAATAAACAAGCCAAATAAATTTATCTAGATTTCATTTTTGATTCGAATGCAAGCTAAAGCATAGAGATAGAGATGCTTAAAGGAATGAATCATACAAATATGTTTACATGCATTTTGGTTGGTACAACAATGTATAATGATGTCAAAATACATACATAAATATGAACATCATCATGAAATTTCATGGAATGAACCATAATCATCATATTCTTAACTGAGGATTAGAAACCCAACCTTGACTTGGTGATTGATGTAATTTTCTAGCAAAAGCCTCAATTCTCTTTTGAAACCCTAACGTTAATCTCTTGATAAATGTTTCCTAGTGGTTTTCTAGTGCTCCAATATCAATTATGGTGTGTCTATATATCTTGAATCTTCAAGAATCAAGAGAAAAGAAAGGGAATTTTGATGTACGTAGAATAAGTTGTAGAGGCTTTTGAAGTACAATGGAAACTTTCTAAATCTCATTTCAAGAAAAAGTATTAGTAGATGCAGAGCTGGTCAGTCGTGTTTTTGGGAAATGAGAGTTGGGCACACAGAGTTAGCCAATCGTGTTTTTGGGAACAGAGACCCTATATTAACACAAAATAGCGAGACGAACAATACTCATCACTCTGCTATAACCGAAGTTGCCTGGGGGCCAAACAACTTCATTTAGGCCTCTAATTTGACTTTTTTGCCATTCATAGAAACTTTTGGTTTTGTAATTACTTTGTTTCGGAAAATCTGAATTAACTTCTACTTACGGTTATAGTTTCTTAGTTTGGTATGGTTTTTAGTTTTCTAAAAATCCCTAATTTTTATTAATTTTTTTTTTTTCCTATTTTTTGGAATTATTCTAATTTCTTAATTGTAATAGGACTAATATAAGGAATTAGTATATATATGATATAAATCAGTCTGCATTATTCAGATTATCAATAATATATTTCTGTTTAAAAATTTGAGGTTTGTTCTCTTTGGGTGAGGTACCCCCTTTGTTGTTGGTTACTAAGAAATTCAACATGTTTTATTCTCCTTTCCACGTTTCTGTTCCTTGTTAAATTTGGTGCAAAGATAGGGGTTCTCCCCTTAATCGTGAGAGAGAGAAAGAGAGATATTGAGAGAAAATATAGAAGAGAGAGAGAGAGAGAGAGAGAGAGAGAGTGTGTGTGTGTGTGTGTGTGTGTGTTATGTGTGTCGTGTGGGATGTGTGTTGTATATAGATCAAAACCCCTTTTGTGTCAAATGACCACTGCACCCCACTTTTATGGCTCTAATTCATTCTCCCTTTATGTTTTGATAATTTCATACCCAAGAGACATATTTATACCCCTTCTCATATACTTACATTTATTTACACTTGAGTGAGTTATCTCCCATTTATTATAATTCCATAGAATATCCTTGTCGATAAATTTCCACTTTGCCCTTATGACCAATTAATGTATCCAATTCAGCTCGAATTACTCTAAAATTTATTTTAATCCATTATTATACACTATTTATCAATTATAATGCATTATTCATTTCATTTATTATTTATTTACATTATTCCAAAATTATGGGATGCTACACCTTAGATGGTTTTTTTATGTTATTGCACAAATTCCCACAAAATGAATTTTTTTCATGTGGCACTCACATAAGGTATAAAATAATGACTTAAAGGAAAGGGAAATCCCATTAAGTTCCTCACCCATGGAAACCTTCCCATATAACCTATGAAATATAAGATGAAAAATTTATGATGGAGTTAAGGAAGCATACCTTTTTGTAGATTCTTGACTATATTTGAGTAAAACCTCGGCTTAGGACTTGTTGATGAACTCTAGCATGTCGCACCAATTGAACATACTTGAATTCCACTTGAACAATCTTAAACTCCATAGGGTATGGATAACACTTAAGCAACTCTTCACACAAAGGGTTAATGTGATAAAGAATTATAGGACTTATGAGAGAGATATATGGATAATACGTTGGTTGCCAAAAGTTACGAATTATGAAAGATGAGAGCAAAAGTTAATAGTAAGTAGGAGCTTTTAGGAAAAGGGGGGTCAGGATGAGAGCCTAACAAGAAGAATTTTTTTTTAAAAAAAAAAAAAAAATTTCCGCATAAGAGATAACACAAAACCTATTTGTAGACCTTCATCCAATTCGTCGGGATACATGTCTCATATATATTATTCTCTTATAATTATTTGATGGTTTGCTTGGAATATGTGCTTATTGATTCATACTCTTGTTATGTCGAGTATTAATTGTCGTATTATAATTCTCAACTTATTTCTATTTTGTGTGTTTACGTTTTTCATTTATGATAAAAGGGAGAAATATTATAAATTTTTGATTCAATTTTCTTTATTTGAGGGGGTATTGTTTTTAATTGATTCACATCATGTATTTAACAATAGATAATATGTCATGCATCTAAAGTACCTTGAAAAAAATTGAAGGAATAACTTTTTTTTATATTATCACAAAAATCCAATTAAATTATACTTTTTTTTTTGTATTTTTACACTCCTGAATTCATGGTATAGATTCACCACTATAAATACATACCCTTAAATCATAAAATAAAAAATGCAATGTTTTAATGAATACAATCAATATTTTTTACTTTATAAAAACATTAAGAACTTTTTGAATATGACTTGGATAATAATTTATATCTATTTGTAAAAACATAAATTAAAATACTTTAAAAGATGTATATTATAAATTTCTTATTGCATTAGAACAAGGCATGTGTGTATAACATTTTAGTCCATCAAAAAATTAGTAAGAACAAGTTTAGTTCAACTTAGCTGCACCGACAAACGTCATCAAGTCTCTTCCCTTCCATGGCCACACAAAAAAGACTGATTTAGTAATTATTCAGCAAGCGGGTCAGGGGGGCAGATTCATAAATGAATTTTGTTAATATATATTGATTTGGCACCAGGATGGACAGAAGCGGCTCCACCCCACTCCCGATCGACAAAAAGAGCGTACAGCAGTTTCAACGTACATTCAGGCTTTACAAACACCGTGAACCCGGTGAGGACGGTTGTCCGTACACTTAAATGAATAATTTCAACATTGTTTATTGAATAAATTAATTTGAAAATGATCGATAATGTTGATTGCATTTTTTAAAGGCTCCCAAACAAAATTGAAATTATAGCAGTATCTTTCTTAGATGTTTAAGGCTCTTTGCCGTCTCTGTTTTGGTTGATGGATTGGATGTCCATTAATTGGAATTGAGATTTGCGACCATCAAATGCTTTTTCAAATGCTAATTCATTATGATCTCAAATTACTTTCAAACCATAAATTCTTACACATAATTCAAACATTTTCAGGGTGTTTATACAATATATAACACATAAGATGACTTTTTTTTTCCTTTTTTTTTTTCTCCAAACTCGCAGCTTTTAATTTTGGCCTATTTAGTGGTCACACACAAATCTCAAAAACGCATAATTTTTTCTTCAAAAATAACTTTTTCAATCGAGAAATGCATTATATATTTACCTAAATCAGTATATCAAAATAGTAAGTTATCAAGAACGGGATCAGGAATTTACAATAAAGGAATAAAATTTTTATAAAATATGTTATTATAAATTTAAAAATTAGAAGAGTATAAAAGTTTAAAAATGGTTGACAATATAATTGATAAGTAACTAAATTCCTTAATATAAAGGAGTTTATATATTCTAATCAAAGAAAAAGAAACTTAGAAACATTAGACTACATAAATAAATCTGACAAGACCGATAAAAGTTCTATTAAATGATCAAATTCAAATTTAAAAATGATAAAGTGTGAAAAATTTAGACTTGAGAGGAACAAAAATATAGTTGAACAAGTATATTTGAAAAAATAAATTGAAAAGTTAAAAAAAAATTAAAAGAAAATGGGAGGAGGTAAGGGAAGCATCGGAGCATCCAAGTTCCATCTCAACTAAGTTGACATCAAACAAATAACACATCATATGCTAACATAAAACCAAAACAAAAAAAAAAAAAAAAAACCATTAGAAGATTATAATCAATTATACATTCACCAAGTACTACACCAAAATCTCCACTACTCCCAAAAATTTCTAACTCAAAATTATAGATTTCACAATCTCAAGTAAAGTACTCACTCCCAACACTACTTTTCACAATACCTGGTCAATGTACTTGATTAATTATAAATTGCCGTATTGTTTTTGTACCTCCTAAAATTTTAAGATGTATAAATAACAATTCATAATTGACTCCAACTATTGATTCATGACGATGAAACAATTTCTTTTTTATTTTATATTTTATTTAACAAAAAAAATTATTATTGTAAAAATAGAATAGAATGAGACACACAAAATATCAACAAACATAGTACAATAATTGCTCGTTTAGTCCAACATAGGATCCACCGGAGCCGACATATGTCAGCATCTCTTCCCTTGTGTCCCACCAAAAAAACATAGGCCAATATTTAGAATGATTCTTGAAAGATAAAAAGTAACGCTGCAATTTCATGACTGATTTAGTAATTACTTGTCGTCAAGTTGGTCGGGGGACCATTTTAATAAATGAATGTTGGCACTATTGATTTGGTTAATTTGGTAAAAATTGGAACAATTCAATTGCACGGCAACATCCAATTGACCTGGGGACCAATCCAAGATGTGACATAACGATATGAAACACCCAAGTTGATACTAAATTTCATCAGCCATTTTCATTCGCATGAATGTATGGTAAGGACACTCTCTTCGTGGATCATTTAGAATCCAAATATATATATATATATATATATATAT
The DNA here is from genome assembly GCA_008638375.1 of Nyssa sinensis. Taxonomy (NCBI): domain Eukaryota; kingdom Viridiplantae; phylum Streptophyta; class Magnoliopsida; order Cornales; family Nyssaceae; genus Nyssa; species Nyssa sinensis. Next base: position 56,310,517 of record CM018032.1, read on the forward strand.
ATATATATACACACACACACACTAAGTTTTGCTTGAAGTCGCATTTTTGTGAAATAATCTTACATTGAATTTGAGAATAAGTTTATGGATAAATTATACTAGTTTCTTAAATTTTTTTTGATAATTACACCGATCTTTTCAGCTTTATCTGATAATGTATATATAATTTCTTTTAGTCAAATTTTTTTTTTAAATGATAAAACTATTCATTTTATTTATTTATTTATTTTCGTATTTTTTAATTTTGACCAATCTTTTTTTAATTTTTTTAAAATATTTTTTATTATTTTATTTAAAAATAAATTTAAAGTTTTTAACAATATTTATTTGAAAAATGAGATCAAAATTTTAAAAATTGAAAAAAAAAACATGAAAATTGTAATTTTGTTATTTTGAAGAAAAAATTGACTGAAGACGATATCTGTATATTGTTTAATAAAATAGAAGATGTCAATGAAATGTTAAAAATCTTATGGAATATCAGTATAATTTATCCTAAATTTATTTTAGTTAAAAGAAAAATCAATAAAAATCCATCTATATAGTGAAGGATAAATTAAATGTGAATTAAAAATTTAAGAAAGGGCGTACAGAAGTTTTTGGACGTCCAGAATTTAAATATGAGGTCAAATTAAAAATATTAGAGTCTGTTTGGGAAAGGATAGAACCGACTCTGTAAAATACATATGAACTAATTTTAAATTTTTTGTTATTTAGTAAGTACTTTTTAACAGTATATTGATTTATATGTAGTTTAAAAAATACTTAAAACCCGGATAAAGTCAAACCAGAGAAGAATTAATTTTTTAAAAAATTAAATAATTTAATAAAAATGGTTCTAACCTGATTCAATTTGAAGACTTCTCAAACAGTCCCTTAGGACTCGTAGGTGATTTAAATATGAAATCAGTGTTGATAAAATTGGGAAAATGCCCTTAAGGGCTTACAACATGATACTGTTTATATGCATTTTTTTGTAACATTTTGTCAAGATTTGTCTTAAATGCTATTAGAAAAGGGCATTTATTAGAAATGCGGCATTTAATTGAAACACTGGTATTTTCTAAAATTAAATTAAATGTCAGGAAAAAAACTCCTATTTTCTTTTTTCTTATAATAAATTGAAATCAATTATTAAATACAATTATTTAGTGTATTTAATAATTTGTACTCAAGTTGACTGCCCTTTATCACTAATATTATTAACTTCCAAGGGTAGCTCAGCTACAAAAAGGCCTCGGGAAGTTGGGCAAATTGTGCCGACTCGAATCCTTGTTGTTACCACGTGAATCCACAAATTAATCATGCACGTGTTAAGAGGCTGGTTCATACGGACTCACCGAAAAATATCTCTCTTGAAGTCAAGCTTTTAAAAGAAATTTTTTTAATGTTTGGCCTTTTAATATTATTATATTTTATTCTTTTCAGATTTTGTAATGACAAGAGTTTTGTAACTAAAACTTTTGTTATAAAATAACACTAAAAATAAATTTTAAAAAATCATGATTATTATAAATACTAGTATTATTCATCTCTTAGATGATTTGCAAAGGCATTGCTTATTTAGTGTTTCATATTAGAGAACAATTATTTCATCGTTATAGTTTTAAGGATAAGATGAATAGTCACATCAATGACAAAATATTATGCATGTACACATAATTTATCATCTAATTATTACAACTATTTTAACGAGATGATTCAATAATTTTTCGACATTAAAAGACAACTGTATTATTCGTGAGATTAATCTGGACAAAATTCTATATACTCCCGTTCCCGCCACAAAAGAAAATTCAATAAAAATCCAAAAATGGTAAGTCATAAACTTGTTAAGAATCAGCACGTGAGATGTTTGTCTGGTCCAACTTTCCACATCACCCATTTGAATGATTGAATAAGAGGATATATATATATATGTATATATACACACACATATACACACACAATAAGTTGTGGAGTGGTGTACATTCAAACCCATTTCCTCGCTTTTTCGTGACACAATAGAGGGGACAAGTGTGTCTTGAAATAGCAAATGACATTGAGTAATGAAGTTTGATTAGCATTTTCCAACTTTTTATGGTAGATACACAATACCAAACCTCGGCGATAAAAACGATTGTTATATATATATATATATATATATATATATATATATATATATTGAGAAGTTAAATATATTACTAAACAAAAGTTCAAGAGTTTTAAAAGAAAACAAAAGCTTCGAGATCAAAAAACAAGCTTATGTTCCAATTCAAAAAGGAATTTTTGATTTTCCTCTAATGCGAAGCTGAATCTCGAATACTATATATATATATCCTAGTTTGTGGAGTGGTGTACATGATCCAAACCCATTTCCTGGCAACTTCGAGAAGGGTCTTAGACTATTGTGTCTTGAAATGAAAATGACAATGAGAAATGAAGTTTGACTATCGCATTTTCCAAATTTATGATCGATCAGATGAGAAAGGTTTTATGTCTGCTTGTAACTCACTATCTCCCAAACGAAGAAGGTGTTGAAATATGTGAATTTTCCAAAAAGCAGAGTCCCAAAATCTGAGTATTTGCATATCAGGTCAAGATTTTTTAAGAAAGAACAGGCCACTGTCCGACGTAAGCTGTTATGGGCCTTATGGCCATGGTTTTCATTTTACATACTTGACTTCAATCTACTTGTATGAGAATGACAAGGAAAAGTAAATTATTGGATAAATTATACTCACCTTTTATGAAGTTTTTAATAATTATAAAGAATTTTATAAAATTTTTAAAATTAAATTATATTTTTCTAATTTTACTGATAAAAAATACATATACATACCTCCCTTCTGATTTATTTTTTTTCAAAATGATAAAATTAAATCTTTTATTTTAGGAAAAAATACTTAAAAAATTCTTAAAATAAAATTTTAATCCAAAAAATACATAATATATATATATATATATATTTTCAATCAAAAAGATCAAAAAAAAGAAAATTGTTAATACAAAAAATTTCAATTGTTAACTTCCATATGAACATAATTAAAAATATTAATAATTAGATTAAAATAACCTTCAATATATATTTTAAAAAATATTAAATAGTTGATAAGATAAATTATTCAATCTAAAATATATATATATATATATATAACATTTTTTATTTATCTAGATAGCCTAAAAAATAAATTTTCACTTCATAAAATGTTATGTTTTTTTTTATTGAAAAAGTTATTTTATATATTTTTTAGTATTTTTTTTTTAAATGTATCTCGAATGATATTTTAGTCTAATCAATAATATTTTTTAATGGTATTAAGATGAAAGTTAACAATTAAACTTTCTTGTATTAAAAGTTTCTTTGTTGGATCTTTTAGATAGAAAAAATGTATCATGAATTTTTTGAATTAAAAATTTTATTTTAAGAACATTTTAGTATATTTTCCTTTATTTTGTTTATTATTTCATATTTTCAATTTTGACTAATTTTTAAATTTGTTTGATTTTTAAATAAATATTGATTAAAACATTTTTTATCAAAAATAAAAATTATTTGATTAAAATTTATTTTAATATAAAATGAATTTTTTAAAATAAAAATTATAGTCAAAATTAATATTAAAACAAAATATGAGGAGTATTTTTCCTTAGGTAGGTCACGTAATAACAAACTTTTATTGGGTAGGTCAGATACATATAAACTTTTATTGATGTGTGATATATCATAAAAGAGCAGGTCAATCAGCACTTGACACGTATGACTACGAATCCAACTCACGCTCGGCTAACTCAGCTCACGCTCAGCCAATGCCTAAGCGCTCGAGCATTCATAGCAGGATAAAAGGTCGGAAGTGGCCGAGCATATGTCTCCAAAGCACATATATCTGAATAAGGATCTCAGAATTGATTACAGGATCCAGACCAACACTCCAGACCTCGTCACCGCCTTAGCGGTTGCCGAGCAGGGAATAAGGAAGCAATCTTCAACACGGAAACAGTCCTCAACACGGAAACAGACTTCAACAAGGAAACTACCATCTATGATTATCTCTATGTAATACTCCACAAGGTAACTGCAATCTCCGATGATCAAATCCCTACATTCATGGCTCTGAATCCTAATCAACTTAGGAAGGCCACGGTCTATAAATTAAACCTTAAAGGTACGCTTTATTTTCATGCTCATTCTTTGGCTTTTAATACAGTCTTTCAATTCCATTTACTTACTTAAGCATCGAAGCGGCTACCGCCGAAGCTAATCCGGTGGTCCTCTGATCATCTTTCTGAGTGTTTACAGGTCACGGAGCCCATACTTATTGCGAGTCGAAAAGTGCAGTATCAGTTTGGCGCCGTCTGTGGGAACGACTAATCTCTAAGTGCTCTATTCACAAACTCATCTCTTTCCTCACCGGAAAACTATGGCCCTAAATTTCCGACCGCGACAGAATACTCAGATTCCGCAAAGCGCAAAGCTCTCAACGTCGGCCGCCTGCTCCACGAGTAAGGGGGCCAACGGTTAATCCCATGCGACAAGAGATCGAATCGATCAAACGACACAATGAACTGGTGCAAGAACAGTTGCTTGCCATCACTAGAACGTTGGCAACGCTCACACAGAATCAAGGGACGAACCCTCCTAACCCACCGGTCAACATTGCTACGGGAACTCAACCCCCTGTTACCACACAGAATGAAGAGCCTCATAAGCAGGCTCCAAATAACCAGCCCGGGCACCCCCAGGGTGTTGCCCGCGTTGGCAGAGATCCACAGCCATCAGCAGCTCCAGGCTGGGGAACATCAGCCTTCGTCCCTGACGTCCATTACCGGAGCACTACTCCAGCCCCAACTCCAAGGGCTTCGGGAGCACATCCGGCACCATAGGAGCCTCATCCCCATGCAACACCAATCCCTCCGGTTCTTCCGAGGGACGTACTCAACCCTACTACCCTGAAGCCGAGGCTGTCAAGCAGGGTTCGCAAGATGTCAGACTCAGAGACCCGCGGAGGGTAGAGGAAATTGCCGAGTCTATGGACCGAACAATTGCCTTGAGAGGACCTTAGAACCCTCTAGAGCAAGACGAGTTGGCCAGGCTACTCGGAAGACTGGCCACCCCATTCACTTACGCCATCATGTCAGAAGAAAGGCCCAGAAAGTTCATGGTGCCAAAGTTCACCCTGTACGACGGGTCTGGAGACCCAGGAGATCATCTCTCGCATTACCAGCATACAATGGCCCTCCACGGGGCCTCTGATGCTTTTATGTGCCGAACTTTCATCACCAGCTTGAAGGGAACTGCTCTGAAATGGTTCCACAACCTCCCTCCGAACTCAATTACCAGCTTGTATGAGCTCGGTAGACAATTCTTGGACAGGTTTATGACCAGCAGAAGGCTCAAAAGGGGACCAGAGTTCCTGTTAAATGTCAAGCAGACTAAGGAGGAGTCCCTCAGAGCCTACATTGCGCGCTTCAATGCCGAACTCACGGAGATCACTAACTGCAGCCCAAAATTCCTTGTAGCTGCCTTAACTGTCGGGCTTACCCACGGTGGCTTCAGAGACTCCTTGACAAAGAGCCCTCCAACCGACATGGCGGCACTAATGGATCGGGCTAGGAAATACATCAACTTAGAAGAAGCCAACCGCACATCCCAAAAGGGCAAAAACCAGACCCAGAGGGATAATCCAAAGAGGGAGGATCACAAGAAAGAGGACCACAGAAGAGACTCCAACAAGAAGAGGGCCAGGAGGCCAGAGAAAAGAACAGCACCTAGAGCTGTGTACAATTCCGGACCAAGGGAGTTCACTAACTTCACTCCTTTGAACACTACACCGAACCAGGTACTTCGGCAGATTCGAGATCGGGAGAACCTGAGGTGGCCGGAACCAATCAAAGGAGATCCCAGTCTTCGGGACCAAAGTAAGTATTGTAATTTTCATAAAGATCATGGACATACGACTAACTCATACAGAACCCTCCGGTATGAGATAGAGCAGCTCATAAAGAAGGGGCGTCTTCGGGAGTTCGTCAAGCAAAACGGAAGGCAGAACCCCCAAGAAGACAAGCCTCACCAACGGCCAGACCAGAGGCCCGAGCAGAGGCAAGAGTAGAGGGAAGGACGAAACGAGCCTCAGAGGCAGAACAACCATGTCATCTACGTCCTCCATGCTGATTCCCCTATAATAGGAATGTCCAACGGGGCAAGAAAGAGATATACTCGGGAGGCTAGAGCTGCCCCGAACGTATTACAGATCTCCAACGTAGAAAAGAGGCTCAAGTCAGTACTGGAGATCCAATTCACTGAACAAGATTTAGTAGGGGTACACTGCCTCACAGTGATGCCCTCGTCATCACTCTCAAAATCGCCAACTTTGAGATCAGGAGAGTCCTGGTCGATACTGGCAGCTCCGTCAACGTCAACATACTGTTCCATGAACCACTTAAACAGATGGGAATGGACCACGACAACGTCAAGCCCACTACTGCCGTGATGGCAGCTTTTGATGGCAATCTCAGCACCCCACTGAGGAGAATCGACCTTCCTACTACTGTAGGAGAGGGTGAAGGGCAGAAGACCACCATCTCGGAGTACATGGTGTTGAATATGAAATCTCCCTACAACGTCATAATCGGGAGACCTTGGTTGCACCAGATAGGGACGGTCACCTTGACCCTCCATCAATGTCTGAAGTACGTCCACAACCAGAACGTTCACTCTGTCAGAGGGTGTCAGCCAACCTCCCGGGAGTGCCATGCTATTGCCCTCAAGGAGAAGGCCCCAAATAGCAATTACAGTACACTCGGGACTGTGCAGATCCAGTTCTCACCCACACTCCCAAGGCGGAAGGTTGCCCATCCAGCATTGAAGAACCCCTGAGCCCAAGGGGACGAAACAGCCAAGCCAAACCTGTTGGCGAGCCCATCAAAGTGTTGGTCAGTTCAGAAGCAGAGGGGCGTTATTTGTATATCGGCCCAGATTTGACGCACACCGAGCAGGAGAATATAGTCAGGTTTCTGAAAGACAACCTCTCTATATTTGCTTGGGAGACCAGAGACATGGAGGGTATAGACCCTGGCCTCATAACTCACAAGTTGATGGTAGATCCAGATCATCTACCAGTCAGACAGAAGAGAAGACCGATTGCTCCTGAACAGCATCGGGTTATAAATGAAGAAGTCCAGAGGCTGCTTGAAGCCAGGATGATACGAGAAGTGTTCTATCCCGAGTGGCTAGCCAACACCGTGCCGGTCAAGAAGAAAAATGGCAAGTGGAGAGTCTGCGTTAATTATACGGACCTCAATAAGGCATGCCCCAAAGACAGCTTTCCACTGCCAAGGATAGACCAACTGGTTGACCCCACTGCGGGGCATGAGCTCATGAGCTTCATGGATGCCTACTCTGGGTACAACCAGATCTAGATGTACCCTCCAGACCAAGAGAAGACAGCCTTCATAACCGAACGAGGGCTCTACTGCTACAAAGTAATGCCTTTCAGTTTAAAGAACGCTGGAGCCACTTATCAGCGGTTGGTGAACAAGATGTTTAGCCCACTGCTCGGCAGTACCATGGAGGTATACATCGACGACATGCTGGTTAAGAGTCTACAGAAAGGTAGTCACCTCCAGCACTTAGCCCAGACCTTCGATATCCTCAGACAGCACAAGATAAAGCTCAACCCCTCGAAATGTACCTTCGGGGTTACGAAGGAAAAATTCTTGGGATACATTGTCTCTCAGAGAAGTATCGAAGCAGACCCCATTCAGATCCAAGCTCTGATTGGACTGAAGTCACCAAGAACCAGAAAAGAGATTCAGGCACTGAATGGCAGAATCGCGGCACTAAGCAGATTCATCTCCAAATCCACTGATCGCTGCCTACCTTTTTTCAAAGCTCTGAAGGGCAACAAAGCTTTACAGTGGACGGAAGAATGCGAGAAAGCTTTTCAAGAACTAAAGGAGTATCTAGCCTCTCCAGAGCTTCTGTCAAAACCAGTGCAGGGAGAAAAGCTACTCTTGTACCTTGCAGTTTCTGAAAACGCGGTCAGCTCTGCATTAGTCAGACAGGACAGAGGAGTACAGAGGCCCATATTCTACGTCAGTAGAGCACTACTTGACAAGGAAAAAATATATCTAGAAGTAGAAAAGCTTGCCTATGCCTTGGTCATATCAGCTCGAAAGCTTCAACCTGATTTCCAAGCCCATCCAATTAAAATCCTAACTGCCTATCCTCTGAAGTCAATACTGAGGAAACCTGAGGTATCAGGGAGATTAATGAAGTGGTCTGTAGAGCTAGAGAAATTCGACATATCATATGTACCCCGAAACTCCATCAAGGGGCAGGCCTTGGCTGATTTTGTTACCGAGTTCACCCCGGCACTTCAAGACAAAGCACAACTCATCAAAACATCGGGAATCTGGCTGCTATACATCGATGGATCATCAACCGATCAAGGCTCGGGAGTAGGCCTGTACTACAGTCCCCTAATGGGCTCACGTCAGAAAAAGCAGTCAGCCTAGGATTCAAAGCTTCCAACAATGAAGCAGAATATGAAGCTCTAATCTTAGGCATGAAGCTTGCCTTGGAATGTGAGGCTCAGAACCTCAAAGTTTTCTCAGACTCCCAGCTGGTGGTAAGCCAAGTCCTGGGAGAATTCGCCATTAAAGATGATAGGATGCTCCGGTACTCCGAACTGGTGAACCACTTGAAGCATTCCTTCCAGACATTCACTATCCAGAAAATTGAAAGAAGCTAGAACTGCAGAGCAGATGCTTTGGCTAACATGGCGTCCCGCCTAAAGTCTGAAACAAACTCCACAGTAAAAATCTCCTATCAGCTAGGACCTAGCATAGAGGAAGCCCAAGTTGCTCAAATTGCCGAACAGCCCCAGAATTGATGACTCCAATCCTCTAGTACATGCAATCCAAGCTCCTCCTCGAAAACAAAAACAAAGCCAGGAGAATCCGAATCAGAGCGGCTCGGTACCTGATCCTGAACAACAAGCTATACAGAAGGTCGTATTCTCAACCTCTGTTAAAATGCTTAACTCCAGAAGAATCACAATATGTCTTGGCTGAAATACACGAGGAAATTTGCAAGAATCATAATGGGGGCAGAACTATAGCTCACCGAGCTCTGTCTCAGGGATATTACTAGCCTAGCATGCTAAGGCAGGCTAAGGAGTATGTCCAGAAGTGCCATAAATGCCAAAGGTTTGCCCCATATCAACACCAACCTCATCACAAGCTCATCTCGATTCCAAGTCCTTGGCCCTTTTCTCAGTGGGGAATGGACATCGTGGGTCCATTACCAAAGGCACCCCGGAACAGGAAGTACCTCCTGGTAGCCATTGACTACTTCTCTAAGTGGGCCGAAGCTGAACCTCTAACACACATCACAGAAAAGGAAGTTGAGAGCTTCACTTGGAAGAACATTGTTTGTAGGTTCGGCATACCACGTGTGATTATCTCTGACAATGGGACACAGTTCACGGGTAAAGGCTTCAAGAAATTCTGTGAAAACCTCAACATTAGGCAACACTTTGCCTCCCCAGGCCATCCACAAGCGAATGGGCAAGCAGAGGTCACCAACCGAACAATCCTTGACGGGTTAAAGAAAAGGTTGGAAAAGGCCAAAGGAAAGTGGGCAGAAGAACTGCCTGGAGTTCTTTGGTCCTACAGAACAACCAGAAGAACGCCCACCTCTGAAACTCCCTTCTCACTAGCCTATAGTACAGAAGCAGTAATTCCGGTTGAGATCGGTATGCCAACCCTGAGGACTGAAGCCTTTGAGCAAGAATCCAATGATCAGCAGCTGATGGAAAACTTGGATTTGCTTGAAGAAAGAAGGGATCAAGCCAGCATCAGGATGGAAGCCTATCAACAGAGAATGGTCGACAAATCCAAGGTAGGACTCAAGACGGCCAGCTTTCAAGTCAGAGACCTTGTCTTAAGAAGAGTCTTTCAAAACACCAAGGATCCCACTATGGGAAAATTGTCACCAAACTGGGAAGGCCCCTACAAAGTAACAAAGGTTGTTAGGCCTACCACCTACTAGCTAGAAGACATAATTGGGAAGCCTATTCCGAGGCCATGGAATGTGGAACACTTACGAAAGTACTATCAATAGAGATGTTTCTTTCTTTTAAAATGACTCCATAGATTGTTCGTATCTATAATGCACAGGCCTCCAGAGCCTGGTCCATAATGTACAAGTCTCAATACTTGGTCCATTTACAATGCAAAAGCCTCCAGCGCCTGGTCCATAATGTACAAGTCTCAGTATTTGGTCCATTTATAATGCACAGGCCTCCAGAGCCTGGTCCATAATGTACAAGTCTCAGTACTTGGTCTATTTAAAATGCACAGGCCTCCAGCGCCTGGTCCATAATGTACAAGTCTCAGTACTTGGTCCATTTATAATGCACAGGCCTCCAGAGCCTGGTCCATAATGTACAAGTCTCAGTACTTGGTCCATTTATAATGCACGAGCCCCGAGAGCCTGGTCCATAATGTACAAGTCTCAGTACTTGGTCCATTTATAATGCACAGGCCTCCAGAGCCTGGTCCATAATGTACAAGTCTCAGTACTTAGTCCATTTATAATGCATGGGCCCCCAGAGCCTGGTCCATAATGTACAAGTCTCAGTACTTGGTCCATTTATAATGCACAGGCCTCTAGAGCCTGGTCCATAATGTACAAGTCTCAGTACTTAGTCCATTTATAATGCACGGGCCCCCACCGCCTGGTCCATAATGTACAAGTCTCAATACTTGGTCCATTTATAATGCACAGGCCTCCAGAGCCTGGTCCATAATATACAAGTCTCAGTACTTGGTCCATTTACAATGCACAGGCCTCCAGCGCCTGGTCCATAATGTACAAGTCTCAGTACTTGGTCCATTTATAATGCACGGGCCCCTAGAGCCTGGTCCATAATGTACAAGTCTCAGTACTTGGTCCATTTATAATGCACAGGCCTCTAGCGCCTGGTCCATAATGTACAAGTCTCAGTACTTGGTCCATTTATAATGCACAGGCTTCTAGCGCCTAGTCCATAATGTACAAGTCGCAGTACTTGGTCCATTTATAATGCACAGGCCTCCAGAGCCTGGTCCATAATGTACAGGTCTTAAGTGCCTGGTCCACTCTAATGCACAGGCCTTCCGAGCCTGGTCCATCTTCAATATGCAGACTCTATGATCTAGTCCATCCAAAGGCAGAAGTTCAAAACGTCTTCAACCAAAATTCACACAAGTCTCCCGGATCTGAACACCTCAAAGCTGACACTTAGATTATTTGGCTTATCTACCAACAAGCAACAAACAATATAAGTGCCGAACAGATTTAAAGAATATTGTTCCAAGACTTCAAGTTTTGTACAAAGTTTCTTTGATCTATTCTTGAGACATACAGAAGAGTTATTTATCAGAAGTACACAAGAGGGTGTTCTAACTTAGAAAAGCACATTCAAACGAAAAAAAAACATCAGAATTGGGGAAAAAGAGATCAATTTTATTGATGATTCATAAAGGTTTACATCAGTACAAAAAAGACTGGAAATAAAACAGAGGCTACAACAAAGACATCATTACATAGGCTACTATAGAAGCTACTACATCACTATGATCTGCAACATCATAGCTTTCTGCCTCGGATGATAAAAGGGCACAGGATCCAAACTCCCATTACCGCCGCCGCTGGCTCCATTTGAAAGGAAGGGACCCTGAACCCCAATCTACATCAAGAAGTACCCAGGCCATTTCATCATCACTATTATTGATCTCAAGACCAACGGATGATGAGGGCTTTGGGTCTCAAGGGGCCTCCATTCATCTCCCTCAAAGCAGTTGTCACACCCCAGCCGATTTGAGCAAGGGTCTCTGCCAAGACACGAAGAAGAGGAGGCGTCCCACCTTCATCTTCACCACCAATGCTCCAAGCACCGGTTGAATCAAGGAGGGACCTCCACCAATCGGAAGAATTTCGACTGGATACCACGACGGATAAGAGGACTTGTGCCTCCTTTAATCCTTCCTTGGAGACTGAATCAAGGGGAAGGTCAACTCTCGGCCACAGTTCAATCATTCCTAACTCAGACGAAGAATCGTCTATCATCTCCGGGCGAATGAAAAATTTTTGACAACATCTAGAATCTCTCTTACGAGGGAACAATTTGGGAACAAGAGGGTTGGGCACAAACGTATGCCCTCGTTTCCATATATATAGACCCTTGAAGTCCAAAAGCCACCCAACTGAACCGTTGCAATGGTTAAAGAGAGATTGGCCTCGAAATCCCAAACAACAATCGAATAAATAAACAGTGCATTAAATCTACCTCTTTGATATACCAAGAGACAGGGTACAGAGCTCTTTAAACAAAAAACCACAGTCCAGCATTGAAGCTTCTGAATTAGTGAAAAAGGGGGGGCAAAGTCTAAATGCACAAGCCTCCTATCCGGTATACTGACCCTTCAGTCTTATCTATTTTATGACAGGCCATTCATACGACAAAGGCCAACAGCTCTGATATATCCTGATCCTAAGGGCTCAAAAACAGCAGTGTCGGTCATCATAATGAGGGGCACAAGCTGCCTAGTTATTTTCACAAGTCTTTGGCTCAGAGCAATCTACTTCAGAACTCTGCAGAATTTACTCCCTCTCTGTGTGATACAAAATCAATATTGGGTCCTATTTATCTGATTATGTTTGCTTTCTTATCTTATTATGATGAGACAGTCGAAGATTCACTATTCAATTACAAGTATTAAAGCTCAAAAGGCAACTATCAACTAACGGACAGTTGATCTGACATGCAATGGGCTCAGAACAGCTATACTCACAGCAAATTTCACAGAAGGCAATAACACAAGAAGAATTTGAAGAAAAAGTCAATTTTACTGATCAAAAAGGCATTTCATTACATCAAAAGGACTGGCAAAAACAAAAACAAAAAAAAAAAACAACTGATAAAGCATCAAGCCTTATCCGAAGGGCCAGGATCCTCCACTAAAGGAAGGCCGGTACCCGCAGCCTTCTTGCACAGATCAGCACCAGATGAGGCAAGTTCAGGAGCAACGATTAACGACACGTCAAAATCTGGGAACTTAGCCAGGAATCTAGTTCGAAAGCTTTCAAAACCAAACCGGATCAGGTCATCACCCATCTGGTCAACTTCCTCTCTCAATTCCGTCTCAGTCTCAGTCTTGGCATGGTCAACTGCCTCTTGAACCTTTTGATCAAAGGTACTTCGGAGGTCGACCAACTCCGCTTGAAGTCTTGCAACTTGCCGAGCATAGATGTCCCTTTCAGACTTTGCCACAGCAAGATTGGTGCTAGCTTTCTTCAGACCCTCCTCGGCAGCCTAAACCTTGGATTGAGCTGTCCCAAGCTCCAACCTCACTTCGTCCAAGTCAGTCTTCAGCTTATCAGCCTCCTCGAGGCTCATGGGAGTCACCATCAGAGCAGCTAATCTGTGCATGCTCTGCACAACGCAAGACAGACAAGTTAGATTAAATAAACAAGCAAATAGAAAGGACAAGAAAAGCTTCAGTGGTTACCTTCATTTAGAAATTCATCATCTCATTCATCAACTTTGAAGGGTTATCCCCCCCTGTACCGATGAGGGCCCTGGGCCCATATCTGGTCAAAAGCCTTCTTGGCAATTTGGTAGTCTGGCTCATCGACGGCTCGGACGGTACAGCAGGCGCCTTCCCCTTCCGAGCCCTTCTGCTCGGAACGGAAGGGGCAGGAGGAACGGCCGAGACAGGAATGGCAGGTTCGGCCTTCTTCTCGGCCTCGGCAGGAGTTGGCTCGGGAGAGCCAGAAATCAACCTCATCATTTTCACTTGCAGAGGAGGCTCAGGTTGAACTTGGGAGGAAGTCTCCCCCGCCGCTTGGGCCTCCGCCTCCGCCCATTTCGACGTCAGCCTTTTCTTGAGCTCAGCACTACGAGCAGCCATCAAGTTCTTCGAAGTAATAATAACAGTATGAGCCCAGTTGGGAGTCGAAAGCAACACACGGTACTGATCTCGTAGCGCATTGGTAAACTCAGACCTCCTCCAAGCTCTCTTGACTGCACATAAACAAGAAATGGCATATCAAATTATCAGTTCGGAAAGCACGACGAAGCTAAAACAAACCTAAGAAAATAAGCCTCACCCTTATAACCCGTGGTACGAGGGAATAGTGAGACATCACCATCCTGGAAGTCTTCATGCTCCCATCCTCCTCTAACAAAGAAGTACCACTTCTTCCACATTTTATTAGAAGTGGGAACGGAGGACAGGGTCGGAACCCCTTCTCAAAGGACATGTAAAAAAGGCCTTCTGCCTTCTTGAGCTTCAGATCCATATTACTACGGATCAGATCCATGGACACATTTACCTCATTTTTATGTCCTAACACTACAAACCCTAGAAGTTTCCTCCAACTATTGAGATTAAGGTCGGCAGGGCAGAGCTTATACTAACAGAAGAATTGCCTAACTAAATCAGGCAACAGAAGTCTCAAACCCATTTCAAACCAGGCAAGATAAACACATATCTCCCCGGCTTCAACATCATGGGGACGATCCATTGGGCGTGGTACTCTACAGGTCACGTTTGGGGGAAAATTATACTTCACCTTCCACTCGTTCAGTAGGCTTTGAGTAACAGCACTCTCGCCCTCTTCTCTATGGGAAGACCTACCAGAGGTTTCCCCAGCCCTATCTCGAGGCTCTAAGAAGGCTTCAACTATCCTAATCTCAGGACTAGGGGGAGGTTCAACAGGCCTCTCCCCAGCATCTTTGGGGGCAAGGTCACCTACATTCTCTACAGGAGGCGGCACAGCCATCTCAGAGGGATTTCCTACCCCCTTACTCACGTTTGAGGATTCAAGAGGAGCAGACATTACTCCCGAACTTAAAGAGGCAAAAGAAGAGGAAAGATTGGTCGAACCTATTCTAGACCAGAGCCTTAGAAAACCAGTGTTCTTCGAAGTCGCACAAACCAACAATGGCGGACAAGATCTTCTAGCACAGTGAAAATGATGAGGAAAAGGTCATTTCAAATCTCACCCTGTATTTATAAGCACAGTATCAGAAGGGACCCAGCAAGCCCAAACGCCATGATGGTTCGGAACAATGATGACTTCGAGAAACCCAACCATCAGCCCAGTACAATGATGGCCTTAAAAAGACCCAATCTCCAGCTGCGCAATAAATGACGCCCCAACAGTCTCCTTGAAAGGCGAACAAGCATGATACATGACTCTCTAAAAAAGGCTTAGCCCTAGTTGCTTGTTAGCATCAAACTAGGACTTGGGGGGGAGTAACTGATATACCATAAAAGAGCAGGCCAATCAACACTTGACACGTATGACTACGAATCCAACTCACGCTCGGCTAACTCGGCTTACGCTCAACCAATGCCTAAGCGCTCGAGCATTCAGAGCAGGATAAAAGGTCGAAAGTGGCCGAGCATATGTCTTTAGAGCACATATATCCGGATAAGGATCTCAGAATTAATTACAGGATCCAGACCAACACTCCAGACCTCGTCACCGCCTTAGCGGTTGCCGAGCAGGGAATAAGGAAGCAATCTTCAACACGGAGACAGTCCTCAACACGGAAACAGACTTCAACAAGGAAACTACCATCTACGATTATCTCTATGTAATACTCTACAAGGTAACTGCAATCTCCGATGATCAAATCCCTACATTCATGGCTCCGAATCCTAATCAACTTAGGAAGGCCACGGTTTATAAATTAAACCCTAAAGGTACGCTTTATTTTCATGCTCATTCTTTGGCTTTCAATACAGTCTTTCAATTCTATTTACTTAAGCATCGGAGCGGCTACCGCCGGAGCCAATCCGATGGTCCTCTGATTATCTTTCTGAGTGTTCTACAGGTCACGGAGCCCATACTTATTGCGAGTCAAAAAGTGCAGCATCAATGTGATTCCTTAAAAAACATTTAATGATACGAGGCAGAGTGAGATTATAGCTGGGACAAAACCTTGTGTAAAATGAGGTCACCCCACCCAGAAACAGTGAAACTGAAACCACATTACTTTCCATGTGCTGCATATATAAATGGGTCTATATAGTTGCTTTGAGGCCTCTGAAAAAAGTGCACTCTCACTTGTGTTTACTCTTGGTAATTGCCAGACTGGCCATGGAGAGCTTGTCAAATTAATGTACTCTTGGTAACTGCCACAATGGGCACGAAAAGCTTGCCAAATGTGAGAAAAGGTGCATGGACTGAAGCAGAAGATGTCCTTTTAAGGAAATTAAACCAACCTCTTATATTTGATAGTATAATCTTTTTTAATTTTATTTTATATCAATTTTTGTGTTATTTATTTTGTATATTTATATATAAAAACTTATTTTTTATTTTAAATTAGATTTTATAATGTCCTTGTTGACTCATGGGTTGAACCAAGCCCAAGTCAGCTGTAATTCATAAAAACGCAACGCACATCACGCGCAATAATTTATGCACATCTTAGCACACAATGCAGGTTCATCAAAGTCAAATTAATTTTTTATTGATTTAAATAAATCGCCTGATTAACGATTCATATTAAAAGATGATCGAATGGGTGCATTGAATAAGTGTATCTAATGAGTATTTCAAAAAAGTTGCGTCTTTTCCAAAAAGACACATTGAATGAAATGATTGTGACTCCTTTTTTAAAGACATGTCCTTTAAAAATGGTATGTCTTTTCATAAATAGTGATATAGAACAGGTTGCAGAAGAATTCAATTCTTAGTACAGAATTGCGTGCAATACTAGAATGATCAGAATTGCATGAAATTTGGTAGGTGACTTGGAATCGATGTGCTAATCAATACACCTAGCTTTGCTAGGATGTATGCCATTTTTCTGGCAAATCCCTTTGTTTTGGCATTCAAATGCACGTTTTTACTACTTTTGGTAATAATGTGCTGCTTAATTTTCTAGAGCAACAGTTGCCGTTTGGAGCTGTCCTTTTATCAGATTGCTGCTTAAGTTTAGAGTTTTTGATTTATGCTTTTAATTAGAATATTTTTATTTTTGAAATTTTTAAGTTTTTTCTTATTTTAGTTATTTCTTTCCTAAAGTTATAGTTCTAGTCCAATTAGAAATTATAGTCCTAGACGACTTAGGTTTTGCAACCTATATAAAGGCTATTTCTTTTCATTATAAGGTTAACTTTCATTCAATAAAGAATTTTCTTTCTGAAATTTTATTCTCTGTGCTCATGGATTCAAGTGTATGTTTTTTGTTCGTGGATTCACTACAAAAAATTAGAGTTTTTGCGGCGCACGATATTTGCGACGCCCACCAAGCGTCGCTAAAAGGGCCCTTTTGCGACACACAAAGCGTGTGTCGCTAAAAAAGGCAACAAAATGGTTTCCCACGCAAAAAAAATTGGCGGTAACCTATTGGTGACACACATTCACACATTAGCGACGCCTCTGTTCGTCGCTAATAATCAAAACCTTTAGCAACGTTCATTCGAGCGTCGCGAATAGTAGTGAATAAGGAACGCTGTCGTTTCAATGGAACATTAGCGACGGGCATTGACTTATTAGCGACGCTCATTTGGGCATCGCTAATAAGTCTTATAAAACTTCGCGTCGCCCCCTGTTTTCTCTCTCTCTCTCTCTCTCTCTCTCTCTCTCTCTCTCTCATTCTTGCTCTGTGTTTTTGATCGACTATCTCTCTCTCTCTCGGTCTCTTTGCTTTTGATCCATTGGAGGCTATCTCTTGCATCAAACACATCGATTGACAAGGGGCAAAACATCAAAATTGTGCTGTCTCTCAAGTAAGTATGCCTTGTCTTTGGATTTAGATTCCCTTATTTGGTTTGACGATTTCGGATTGTTACCTTCTTCTATTATTTTTTTGTGTACCAGTGGATGATTATCTTTGTAACCTTATATCTGAATGCATGCTTGTTTGTTTAATATGTTGAAATCTGAACACTGTTGTTAATCTTCTAGCATGTTACAATTCTTTTCTAAACTTTATATAAAGGCGTATTTTCTGCTAAAGTTGAAATTTAGAACTTTAAATTATTAGTTAGTTTGTCTGTGTCTTTGGTTTTATGCTGGTTTATTTATTCTGTGTCTTTGGCTTCTCTAAAAAAATTTTTTCCAATTTTTGGAGTTAGGAAAGCTTCATAATGAAACTTTTATAATGGAGTAGGGAACTCCTTCTCTAATCCCTGTACAGTGAAAAAAAAAATGTTCACTAAACCATTTCTTTTACAAAATAATAAACATAAGAAAGTAGGTGACCATGAAACCTTCATATATTTATAATATATATATATATACACACACACACACACACACACACACATAAGTAACAGATATAAGTTAGTGAGGGTTACTCTCCGAGTATGAAAATAACCAATTTCAAACCTTTGATAAAATTACAACTTATCTATCGACATTTTATCATTGCATGTAAAAAAGTTATCCAAATCTTATTGAGCTAAAAAAAAAATTAAGTTAATCAAAGATTTATAGCTGTCTCATCAGGATCACATTTAAATTAATATTTTTAATATTTAATTAATAAAAATGTGAGTTCGTGAATCTAACACTAATTTATAATATGTACTGATATTTGACGTGCATGACAAGCACTGCAAAAAGGTCCAATCCAACCATTAGATTTATAACATACAATATCTATTTTTTGTAAGAATAAAAAATATCAACCTTGAAAATATGTGAATATTTTATTTTAATATTAAATTTTGTATAATTGTGTAGAAATTCTTTCCAAAATAAATATCTTATAATAACTCTCAAAAAATAAAAATAAAAATTGGGATTGTCCATTGATTCGTCATGGTACTGTCACTGACCACCAAGCAATGGGACAGGAATTTAGTGGTGTAATGTTGAAGATGTCAAGTGTGACATGAAGACATTGAGAGCACTAAGGGGGAAATTAATATAACCCTTTTGTTTTTAGCCAAGAGCTCATAACACGATAAATTATTATTGTATCAATCAGTCACGCAATGTGACAATTTCTATGATTTTAATATTTTGAAGAAATATACATAAAACCTACTGTAATATTTTGCCAAGGGCTCGTGAAAAAAACTTTGACTTCTAATGGAATTATAATTTATCATATTCTTTTTACGTAGATTCATTATAACATGTTAACGAGGTGGAATCTCATTTTAAAAACATGTGTCTATCTCATTATTATGTTCAATTAGGATTCTATCTTCTTCTCTTTAGTGTAAATTTGATAATTGTATTGAATGGGTGAAAGATTTCTAAGGAAATTCTTTTGTTTAGGAGACTTTTTTATTTCATTAATTAAAGCGGAGAAAGATTTCTAAGGGAATTCTTTTGTTAAAGACATTTTTTTATTTTATTAATTAAATTAAAACATTCTTGTTTTTATAAGGGTATTTTTGTCAACATTAGAAAGTATAAAATAAAAATCATCCATACTTTTATAGATAGTGTTCTAAATGCAGTTATGGAGGGTTGGAGAGAGGAATTTAGCACGCATTTCATAAGTTGTTGGTATAATTATTCAAAGTTGTTGGTATAAGTTTTATTACTAATGACTCTTTCTTTGTCTCTTAATATTTCTATATTTTTCTTTCTTCCTCCTTATATAAAAATCTATAAGAAAGATTTTATTATTAATCTACCTTAATCTTTTCTTTTATTATCAAATTTTTTCATCCAAACAAACTAGAAGTTTCTTCTAACTTTCTATTAAGCCATCA
Source organism: Nyssa sinensis (assembly GCA_008638375.1). NCBI lineage: Eukaryota > Viridiplantae > Streptophyta > Magnoliopsida > Cornales > Nyssaceae > Nyssa > Nyssa sinensis. Next base: position 56,330,239 of record CM018032.1, read on the forward strand.
TTAAAATAATAAAATTCTTTATTTTTTTTCAATTATACCAAATTTATCCCATTATTTATATGAAATGAATAAAATCTTAAATATTTCTCAAATATTTTGACAAATTTCAAACTATTTCCAAAAATCCTAACCACCACAAATAAGTTTTTTTTTTTATTTATGAAATTCTTAATTTATTGCAAATAATTATAAAATAAAACCTCTTTCTTTTAACTTATTTAACTACATAAATTTTCTTATTTAAAAATTTATCTTGAATATTTTTTAGTTATTAATAATAATTTCCCAAACAACTCTCAAATTTTAAATTGTTATTCAATGATGTATAATTTCGAAATGATAAATTTGTCACTAGCTCTTCTATGGACTTCCAAGTATTGTTTTCATGAATGCTTTTGATCTTGTGATTCTCTCTTAGGTAATGCCAATTTAGAAGAAAAAAATGTACAATGTCATAATAACTATAATCATAAACTTGTCTTCGATATCTCGTTAATGTTTTCCACCTTGGTCTTTTTTTTTTAATTAGTAAAAAAAAATATTATTAATATAACCAACAATGTACAAGATATACAAAATAATTACATCAGCAAAGGTTCGGTACACAAGTATCATTGCTTACCAGTCTCGTTTCAATAAATTATATAACACCTAAAATTGGTTGAAATTTGAATACCAAATCCACAACTCCTTCACCACTCCACTTGTCTTTGCCCACAAAATTACCTTTACCATAATCCTTTCAAGGACCTCCTCCCATCTTTGCTGAATTGACTCAAAAATTATCATATTTGTTTTATTTTAAATATGACATATGTTAAATATCTTGCTTTAGTGTTTTGTAGGATTTTAGTCAAAAAATTCCTTGAAATCTAGACACATGAGTGCATTTGGACCTTTTTTTATGTATGTGTTCATTCAACATGTATTTTTCCATGGCTGTGTTTTTTTCCCTCTTGTGTTTCATGTGTTCATTGAACTGCAACTTGAACCCTAATCCCTTGCTCCTAAGTTCCTCTAAACACTAATTTTTTTTTTTGTTTTGACTGCCAAGTAATAAGAGTTCTTGAGTCCTATTGATTGAGAGATCAACTAGATACACCTGAGCTATTAACTCAGTTAGTGGTTTTAGGTAGCAATTGATTTACTTTTGTTGGTTAAGTTGTTGTTGTCAGGTGCAAAGTAAATAATTCTTGATGAATGACCTTAATTAATAGATAAAAATTAAAAGCTAGGTGTTTTTACTTGTTATCAATCAAGATCAATATGTTTTGTATTGCCATTTTGAATGCTATTGTTAATGTTTTTTAAAGCAAAACTCTGTCTGACAATCGGAGTTTGCCCTTACACTAATGAATTTTTTAATTGCATTCATATAAGCCTAGCCCCATTCGGGAGTCATTTTCATTACATGTGAATCTTGTCGCGAAATTTATTCGCGATTGGGCTCGAGTGTATGAAAATCGATTCTTGAATTGTCCAGAGAGGACAGTTCGGGAATGCATAAATCTGCATTGCAATCAATAGTGCATATGCTTGAATATTTCACTATGATAAAATTTCAACACGGTCTCCTATTGTTCTCTGGGTATATATTTAGGCGTGTTAACGTCTATCTCGTATACTTGGAGAACCCTGGGGAGATGCTGCCGAAATTTTGTCCCAGTAGAATCAAGCATTTGATTGCTGCTGATTGCAATGTAAATTGTGCATTCACGAATGGGATAGGACCACCTTACCCTTTAGAGAGAAGTTGGAGGTGATAGGATTCATGTTTCATATTTATAACGAGTATCATTTTTGACTTGTATTAGCTAGGTAGGTGAAAATGGATAAGAGTTAGATAGACTTGAGGGGCAGGCATTTGCCAGGGTATGTGAAGGGGATCAAAGATTTTATTGAGTTTGCTCGTGCATCTGCAAATGGGAGAAATAGGATAAGATGTCCATGTAGGAGGTGCAATAATAGAGATTATATGCATATAGATGAGGTCAAAGAGCACCTACTCGAACACGGGATGGACAAGAGGTATACGTGTTGGGAATTTCACGGGGAACGTCGTGACGTACGAGTGGTATTTGATAATGAAGAAGAAGACGACGATGATGACTTTGGTGATAATGTTGGGGTTGGTTACGAAGGCTTGCCACAAATGCTGGCAGACTTGCAAGGGGCTACAACTAGGGCGAGTAGTCACAGGAGTGACACGGGACCATCAACCATGTTTGAGTCGTTGTTGAGGGAAGCAAGGCAGCCGTTATACCCGGGTTGTGATAAGTTTTTGAAACTGGACTTTCTCGTGAAACTCCTTCATCTTAAGACCATCAACCATTGGAGTAACAAATCAGTTACTATGGCCACTAAATTGATTAAAGCATCACTTCCTACTGGGGAGACCCTTCCGAAATCATATTATGAGGCGAAAAGAATATTAAGAGATTTGGGCCTCGGGTATATTCCCATACATGCTTGCAAAAATGATTGCATGTTATTTTGGAAGGAGACTGAACAATGTAAGAAGTGTACGGTGTGCCACGAACCTAAGTACAAGCTGAATGAAGGAAAGAGCAAGACAATTTCGCACAAGGTACTGAAATATTTTTCCTTAAAATCGAGGCTACAAAGGTTGTACATGTCTCAGAAGACGGCAGAAGATATGCGGTGGCATAAGGAGAAGCGTGTTGCTGAGGAAAATGTATGTAGGCATCCGACAGATTCACAAGCTTGGGCTGAGTTTGATACAAATCACGAATGGTTTGCAAATAAACCGCGTAATGTACGACTTGGGCTGGCTAGTGACGGTTTCAACCCGTTCAGTGACATAAGTAATGCCTATAGCAAGTGGTTGGTGTTGCTTGTGCCGTATAACTTGCCACCGTGAAAATGTATGAAAGAATCCTTTATCTACATGTCGTTGCTTATTCCAAGGCCGAAGTCTCCTGGTAATGAAATTGATGTGTACTTGTAGTGGATGAGTTGAAGAAATTGTGGGAGGTGGGAGTGGAAGCATACGACGTCTCTAAGAACGAGACATTTCAATTGCATGCCGCATTACTGTGGACCATTAATGACTTTCCAGCATACGGGAACCTGTCTGGGTGGAGTACTAAGGGGTATCTGGCATGTCCAGTTTGCAATAAGGATGCATGTTCCCTACATTTGTCAAATAGGAGGAAGATATGTTACATGTGCCATCGTCGTTTTCTACCGCCATCACATGGTTGGCGAAATCGGTAGAAGCATTTGTTTGATGGACAAATTAAGCGCAGATTGTCACCTCCATTGTTGTCTGGCAAAGACGTGTTTGCGCAATTAGCAGTCATCCAACGAGTGAGGTTTGGGAAGATACCAGGTAGTAAGAAGAGGAAACGTACTGATGTGGACTTAAATTGGACGAAGAAGAGCATATTTTTTGATTTGCCGTACTGGGAGACCCTTAAGTTAAGGCACAATTTGGATGTGATGCACATCGAGAAAAACATATGTGATAATGTGCTGGAAACTGTAATGAACATTGAAGGGAAGACAAAAGATAGTGTTAAATCCCGGTTAGACTTAGAGGAGTTGGGAATAAGGAAAGAGCTGCACCTAATATGTAGCGGTGATAAATATATCGTGCCTCCTGCATAGTATACGTTATCATCCGCAGAGAGAATGAGGATTTGCGAGTGGTTTAAATCGGTGAAGTTCCCAGATGGATACGCATCGAATATATCTCGGTGTGTAAATGTTATAAATGGGAAAATATCCAGATTGAAGAGCCATGACTACCATGTCCTTTTACAAAGACTTCTTCCGGTTACACTACGTGGGTATCTCACCGATGACATATCGACTACATTAACTGAGTTGGGTTGCTTCTTTAGAGAATTATATGCGAAGACTTTGAATGTGAAAGTACTTGACAAGCTCGAAAGGGATGTTGTCGTGATCCTTTGCAAGTTGGAACAGATTTTTCCTCTAGCTTTCTTTGATATCATGGTCCACTTAGAGGTGCATTTGCCTCATGAGGCAAAAATTCGCGGACCTGTCCAATACCGTTGGATGTATCTAATAGAAAAGTACATTTAATTTTGTGAATTGTGTTATCTATCCATCCTAACTATTTTAATCTATAACTAATTAATTATCAAAACAGATATTTGCACACATTGAAGCAATATGTGCGTAACAAAGCACGACCGGAAAGGTTAATTGCTGAGGCTTACATTGATGCTGAATGTCTCACCTTCTGCTCTATGCATCTTGAAGATATTGAGACAAGGTTTAATCGTTAAGAGCAAAATTCTGATAGATGTCTAGGGCAATAATGAACTGGCCTTGTGATGTTTAATCAGATTGTGCGGCCAATAGAAGCCCGTATATATGAATGGTGTCATCCTCAAGACTTGGAAAGAGCCCACTACACCATGCTCAACAACTGTGAGGAGACATTGCCATATTTTAAGTAAGTTTATCGAAATCATTGCAATACTACGTTAGTATATAAATGTATATTTTTATATAACATATCTCATCTTATGCAGTGAGCATACGATCGAGCTTCAGAGAGAACATGTATTAAGTTCTAATCTGGAGCAAAGACAGAAAAATTTGTTTCCAAAGTGATTCGAAGAACTTGTAAAAATAGGTTTCAATTAATTGTAATTGTATTAGTTAATGCATTTGTATTCAATTAATTTTTTACTTGTACTGAATTAATAGATGAAACTATTACGCCACCAACAATCTCTTAAGGCGTACGATCAATTATATTCCTTGGCATGTGGTCCTGATCAAAGGATATCCCGCTACACCAGTTTAATTGTTGATGGTGTTCGATTTCACAGGAGGAAACGTGAGGTCAACCGACGAACACAGAATAGCGAGGTCCTTATTGAAGGAAATGGTGACGAAGGACAAACTGTAGAGCACTAGGGTGTTTTAAAAGACATAATACAATTACATTATTGCTACAGTCATTCTGTGTATATTTTTAAATGTGATTGGTGGGATGTAAGTAATAAGAAGACTGGAATGCAGATTGATAAGCACTTCATAAGTGTTAATACGTCACGTACAGCATTTAAAGATGATCCGTATGTTTTGGCATCGGTTGTAAAACAAATTTTCTATTTGAAGGACACAAAAATAAGAGGTGATTGGCATGTTGTCCAAAAAATAAAATCTAGAAATGTTTATGATGTCCTAGAAGTTGGCGAGAGAGATGAAGAGTTGGAGAGGATTGAGGAGGCACTACAAGAAGAGTCTCAAACTGCCAACGATGGTGTTGTCCGGCATGATCAGGAAAATGTTAGTTCGTATCGGTTGAATAGAACTGATGTAGAACCAATTCATGTCGTAGCTTCCGACGTCACCAATACCACACAATTAGATCCGAGGGATGCAACGTTCATTAATGATGATGATGATGGGGAAAGTGATTTTGATGATGAGACATTGTTAGAGTATTGTACCGAGAATAAAGAAAATTCAAGTGCAGATGATGATACAAACTCAGATGAATAATTGTAATAGGTGTTACATGTGGTAAGATCAAGTGTAATGGATATTCAATTTTATGATGTAATGGATTTTAATTTTTATGATGTAATGGATTTTACTTTTAAACTTTCTTTTTAGATATGGTTGGACCAAGCTCACGCAGACGCACAGCCCCGGTGGACCCATCGACCCCTTCCCCTTCCTCTGCAGGATCGACCGATCCTGCCATTGATGGTATGGATAGTTCCATTTTGTATTAATGATTATATAAATATGGTACTAATTGGTTCTATTTTATTGTTTCTAAAGCTTCGGCCACCACCGCTAGACGAGGGCGCAGTAGGTCAAAGAATCGGAGTTTGTAGGCTCAGATGGAGGCAGCAGGGGGCTCGCAACTTCGGATTAAGCTACCTAAGGGCTTGTTGAAGCCCGTTGGTAGGTGGGCACAGCAGTTCACCACAGAGGTCGGCATCATTTGCCGACTACGCGCCCCACTCCATATTAGTGACTGGAGTCTCGTCATTCAGGAGGAGCTACGGGATATTTATGCACATATCCTGGTATTTCTTTTATTATTGTGTTGAACTAAATTTTAACATTTCTAATGTCGTAATGTTTTGACAATGACATGCTTTACAGGGGAAGTTTGACATCGATCTCCACCTGCCTCACGTAGCGAAAGCAGTGGACGGTTACCTGAGAGTCCGTTTCAGGAACTATCGACACCGTCTCCACATGCACTACGAAGCAAAGGTGGCCGGCGGTAGAGAGCCCCGCGACAGACCCTACAGGGGGGTGACGGTGGAGGATTGGATCTTACTGTGCAACTGGTTCGCAAGTGATGCATTCTAGGTAAAAATTGTCAAAATTACTTTTGTTGTCTGGTTTAAATCAGTATCATTTATACTAACCTTCTTTGTTTTGGCTAAGTGTAGGAACTAAGCAAGAAGAATAGCGAGAGTAGAAGCAAGTAGAAGGTGACCCACTGTGGTGGATCACGTTCTTTTGTACGGTATAGGCATGATATGGTAAGTTAATAAATGTATCAAGTTCTTATTGTATAATCTAATCATGAAATCAATCTTCATAAGCTACTATTTATTTGCTCCAGCGAGACCAGGACACCGGTGCACCATCCAGCCCCATTGATTTGTGGCACAGGACGTACTAAAACCCCAATAAGGGTTGGGCTGGGCCTGAAACACAGCGACTTTATGTAAGTTTTTATGTAACTTGCCACAGTATTACTAATTTAATATTAATCTAAAGTTATAAAAGTAGTAACATATCTTTATGTTTTTAGAGGAGGAGATGGTCCGGCTGCGTGATCAGCCGACAGCTAAGGGACAGGATCCGCTGACCGATGACCAGATACGGGAGACTGTTCTGGGCAAGAGGCGTGGCTATGTGCGTGGCTTAGGGACTCGGATGCCAACGACGACATCGTCCTTTGAGAGTGATGCTAGGGCACACGCAGCTACTAAGGCAGTTCAACAAAAGAATGTAGTGCTGCGCCAGAGACTAGATAGCCTAGAGGAGCGATATTCCGAGCTACAGACTCTTGTGCAGACGATGCTCAGCCAATAGCGTGACTCTTCACAACCTTGGTAAGTTTTAAAAATTATATACTTTGGTGGATTTATTATTTATAGAAAATGCACCAAAACCACATCACACACCTCACAAATGATAAAATAGACTTGCACGAAGTTACGGAACTCAGTTCGGATGCCCGGTTTGAAACTTATGCAAGTTTCAGCTCCAAAAAGGCCCATTTTGGGATTTTGACATACCAAAATGCCAGATATTGGCCTAACTACACCGAAACCACATCACACACCTCACAAATGATAAAATAGACTTGCACGAAGTTACGAAACTCGGTTCGGATGCCCGGTTTGAAACTTATGCAAGTTTCAACTCTAAAAATGCCCATTTTAGGGTTTTGACAGACCAAAATGCTGAATATCGGCCTAACTACACCAAAACCACATCACACACCTCAAAAATGATAAAATAGACTTGCACGAACTTACGGCACTCAGTTCGGATGCTCGGTTTGAAATTATGCAAGTTTTAGCTCCAAAAAAGCCCATTTTGGGGTTTTGATAGACCAAAATGCTAGATATCAGCCTAACTACACCGAAACCACATCACATACCTCACAAATGATAAAATAGACTTGCACGAACTTACGGCACTCGGTTCGGATGCCCGGTTTGAAACTTATGCAAGTGTCAGCTCCAAAAATGCCTATTTTAGGGTTTGAAAGACCAAAATGCCGAATATCAGCCTAACTACACCGAAACCACATCACACACCTCAAAAATGATAAAATAGACTTGCACGAACTTACGGCACTGAGTTCGGATGCCCATTTTGAAACTTATGCAAGTTTCAACTCCAAAAATGCCTATTTTGGGGTTTTGACAGCCCAAAATGCCGGATATCAGCCTAACTACACTGAAACCACGTCACATACCTCACAAATGATAAAATGGACTTGAACGAACTTACGGCACTCGGTTCGGATGCCCGGTTTGAAACTTATGCAAGTTTCAGCCCCAAAAAGGCCTGTTTTGGGGTTTTGACAGACCAAAATTTTGGATATCGGCCTAACTACACCGAAACCACATCACACACCTCACAAATGATAAAATAGACTTGCACGAATTTACGAAACTCGGTTCGGATGCCCGGTTTGAAACTTATGCAAGTTTCAGCTCCGAAAAGGCCTATTTTGGGGTTTTGACAGACCAAGATTCTGGATATCGGCCTAACTACACTGAAACCACATCACATACCTCAAAAATGATAAAATAGACTTGCACAAAGTTACGAAACTCGGTTCAGATGCCCGGTTTGAAACTTATGCAAGTGTCAGCTCCAAAAATGCCCATTTTGAGGTTTTGATAGACCAAAATGCCGAATATCGGCCTAACTACACCAAAACCACATCACACACCTCAAAAATGATAAAATAGACTTGCACGAACTTACGGCACTTGGTTCGGATGCCCAGTTTGAAACTTATGCAAGTTTCAGCTCCAAAAATGCCCATTTTTGGGTTTTGACAGACCAAAATGCCGGATATCAGCCTAACTATACCGAAACCACATCACACACCTCACAAATGACAAAATAGACTTGCACGAACTTACGGCACTCAGTTCGGATGCCCGGTTTGAAACTTATGCAAGTTTCAGCTTCAAAAATGCTCATTTTGGGGGTTTGACAGACCAAAATGCCGAATATCGGCCTAACTACATCGAAACCACATCACACATCTCACAAATGATAAAATAGACTTGCACGAACTTAAGGCACTCGGTTCGGATGCCCGGTTTGAAACTTATGCAAGTTTCAGCTCAAAAAATGCCCATTTTGGGGTTTTGACAGACCAAAAGGTCGGATATCTGCTTAACTACACCGAAACCACATGACACACCTCACAAATGATAAAATAGACTTATGCTACTTTATGTCGTTCTTACTATTTATCCATGCAAAAAAAAAAAACTATTCACATTCTATATTCATATATATTTAATAATTGTTCTAATATATGTCATTTGATCTTTATTTCAGATTGATCGGGAATTATTGCTGCGCCGTCTTTATGTTTTGCATCGGAACTTGTTATTTTTATTTTTTTATTTCCATGGACATCTGTAGTAACATTTTGGAGACAATTTTTAATTTTTCTATTTATTGATGAATTGTACTTTTATAATTGTACATAATTAGTTTAATATATATATATATATGAATGTATTTTTCTTTTTTAATATATTCATTTCAGAATGCTTGGATTTTATTGTATATCAGGATGGATGATTGATACTGGTTTAAACAGGAACAAAACAACAAATAAAATGAAGTAGATATGGTTCAAAAAAAAAAACCACTTTTAGCGACGCACACCAGAGTGTCGCTAAAAGTCAGAATTCAATTTAAAAATACTATTAGCAACGCACAGTGGGCGTCGCTAATACTGACTTTTAGCGACGCACACGGGGCGTCGCTAATACTCCCTTTTTGCCCTTGTGTATTATTTGCGACGCCCGTACCCTATTATTAGCGACTCGTGTTGAGCGTCGCTAATATGAACTTTTAGCGACACCAGGGGTTCCGTGCGTCGCTAATAGTATTAGCGACGGCACTATTTGTGACGCCTTAGCGACGTACGGTTGTGCGTCGCTAAAGAGCTTTTGCGACGCACAATTGCACTATTAGCGACGAACGCACGCGTCGCTAATAGTGCATTTTGTTGTAGTGATTCGAGCGATTCTCCAATAAGCAGGCAATGTTCTACTTCTTCATAAGCTTCCGCTACGTCAAATAGGTTGTGTCTTTTCATAAGAAAACACCCCTGTATTTATAAATGCAGTAGTACGAATTGAAAAAAAATATAATCAAACTTTTTCTCTTAGAATAGAAATTATAATAAAAAGATTTTACAAGAAGTCTTTTAATTTTGCTTATTGCAGTTCTTCAAACTGAAGGCTATGTTGTATCCTATGAACGACTTTGCCAGTAACCCATCAGCAAACTCTACCGAGTAAGGGGCAAATTACGTTCTAAAAAAAGTATCATTAGATATGTCTCAAAGCTTATAGATTTATTCATACGTCCTAACAAAAAAAAGTGCGTCCACAAGTATGGAGAAGGGAATTGCATTAGTTTGTGGGGCATTCATTGGGCAACTCCCAATTCCATCAATGATCTTCTGGAATGGTGGTGCCTACAGATTTAAAAAGCTAAAAAGACTTATTTGGGAAGCCATTCCATTTTCCATAATGTGGCTTGTATGGAAAATGAGAAACGATTGTGTGTTCAATAATGCTCAGCCACAATGGCATATCCCAACGGATATGATCAAAGTAAAGCTAGCTTTCTAAGTTAAGACTAAGTCTAAAAATTTAGGTTTTTCAGTAGATTATTTGATCTTCCGTACCCAAACTGTGATTCTTAGTGGTTGATGGTTGTCCTTCAAAACTCTTTGGTGGCTGTGTTGCCCTTTTTTTCTAATATCAGGTGGCTATGCTTATGTTAGATTCAATTTTGTTTGGAAGTTTATCTTTGGCAGTGGTCTCCTTATTTGGTTTTTTGGCCTCGGAGTTCTGTAGTTGTGTGGCTCTCCCTTCTTTTCATGTTTTTGCTTGGATGCATTAGTGTTCAGCTTTTGTCTTTACTTTATTTCTTCCTCTTCCTGTTTTTGCTTGGATTTGTGCTAGTATGTGATTGGTTTCTAGTTCTTGTGTCAACCTAGTTGGGATGAGGCTTATAAACAATGATACTTTTTTGCAGTCATCCTTTTGATGTAATTTTCTTGTATCTCTTGTACACTTTGGTTGCATCAATAAATCATTTTTTTCGCTGATCAAAAAAAAATTAATGATTTGAGTGTCTTCAAAAATAATCGATACATTGTGTTAATTACCACATCATTCGTTTTCAGGCATTGTATATAATTCGCGTTGTATCTCTTGTACACTTTGCTCGCATCATCTACATACTTGTTTGTATCTCTTGTACACTTTGGTTGCATCATTTTTGTCTTTTAGTCTTTGGAGATGCATTTATTAGTCACCATTTATCAATATACTTTTAGTCTTCTATTTAATGTATATATCAAGACGCATTCATAAATTATCATCATTCAATTGATATACATGAATCATTCTGAATGGGGTTAATCTAGTATAAATATGCATAGGCCAAATTAAGTGAATGAAAGCTTACATAAGTTGCATGGCGATTCCAAACCACACATTTAGTGGGGAAAATAAAATTTAATTGAGTCTCTTATGGAATATTAAAAAATTGGGGAAGGGGGGAGGACTCCTAATATTTAAAAAAAAAAATCTGTACAAAATAATGTTAAAAAATCAAAATTTCAAAAGTTTGGTCATAAACTCTCCTAATCCCTTTATATCCACCATTGGTGATTCCTAACATATATTTCTCATAAACTTACAAAAAAACTAAAAAATCTAATATTCACTAGATTGTTACCAGATGGATTTCCATTATAAAACAAAAAGAATATAAATAGTTTTGTGATTATAGATAAAAATAAAAAATAAAACATTCAATAAATCCAAACGCAACTTAATTCATTCGTTTTCAGGCGTTGTATATAATTTGAAAGAAAATGTTTTTTTTACTTTGTTAATTACCACATCATCAACTTGTGAACTTAAAAATATAATTTCACAACAGCTACTAACTTAATTACAGAGTATGAATGCAAAAATAATAACAAATAGGTTATGCATAAATGTTTAAAAAATAGGGAAATAATAGATATAATCTTTGATATTATTTTGCAAAGATATTGTGTAATCATATATTAAAATGGGGTTGGGTTGGGTTGGGTTGGGTTGGCTAAGGGTTTTTGCTAACCTTAACATAAATTTGTATTTACTTTATTTATACAGATGATCACTAATTGCTGGTAGACTTCCTGGAAGAACAGCAAATGATGTTAAGAACTATTGGAGCACTCACCTCCGTAGAAAGATTGTTTCTTACCAGCAACAGCAGCAGCAACAACAAAAATAACAACAGCAACAACAACATGTGAAATATAGTCCAAAAGATCATATTGTCTCCAAAAATCTAACTCAATTAGAAACTGTAGGTGGGAATGCTATCCAATCAGTGGGAAATCTCAGTGAGCCAACTTCAATGATGCTGCCATCAGATGAAAATATTTTGTGGTGGAAAAGTTTGTTAGTTGACGAAGAAAGTGAGAAAACAAGCACTAGTTTCATCGGTGAAAAAGTGGAGGCGGCTGAGGAAATTTCTCCAGGAGGAGCAATCGCATTTAATGAGAAAGAATGCCAAAGTGGTTGGGATGACTTTTACTTTGACATGGACAAACTTTGGGATATTGCAAGTGCAGAACCAAAATAATGAAAGTATGTAGTTCTCCCTAAATGAGGTTTATATGTAGTATCTTCTAATCAGATTATATACTTATTGCGGATTAAAATTATCCTTCCCAAAAATTCAACCGAAAAGTAATTTCTCAAATGACATGACTTGTATAAGTGTATACCATTTCATGATTTGTATTCATTGTTTGGGAAATTACTTTCAAAAATAGTTTTTTGGGATGGATAGAATTACTTTATATATAGCTGCATTTTTAGTTGCTACTTAGTACTATTGTACTGTGTCTTAGGGGTGGAAAAAAAAGAACTTTTTTCTTATTCTCACTTTCTTTTAATGGGATATTAATTACCCAAGAAATTGAAATTAGTTCATATTGATTACTGAGTATCAAACAACTCTTCCCAATAACCCCCCAAAAAAAGAAAAAATATTCTTATGTAATTTTACTAGAGATCTCTAAGAATTGAATAAAGTTGCAACCTTGTAGGGCCATTCCATTTGGTCATCGTTAGATCAGTTACAATGTTTAGTTTTAAGCCAAAGCCATTGTAAAACAATATGTTAGTGTTTGTATGGCATAAAAAAGGTGGGTAGGGTGAAGGATTTCATCCTTTTGAACACCACGAGAGAGAGAGAGAGAGAGAGAGCAGTACACAACAAGCACGTCTGCACTATTTTGTTTTTACTTAAAATTCCCTAACAAAAAGCACCCAAAAAAAAAAAAAAACTTATTTGTGCTTGATTATTACTTTTCATTTGATACTTCATCTCTTCAATATTGAAACAGAAGCTAAATTGTACAGACTGGGAAAAATATATATATATATATATAAATAAATAAATGATAAATAGTAACGCAAAAAAAAAAATAAAAAAAAATAAAAAAATAAATAAAAAACGTTAGAAAAGGAGTTGTGTCTAGCGTTAGGGCTAGAGAAAGGCTTAAGGGGTCTTGGTTTCTAAAAGGATAAAAAGAAAAAGAGAGAAAGAAAGGAGGGGGCGCAACAGGGAAACAAACCAGCGGCAGTGGTGACGCTCAGGCAACCGAGAGAGCGGCAGAACAGGGGAGAAGGAAAGGGAGAAGAAGAGAGGGAGAGAAAGTCGGTGGAGGAAGGGGCAATATGCAGAAACAGTAGAGAGGAGTATATATGTGCGTGTGTGTGACGCTGAAGAGGGAAGCTCCGATCGTCGCACAGCCAATCACCAACCAAAACAGAGCTTCGACTTTGTGATTTTCCAGCGATTACCTCTCCTCTTTCAGCCTCAGATCAGTAGGTAAATTCAAAAGGGAAAACAAGATCTCATGATGGCCAGAACTGCTGCTACGGTTTTGACATTTTGGGTTTTGATGATTGATGATTTGTTTAAATTGGGGAGAAAGAGAGTAATGGTGCGGCATGTAGTATGTATATATCTGTGTGTATATATATATATATATATATATGATATACCATAAAAGAACAGGCCAATCAACACTTGACACGTGTGACCACAATCCGACCTATGCTCAGCCGACATGATTCTCACTCAGTCAATGACTAAAAGCTCAAGCAACCAAATCATCATATAAGGTCGGAAATGGCCAAACATATATATATCCAGAACAGATCACAGGGTCCAGACCAACACTCCAGAACTCGTCACCGCCTTAGCGGATGCCGAGCAGGGAATAAGGAAGCGGTCTTCAACAAGGAAGCAGTCTTCAACAAGGAAACTACCATCTATGGTTATCTCTATGCAAGGTAACTGCAATCTCTGATGATCAAATCCCTATATTCGTGGCTTCGAATCCTAATCAACTTAGGAAAGCCACGGCTTATAAATTAAACCCTAGAGGTACGCCTTATTTCTTATGCTCATTCTTTGGCTTTCAATACAGTCTTTCAATTCTTTTACTTACTTAAGCATCGGAGGGGCTACCGCCGGAGCCAATCCGGTGGTCCTCTGATCATCTTTCTGAGTGTTCTACAGGTCACGGAGTCCATACTTATTGCGAGCCAAAAAGTGCAGCATTAGTTTGGCGCCGTCTGTGGGAACGACTAATCTCCAAAGTGCTCTACTCATAAAACTCATCTCTTTCCCTACCAGAAAACCATGGCACCAAATCTCCGACCACGACAGAATACTCAGAATTCGCAAAACACTCAACGTCAGCCGCCTGCTCCTCGTACAAAGGGACCAGCGGCCAATCCTATGCAACAAGAGATCGAAGCGATAAAATGACACAATGAACTGGTGCAAGAGCAGTTGCTTGCCATCACTAGAACACTGGCGACACTTACGCAGAACCAAGCGGCGGGTTCTCCTAGCCCGCCGGTCAACTTCGTTGCAGGAACGCAACCTCCTGTTGCTGTAGAGAATGAAGAACTTCATGCGCAGGCTCCAACTAACCAGTTTGGGCACCCCTCAGGCGTTGCTCGCGCTGGCCGAGATCCGCAACCATCAACAGTTCCTGGCTGGGGAACATCCGCCTTCATTCCCGACTTACATTACCGGAGCACAACTCGAGCCCCAACTCCAAGGGCCTCTGGGGCACACCCGGCACCACAAGAGCCTCATCATGCAGCACCAATCCCTCCGGTTCGGAATCCTTCTCCGTCCGGAGGGCGTACTCCACCCTACTACCCTGAAGCCGAGGCTGTCAGGCAGGGTTCACAAGATATCAGAATCAGAGACCCGTGGAGGGTAGAGGAAATTGTCGAGTCGATGGACCGGACAATTGCCTTGAGAGGACCTCAGAACCCTCCAAAGCAAGATGAACTGGCCAGGCTGCTCGAAAGACTGGCCACCCCGTTCACTCACGCCATCATGTCAGAAGAGAGGCCCAGAAAGTTCATGGTGCCCAAGTTCACCCCGTACGATGGGTCTGGAGATCCAGGAGATCATCTCTCTCATTACCAGCATACGATGGCCCTTCACGGAGCCTCTGATGCTTTCATGTGCCGAACATTCATCACCAGCTTGAAGGGAACTGCTCTGAAGTGGTTCCATAACCTCCCACCGAACTCAGTTACCAGCTTTTACGAGCTCGGTAGACAATTCTTGGACAGGTTTATGACCAGCAGAAGGCTCAGAAGGGGGCCAGAATTCCTACTGAACGTCAAGTAGACCAGGGAGGAATCCCTCAGAGCCTACATTGTGCGCTTCAACACCGAACTCACGGAGATCACTGACTGCAGCTCGAAATTCCTTGTAGCAGCCCTGACTGCCGGGCTTGCCCAAGGGGGGTTCAGAGATTCCTTGACAAAGAGCCCTCCAACCGATATGGCGGCATTAATGGATCGGGCCAGAAAATACATCAACCTGGAAGAAGCCAACCGCACGCCCCAGAAGGGCAGAGATCAGACTCAGAGGGACAATCCAAAGCAGGAGGACCACAAGAAGGAGGATCACAGAAGAGACTCCAACAAAAAGAGGGCCAGGAGCCCAGAAAAAATAGCAGCTCCCAGAGCCGTATACAACTCCAGACCGAGGGAGTTCACCAACTTCACTCCTCTGAACACCACACCGAACTAGGTACTCTGGCAGATCCGAGATCGGGAGAACCTGAGGTGGCCAGAACCAATCAAGGGAGATCCCAGCCTGCGGGACCAAAGTAAGTATTGTAATTTCCATAAAGATCATGGACATACAACTAACACATGCAGGACCCTCCGATATGAGATAGAGCAGCTCATAAAGAAGGGGCGTCTTTGGGAGTTCGCCAAGCAGGACGGAAGGCAAAACCCCCAAGAAGACAAGTCTCAGCAGCGGCCCGACCAGAGGCCCGAACAGAGGCAGGAGCAGAGGGAGGGACGAAACGAGCCCTAGAGGCAGAACAATCATGTCATCTACGTCCTCCATGCTGACTCCCCTATCACAGGAATGTCCAACAGGGCAAGAAAGAGATATGCTCGGGAGGCCAGAGCCTCCCCGAACGTAGTACAGATCTCCAATGTCGAAAAGAGGCTCAAGCCAGCACCGGAGATCCAATTCACCGAGCAAGATCTAGCAGGGGTACACTGCCTTCATAATGATGCCCTTGTAATCACCCTCAGAATCGCCAACTTCGAGACCAGGAGAGTCCTGGTCGATACTGGCAGCTCCGTTAACATACTGTTCTATAAACCGCTCACACAGATGGGGATAGACCACGACAACGTCAAGCCCACCACTGCCGTGATGGCAGCTTTTGATGGCAACCTCAGCACCCCATTAGGGAGAGTCGACCTTCCTACCACTGTAGGAGAAGGTGAAGGGCAGAAGACCACCATCTCGGAGTACATGGTGTTAAACATGAAGTCCCCCTACAACGTCATAATTGGGAGACCCTGGTTACATCAGATAGGGCAGTCACTTCGACCCTCCATCAGTGTCTGAAGTACGTCCACAACCAGAGCGTTCACTCCGTCAGAGGGTGTCAACCAACCTCCCGGGAGTGCCACGCTATTGCCCTCAAAGAAAAAGCTCCTAAATAGCAATTACAGCACACTCGGGATTGTGCAGATCTGGTATTCACTCACTCTCCCGAGATGGAGGATTGCCCATCCGGCATTGAAGAACCCCTGAGCCCAAGGGGGCGCGACAGCCGAGCCAAACCTGTTGGCGAGCCCATTAAAGTACTGGTCAGTTCAGAAGCAGAGGGGCATTACCTATACATCGACCCAGACCTAACACATACCGAGCAGGAAAAAATAGTCAGGTTCTTGAAAGACAACCTCTCTATCTTTGCTTGGGAGACCAGAGACATGGAGGGAATAGATCCCAACCTTATAACTCACAAACTAATGGTGGATCCAGATCACCCGCCAGTCAGACAGAAGAGGAGGCCAATTGCTCCTGAACGGCATCGGATTATAAACGAAGAAGTCCAAAGGTTGCTAGATGCCAGGATGATACGGGAAGTGTTCTATCCTATTGGCTAGCCAACACCGTGCTTGTCAAGAAGAAGAACGGCAAGTGGAGAGTCTGCGTTGATTATACAGATCTCAACAAGGCATGCCCCAAGGACAGCTTTCCACTGCCAAGAATAGATCAACTGGTTGATGCCACTGCAGGGCATGAGCTCATGAGTTTCATGGATGCCTACTCTAGATACAACCAGATCCAGATGTACCCTCCAGATCAAGAGAAGACTGCCTTCATAATCGAAAGAGGACTCTACTGCTACAGAGTGATGCCTTTCGGTTTGAAGAATGCTGAAGCCACTTACCAGCGGCTGGTGAACAAAATGTTCAGCCCACTGCTCGGCAGCACCATGGAGGTATACATCGACGATATGCTGGTAAAGAGTCTTCAGAAAGGCAGCCACCTCCAGCACTTAGCCCAGACCTTCGATATCCTCAGACAACACAAGATGAAGCTCAACCCCTCGAAATGTACCTTCGGAGTTACGAAGGAAAAATTCTTAGGATACATTGTCTCTCAACGAGGTATCGAAGCGGACCCCACTCAGATCCAAGCCCTAATTGGGCTAAAGTCGCCAAAAACCAGAAAGGAAATCCAAGCGCTGAATGGCAGAATTGCGGCCCTGAGCAGATTTATATCCAAGTCCACTGATCGCTGCCTACCTTTCTTCAAAGCTCTGAAGGGCAGCAAAGCTCTGCAGTGGACGGAAGACAGCGAGAAATCCTTTCAAGAACTAAAGGAGTATCTAGCCTCTCCAGAGCTCCTGTCAAAACCAGTACAAGGAGAAAAGCTACTCATGTACCTTGCGATTTTCGAAAACGCGATCAGCTCCGCATTGATCAGACAGGACAGAGGAGCACAGAGGCCTATTTTCTATGTCAGTAGGGCACTACTTGACACAGAAAAAAGATACCCAGAAGTAGAGAAACTGGACTATGCCTTGGTCATATCAGCTCGAAAGCTTCGACCTTATTTCCAGGCCCATCCAATCGAGATCCCAACTGCCTATCCTCTGAAGTCAATACTGAGGAAGCTTGAGGTATCGGGAAGATTGGTGAAGTGGTCTGTGGAGCTAGGGGAGTTTGACATATCATATGTACCCCAAAACTCCATCAAAGGGCAGGCCTTAGCTGATTTCGTAGCCGAGTTCACCCCGACACTTCAGAACAAAAAACAAGTCACCGAAACTTCGGGAACCTGGCTGCTGTACATTGATGGATCGTCAACCGATCAAGGCTCAGGGGTAGGCCTGGTGCTACAGTCCCCTGATGGGCTCACGTCAGAAAAAGCAGTCAGCCTAGGATTCAAAGCTTCTAATAACGAAGCCGAATATGAAGCCCTAATCTTAGGCATGAAACTTGCCTTGGAATGCGAGGCTCAGAACCTCGATGTCTTCTCTGACTCCCAACTAGTAGTAAGCCAGGTCTTGGGAGAATTTGCCATTAAAGATAACAGGATGCTCCGGTACTCCGAACTGGTAAACCACTTGAAGCATTCCTTCCAAACATTCACTATCCAGAAAATTGAGAGAAGCCAGAATTACAGAGCAGATGCTCTGGCTAACATGGCCTCCCGCCTCAAGTCTGAAGCAGACTCCACAATCAAAATCTCCTTTCAGCCAGGATCCAGCATTGAGGAAGCACCAGTTGCTCAAATTGATGAACAGCCCCAGAACTGGATGACTCCAATCCTCCAGTACCTAAGATCCGGGCTCCTCCCAGAGGATAAAAATAAAGCCAGGAGAATCTGAATCAGAGCAGCTCGGTACGTAATCCTGAACAACAAGCTTTACAGAAGGTCGTATTCTCAACCTCTGTTAAAATGCTTGGCTCCAGACGAGTCACAATATGTCTTGGCTGAAATACATGACGGAATCTGCGGGAATCATAATGGGGGCAGAACTATAGCCCACCGAGCTCTATCACAGGGTTACTACTGGCCTGGCATGCTAAAGCAGGCAAAAGAGTATGTTCGGAAGTGCGACAAATGCCAGAGATTTGCGCCGTACCAACATCAGCCTCATCATGAGCTTATCCCGATTCCTAGCCCTTGGCCCTTTGCTCAGTGGGGGATGGACATCGTGGGTCCATTACCGAGGGCCCCTCCGAACAGAAAATACCTCTTGATGGCCATCGACTATTTTTCTAAATGGGCCGAAGCCGAGCCTTTAACACATATCACAGAAAAGGAAGTTGAGAGCTTCACCTGGAAGAACATTGTGTGCAGGCTCGGCATACCACGTGTAATTATCTCAGACAATGGGACACAATTCACTGGTAAAGGCTTCAAGGCATTCTGCGAAAATCTCAACATCAGGCAACACTTTGCCTCTCCAGGCCATCCACAGGCAAACGGGCAAGCAGAGGTCACCAACCGAACAATCCTTGACGGGTTAAAGAAGAGGTTGGAACAAGCCAAAGGAAAGTAGGCAGAAGAACTCCCTGGGGTTCTTTGGGCCTACAGAACAACCAGAAGAACTCCCACCTCTGAAACTCCCTTCTCACTAGCCTATGGAACAGAAGCAGTAATTCCGGTTGAAATCGGTATGCCAACCCTGAGGACTGAGGCCTTCGAGCAAGAATCCAATGATTGGCAGCTAATGGAAAACTTGGATTTGCTAGAAGAGATAAGGGATCAGGCCAGCATCAGAATGGAGGCCTATCAACAGAGAATGGTCAACAAATCCAAGGTAGGACTCAAGACGGTCAGCTTTCAAGTTGGAGACTTCGTCTTAAGAAGAGTCTTTCAAAACACCAAGGATCCCACCATGGGAAAGTTGTCGCCAAACTAGGAAGGCCCCTACAAAGTAACAAAGGTTGTTCGACCTACCACCTACTGGCTAGAAGACATGACTGGGAAGCCTGTTCCTAGGCCATGGAATGTGGAACACTTACGGAAGTATTATCAGTAGAGAGGTTTTCTTTTACTTCCATAAAATGTTCATCTATCAATGCACAGGCCTCTAGAGCCTGGTCCATAAATGTACAAGTTTCAACACTTGGTCCATCTATCAATGCACAGGCCTCCAGAGCCTGGTCCATAAATGTACAAGTTTCAACACTTGGTCCATCTATTAATGCACAGGCCTCCAGAGCCTGGTCCATAAATGTACAAGTTTCAACACTTGGTCCATCTATTAATGCACAAGCCTCTAGAGCCTGGTCCATAAATGTACAAGTTTCAACACTTGGTCCGTCTATCAATGCACAGGCCTCCAGAGCCTGGTCCATAAATGTACAAGTTTCAACACTTGGTCCATCTATTAATGCACAGGCCTCCAGAGCCTGGTCCATAAATGTACAAATCTCAGTACTTGGTCCATCTATAATGCACAGGCCTTCCGAGCCTGGTTCGTCTTCGATTAGCAAACTCTATGATCCAGTCCATCCAAAGACGGAAGTCCCAGACATCTACAAACTAAAGTTTCTTAGATCGGAACACCTCAAAATCTGATATCTATATTATTTGGCTTATCTGTCAAACAAACAACAAGTACTATGGTACCGATCAGAAGTAAAAAAACTTTGATTCAAGCATTTTTCTAAAGTTTCTTTGATTCACTCTCAGAACATGCAGAAGTGCACGAGAAAGTATTTTAACTACAGAAAAGCACAATCGAATACGAAGACATCAGATCTGAGAAAAAGAGATTCAATTTTATTGATAAACCAGAAGGTTTACATCAGTACAAACACATCATTACAGAATCTATTACAGAAGCTATTACAGAATCTATTACAGAAGCTATTTCAGAAGCTACAATTCTCAACATGTTGGCTTTCCCTCACGAGATGATAAAAGGGCACAGGATCCACAACTTCCATTACCGCCGCCGCCGGCTCCATTTGAAAGGAAGGGGCCCTGAACCCCAGTCTGCATCAAAGAGCGCCCAGGCCATTTCATCATCATCATCATCAACTCCATGACCAACGGATGATGAGGGCTCTGGGCCTCAGGAGACTTTTCATTCTCCACCTTTGTAATCGGTATAACACCCCAGCAGATTGAAGCAAGAGTCTCTGCCAAGTCACAAGGGAGAGGAGGCAGCCCACATTCATCTCCCTCAAAGCAGTTGTCACACCCCAGCCGATTGGAGCAAGGATCTCTGACGAGACGTAAGGAAGAGGAGGCAACTCACCCTCGTTTTCATCACCAACGCTCTAGGCCTCGGTTGAATCAGGGAAGGGCCACCACCAATCGGAGGAATCTCGACCGGATGCCAGAGGAAACAAGAAGACTTGTACCTTCTTCAATCCTTCCTTGGAGACTGAAAATAGGGGAAGGTTAACTCTCGACCACAGTTTAATCATTCCTAACTCAGGCAAGGAATCACCCATCATCTCCGGGCGAGTGACAAAACTCCGGCAGCGTATGAAGTCTCTCTCACAAGGGGACAATTTGAAATCAAAAGGTTGAGCGCAACTATGTGCCCTCGTTTCCATTTATATAGACCCTTGAAGTCCAAGAGCCACCCAACTGAACCGTCGCAACAGTGAAAAAGAGAGTGGCCTCGAAATCCTAAACGACGGTCGAATAAATAAACAGTGCATTAAATATGCCGCTTCGATATACCAAGAGACAGGGTACAGAACTCTCTAAACAGAGACCACAATCCAGCACTGAAGCTCCCGAATCGGCAGGGAGGGGAACAAAGTCTAATTGTACAGACCCCCTATTCAAGATTCAGATCTTCCAGTCTTAACTATTTTATGACAGGCCAAGTCATATGACAAAGCCCAAACAGCTCGGATATATCCCAATCCTGAGTACTCGGCATACCAAGCATCATAACGACAAGCACAAGCTGCCTGGTTATCTTCACAAGCTCTTGATTCAGAGCAGTCTACCTTAAAAGATCTACAGGAGTCTACTCCCACTCTATCAGGCTCTGTCTATCTGATTATATTTATTTTCTTGTCTTATTATAATGAGACAGTTGAAATTAATCTACATTCCCTATTCAGTAACGAGTATCGAAGTTCGAAAAGCGACTATTGATTGCTGAACAGTTGATCTAACATGCAAGAGGCTCAGAGCAGCCACACTTACACAGAAGGGAAGAACACAAGAAGAATTTGAAGGAAAATTAATTTTATTGATCGGAAGTATACGCCCATTACAGCAAATAGCAAAAACAAAAGGAGATAAAAACCCATAGAGCCTCAAGACTTCCCAGAAGGGCCTACGTCCTCTTCCAAGTTAAGGGCGGGAGCCCCAGCCGTCTTGTCCGGATCAGGACGAGATGAGGTAGGTTCAGGGGGAACAATTGATGAAACGTCAAAACCTGGGAACTGAATCTGGAATCTAGTTCGGAAGCTTTCAAAATCGAACAGGATCAGCTCATCACCCATCTGTTCAACTTCATCTTTCAATATCATCTCAGTCTCAGCCCTGGCATGATCAGTTGCCTCCTGAACCTTCTGATCAAAGGAACTCCAGAGATTAATCAACTCCGCCTCAAGCCCCTCAACCTTCTGAGCATTTATGTCCCTCTCATATTCTGCCACGGTAAGGTTGGTGGTAGCTTCCTTCAGATCCTCCTCAATGCTCTGAATCCTGGACCGGGCTGTCCCAAGCTCCATCCTCATCTCTTCCACTTCAGCCCTCAACTTTTCGGCCTCCTCAAGGCCCATGGGGGTCACCATCAGAGCAGCCAAGCTATGCATACTCTACGCAAAGCAAGACAGACGGTTTAGATTGAACGAATAGACAAACAGAAAAGTCAAGAAAAAGCTTCAGAAGCTACTTCATCTGGAGATTCATCATCTCAGTCATCAGCTTGAAGGGGTCATCCCTTCTGTATCGGTGCGGGCCATGAGCCCATATTTGATCAAATGCCCTCTTGGCAATCTGATAGTCCGGCTCATTAAACGGCTCGGAAGGTGCAGCAGGTGCTTTCCCCTTCCTAGTCCTCCTGCTCGGACCAGAAGAGGCAAGAGGAGCAGCCGAAACAGGGACAGCAGGTTCAGCCTCCTTCTCAGCCTCGGTAGGGGCTGGCTCAGGAGAGCCAGAAATCAACCTCCTCCTCTTTACTTCAAGAGGGGCATCAGGCTCAGCTCGGGAGGAAGACTCCCCCACCACTGGGGCCTCCGGCACAGCCCATTTCGACGTCAACCTCTTCTTAAGCTCTACATTACGGGCAGCCATCAAGTTTGCTGGAGTTATAATGACAGAATGAGCCCGATCAGGAGTCGAAAGCAGTGCTCGGTACTGATCCCACAGTGCTTCTGTAAAATCGGACCTCTTCCAAACACTT
Source organism: Nyssa sinensis (assembly GCA_008638375.1). Classification (NCBI taxonomy): domain Eukaryota; kingdom Viridiplantae; phylum Streptophyta; class Magnoliopsida; order Cornales; family Nyssaceae; genus Nyssa; species Nyssa sinensis. Next base: position 56,353,769 of record CM018032.1, read on the forward strand.
TTAACTGCACACAAGAAAGGAAAGATATATCAGTTTATCAGTTCGGAAGGCATAACAAGGCTAAAAGTAAGTCTAAAAGAATAAGCCTCACCCTTATGACCCGTAACACGAGGGAACGACGAGGCCTCTCCTTCCTGAAAGCCTTTATGCTCCCATCCTCCTCCGACGAAGAAGTACCACTTCTTCCACGTTTTGTTGGAAGTGGGAACAGAGGACATGGGTCGGAACCCCTTCTCGAAGGACATATAGAAAAGGCCTTCTGCCTGCTTGAACTTCAGATCCATGTTACTACGGACCAAGTCCAGGGACACATCCACCTTGTTTAGGTGTCCCAACACCACAAATCCTAGAAGCTGCTTCCAGCTACTGAGATTCAGGTCGGCAGGGCAGAGCTTGTACCAACAAAAGAACTGCCTGACTAAATTCGGCAATGGGAGTCTCAAGCCCATTTCAAACCAGGCAAGGTAAACACAAATCTCCCCGGCTTCAACATTGTGGGGACGATCCATAGGGCCTGGCACTCTGCAGGTCACATTTGAGGGAAATTTGAATTTCACCCTCCATTCGTCCAAAAGGCTCTGAGTGATAGCACTCTCACCCTCTTCTCTACGGGAAGACCTACCAGAGGTCTCCCCAGCCCTATCTCAGGGCTCCTCAAAAGCATCAACTATCCTAACCCCAGGACTAGCGGGAGGATCAACAGGCATCTCCCCAATAACTTCGGGAGCAGGATTACCCACATCTTCCACAGAGGACGGTACAGCCATCTCAGGAGGGTTTCCCACTCCCTCATTTACAATTGGGGATTCAGAAGGAGCAGACATTATTCCCGGACTTAAGAAGAAAGAAGCAAGAGAAGAGGAAAAATCAGTCGAACCTGTTCTAACTCAAGGAATTGGTATTCTTCAAGGACACACGAACCAATAATGGCGAATGAAATCTTCTAGCACAGTGAAAATGACGGGGGAAAGGTCATTCCAAAATCTCATCCCGTATTTATAAGCACAGTATCAGAAGGGACCCACCAAGCCCAAACGCCATGACGGTTCGGAACAATGATGATTTCAAGAAACCCAACTATCAGCCCAGTACAATGATGACCTTGAAAAGACCTAATCTCCGGCTGCGCAATAAATGCCTTGGAAGGCGAACGGACAAGACACATGACTCTCCGAAAAAGGCTTAGCCCTAGTTGCTTGCTAGCATCAAACTAGGACTTGGGGGGGGGAGTAACTGATATACTATAAAAGAACAGGCCAATCAACACTTGACACGTGTGACCACAGTCCGACCTATGCTCAGCCGACATGATTCTCACTCAGCCAATGACTAAAAGCTCAAGCAACCAGATCATCATATAAGGTCGGAAATGGCCGAACATATATATATCCAGAACAGATCACAGGGTCCAGACCAACACTCCAGAACTCGTCACCGCCTTAGTGGATGCCGAGCAGGGAATAAGGAAGGGGTCTTCAACAAGGAAGCAGTCTTCAACAAGGAAACTACCATCTATGGTTATCTCTATGCAAGGTAACTGCAATCTCCGATGATCAAATCCCTATATTCATGGCTTCGAATCCTAATCAACTTAGGAAAGCCACAGCTTATAAATTAAACCCTAGAGGTACGTCTTATTTCTTATGCTCATTCTTTGGCTTTCAATACAGTCTTTCAATTCTTTTACTTACTTAAGCATCGGAGCGGCTACCGCCGGAGCCAATCCGGTGGTCCTTTGATCATCTTTCTGAGTGTTCTACAGGTCACGGAGTCCATACTTATTGCGAGCCGAAAAGTGCAGCATCAATATATATATATTTATCTATGTGCGTGGATGTTGCGAGTGAACGGTGTTTGTTGTGGTTCGAAATTTTGTGTGTGTCTAGCGTTGCAAGGGGGATTCTGTAATAGGACTTTTGAGGATTCTGCCGTGAGGATTTAATAGCAACCGTGTTGGTTGAATTGGATGAATTGAGTGAATGGATGATGTTGCGGTTGTGGGGTTCCTTTGTTCCGCCGCTCCAGTTGAGAACAAGGGCTGGTGGGGTGTTCTGCTATTATGGGATTCTAGACTGGTTTCATGTGAGGATTGGTGGAATGGAAATTTCTCAGTATTTTGTAAGTTCAATAATTTGGATGGAAGTTTTATGTGGATTTTTATAAGAGCTAATGGGCCCTTTAATTTCAGAAATGAGCAGGTTCTGGGAAGAGTTGAGAGGGATTAGATTGAGGTGGAATTTGCCATGGTGTCTAGGTGGAGACTTTAATGTTGTAAAGTCTCCTATGGAGGAAAAAGGGTGAAGCTATTGGTTGGATTAAAAAATGTGTATAGTGATGCTGATTTGAAGGTGGCAGTTTTATGGAATAAAAGAAAGAAGGAATTAATAGATTCTGATTTTAGAATCAGATGTATATTAGTAGTGAATGAATAGAGCAGCAGTCCAGTGAGGAAGGGTCCAAGTCCATGAATCGGGTTAAGAATGAATTCTGGCAATTTGGTGGCATTTGTCAAAGTTCTGTGCTAGAGTCCATAGCAAAACCAGTGTGTAACCTGATGCAAACTCGAAACAGCTCGATTTGGAGAAGAGATTGTGCAGTGGATGAAAATCAGTGTGTAGCATTGCCTGCTTTGCTAGTGATATGTATGAATTGACACTTTGTATAAGGTGTTATGTTGCGGTAATTAGCAGGTTGGTGTTAATTCGTCTGATTCCCAGTGGGTTGGGATAAATCAAGAGACCAAGACAGATTGGACCGATAAGGGAAGCTTATAGGTAGCAACCCATGAAGCGGAGCTGCTATTGTAGCAGCAATCAGAGATGCTATTGCAGCACCTGCTGCGACAGTTATAGAAGCGACAGATGAGTCTAATGATGCAAATTTAGGTGGAGATGGCTCACTCAATTTCAAGCAGAGAAATTATTGTCCATTCATCTAGAGGGTTGACTGAGCTTGGAACTTTATTCAAAAACTTAATGGCCATCCTTTGGGATGTTGTTATCTGTTATGATGGCACGGTGAGGAATGTATGTAGTAATTCAATTATCCAATTTAGGTATGAGGCCAAGGCTGGAACTAAGCCCTAGAGTTTCTTCACTACTGGCGAACCTGTTGGTGTGTTGGCTGCAACTGCCATGTCGAATCCTGCATATAGGGCAGTTCTTGCTTATTCTCCAAGTAGCAATCCATCATGGAGGATGAAAAGAGTGATGTCGGTGACCACAAGATGAAGAAGAGGCAAAAGTTGAGTTTGGATGAATCCAATAGTACTAACATCAGGATGATGATTATTGAGGACATGCATGGAGGTACCGAACGCATCTGGGGGATATCTGTGAATGGAGATAAGCATAAGTTGGACGTCGAAAGGTAAGGAGAAGGCAGTCTGATCCTCCTATATTCTCACTGCTAGCCACTACACTACGAGCGCGATTTAGTTGGGTTGAGACCAACCCGCCAGGTATGGTGTTTTACTAATGTTAGAAATGAAGTTAAGTTAGGAATATTTTGTGAATGACTGGAATGACTTATGTGTTTATTGGAATGTGTTTACTTGATGATTTGGAGTTGGTTGTTCACATGCTTACATGTTACTTGCACTCTTTAAGAATTTAGTGAAATGATGAACGTGAATTATGACATGTGTTTAAATTGATTTCGTGAGATATGCTTGCATGTGGAATCAGTTGGGATTTATGTATTATTGTCTCGAGCATGCTATATTGTGAAAACCATGTTTCATTGAGATTGCATTGGCATATTGGCATATGGTGAATCCTTTAAGAACACGGCATGAGTTGAGCACGTGGTGCTTTGCATTATGAAGGTGCAGATCCTGTGGTGAAAAACCCAAAATTGGCCATTGCATTGGTACTCCGAGCCATCGGGGAGAGGCTCGTAAATGAGACATGGGTGTGGCATCGAGTGCATGGGTGTGTCATGCATACTTTCATTGCATCATATTGGAAGGCATTTAGAGATAACTGTACACTTGGCACATGTCACGCCTTAGCTTTATTTCTTGCATTAGCATTTCATTATACCAGCAGTTGAGCTGACCCATTCGTGGGACATATATTACAGATGAGGATGCCCCAGCTACTTGAGATTTGATGACACCTTGATTGGACGAAGCATTTGGTGCAATTTGAACCATGGGACTTATGTTTTTGAAATGTAAGGGCTTAAGCCCGAATGATCTATGAACAATGTAGTTATGAGATGTATTTTATGTCTCCATATGTATTGATGGGAAATGTTGCATGTCTAGTCAATTCCGTTGAGATCGCTCCTTACTTTATTTCCTTCTTGTCTCGTAGAAAATTTGTATATTGTGAAAAGAATGTAAATGATATTGGTATAGTGTAATGAATTGGGAGTTGATGATTCTTAAGTTTAAGTATAACTGTATATATGATGGATCGTATAATTAGACGATGTACGTTTAGATTCTGTGAGATTTGTGGCCATCGAGTGAGGATGGATTGTGACGTGTTTGTATATATTCATGATGTATTGTGATTATCAGGGGGGAAAAGGCTCGAAAAACAAAGGAGGTTCTGTCAAAATTTTCTGAAAAGTTAAAAGATTGTCAAGTGTGTAAAACACCTTGTGTATTATGAAAACAAGGGGCAAGGCCCTATGGATTGTACAGAATAGGGAGTTTGGTTAGTGTTTGGAATGTCTTTGATTTTACTTTATTTCTTTATTATTTTATTTTCCCTTGTCTCGTTACTCGCGTCTCTGGTTTGCTGGAATTTGGGGCGTGACATAAATCACAATTACTTTTCTCATGCTCTAGTTTTTTTACCAGACCATCTTTCATTTGATCTACAACCTACCCTTTTATTTTAGCTCTTGACCCAACCAAATTTTATTTAATCCCCAATTTCAAACCTATTCCATTAAAAAATGAATACCCTGTTTTCAATTGGGAGCTTCCTAGTTTACTTGTCAACGTTCCTTCTTGTATTTTGGACATCAAAAAATTAAGGTATGCATTCTCTCTTGAATTTGTGATTAGTGCTACATTTGATTTGATAAGTTTAGTAAATTCTCTTTTTTTAAAAAAAGAAAATCCTTAATTAACAGTGAACTTTGAACCTTATTTAAAAGAGTGATTCAGTCACAGGTTCAAGAAAAATAGTAAAATTATTCACAGGTCTAAGCTTAAACAAAATTAGCTAGAGATCCTTCAATTTTCTTGAAACTAAAATACCCTTCAATGTATAAAGTCTCCATATCCATCATGAAATTTGAGACTATTTTAAAGAAAGTTGTACACAACTTTAAAATTTAATAACTTGTAAATTACAAATATTTTTTTAATCAAAATTGTATATTTAGACTTTAAAAATCGAGATTTATCAAGCAAGATTTATATTGAACATGAAATTTTGAAGAAAGAAAAAGTCAGGAACGTGAGATGGATAATGGATTGTTCATATGTGCAAGTATGCATCACCACAAGATAATCAACTCTCCAAATCCAAATATAATATGATGGGTAGAATACATGCAACTGCAAAATAGGACAAAACTAGTAAACTAAACTATTTTATTGAAATCAAAACTCCAGCAGTACACAATCTTTCATGGATAAACTCACACTCTCTCAACACATGGTAGACTCTCTTGTACGGCACTCTATGTTCTTTCTATCTCACGGCCCCTCATCTATATATTTCTTTCACAACACAGGATTACAATTATATTAGTTGAAAGTGATTCACAAATTATGATCCTCTCCATTACACTTTTTCCTCAATTTTTTTAAATGTAGTCCTGGATGTATAACATATAATGTATTTACTATTAAATAATTAAATAATAGACGATCTTTCATGTATCTAAGGTACCTTGAGGGAAGTTGAGGAATAGAGTGATATAGATGAGTCTTATTTAGTGTTTCACCATCTAATATGTGGCCAAAAGGTCAATAAAATTAATAATAACTAAGAATTTCTTTAACTTTTATGAAACTATAAATATTACACTTTCACTGGGACGAAGTTTTATAGTTTTGTTGAGATGAAGTTTTTCATTGTAAAGCGTAAAATTTTACACTTTGCTGAAAGATGTTTTTTTACCAAAGTGTAAAATTTTACAGTTTTGCCGGAATGAAGCTTTTTAATAGAAGTGTAAAATTTACATTTTTACTGAAACGAAATTTTACAGTTTTGAAATGATATATTTTTTTTCAAAATTTCATATTCAATATGAATATTGTTTGATTAACCTCGATGTTTAGAATCCAAATATATAAATTTTATTAAAAATAGATTTATAAATTACAAGTTATTGAATTTTAAAATTAGAAGATTTTTTTTTGAAACACTCCCTGATTTTAAGGACATGTAGAACCTGGACATGAAAACCTTATTCAATTTGGATGTATAGTTATTTGGGATATTATTGTCATTATAAAAAAGAATTATAAGTGTCGTGTCATTATAATGGACATGAACTCAAAAGGAAGAAATAATCAAGTCCTTTATCTTGAATTGAAAACGTGTGTGGATGTCATAATAATATAATATATTTCTTAGGTTCTATTTAAGACATTTGATTGTTCTTATAACATGATCACCCTTGACTTTGTTTCTAACATCACCATGTAACATTGGATCTGACATCATTCTTTTCCTTTCAAATTTTTATTTTTTGCGGGGGCATTTTTTAGTAGTTTAGAATATAATTTACTTAGTAAATTTTAAACCGTATATTTACATTCCTTTCTTTTCTCTTAGTTTGAATTTTTCAAAAAAGAAAAAATAAATAAAAGTCTATTCGTGATGGCATGAGACACAGATATAGACCTGTTAAAGAGCATCCAATTGAATGTCTTAGGTTAACCCAACTGCAAGACCTTATCTTGGCAGATATCCTAAGTTCTTTGAGGGTGACAAGGATGATTCGATTTAAGATTGTAATTAATTAACTATATTAATCAACTTATTATCTCATAGTCACGTAGATAGTCTCAAATTAATTATCTAATTAATCAAACCAGTTAGACAGTAAACATTAAACTAAATGGTTTAATCGAATGTTCTAGATATTAATGTAATGCCAAATTTTGAGTATAATATAGCCAAGTGTTAAAGCAATCATGTACCAACATAGTATAAATATAAGGACAAACAAGTATAAAATAGATACCAATCTTACATAAAAAAATCCTCTTGAAAAATAAAATCTACATCCTATAATAAATCTCTACTATAAAACCAATCAGTTACAAATAATACTAGACCTCAAATTACTAGCCTAATACGTAGGCTCACTTCATTAGTCAATATAACATTAACAAAACTCATAAAGAAGTTTTATAACTAATAATTTTATTTATAAAGAATTTTTGAGTCTTTTATGATTATTAGTTATAAGAGGGTCAAAAATATTATATATAATTTAATAGTAACATAAAGTTTTTAGTAGTAAAAATAGATTGTAATTTTAGTAGTAAAAATATATTGTAATTTTTTTTATAATTTAAATTAGATGTAAGATATTTTTAAGAGAAAAGTCTATTAACCATGAAAATATGGGTGTATATCCTATTTTATAAATAAGATTAATTATATTCTTGGAAGAAACTTCTTCATTAATAAAAATTTTAGTGAAACTTACTAATTAATATTTATTTTAATTAATATTTTTTATCCCCAAAATTATGAATTATTACATAATCAATTATATTTTATTTGGTTGTGTTAATAAGTTTTGCTTGAATTTATTTTTATATTAGATGTTTTTAAGAGAAAAATTCCTTCCATCATTTATTTCTTTCCCAAAAATGAAAAATCTATTTATTCGCTTTCCTTTTCTCTTTCTCTCCAATGCTTTCCATTATTTTCTTGACAGAAGAGATGGTAAAAGAAATACACTTTAGGAAAAATGAATATTTTCCTAACGAACGATATTAGTATAGTAAGGAAATGAGAAATCAAGTAATTCAATGGATATTGTATTATAAAATTTAAAAAAATATAGGTGAGGAAAGTGACTTCTCTCATTTTGTTTCCCTATTCCTCACTAAAAGAAACAAAAAAGGTGTGGTCGGCCTAAATGCCATGAAGGTTAGGTAGATTAAAGATGTGAATTATTGGAGTGAGTGTAATTTGGGCCTTAAATGCGAAGTAAACTCTCAGGGTAGAGCGGTAGGGAGAAAGTAAGACAATTTAAAATTTTTACGAAAGATTGCTAAGAAAGTGGGTGCTCTACGTTTGCCAAGTGTTCCACCAGTGTCTAAGATAGGAGGAAGTTAAAAGAATCTCTTGATTCTAGAAGGTTCAGAAAGCTTCACGCATAAAGTGTGCAAGACTATTCTCATTTTATCTATCATGTCATAAGATCCTGAGTATCTTGAACGATAAGGAGCATGACATAAAAGTTATATGATGTCCGCACATCAAACTTCAAGAGCCTCCCGAGACCTTTGAAAAACCATAATTAGAAAAGGTGAATGAACAAGATTCGCGAGATTTAATAGATTTTCACGAGTCGTTCTCGTTCATGAGAGGCCATTGGTGCAGTTCTCCCCAATCATGGACGTATAATAGGGTGGGACTCAAAGGATGAGTCAACCATGATTTTTTTTATGTCAATAAGATGGATCAGACGAGCTCTGAAACCTTATGCCTTTGTGAGACATTCACACCACTGAAAGTGAATGATTCTGAATTCAACTCTCACTCTACTTATTAGAAAATGTAAATATTTATTTTTATTGAGTTATGAGTTAAGTTAAGTTATTAATTCAAAACCTATATTTGAGAATCTTTCATGTTAAATTGTGTAGTATTCATATTTAGTTTATTATAATACATGAACTATAACACTCATGACTTCCAAAAAAAAAACTACTAACTAAGAATTTGAAAAAAAAACAAAACAAAATTAACACGTCTTCTTTTAACTCAACATATTAAAATCTTATTTTAACTATTTGAAATCAGTTACATGAATCTTGTTTTAAAACTAGTTCCTCAATTAAACTCCGCTTATCATATCTTATTTTATTATCTTCATCAAAATTATAAAATTATTTTTGATCTTTTTATTTTATACTATAATTCTCAATATGAATGATGTCATTGTTATTTATTGTAGAGTAACTTGTCTTTCTTGTACATGCTTATTAAAAGAAAAAAAAAAAAAACAAAAAGAGTAACTTGAAATTCCCAAAAGGCCCTCAAAAATACTCAATTCAATAATCCTATTCTAATATTTTAGAATCAGCTACATGAATTTTCTCACCCTTATGGGATTAATTTTAAGATTTATATTGAGAAGGATTCTAATAAAATTAGGAGAGCAACTCGGGTGGGTCAAGCTCAAGTTGAGTCATGTCCAAGCCCAATCTAAGCCCTAAACCAGTCAACTTGAGCTTGGCCCAAAACCGAACAACCCAACCTGAGCCAGACCCGAGTTAAAATTCATTAGTATTGAGTTCAACCCGAGCCCAACCCGAACCCGGTTACAGTTAACCCTCTTAGAATTAATATTCAATAAGTTAATAATCTCTAATAATTAATAAATTTTAAGAAATTAACTTGGTCCTATGATAAATAATTAATAATTTTATTATTTAATAATTAATACTTTTTCATTAAAATCGTTTATAATATTAATTATTAGAGAGATAAAATAGTTATAAATTTACTTATATATCCTATTTATAATGTCTTGGTAATTATATTTGTAAATTCTACTTTAATTGGAGTCAAAAGCACGTAACTAAGAAAACATGAGTAAGAGTAGGAAACATTTCTTTAGTTATTAGAAATTTTTGTACTTCTTAATTTAAACATTATATATTTTTTTTTATGAAATATTGAAATATTGTTGAAAAATTACATATGAGGTATCTTGTGGCAAAATTTATATACATGTATAACATAATGTTTTGTTAATAAAAGTATAAGAAAAATTAATAATTAATAATTCTAATAATTAATAAATTTTGTATCTTTCATATTTATTAATTATAAGAGAGTTTACTGTATTAATTCTAATTTTAAGTTTTATTTGCAATTTTTTAATAGATTGCTATTTGTTTTCTATTTTGATTATATGCTAAGAGTCTCAATAATTTATCTCAATTTCTCCTTCTAAAATAAACTAAAAATTATTAAAATAATTCCTTCAACATAATTTAATTTTGAAAAAATGTTAAAGATCAACAAGTTTTTGAAATTATAAAAATGTATATAGTCATTCTTGGAATGAATTCATATTAATCTAATGGTAGATAATTAAAATATAAAAAAATATAATATATAAAATATTGAATTTGAATTTAGATTCGGGTTTGGCTAGGGTTTTCAAAGTCTTGATCTAAACCTAATCTTAATTTAGATCGATTTTGAGTTCTTTTACCTAAACCCAAGCTCAACCTAAAGTGTAAATAATAAAGTTAAAATCTTAAAAAATTCAGGTAGGACTCGGATTAGCCCACCAAAGTCGCATCCGTAGATAAAATTTTATATTTGTTGATTAGCTATTTAATATAGGACATTATTTGATTCTAAACCAGGTAGAAAGATCTTCTATCTTACCCACATACATATTACAATCTTAATGTGATATGTATACATTCACATGCATATCAGGTGGTTATTTAGTTTTAACAAAAAATAAAAATTAAATGAATCAAAAAGTATATATGCATTAAATATATGACATATAATGAATAAGACACGTACTTAAATAAAAAAGTTCATCCTACCGAACTTAGAATTAAGCATTGTCGTTTTGTATAACTCTCTTCTTCTATGTAAATCGACCTAAAAAACAGTAATGTTATGTTTTTTAAATATTTATTTTAAATAATGTGTTACAGTAATATTGACAATGCATTAAGTCTACTTAAATTAAGAGTAATACTAAATTTTTTAAAATTGTATCTCAAAAATCTATTCTAAATAATGCGGTATTGACATGGTACTAAATAACTAACAATATTAGAAATCTTGTGATTAATTTAATTCTGTTATATTAATATTACATTATTTGAGATACAAATTTAAAATACATAATATTTTTTATAATTAATATATCATAATAAAATACTGTCACATTATTTAAAATATTAATTTGAAATGAGAAATGAAATTTTCCACGTCACTAAAATAACATTAGAAGGAGCAAAAGCGGCTAGGAATGAGGTCATACTCGTTGCCTGTTGGCTTCGCAACACATGGCAACCTGACAAACTACAAACTTGCTTACTCGTTTTCTCATCGCTTTCTCCGTTGCTCTTAAGTGCTGATAGAAGCTCAACGCCAACTCAAAATATTTGAAGGGTTCCTTTTTTTTTCTCGATTTCATCGATCCATCCAATGTAAATCCAACTTCCCCTCAAACCCTCATTCCTATCTTCCACCTCAGACTATCAATTCTAACGCTTCGCCAAAGGATAACAAACAGCAATATCAGTTAAATACTGATTGGGTGCTGAGGATCAGCTGGAAATATTTGTATTCGATCATTTTTCTGTGATTCATATATAGTAGATACACATATTTATGGCTCTTCACTCAACTGCTTTGTGCTTCAGTGGTGTGTCTTCCAGTCCCAGAACCTCTTTGTCGAATGGGTTCTCTGGTTCGGCTGTTTTCAGCAGGTGCGCCGTTAAAGCATCGGCCTTTTCTACTCCGCCTCTTCTCTCTTCAATTACGCCATGTCGACTGCGAGGTACTGATTTTTTTTTTTCTTTTAAGGAATTATATGTAGCTTTGATCTGGAATGACACAGTTTTTTTACCTTTCTGGTTTTTTTCCCTCTCTATTATGTTTGTGGATGTCTTTTATTTGCTGTGAATTTGTTTGCTTAGTTCTATTTGTATGTTCGAATTCTGGATTTTTTTCCTCTTCTGTTTAAGTTTCAAATTATGGAGCTTTTCGAACTCCTTGAATGGTTCATAGTTGTTTCCCTTTCCTTTTCTTCATCCCTAAATTAAACAGTTACTAATCTGTTTGTTCCTGTATCAAGGTCTGTAATGTTGTCCAATTCCCCTGAAATTTCTGCATATGTTTGACACAAATTATGTTTCCCAAAGAGAAAATTGATAAAACTTTTGGGCAAATCTAAAAAATACTTTCTGAATTTGGAAAAAAGTAACTGCCAAATTTTCCTCTCCAAATTTTACCTTTTCAGCACTCTTTTGAGGCATGGAAAAATTAATAGATATTAATTAATTATTCTTTAGATTTACATAGATAGCCCCAAATTATTTCTTTAATTAAATATCCCTCAATTAACTAAACTGGAATAATTAATCTTAAAGTGGTAAAATCAAGTGATCTAAGAAATTTAGTTAGATTCCTAATTGTTCAATGTAGCCAAGTACTCATTAATTAATTTTGCAATACTAAAGCAAAGCACAAAAATAAAGCACATGAGAGACATCAGATCTAAGTGCAAAAACCCTCATGGGGGATAAAAACCCACTACTAATATAGAACAAAATCACTAATAAATTAACCTAATTAGAAGACACTAAATGGTAAACTTTGGTCACACTAACCATATAGATTAGCGCTAGCCAACCAATCCTGTTATCTTCTTTGTTTCGCTCTTGTCTACCTGTTGTCTTTATTAGTCTTACTCTTGTTCCTTTACTGCAGTAACACTTTGTACCGATCACAATTTGACTCTGCAAATCCATTATACCAGTGTGCAATTGATTGTGTAGTGATCTAAAGATGTGTTCAAAGATGCTCTCTAGCACATTAGAAAGAATTCACAGTGTCTCTATGAAAAGAGACTATATATATTGAATCCACTCACAAAGATTAAGAAATCTCTCTCAAAAGGATTCCGTAGTGTCGTATGTGCTCTCTAGGTCATGTAGTTTTATGTAATGAATGATAACAACATTATTTATATAGGCAATTTCAAACCCTACACGAATTAGGAATGAACAACCAATCAAATTCTCACAATATGTCATTCATGTTCCGACAGGAAGGCTCACATTCGAACAGACAAGCTCATACAAACGGGACAAGTTCTATCTAATTCAGTGTCGTTATTTTTCAACTCAACAAAGAGTCACTCATTCGAACAAGTATGGCTCTTGTTCAATTGAGACAAGCAATGTTTGGCGATCTAATTCAAAATTCCTTGTTTTATGAATTAACAAACCTAAGGGTTACTTTTAAAACAATCCTCTAGTCTTTCTATCTTATAGTCAAAACTAAAAAGGACATAAGGTATGTGTAATGCAAAATGCAAGACCCTACAACTACCAATAATGAAAAATTAAATGCACACTCATCTTACACGTGCAATGCATGCTATGTGTGTGTGTTTATACCTTTCTTGTTAGAGTAAATCTAAAGTCTTTACATTATTGTAAAAAATACTTCGTCTTCAAAATACAGTGTTGTTGTTCGGTTCAGCTCTTTCAAGTCTTCAAGGATTGGATTGACTAGCACAAAACTTAACTTAGCCTAACCATTACAGACTCGTGACTTTTGGAATGAACTGCCAAACTCAAGTACAATTTTCCTCACACTGATGAAATTGAAAATTTTCAGACTAGTCAGGAATTTAAATTTTTTTCCTTTCCACTTGCAAAAAGCATGATCGGTACCATAACTTGGAAGATGCCACACTTCGAGTTATATAGCTTTAGTTGCCATCTTTGATACATTGTTAAATGAGCTAGTATCTTCACCAACAATTTTGACTCTTTCCTTTTATGTCATTTTTGACCAATAAAGAGAAGAAGATTGATGTTTTTTTCTTTTAGAGGAAGAAAAATGGGGAGTCTATTTGAAATTACATATTCTCTAAGCTGGCAGTGGATTAGTGCTGTTAGATTTGGTGGAATAACATAAAAGAGACAAGAAACAGAAAAGAAAGAGAGACGAGAGAGAAGGTAAAATCTAAACAACTACATTGTATTAGACTAAATTCATACTGAAACTAAACAAGAGAGCTCCTTATATAGGAGGGTGATGAGGTTGTACATGGAAAGTATAAATAAAGGAAACAAACTATAGAACCCTAATACCACTAACATTACACAATAATATATACGTGGCGGTTAACCCTAACCCTAGTATCACAATAATATATAAGTAACCCTAATATACTTCTAACACCCTCCCTCAAACTCAAGGTAGGAGGTAGACCAACTTGAGTTGGAAACAAAATCTAGACGTGGACTAGTGTACTTGGAGGCGTTGTGGCTGAAACAGAGATGTAACCCAAGCTGATATGGCGGCTGAGACAGAACCAGTGCTGCGGCTTGCTGAGACGGTGGAACAGACAATGATGAGAATGCTAGGGATGAACTGCTGCTGAGACGAAATCAATACTGCGGCTGCTGAGACGATGGGACCTGATGTGGGGCTGCGGCTGTGGCAGTGACTGAGACGGAATTGCTGCTTGCTGAGGCAGAACCGAAGAAATTGTCACTGCAGATGTGTCTGAATGAAGAGATAGGGCAAAAGCAGAAGGCTGGGTGGCAGAAGGCTGAAGCTGAGCACTCAAGGAGGCAATATCAGAATCACTAGCTAAAGAAGAAAGTTGCGGCTGCTGGGAACAGAAAGAAAGAGAGAACAACAGGGGAAGAAACAAGCGCACGGGTGGATCACCTAAAGCCCAATTCAAGCGGTGGTACAAGGATCCAGAACAAGTACAGGGGCAATGCACTGATGATTGACAGATGTGGCGAAGGTACAAGGCTGACAGATATTCTGGTGGTGCAACAGTGAGTGAATAGGGTTGGGGCGGTGGAGGAACAAAGAACGAAAGCGGCGCAGAAGGAAGAGAGAAAAGGATGTAGAAGCAATTGGCGGCTCGGAGGAGCAATCGGCTCGGAGATCTGAAGCAGTAGCAGCAGCAGGAAGAGAAGACTGAACCGGATGGTTGATCGAATGTTGATGAACAGAGACAGTGCACCGATGACAAGTGCACATGAAAGAAAGGCATTCTTGATGCATGTCCCAACATCACATGATTTCTAAGAGTTGTCAAAACCTGTACAAGAGTTGTGATTGCCCTTTTAAAGAAATAAATTATGGAAGCAGGCCAAAATAATTTAGTGAAAGGAATTAAAAGTAATAGATTACAATATATATTCAATCAACACTATGCAAGAATGAGAAGATTTTCATAACTAATTTAGATCTTTGCATATGATTCTAGTTTAATTGGAAAAGGCATAGAGACCAACATCGAGTAAATTCTTAATTGAATGATTACATGTACTTGGATTTTGCATATGACTCTAGTTTAATTGGAGAGGGCATAGAGACCAAAACTAAATTCTTAAATGAATGCTTATATGTACACGTGGACAAAGCAAATTGCATAAGCTGCATTCTGGAGAAAAAACTGTGCACTCCCTTATGAAGTCAATTGACAGGAGTATATTTTTATGATGCAAACGCCAATCTTGTATTATGTGGTAAAGCTGACTCTGTAGTATGTTAGACACGTGAACATTTTTTAGGCGATTTAGGTCTCAATTAATCAACTAAATTAATTTTTAATTAACTAATTGTCCCACCAAGTGCGTAGATAACGCCAAGTAATTTTTCTAATTAATTTAGTTAACTAGACAAGAATCATTGAACTAAACTGAAAATCGATTGTTACTAGATATATATTTTTTTTTTGATAAGTAAATAAATATTTAAAGATACTAGATATATAATTGATACTAGATTCCAAACACAATATGGTCAAGTGCTATATAAAAGATATTACACAAACGTAATATTAAGCACAATAGAGAGATAAGAGAGAGAGAGAGAGAGAGACCAAGTCTTACGTGGGAAACCCTCTCGGGGGATAAACCTCACACTTGCAAGAAAAATTCATTATGAATTTAATCCAATACGAAGATACATCGGATCTCGGAATACTAACTTAACTACAGTCCTTCGTAGTCTTCTACCGTTAGTCAATTTGTCCTCGGTCCTTTCCATTGTGATATTTTGTACTGCCAATTACATTTTCACCAACGATATTTTCACAACAGCTACATTTGCCACCAATCTGAATTCTTGCAGATCAACAAAAACTCGAGTTGTGGTAAACAATAAACGTAAGATTCAATCTTAATATGCAAAGACTCGACAATAACCTTTGTAAACAATGCACTATATAGAACCCTAATCTAAACATGTATTTGGGTTCAAGGATTCAAAAAGAGTATCAAGGTACTCAATAAACAGGCCTTGTTGAGGCAGCCACCCAATGCAAAATAAAGCTCTCTGTTGCACCCCATAAAGATTTCGCACTATAGGTATGTGTGTGTGTGTGTGTGTGCCCAAAACCTAATATAATCCGGATTTAAACAGCCAATAGAAATCAATGATTTTACCACATGCATTCGAACAGAAAAGGGGTCTCCATTCAGACGAGTCTCCATTCGGACGGAAAGGGTACTGGAATGCACCTTTTTTGTTTCAACGGAATAACACGATAATTCCCATTTTTTTCAAAATAAAACATTTTAAGAAAATAAAATAAGTTCAGAAAATTTCAAAAACACTTCGTCCAAAAGTAGAATAGCCTCTAGTCAAAACTAACTCATACTTAAGGTCAACTTAATCATAGTAAAGTTCATATCTAAACTTAAGATAAATCGTGCATGAGTGTGTGATGTCTAAGTGTGATTTACCTTTATGTGTATGATCTAAAGTAACGGATTGATCATAAAAACTCTTCTTCATATGTAAGAGTTGTAATACTAATACGAGTCTGGATACTGACAAATCTTCATCGATGCAAATTGTCTAAAAGTGAAAGCTACAAGAAGACTTAGTTTACCCTAACAATTATAGCCTTAGTATAGACTTTTAGAATAAATTGCTAGCATGTCATCATAAGTGGAAAATTTTACAACCATTGTTAATCAAACCTAACTTATGAAGTACGGATACTCTATTTTGCTTCACGTATCTGGACACGCTCAGACATGTTCCGGACACCCTCAGGACACGCGAAAAAAGAGTGTCTCATCTTTCTAAATTTCGGACACGTCCCAGACATGTTGGGACATGTCTCAGACACGTTTTTTGAAATTTTTTTGGGATTTTTTTTTAAATTTTTTCCCTTCTTTTTCTCTTCTTCTCCACTATTTTTTTTATACACATAAATATATATAATAGTTAACAAATTTGTTTTGAAATTTGAATCATGAATGTTGATTATTAAATCAAATTTTTAAATTTTTATTTATTGACTTTTTTATTTTGATATATTAATAATATTTATATGATTTGCGTATTTTTATGCCAATTTTGATTGAAATAATATTAAAATTTTATTATATAGGCATATAAAATATATATATATATATATATTCAAAGTATCCTCAACATATCCGTGTCTTATTTTTTTTAAAAATACCGTGTCCGTGTCATGTCGTATTCGTGTCCCGTGTCCGTATCCGTGCTTTTTAGATCCTAACAATCTTTACATACTTTAAACTTAAACTTGTGTGATTAAGGGATAAAATCTGTACAAGTAAATTAATGGAAACATTAAAAAAACACTTTGGAATTTTGGAAACAAAACTCTTTTAAAGGTGAAGATTAGTTGAATTAATGTTGAATACTTTATGGAACTGAGAACAAATTTTATTTATGATTAGTTTAATTCAGTAATCATTTTTTTCTTTTGATATTACAGTTGATCTTTCCTTTGTCAATTTTATATGTTTTAGGAAAAGCAATTCCAAGTGACAACAGGTTACCCGAAACAAATGAATTGCCACTTGTGGTTTGCTTTGGGGAAATGCTAATTGATTTTGTTCCAACTATAAGTGGTCTATCATTGGCTGATGCACCTGCATTTAAAAAAGCTCCTGGAGGTGCACCTGCCAATGTTGCTGTTGGCATTGCTCGTCTTGGTGGTTCCTCTGCTTTTATTGGAAAGGTACCAGTTGGAATACATTCTTTTTATCTTACTGCTGTCTATGGTTTATGAAGATCCAAGAAAGCAGCGTTATTATTTTCTTCCCATGTGACTACTGTAAATTGCTCACAAACTCACAGCATGGTTACTGTAAGCAGTGATTTCGTTTATTGTGTTTCCTGAAGTTGTATAAAAAATAATAATAAAGTAAAATAATGGGAACTCCAACCCAACTGACTTAAAGAAAAATCTGGACGTCATTTGTTTTTGACAGGGTCCAGTTCCTACCTTCTCTATTGTTTGTTCGGTTCTTCCACACCTGCAACTGTTCCCTGAAGTTTAATTTTGCTTTCTTTATATTTTTTTATCACCTGCAGTCTGCAGTGGTAATCACTACCGGAGGTTGTCGCCCCTAAGTGGGAAAAGCCTACTTAGTGAATACAATATTAGGGTGTTCATTTATCGAAAATGGATATAAAGGAATTCTGTCTTTTCCTGACACAGAACAGATTATTAAATTTCAAATCAAACTATGTTTGAACTCTGCTGCTTGACTTTCTGGTGTTTATGTATTTTATCAGCATAGAAATGTAGATATATAGTAAATATCCATTTCAACATGATAAAGCTGAAGCTTCTTTACAGCTGAAGCTCAAAAGCAATTCACCAGGTAGATATATAGTTCAAACCAGGAACCTGCCATCTAGCCCTGAACTCTGGATCAAAAACCTAACCTTGTACTCAATTGAGACAATTGTCTGGTGACATCTATCAGCTGCTTCAGAGCTTCAAAACTACATTCTGTTTCAAAATTGTCACTTCGATAACTGTTTATTACGTACTTATCAAGAAAGATAGTTGAAATAAAGAAAAAGGAAAGAATATGTTCCTTGTATTACTCCATCGGTTCATTTGTTTCTTATGCAATGTGCACAGGTTGGTGAAGATGAATTTGGATACATGCTTGCTGATATTTTAAAGGAGAATAATGTAAACAGTGAAGGGATGCGCTTTGATCCTGGTGCCCGAACTGCTTTAGCATTTGTGACACTGAGAAGTGATGGGGAACGTGAGTTCATGTTTTATCGTAATCCTAGTGCTGATATGCTGCTTCAAGAAGCTGAGCTTGATTTCAATTTAATTAAGAAGGTATGTGAAGAATATTTTGGTACTTAAGTAGAAGGGAAAAATTTTATAAGAAAAAAAAAATTTTAAGCAAAAAAGAATGAAAGAAGAGAAAAGAAATCTTTGAATGGAAACAATTACAGAACTAGGTGTATTTAATTATATTAGAATTCTAGTTGTTTAAAAAAATTTCAATATTACTTAAGTCACAAGTTCTTTAAATATTTGGATATGAGTTCTAATTATCAGCTTGTGCTGATATCATGATTAAGGGAAGTTAATCATCTTATTTGAAAATTCAATGCCATGATTAATTTGAAACTTGAAAGTTATTTACATATAACCATGAAGGATACCGCCATATAAAAATTTTCCAAATCATGTAAATGTTTGCATGAATAATACATTTTTCCAAACAAATGCAAATATTTTGGTAATTTCCTGATAATTATGAGAATTTCTAAACCAGTGCTTACTGATCCTTGTCATAAAGATACTTGGTTTTTTCAGGTAACTGTAGTTTATCCACCCAGAAATTTGCAGTATTTATCTAATTGTGTTCCATGTCATATTTGAGTTGATCAAGTGTCTAGTAATATGTTATATCCTCTGGCAGGCAAAAATTTTTCATTATGGCTCTATAAGTTTGATTACAGAACCATGCAAGTCAGCCCACATTGCTGCAGCAAAAGCTGCAAAGGATGCTGGTGTGATTTTGTCTTATGATCCCAATCTGAGGCTTCCGTTATGGCCTTCTGCAGAGGATGCCAGAGAAGGAATCCTGAGCATCTGGAAGACTGCTGATATTATTAAGGTAGTCCTTATAACTGCACAATGTTGACTTGCAACCTCTAAAAGCTTCATCCGTTTTTCTAGAGAATGGATGCATAACCAAATGCAAAAATGTAAATAGAAATACTGTCTTTGATTATTTTGAAATGACAATTACAGATAAGTGAAGAGGAGATATCTTTTCTAACAGAGGGAGAGGATCCATATGATGATGCTGTTGTTCGTAAATTGTACCATCCAAATCTTAAATTGCTTCTTGTCACTGAAGGCCCAGATGGTTGCAGGTATTACACCAAGGTGAGCCCACAATGATATGGAATTTTAACACTTAACCATGCTGAAACACCAAACTCATTGCTTTTCAGGTTTTCCTCCTCCTCCCCCCACCCTTCTCTCTCTCTCTCTCTCTCTCTCTCTCTCTCTCTCTCTCTGCATTTGTATGTGCATATGTATGAGCATTGAATAGATGTATTTAGTTTTTCCTATAATGGTTTATTTAAGTTGTTTTAGTTCCCTTTGATAAATAACAAAATTCACAGAAACTGTAACAGGAAGAAGTTAGGTAAGATTATCAGAAACTGTTGAGCTAGCATTGTGGCAAACCTTCCTCCCTTTTTGGATCAAACTCAAAAAATTCTTCTTTTGAAAGCAAGAATGGGGATAGTCATTCATTTATTTTGATATTGAAAATCAGATTTTTGAGATAGACAATAAGTACTTCCAAAATGCCAACAAAATGTTTTGATACCACAAATCAGCTTTGCTTCAACTTCAACCATGATTCATTGGAAAATTTGGGCACTGAACTTTTCTATACTTGCTTGAGGAATAAGTCTATGATCAAGACGAGCCTCAATCATGAACACCTATATCCACCGGGAGGAGGATTGATTATGGCCTCACTATGCCATATACATTTGAAGATATTTCATATTCTGGTTTATTGGAGAAATGAAAAGCATCGTAATTTGCGGAACGACCATCTGTATTCTTATCAACTCCACCATCAAATGCATTTCTGAGGGATTTGCTCTCTACTTCCAAAATATTCACAGTAATCCATCAAAATCCTCTGGGGTAGTTATCTTGGGTGGAGGCTCTATATGCTGTGTTTCAATCTGTAGATCATAGGTGATTTATTTTGAGGAAAAAGATGCTATAAATTATATTTAAACAACCTTTTTTACCTCTGATCATATAATGTTTTAATTATTTTCCATTGTTGGGCCAAAATATCGTCATACAATTCATGATAATGATTATTTTTCCTATTAATAATTGTGGATCTGAAGCTGGTTGGAGTTTTGTATTTTTTCAGGAGTTCAGTGGGAGGGTTAAGGCTATGAAGGTGGATGCTGTGGACACGACAGGTGCTGGGGATGCTTTTGTAGCTGGAATATTATCACAGCTAGCTGTTGATGTCTCATTACTCCAGGTACTCTTTTTGGGAATACAAGAATATTTGTTCAGTGTTCTGTCTTATATATTCCTGGCAAATATCCTCTACTAACGTAACATTTACTGTTCATGTGTTGAATGATTTGCCATTTTCTTTGTCATCACCCAGCTGTCCCCTTTCCATGGTCCTGTCCTTGGCTGCATCTTCCTTAATAGATGTAAATGTGGTGGTGAACTCAACTAGTACAACAATGACTATAATGTGGTTCGATGGCTTGATGGTCAAAGGATTTGATTCTTGTGCCTGATTTTAATACTTGTGGGGAAAATTCTTTCTGGGAATTAATATGCTAGGACATTGTGTGATGTGTGCAAGCTTCAGAGTCTGATGCCTTCTGGTTTGTAGTGGTCTCAAATTCCTTTAATGGTACCATTAAGTGGCATAGCTCTTAACTTCTATCATAATAAACTTTTTGAGTGTTGATCTTGTGCATTTGTTTGCTCTAGTTTGATTATCTTTATGAAACAAATAAATTAAAAAACGCAAGGAGTATATTTGGGAAGGAATAAACAAAATTATAGATGCTGAACTGAGGATACAATGTGTTCAACATCTAGTCCGTGTCAGCTATGAATGCACACACACAAACATACACCTCTTTTACACCTCCTAAAGATCAATTCCCAGTGTGTTATTTAGTTGAGTTTCGTGTGTGTGTAAGTGTGTATCAAGCTGGTAGTGTCGTGAAGTTTTTCAAAATATCTTGTTTGAGTACTTATCAAAAAAATATATATCTTGTTTGAGTAATACATAAGGAGGTCCTGATGTTTGGTTTGGCCGTTAGAACACCATTTATGGCATGGTTTTTTTTTTCTTGGTTTGGGAAGGGCTTAAGTGGTACCTGATCTATTTTATTCAGCATTATCATTTAATTCTCTCATATGCTCATTTACCCAACATATTGTTTATGGCATCCTTTGTTTTGTGAAAACTCCACCATTATACGCGAAGCTTTCCATTTTTGAATAATTCAGGAATGATAACATGTTTTCCCCTGTTTTCCTTTGGTAATAATCTGAACTTCCATTAAATAATTTATATCAGTCTAATCCTAATAAACTTGAAGGTGATTCCCATTCCCAAGTAATACATACAGTGAATAATTTTTGGATCTGGAGTATGTAACCAGGTCTCTCTTTCCTTTTTCATAACAATAGTGTGCCACTGAATTTGTCTGCTCAATAAAGTGGTGAGTGATAAATCTTATTATCTGTGCAGGAAGAGGACCGACTAAGAGATGCTCTCAGGTTTGCCAATGCTTGTGGTGCATTGACTGTGATGGAAAGAGGTGCAATTCCATCTTTGCCAACTAGAGAAGTCGTGCTGAATGCCCTACTCAAGTCGGTAGCATAGGTTTTCATCCAGTACTCTTTTTGACTATAAAACTACATTCCATACCTCCTCAATTTTTCAGAATGGTGATGACATTATGCAACATAATGCTCAAATTTGCAACAATTCAACATGAAATACTGTGTGTATCATACTCGGTTAATACGGTCTGTGATTTTTAGGAAGCTCTTTTCCTATATTATTCCAATCCTGCATATTACTTTCGTCGGACCCTAATAACATAGACATGAAGATTTGGGAACAATACCAATGACATATCTTGTTTGTGATGTCTGTTTTTCATTTTATCCTGCAATTTCATTGTCCTGTTTTTGGTCAAAGCCAAGGAGAAATTTTGTTTGATAAGCAATGTAAAGGTCATTATAACAGCCATTGCCTTGGTGTAAAGGCCAATGCCAGGATCAGGGCCATCAGGCTGAACTTGGGTTTGGGATTACCATCAATTTTCATAGTATTCACAATTATTTCACTGATTATTCTGAATACACAGACATAATTAAATTGTATGTTTATTGTAAATCATATGCTATATTTCCTTATCACAGTGCTTTTTTAATACTAATAATTCCTCCCAAAAAAAAAATTCTCGATAGTCCTCAAATATTATCAGAAAGATTCTACCTAACTCAAGAAATTTTTGTATGAATCTGGTTCATGTGTCAAGCCAATCACAATTTGTTATGTGGATGAGTTATTTGGTTTCAAAGCGATAAAAGAAAAAATTGTCTAGTTAGCAAGTTGAAATTGGCTTAATTCATAAATTTAGTTCCTGAACTTAGTCCAGCCCAAGAATCACTTATCTAACTCAAAAGGTTCAAATTAGTCTCTACATAGTCATGGTTTTAGATCTTTTGTATAATAGGTTGTCGAGTAACATTTTGTGCTTCTCCATACATAGTCATGGTATCAAATCTTTCAGCATGCTTCATGTTGGTTGTTGGGTTGTTGGTGTTTGATAGGTTTCCAAGAGATCCATATATGTAAGTAGGAAAATATTATGTTTTTCAAATTTTTATTTTAAATAATGTGACAGATTTATAGTTAATTATATGATTTTAACTATTATTAATAATTTAATATTATCTTAATGTCATACTATTTAAAATAAAAATTTAATTTTAAAAAGTGTAATATTACTCATGTAAGTAAAGTAAATAGCAGTCCTTACCTGAAAAAAAAAAAAAAAAAAAAAAAAAAAAAAACTTATGCATAGGTGAATTGTGTACCCAGTAAACAATAATCTGTTATTTGAAGAGGTTGTTTGTCATTAAAGGAATAAAAATGTTTTTCTTGTCCACTTGTCAAACTATTATTGGTTCCGGGAGACAAATCAATAAAATTTGTAGGTCGTATTGACTAATAATTTTACCGTGCGACAGTTGTGAAAGTATTATCCGTTGCTTTTGATAACGGTTGGACAGTAAAAAGCTGCATACTTGAGGCGCTCCGAAACTATAACCCCGAGGCCGAAGGCCGGCCATATCTCTTAGAAACCCTTCTCTTTATAACTCAATTTCTAGATTATTGACTGAAAGCTAAAGCTTTATTGATCAAATTAATAAACAAAACCCGTTTCACATTACCATAACAAATCCATAATGGCCGATGATGATCCTCAGGACAAGGCCGAACGCGACCGAATTTTCAAGCGCTTCGATGCCAATGGCGATGGCAAAATCTCATCGTCAGAGCTCGGGGATGCTCTGAAAACACTTGGCTCCGTCTCGCCGGACGAAGTCAAGCGTATGATGGCTGAGATCGACACCGACGGCGATGGCTTCATTTCTTTTGAGGAATTCACGGACTTCCACAATGCCAACAGGGGCTTAATGAAGGATGTTGCTAAGATATTCTAATCTCTATATCTATTTCATTGTATTCAACCCAAAAGGTCCACTCATCGTATGGGCCTTTTTTTTAAATTAATTTTGCTCATAATAGAATTGATTTTTTAGTTAAAACTGAAACCTTTAATTATTTAATTTAATGTATTTGTGGTTGCAATATGAATTACGTATTTGTGCTCCATGTGAAGCTGTAATGGTCTTTTTTTAATACAAATATCGGTCCGTTGACCTGATTTGGGCCATTGTTCTTGATCATTATTATTGCTTTGCTTTAAATAAAATGCTTTCGTAATTCACCTCATAGTTTGATTAACTATTCGTTATTTATTGGTTTTTATCATAATATATCAACATCATGTGTTTTTGCGTTGGTGGTTTTATTATAATATAGTCATTGTGTGTGTGTGCGTGTGCGTGTTCATATTGTGTGTGTGAGAGAGAGAGGTAACCATGCACAATGTATGTAATGATTTTTTTTAATACAAATAGTGGTCCGTTGACCTGATTTGGGCCATTGTTCTTGATCATTATTATTGTTTTGCTTTAAATAAAATGCTTTCTTAATTCACCCATATAGTTTGATTAACTATTCGTTATTTGTTGGTTTTTATCATAATATATCAACATCATGTGTGTTTGTGTTGGTAGTTTTATTATAATATAGTCATTGTGTGTGTGCGTGTTCGTATTGTGTGTGTGTGTGTGAGAGAGAGAGAGAGAGAGAGGTAACCATGCACAACATATGTAATGATTTTTTTTAATACAAATAGTGGTCCGTTGACCTGATTTGGGCCATTGTTCTTGATCATTATTATTGCTTTGCTTTAAATAAAATGCTTTCTTAATTCACCCATATAGTTTGATTAACTATTCGTTATTCGTTGGTTTTTATCATAATATATCAACATCATGTGTGTTTGTGTTGGTGGTTTTATTATAATATAGTCATTGTGTGTGTGCGTGTTTGTATTGTTTGTGTGAGAGAGAGAGAGGGGTAACCATGCACAACGTATGTAATGATCTTTTTTTAATACAAATATTGATCCGTTGACCTGATTTGAGCCATTATTCTTGATCATTATTATTGCTTTGCTTTAAAAAAAATGCTTTCTTAATTCACCCATATAGTTTGATTAACTATTCGTTGGTTTTTATCATAATATATCAACATCATGTGTGTTTGTGTTGGTGGTTTTATTATAATATAGTCATTGTGTGTGTGCCTGTTCATGTTGTGTGTGTGAGAGAGAAAGAGAGAGGTAACCATGCACAACGGATGTAATGGGTACGTCAAAGTGCATGCTAGTATACAGAAAAAGAAAAAAAACAATTAAGAAGATCACAGTCAAAAACAGTTCAGCAATTTTATTGAATGAGGACTATAACTTGTTCTACTTCATCCTTCCCTCTGAAAGGAGGCACAAGAAAATGGAAACATGTACATAAGCAATCGCTCATTAAACTCCTTTTTTTTTCCATGTACAATTTCAACACCAATCAGTTCTAGACTTACCCCTCTTTTTAAGCAAGCAATCTACAAAAAAAGTGGGGGAAAATCAGAATGTTTAATGCGTTTATGTTTCAACGACAGTAAAGGTTATCATCCTCCTCAAATTCTGAAACTCCTAGCATGGCCAAAGCTAAATGACTCCTCATCTCACTTCTTGCCTGTTGTATTTGAGGGGAACAATCAGTTACATAATTGTTACCGGGAAAACTGGACTTCTTCCTGTTAGAGCAGTTAGGTTCTTCTCCTCTCAGTATACCAATAATCTCATCAATGGCTGGTCTCCGGGATTCTTCACTGTTTATACAGGCAGCTGCTGCTTGAACCATCCAGGCTATCTGATTGGAGTTTTTTGGATTGAACTTGAGAAGTGGATCAAGCAACCTTTCAATCGCTCCTTGCTGCAATAGCGGCTTTGCCTGCAAAAGGAGGAATAGTTCATGTTTACTCTGTTTACTTCATGATATAATCGGAAGAAGCTTGAACTGATTAGCATCAAGATGCCCTCTTCCTCCATCACCTTCCCTCCATTCATAACATTGCCCGAATCAAAGTGCAGTGAATTGATTCCGTCTGTCCAAGTCAAGTAAATTTGCTAACAGTAAAAAATGTGCTCTAAATCATAGAATTTTCTCTTAATCTTACCCATAGCATTTAAGTTTTTGAGATTAATTGAATCAATGTTAGAAACCAATAATTCTAATCCTCTGATCAAGGTTATAGCTAAGCTCCAAAACTCTGCACAGAATTTAAAAGAACACCTCAAAAGAGCAAGAAACTGCTATATTAAAGAATACAGTAGTCTGACAATCTCTAAGGGTGGACTATCAACTAGTTATCAAGGCTCAATTTGTTTTGACAAAAATAAAATTAAGGCATGCTAGATTAGGCATGTGTCAGATTATTATAGTATGTGCACAATATGATAGCACTGAAGAAAAATTATCTGGCCTTTTTTTTTCTGGGAAAGCAGCATGTCGAAAAGAATTTAGGCAAACCTCTTCCATTAATCTTGGGAAGACGGTTTTCCCTAATCCACAAGTGTTCACATTTTATTAATTTTATACTGAAAATCAAATACAGTCTCAGATCCAGATCTCAATCTGAACAAACATATACTTGAATGCATTTCATTATTCTTCATAGCATTTTAAGACAGAAGCCATTCACCATTACAGTACAAAGACCATTGCAAATGAAATGGAGTCATTATCCAAAATGATAGTGAAAATTTGTAATGAAATAATTTCTTAAAAACTTATGTAAACTGCAAAGATGAAACAAAATGAATTCATTTCAAAGCTTTTTTTTATATATATAGGTAAATCACACACACTCACTTTGCCCCTTAAAGGGGACTTGAACCCTCAAACTCATATGGGGAGACCAAGGAGGAATCAACCAAGCTAGAACTTATTGGTCATTTCAAAGCTATATAAAGCACAGTGAATTATTTCATTTCCATGTGGAGTCTGATAGAACCCATAATTTTCATGGTCTACTTCATAATATGGCAGTATTCAAGCTGCATTTCAAAAAGTTTTGAATATGATAAACACTAGAAAAACCTCAAATTCTAAGAATCAGAGGACTTCCCTACAATCTAATGATCACTAGTCTTTAATACCATAGCCTAGAAATTGTTGTTAGATCAAATTATTGTCTGATTGATAGTCTATGTTTTGGGCATTTTCATTATTGTAAATATTTAGCTATACAGGGAACTATCTAACTTTACTGGAAGGTAATAGGGGTACTCTACCAATTCAACTATCAGAGAGTTAATGAATTGAAGGAAAGTTAAACAAGAAATCCAAAACAGTGACCTACCCACAAGACCATGTTCTCTTCCCCTGGTCCTCTCTTTGCTTCAATTGGCTTCCGTCCACTTATCAGTTCCAAGAGGACCACACCAAAGGCATAAACATCAGTTTTGTTGGATACTTTCCCATGCTGGAAATATTCAGGAGCCAAATAACTGTGCATTTAATTTAACTTTTCAGTAAATGGAAAAAATATATATCTCTATTGAACAAGAAATAAATTGATGGTTTTCTTCCTCATGATTCAACTCTCAAAATTTTTCTTGTGAATTGAGATCATACCCAAATGTTCCTTTAACAGTTTTGCAAAGAAACGGTACTGAAGGTGCAGGTGTCCATGTAGCTAAGCCAAAGTCACATAACTGCAAACAACAATGAAAATTTTAGAATTTAATCAAAATGACTACTGCTGATTAATAAGGTCCACCATTCGTTCATGCAATAATATAAATGGGGAAGGAATTCAGGAAAAAGAAAATGGTAAAAGTGACTCCCTTTCTCACCTTGGGTGCTTTCTTGGAAGAGAGAAGGATGTTTGAGGGCTTAATGTCTCTATGAACAACACATCTTTCTGTTCCATTGTGTAAGTAACCAACCGCCTCGGAAATTCCAACCGCAATTTTATACCTCACAGACCATGGAAGTGATGAACCATTCTTCACTCCCCTCTTCTTCTCTGCAATTGGGTATATTCATAAAATCACTCAAATTCATCAAAATTTAAAGCAAATTTCCCATTCAAAAGAAAAAGAAAATGTACCGTGCAAATGCCGCTCTAAGCTTCCACCCGATACATATTTGTACACCAAAAACAAACCCTCCTCAGGATCAATACAAAACCCCACAAGAGGAACAATATTTGGGTTATTTAGAGAGCTAACAATCATCAATTCTCTACAAAACGCCTTTGAAGACTCCTTATCATCCTTATCTAACCGCTTAATCGCCACAGCGGTTCTCAAAAACCCAACTCTGCCTCTAAAAACACAGCTCAAAGCACCTCTACCCAGAACTCTGCCTACCCAACACAAACAAAATTAATTATAATCACATACCAAGAATCAAAAATGGTCTAAAAGATGAGAAAACCAAGCCAATACCTTTTGAAAAATTGCGTGTAGCCGAACGGATTTCAGCATAGCTGAATCTAATCAAGGTATGGGCCACAGGAGAGATACTCCTCTCCAGTGATTCAATTCTACGCCATTTTAGTTCTAGAGATCGAGATTCAGTCAACCCATTGTCCAAATTCACCATCAAAACAGTTGCACCAGAAGGGTTATTCACATTCATTGATTCAAGTTCAACTTGAGAACAGAAACTGAACCTGAAAGAGGAGTGAACTGATTGTGGGTCAGCATTTGTCAGTTCCGCACCACACCCACCAGACTCCGCAAGCAACCACGCCTTGTTGTTCTCTAAATTGCCGTTAGTCTTCCCACTGTCTCTCTGATCTTCGCCCGAGCTTCGCCGCCGGCGAGGTGGTAGAACACATGCCAACCCAAATTTCCAAATCATCTTATACAATAGAGTCTTGATTCTTAGCTCATTGTTGTCACAGTACTGATCAGTGGTTAGAGTAGTCGAAGCAATTGGGTTTCGAAGGGAGAACCCCATTTTGAAGCAGATCTATATAAGAGCACAGAAACCTATAAACAGAGAGAGAAAAATAAAGTATGGGAGAGAAATAAAAAAGTTAGAGCTGCTTTGCTTGAGGGGGGAGAGAATTTCTCAACAGAAAGGGAGGTCTGCATATATATATATATATATATATATATATATTTGTGTGTGTGTACTTGTACCTTAGATTAGGTTATGCCATTCTACTATTAACGTGAGTGGGTGAGAACGCAAGAGATGGCCCTAAAGGGCCAAAACCAAATAGAGACCCAGATGAATGAATGGTTTGATTAATTGATAGTTGATGGCATTATATTGGAAAGAAGAAAATCGTGAACTGATGGAGAGAGAAAGGAAGGAGATTCTTGTTGTTAAGAGTTAACAGGACAACCAGAACGCACAAGGGAGAGAGAGAGAGAGAGAGATTGAGAGAAGTTGGGTAGAGAATGGTTTAAGGCTAAAGTGGGTGGTTGTGGCTCATTCGATTTAGCAGAATGGCTTTAGATTGTGCATATATGTATGTATGTATATATATATACATATATATATATATATGTACAATCTAAAGCCATTAAATCGAATGAGCCACAACCACCGATATATACATATTTAAGCCAAAAGTCGGTAGTTGTAGCTCATTTGATTAGGCGTAATGGCTTTTACTTCATGTTATCGTGTCGTATTTAAATTATATTAAAATATATATTTAAAAATATATATTAATTTTAATTTAATAATATTAATTAATCGTATCAAGTTTTAAAATTCAAACTTCAATTTATTTGTTAAATAGGTTATACATGTCGACACACTTAACTCGTTTATTTTAATTTTTTATTTTTTTAATAAAAAACTTACCTTATCTTTCAATATGTATTAATAATTTTTATATTTAGTAAACTTTAAACATGTACTAAATCAAAGTAGAAATCTCTTTTTATAAATAAAAAATTTCAAAATTTTAATAAACTTTCAATATGAGACGAATTACTTTAACTCATGATATTTTTTTATAATTAAACGTGTTAAATCTTGTTAAGCAAGGTTAACACTACTAAAACTCAAACACAACATGTTTATTAATCGTGTTATACGTATTCAACTCGTTTATGACCTCAAACTCGTTTATGCTAAACTCAAACTCATTAACTTCGTGTCGTACTCGAATCATATTATCGTATCGTGTCGATAATTGACACCCTTAACTTTAAATTTTATATACATATATATATATATATATATACACACACACTA
The DNA here is from genome assembly GCA_008638375.1 of Nyssa sinensis. NCBI lineage: Eukaryota > Viridiplantae > Streptophyta > Magnoliopsida > Cornales > Nyssaceae > Nyssa > Nyssa sinensis. The sequence continues at coordinate 56,384,435 of CM018032.1, forward strand.
GTATGATGCCCTCCCTAGTCTGTCATTCAGATTATAAAAAGAATTACATGAATAAATGGTAAATGGTAAATTTATAAATAATAAATAATTAAATAAAATTATTCATTAAAAAATAAATAATAAATTCATAAATATAAATAACAACAGATAAATAGTGATAATTTCATATATAATAATAGACTAATAAATAAAAGATAAAGATGTAAGTTAAACATATTTGGATAAAATTAAAAATTAGGTACGATCAAAAAATAAATAATAATAAATTTAAATTAATAATTTAAGAATAAAATTGTCATGTTATCTTAACAAACAACCCACACTTTTTATTATATATATATATATATATAGAGAGAGAGAGAGAGAGAGAGAGAGAGAGAGAGAGAGAGAGAGAGAGAGGGGAGGTGGATGTATGGTTGGATAGGGTGGGGCCTTCATTTTGGGCAAAAGAAAAGGTTTGGGGGATAATGAGATTTGAACTAATTAGAGCATTATAAATACAAAATCAGATGAAGGTGATACCATCCATTGTTTCCCACCCCCAACCACTCCTAACAACCGAGCTCGGCTTGGGTTTGTCATGAGATACTCTATTCTAGAGTTCATATGTGCCCAAAATGAAGCTTTTTGGAGTTAAAAGGTAAGATTTATTAAAAGTAAAATGAGTTGGAGAGCAACCTTAGACTTTCCAAAATAAAAAATAAAATTCTCATCTCATGATCCCATGTAAAATTAATATAATAATATCAATAAATTATTTTTGAATTTATTTTATAAGATTTGTATTAATGAGTTGAGTAAGTCTAGGTCTTGTCTGGTGGCTCTGCCGCTGATTGAAAAAAAAATTCAAATTCAAATTCAAATTTGATTTTTCATAAGCTAAAATCATTAAAAAAAGTTGACCATTTTTAAGAAAAAGTTTCTTTAATTGGATGGACAATTTAACCCATTTTTTAGCATGGGATTAAGGTTTTAATGGGTAGTATTTTTGGAATAAAATATTTGAATTATTAGTGATAAGTCTCCTATTTAAATTGTTTTGGAATTTGTCATTATAAGTTCAATTTGTTTTTAATATTTTTGAGTTCAGGGTTCATTATTTATTATGTGGCCGTTATTTATTTATTTAATGACTGTTATACCTGTGTCTAAATGTTGTTTAAACCATGGAAATGCATAATTGTGGAGGTTTGAAGGGAGAAGAAAGGAGGGAAGGTCAGCAATACTAAGAACTGGCAGTCCAAGCAATTGAATTGAAGATGAGAGGTCAGTGTGTTTTAATGACACATCCAAAAAGAATGCCATACTAAAATTATAATTTTTTCATCATTATGTTTATATTCTCTCCTTTCAGTTATCACAACAATTAACGGTTTTGATCAAATCATGTTCTAATTAGTATGTACTTGTGACCCAAATGCCAATATTGATGAATATATTACCCAATAATATATTGGAATCACACTATTCCAAGTGGGTCCCATGCACTTGTAGATCAAGTTCTTATGTAATTTTTTACAATTTTAAACATATTTTTGAAGTTTTTGAAATTATACTGTCCTTTCTTCTTTTAATTGACAAATTATACATACATTTTCTCCTCTTTAATGTTTTTTCAAAATGACAAAATACCGTTCTTCATTTTTTTTTTAAATTTTGACTAACTTTTTTTAAATATTTTTTTCATTTTATATAAAAATAAATTTAAAGTAAATAACTTATATTTTATTTTTTACCAAGAATATTTTAATCTATATTTATTTTAAACATAAAAAAAAATTAAAATGGTCAAAATTGAAGAAAAAAAATTAACATAAAAGAAGCACATTTGTCATTTTGGAAAAAAAAAAATAGATTGGAGGGAAACTATGTTTAGTTTATCAGTAAAAATAGAAAAGAACAGTATAATTTTAAGATTGTAAAAAAAAATCTTAATAATTATAAAAAATTACATGAGACGTCAGTATAATTTATTTCAAAACTCAAAAATCTCTTTCATGTTTTTCTAATATATTTGTTTTTAAAATTTTAAACAAATGAGATGTGTGCATGGGCAGAATCAAGGAGGGGCAATGGTTCTCCAAAATTTCCAAAATTTGATTTTTACCCATCATTTAATTATATAAAAAATTTTCAAAAAATTTGTAATTTCATAGAAATCTTCTTTATATTTTACTTTCACTCCTCCTAAGTGATATATCTAAATCCTTCATGTGTGTATTTGGCATGGCTTAGGGTTATTACAAAGGATATAAAATTGTAATTCAAAATCACTGGATAATCCATGTAAATATTCAATTGTTATTGTTTAGGCTAAAAAATTATTAAATTAATAAATAATACTATACGACCATAATTTATATGTAACATTTTTCATGTAAAATGATGTGATTAATTGAACTTTAATTATTTCAAAAGGAATTATTAACTTGTCTGCTAACTCATCATTCTAAATGGAGTTTTCCAAATTAATAACATTTATTGTCTAAGCAGATAAATATGATGCAGGCAGGAATATGGCTGAACCTGATCAAATTATTTAAATGGTCAATAACACATGCAGCTTAAAACAAAAAATAAAAATAAAAATAAAATAAAAAAGAAGCATAAGACATTAGGGCCCACAGGCTGCTACACGAGAAGAAAGTTGCTGGTGATATGGAAGGTCCAAACAAACTTATATTAATTATTATTATTATTATTATATATTGATTATATTTTATAAAAAAAATTAAAAAATATATGTTCACATTGTTTTTATTTGCCAACACGAGCACTTCTGCGCCATTTTGTTTTTACTTAAATTCCCTAACAAACTTATCACAGAAGGCTAATAATAATTATTGGAGTCAAGGATAGGTAATTAAAGGTGGTGAAGATAAGCATCCAGCCCTTTGGAGACTTTGCTTGCAAAGTCCCCATAGAGTGTGGATTTGGGGGACTTCCTCCTAGGCTTTCTCAAGCTTCGATGGTCCATTTTGCATGGCCAACACCATTTTCTTCAGTAGCCTGAATCTTGGCCTTGAAACTCTTGTATATCTTCATAAGATCCGCTTCAAGTGCACTGAACGTTATTGATTTATTTTCAGTCATCTATTGCTTCAATCTTTGCCTTCACTGTCATTGGACTCCCTGCCATATGTAAAAATGATCATTACCTAGAAAATAGTGTGTATAAATATATATAATTGATAGCCCAAGAACTAATCCCATTGATTGAGTTCTTCTTTTCCGTGACTGAATCATAAACTCAGATTCCCTTCAAGAGTTTTCACGTAACTTTTGATTGTGTATGCAGAAGGATCTTTTTTTAATGCGTGATCAGATCATAAATTTAAAGTTGTTTCAAGCATTTCACGTAATCTTTAACTATGCATGCGAGAGATTGATTTTAAGAACACTCGTGATATATTGAATTAGACCTCTGAGGACACTTATTCATCTAGTGTTATCAATCGAACTATTTCTTGGAGTTTAATTTTTTTTAAAAAAAATAACATATATTGAATATATGTAAATGCAAAAACCTAATAAAAAAAATTAAGGTTTCACATGCAAGATAGCTTCTATTTTCAAAAAAAACAAGATCTATATGGGGACTCTAAAGATTAGAATAATATGCGCTAATATAGTTATATAAGCATATTACAGCTTTATGAAATGACTAACATGATCGAGTTAAAATTACAAGCTAATAAGAATAATATAAATGCAATATACACATGCGCCCACAGATGTAATTATGTAGGTGTTTGTGTGTGGGTGGATGTATAAAATGAGTAATTACACTGTCACATCACGTTATCATATAACGGTCTCTTACAAATATTTAATTTTTTTTCATGATTTTAGCATATGAACATCTCTCTAATTTCAGGAAAAGTTGAATGTTTATGAGATACCATCACACAATGACGTGATGTAACAATTTTACTAAATAATTTCTCGTATAAAAGATGAGACTATGTGAAAACAAATATATATATATATATAAAGGAGGAATTGAATATGTAATTATCTGACCAAGAACATATTTCCAGAGATTGACAGAGCCACAGTCTTCATCACCTTCAGTAGTTCAGCACTCTGAACATATTCAGGGGAAATGTGGACGAGTTGTTTCATATTGTAACTAAAGAAGTCATAAAACTTATATGTGGACGACTTTATCTCTATCTTCACCTCAAGCTTAGCTATCTGTGCCATGCCTTATGCTACTAAGAATGTTCAATGATAAGGAGCAACAAACTATCTGTGTGGATATATATATATATATATATATATATATATATATGGAGCCATATATTGTCGTTTGGCTTTATAGTAGTAGATATGCACATTGTTCTCCAAGTTTTCAGAATATAATCAACTTGGGGTTGTGACCACTTAATAATGGCTAACTTTGGAACATATATACCTAGTTATCACTTTCATTTTTATTCTGATTTATTCCTTGTTTTTTTTTCCTTTCTAAGAATGGATGAGGAGGAACAAAAAACATGTGTTGATATACATGGAGATATTCCCTTTTGGCCTTGAAGTGGAGACATTCTTCCAAAGTTTTCGGAATATATATGAACAAGTTGTTGTTATCAGTTAATAATAATTAAATTTGTCAAAGTTCAGAGTCTCATACCATGCACACACATAAAATAATTCTCTCTCCTCTATCACTATACTCAAAGGATTGCAACTTTTCTAAAGTGACTTTTATTATCTATGAACATTGGGGGGACAAAAAAAAAGAAGAAAAAATTTAGGGTCTTTTATGAAAATATGAAAAATTTTGAAGAGGTGAATCTTAATTTTTTTTTCAAACAAAATTATAAGAAATAGGGGTATAAAATAAAAATTTTAAAAGTTGGGTTGGGGAGGAGACATTAATTGCTCCTCGAGCCCCAGTTTATCCTCTCTTTTTTCTAGGCCTTTTATAAGGATTCGGGATGAAATAATTATATCCACATCACAGCGTTTTTAATGTATAATATAATTTGGGACATGTCAAATTTATATTCTGTATTACTATAGTATCAAAAAGTTATATTTTATCAACTCTGTCTCAATTCTAAAATAATAATTTTTTAATACAAGTGATCCAAAACAAAAAAATGAAATTCTACTACCAAGGGGTGACGAATCAATAATACATTGGAATGACACTAAAATAAATTACTTACTAAAGATCTCCGATTTATAATTTAATTGTATTATGAATATGATATGTTAATGTAATTTTGAAGAATACCATATAATGATATATCACATCCAGAATATAATTTGAGATCTAATTTAATAATTTCTAACATTACTAATTGTATTATGAATATGATATGTTGATGTAATTTTGAAGAATACCATATAATGATATATCACATTGAGAATATAATTTGAGATCTAATTTAAGAATTTCCTAACATTACTTATCAAACTATTTCATGTCAAGTGCATGCAGTCTCCTATTTCACACATGATCAGCTTTATATAATTGAAAGTGTAAAACGATAAAGTGACAATACTAAATGAAACCCTTTTTAATATTAATGTAAGTTTTTTACTTTGTTTCTTGTATATATTATATTTATTTTTGTTATATAAAATTTAATTGTTTTCTAATAAAAGAGAAGTATATATTGAATGAAACTCTAATAATAGATTTTTTACATAAATTTGTTCTATCTAAATAATAATAATAAAATATTAGAATAAAATTCTACTAATAGAATTAAGTTTTTTGTGGGTTTTTTTGTAGAGTCAAATTTTTATTAACATTAAATTTTTAATTTAATTATACTATAAATTCATAAAATTTGAAACATTTTTATAAAGTTAAACTTTTAATTTAATTATACAATAGATACCAAATACATACTCACAGTTCACATGAACAAGTCATTATTGACTTATAACTACTCTTGTATGGTGGTATGGCCGTGTTACCTAGGTTCTCTTTGGCTTAGTGATGGGCGGTCCGTTTCTGTGATTTATGCCCTCGAATCACACTTAAAAGAGATTGCATGAAGAGTAATTATTCCATGATTTCTTAAAAAAAGTTAGATAAATGGTTACATATAAAACAGTATATTATATATATATATCTTATCATCTAATTATTTAAATAATTAAAATCGGACCATTGAATAATTTTTCTTCAAAGATCATTAAAAAAAATCATGAGTCTTCTATTAGAGAGTGAACTGTTAGAGAGGAATTGACAGGGCTAATATAGATAATATATATTTAATATGAAATTATATAATTATTTATTGTTATTGTTATTGTTATATATATTTATTAATTATATAGATAATATAAACTTATATAACTTATGACTAAATACAATACAATATCTAAAGAGAAGTAAGGCTCCATTTGGATAAAGAGGGATAATTTTTTTTAAATATTTATTAACAGTTCGTCTAAATATTCAAATATTATTTCTGAAATAATAATTATTTACAAAATAAATTTATTCAAACACTTAACTAGTTAATTTAAATAATATTTTTATATAATTTTTTATTTTTATTAACTGCTTAATTCAAATAATACTTTTACACAATTAATTAGCCACTAAACTAACTTAGTCTATGAATATAAATAATAAAAGATGAATAAAACATCTATCAAAAAAGACACCAATTGATAATCTTGTAAATAATAATAGATGAGAAAATAAACGATGAGATTAAAAATTAGATTAATAGTTAAAGGATAAAATTATTATTTTATCATGACAAACAAACTTCACTTTTATATCAGTAATAGATAATATAAATATAAAATTTTAAAAATTAGATATAAGCTATCTTTTTTTATTTTTTAATGAATTCAATTTTTTAAAAATATACTTTTAAAAAACCATTGGATCAATAGCCTCTGATTTTAAAATGTACTTGCATTGAGTTTATATAACATGATGAGTCCATGTTACATTTACAATAATTGTTTGGAATTGGGATATCATTAGAAAACAAGATCTTTGCCATGCTATGGCTACACTCTCTTTTTGTCCCTTTTTTTTTGTTTTTTTCCTTTTTTATTTTCTTATAAAAAAAAAAAGGAAACAATTATTTTGAATATAGAAATATTAACTTTTGGAATATTTATACTCATTTTTTAAAAAAATTTTGACAATTACATTGACCTTTTTTAAAATTATAATGACATTTTTTTTATTTTTACTGACAAATTACAAATATTCCTTCCAGTCTTTTTTTTTTCAAAATAATAAAATTGTCCATTTTATTTTATTTTTTACATTTTTTAAAATTTTGACCCATCTTTTTGAACTTTTTTTAATAATGCATATTAAATTAATTAAAATGCAAGATAAACAATATCATAATAATGCTATAACATAAAATATATATCACATGTCAATGCATGAAACTTTATTGTCAACTTTCTTTGACAATATCATTCTCTTTGCAAGAAGATAAGGGGTAGTAGTGGTGTGAAGGCAGGTGATATAGCCAAATTAATGAAACGATGCACACATTTATGAACACTGAAGATTGGTTAAAGGTCATGCGTTTCTTTAATTGTGTGATGTAGGAGACATTAAAGCTATCTGATTACAGCTATGCAGTAGTCATTACTAGTTATAATTGGCCAATAAAAGTTGGTAAAAACAAACTGTTCTAATCAACTCAGTTATTCATATTATGAGAAATTCTCATGTCAGTGACGAGTATTAGTCACTCACGATTAATCCTAACAATCATTTTCATATTATTGCATTTGGTACAAGTTTTTTCTTTTTTTCTTTTTTAAATTTTTATTTTACATCCTATTGTTACCAGTTACTTGTGTGTGCAATCTCCTTCGAAATCTCTTTGCAAGAGAGTGGTCAGAGGTCATTTTCATATTATTGCACTTGTTACAAGTTTTTTCTTCTTTTTTGTTTTAAATTTTTATTTCACATCCTATTGTTACCAGTTAGTTGTGTGTGCAATCTCCTTCGAAACCTCTTTGCAAGACGGTGGTTAGAGGTCATCGGGTTGATCCCGGTGTAGTCGTTCTGATATTTAAGTCTGAAAAATAATTTAATGAAAAGCCAATAGCCAAGAGATAATTCACCATGATTTAAGACGTATCTTGAATCTTTATTTATAGGTTGAAATCTTGTCAATTATAATAAAAATTAGGAACCAAAAAATCAAATTTAAAATATATCTATTGATAAAAGTTTCCTTATCGAACTCTTCTTCCAAAGTAGGTCTGTAGGATGAACTTTGACAATAACCTATTTAGTAGACTCCCTTATCCTGATTAGCAGGCTAGTGGATAAAGTTTGAGATTAGTATAGAGCCATGGCAACTTTCCAGATTGGTGCTAAATATAATATAGCACTTCATTGACCTAGTTTTGGAAATGGTCCAAGGTTACAACCTGGTGAAATACAAAAAGATGCTGCTAAAAAGGTTTGCAAACTCAGCTTGCATTCAAATGGAATGGTTTTGAGTATTAAATTACACCTATAGAACTGGCCCGTTTCAAACTAAGTAATGGCAATTTAACTTATCGAAGTATCAAACACTTCAACCCCACACGTTTCTAAATCCATATAACCTGTGTGGCAATCTATGAGACTGTCTTTTGTATTTTTCACTTTTAGTTTGTGTTTTGCAAAAGTTGTTTTGGAAAATTTGTTTAGTTGTCTGATAAATTTTTAAGGTAAAATATACAAACCTTTTTCGATATATTTATGATAATTACAGCGTTTTTTTTTTTAGATTTCTGAAATTACATTGACATTCCTTCCAGTCTAATTTTTTTTTTTAAATAACAATATTATTCTTCTTTTTTTTTTGTATTTTTTTTTCACTTTTGACCAATTTTTTTAACTATTTTTTTCATTTTCAAATAACCATTAATTCTAATCTTCTTTGGTTAAAAAATATAAATTATTTATTCAAAATTTAATTTTATATAAAATAAAAAAAATTTAAAAAGTTAGAAAAATGGTCAAAATAAAAAAAAAGTACAAAAAGAAATTTGAGAGGAGCAATTTTGTCATTTTAAAAAAAAAAAAATTGGACTGAAGGAGAGGTCAGTATACTTTGTCTAAAAAAATAAAGAAAATTTGTATAATTTTAAAAATTTCAAGAAAAAATTAGTATAATTTTTAGAAATGTCGAGATAGGTCAGTCAGTAGTAATTTACCTTAAATCTTTTAAAAGAAATTTACTAAAAAAAATTCTAGATTGTTCTTTCTCAAACATCAAAAAATGTATTTGGGCACTATGGAGAAGAAAATAATCGATCCAAACACTAAAAATAGGCCTAATCCTAGTGTGGGTACTGATGATGAGATACAAAGATAGAGATAGAGAGTTGGTATAAGGAGTGAAAATTATGTAATAGATAGTCTTGGAGTGATATGGAGGGGGGAAATAGAGGAAATCTAAAAAGAGTACAGGACAGAGAATTTTGGTGTTGAGAGCGTCAATCTTATCTCAAATGGTGAAGCCCTGGTATTTATAATAATCAGTGCACGTGATTAGCTCAAGGCACATGATAGAAAGTTAAGAGGACAATAAAAGAATATTCTCTCAATTTTAAAAAGACCAAAGTATATCACGCCTATATTGACGGAACGTGACACACCTTAGTAAATCCAATACTTTTACCATCAAACCACATAACCCTAAAAATCCCGTAAAAAACTATGGTGCATATGAGTGTCACACCATCATTTGTGTACCGAGCTTCAAGAGCTCCCTAAGATATATGCTCCTAACTTTAAGCAATCTTTAGACGATAGGGTATGAAATGGTATGGTAAATACAAGGTGAGAGTAGAGGTATACTGGACTGAGTTGGGAAGCCATGTATACAGCACAACTAGAGTGGAGCGACCAAGAGTGAAACAATCCCAAAAATAGAGTGAATCCAAGAGTGGAACGACTCCGAGCATAAAGCAGCACCAAATAAGTCCATAATAAACCAAGTAGCTACACCTAGCAAGTTACAACTAAGCCTTTAACCTACTGTTTTGGAAGAATATTAACCCAAGCAGCTTACCAAACACTCCAGTGCAGTTTTGATCATTCAGTTCCTAAAACAGAAAATCAACCTATTTCTGTCCTGCATCCAAAAAATCAAAACAAGTCCAAATTGGACATCCAAAAAGCGAGTGATGAAGGGATTGTTTGCCAGCTAGGTAGACAAATGAGCAATATTTATTCAAGTGACAGCACGGCAAGAAGTAACCTAGAACACAGTTAAACAATATATTGCATAGTGGCTTCAATCCAGTCGGCCATAGCCATAGGCATATATATACAACATTCAACATTCACCAAGAAGCCAGTACATTGGAACATACAGAGTAAAAAAATTATAACTTCACTTAAATAAATGGTGAAAATAAGAAAGACAATGTAGGAAGTAAGGCACAGAGTTGGGATATACAAACAATAAAAATGATCAAAATTCATTCAACTCCAGAAGAAATGTAATTTTCCATCAGTGTCACTAGGAATGCATCCAAAAGCACTCAAATAGATGAGAGAAAAACAGAAAACATAAACCCATACACAAGACAGCCTAGAAGGCCATACATTCAACCAAATTAAGCAATTTGATGAAGATATAACTTAAAACTCCAACTTACCTAACTAGTTTATCTCTTCCATACAAATTTATTGAGGAAGCCTAATACAAGGTGGCGATAAACATTCCATTGGTCTCGATGCTTTGAATATCTGCCAGCACAGTCCAGAAAATCACAAGCTGTATTTTTCAATTTTCCTTGTCAAACTTCAATCAGCTGCATTCACAATGCCACACACAAAGGTAACTTCAATGGACAGTAACAGAAGAACAACCTCCTCCATTGTCAAAAGTATGAGAAGTTTCTTTACGAAATACTCTTAAGTTTGTAACTCCATCCTTCTTGTAATCTGCTCCTGAGACATCCTCAAGTGCTGATGTTCTTGGTTCCTCTTTTCAAGTCATGATGCATTCGTTACAGCATGCTCCCACTTCTCTTCATCATCTTTGTTGCCTCATAAGAACTTCTATATGGCCTTGAATATCCACAAAGCTGGCCAGATTTTTCACTTTATACAGAGTCATGCAATCCTCCATTTGCAAATATAAGTGAGTCCGCAGACATCTCTGAATAATCTCCATCATGAGGAAATCATACGATAAGTCCCAAAAAATTAAAGAATATATGCAGGGGAATCCAAAATATGATGCAACAGTTTTGAGTTTATGATAGCTCAAAAGCCTAGTCAACACTAGCCAAAAGCTCTGCAATAATGGCCAGCACCGCTCCCTTGCAAAGTATATAAGTTCTGCAATAATATACCTGCCAAAAGTGGCAGACATTGTATGAAACCTAGGATTTTAAGTCCGGAAGCTCAAGCCCACTAGCCACTGATTTCAGCCTTACATCAAAAGAGAAAAGGATCAAGGCTGAATCGATAGTATACCAAGAGAAAAAAGGATCAAAAGCTGAATCCATGGCTGTTAGCTCAAGCTTTTTGAATCATCACCCTCAGATGTGGGCATGTGAATGATCAAATCCAACTAATAAATTATCGAAGGTAGAAAATGGGCAAACACAAATATTTGTTGCCTATGTTAATAAGTGCAGATGCAATGATATTCAACTGTCAAAAAGCAAATAGAAAATAATGGCACAGAAACATGCTGATCCAGATTACATTTCAAATTACACAAAAATATTAATGGAATAAAGGGAGAGGTCTATTGGTCACAAGGAGTGAATAATGCATTGCCATGGTAATCCTTGCACAGGAACTCTACATTCAAACTTCCAAGCAAATAAACGACAATTCACCTCAATGCTTTTGGTTCATTCATGGAATACGGGATTAGTTGCAATGAAGATAGCTATGTCATTGTCACAATACATTGGTGTAGAAGACAACACATCCACACCTAAATCAACCAAACTCACATCTTATAATCAGTATGAGCCACTAGCACGATACTCAGCATCTGATTACAGCTAAGAAGCTACGAGCCATAGCACTAGACCGAGTCATTACAATCAGTATGAGCCATAGCACCATATTCACATCTTACGATCAGTATGAGCCATAGCACTAGACCGAGTCACCACATTCGGCTTCTTACTATGCCAAGCTAAGAAGCTACGACACGATACGAACACATAAACACATCATTTCTCAAAAAAGTAAGACACGTCAGGACACGTTGAATATATATAATTTATTTTATATTTTTTATATGATCATATAATAAAAAACTAACGGTAATTCAATTAAAGCTGGTATAAAAATACACAAATCATAAAAATATTATTAAGATATTAAAATAACAAAGCTATTAAATAAAAATTCAAGAACTTCTTCATTTAATTGTCAACATCCGTAATTCAAGTTCCAAAACAAATTTATTAACTATTACATAAAACATGTATGTGTGTGTGTGTGTATATATATATATATATATATATATATGTCATGTGTGTGTAACTTAAAAAAAGAATTAAGGAGAAGAGAAGAGGAGGAGGGGAAAAATCCAAAAAAGAAGAAAAAAGAAACAGAAAACGTGTCCAAACATGTCCATCACGTGTCTGAAATTCAGAAAAAAAATAAAACAATTTGGATGCCCTTTTTCGTGTGTCCAACACGTATCCGGGAAGTGTTCGAGAGTGTCGGTGTCTAAAACGGACATGTGAACTAAAATAGAGTGTCTGTGTTTCATAAATGCCAAGTAACAAGATTATTTTTATAAGTACTTTCTTACTATACCAAGTAACGAGATTATCACCAACAAATATATAATATCTACTGTATATTGTGGTTACCTGCACCCAGTAACAGACAAAGATGATGACCTCAACAAGGCGTCGGGTACTATTCAATCTTTTGATGTCTTCTTGAGACAACACAAGACTTGATTGATGCTTTCATAACAAGTTGAAAAGGCACAGTACGCAGAGATTTAGGGTTTAGGGAAGGAGAAAGAAGAAATGGAAATAGAATAAAACTCTCATCGCTCGCTTATACAACGTAAATTATATGGAAAGATTACAATATTCCCTTACTAACATATTATGGTATATCTTGGAATAGAACAAAGTAAAAGAAAATATTGAATTAAAAATATGAACTCTTGACATATTTATCTATTCTTTTTTTTCTAGTCTATATACTCCAACTTCTCGAAGCTACCTTTGCCTCTTAGTTTAGCTTTCTTGGTTAAGGCTCAATAGATGCAAAATTTTATATTTACATTTTTATTGTTACTTCAATAGCCCAAATATTTTAAGCAAAATCAACTTCAGTTTAGAATTCAAAGAATGTTAGAAATCATGGAAAACAACACAATTGCCTATTCAGAAGCCCCAAAATCCATTGTCCCCCTAAATGAAATCCTTGACAATGAGTCAACAGTTTTTATTTCCTAGTTATCCAAAAATAAAAATTGCACTCTACACCACTTCATTATTCCACAACTTAACTGGGTCGGGATTATAACTTTCTCAATGTTTAACTTATAAGCTGAGCAGCTGCCCTGCCCTTGGTTCACTCATCTACATACCTATCTTGCTGTCAATTGATCGTTTTGATTTTCGATATTGCATCTCAAATACCCATGTGATTGAAACTCAAGATTAGGCATTACATCTTTTACTAGATAAGTTTCAGAGTCTTTAAGCCAGCAGAACAAACTATCAGACCATCTCAGGCTCCTCACCTTGAGATTATATGATGGGAATCAAGAAGGGTTCCACGGGTCATTTGCATTTGATCCCAAAGTATGTTATTTTGTTATTTAATTTTTATGATTTGATTTATGTTTCCATATTAGGATTTGTTCGAGAATTTGAATTAGGATAAGATTTAGTTCCTTATTTTAGGATTTGATTTTACTTTGAATTTGCCTATATAAAAGCATAAAATGATTTGTTTTCTGGAGACTTGACTTAACTGGGTCAGAATTATAACTTTTGCGGCACTTAATTTATAAGCTGAGCAGCTGCCCTGCCCTTGGTTCACTCATCTACATACCCATCTCACTGTCAATTGATTGCTTTGATTTTCAATATTGCATCTCAAATACCTATGTAATTGAAACTCAGGACTAGGCACTACATCTTTTACTAGACAAGTTTCAGAGTCTTTAAGCCAGCAGAACAAACTAGCAAACCACTGCAGACCATCTCACGCTCCTTGCCTTGAGATTATATGATTCGAATCAAGAAGGGAGGATCCACAGGCCATTTGTGTTTGATCCCGAAGGATGTTATTTAATATTTAAGATTTGATTTATGTTTCCATATTTAGAATTTATTAAGAATTTGATTTAGAATAAGATTTAGTTCCTTATTTTTAGGATTTGATTTAACTTCGAATTTTACTATATAAAGGAATAGAATGTTTTGTTTTCTGGAGACTTGGAATGAATAGAATTTGAATTTCCTTATGCTTCCCTCTTTTCTCTCATCCTAATTTCCCTTCTTCTCTAATCTTTCTCTCCTCTTTCCCTCTCTTCCCTTGCTCTTTGCTATTCTCTCTTCTACTGGTTCTGCATCAGGGGATATAAGAGAAAATCACGATCCCAATCATAACCACTGTTCTGTTGTTCATGTCCCCCAACCTCTGTTCACAGCACATCAAACACCACTGTCCAACCCATTCATCACTGCTAACGATCCCGAATCATTGTCATTGTTCTGCACTTTCACAGCCCATCGCCACCATGATCAACACTCTTTTATCACTGTTCATTGCCGATTTTAAAAAAGTTTGAACAACTGTTCAATCATTTTGAAATCTCACGGCAAGCCCATTGGACCATTTCAGGCCTCGCTTTAGGTTTTGTTTTCAAAAATCAACAAGCTCACTCTTATCTCTCTCTTCTTCTTTTTTTATCAGTCACTCTTATCTCACATATCCGAGGATTATATACTAAATTGTGACAAACCTTTTCTCAGTCAAATGCCAGATCAAGAAAGATGAAGCTTAATTTCAATTGGCAATTTTAGTTAACTAGTGATTCGAGGAATGATAAGACACCACAAAGGGCACATTATCACAGCTTTGTCTAGGCCTCTGGGGTGAGGAAATGCAACCGCGGCAAACTTACCGACCATGTTGTTGCTTCTCAAAGAAGCTAGAAACCATGGGTTTTCAAACAGAAATAAAATGGTGATTCATCGATTGAATTACAAAAATATTATGTGTCTTGGTGACTCACCCTTGATATCTCATTCTCCTTGGGTACTTGTTGGTGTCTGAGACTCTGAACACTACACTGGCCCACAGAGAAAAAGATTTAACTTTTTCTGGGTAGCTAGAAATATGGTGAGATTTTCATTAGTCTAAGAAAGAACACCATTACAATCAACTGGAAAAATGATGTCAAGATGAATCATAATTGAACATTTCAAGATGAGATAAAAATATTTCAAGCAAACTACCATAAAACCATATCTCAACAATTTAGGAAAAAATGGTTCGGAAAACAAAAAATTAAAGGGGAGCCAATTGTTGTGACCATTATTTGAAACAACAATAGCCATTGATGGATTCACTCACCCCTGAGGAATTCATTGGAAAGCTCTTTTATCTTTTTCTAGGGGGAGGGGGGGCATTGGTGAGGTCTAAGCTGTAAAGAACAGAAGACTGTTGGGAACAAGACATGCAGCAGTTGGGAAAAGATTTGAAATGCATTTGTTTATTTTTTTCTTTATTTGTTAAGATTTGAAATGTATTAATATAGCCAAACAGTACACTAGTTTTTCTACCTGACACATAGTATCACTTCACTAGTACTCTTTGTTTTTATTACATATTTAAAAATATTTCAAAATCATTTTTTTTAATCAGTCAAAAATTTATTATTCATAAGAATAAATTTATTATACTTGTCTATTGCCGAAATCTTCAAAAATAAATTCAGTGCAAACAATGAAGTAAACAAACATGGAAAGAACTACGCATACATCAATAGACTATTGAACAGTTTTCTCTTATATCAGCTCTGGCTTATAACTCTACATTACAAATTTTACAAAGACCTCGCTAGAATTTTATTAATTTTTTTTTAAAGGTAAGACCTCACTAGAATTTCTTCAAATACAAATCACTGCTCAGTTTCTTTTGATAATGAATAGTTGGTTCAAGAACCAAAAGTGGAGCAAAAAAGGCCCATGGAAGCATTTGACATGAACAAAGATAACATCGGCACTTACATAGGAGAATTGAGCAATACAAAATGAAACGCATTACACAGTAAACAAGACAGAAAATTACCAATAAAGAATGAATTTCAAAAGGACACATTTCTTTGAGCCCAGAACATTAAATTAATCACCACAACAACAATTTATAAAACTTAAATTCCACACTAAAGAAGGAATTCTAGACCAGAAACACCTTTAGATACTACAGAATACTCTTTTTTTGATAAGTACTACAATAGACTCATCTCAATAGTATCTTTAGAATATTGTAAAAATTTATGAACTCAAGATAAAATCAGGAAAGGGAAAGGTTTTATCCGAAAGGAGATGGGGGAGGAGGAAGGGTATGATAGGATAGGATATTATAGACTCTGGCCAGTAATAAATTATGCACTAATTTTTACGAGAGCAAAACGCAACATGATTATATTTTCTGCCTTCTAACTTGTGCAAGTTGAACACTTGATAGACAGAAGCAAATAATTTCTTTAGATCAAGCTTCAGGTAAGTGAAGAACTAAATGATACTAGCAATAATAAAAAATTCTCCTTGTATAAGGGGTAGACCATTTAAAAGAAGTACATGAAATGGAAAAGGAGTCAATAAGGAAGAAATAAATATGATCCACCATAACTACATTTCTGTGCCCATGAAGACAACTTGCGACCACAAGACTTAAACTGACATCATATTGGTTTGTACCCATGCTTTTGAAACCAACCTTCCAACAACTCACATGTATCAGATAGCTAAGAGTGTCCAAAGAGAACAAAGAAACTGAATATTTATCATTTTAAGCTATTCCAACAATGCTTCCATGTAAAAGCTTAGTGATATCTCTTAAAAGCACTTCGTTCAACTCAAAACCATGAATCAATTATTTAAATTTATTACTGCCCAACACAACACAGGTATATATGTCATCGAACAAATACCAACAAGTCATTAAATTCACTTATCAAGTAAATAATTGATCCCCAGAAACACACGCAGACAGACATGATATCCTTCTGCTTCCACATGACAAAGTAGATCTCTGCACATAAAAAGTTCTTAAGCAAAGTTGGAGCACTTCCATAATAATGTTTTGTTAATAAATACTCAAACTATGTAGAAAATAGGTTATAACCTAATAGACAGCAAGATGGCCAAGCAAGTGATAAGAATGATACCGTTCATTCCTCAACCCCGTATGAATCCAGAAGTGCAGCTTGTTTTCATTAGGAAAAATAAATGCAAATAATAATAATAATAATAATAATAATAGGAAGCCAATGCATCAATTTAACATACACATTGTAATTACTTGCCTGGAGAAAAAAAATGACTGACAGGTCACACACAATGACATAAGAAAGACAAAAGGCATTAACTTTAAGCACATATCTTAACATATAATTTAGACACACTTCAACATACCTAATGAGTTTTCCACTTTTTCAAAAGTTCATCGTAAACAAAAGCCTTTCCCGCTTTGGAGAGGCTCGATCTCAACTTTGACAATGTGGAAGAGTTTAACTTGATCCCTCGATCAATCATATCTTCAGCATACTTAACAGCTTCCGCGACCCTATTATTCTCACGAAGCCCCAAAACCAAAAAATTCCCAGTTTCCTCCAAATCCGAATTGTAATTCTTAATCATGCATTTCCAAACCTTTAAGGCCATATAAGGGTCCCCATGATCCACATAAAGCTTTACTGCTGAACTGCAATTTGAATGGCTTGGAACACACTCATTTTTAATCATCTCCGTAAATACTGGTAAAGCCTCCTGTAACTTCCTAGTCTTCATCAAAAACTGAAAAAATATATTGTAAGTTTGAGAATCGGGGAAAGCACCGTTAAAAACCATCTCATCCAACAATCTCTTAGACTGTACCAGTGTCTTTAACATAACAGTGTAAAGCAATCATCGAATTATACATCTCTGTGTCTGGTCTAAAACCATTTTTCCCAACCACTTGCATCCCAAAGCAGCCCAGCACTCCGTGTATCACCTTTCTTCACACAGTACTCGAGTGCAGCCTTGAAGAACCTCGTCCCCGGATAACATCTCCTATCCTTCATCATATCAAAGAACTTCATCACCTCGCGCATCCCATCTGAACCCTTAAGCAAAGTAGTCAAAAACGAGTCATATGCGGGCACATTCCCAGGGTCCCACCCAATCTCAATCACCATCTCTGAAAAAGTATCCCTAGCACTAGGCACATCCCCTTCGTTCTCCCACCCCTCCAACAATATTGCATATGTATCCGCATCTGGCCTAATCATATCCTTGACAATACTCAAGAACTCCTTCGCCTTTGCCGCCTTCCCGTCCCTACAAATTGCGCTAATGCAGTGAATTCAATGCCACAATGTCTCGAGGACAACCATATTGATCCATAACGTCAAACGTCATGATCGCTTCTTGAACACGGTCCGCAATCACATAACTACTGAAAACGGATGCAAATGTCGCCAAAGAAAGTAACCCTTCTTTCTTCATCGACTTAATCGCATCCCACATTGCATCAAACAAACAATTCTTGCCCAACAGATCAACAACCAAGTTCCAAGCATAAGGGCTATGCTTGTCATTGAGTTGAAACCCCGACCACCGGAAGAACTTCACTGCAGGTCCGGGGAACCCATAAGACAGTTTTAGGACTTCTTCGACATCTTCCTGAGTGACCCGAATGCCAGTATCGTCAACAACCTTCTCGACGCTTAAAGAGTGAGTGTTGGCTATGATTTCACAGAGTAATTTAATTTTCGGTGGCAAATTGGGGGTTTCAAGGTATGAAACAAAGGTTGGACGCTTACCCACATGCCGTTGTTGTTGAGCTGAATTTGTCGGAGGATTTGAGGTTGATGAAGAACGGATCCTCTTGTGGTGGTCAATCTTTGTCGACGATGATGACGAACCTTCGCGGTGAGAGCGCTTCATGTTCTTGTCAATGATTTCTGAATGAATCGCAGAGAAAACCCTCCAGAAATAACACTCTGGAGTGTTTGTTGAAGCATCAAAACCCTAGACGAGCATGTCGAGTGAAGACATCCATGGGGTTTCGTATCGGCTGGGCTTGTTAAAAAGTGGCCTGATCCAGACAGCAATTATAATCTGGGTTCATATGACCAAAATACCCATCAGCATTTTTCTTTTTTCTTTTTCTTTTTTTCTTTTTTTTTTTTTCTTTTTTAGTCTTCTCTTCTGGTGTTTGGGTTCAGAGAAACAATCCTCTTTCTAACCTCCTTTTTTTCAAAAAACTAAAATAAATTAAATATATAATGAATTTAAAAATTATAAAAACCATAGCTCAATGATTAACTCATGTCTCAATATCATAAATCAATTATCAGGATTTTTATTCTCTATAATTTTAATAAACTATTACTGTTAAAAATTTGGATTCGCTGTGAAATTAAAAAGTTTATCATTTTTACAAAACAAAGTATTGATTTTTTGGGCGAAATTTTATTTTTTAATTACCTTTCTTTTGTTTCAAATATATTTTGCTCATCTCTTCACTTATATTTTTTAAAATACTAACTTTATCCTTAGTTAAAAAAAGTGGATGAGTTAACTTAATCTTGTCAATCAACCCAATTGAATTAACTCATGCTTCCCCAACACTTATTTTTTTTATTGTCCAAATCCTAAGTTAATACTCCTCATCCAAATCGTATCTCATTGAAACATAAACATTCAAAACAAAAATAAATAAAATTATATGCATCGTGAAACAAGGAAACTTTTGATTCGTTTTATCAATCAATGATGAATAATAATCATTAGAATCAACCATTACGTCCTTATTTTTTATGGAGAACACCAATCTCGTTGACTCAACATAAAATGATGTTGTAAGTTAAGAAATTTAAATCCGTAAATAAAAAGAAACTTAGATTCCAAAGAGAGAGAAAGGTCCAAAAGTGAGATTCAATGTTATAGTGGATAAGTATATTATATATACACAATATATATTTATGTGTATGTATATATATATATAGGAATTTGTAGCTGCATTCACAGAATCTCAGATGTAGATCTTTCTTATATTTCATAAGTTCTTTGTATGAATTTATCAATTATAGTTATATGTATTAATTTATCAATTATAGTTTTAAAGTCCTGGCTTGGTTGTCAGCTCCTTCAACGAGCTAGAACTAACATTCAATGATTACTAGAATCAACAGATTGGTTCTAAAGCTTTGTGTGCTGGATCACCTTGCCTAGTGAAGCCACCAAAATCACAAACCTTACAAAAACCAACACTGGGTGCAAACCCACTTATATGATCAGTTCCATGATCTAAAACCCTAGTTTTTTTTTTCTCTCTCTTCCTAAAAGTGCAATTAAATTGGTGAAAACTTAATCCGATATCCTAGAATCATACTCAAAGCTTAAAAAAGTCAATCATAATGCAAACTTTAAAAATAAAATTAGAATTTGAACATCGATGAATCACAATGTAAAAAGAAATAAAAATATATCGACAACAATCGTGGATGCATATAAAAATGCCAATAGACTTGTTAAAAGCAACCAATTGTTAGTCGATATGATATACTGATTTAATAATGCTGTAACTAAATTGAGAAATCAAAAAATCACAAAGCAGAAAAATTATGAACTTTCTGTAAAACAAAATAATAGAACTCTGAATTAAAATATTAACTTACTGTAAAACAACATAGGAATAGAACTCTGAATTAGATCAAGACTAGTGTTTCACACTATTTTCTTAGACAAATTTCGTCATCACAATGGTGTTCACGACTTTTTGGACGTTTGTCTCCTAGGATACAATGATCTAAATCTCACAAAAGCAACACTACACAGTCTGTGAGCCTGATGAACCGACAATACTTGACTCTTTCTCAATATATATGAAACACACATAGTATGCATAAACTTGTGAAAATCGAATGCGTGAACGTGTGTATATTTATAAACCTCATCATGGCTATTTGGTACAGTCATGAAAGTTTAATTGTGTCTATTCATGGTAAACAGACACAGTCGCACCCATAAAAAAGACGATTGTTCAGTCAAAACTCAAATCAACACAATCGCAAAATGACGTCGTTTTGGATTTAAACCAAAGCCAAAAAACGTATTCACTAAATGATGACATTTTTAGTTTTAATTAATCTGGTAACTAAACGACAGCGTTTTGATTTATTTTTAATAGTAACAAAAAAATAGTGTTTAATAAAAAATTATTTAAATTAACTTTCTCCAAAAATATATATATATATATATATATATATACAAAGGCCAAAGCCCAAGCCCCAGCCCAAACCCGAACCTGACCTGGCCCAGTTCAATGCGGTGGCGCACACGCGTGTGTGTGGTAAACCCAGCATGTGCTAGGTCCTCCTCCTTCCACAAAACTTGAGTACCCCTTGGGACTCAATCCCTCCTCCAAGGTAAGTGTATATATACTCTTTAAAAGCCTTGTACCCATCTTATGTGGGACACAAGCTTTTTGCACAAGCTTAAAGCTTTTGTTACTATTTCCAAGTGGTAATGTTTGGAGGCAATTTCTCATTCATTACTTAATGATTTTGAGCAACCCAATATATAATCTTAATCTCCTCATAGAAGAGAACACATTTTCATATAGACCCACCAAAATTAATGTGTGGGATCCACTATAATTTTAACTCAAAGATAGCCAAAAAATTATTATCAAAACTCATTATTTTCTAACAATCCTCCACATGAATGAAATTGACTAAAAGTAATGCAAATGACATGCAGACACTAAGAGAGAGTTCAGTTGGAAATTTCCTACACAGAGGAAAAGTAGCTTGTGGCCTTGAACCTTCCATTGTAAAATGCTACCGGGGTTACTGATTGATTAGTGAACATGATGTCTTGAACTGTTTCAACCATTTGTGTAAACCAAGACAATAGCATTCACATAGAATATTTTCTGACACAGTTGGTTCTCATTATTGTATTCATTTTGGTCCTGAACAATTCCGGGTTTCATGAATGCTCCTAGAGAATTTAGCCTTTATCATTTCATAGAACCGGCCCAATTCACACTCACATATGTGATTCTCATTAAGAGTATCCTGCTATACTCCACTTGAGTTTACAAGGTATAGAAATCATTAAAAGCATAGCTTATCCTTATCAACGCTACATGCATCACTTTTTCATCATAGAAATGGTTAGAAAATATTGGCTGCATTTAGATAGTGATTCAGATATAATTTTTTGAAAAATATTTCTGAAATATGTTTCAAAATTTTGTAATTGATTTTTGAAAACTGCGAAAATGCGTTTGGTTATGCTAATCAGAATTCAGATTCTGAGTTAAAAACTGTGAAAATGCGTTTGGATATAAATTTGAATTTATATACACCAAAACCAAAAACAAGAAGTATTATTTACCTCTGTCCAATTCTAACTTATAATTTATTAAGTCCGAACATAATAAATTTTATTAATTTAATTTAATAAATAAATATTTTAATATTACATAAATTATTAAAAGGCATAGGAGAGAGTAACAACCGTACCCAGTCTCTTTCTATCTGAACTGATCCCTCGAGCCACAACCTCCCTCCATCCACCAATCTAAGAACACTGTACGATTCTCTAACACCCAGTCTCTGATCTGCCAAATACTCGTAGACTCTTCCTTTGGTCAAAACTAGAATAAAAACCAGTCCCATGAAGATCATAAACCCCGACTTCCAAAGGAACCTTCCAATATCTGTCGACCCACTACTTTCACCCTTTTCAATTCCAGCTTAGCCTCCCCTGTTGCCCCAATTCTACCCACAAGATAAGCCATAACAATGGTCGATTGATGACTTACAAGATAGGAAATCCACGGTGACACAGCCTTTGGCTTGGTCACCATCAACTATCAAATCTCCTTCCAGCCATGATGTTATCTGGGCTATTTCTTTGAAGGAACGGGCCATAGGAAGTTCGGGGTTGGATACCATAGCCACCAGATTTCTCAAGACTCCGGCGACTCCCTTCCATCCCCCTCCTCTCCTTTGACATACTCCGGCAGGTAAATGCTGAACACTTCTCCTCCAGAAAACTCATCAATTCTCATAAAAGAGCCTCTATCTTTCGATTTCTTTAACAATCTTAGACTACCTTTTCTACCATGCCGAACCCTCTCGGAATGACGACCTGCACTTACCTTGTCCATCAATTCGAGGGATTCACAAACCCATCTGAATGCATTACCTTCCATGCGTACTCTTCTCACTAAACCCGATCCTCTTTCTGTGATCTGGGCCACCTTGCCTTAGGCAACACTGATTTCCTCTGCCTTGAAGGTTTTGGAACCCCACTGGGCTTCCTTAGAAGAGAGTGTCGGTGGGTGAGAGAGAAAATGAGATGGATTGAAGAGAGAGAGAGAGTAATGACAGGGTGATAAAAGATCTCTGTGAGATTGTGAGATGCATTTTTGGATACCGTAAACACTAGAGTCGTGATATGTTTTAAGAAAATTTTCAGAGATTCATTTCGAGAGTCACGTATCCAAACACCATTTCAGTTTTTTGAATTCCAAAAATTAAATTTGGATATGTATCCAAACGGCGCCATTATCTTTTTTAAGTGATTCAATTAAGTCTCACACAATTCGGTTGTCCCTTTGAACCTAGATCTTAGGATCTCTAGTCAACTAGGTTGGGTTGCCATTATGGTGACTCTTTGAGACATAAGTTTTAGTCTCATTCTCCTCGATAAACAATTTACTTGCTCTCTATTAAACCTTTAGTAAGCGGATCCGCAATATTATCTTTTGATTTTATGTAATTAATAGATATAATTCCATTTGAGAGCAACTGTCTTATGGTATTATGTCTATGATGAATATGTCGAGACTTGCCATTGTACATGTTATTTTGTGCTCTTCTAATTGCTGATTGACTATCACAAATGTATACAAATAGCAAGTACTAGTTTTAGCCATATTGGAATGTCCTTTAAGAAATTGCGAAGCCACTCTGCTTCTTTTCTTGCTTTATCTAGAGCAATGAATTCAGATTCCATTATGGATCTAGTAATGCAGGTTTGTTTAGAGGATTTTCAAGACACAGCTTGCACCTCCAAGTGTAAAGATATATCTACTCGTGGATTTGGAGTCTTTTGAATCAGATATCCAATTTGCATCACTATACCTTCGAGTACAACAGGATATTTTGTGAAATGAAAACCATAGTTCAAGGTGTATCTTAAATATTTTAGGACCCTGACTATTGTCTTCTAGTGGTCTGCCCCTGGGTTACTAGTGTATCTACTCAATTTACTAACTGAGTATGTTAAATCTGGTCTAGTGCAGTTCATGACATACATTAGACTTTCAATTATTTGTGAATACTCTAACTGAGATATACTTTTACTAGTATTTTTAGTTAAACTGAAAATTTATATCTACAGGTGTTATCGTTGAACTATTATCATATTTATTAAATTTCTCAAGTATTTTCTCAATACAATGAGATTGAGATAAAATGAGTCCATCAGATGTTCTACTAATTTGCATTCATAGTATAACATCTGCAACACCTAAATCTTTCATGTCAAACTTACTAGTCAATAATTTCTTGGTAGCTTTAATCACATTGATATTGCTACCTATAATTAGCATATCATCCACATAGAGACAAACAATTACATACCCACTATGAGTACCTTTGACATATACACATTTGTCACACTCATTAATTTTAAAACCATTTGTCAACATAACACTGTCAAATTTTTCATGCCATTGCTTTGATGTTTGTTTTAATTCGTAAAGGGATTTAACAAGTCTACATACTTTCTTTTCTTGGCTTGGAATTATGAACCTTTCTGGTTGTTCCATGTAAATTTTCTCATTTAATTCACTATTTAAAAAGGCTATTTTAACATCCATCAGATTTCATCTTCTTTTTGAAAATCCATTTACATCGTAAAGGTTTATTTCCTGGTGGAAGATCCATAAATTTCCAAGTATAATTTTGCATAATGGATTCAATTTCAATATTAATAACTTCTTTCCAAAAAGGAACTTCTGGAGTGGACAATGCTTCTTTGACACTTTGAGGCTCATTTTCCAATAAATATGTTAGAAAATCTAAGCCAAATGATTTTGATATTCGAGCCCTCTTACTGCACCTAGATTCATTTTCGTCAACAACCACTTGGTTTTGACTATTACTAGTTACAATGTCGTAAGTTCTTTTAGAAGAACTTGGCCCATCTTGATTAGTCTTACAAGGAAATATATTCTAAAAGAATGTAGCATTTCTAGATTCAAGAATAGTATTAACATGTACATTAGGATTATCAGATTTATGCACAAAAAAATCGATACGTACTACTATTATGAGCATATCCAATGAATATACAATCAATAGTTTTAGGTCATAATTTAGTCTTTTTAGGGACTGGAAGCCTCTACCTTTTCCAAGTACCCTTACACTTTTAAGAATTTATAAGAAGGTTTTCGACCTTTCCATAATTTATAAGGATGTCTTATTTGTTTTCTTGTGAAGTATCTTGTTGAGAATGTAATTTGAGGAAAGCACTGGAACTTCTACCTTTGCCAAGCACCCTTACAATTTTAAGAATTTATAAGAAGGTCTTCGACCTTTCCATAATTCATAAGGTGTCTTATTTGTTTTCTTGTGAAGTATCTTGTTGAGAATGTAATTTGAGGAAAGCAATGCTTTTGCCCACAAATTTTGGGGTAATCCAGAACTTATCAACATAGCATTTAATATCTCTTTTAAGGTTCTATTTTTTCGTTTAGCAATTCCATTTTGCTGAGGTGAATAAGGTTGCAGTAGTTTTGTGAATGATACCATGTTGTGAACAGAATTCACCAAAATGTGATTCATATTCACCACCTCTATCACTTCTTAAAACCTTAATTTTTCTGTCAAGTTAATTCTCAACTTCATTCTTATATTGTATAAAAATTTCTAAGGCTTCATCTTTACTCCTTAGTAAATATACATAACAATATCTTATACAATCATCTATAAAAGTAAAAGTAATAAAGTACTTTTTACCTCCTCTCGGTTTGAATAAATTTTAAATCACATATGTCACTATGTATCAATTCTAGAGGTTCAATACTTCTTTCAATAGAATAAAAAGGTTTTTTAGTTAGTTTTGATTCTACAAAAATCTCACATTTATGATTTGAATCAATATTAAATTTAGGTAATACTTCTAACTTAATTAGTCTACTTAGAGTATTATAATTAACATGTCCTAATCTATCATGCCAAGCATTGGAAGATTCAAGTATATAAGCAGAAGATGTGTTCTTATTTTTATTAATAGGAACAATAGTCATTGCATTAAGTTTAAAGAGCCCATCACTCATATACCCTTTACCCACATACATCCCACTCTTGGTGAGTACAAACTTGTCATATTCGAAAACTAGTCCTAAACCCTTTCTTACTCAATAAAGATCCAGAAACAAGATTCTTGTGAATATCTAGAGCATGCAAGACATTATTGAGAGTGAGTCCTTTTCCTGAAGTCATCTTCAAAACAACCTTTCATTGTCCTTTAACTTTGGAAGATGAAGAGTTATTCATAAAAAGTTGTTCTCCATTATCTACTACTTGATATAATGAGAACATCTTCTTGCCTGAACAAATGTGGCGAGTAGCCTTGTGTCCTACCCATCATTCTTTGGTATTACCAATCAAATTCACTTCTGATACGACAACAAAAAGATTGATGTCTTCAACAATTGCAGAAAGGTTCTCAACTTCAGTCATATTAGCTTGAGCAATTTTCTTCTTGAAGTTCCCTTGATTATTACGGTTTCGACAATCCTTGACACGATGTCCTGGTTTCTTACACACAAAACACTTTCCTTTGAACTTCTTTTGATCCCCACCATTAGGACTATCACTAGAATGTTTCCTCTTTTTGTTATTACTTTTCTGTCCTTACTCCACAATATTAGCCTTAGACTCCATAAACTGATTTCTTGTTTTTTTTTTTTTTTTTTTCAGAACCACGATTGTCCTCTTCTATCCTCCATCTCACAATCAAGTCTTCAAGTTTTATCTCCTTGCACTTATGCTTCAAATAGTTATTGAAATCCTTCCAGAGTGTTGGTAATTTTTTAATAATTGCAGTCACTTGAAAAGACTCACTTAAAGACATCCCTTTATGCATGAATCTCATGCAAAATCAGTTGAAGTTCTTGGACTTGATTTATCACTGTTTTGGAATCCACCATTTTGAAGTCAAGAAATCTATCCACCACAAATTTCTTCATTCCGGCATCTTCAGTCTTGTACTTTTTGTCCAAGGATTCCTATAATTCTTTTACAATTTTGATTGGACTATACACATTACATAATGTGTTTTCCAATCCATTAAGGATATAATTTTTGCATAAAAAATTAGCACATTTCCATGCTTTAACAACAGCAACAGTCACTTTGTCGGTCTCTTGTTCATGAAGAATTAGAGCCTTTTCATGAAGAAATTTAGCCAAATTCAATGTTGTAAGATAAAACAACATTTTCTGTTGCCATCTTTTGAAATCAATTCCATTGAACTTTTTTGGCTTTTCTCCATGGCTAATTCGTGTAGGAGCAGTAACAATGGTAGAAGAAGAAGCAGGGGTAGAAGTAGCATTAACATAAGCCATCTAAACACAATGTTAACAATATAAGCATTTGAAAAATTTCAGAATTTCAAAAAATACAAATTGAAAAAATTCAGAACTTCAGTTTTTTTCTCCAAGTACAAATTTATTAAAACAGTATTTCAAAAAATACAAATTGTGAAAGTTCAGAACTTCAGAATTTTTCTAACTACAGATTTATTAAAATAATATTTCAAAGAATACAGATTGTAAAATTCAAAAATTTTCAAACACATATTTTGAAACCAGTAACTATATAAACAAAGAAAAATTTGTCTTAAGATTGTTAGTCTATATAGTATACTGATTTAATAATACTGTAACTAAATTAAGAAATCAAAAAATTACAGAATAGAAAAATTATGAACTTTCTCTAAAACAGAAGAACAAAACTCTGAATTAAAATATTAACTTACTGTAAAACTAACAGAGGAACAAAACTCTGAATTGGATCAAGGACTAGTGTTTGACACTATTTACTTAAGACAAATTTCGTTCTCGTAATGGTGCTTACTGACTTTTTGGACAGTTTGCCTCCTAAGATACAATGATTTGAATCTCACAGAAGCAGCACTACAGTCTGTGAGCCTGGTGAACCAACAGTGTTTGACTTTCTCTTACTATATATGAAACACACAGACACAATATGCAAAAACTTGTGAAAATCGAAATGCGTGAATGTGTGTATATTTATAGACCTCTTCATGGCTGTTTGGTACAGTCATGAAGGTTCAGTTGTGTCTGTTCATGGTGAACAGACACAGTCGCACTCATGAAGAAGATGATTGTTCAGTCAAAATTCAAACCAACGTATTAGCAAAATGACGTCTTTTTAGATTTAAACCAAAACCAAAAAACTGTAATCGAAGGATGGTGACGTTTTTAGTTTTAATTAATCTGGTAACTAAACGAAAGGGTTCTGATTTGTTTTTAACAGTAACAAAATGACAACGTTTAATGAAAAATTATTTAAATTAATTTTTTTCAAAAAGATATATATACTACACCCCAAGCCCAAGCCTCGACCCAAACCCTACCTAATTCGATGTAGTGCCGCGCGTGCGTGCGGTGAATCAAGCATGTCTAGGTCCTCCCCCTTCCACAAAACTTGGGTACCCCTTGGGACCCAATCTCTCTTCCGAGGTAAGTATATATATACTCTTTAAAAGTCTTGTACCCATGCTATGTGGGGACACAAGCTTTTTGCACAAGTTTCAAACTTTTGTTACTATTTCCAAGTGGTGGTGTTTGGAGGCAATTTCTCATTCACTCCTTAATGGTTTTGAGCAACCCAATATATGATCTTAATCTCATCATGGAGGAGAACACATTTTCATATAGACTCACAAAAATTAATGTGTGAGATTCACTATAATTTTAGCTCAAAGATGACCAAAAAATTATTTTCAAAACTCATTATTTTCTAACACCAATAGAACCCACTTATATGTAACTCTTGAAGAATAAGAAAAAGTCTTCATTTAATAGGATTTGAATGGAACCCTGAAGAAACCTCTTAATGCTTTGTGTGACGAAATAAGGTCTCAATGCTTTGTGATGACACTCTTGGGTTTACAGGCAAAACAATCATTTAATATTATTTTATTTTATTAAACCAAGAATTGATTTTTTGTAATTAAATAATATTTAAACGTTCAAGAGTATAATAAACATTTCAAAATTTTCATTTTATTCCTCTTTTGACAAATTATGAGAAAAATATCCAATGTAATTTTCAGAATTTCGATTCATTGTATAATGTGATTAAATCTTAAAAAAGATTATTATAATTTACTTATTTTTTTTAAAGTAAAATCCTTATATTATAAATTTATTAATATAAATTTGTCCGATTTAAACAATAATTTTAGAAGACAAAAATATAAAAATTATTATTTTTTAATAAAAATATGAAAAATCCAAGAGGCAACTCATAATTTGAAAAAAATTATAAAATCTTCAAATCCCAATAAAATAAGATAAATCTAAATATATATATAAATAAAAAAAAACAGTATTGTCTAGTCTTGAGTGCGGCTGGATATAGCCAAAACAGACCTGAAATTAGTCTGTTCCCAACTTCAAGACAAACACAGTGATGTTTAACTGATATGCACAAACGCCTGCAACCCTAGCTACTCTCGGAAAGAGCCTGAACCGGAGAAAATGGAGCCCCCGGCTCAGTCCTCTACCAGTAAGCTCCTCTTTATGCTCCTATCTTTTTGATTTTATTTTTTTCGATCTGTTTGTTTCTTGAGAAAATTCAGGAAAACAAAATTTGAATTTCATTGTTTTGTGTTGGTCTGGGTCCGAGAGAAGTCAAACACGACTTAAGTTGATGACTTGGTGGTCCTATCTGCTTGATTGAGCTTTGATGTACCTACATTTTTCTCAGCAACCAAATGGAGTTCTTTACGGCAGATAGGCTTATCAGCATGCGTTTAGTATCGTCATTAATGCTAATTTGGTTTCTCGTTGCGAAAATGGCCTTGGTGTTGTTGACGCTTGTGAACAAGGGTTTGCAATTTGGATGATTATTCAAAGGAAGTAATCAGATGTTAGGCTCTCGCTTGTTATTTCATGGGCTTTGCAAATTCCTCTTATATAATTGTTTTTTTCTCTTCCGGGAGTGATATTTAGGTCTATGGATAGTGTATATAATATATATATATATATATGTATATATATATGTGTGTGTGTGTGTGTATGTGCATACAGATATATTTATTTGTTTGCTTTTTGTATCCTCGCTGAATGTTTATGCCTTGGTTGCTTGATGCCAATACGCTGACTTTTATTTATTGTCTGTCTAATCAATTTTAGAGGATCAAACATGATCTCACATATTTCTTAATGTTTTTCTCAAAATGCATTATTACTTCAATGCATATCCTTTCCATTGAAGGTACTCGTCTTTGTCCAATATACATGCGTGTAATTGTTTTTTATTTTTTGGTTGTTGAAGTTTTAATCATTTCCCAATGTTTCACGTAGTTTCTTGAAATCTATCTGGCAAAATTGCATTTGGATTCCAATTATTTGTAAATTGAAGAAAGATCTATTTTGTATGTAGATATGCACACACAAATGTGCTGGCTCACTCAGGTGAATTCCTCTGAGCTGTTGGGAAAAAAAGTCTACATTATGTACTTGTCCGCGTACATTTAAGAAAAATTATTTCTTGATATTTTTCTTATTTTCATTGGGTTTGAGTTGATAATGTGTGAACATTCCACTAGACTTCCTTTAGAAAATAAAGAAATTTATGTAGCTGAGCTGCTGAGGTAACCATTCTAATCTTAGAAAGCACGGAATACATTACAGTGTTTGTATATGTTTGATCTTTTTCTTTATGCATGTCTACTTATACGTACATAACTAATTTATGTTTCTGTATATAACATTACATGGACTAGATGATAATGATGTCTTGATCGCATATGTTACATTGACAATTTCTATAAATGCATTGTGTTTTTGCTTAGATCTCCCAGATCACTTAATGTGCAAGAATCGATTACAAGAGTTCACTCAAAGAGCTGCCATTCCACTCCCAATATATCAAACGATTAATGAAGGAGCTCAACATGCTCCAAAGTTTAGGTCCACTGTCTTGGTAGATGGATCATACTATACATCTCCTAACACATTTTCACATCGAAAGGCTGCGGAGCAAGATGTTGCGAGGGTTGCATTGGACGGTATATCGCAAAAGATAAAAGATGAAGGATGCCCCCTTATTCATGAGGTTTGTCACATGCATAGTCCTAGATTTCAACTTACCATTTTAGGTTTTATTTAATGTATATAAGTGCTTAGTTGTTCTAGCAACTGGGGGTTACTCATATCACTGAAATATATATATATATATATATTATGCATCTTACCTTTATGGATTTGCTACTTGAATGTTTTCAGTGTTGGCCAAGTTCTAATTGGATTTTAGACCTTTAGTTATTACTTTATCTTAATTTGTGTTGCATATATTGCTTTCTTTGTTGCATTGGACATGAGATTGTAAATCTCAAAAAGTAGTGAATTCCAAAATCTAGGTGAGGTTTAAATTCAAGAGCTCTTGCCTCCCTTTTTTTTTGTGTGTTAGGGGGTGCTTTTTTTTTTTTTTTTTTTTCTGGGTTCCGGAGATGTGTGTTTCCTATAATTTAACTCATTATTTTCTTTGCTAAACATCTGCCAAGCTAAGCTGGCCATGCTAGCCATATCCAGTTGTGCATTTATTTCTTGTTCTTTCTATATTCACTACCATGATTCCAATCAGGTAAGTGGACAAGCCCTTTTGCATGGAACCACACATCAAGTGATCTTTACTTGGTCATTAATGTACTTATAATTTTTCTCCCCATTGATTATTTTATGAAGCAGCATAATAGGAACTTTGATAGTGGGCCCATAACTACGTTGTAACTCCTTTTTCTTGTTAGTGAGATTGCCAACATTGACTCAAACGACATCAACTCTTTTTTTGAGTCATAATATTGATAAATGTTGAGGGTAGCTGGATTAGTATAGTAGTTTTACAATTTTGTTGCTGATACCTGACATGTAAAATGTGTTATTGTATTTATTATTTTCTTTTTCTGGCAACATTCCATCATAATAATTTTATTTTGCAACAAGGACGTTCCTATACTAGCAAATTATTGTTGTATTGGATACTGACAAGTGTATGGTGTTGGTCAGGTAAGCTGCAGTTCAAATATAAATGTATGATACAAAGTAGTTCATGAATTAGTGCTAGATCCAGTTGTGGTGGAGAGAGTGGGTGAGTCATATTGGAACTCTCGGTGATAACTCATCTTTTCAGAGTAGTTCAGTGAAGCTAGATGAGACTAATTATTTAGCCTAGTCAAATTTATTTCTATTTTCAGCTCAGGTAATGGGGTTGTATAGGTATTTGACAGGAGTTATGAAGCACGATATTCTATTTTGGCTCACATGTCCGTGTCAGACACATGTTGGACACGAACACTCGGACACATCCCGGGCACGACTCAAACACTTTTATTTTTTTCCTTTCCTTTTCTTGTATTTTTTTTCAATCTTTTCTCCTCTTTTTTTTTTTTTTGGTTATACATATGTTCATATTTATTAAGATATTAAAATAACAAAGTCATTAATAAAAATTCAAGGACTTCTTCATTTAATCACCAACATTTATGATTCAAGTTCCAAAACAAATTTACTAATTACTACATATAACAAATATATATATATATATATATAGACTTTCTCTATCTATATAAATATATATATATATATATATTGATAGATAGAAGAACACTTGTTAACGTAAAGTGCAGGTTCTAAACTGATCCCAATAAAAAAAAATGCAGTTTCTACATATTCAAAAGAAGCCTAGTTCGGCTAACCGGATAGCCTAACACCGGTTGACCTAACAAAATGAAGACTCAGATATTGAGAGTGAAGTCTGCAACGGCTAGCTCTAGACATCCACATTCGACTGACTGGATCGGTGTCATGAAGAGATACCGAGACTAATCCCTGCAACGGCTAACCAAACAATTGCACATCGGCTTACCGAAGCATAGTTTTTTGGAGATACCGCAAGCTCACATGTGATTGGCTAACCGAAAAAGTGATCATCGTCTAACCCGAGTGCATACTTATTCAAATCTAGAGAGCAACTCCAAAAATCTGAAGCATGACCGGCTAATTGGACTAGCTCGACTAACTGAGTGGAATCTTCGCCTGACTAGCCATTTTCAAAATATCTAATAGTCGTTAGACACAACTTCTGGGCGCTTTTTGAATCCATTTCAGGAAAGAATATAAAAGGGAGTGTACAACACATTTAGAAAGGTATCAAGAGCTTTCCATTTCAAATCCAAAGCAAGCCAACACTCTCAAAAGCTTCAATCTTTGATTCTATTAACAAGAGGTCAAGATCCAATTTTCAAATCTCAAGCCTGAATAGAGAGTGCAGAATGAGAGATATTGCATGCATCTTTGTATCTTTCTTCTCTCTATTCTTGTGTGTTTTCATTGTAATATCTTGCCCTATTATAGAGGGTCTTTGCGCTCTTGTTTTTGTAAACACTTGTATTGTTGTTGTATTGGAGTTGGCTCCATATTAGCCTTGAAGAGTGTGAAGTTTGTTTTGTGAAGGAGAAGTTTGTAAGAGGTAAAGCTAGCACCGTATCAATAGAATATATTAGGAACTAAAATTAATTATAAAAAGTTCCAAACTAATACAAGTTTCTTTCCTTTTTGTTTTATACAAAACATTAGGGAAAAAAAGTGAGAGTTATTTAGTTGCAAAAAAATTTGGTTGTGTGGTGTTTTTATTATTCTTAGCCAGTAAATCTTTTAAGTGGTAATCTAAGATAATTATAAAAGAATTCCAAACTAATAAAAGTTTCTTTCCTTTTGTTTTATACAAAACATTAGGGAAAAAAGGTGAGAGTTATTTAGTTGCAAAAAAAATTGGTTGTGTGGTGTTTTTATTATTCTAAGCTAGTAAATCTTTTAAGTGGTAATCTAAGAGAGGTGAGGATTCAATTTCTCTTTCATTTTTCTTTTTAATGTGAATTTTGTGATATCAATATCCTAATGGTGTGAGATAAGCTGGGAACTCTAGTAAGTTGGGAATCGTATGTCCTCTTTAAAAGGAACTGCAAAATTTCAACTTGCACTTCTTTTTTCAATTGCTTTCTTCTTCTATTTTTAGTTTCTTCATTTTTTAACCATGAGTTCATGTACCTTATATTCCTTGAATACTGTTTTGATAAGCTTTTATCACTCATCAATCATCATCATCATCAACAACATCTTCTTCTTTCTTCATTTATTGTTAGTTGCTTCATTTTTAAAACTTGAGTTCATGTACTCTATATTCCTTTAATTCTATTATTTTTTGGGTGATTTCTTGAATTTTATTGTTAGTTGCTTCATTTTTAAAACTCGAGTTCATGTACTCTATATTCGTTGAATATTGTTACAATCAGCTTTTATCATTCATAGTTTTCTTGCTTTCTTTTGAAATTTGTTAGACAGAAAAGCTTCTGATATTTTTAGGAATAAAGACAATGTTTGAAACACTGTTATTGCTTTTTTTTAGCCTTCTAAGGCTTCCATTTATTATTATTTTCTTCATTTTTCCTCAAAATGATATATGGAATGAATGGATGGGCATGCAGTAAGCGTAGATGTGAGTTGAAAATTTCATTTCACTTACTGCTTCTAAGCAGGCTTTTTCCTGTCGTTCATCCAGGATACAGTCTTTTGCAAGTCTATCCTAAATGAATATGCTGTCAAGATTAATCTGGAGAAACCCACTTATAAAACAATTCAACCGGAGGGGTTGCTTCCAGTTTTTGTATCTTCTTTGGTTTTCAACGGTGTTACATACACTGGCAATGCAGGCAGAACCAAGAAAGAGGCTGAACAATTGGCAGCACGTGCTGTTATCCTATCAATTTTGGGTATCCACTTCTAAATTACAAGATTCTTTTTTAAATTCCCTAGGACACATGTAAAATGTGTCTGTATATTTGTGGATGTGGTTGATTTGCTGAAAAGAATGTGCAGGTGATTCGTCATCAGGAACTGTTATTTCCGAAATCATCAAGTCCAAATTCAGGCTTTATGCTGCATTGCATAAAGTTAAGGACTCACATAATGCCCACAATGGCATCATGCCTATTGTTGTAGACACAGGAAATAGTTTTGGCATGCCTTTGAGTAAAAGGAAAGACATTGAAGTTGTTGGGGGTATTGATATCATGCCAATTACTGCAATTCCAGCAACCTGCTCAGGCCAAATTAATATTCAAGTGACACAACCGCCTTTTCATGAATTCAAGAAACCTAAACTAGAATCATCATCTGAGCCAATTACTCCAATTGTATTTGTACCTTCAGTTTTGCAACAGCCTCTTGTTGTTGGTTCAACTTCAACTTATGGGAGAAAGAGGAAGCGCAAGAACAAGAAGGCTAAAAAGAAAGTTCCAGTTGATGCGCAGTAAGTATTTGATTTCCTATTCCTGGCATGGTCTCATGCGATCCTTTGTGCTGTGAGTTTCATTGTTTGTGATATTTGTCAAACTTCTGTGTGACCTTTTGCACCTTTTT